>CM046429.1:22178464-24578464 GCA_025506505.1 Flaveria sonorensis
GACGATGGTGTGGGGTGGTGGTGGTGGTCTCGTTGGATGGTGTCTTTGTGGTGGTGGTCGGATGGTACCTTGGCGAGAGAGAGAGAGAGAGAGAGAGAGAGAGAGGAGAGATAAGGGAAGGATGATACATGGGGTGATAGTAGTGGTGGTGATGGTGTTGGGCGGGTGGTTGTGGTGATGGGTGGTCGGCGGTGTCGTGGTGTATGGTGGATGATGGACTATGAAGATGGATGATGGTAG
The DNA here is from genome assembly GCA_025506505.1 of Flaveria sonorensis. Classification (NCBI taxonomy): domain Eukaryota; kingdom Viridiplantae; phylum Streptophyta; class Magnoliopsida; order Asterales; family Asteraceae; genus Flaveria; species Flaveria sonorensis. The sequence goes on from CM046429.1 coordinate 22,178,705, forward strand.
TGTATTTGATGGTGAGAGAGAAAAATATGAGATGATGGAATAGAGAGAATAAATAACTTCTGGTTCAACTTTTAGTTCTTTATTTTTTTAAATACAAAAATTTTGAATAAATACTTTTTAGCCCCTATTACTAAAATGACTAAAGTGCCTTTGTTTTAAATGGATTTATTTAATGCTGTTACAGGTTTGAGTTTATTTAAACATATTAAAAACCACAAGTAGTAAAATCATAATTTGAAACCTTTGAACGAAAATCGTTAATTGAACCAAAACATAGGTAGCAAAAATCAAGTTTACTTTACTTTCTTTATCTTGAATTACCAATATAACTGCACTCGAGTTTGTAAGATTTTTTAGTTAAATTTCTTTTTGGCCATCATTAACAACAATGCTAGACATGCAAATAGCGTTTTTGTTGTGCTTTAGTAGCTAGAAAAATATATATATAGCATTTCTTCTATTTCACATCATTCTAACAAATTTAAGAAAAAGATGCTATTTTTTTTCGAAAAGAAGTAATCTTCTCAATGTTTACATCTAAAATGAAAAACACAAAGATCAAATATAATAATAAATCTAATACATACAAGCAATAATAAAATAACATGATTAAAAAACATTGATAGATACATATAATACATTGATTAACACACTGATGAAATATTTAACAAATGATCTTTATCTATTATGTTTCTTAGATTAAATGATGATTCAGAAAAGTATAATTGTAAAATAACATTATAATGTACTTTTTTATATGTAAAACATAATAATACAATAATAACAATTTATCTAATGTATAAAAAACAATAACAAAATAACAAATAAATATTATAAAACGATAACCTGAAAATATTAGACACAACAAAATGGCTTGATTATCAACATGTCTTACCTTTTAAAATAACAAAATATAATATACGTAGAGATTAAATCTTATAATATTTATGATTTCTATCTGATTTTTAACTTCAACCTGACTACTTTGATTATCAGCCACTAAAATCAAATTGATACAATTTCCAATTGTAAAACATCGTTTAACGCCCTATAGTCGGTTGTGTTCTTTATCTACCTTCTGACTTCCTTTTCTGTCTCCAATCCGTTGACCTGCCCACCACAACAAATTCAATCTCAAATCCTTTTTCTATACAACCCTTTATGTTGGCTTAAGTCAAAACCTTTAAAACAATAATTCACAACAATCATTGCTTTTATTGCACTATATATGGTTGTGATCTTGTGGTTTAACTATACTATCAAACTACATCATTTCGTGAACTTCTTTTTTCACGTCAAAAACGCGATTCATTCATTGTACATGGTTCGGCAAGTTGACTCGTAATCTCCCTCCCTACATGTCTCTCTCGTCTTTTCTTTATATCTAGATTATCGCGTCTTTGTGCGTGTTTGGGTATTTGACTTGTACAATCGCCCTCCCTCCTTGCGTCTCTATCAATTACACATGAATGACAACGGGTCCAAAATCACATGTAAATTAATATTGTGTCATATGTATACCAATGTTAATTCACATGTAAATTACAAAAGATTAGCATTAGCTCAATATTGTTTCAAGAGTGTAAATTCACTTATGAATTAATATAAAACAGAATAGTCAAAAGAATATTATTATATTCACATTTTTATTATTGCTATATCCATGGAAGGGATTAACTAGAATTGAGGTGCGCATGGGAATACGGGTGTTGCGGCGATAAAATTAACGTGGGAAAGTACTTAACAGAAAGTATGAAGTTGCACCGACTTAATTGCAAATATGAAACATATATAGCTGACAGGTATATAACGGTATTGAGTTTTTCGATCGGTATCAATCTCATCGATATAACCTACAATATTAGAAAATACCTTATTTTCAATAAACTCTTTTGTAATAAAATTTATGTGGGAACATCAAGAAAAAAAATCAAACAACCGCAAATTAGTTTTTTTAATGAAAGTTATTAAGGAAAAATCAAAGTAGTAAAAAAATTAATAGGTTAAACATATATTATATATATGTTTGAAATTGGAGGATTTAGTTTGAAAATTTAAATATATGCCATCAACATCGCTAAATGTATTTATACATTTCATCAAACACAAAATCAGCATGAAATTTGTTACAAGTCTTCATATGGATGAAGGTCAAGGAAATAGCAAACAGAAGGTAAAGGTCGATAAAGAATGCTATATCAGTGCCCAAACCCATGATCCACGCTAGAATCTTTATGCTTGAGCTTGTAAGAGTTTCTAGTCATAAGAGTCTCGTTAATTTAATGGAATGGATGGAAATGACGCATTCAAATCATCAAGTAGTCTATGGTATGGTGTTTGTTTCATACATAAATAGTGTGGATTCAAATTATTATAAGTGTAAGGTTATACGATACATATAGATAAAAGTGCAGCAATAAAAAAAATGATGATGATTAAAAAGAAGGATTTGTGTTCATCATGATCCATTAACATAAATTTTGAGTTTTCTAAAAGATTTAGTTTGTTTTCTAGGGTAAAGCAACCGAAGCAGTTCGTACTAACTGGGTGAACATGAAAACCCAAGTTATACTTCAAGAAAGAAATTGGATGATCAAAAAAATGTTAGTTACAGAGAGAAATATCAAAGCTCTTTAAGTTGTGTCTTTTGGTATATTTCAACCAATGCTCATATTATAATAATGAAACTTGAATTCGAAACATCCAATACACCATAAAACCAAAATTGAATGTTTATTTGCGTGTTCAATGCTATTCAATTGATTTAATAGAATGTTTGAAATGTTTAACTTGCGTTTTCAACTAATGCTTTTGAGTGAAACAATTTAGCTGTTAACCATTGTACAATTATGGTTAATTGGTCTAAAAACTACACGCGCACCACTACTAGCTCCAAAATCTAGTGTGACATGCCAACTCGCGCCATGGTATATGTTGCACCACACTAGGTGCCCCACGAGACATGGTCCACTGACCTTGTGTGCGCCACAATGGATGTGCCATATGCCATGGTCCCCAAACCAAGCACTATGTTACATGTGTCATTGGATTAGCATTACGCTGTCAGACACCGCAACACGTGGACCTGCACCTCACACCTTGACACATCACACACCACCAGCTCCAAAACAACTCAAAAAACATATATGGAACTCTCAAGCGGCTCACACTTATGCTAGTGTGCAAATTGCAAAGTATGTCATCAAAGTGTCATATTGCGCTCATCACTCACATCACACACTAGGGGTGTTCACAGTCCGGTCTTAACAGTTTTTGAGTCAAACCATGAGCCAAATCATTAGTAACGGATTTTAACTTTCAAAAACCGAAAACAAACCATTGAAGTTTAAAACCAAACCACAGCGAACCATTATTAACGAGTTGGTTCAGGTTTGGTTTTACCGTTTGGGCTTTATTGGGCTTTTGTATAAAAAAATTTTAAATTTAAAAGTATAAAAACTGTTAAGTTACGGTTTGTCATTGCAAAAACTATAGTAAATGAAAAAAACTATAAAGGATATACTGATGTTTAACAAAGTTTAAAAGAGCAAAGGTGTGTCACTACAGTTGCTTTTTATAAGCTGAACATTGGATTTCACACTAACACAACTCTGTGATAGAGAGAAAAATATTTTATAAACTTCAAAACTAACTTCTCCCATTGTTTAAATGCATATAAAAAGCAAACCAAAAGTCGAGTGGGCCACAAACATAGACGGACCAAAATTTGGGCAAAAATAAAGTCCAACAAAATCTAAAAATAAAACAAAAAGTAAAATAACTAATAAAATAAGCTGTTTTTGGCCTGAAACGATGATCTACGGCGGTTTGTGAAAACGTGCCCCTCGTTCCAATGGTCATTTCGACTGGTCGCAGATCCAAAACAGAGACTTTTAGCCAAAGTTATGGTCATTTCAGTGGAGCCCCTTTGACAAGCGATATTGCAACACTTGGATTTTTATATTATTGGACTTTGGAGTCTCAAAAATTCAAATATTCTACACTGGAATGCTTCATATGAAAAAAAAAAAAAAAGGGTTACGGGCTTTTTGGAGAAAAAAAGTTTTATGGGCTCAGTTGCAAGGGGTTAGAAGTTAGAACTAATAAAAAAGGGGTTTGTATTGTAGTTGTAGACTTGTGGTACAACACTACATCACGCACTTCAGTTGAGCTAAGAGGTTCAATTTAGTTTTAACTAAACACAATATAAATTATAAATAGTTAAAAAAATAACATACTTAATTTGGACGGTTTGGACGCTACACAAAATCACCCATGAACCAAACCAATAACAAGTTTAGACGGTTTCATCGGTTTAAACTGAACTATAAACACCCCTAACATGTATGAGATAGTGTCTCCACTTATGTCTCCTAAAAAAACATTTAGTGAAAGCTACCACTATAAGGTTTTTTTTTTCTCCTCTTATTCAAGACAATACTCCCACCCATTACTTCACTTCATATTCGATGAATTCATCAGTTTTGTTTATTTAAACATTCAATTTTAAGTATTGATGTCTTATTTATCTTAACTATGTTTTTAACATGTTTTGATTCGTTGTTAGATTCTCACATAAAAAACACAAACGTAACAAATGACATATTTATTAAAAACAATTAGCTATATTTATTTACGTCTAAAGTTAGGAAACACTCATTTTCTTGTTTTATTAAAAAGTAGGGGTGTAAACGAGCCAAGCCGGCTCGCAAGCCACTCGGAATCGGCTTGAAAAAACCTCGAATCAAGCCAAGTTTAAACGAGCCCTAGCCCGAGCTCAGATTATAGCTCGATTACTAAACGAGCTCGAGCCCGAGCTTCAGATATCGAGCTCGAGCCGGCTCGCGAGCCTAAACGATTTTTTATATAACTTTCTTTAACATATTATATATATATATATATACACACATCATGTTATCATATATATTATTATGATAAAAAATAAGTAAATAATATATGTTATGTTATATATAAAATGTATGATTATAAATAAGTATTAAGTAATTTAATAAAAAAAAAAATTTAACAATTTAATAACAAATGAGCCGAGCTCGAGCTTTAGAGATAAAACTACAAATGAGCCGAGCTCGAGCTTTATAAAACCAAAAGGAGCCGAGCTCGAGCTCGGCTTAACTCGTTTTCACCCATATTAAAAATGCACATAGTTTTTCCAACAAGTTTATAGTGTGTTGTCGTCCAAAAAATAAGTTGATTGGTAATCTCATGGCCATTACTATTTCTCTATAATAAAATTGAAAGAAAGTGAAAAGAAAAAAAAAAAAGAAAAACGAAGAGAAAGAAAATAAAAAAGGAAGAGAAAGAAAAGAAATTTTTCTCTCTCAATTATTTTTAATTCTCTAATGGTACAGAAATTGTTCACTTATGTAAATACCATATATGTAAACAATAGAAAGTAGAAAATTTATGAACGATAAATTTACGTAATATAACCTATATATATGTATGTTCTTGGCATAAAGTAAAAAAAAAAATTTGATCATTGAAGGAAAAAAAAAAAACTCAGATTTGTTATATGTGCTCTAAAAATGTTTAGGCTTCCTAGATAAATGTTCTGCTTTAAGAATGTTGATCATAAAATTGAATGGTGACGATTATTAATAATAGTATAGAGTAAACTTACAGTTAATAGAAAGTAAAGTAAAGTTTACGGTACAAAGTAATCGAATAGTAGAAAGTGTGCGCAACAACATGAGGACACCGCGTGCCTTCTGTGTGTTTATACACGGAGGGGTATTTTCATCCACCGACTTTTTTGTTCCTTCTTGCGTGATGGTACAACTACTGTGTCGGTTGGAAGTTGAAGGTTTTGAAGAACCTTACGCATTTAATATTTTAAAAAGCGTAATTTAATAAGTACCTTGAATAGCTTATTAAGAACCTTACGTAATTTTTTAAGAACATTTTAAGAATATTGAATGCCTTGAATATAGTTTTGAATGGCTTTCAGTTAATTTTTAAATGACTTGTGTATGACTTGCATGATTTTCAATCTAACTTTTAATTGGATTGGGACTATTATTAAATGGCCTAAATTTAGTTTTGAAGGGCTTCCATAATATGTTTCGAACCTTGTGTATATATTATTATAACTATATTATTATAACTTGTGTAATAAATGATATAACTTGCGTGATTTCATATATTATTACGCAAGAGTTTTTGTCTGCCGCTTCATAATCACGCTTGAGATCACCTTATCACCCATTTTTTTAGTAAAAAGAGATTGAATTATCACGCAACACATATCAAGCGCTGGTATATTTAAACGAACGGTTCAGATTGCTTCATACGCTTTTAACACTTTGTACAATAATCGGCTCTTAAAAAGTAAATCTATAAGAAAGAAAATGAAGCTACGAATTTAAAGTTAAACCAAATATATTTCCACGAACCTGTTTATACTCGAAAATCTAGAATGTTTCTTTTAACTTATTATTAGTCGTGTTATCTATTTTACACAAAGTTTTGATTCATTATTGATTTTAATGGTGCATAAAATTTTTTTAGAATGATGCATACAAAGAAAACATAGGTCAAAAGGGTATGTTGCAAAGGTTAAGGGGGAGCACCCCTGGGCCCTGGCCATGCCAAACCTAAACAGTTCATAATCTGCACGTCTTAATGATGCATCGAATTTTACAAGCTTGATGCACTATCATAACGGTTTCTGGCACACAAGTATGACCATGACGTGTTACAACATTACAACAATGTATTCAACTTGCAAGTTTGAGGCATTGTTGTAGCGTTGTTTGATCTGCACATGTTTTACAATGATGCACTAAAATCATAACATGCATCTCTGCTTACAAGTTTGTTGTACAATTGTAACAAGCATATGTTTTATAACACGACATTATAAGGGCACTGTAAAACCATAACAATACATAGGTTCGCAAGTCTAATGTAGAGTACAAGATGCACATATATTCATAACAGTAATGTTAAACACGTTGATTAAAACTCATTTTATCGGTCCCTAAATCTTGAGGTTGATACAAAAAGATAACTTAAAAACGCCTACATATTAAAAGTTGAAATTTTCAACCAGCAGTGACGTAGTTCATGTAATATTTTATTGATGATTATAACTAAAAAGAACACCTAGAAAGACAACAATAGTATTATAGAAATCTCGATCAAGTGAGAAGTAGACGAGAGATAACTATTTATTTAATTTTCGAAAAACAAACTCACACACCTGCTAATCTAGCTATAAATCTACGTCATATCTTCAAAACATGATTAAACCCTCACCATTCAAGAGGAAACCACAACTTGATACCATAAAGTATTGAAACTAATGGTTGCTCGAGGGTTGAAATTTATGACTCGTGGAAATAGATAACAATGAAGAAGAACAATAGTATTATAGAAATCTCGATCAAGTGAGAAGTAGACGAGAGATAACTATTTATTTAATTTTCGAAAAACAAACTCACACACCTGCTAATCTAGCTATAAATCTACGTCATATCTTCAAAACATGATTAAACCCTCACCATTCAAGAGGAAACCACAACTTGATACCATAAAGTATTGAAACTAATGGTTGCTCGAGGGTTGAAATTTATGACTCGTGGAAATAGATAACAATGAAGAAGAGTAGATGTCATGTGAACAAGTATGTTCGTCTATACATTTTTACTGGTTATTTTCTAAATAAATCCATTTTTATTTGATTGTGGTTCCCCTGTATAAAAAGAATTATTATGGTTTTCACAAATAAGTTTAAGGTTTGAAGCAGCTGCTCTACAAATAATAATCAAAACTTGAACTAGTTCACATGTAATTATACTACACAATAGTACATGTCAAATCAAGACATTATAAGAGGAAAACAATTATTCTAGCAAAATACCATTTTTAAATTATGCTTCATGTCAAGGGAATGTATATAACCATTTGTCATGGTAAAAACGAGTAAAAACCATCGTCTTAACAAAATCAAACAGTTACATGCAAAACATAAGATCCCCCGGCCTGTGTGGGTCCCTCGGAATCATCATCAAGAATTATTCAAAACGAAAATCAGTACCTCATTCACCCTTTTAATGGTGCGCCTTGGCTGCAGCCTTTCTTTGCGAGTTTGCTTTTGCCTGGAAAATATCAAATGTGTGCATAAATAATGTTTAACAACGCATCAGCAACTAGAAAAGAATGTTTTGGATGGTCACTTGACACAATTTTAGACCTTCTACTTTTAATTTTCCCGCTTCTTTCTCATATTAAATAATTACATTAACTACTAATGATATTATTTAATTTTTTTTAAATTAATATAGTTTTTTAATTAACTAAGAAAAAGATCTTTTTATAAATGTAATTTCTATTGAAACAAATATTTTATAAAATAAGAAATTTCCTATAACTTCAAACATTTATAAAATACGAAATATTTTTAAAAATCAATGTTTTTAAAAAATATAATTTTCATAAACCAGAATAATTGAAATGCGGAGTTACAATAAGAAAACTTTTTAAAATGACAATTTTTTAAAATGGTTTGTAAACAAAAATTGAAAATGATATCATCGTCTTAGTACTTATAGTCTTTACTCGTGCATAATTTCAATTACATATTATCTCAAAATATCGTTTTATAATTAAAAATTTTCGTTACTATATATTTAATATTTTATTTATGTTAGGTATCTTTACGCAGCAGAAATAAACACAAAACACACGTACGAACACGAAAGCAATAAGAACACAAGAATTTATAGTGGTTCGGTCAAGATGACCTACGTCCACTCTCTGCAACTAGGTATTTTATTAAGCTCAAGGGACTAGATTACAATACAATGACATGTTCTATATATAAAGATAAATTAGGGTTTCAAGAAGCTTCAATGGGCCAGGCCCATAACTCCATCCAAAAGCCCAAAAGGCCTTTACACCTCAACAATCTCCCACTTGAAGGCCTTGCGAATACTCCAGCTAGCCATCTAAGTATAAAGCAACCCTATCATCCAGTATTAACAGTAATCTTCAAGTAACAAAAATCCTCCAAGCTTCCAATTCCAAAGAACAAGCTAAGATTTCAATCCAAATTCCCCTAGTGCAGAGGCCCCTTTTCATCAATTACTTGAAAGGGCCCGTTGAAGCTCCCCCGAGCTCCAACCCAGTCGTGGCAAATTCCACCAACGACCCATCCTCTGTCTCAACTGGTTTACATGATCCACCAGATTCAGATATACACCGAGAACCACTAACACTCTCCAAATTCAGCAAACAATTACCAGGAGAGAATTTTCCAGTCTTAGTCTTCAAAACCCAACGATTCTTCTTGACTATACCCGGAACATACCCCATGCTCCCACTGTCACAAAATCCTCTGACTGGTTTAGACTTTTGACCCCATTCAGCTACAATCTCTACTCTAGACTTCATGTTTGCAAAATGAACTCTCTTAGCAGCAGATTTAGCGAACCCGACTTTGACTTGCTTAACCGGGTAGATCAGTCCCTCAGCAGGTACCTCCACCATGTACAATGACCCATGCTTATCACCATGAGCAATCACCCGGTTTCCATTGATTACCCTCCATTTACCATCACAAAACCTGACTTCCAGTCCTTGTTCATCCAGTTTACTAACAGAAATTTATTTTTCTTCAAACCCGGAATCACCTTGACATTTTTCAGGTTCCATGTAGTTCCCAATGGAGTCACCAAATCAATATCACCCATGCCCATTACATCAAGCATTCTGCCATCAGCGAGACGTACCTTCCCAAAATCGCCTGTTTTCAGATTCACCATCATTTCACCGCTGAGTACGGCGTGAAACGAAGAACCAGAATCCATGATCCAAGATTCCACACTGTTTTTAGCCTCAAGAATTAACACATCACCATCATTGACATCCTCAGCAGCAGTGTTTAGACCTTTCTTTGGACATTGACTCTTAACATGTCCATCCTCGTTGCAGTTCCAGCACCTCACATTTTTCCGAGTCCTTGTTGAACTCTTTCCCCGACTCCCACTGCCTCGGCTATTTTCCCTTCCCCTGCCAACATGTAACATCTCAGAAGATGATCCAACATTTGCACTTTTTAGACGTGTGTCTTCACCTATCACAATATCTCGGATCTTTTCAAATGTCATTTCGTTAGCCCCCATAGAATTTGTAACACCAGTTACAGTCCCGGACCAACTATCAGCCAGCGAAGATAGCAACACCAGAGCTCGAGTCTCATTTTCGAATTTCATTCCCACTGATTCTAATCTGGTAAGAATAGACATCAGATCATTAATGTGAGAGGTGACTGACCTTCCCTCTTTCATTCTCGTCATGAACAGTTCCCTCATCAAGAAAACCTTGTTAGCAGCAGACGGCTTTTCATACATATTTGACAGAGCCAACATCATACCACTTGCAGTGGTTTCTTTGATGATGTTAAAAGCAACGCTCTTCGTTAAAGATAACATAATAACCGCTCTAGCTTTCTTGTCCTTGGAATTCCAAACTGCTTCTTCAGCTTTCTCCATACTCTCCGGTTTCTTTTCCAGTACTATATCCAAATCCTTTTGACACAGTGATACTTCTATTTGCATTTTCCACCAACCAAAATCAGTGCCATTGAACTTTTCGATCACAGTCTTCCCGTAAGAAACAGGCACGCTGAACAGTTGAAAACCAGTCAACAAAAGGATAGACAAAACCAGATCCGGTAATTCTAACCAAAACCTTTGGCGGCGGCGCAGAAACCCTAGGTGACGGCAGCGACGACAAAACCCTAGGCGGCGCGGCGGCGCGGAAACCCTAGGCGGTGGCGCAGGATCTTAGGCGGAGGCGGCTGCTACGCAGAACCCTAAGCGATTGAGGCGGCGGCGGCAGAAACCCTAGGTACACGGCGGCGTGTTTCGTACGAAATCTTCAAGAGCCTGATGCTCTGATACTAGTTGTTAGGTATCTTTAAGCAGCGGAAATAAACACAAAACACACGTACGCACACGAAAGCAATAAGAACACGAGAATTTATAGTGGTTCGATCAAGATGACCTACGTCCATTCTCTGCAACTAGGTATTTTATTAAGCTCAAGGGACTAGATTACAATACAATGACATGTTCTATATATAAAGATAAATTAGGGTTTCAAGAAGCTTCAATGGGCCAGGCCCATAACTCCATCCAAAAGCCCAAAAGGCCTTCACACCTCAACAATTTATTCAAAATGTATAATACATGACGTACTAACCTAGTATACATATATAGATAGAGAGAGAATAAGAGAATATATGAAACTTATATGCACGTACAAATTAGCAGCAGAGAAAATCAAACTCATGCAGCATAGATCCACAAGAAAACTATCCATATAAGATAATATAATAAAACATTGGAATACTTGTAGTAGTAGTTATGGAATGATGCAATACCTTAAGGTATTTGAGTTTCAAGCTGCCATAGACTAGTCCAACAGAGAAGGCAGACACACGAGCCACCTACATTAACAAAATCCAAAACTCTTAACAATATATTAACATAGAAAAAGATCTTCAACTTATAGAATAAGCACAAAATCAGAAACATGACTTGAGAGATGAAGGATTACACTAAAAAGAAGAATAGACAATCTCAAATATGCAAAATAGTCGCTAGCCATTTAGCATATCAAACAAATGGCAGTTCCCTCATGAACAACCTACATGCTTTGAATAGATAATAGCTAAATGGATAGTTTTCAATTTTGGTTAAAAATGGAGTGCTCATCATAGCAACTAGAGTGCAACTTGTAATTTCTGTGGTAGTTTGGGTGTTCCTTAGAAGTAAATTTTCTGATACAATGGTTAAATACTAATTTAAACCACACAAAATAATATCCACCGGAACTTGGGTTTTCAAAAGACACAGCTATATAATCTTTAGTTCATGGCAGTGTGCAATATAGTGACCACATGGCTATGTACAAAAGAGTATATAACTAGGTGCTACAAAGGGTAGCTTTTAGATTATTGTTTTATAAAGGGGTTTCGTATTAATCATCAAAACCAAAACACTATGGACTCATAACTCATTTGACATTGTTAAAGCCTATGTGTGTTGTATATTTTCAGGAATACACTAATACACAAACGTGTGAGAAATGAATCAAGCATAGTTGCCAAAGGCGAGCAAGACGGGTGCCTAGACGCCCACACATAACAAAAGCGCTTTGCTCCTTCAAGGCGCACATTCTGGCCAAAGCTGGTCAGAAACATGTAAAACTGGTCACAAACATCTAAAATCGTCTGAAGCATCTATAATAGCCTGAAACATGTCTAAACTAGCTTAAACCAGCGTAAAACATGTCTAGAACATAAAAATGACATGTCTATACTTGCTTAAAAAAGCTCTTGCTTTTTAAACGCCCTGCACCTAGGCTTAAGGCTTACCCTTTGCAGCTTGAGGGCGCCTCTAAGCCTTTAACAATTATGGGATAAACTGATCAAGAGCTTTGGGAAGTATCGAATATAATGTTAATTTCGGGTTTCATAAAAGATGCATTACAATCTTCTTTTGGACCAGGTTGTAGTCACAACTTGCACCCCACTTTCCGATATGTAATTATCGTCTTACAAAAAATTATTAATTTAACTGTTATAACCACCATCCAATCTTGTAACATTCTTAACCTTCACACTATGATCTGTTGATCAATAAAATTTAGTTGCTAACCATCCCCAACCTAATGGTAGCATAGGAAAAATTAGCCTCACAACCACAGCCCTAGATGTGTTTATCAACACACAAAATTTAATCATGCACAAAATCAATCATGATCGGTTATAAATTGAGGATATTACACGATAATGCGTATTACTCCATCCCGCAGTTGTCTAATTTTATCAGAATTTGCGCATCAATATGCAATCCTCGATCCACAAATTCGGTTTCAGGTATATAATCAATTGGTAATTGAACATAAATTCTAAACCTTTAAGAAGCAAATGAAAGGAAATTCACCAAAAGTGTAGCCTCTACTAACATATAACATCGAAAAATCGATTAGATCTAACGATTGACAGACATATGAAGCATGAAATGGATGAAACGAGAATGTTTTACCAGAGCGAGGGTGCTGGTGCCGGAGTAAGGGCCGGGTGGTGGTGCCATCGGAGAATGTGTTGACCGCCGATTGGATTGTGTAGATCAGATCTAAAACCCTAGAATTTGGTAACGACGGTGGTTGTTTTGGTTTTGGTTTTGCTGATGAAACTACTTGTAAAGTGTAATCATTTCCTATGTGTTATGGCAACCAAGATACGGGCCAATGATGAAATGGCCCAAGCCCATTGTATAATCACCATTTCTTTATTTTTTTATTTTTTGTTTTAACTTCTATGTTTCTTGACGATTTATCGTTTACTGAATCACAAGATTGTTGGCTTCATCAGTAGAGAAGGAGAATGGAGCTGGTTTTTGGAGACTATCGCCTTTAGTTGTCATCTCCCATTTATCATGATTCAAATCCACTTGATTAGGGTTATATAATTGGGGATTTTGTTTTGTATTTTAAAGGGTAATTTCATCAATTTATATGTTTAATGTTGTAAATTAATACAGTTGATGCTTTTGAATGAAAATAGCATTTTCTTAAAATCTTGGGGAGTCAAATGTCGGGGAAAAAAAAAAAATTTGGATGAAAATAACAAAAATAACCAAACCATAGGAAGAAAAACGATAATTCACTCTTCGTTTTATATTAAAAAGACTTATTGTCACATGTAAAACTATGTGGTGGTATCACGGTGGTAGGATGTCAAAAGAACTTGTAAGTTGAAACATTGGGAGAGTGATGGAAAATGTATTAAGATATGGGATAAGGCATGTGATTAGTTTAAAATTTTTTATGGGTTTTGGAAAAGTATGGTTCGTGTTGAATCCAAATATATTGATATGTAAAGAACATAGTGAGTAGTACGTTGAAGTTTTTGTAAATTCAAAGTTATTAAAGTTATGGGATTGTTAGTTGTGTACTTGAGTATTTAACACATAAATGTGAGTTTTAAATGAGTTTCAAGTTAGATTCAGGTGAAGGCATTCCAACGGATAATTATTTTAATTACATAAGATTAAATACAACTATACTAAAATACGTGAAGGTATACTTACAAATTCGTTGGGAAGTAAATAATCGGACCCAATGGGTATGAGACAGTTTTCCTTTGGATATACGTATGTGATTTTTTTAAAAATTTGTCTCAGACCAATCCATTGACCTCCTATTTAATGGTGGATAGTGTGAGGGGTTGAGTGTAGTGGTAATTAGGTAGGAGTTAAAGTGGTGTGCTCATCCCAACCAAAAGTTATGGGTTCGAGTCTTGGTGGGGGCAACTCTTAGATTATCTAGGAGTTGCCGTTCAAAAAAAAAAAATTTAATGGCGGATAGTTGTAGTACTTTGATTGTTGGTAAAGGGTGGTGTAGCTTTAACTTTTTTAATAAGAACAACAAAAATTTTAAAAAACGCATTAGTTAAAAAGGCGACCCTCTCAAAATTCAATGGCATTAGTAATTGCAGGACCGGGTAAGGGTGTTTAAGTTTGCAATTAGCTTCACAGGAGGAGAGAACTTTAGATCACTTAACAAGTCAAATAGGGAACTGGTAACTATTTAGAAGATACTAAGCCAACATAAGTAATGTAAGTGAAACAATAACAATATCACAAGAACACAAGATAAAGTTTTCAAGAAAGTTGTATATTGATTCTCTAGTTCTATTACAAGTGTGTTCAAGTATATCTTAGTTACAAGAACTTGAGACTCTTATATACTACAACCTACAACCGTCAATATACAAAAAGACAGTTGGGGACTAATCTAGACAACAAGATCAATCTACAGTCAAAACGCAGATTGCTTTTTGACTAGTGACTATGACATGTCATAACTCACTGACTTTATCTAATAAGACAAGTCTACAGGAACAATTATGGGAAGTTACAGGCAAAGACCTTCTTCTACAGTTTGATAAAGTATGGAAGTTTCACCAACTAATGAAAAGCAGGCGAGTCTTCAAAGCAGCAGCGGAAGGTACAACAGCTTTATCAAAAAGTAACTCAGAGAAAACATATTTTCTCTGTGTTCGGAAGAAATCAGTCAACTCTTCATTATGGCTTCGGAAGACGTTGTCTTGTGAAGCTTCGGAAGACTTCATCTTTGGCTTCGGAAGAAAATGGTCTTTGGCTTCGGAATATTTCACACTTGTAATATTTTCTGATAAGTGTGAAACTTCCGAAGCAACTTCTTCTGAACTGTTAGCTTCGAAAGATCTTACACTTAGAATTATTTGTGAGTGTAAGACTTCCAAAGCTAGTTCATTCTTGTTCCTTAGTGCATGCTGGAAGACTTGGTTGTTCTGGTATCCTTTGGTTGCATCAACCTTTAATCAGATGTTCCTTACAAACTCCCCCTAGGCTGGATCTTCAGTAAAAGTCCATGCTAGAATTTTCTTCCAGTAGCAAGAGGCTCTACTATGATTGGAGTTTGTTGAGAGACCTCTTTATGCACTCCCTTAGGATGCTCTGACTCATCCTGAGGTTGGGAGGTGGATGACTTTCTTCTCTTCTTCTTTGAAGTGGATTTCTTCTGGCCATCCTTTTTCTCCTCCCAGATTTCTTCAACTGAGAGGGCTGGTCTTGAGTACCAGTTGGTTCTGTTATGTCACTCTCAGTTGAGTTCTCTCTCTCACAGGTTCAGAAGGAGAGAAAGGAGGACCCTGCTGTGGGTCAGAAGATGAAGTTGGCTCAGATGCAGCTCCAGGTTCAGGTTGTGTTGTCTCAGTAGGTTCAACCTACACCTCAACTTCAGGTTGAGCTGGACTTGGTGGAGAATGCAAGTCCACCAGCTCTCCCCTTTTTATCTTCTGCTTGATCACCCTAATGTGCTCATCCATTGTGGATAGAGACATAGGACCAAGCCTCCTTTCGAAGAACCCATACAACTTCAAAAAGCTCATCATCTTTTGTCTATCAGCTGACTTCTTTTGGCTTTTATGGATGATGGCCCTTGACTTTGCAGCTTCTTCCCTTAATTTTTTCCTTGCAGCTTGCCTTTGTTTTTTGGCTTGTTCTTCCAGCTGCTTGTTGTATTCAAACATTATGTACTCATATGATAAGGGAAGAAGTGTAGCTGCCTGATAGAGACCTGTGGCACTCAGGTAGTTGATCATCTTTAATCTTTCTTCTTCATTAACTACCCGAGGTTATTCAGTGGCCACAGTCTCTTCCTCAGGACTTTCTTGAACTAGAGAGAGGACAGGAGCATCTTTGTAGAGTCTTTTAAGTATCCTTTCTTCTTTGATTTTGAGGAGCAATTCTGCATCCTCTACTTCCTTCCTATCTTTTGACAATTCAATGTCAGCCAGTTCATTTAGCTCCTCTAAGAGGAGAGAGATGAGTTCATCAATGTCGTAGTTTTTGGTTCCCAAGTAATTCAGCCTGGCTGCCCTTAACTCATCTTCCTGAGTGTTTAGCCTGGGGGCAGCCCTGATTGCAGTTTCCATGAATCCTGGGGAACCACTTGAACTCTCTCCCCTCAGCTTCCATCTTCCTCTCTCTCTTCTCCTCCTCAATCTCCTCAAGAGTCATTTTTCTTTTGCCTTTGTCAACCACAGGCCTTGGTGACTCTTGCTGGAGAGAGTTTTGGCCTTCATTGCTTGGTTTAGCTATCAAGCTCTGGCCAGAGAGAGAGGTTGTGAAGCACCGTCACCAGCTGGTCTTTTACTAAGGGTAATGGGTGTAGACCGAGATCCTGTCTCAAGGTTCACAGGTTCAACCTCAGTCAAGGTTTTCCCTTCGAAGCTAATCTTCGGGTCCACCTCAACATCCAGTTGACCAAAGATCTCACCTGCTAGCCTCTGTCTATATCGTTTTGATCTCAATTTGAATTCCTCTAGGACCCTGTCTTGGATTCTTTATGCCAATCTTGCAGCTTGTCTGTTGTTGCTTGGGTTGACAAGTGGCAGATCCACTAAGTTTATACTCTCATAGTAGCTCAGTCTTGAAATATTGAAAACTTCTAGTTGACCTTGAGCTCTAGAGATCTTAAGAGCTCTCCTGTTACTATCATACCCCCAACCCTGATTAGGTTCTCAAAAGGGGCAGACATTGCTCATGGTATTCCCTCCTCAAACAGTTGTTGGATGAGCAAGTCTAGATCACTGTCATGAGGAGGTTGCTGAGTATGGACAAGTTCAAGAGAGGGTGGTGAATCCTTAATGTCCATCTCTGGGAAGAACTCCTAGGTTCTGTGACTGTTAAGACTTCTCCCCCTTTTTGGTAGCATCACCCTCTTGACTAGTTGAGTTGGGGAATTGGTGCAAGACATCCACAGGTTCTTGTGGACCTGGTTGAGTTGTCCTCCTTGTTCTCTCAACTAACTGGCCCTTAAGATCGGTGATCTCAAGTTGCTGGTCATTGACCCTCTTCTGTAAGATAGTCAACTGAGATTCCAGGTGAGCTATCTTTAAACTAAGTATGTGTATGTTTTTGTCAGTTTGTGCACCTTTTGTTTCAGAATCCCCTCATCTTCAGTTGAAGAATCACTAGGGGATGAGAGAATTGGACCTAAGTCTTCTACCTCATCACTAGCATGGTGTTCTTGGCTGCTAGATTTCCCTGCCTAATGACAGCTTCCAAGAAGTGTCAAGAGGCTGGGTTGCCATGGTTGAGGTCCTATTGATGTTTTCACTTGCAAAAGTGAGAGCCTCTTCCATATGGATCTCCTGAGAGCATCCACCTCAGTGGAGGGTAGATGATGTGGGCTAGAGCTGGGTGAGTCAGAAATACTCATCTCTCTTTGAGCAGGGGTGGAGAAGAGAGACTCATGGTATTCACTGACATCCAAGTCCTCATCATCATAAAAGTCTAAGCTGGGTATTGGTTGGTTGAGATCTAGAGGTTGGGGATGGTACTGTCCTCTGAAGGTTGATCACTTGAGTTTAGAGACTCAGAGTGAAGGCTAGAGGCTGTTTGGGTAATGAGCTCATCAGCCTGAGCATGAGGAACTTCAGAACTGATTATTGAAAGATGGGAGTGGTCTGCTCCTCAGGGGAAGTGGGAGCTCGAGATTCCACTTCCTCCTGTACGGGTTGCGATATGGGAGCCTGCACATGCTCAGTAGCAAGTGCAGGGGTTTGTTTGGATTTTTTTTGTAGGTGATGGTGATGGTAGGCTGTGTTTGAGGTGGTTGAGAAGTGGAGGGTGTGGGATCAACACTAGCTGGTGCTGCTAGGTTGTCACCCTGAGCAATGAGCTCAAACATTTGTGGGACAAGGGCTGTTTCTACCCCTGAGAAGCCAACAGTTGGCTTCTTTAAGATTTTGAAAATGCCAGGCCTCATTTGTCCCAATTTAAGAATATTTCCCGTTCCCCTCAACTGTGGTCCCATTTCACAGTTGAGAATGTGTTGAACATACCTGGGGAACATGTATTATTCTAAGGAGTCCAAGTTAGCAAGTAAATTTGTGTAAACAAACTGAGAGTACCTGAACTTGACCCCTTGTACCATCCCATGGACTATGAAGGAGAGGTCTTCTGGAACTTGATCCCATCATCCATGTTTGTTAGATAAGCTGTGTATGATGACATGGAGGAGGAACTTCCACTGGGATGAGACCTTCCCCTTCTTGAAGGTTTTGACTGAGAAGTCACCTTCATAGGGCATCTACTCGAAGGAATGGTTGACAGCAGATTTTAGAAAGGACAGTTTACCTGCTTCATCATCCAGCTGCAAATGGGTGTTTATGATGGCCGGAGTGATGAAAACTGTCCTCCCCTGCATCGTAGCAGACAGTGCCTTCTCCCCATCCATGGTGACCTCTTGACAGGTCCGCCAGAATTCAAGCAACTGATCCTCATAAAGAGGAGGATCGATTGTAAGGGAAGTGAAGTAATGAGACGAAGAAAGGTACCTACAAACATCTGAGAAGCTTGGATCCTTCTCAGAGTTCAACAGGGCAACTTGATTGTGTTGCCTGTGTAGGTGCATGGTGAAATCAGGGTCGTTTCTATGATCGATGTTGCCATTTGGTGAAGCTTATCAGTGAAGAAAGGAAGAAGAAAGTGAGTTTGGGGTGAAATTAGGTTAAAGATTATGAGAGTAGAGAGAAGAAATGGAACCGTTGAGAAGATATATGCAGTGGATTTGAGACAAAGTTAGAACAAAAAGATAAACTTTGAAATCCACAAGTGGGTCCCACTTCTGAAAAAGCGCCCAAAAAGTTAGTTTTCTTGGAAGTTGAAAATCTTCCGAAGGTATTTTTGCTTCGGAAGTTTTTTAAGAAAAGCTTCCGAAGGCAATTTTGCCTCGGAAGATATTTCAAAGAGTTGTGAAAATTTGGCTTTGGAAGGAATATACTTAAAGAAATTTCTTTCGAGATAAATTTTGCTTCCAAAGAACTAAGTCTGAGAAAATTATTATCCATAGATAATAAATCTTCCGAGACGAAATTGCTTTCGGAAGATATGTGTTCTTTTAATGCATTTAAGTACTTATAAGCACATTTAAGCTTCGGAAGATATTCTAAGAATTTCTTCCGAAGGTAATCTCTTATGAGTAGTTAAATGATTTAAAGACATAAATTTCTTCCGAAGGTAATTTGAGTTTCTTCCGAGACACAATAATAAATTTTCACAAATCTAAGGAATATCTTAAAAAAGAACTTTGATTTACTTCCAAAAAGAACTGGGCTTATGAAGGTGATAATATAGACAACTTAGGACACACAAATTTTAGAAATAAAGTTGATTAAGTGTTTAAAGAAAAATCTATTCAAAGTTAATCATCCTAATAGCTGATATAAGATATTTAAACCTCTGTTCATCAAAAGCTTTAGTGAACAGATCAGCATATTGTTCATTTGTGTTAACCTTGATTAGTTTGATTAATCCTTTCTCAAAATTATCTCTAATCAAATGATACCTGATGTTGATGTGTTTGGTCCTAGAGTGCTGCACAGGGTTCTCTGTAATATAGATAGAACTGTTGTTGTCTATGTGGATAGGAGTCTCCTTGAAATTGAATCCATAGTCCAACATCTGATTCTGAATCCAAAGCACTTGAGCACAGTAGCTTGCAGCAGCAATGTATTCAGCTTCAGCAGTTGATGCAGACACACAGGATTGCTTCTTGCATTACCAAGAGACTATCCTTCCACCAAGGAATTGACATCCCCCAGATGTAGACTTTGCAGTCATGTTGCAACCATGATAGTCACTATCTGTATAAGCATACAGATTAAAGTCTAAATTCTTTGGATACCAAAGGCCTAGTTTAGGAGCACCTTTGAGGTATCTGAGAATTCTTTTCACAGTAACTAGGTGTGACATCTTGGGGTTGGCTTGATATCTTGCACATATGCATGTGGCAAACATAATATCAGGCCTGCTAGTAGTGAGGTACATAAGAGACCCAATCATAGCCCTATAGAGATGTTCATCAACACACTCCCCCTCAAGATCAGGACCAAGGGAGTGGTTTCTGGTTATGGGTGTCTTTGCAACCTTACAATCAGTCATCTTGAATCTTTAAGTATGTCTTGTACATACTTTGACTGACTAATGAAATGCCATTTTCAACCTGCTTCACTTGAATTTCTAGAAAGAAGTTGAGTTCCCCATGGCACTCATTTCAAATCTATCCTTCATCAGCTTCTCAAAGTCTTTGCAGAGCTTTGGATTAGTTGAACCAAAGATGATGTCATCTACATATATCTGAACTAGCATTATGTCATTCCCTATTTCTTTGATGAAGAGAGTCCCATCAATAGTACCTTTTTTGTATCCATGTTAACAAAGATACTTTGATAGTGTCTCATACCACTTTCTTGGAGCCTGATGCAGTCCATATAGAGCTTTATCAAGCTCACAGACATAATCAGGATGATCTGGGTCTGCAAAGCCAGGTGGTTGTTTGACATAAACTTCTTCATCTATCACCCCATAGAGAAAGGCATACTTTTCATCAAGCTGGTAGACCTTGAAATCCTTGGATGCAGCATAAGCCAGGAATATTCTTACAGCTTTAAGTCTTGCTACAGAAGCAAAGACATTAGTGTAGTCAATTCCTTCTTCTTGAGTGTACCCCTGGACAACCAGTCTAGCCTTGTTCTTGATGACAATCCCTCTATCATCAGTCTTGTTCCTGAATACCCATTTGGTTCCTATGACACTTTTCCTTGAGGAAAAGACATAGGTTCCACACCTTCTGTCTTCTGATTTGAAGCAACTCTTCTTACATTGCCTCGATCCAGCTTCCATCCTTCAAAGGCTCATCAACTTTCTTCGGCTCAATCTGGGATAAGAAACAAGAATGCAGACAAACATTGCTCTTATGTGTTTGTCCTCTTGTTCTCACCCCTGTGTCAACATTTCCAATGATGTTTGTGGTGGGGTGTGACTTGTGGATCCTAAGTTGAGGGATCATAGCAAGTTGATTTGAGAGATCTAAGTTAGAGAAATTTAGATCTGGTAAAGAAGTGCTACCCACCACATCAACACACTTATCAAGAGAAGTTTGATCCAATAAGTGTGTTACATCATTAATGTTTTCTTCTATGGAGTGGTTATCAGCATCAAGAAATTCCTGATCACTGTCACCACCTCCATCTCCTTCTGCATTTGAAGTTCCTTCACCTGGATTTGGAACCTCTGAGCTGGAATTTGAAGGCATCTCAGATGAATCAACAGTATTTGTCATGCTTATGCTGATAGAAGCTTCACTTGCAGGGTTAGTTACCATTGGAGCTGTAGTAGTATTCTTGTTTGGTCTTCTCAGCTCAAATCTTGGGTCAGGATCACCTGTTGATATATTATCTATAGATCCTGAAATATTCTCACAAGACTTGTTAAAACAGTTGGTAACTAAATCAAGATCAAACAGCCAATCCGGACCAGAACCTTTAACACTGGGAGTGTTTTCATTGAAGGTCACATTGGCTGACTCCTCAATTACTTTAGTTCTAAGGTTGTATACTCTATAAGCCTTAGCTTGAGAGGAGTATCCAACAAAGTGTCCATCATCTGATTTCTCAGCAAACTTGGCTACGCGATCTTTGGTATTCAAGATGGTGCATGGACATCCAAATAACCCGAGGAAACCAATGAATGGTCTCCTTTTGTGTCACAGCTCATAAGGAGTCTTACCATGAGTCTTAACTACTAAAACTCTATTTTGCACATAGCAGGCTGTGTTGATATCCTCTGCCCAGAAAGTGATAGGCAGTTTAGAGTCAGACAACATGGTTTCAGCAGCCTCAATAAGTGTCCTATTTCTCCTCTCAGCAACACCATTTTGCTGAGGAGTCCTGAGAGCACTATATTGTCTTGAAATACCCTTTTCATCACAAAATATATCAAGGATTTGGTTTTTAAATTCTATTCCCTAATCACATCTTATATTTTGACCTTGTGATCACATTGATTCTTAATTTTCAGAATGAAGTTCTTCAAGATCTCAGGAGTCTCATTCTTAGTTCTAAGGAAGAAGACCCAAGTGAATCTTGTGAAGTCATCTGTGATTACTAAACAATAAGAGGTCCTTCCTAGACTCATTACACTGGTGGAGCCAAACAGATCCATATGTAACAAGTGTAGGGGAGTAGTGATGGAGTTGGTTTCCTTTGGCTTGTGAGACACTTTGTGCTGCTTCCCTTTCAGGCATGCAACAGAATGGTCATCACTTGTAAACTCTTTCTTTGGCATTCCAGTTACCGAATCATTTTTAATCAATTTATTCATGTTTATGAAGTTTACATGGCATATTCTTTTATGCCAGAGGAAAGACTCATCACTTTTTGCTTTAGATAGAAAGCAAGACACTTCTCTAGAGGGAGTTGTTTCTTGCAGATCTATCTTGTACATGTTTCCCTTCCTGGGGGCTCTGAGCAGGATGTACTCCTGAGGAATAACCACCCCAGGCTTGAGAACAATGCACTCATGCTCAGTGAAGATCATGTGATGTTTTTGGTCACAAAATTAGGACACACTCAAAAGATTGTATCCAAGCTCCTTAACAAAGTTTACCTTCTCAATGCTGAGCTTACTATTTAAGACCATGCCCTGCCAGTGTGTAACCTCCTGTATCTCCTCTAAAAGCAACTGGCCCTCCATCAAACTTCTTAAAGTTTTAAAGCAAGGAGCCATTGCCTGTCATGTGTCTTGAGCAGCCGCTATCAATGATCCATACATTCCTGTTGGTTTTTAGCTGCCCCTACACAAAAAGAGATGATTTAGTTACATTTGGGAACCCAAGCCTCATTGGTCTTGGGCTTGTCAAAGTGAATAGAAGACAATGAAACAGTAAGTGATCCTATGTTCAGGCTTTGAGGATCATTTGTTGTTGCTGATGATGAACTTTCAGTCACATGGTCTTCCTTCATCTTCCACACCACCTTCGAAAGATTGGGCTTGACCTTCAAAGCTTCGGAAGTTTTAACAACTTTGGAAGATTTGTTGATTGGGCCTTCGGAAGATCTTGCTTTCACTACAGCTGGCTTTGGTATTTCGGAAGTATTCCTTTCTTCCGAGACCATTTTTCCTTCCGAAAGCAATTTACCACCTGTTTTCCTTTTCACTTTGGAGCTTCCGAAGGAAACAGATTTTCCTTTCGAAGCTAGCTTTTCCTTCTTCCCAGAAGCTTTCTCTTTGATCATGTGGATAGTGCTTTTGGGATTGTAGATGCAATCCTTAGCCAGATGGAAGTACTACCACACATGATGCATTCCATTTGCTTCCTTTGGGAGTCTTCTTCTGAGAGCAAGACTGAACTTGATCACTTTCTTTCTCTAGCTTCTTCTTCACAGATGATGCAGCAAGTTTCTTAGGGAGAGAACTGCTCTTGGAGGAGGATGGTTCAGACTGTGTAGCAGTGGTACATAGGAATTTAGCCTTCTTTTTGCTGGAATGTGTTGGAACTGTACTAAAACTCCTGGTACTAGAGTTTGTAGTTGATTCCTCAGTCTTTACCACTTCAAACCCTACAGAGATGAACACTTGTTTCTGCTTGGAGTCAAAAATGGCCTTGATCTCTTGAGCCTTCTTTGATCTTCTCTTTGCTCTTCTGATCAAGTTCTTCCTCTTTGTCTTTGTCATACCAGCCTTCTTACTCTCCTCAGGAGCATGGTGACCCTTTTTGGATTGAGTCTCTTCACTCAATTCAGAGTCATCCCTCACCATCTCCTCTTCATCCTCTTCAACACTAGGGTCTATGAGGGGAAGGTCATCTTCACCAGTTCCACACCTTGGAGATATTACAGATAATATAGTGTGTGGAGGAGCTATCTCAATAGATCTCAGTCCCTGCTTATTCTGATAACAAAGTTTTGCATGCAGAGATGAGGATATGATGTTCTTGAAGGTCTTTTATTCAAGAACACATTTTTTAGCCCTGGCTTTGCTGATCACAAGCTCAGCTTGGCATTCAGTCAACTTGGTAATGAGATCTTTAATATGAGTCCTGTAATTGGTTTGCTCATGTTTAAGAGTTGAAATTTTTTTCTCTAGATCTCCTATCTTAAGTTTATAGTCATTTTCAGCTCTTTTAAAATCAGCTTTTAGGATATTCAAGGACTCAATATCAGATCTCATTTCCAAGTTGTAGACCTGTATCTATTCACTTTAGCAATACATTCAGGAGAGCAAAGATGTTCTAGTACCTTAGCCTCATCATGGTCAGCCATGAGTGCTTGATTTGGTGAAGCATCTTCAGCCTGAAGCTCCAGTCAAAGCATCATTCTTCAACAGCAACAACAGCTTGCTGTCTTGGCTTCTCATTCTTGCCCTCTCCCTTAGGGTAGTTTGGGCCTGGATGATGCTTGGCCACCATTTGACTTAGGTGCCTTGCATTATCCGCAAAGTGACCTATCTGGTTATAGTTGTAACACTTCACTTTGCTATGTCCAGTCCAAACTTGCCACTGGCAGCATTGCTGGGAAACCTTCTCCCTGTCCTCTTGTAACTTCTGGGCTCTGTGAGTGAGAAGAGCCATCTGCTGGACTATCTCCATGTATTTCAGATCATCTGGATGGATACAATCCAGGTCTTCAGAGTGAAAGAAAGTTGCCTGAACTTTCATCAGTAGAGACAAAGGCTTGAGAGGTGCTGTTCTCTTGGAATGGACTTCCTTGGATGTAGCACTCTCTGGTTATCTCTGGAAAGGTGATGAAAGGACCCTTTTGTGAAGTTTCAGGGTAGCAATAAGATGGGGTTGTGGTTCTCTGCTATCCCTTTCACCCATATGAAGGGCAGAACTCTGGTGAGTGTTGGAGTTACCAGATGGGTTTTGCATGTTCATCTCCATCTGGTAACCACTGAGTATTCCATATAACTCAGTGAGAGTCAGGGTCTTGAGGTTTTCAGTCCTCTTAATGACCACACAATAGCGTGTCCATTGTCTAGGAAGAGAGGACATGAACTTCCTAACAATATCCCTATTCTCAATAGTTACTCCAACATCAGCCAGACTATCCATAATCTCAACATACCTGAAATACTATTGAGTCATGGTTTCAACTGTCTTGAAGGTGAAATTTTCAAACTGCTACTTCAAAAGGTCCTTCTTGTTTTCCTTGGCTTCATTGGACCCCTCATACATCAGTTTCAGTGCATCCCACAGTTGTTTAGCGGTCTTGCACTTCTTGAAACCTCTGTAGATGGAATTTGGAAGAGCAGTCTGAAGGGCTGTCATGGCTTTCTGATCAATGTCAATCTTCTTCCCTTCAGTCTTCTTCAGAGAAGTCCCCTTTCTTTAAGTATCATACTACCACCAGCAGCAGTTGAAGTGGTGGATGGTACATAAGGTCCGTTGACAACAGACTCCCACATCATGGAATCCTGAGACTTGATGAAGCCTTCTATTCTTGGCACCAAGTGTCAAAATCTCAGGATGATCAGTGGGGACTTTGTCATAGTTCCAGTTTCCATATCAGCCTATAGATAGCTGCCATTTGAAGAGTTATGATGTGTGAAGCTAAGAGAATTAAAGATGGTGAGATCTTACAATCAAGAGCCTGTAATGCTCTGATACCAATTGCAGGACCGGTAAAGGTGTTAAGTTTGCAATTAGCATCACAGGAGGAGAGAACTTTAGATCACTTACAATTCAAATAGGGAACTGGTAACTAGTTAGAAGATGCTAAGCCACACAAGTAATCTAAGTGAAACAATAACAATATCACAAGAACACAAGATAAAGTTTTCAAGGAAGTTGTATATTGATTCTCTAGTTCTATTACAAGTGTGTTCAAGTATATCTTAGTTACAAGAACTTGAGACTATTATATACTACAACCTACAACCGTCAATATACAAAAGGCAGTTGGGATTTGACTAATCTTGACAACAAGATCAATCTACAGTCAAAGGCAGATTGCTTTTTGACTAGTGGCTATGACATGCCATAGCTCATTGACTTTATCTAATAAGACAAGTCTACAGGACAATTATGGGAAGTTACAGGCAAAGACCTTCTTCTACAGTTTGATAAAGTATGGAAGTTTCGCCAACTAATGAAAAGCAGGTGAGTCTTCAGAGCAACAGCGGAAGGTACAGCAGCTTTATCAAAAAGTAACTTAGAGAAAGCATATTTTCTCTGTCTTCGGAAGAAATCAGTCAACTCTTTAAAATGGCTTCGGAAGACTTTGTCTTGTGAAGCTTCGGAAGACTTCATCTTTGGCTGCGGAAGAAAATGGTCTTTGGCTTCAGAATATTTCACACTTTTAATATTTCCTGATAAGTGTGAAACTTCCGAAGCAACTTCTTCTGAACTGTTGGCTTCGGAAGATCTTACACTTAGACTTATTTGTGAGTGCAAGACTTCCGAAGCTAGTTCATCCTTGTTTCCTAGTGCACGCTGGAAGACTTGGTTGTTCTGGTATCCTTTGGTTGCATCAGCCTTTAATCTTCAGATGTTCCTTACTGTAATAACTTGATATCTCAATAAGGTTTGAGCGTGTATGGATTCTGAATATTTGTGAGCTCACGTCTGTATTGTTAAATGAAGCTCATAAGTTAATACATTCTATTCATCCCTGGCAACCAAGATGTACTAAGATCTAAAAAGAGATTATTCATGGCCGAGAATGAAGCGAGACATTGTGAAGTGCATTAAGGAATGCATAACATGTCCATAACTCAAGGCTAATCATCGAAAACCTTATAGAAAGATTCAACAATTAGAAAATCCCAAACAGAAATGGGAACATATGACGATGGATCATTTAACAAAAAATGCTCGCTTTCCCCCTAAACACAAAATATTTCTTTAAGTGTATAACAAAAGTATTCATTAAGGAGACACTCTTAAGAAACAAGATGCCAGTAACGATTGTATCAGACCGTGATAACTTCCCAGCTAGTGTAAGTAATTAAGCTCATATGAGACTTTTCTAGGCCAATATTTGTGAACTCACGTCTATATTTTTAAATGAAGCTCATAAGTTAATACATTCTATTCATCCATGGCAACCAAGATGTACTAAGATCTAAAAAGAGATTATTCATGGTCGAGAATGAAGTGAGACATTGTGAAGTGCATTAAGGAATGCATAACATGTCTATAACTCAAGGCTAAGCATCGAAAACCTTATAGAAAGATTCAACAATTAGAAAATCCCAAACGGAAATGGGAACATTCGACGATGGATCATTTAACAAAAAATGCTCGCTTTCTCCCTAAACACAAAATATTCCTTTAAGTGTATAGCAAAAGTATTCATTAAGGAGACACTCTTAAGGAACAAGATGCCAGTAACGATTGTATCAGACCGTGATAACTTCCCAGCTAGTGTAAGTAATTAAGCTCATATGAGACTTTTCTGGGCCAATATTAGATCGCATGTGTTACTTAAAGGCATATCATTATGGGTTATGTGATATGTAGAAAGAACACTCATTTAGCGAAAGCTAATCTGTGTTATGCGTATATTTTCAGGTAACATGCTTTAGCTGGAAGGCAAAGATCGATGAAGTCATCTAGGATATCGATCGAACATATGGACATGTAACATGTTGTCAAATTCCCTATGTACATCTTTTATAATAATAATAAAAGAAATGTTTTGAAACACTTAGATACTTATTTAGGAAAAATATCAAAAAATAGTAATCAAGTTTCAAAAGTGTTTCAATTTGATCACTCATAAATATTTTTCCCAAATTAAACCACTAAACCATCAAATCGAGTCATCAACGAATTTTCTTATATCAAGAAAGTAATGAAGGAGAAAAATATGATTGTTGGAATTTTCAATATATGAAATTAGATTAAGAAATCAAAAAAACATGCTACTGGGGCTATCATCGGTAACAAAAGTGAAATTGAGAAGTGTCACTCATCAAATTAATAGGATGAATTATTATTAATAAATAGATAATAGTTTGAGTTATTAAAATAAAAATTTTCCTAAACTAAATTAAATCCTGCGTAAGATTGTTTCATGATGTCAGTTTACATGATTATTTTATGTTTCACCACTAAAATAAGTACATGTATTTATGGGTTCTCAAGGTAGCTACTCATGTATCATCTACTTGCTTAGTCATAAAATGATTTATCTGGATTATTTGATCTATTTTAGTACTAGAGACATGTTATGAATACAACATAGGTTCCGCTTTTCTTACCAAATTCTATTAATATTTTTCTTTAACATTAAAGCCCTTCAAATGTTAAATTTGAACAAAAATATAAAAAATGATTAAAACAACTTGAAACCTTTACATTCAATTGTTTTTATGTGTACTTTTTCACATAAACATTACGATGCATATGCATGTAATAAAACACAGTTTTTCAACTTTAAACTCACATCATATATATAACATTTAAAACTGAATTCTTACATATATTCTGACCCAAAAGCATTTTAAAACATCAACATAAAACTCACCTCTAACATTTTTTTTGACAAAAGCGGTAACATGCTCTCATACCGAACTAACGAACTCGTTGCTCAATTATTCGACGCATTGTTCCCAAACCGTTATTTTCTCGAATTGTTATTGTAGGACTCACTAACAAGTTTTCCGCCTCTATTGCAAATTCGTTAGATATTTTAATGTAATTGGATTGATAAATGATCAATGTGATCATAAATATCCGTGAAACAAATCAGGAGGTGTGGAGTACACACTTATTTGAGTTTATTATTATCTCTGAAATAGAAAACCTTCTTAGGGTGTAAAGCCCTGGAAAAAGTCAAAACGAGCCAATTAATAATAATAGGCTTAGATAAGGGTAATAAATATAAATAAAGGGGAAAAATGGGTTATGGACCTTATAAACGTTACGGGTTATGTGTTAGACGAGTTTAAGGTTTCGTGAACACCTGGTATATATACACAAAACAGCCATATTCATACTCATTTGCAACTCAAACAACCCATTTTTTAGAGAGAGAAAGTAAAGAGACAAAGTGAAGATTTGAGGATTATTGAGCAAAGGATTGAAGATCTGTGTTTTTGGGCATCAAACAACAAGAAAAGAGAAATAATCCAGGTACCAAATCATCATTCAAATGTCTCTTTAGATCATACCCGGATTCTAGGGTTTTGGGGTTTTAAAAAGTGGCAAAAATCATACAAAAGTCACGTTTTTATGGATGAAATCATGTAAAAAGCTTTGATATAAGTTCCTGGATGAAAACGAAGGATTGGATGTAACAACATGAAGATTTGGGTTAAAAACAGTCTGGAACGTCATTTTTATGGGTCCAGCGAAACTGTGAGTTCGTCCGGCGAAACTGTGGGTTCGTCCAATGAAACTATAGATTCGCTGGTAATTTCGCAGCCATAGAATTCCAACGAAAGTTGGTCGAAACTACCCGAAATTGGCAGCGAAACTGCGTGCGAAACTGTATAGAAAATGACATGTTTGCATGTCCACTTATATTCAGACTATGCATCATGAGCCTACCTTAGGTGAAGTTATTTTCGGAGACTTGGTGAGTTCTAGATCCCCTTATTTACAAGTTTTTTTTTATGTTTTGGGGCTGTTATGCATACTAAATATACGTTTATTTTAACAGCTCGGCCCCAGCTAGGGGTGTTGCCCCTTGGACCCCACTAGGGCTGCTGCCCCTAGAACCCCGTTGTCAGGGCTGCCGCCCCCGAACCCCCACTGTCCCGTGGAGAGTCGGATATTATTATTTGTTATTATTTTGATGAGGATGTGATTGTAAGGACTATGGGTGAATTGGTTCTAATTAAAGGGGATTTCCACGATGTTTCTTACTTGGTGTGATTTATACTAACTAAGGATAAGTATTATGTATTGAAGTGAAAGTTAAAGTTAAAGAAAGTGAAACCTAATGAATGAATAAAAGTCTTGCAAGCAAATAAATAGACGTTCACAGCCATTGGGTTGTTAGCTCAACTGTGTGCGGTTTAGCTAACCATGAGGATGCACACAGGGGTCAGTCTTTGTGATTGACTAATACGTACGAAACGGGACCCTTGTCGCTTGCCTCGGACTAGAGTCAGCTTCGTGCACAATGTTAGAGGTCTATTTATAGGCTTTGGCCCAGTACCAGTTTCGTGCATAATATTTGGGGCATAGCATACGACATCGGTCTAGATGGAAGTGAAAGATAATAATGAAAGTTCGAAATGTATGAAATGAATGAAACGAATGATAATAAATGATATTATATAGATGTATGTATGATGTATGATCATGTAGAAAGTAAAGGAAATGTTTTAAACTGAAGTAAAGTATTTTATTATGTAAACTAGAACTCACTCAGCGTTGCTGACTTTTATATGCATAATAGTTGGCAGATAATGATGCAGCTGAGGAGTGCAGGCATGGATGAGATAGCTACTAGGATGATCCGAGTCTGGTATTCTAGATTTTGAGACATTGCTTGTAATTGTCAAGTTTTTGTGATTCAACTATAAGAACAACGTTTTGTCATGTAATTACAATTTATGTATGAAAAGTTTAAATTCCGCTGCAAATGCCATGTTTTTAAATGTTTTACGCTATGAATGACCAACTATAAGCGTCCCGATTACGGGGCCTTACATAGGGGCAAAGCCCCTAAATAATGGGGGCTCCAAGGGGGGCAACGCCCCCTTAGTGGGGGTCTGGGGGTAGCGCCCCTGGTAGCGGGATCCAAGGGGCAGAGCTCCTGGCTCCCTGAAAATTCTTAAAAAGATGCTAAACGACAATTTTCACCCCTCCCTGGATTCTAATTGTCTTCAAAAATTTTGGTCACTCTTGAATTTCCTTCTGGTTCACAAAACACATACAAAGGATCTTGATAAAAATCTGAGTTGTAATTGAGATATTCAGGTGAAATACTGAATAATTTCGATCTAAAAGTGATCACACGACTCTTAAATTATCCAAGATTTGCTTTCAATTTTTCTACAAAGATCAAAATTATCTACAGTTAAAGATGACATATGGAGATTCTATGAAAACATGACAAGCAAGTTTTCAAAATAGACAAGTTTAAAGGACAAGATTTTCAAAGATGGTAGAAGAAGATGCATTTCCTGTTGACCACTTTGAAGGTTGTGTATGTTCTGAGTACCCCCATGCTAGAATTGATGGAAAACTAGACTTTGAAACAGATAAAGAGGCGATGGAAGTGGGAGAATGATGACTACATCTCTTGTGGCCACATCTTAAACTGTATGTCTAATTTGCTATTTGATATCTATTAAAATATTGAATCTACAAAAGAACTGTGGGATTCTATTGAATCCAGATGTATGGTAGAAGATTCTTCTAGTAGGAAATTTCTTGTTAGTAATTTATAAATTACAAGATGGTGGATTTAAGGCATGTCATGGGATATTATAATGAACTGTTAAAAATTCCAGGACAGATTGTTTAACATGATATGAAGTTGGATGAATCCATCTCGGTTTCTAGTATCATTGACAAATTCCCCCCTTTTTGGAAAGATTTCAAACATACTTTGAAACATAAGAAGGAGGAATTGAGTCTGATCCAACTTGGTAGTCATTTTAGAACTGAAGAGTCTCTAATGGCTTGAGAGAGTGACAAAGTTAAAGAGAAAAACATGGCTGGACCTTCACAAGTAAACATAGTGGAAGAAGGTGAATCATCCAAGAATGCCAACAAGTTTAAAGGAAAACAAAAGGTTAAAGGTAACAACAACAACAAAGGCCCCAACAAGAAGCCAAAGTTGGCATGTTAGAAGTGTGGCAAACCTGGTCATTTCAAGAAGGATTGTCTGGTTGGTAAACACAAGAATGATGCTGGTCCAAGTGGATCTAAGGATCCGGGAAAGCAGCAAAGTCAGATTTTAGTTCCAAATTATAATTTGGGTGAGAATCATGTATCACTAATTTCTGAAGCATTTTATGTGTAGAATGACGATGTTGCTTGGTCGGTTGATTCGGGAGCAACTAGTCATGTGTGTAAAGATCTTCGTTGGTTCAAAGACATTCAATCAATTGAAGATGGATCAATACTAAAGATGGGCAATGTTAAAACTAAACCAATCAAGGAACTAGGAAATGTGAAGCTTGTGTTTACTTCTGGAAAATGTTTATTATTATATAGAGTGTTGTATGTACCTAGGATTCGAAAGAATCTATTGTTTGATATTGTCTTAAATAAATATGGTTATAAACAAGTGTTCGAAAGTGACAAGTATATCTTGTGAAGACATGGTACTTTTGTTGGAATTGGTTATCTATGTAATGGTATGTTTAAATTGAATTTGAATATTTCTTTTGGTAATGAATCTGTTTGTGTGGCTTCAAGTAGTTCTAGTAATAATATGAATAAATTAGAATTATGGTATGCTAGACTAAGACATGTTTATTATAAAAGATTAAAAGATATTTCTAAAATGAGTTTAATCCCTACTTTTGACATGAACAATGAAAAATGCAAGACATGTATGTTGACTAAGATAACGAACAACCTTTTAAAAATGTTAATAGGGAAAGTAAAGTTTTAGATCTCATATAGAGTAATTTATATGACTTGTATGCTTCACGATAATTAGGTAATAAAAGTATATTTTTACATATACTGATGATGCCTCTAAATATTGTTATATTTATTTATTGCATACGAAGCATGAAACTCTTGATAACTTTAAAATATATAAACAAGAGGTAGAACTTCATCAAAATAGGTTGATTAAACTCTTCGTACTGATAGAGGAATGTGAGTATTATGATCCGGTGTATTTCCAATCCACTAGTATAATACATCAAACTATAGCTCCTTATACACCAAAACAAAATGGTGTAGCAAAAGCAAAGAATATAACTTTGAAAGAAATGGCTAATTCTATGTTGTATTATTTGGGTTTGAGTAACGCGATGTTAATAGCCTGTTATCTATGGTATAGAATTTCTAATAAAAGGAATAAGACTACCCCATATGAACTTTGGTACAAAAAACCACCAAACTAGAGATATCTTATAGTTTAGGGATGCAGAGCTGTTGTGAAGTTTACCAAATCAAAAAGAAAAACTTTGGGTGAAATAGGTATAGATTGGTCTTTATTGGATATGCTCAGCATTCCAAAGCTTATAGGCTTTATGTGTTAGAACCTAATGATTATGTATTTGTAAACTCGGTTATAGAGTCAAGAGATGCATGATGAAGAAAGATTTACTTTTATACCTAGACCAAAGAACGTGACTCCTAATTTTAAGGTTTCTCAAACTAATAACACATTGGTAGTAATTTGGTTAATACCAAAGATGCACCTTCCACTTGTACTAAACCTAGAAAAAGTACAAGAGCAAGAAAATCTAAGTCTTTTGATGATGATTTTCAACTTTATTTTATTAAAGGATCAAGGAATGAGATTATATCTTAATATCAATATTGTTTTAATATTAAGGAGGATCCAAAGACTTACAGTGAAGCTATGGCTTCTAAAAATGTTGCATTTTGAAAAGAAGCAATTCAAGATGAGATGGATTCCATTATGCAAAGTAATACTTGGAAGTTGGCTTATTTACCTCCTGGATGTAAACTATTGGGGTGTAAATGTATCTTTAAAAAAATGAAGGTGGATGGTAGCATAGATAAGTTTAAAGCTAGATTAGTTATCCAAGGCTTTAGATAGAAAGAAGGTATTGATTTCTTTGATACTTATGCTCTTGTTGCTAGGATTTCTACTATTAGATTGTTATTAGCACTTCCAGCTATACACAATATTGTGATTCACCAAATGGATGTGAAAACTACATTTTTAAATGGTAATTTGGGCGAGGAGATTTACGTGAAACAACCTGAAGGCTTTGTTATGCCTGATAACGAGAATAAAGTTTGTAAGTTGATAAAATCTTTATATGGTCTTAAAGAAGCCCGAAAACACTGGCATCAAAATTTTAATGATGTTGTGTTATCTAATGGTTTTGTGCTAAACCAAGCAGACAAGTGTGTATATAGCAAGTTTGATAGTTCTGGTAAAGGAGTTATAATTTGCTTTATATGTAGATGACATGTTAATATATGGTACTAACCAAAGCCATGTTGATAAAACTAAGGAATTCTTCTCATCTAATGCTATAAAGGAAATGGGAGAGGCTAAAGTGATACTTGGTATAAAGATCAAGCGTGGGAACAATAATATTCCAAATTCTCAATCTCATTATATTAAGAAGATGTTGAAGAAATTTAACTTCAAAGATTGTTCTCCAGTACGCATTCCTATAGATCATAATCTAAAGCTTCTATCTAATAAAGGTATTGTAGTATCTCAACTTGAATACTCAAAAGAAATTAGAAGTCTAATGTATACAATGATGAGCACTAGGCCTGATATAGCCTATGTTGTTGGAAAGCTTAGTAGATTAACTAGTAATCCTAGTTCACATCACTGGCAAGCTATTAATCGAGTATTTAAGTACTTGAAAAGAACCATGAATTATGGTTTAACTTATTTGGGATTTCGTTTGTATTGAAGGTTATTGAGATGCAAGTTGGATTACCAATATGGAAGATCATTCTTCCATAAGTGAATGGACATTTTACTTGGGGGAGGTGCTATCTTTTGGGCTTCACATAAACAAACATGTATTACTAACTCAATAATGGATTCTAATTTTGTGGCATTAGAAGCAGTAGGTAAAGAGGCTAAATGGCTAAGAAATTTGATTTATGAAATTCCTTTGTGGCCTAAATCAATATCACCTATATCTATCAGATGTGATAGTAAAGCAACTTTGGCTAAGGCTTACAGTCAAGTGTATAATGGCAAGTCTAGGCACTTAGGTGTTAGACATAGCATGATTCGATTAGCTTATCCTGCATGGTGTGATATCAGTGGAGTTTGTGACAACTCAATATAATTTAGCCGATTATCTAACCAAAGGTTTAAATAGAGATCTTGTGCATAAGTCGGCTGTGGGGATGGGATTCAAGTCCACATAAAATCTTTCATGTTAAGATACCTAACTCCCACATAGGATAACACTAGATGCTAAATTCAATGTGTAAAGCTTAACATCTAGAGATTGGAACACATTAGTAGCATCATCCCAAGGTATGTGTTCAGACTTACAAGTTGAAGAGGTTGAAATTTAACTTCTTAATAGGTTTTTTTGAAGAATTGCGTATGTAGGTGCAAGAGAAACAGAGCTACCTATATGAACATGAAGTTTAGCTACTTCAAAAAGCTTGGACTTGGCTTTGATATGCCTATGAAGGAAAAGGACACAAGGCTAGTAAAATATAGTGTCAAGTAAGAATATTAAGTGTGTAAACTTTTGTGTATATTATCTTCATGTATTCACTATAAATAGCAAGGATTCAACCCATAGTGACACCCAATATCACACCCCCGGTTATAGTAGAAACACAAGGATGTAACTGGTGGGATCGTCATAACACATTGATAGTTAATAGAGATGCATTAAATGATGAAAACCAACATTTCATGACGTCACCCGACACAAATGGAGACTTGTGTTGTGTGTTTAGTCAGTTCCACGACAAAGATTGTCAAACAAGTATAACCAAATTAAATCCCACAACTCGTGAACAAAGTAAAAGCAAAACACACTAAATATGATAACATAAAATGAAACATGAATGTTTAAAACACTAGAGAAAGTCTATAATGAGATCCGTAGGATCATCTCTAAGGCATAAACTCTAGCTATCCTCCATGATTGTTGTTACCTGAAAAGATATGTTCAAAAGGTCAACACATGGTTGGTGAGTTCGTAGGTTTAAATAATGAATAAAATTGATGCTGTGTAAAGGTTTGTAGGACATAAGTGTATACAGTTATAAGCAAGCAATATCATATGTAATCATAATCCTCACAACTAAACCTATGATGTATACATAGATCTTGTCAGAACATATTCACCCTAGCGTCCGTTCATGACCACTGTCATCTTAACTAGTATACTAACAAGCAAGGGTGGGGGTGTCAACCTAGCAGTATTATCAATACATGTCGTCAGCTCCAACACGGAGTTAAATAGTTATGAATAAATACCCACATAGAAAAACTCATGCATGTACCGGATATAAACTTACAAAACAATAACATAACAGTCCCAAAAGAATAAATGAGCTCACAACAAGAAAAGGGTCAACATACTTTTCCCCCTAGAGTTTTATAGATAATTGTAAGAAATTGGGGCCGCAAAACCAACATTGATATGATGCATAAATAACCAAGGAAGTAATTAGCCTTGACTAACACGTGTGAACCAACAATCAAGAACCTATAATATAAATAATCGATCTTATAAACACGTCTAATAAAAGTTATAATGCATCCGGTCTATCTCGGGTAGGTTATGGTCCGACGCGTGACTCATACTTAAAATATATATTTATTTATTTATATTTTTATATATGTATTTATTTATATTTATATATATAATTATAGTGGTTTAGTTTCTCATTTAGTTAGACCCAAGTGAAAATATATATATGTATATAAATATACTTTCAATACCACACTCGTCTTACCCATCATTACTATATAATAATACGTATATATCCAAACCATCACATAAATGAAATCGTATGTATACATGCGATAATATATATCCATTTACATGAACACTAATTGTGTATATATAGATATACCTACACCCATGCCAATACAAAACATACACACACACACACTCACACACACACACACACACACACTATATATATAACACAAAACATACATATATATTTAACATACATACATAACACATAAACGCTAATTTTACAAACATACACCCACCAATTTTGCAAACACACACACACACCAATTCATCCACACACACCAATTCATGCATATACATTTAATCACACACACTTTGCAGCACACTCGGATACATACATACACATGCCCATATATATAGCAAACACGTATGGTTAACACACACGATACACCCACCCATCCACACATAGAGAACTAATACATCAAACACACACACATTATATATCTGCAACTCTAAAGAAATTCTCGACATATATATACACACACACATACACGTACGAGTACACTCACCATGATGCACCGCCCTATCGATTTAACACCAACAGCCAATGCACACCATTGCGAAGCCACCACACCAACCCGAACCAAGAAACAAAATCGAAACCAAAATCAAGAAAATGAAATGATCCGGAATGAAAATCAATCACTTACCTACAGTTTGCATTGCGTAGGGATGATAGACGATGGACGGGGGGGGGGGGGGGGGGGGGGGCGGGGGTCCAGTGCTTCAGGGTTACGGAGAACAGTCGGTGGCAGGGCTTGGCTGGAGTAAGATGATGGCCGGTATCTCTCTTTACGCAAAGAGTTTCATGGCGGTGGGGGTGGGGGTGTTACGGGTAGGGTACCAATGTGTGTTTCGACATATATATGTATATTTACAAATTGCACTCTAGTTCCCCAACTATCAATTAATTAATCCCTCGACTTTACCTAATGAACCATTGAAACCCTAGACTATTTATATAATAATAAGATAAATTAAAATATTAATTTATAAATATTAATGTTCATAATGATAATAATAGTCTTACTAATATTATTAGTCATGATATATACTAATGATAAATAGTATAATGATAACAATAATAATAATAATATGTAATCTTTAGTCCATCTTATTGTTTTGTATATTAAAATTGAGCTTATGCGGCTAGTGATAGCAAAATCGGGAATATAAGGCATTAATGACACACTCATAATGAATGCTTAACGAAGAAATGATGAACTTTAGGTTAATTAACATACCTGAAAGTGATAGATGTCATAGTATTCTCCAGTTGAGAGAATTTTGTCCCAAAATTCTACTGGTGTTAGATTTTGAAGCTCTATCTAAAAACAGGTGTGCATATTTAAGTACTCACACCTACTTAAACTTAGGCCCTCGCTTAGAGTTCTATCAAACTCTAACAATCGGAATCTTACTATGCTTAAGCTGCTTAACTTTTTGATCCATAATTTATATCGGTTTCTCTAGAAAATGAAGTTTCTTGTTAATTTTGATTTCCTCAAGTGGTACATGAAGAAAACCACCAACTAAACATTTCATAAGATTCAATACATGGAACGTATCGCGCACACCGTTACATTCCTACGACAACTTCAATCGATGGTCCCACATACTTGGGAGCTAACTTCTTTTTTCTTCCAAACCGCACGATACCTTTCCAGGGAGAAACTTTTAACAAGACACGATCTCCCACATAGAATTCTAGCGGTGTTCATCGATTATCATCATAAATTTTCTAACGATCTTTGGCTGCCTAAAGTCTGTCTTTGATTTGAAAAATCTTGTCTGTTGTCTCTTGAATGATTTCAAGACCTGTCAATTTACTTTCACTAACTTCCAACCAACATACTGTGATATACACTTCTTTCCATACAATGCCTTGAACGGAGCACATCCAATGCCCATATGATAACTGTTTTTATAAGAGAACTCAACCAATGGCAAATGATTATCCCAACTACCCCTCGAAGTCAATCACACATGCCCTAAGCATGTCTTCAAGGGTCTAAATTGTACGCTCGCTTTGACCATCTGTTTATGGATGATAGCCGATACTTAGATCTAATCATATGCCCATTGATTTCTAGAGAGTCTGCCAAAACCGTGATGTGAACCGACTGTCATGGTCCAAGATGATCGACACATGCACCCCATGCATAGCCATGATCTCATTCACATATAACCTTGCTAGCTTTTCAATCTTATAATCCTCGCGAACTAGTAAGAAATAAGTGGATTTCTTCATTCGATCCACAACAACCCAAGTCAAATCATATCCGCTTCTTGTTCTAGGCAATTTAGTGATGAAATCCATCATTATATTCTCCCATTTCCATTCTAGAATTTCTAGTTGTTGAATTAGTCCTGACGGTTTCTGATGTTCGACCTTAACTTTGGAACATGTCAAACATTCACTTACATACGTTGCTATGTCTTTCTTCGTGCCTTGCCACCAATAAAATTCTTTATGGTCTTGATACATCTTGTCTGCACTTGGATGAAAAGTGTATCTCGACTTGTGTGCCTCGTTCATGACTAGGGTCATACATTTCTCACTTAGGTAACCATATGCGATCCACAAAGTATTGTACACCGTCCTCCTTACAATTCATCTGTTTATCTAATGTGTGTAAAAGGTATATATATATTGATAAGGGATTTTTGCAAAAATTCAATTTTCATTGTTTATTACTTATAATAACTGCACAAACAAAAGGCAAGTGTACCTTTCGTGTGGTAATATAGTATTGGTAAGAATCGGGTATCAATCCGTGGACACATCGACCCTACTCAACAAGCTTTATTGACTATCAGATTAGGTTTTGTTTTTAGAAAATGATAAGTTGCATTGATGTAACCAAGTTTTATAGGGTTTCTGAAAACAATAATTAAAGATAAATGTAAAAGTAAAATTAAGACTTTTGGGTTTTAAAACAGGGAATTAAGGCTATCATTCTAATTAGATTACACTTATGTAATAGTGATGAATGGTGTGGTATGATTAAAGATATGGGTTAAAGTAGTTATGTTACTATTTATAAATGTGAGCCAATATGGATTTCTTTTCTGCTATCTCCGTAATGACAAGGAAACCCATATCTAGTCAACACTAACCTCCTAGCCACTAGTAATGTAGGCAGCACTTGTGCACCCTTTCAACATACGATTTCTGAAAACATAACTTAATGTTAGAAAGAGAGTTGATCAAGTTTCTTTTTAACATACCATTAATTTTAGAAAACTATAATGATTACTGTAGATTTCTCATAGTAATAAAAAGGAACCCGCAAATGATTAAAAAGTTAAGGTGATATGATTTCTAATAACCATTTCTAGTTCATTAGCCATGGATTTATTATGAAGACCGGTTTCACGAATAAAATCTAGTTCATAAGTGTTTCAACCTTGTGTGACATTCATAATTACAAATTATAAGTTTATAAGCATTCAAAGCATATGTAGAATGATATCCTAGCAAGCAATAGATTAGTTAGTAAAGATTATTAACATGTAATAAGCCACACTTTTCACAAGATGCACTCACACTCGGCTAAATATATGGAGTCATAATCAAGATCGAGTATGACTAATACGCTTAATTTCCTAGTATGAATACGTGTGAAATCATATGCTTGTTAAGGGATCAAATCCCCACCTATTTAGGTATTTACTTGCATAAATCATTAGGTATTTGATGGGTTTTAATTTGGCTTAGGATGGAGTATGGATTATTTGGGAAAAAGTGGCTAAATGCTAAATACGATGGTATTGGCTTATTTTGCTAATATAAACTACAAGGAAGGCAATAATAGGGTTCCCTATACAATACTTCAAGCTAGAAGCGATATGCTAACTCGAGGATTCATTTATGGTCGGAGAGTCAAGATCGTATTTTGCTTTAAAAAACGTTACTTCGTCTTTCACCTGAAGATACACGAAACTTTCCTTTCGTAAGGACTGTTTTACTTGAAGCCTAATAGACCCAATCGAATAATTTCCGTGTATTCGTATTGGGACTCGGTTTATTTCTTCTTGCAGTTTTCATCGTGTGACTAGTTCCCACAGTTCAAGCATCTTTTGTATCGTTTCGTCCGCCTCTTTGTAGCACATTTTGAATTTCCACAAAATTACGGTACTTGCTCCTTTTTTCACAATTTCTTTCTTGCATCGAATGTGCGTTTGAAAATTTGTTCTCGGATTTCCGGGTGGAGTCCCGGTTTCGCGTGGTGAAGGAAACAAAGAAAATTAAAATCAAAGGAATGCATTTCAATTCTTTTAGGTCTGACCGGTAAAAGAACAATTTTTCTTTTGTTTTCCTTTTTGAAAATAAGCCAAAAACACGTCTTTAATGAAAAACGGGTTTTGTCGAAGGATTTTTTGTTAAATGACTTCGTGGTTCGAGTGATTAAGAAATAAAAATATTTAAGCTCAATGGGACTAACTAGGGTTAACGTTCAGGTATGGATAATAAAAGAAGAATGGTTGAGGCTTGAATGGTTGGGCCTAAATCATTTTTATGTAAGATATACCAATCAAGGTCTTCAAGTGTATACCCAAAGCAAGTTATAATCAAACTTATCATATGACATCCTCAGTTATATCTAGAATGAAAGTAAAACTATATAAATGCAAAAACTGTTTAAAGGCTTAAAGATAAGCTCACATACAGATGGAATTGGGTAAGTGATTCATTTTACATATTTAAATATTTTTACCAAATCATTTGCTTTTAAGGATATCACAAAAAACAATTTTAAGTTTATTTGGGTTTTACTTATTTACTTGTTTATTTCTC
This sequence comes from Flaveria sonorensis, assembly GCA_025506505.1. Taxonomy (NCBI): domain Eukaryota; kingdom Viridiplantae; phylum Streptophyta; class Magnoliopsida; order Asterales; family Asteraceae; genus Flaveria; species Flaveria sonorensis. The sequence goes on from CM046429.1 coordinate 22,220,477, forward strand.
AAAAACATATATTTATAATTTGTTTTATCAAAAATGTTTAAATTTTTGGTGGTTTTATCACGAAAATTGAATGTTAAGTGATTTGGACCATTTTTGGCAAAGTATCAAGTATGTATATTCCCGTATATACCCATCCCCACCCTTAAAATTCAGATTATCCTCAAATTAAATTAACAATATATAATAGAGAATGGTAATGAGATAACTCCCTGAAAAATGATTAATTAAACACGCGTGGTCATTTCTCACAACCGCCTTGAATTAGAAGAAACATTGGGATCACCTAAATATCACCAATTTATTGAAAGCATTAAAATCCTAAACACACAAAAGAAATAAAATGACATAAAATAAAAGGATAGAATGGTACGAAACAACTGTCCCTGACCCCCGAAATCGATACGTTTTTAAGGGCTTTGTGGCGTGATATACCCTACTCATGAAGCATCTGGATTGTAATGTAAGTGATGTCATTGCTTAATTTATTGACTCTGGTTGTCAAATTCTCCACTTGGTTAACTGCTTATTGCGCGTATTCAAAAGATCATCGGGCCTGGTTGCTGGTGGTCTGGATTGCTTCATAAAGATCTAAAATTGTCGGGAATTCACCGGCGTGTCAACTGGAAGCCTCGGCATCTTCGTGCTTTGCTGCATGTGGAGGTCGATAATTTCCTCGGTATCCGCCAGATCCCAAATTTATCTGTTTTTGTCCATATACATGCTCGTACAGATGCTAAAATCCTACAGTCCCAGCATCACTCTAGTTTCCTCCATGTTATATCCATAACTTTTATATAAGTTCTAAATTTAGCTTCCTCCAAACATCAATATTGAACCTGCAGTTGCACTATTTGAAAATAAGTGACAAAAGAGATAGCCAATATTACATGGTTGACGATTCACTATACAATATAAGAAAATAAATTACTTAGATGTTGTTTGCCATATAAACTGGCATTCCCGATATCGCCTCTTCCTCTTTACTGTTTCGTGTAAATACCCATATAAACTCCAACCAAGGAAATAGATGTTGTTTGCCACCTTCCACCAAGTCTGAACGAAACTGCCTGATTATTCCAATGGTTAGAGTTCATTATGCTAAACCTGAAAGATGCCAAAAAATAAAGAGTTAATTCATAAACAGGTGGTCTGTTATATGAAAACAAACAATTCCATTGAATGCTCAACAAATTATTGTATCTTTCCAACTGTCTAACGGCTGCCAAGGTGTCCTTGTCAACTCGTAAATGAAACCTTTTAGCTCTTCGTAATAGTTTATGCAATCAGTCACGACACCACCTTTCAGATCTTGAGGAGATGGACATCAACTATCAGATAGCCATGATCTGTTTCAGGGCTTAGCAGTTTCAGTAGAGAACTAGAAGAAAGTTATTAAAGGAGTGAAGATCAGAATTTCGGTTTGATAAGAGCAAAGTGAAGTGTTTCAACTGCAACCAGCTGGGACACTTTGCCAAAAAATGCAAAGCACCTAAGTCAAACCCATTGGCCCCAAGCTCATCAAACTTTAAACAGCCCTCAACCTATCAAAGCCCTTCTACTCCTGCTAACTAAAGACATACAACAGCTATAGCCTCAGGAGAAGCGGTGATTGACTAGAGCTTTGAACTAGAGAATATCACTCCCATCAACAATGCACTGATGGTTGAAAGCTCAAGCTCCTCATCTCAGGTAACTTCTAAACCTTGTCATACACCTAAGTGCATTGCTAAGGTAAACTTATACATAAATCACAATCTGGATCTCATGAAAGATGTGGAATCAATCTACATTCTTAAAACTGATTTTAAGAAAAATGATCAAGCTCAAAAGGAAAAAATAATAGAGCTAGAAAAGTTTTTTTCACAACTAAAACATTAACAAACTAACTTGGAAACCTAGATTAATGATCTCTTGAGCATATTAAAATTAGCACAATGTGATTTAGCCGTAGCTAAAACATATGCTGATAAATACAATGTTCAAACTAAAAAGTTTGAAAAATTTCTTACTTTTACTGAAAACACTCAAAAGTTATATCAAACCAAGACATGGTTAGGGTGATATACACTCCCACATACACCCCTAAGTGCAACCTAGAAGTAAAGAAGCAAGTAACTACTAATCCAGTCTATACAAAGCCAGCTGCTAAAAAAGCTGAGATAGAAAGAGGGAGTAGTTCAAAAGGTGGATGAAAAAGAAAAGAAGAGAGAAAATAAAGAGGAAGAGATGGAGAAGAGGGGGGAAGAACTTCAAGTTAAGGCAAAGAAGAATGTGTTTCAAAAGGTGAAGTTTTTCAAAGAAAATTCATCTTCCAAAGTCAACATACTATTTGCTAAGTCAAACCCCTCCATCAAGTCAAAATCTCACTTAAAGCACAACTGTAACAAGAAGACACATAATAAAAACTGCTGCGGGGGAACCTCAAACTCTTCAAAAGAGAGACCAAAACCATATGTTCAAAAGTTTATTTCTGAAGCAGTTAAGATTCATAACAAGAAGTTCCCAAGAAAGAAAATTGATCTTTCAAATCATATTGACCATAAGCTGTACAAGAACATAAGTGGTACCGAGGAGAATTAGTAGATGAAATCTTTAAAGAAGAAGGTGATACATGAAGATTTCATTGATCATGAACTGATTAAGAGAGGAAAGAAGGAGATGAAGAAGGAGTAGCAAGAACTCAAGATGGAGATCAAGAAAGCTAGGCATCATATGAATATCGTATGCCTAGTATGTGGGGAAGACAGTTACTTTGCAAAAAACTATCCATTCAATCCCTTAGCCCACTCCAACAATCATCTTAGATCCTCAGAAGGATCTATAGTTGCTGACAAGCCATTGAAAGGAAGAAATGGTACACATAAGGCTGTGCGGAAGAGAAACAAGTCATGTGCTAATTTCAAGAAAAATTCAGCACTTCTGAAGAGTCTACCGAACAAATCAGCAACTACAAACTCAAAGAAGAAGACTTTTGAGAGATATTCATCATCTCAAAAGACTTACAAAGGTCTTCAAAGAAAAAAAGATGTCAAAGAGTCCAGCAAGCCCAAAGCAAACAATAAAAGTTGGAGATCAAAGACATCTGTCAAACCAGACAAAACCTTTGATGACCCAATATGTGAAATCAATCTTTCAGCACTAAAAACCAATGAAATTTTGCTAAAATCTAGAAGACCTAAGACTAGACAAGTTTGGGTCCTCATCATCACTAACCAATTCATTCATGTGCAGGAACATTCGTGAAGCAAAGATAACTTATGGATTGTGGATAGTGGATGCTCTCGGCACTTGACAGGTAACAGATCATGCCTGTTGAATCTTGAACCATATCATGGTGGGTCTGTTGCCTTTGGAAGTGATAAAAGTGGAGGATACATTACTGGTAGAGGGACAGTCAACAATGATAAGGTAAGCTTTGACAAGGTGAATTATGTGAAAGAGTTGAATTACAATTTGTTGAGTGTGTCTCAGTTATGTGAAAAAAAACATAACACTAATTTAATCTCCTAGATTTGTTATACCAAATGATAAAATACTTTTAAAAGCTCCTAGAAGAGACAATATGTACATGCTTAACATGCAGAATGCATCATCTTCAAGGAATGTATCATGTTTCATATCCAAAGCTTCAACAAATGAATCCTCCATTTGGCACAGAAGATTGACACATGTAAACCTCAAAACATGAATAAAGTATTTCAAAATGGGTTAGTCACAGGACTACCAAACAAGGAGTTTGCATGTGCTAACCACTATATTGCTTACCAAAAGCAAAAATAATGTAGATCTTCTTTTAAGTTCAAAGAGTTGAATTTAGTCACATTTCCTTTAAATCTGTTACACATGGACTTGTTTGACCTAATAGGTGTAAAGAGTTTAGGAAGAATATCATATTGCTTGGTTATAATAGATGATTTTACAAGTATCAATTGGATTTTCTTTCTAGAAACTAAAAATGAAACTACTGAAATATTTAAATCATTTATCATTAAAATTGAGAACCAAATTGATCAAAAGGTTAAAATTATCAGGTGTGATTAGGGAACAGAATTTAAAAACCCCATCTTAATTCTATTCGTGAATCCAAAGGTATTGCTAGACAATATAGTGCCTCTAGCGTTCCTGAGTGAAACAGAGTTGCTGAGAGAAGAAATAGAACACTTATTGAGGCTACTAAGACCATGTTGTCTGACTCAAAACTTCCTATAAAATTTTGGGCTGAAGCAGTCAGCACTGCGTACTATGTTCAGAACAGGGTGTTGATAGTTAAGACATATTGGAAGCCTCTTATGAATTATGGCATAAGAGAAGACCATTCATAGGATTCTTAAGAGGTTTTGGGTGTCCATGCACTTTACTAAATAGCACAGATCACTTATCCAAATTTGCTAAGAAATTAGTAGACGAGTTCTTTACAGGATACTCATTACAAGTTAAAGCTTACAGAGTATACAACAAAGTTGATCACACTTTTGAGGATTCTAAGAATGTCATATTTAATGAAAATTCCTCAAATAGTGTTAGAAACAGCCCAAGTTGGATGTTTGATCTAAAAGAATTCATAAATGCTTTTAACCATTTGCTTGAGAATGTTTTAGGAGACTCACTTGATAGATCAGCAGACACACAAGTCATAAGTACTGAAGACTACAGGGTTGATCTGCCTCATGGTCTCAGTCTAAACAGATCAACTGCTATTCCAATCCAACCACATTTAGCGGAAGCAGATGCTACTAACACAAATGATATGGACTAACCATCACTTGCTAATGATGACTCATCATATAAGGAGTCTCGTGATCATTGTGATACTAGACAATCTCTTAAAAATTGGCCAAGTGTGACAAGTGCTGAAGAAGAAGTCAATTCGGCAGCTGATCCAGTCACCTAAAATGACACATTTGCTGAACTCCCTGAAACAAAGTTCTTCAATTTAGATCTTTCTCAAAAACTCCAAGTGATCCCAAGACTAAGAATTCATAAAATGCACCCAGTTGAGAATGTCATTAGAAGCATTAGAGGTAATGTTAAAACAAGAAGCAAGACATATGAGGCAAACATCTATTTGTTCTCATGCTTTCTTTCTTATTTGGAACGAAGAAAGTAGATGAAGCTTTAAGAGACAATAGCTGGGTGGAAATTATGCAAGATGAGCTTCTTCAATTTGAAAGACAGAAGGTCTGGAAACTATGTGCACTTCCTAAAGGTAAGACTGTAATAGGAACCATATGGGTGTTAAGGAACAAGAAGGATGACAGAGGCATTGTTATCAAGAACAAAGTAAGACTTGTGGTACATGGGTACATACAAGAAAAAGGGATTGATTATGATGAAGTCTTTGCTCCTATTGCCAGGCTTAAAGCAATCAGAATTTCTCTCTTTGCTACCTTAAAAGACTTCAAGGTGTTTCAGATGGATGTTTAGAGTGCATTTCTCTATGAGGAGATAGATGAAGAAGTTTATGCCTGTCAACCACATAGGTTTGAAGATCCTAAGTATCCAGATTATATTTGTAAACTTGATAAAGCTCTCTATGGGCTTCATCAGGCTCCTAGGAAATGGTATGAGACACTTCCTATCTTTCTCTTGAAAAATGGATACACCAGAGGATCCATAGACAAAACTCTTATCATAAAGAAAATTGATTTGGATATCATATTGGTACAAGTATATGCGAATGACATTATTCAACAAATGATAGATTGTGTATAGACTTTGAGTCTCATGAAGTCCAAATTCAAGATGAGTTCAATGGGAGAACTCACCTTCTTCTTAGGACTACAAGTGAAACAAACACCTGATTTCTAGCTATTAATGTTAAAGCTGGTAAAATCCCTATGTCCAAAACGTGTTTTTTAACTTCTGATCTTGAGGGAAAGAAGTTGATCAGTAGTAATATAGAGCCATCATTGGATCTCTCATATACCTTAAAACAATTAGAACAAATATTATGTTTTCCATATGCTTGTGCTCAAGAAGCTCCTCTAAAAGTGTCACACCTGATGGCTACCAAGATAATTTTGAAAAATCTTAAAGGGGAACCTAGTTGGGATTATGGTACCCTAAATGTGCCGACTTCAATATCTATGGATATATAAATAATGACTTCGGAGGATGCAACATCTATAAGAATTCCACCTTAGGAGGATGTCAATATCTAGGGGGAAGATTGGTTCATGGCAATGCAAGAAGCAAACCTGTGTATCTACATCAACTGCTAAAGTAGAGTACATTGCCGCCTCTAGTTGTTGTGCTCAGGTGATATGGATTCATACTCAACTTAGAGATTATAGAGTAAACTTTATGAATACTCCAATTCATATTGACAACAACAGTGCCATCTCAATTACCAACAACGCAGTTTTGCATTCAAAGACAAAACACATTGATATTAGGTATCATATCATTTGATGAAACAAGGTTTAAATATCTTGTATTTTCTATTAGCATGATGAACTTTGAATAATTAAATCATTTACATAATAAAATCTGATATAAATTGTGAAAAATGCCTTGTTGATAACAAAAATAGGTAAAACTAGGTATCTGTTGATTTTTGCAATTCGACAGATACGAAGGCTTTGACACATGTCTTTTAAAAGATCTGGTAGGACCCACTTTTATCTACCGATACGTAGTGGCGCCGTTGTATTTGCTTGAAAAGACTGTTCCATCCTCACAAGTCGTCGGATTTAAAGTTATGGTGGTAAAAAATTTAAAATAATCCTATTATATATTATCCACAAACTGTTAATCTAAACTTCTTCCTACCATTTTCATCTTCTACACTCACTCAAGAGTAAAACCTTTAAAAGAACTCATCCTTTCAAAACCCTACACTTTATCAAAATCTTTTCAAATGGCCGCTCTTAACCTAGAATTGCAACCAAATCACAACATAGCTGCTTCACTTGAACCCATTGGTGACTCGGTCTATGATCCTATTCTCAACACTCTCCGCAACAGCAACTACACTTTTGCAATCTTAATCGACCATACGATTTATGCACTACATATCAAGCATTTTTGGATTGCATGCTCTATTCAAAGAGAGCATGGAACCAAAGTTCTTACTGTAGTGGTGTAAGGAATGAAGATCACAATCTTGCTCAATGATTCGTTAACATCTCAAATTCAATGACAAAAATGGTGTATCTTCCTTCTCCAAAGAAGTGGGGAGTGATACTTTCAAGGAGATGGGATACAAAAGACCACTCCCAACATCCACCTTTTCAAAATCAATGGTATATCACAATTGGAGAATCATAATTTATACCTTTCTTCATTGTTTGTCAAATAAGTCGGGTGGATAGGATCAACTTCTATTGGATTTAGTAGGGGCTATCCATGGACTTGTGAAATAGTAGAGTTATAATTTTTCAAACTTCATCTTTCAAAACCTCTGCAATGTAACTGCTGCTGAAAAGTTTAAGTTTTTAATGTACCCAAGGTTCATACAACTGATTTTATATGACGAACTGGGTGACAAACTTAACCTTAAAGGAGGTATACATGCCTTAGGAACTTTAAACGAAGCAATTTTCTCAAAGTTTAATGCAACTCCAAAATCATTTTTAGGGAAAGTCACTCCCTTGTTTACACATTTGCTTGAGGTCATTAAGCCATAGGGTGATAGTATGGCTATACCTCCACTACTGATCCCACACAGTCCATTTCAAAGCCTAAAGTGTCCTCTAAGAAATGAACCCATACATCTTCTACTAAAAAGATCTAGGCCCCCAAATCACCTCTACCAAAGAAGGCAAGGGTGGAAACTCGGGTCCCAGCTAAGTCAAAGGTTTCGGCCACACCTAAACAAGGATCAAAGAAGAAGGTTTCGCTTCCTTATTTAGAGCAGACCCATACCATCCCCACTAACCCTTAATTAGAGTCCTAACATTCTATGAGAAACCAATAAGGGATACCCCCATAATTGAGATAACTTTTAAGGATGAAGTCTCATAGGATTTGGCACACACCCTGAGCCATTAGACTCAGCTCTTCATACTCCCATTCACATGTCTATTACCCAGGATGAAGATGTTCCGGCTGCCATTCAGCATGACCCATTGTCTTCCCCATCCTATACACTACAGACAATGAAACTAATGTGTATGCTAAAACAACTAATTCATATCCTTAATTTGAAGATTTTGATCCTAAGGGTGAAAGGGTCAATGTGGAAGAGGTTGTCTCTACTGCTGATCCATCAATTGATCAGCAGGACAGAGACATCATAACTATCTTTTTAGAGTCATCTTTTTAGGACAGGAATCCAGGGTGCCAAGAAACTATATATGGTGGTAAAGGTGTAGAGGCTCAGCCTAGGGCCTCACCTAGTCCCAAGGATTACACAATTATGGATGAGGGAAGTATGAAACAAATACAGGAATTGACAGCCTATAACCTTGAGCTTTCACAAACATTAACTTTCTTACAATCTAAGAATGCAAGGCTTTAAGATTATGCTAAAAGAGCCACAGTTCTCAAGTTTGAGAATTGTTTGCTGAAGGCGTCAGCAGATAGAGTCATTGAGGTTGAGGCTCAACTCAGTACTCTACAAGACAAGGCTACAAGAGTTACTTCACTGGAACAAAAATATTATAACTCTTCAGCAATCAACAGCTAGGGCAATTGATCTTAAACACAAGGTTGAATCTCCACAAGAGACCATTGACCTTCAACAATCCATCATCCTGAGCCTCCAAGTATCAGCACCACAAGAACCTTTAGATGTGCCTTCCTCTACCCATTTAGTGTCATCTGGAATCTTAGATGATGCTATCAAAAAGGAGGACGATAAGCCTAAAGAAGTTAAGGCATCTTTCAGGGATTGGCGGATCAAGTTGTACATTCTTCACAGCCAATCTCATTCTCTTCCAAATGGATTAAGATTATGAGCCTCTATTTAAAGCTGAAGTCAAACTAAATGAGCTTCTAGATAGGTATGGCTATGACAGCTTGGAAGAGAAAGAAATAGAAGCAAGAAAGGTGATGAGGAGGATGAACCAAAAGGTTCAACTTGGGAAGAGAAGAATGGTTGCAATAAGAAGGTTCAGCACATCTTCCTTGCCCTCTCTCAAAAGAAAGAGATCTAATAAAGAATCATCAAAGAGAGAGCTTATGCTAGGACTTGAAGCCTCTCCCAAAACATCTACTGGAGAAGAAGCACCTATACTAAAAGTCCTTTCAGAAGCAGCAGAACATCTGAACAAATCAACTGTTGATACAACTGCCAAATTTGCTAAACAAGAGGCTTTTTTGGTAGATGAACCCTCAGGAAGAATGGTGGTTTACACAAGAGCATCCCAGACCATAGAAAATGACATGGAAAGACAATGGGTGACTCTTAAAGCTGAACCAACCCCACTTCATAAAGAACACAAGGACACACTCGAGTTTGAACTCAAAAAATCAGCCAAGGTGATATTTGGTCAACCAGATGTTAAAACTGAAACCCCAGTTAGCTCTAAAGTGAATGTCAAAATAGATGGCCCAGAAGTCCCCAAGGATGCTAAAAGAGCTCAGAAAACTACCGATGATCCCAGGTCAACTGGTAAGGCATCAAGTGTACCGATTGGATCTTCAGCAGTCAGACCTACTAAAATCTCTACCTCAGATAAAGGCAGATGACCTATGACATAAGAAAGAAGGGACAAATTCCTGATTACTAAAAGGATGAAGCTGTTCCCACACAAGGTTGAAGATGAACTTATAAAACTACATACTGGCAGAGCTCATTAATCTTCTATTAAGAAGACCATCATTGCATTACTCAAAAGTGCAAAATATTCTAGAGGTGCAAGGAAAGGAATCAATCCTATTAGAGAATCTAGCAAGACAAAACCAACAGCTCCATCTAAACCAAAGGCCAAAGTTGTCAAGAGAATGTAATTTAAGTCATTTAGGCCATCTGCCAAAAGCACTCATAGGACAACCACTTAGCAAGCTCCGATGCCCACAACTACTGAATCAATACAAGAAAAAGGAGGAGAAAAATAAAGAAAAAAGTCTCTTAGTAGCTTAACTCAAATTGAAAGGATTCAACTTATTGATAGCTGCAACTCATACTAAAATAGAGAAATCAGTAGAGTTAGCAAGAAAGAAGAGAGCTGAGTCAGAGAGAAAACAAGTAGAAAAGGTCAAACAGGAGAGCAAAGTAAAGCAATAGATGAACTTATTCTTAAAGCTCTATGGTTTCTCTTGTAAACAAGTAGTACTAATGAGTATGTCTACTCTTGATCTGAACATCAAAGAAATCAAAAAGAGGATTGCAGCTGGAGAGTTACCAACATATGAAGTAGCAAGAGAGCAATGGGAAAGACAGGAACCAACGACCAAGAAAACTATCCTAAGGTCTTCCTATCCGCCGACTAAGCCTTCAGGATATCCTGATTTTGACTCCACTACCTTTGACGGTAATTAGCTAATTTCACCAGCCTTTGCCAAAAAGAATATTATGCCAAAACAAGTGGGAAAGGCAAAGGTGATTGAGCTAGAGGTGGAAGAGAAGATACTCAAAGGAACCAAAGCTTTGAGTTTTGGGTATGTATCCTAGATGAAGAAATTTGCAGTCAAGAGGCCAAATGGTAAGATCATGTACTATGACCATGAGAATGACGTACTTGATTTGCCTCTTGACATCTTAGAGCAAATTGCTGAATGCCTTAGCATCTTTGGATCTATAAATGACAAATATAAGATGGTACCTTAAAAGGTACTATCATTAGTTAAGATTGAGTCTGGTGAGGAAATCCTTGAAGCTTTACTATCATTATATGATCCAATAGTGGAGTGGGAATATAATTAGAATAAAGACAGATACTTCATCACTAAATTAGCAGCTAGAAGGGTAGCCTACTCAAGGAATCAAATAGTTTGCTTTAACAAATTTAAGATAACTGACCTAAACAGACTAAGGCTAAAGAACACAAGCAAGGAATCTGAGGCAAAGGAAGTAAAAAAGGTGCTGATGAGAATCTACAAGTCTCATCTAGAAAAGTCAAAGCAGGCTATAAAACAAAGAAGAAAAATGAGTGAATTTGAAGCTACTGAAGTCACCCTATCTTCCAACCTTGCATCCATCACTCAACAACAATCATCTCCTCCCACCATCTAAACTGCTCAAAACACTAAGTAGGTTTCTCCAACAGTCCAACAAGCTCTTAAAATAGTTGAATCTCCAACCTAAAGCCAAACTGATGACTAGGCAAACAAAGTGATCATCAGCACTGCTACTGAAAGAGTAAGACAATGATTAGACAATCCAGAGCAAGAAGAACAACTCTCAGAATATGAGGAAGAGGAAGACTCAAAAGGTGATGATACAACCATCATCAAATGGGGATATGACTTGAATACTGAGAGATTCTTTATTAAAAGAATGAATAATTCCAAGTATTTCTTTCTAACTGAGTTGGAAGTGCCGAACCTCAACCTTGAAGATTTAAAGAACATGTTCACTTTAAACTCAAAGTATGAAGGCATGCCAGACAAGTACAAATCTATGGCCTCCATTCTGAAGATAAAGTTTGAAAATAAAGTTGAAGCAGAACAAGGTGGAGTTAAAGACAGAAAGGTTCTTTGTGACTCCTTTGAGCATTCATGACCGAATCACACATTGGAGCTACATTTCCTTAACCAAAACATTCTTTTTGAATTTTGCTGGTACCAAGAAAACTAAAGTCAAGAAGTGTGATCTCTTTAGACTATCTTGGCACAACATGAAGGACTTGGTCAATCTGCCTCTTGAAAACCCCTTAAGAGACAGAAGAGGATACATGTATGAACTATTACTAATCAAGATGCTAGAAGGATGAATATAGAGTTTTGGTAGCATCATCCTAGGGGAATTTGTTGATCTATGAAAAGGATGAAGACCAAAAACTAAGGGATTTATCACATGGCTCTTAAGTTCCGAATGATTCCAAGTGCCGATTCACTACCGATCAGCACATGCCAAGTGTGAACCAATGCTTATCAGCATTGAAAGTGATGAAGTACTAACTGACTACATATGACACTCAAATGGATGCTCTGCTAATCAATCACAACATTCTACAAGACTTTCTATACCAACGGTTGTAGTGTTCAGCCTTTTAGAGATAACACAATACTAAAGATGCCTAACTCTATTGTGCTGATTGTCTGTCTTGTTGTATATTCTGAACATAGAATAGTTTATTCCAATTGTTTGCAATTCAAAGTATAAAACCTCTTACTTGTGTAGTTGAGAGGTAAGCTTGTTAAGCCACTTGTTTTATCTGCCGATTATATCATTTAAACTTAAAGGATTAATCAAGTGTATACTTTGAAAAACATATTGTGTTTATATTTACTCAAAGTATATTTGTGTTTGTTAGTAAGTAGTCAACTTAAATTCCATATTTAACTACTGATCAATAGAAAATTCGTGTTAAATCCATAATCCGGTCCAACACTAACGGTTGACGGAAATGAGTTCTTCGCCCAATTCTTGAACTTTCTAGATGAGTTCAGCTAGGTGTTGATTTGCCAATAAATTCATCTCGGTTAAGTGCTTGATTAGTTCGTGTAACTTGAAGAAATACTCCTGCATGGTCGGTTCCCGCTCATCTCGGTCAAGTGCTTGATTAGTTCGTGTAACTTGAAGAAATACTCCTGCATGGTTGGTTCCCACATTTCGGAACCCGGTTTTTTCATTGGATTCCAATTTGAGCTTTCGTGACTGGATTCTTTCATCTTATTGATGTTTTTGAGTGAATTTTGGTATGATGAAAGAATGGAACAAGTATGGTATTTAGATACATGTCGAAGTTGGTGAATATGGGGGCATGCTTGGCTAATCACGACCCCGTGCTTGTTAGAACTCGACACAAATTCAACCTATAACATTCTAGAGTTGTTAGAAGAGATCTCAGAAAGAACTTGTCAGAGGCACGAGTGCATGCTTCATGGGGAAGAGGTAAAATTACTCCAAGAAGATTTTGGTTGGTCCATCAGTATACGGTTTCAAATGATGACCATTTACCTTGCAACCTAATCATTCATGGTTTTCAATCTTAATGGCACTGTTCATAAAAACGTCTTTAATTGTATAAGGTCCAGACCATCACGATTTCAACTTTCCAGGAAACAAACTTTGAAAAGAATTATACAGTAAGACACATTCTCCCACATATAATCATTTTGGGCTCTTTAATTGAGAGTCATGGAATTTCCTTGTCTTTTCTTTGTAAACCCTGGAATTCTTGTAAGCTTATTCTCTTAGTTCCTTGAGTTTGTTGATTTGTAAGAATTGATTTTTATGCATAGTGTTTTGATCCAGGGCTGTTGCTTTGAGTGCCCAATAGGCTTTGTGTTTGAGTTCCAGAGGTGTATGACATGACTTCCTATAAATCAGTTTGGATGATGTAGTGCCAATGAGAGTCTTATAGGCTATATGAAAAGCGCATAACACATCATCTAGCTTGGTAGACCAATCCTTGTAGTTTTAACCTATAGTTTTCTTGACGATTCATTTGATGCCTCTATTAGTGACCTCAACTTGCCCATTCGATTGCGAATGATAGGAAATTGCATAACTTTGATGAATTTCATAACTAGCCATTGCTTTTTCAAGTTGGATATTATAGAACTACGTTTTGTGATCACTAATTAAAGCTTTGGGAGCACCAAAATGAGAGAATAGTTTCTTAAGGAATTTGGTAACGTTTTTTACATCGTTGGTAGGTAACTCTTGAGCTTCAGCCCATTTTGAGACATAATCGATTGCAACCAAGATGTAACGATTGCCAAAAGACAATGAGAACGACCCCATGAAATCAATCCCCTATATATCAGATACCTCACATACTTGAATGGGTTTCTTAGGCATCTCATCTCGAGTTGAGATATTGGTTCCTCTTTGACATGCATCATAGGTGCATACCATGTTATGGGCATCTTTGAAGATGGTGGGCCAATAGAATTCAGAGTCAAAGACTTTCTTAGCCATTAGGGTTGCTCCATGGTATCCTCCTATGAGTCCTTCTTGATAGTGCCTTAAAATCTATTATGCTTGACTTCCGTATACGCATCTTCGGATAAGCTAGTCTTAAATGATTCTGAACAGATACGGAACCTCTCAATAATAATGCTTGATATCAACCAAAAATTTCTTCTTTTGCTGATAGGTCATTCCCATAAGGAGAATTCTACTTTCCAAGTAATTCGTGAAATCAGCAAACAAGGGATTTACATCGATTGACAATTGGACGTGCATAAGGAATTTGTGAGGAAAATTTTCATTTATTTTGAATTCCTAAGATTATGAAGGGTTTGAAGTTTCAACACGTGAGAGTGATCGATTGCCAGACTTTCCGCTCCTTTTCTATCATGAATATCAATGCCAAATTGTTAGAGTAGAAGTATCCAACACATCAGTCTCGGCTTTGCATCTTGTTTGTTGAATAGATATTGAAGGTTTGCATGATCGATGTAAACTATTGTTTTTGAAAGGATGAGATACGAGCGGAATTTATCAAACATAAAAACTACCACAAGAAGTTCTTTTACGGGTGTGGTGTAGTTTCTTGTGCTTCGTTTAGCGTTTTGCTTGCATAGTAAATTTTTTGGAATTGCTTGTCGTTCCTTTGGCCTAACACGACTCCTACCGTTAAACCGCTTGCGTCACACACGAGTTCAAAGGATAATGTCCAATTAGGGTAAATCATGATTGGAGCTGTTACAAGTCTCTCCCTCAGCAAATTGAATGCACTAAGGCATTTATCGGAAAATACGTAATGCACATCTTTCTTGAGGAGTTGAGTCATTGGTAGTGCAATTTTGGAGAAATACTAACGTCGATAGAATCCTACATGACCTAGGAAGCTTCTGATTGCTTTCTCCATTGTGGGATGCGGAATCTTGGAAATAGTGTCGACTTTGGCTTGATCAATCTCAAGTCCTACTTGAGAGATTTTATGTCTAAACACTATTCCTTCCATCACCATGAAATGGCATTTTCCTAATTTAAGACAAGGTTAGAATCTTCACATCTAACCAACATCTTTTCTAGGTTTTTAAGACATGTTCGATGAGTTTCCCAAGATTGAGAAATCATCCATGAAAACTTCTATGGAATGTTTTATTATGTCATTAAAGATTGCTACCATGAATCTTTAAAATGTATCATGGCCATTTCATGATCCATAAGACATTCGCCGATAAGCAAATGTTCCATATGGACATGTGAATGTCATTTCTCTTTATCTTTGTGAGCAATTGTAATTTGAAAATAACTTGAGAAATCATCATGGAAATAATATAACATTGTTTCTGATAATATTTTAAGCATTTGATCGATGAATGTTAGATGGAAGTGATATATCCTTATGGCATTATTGAGTTTGTGATAGTCGATGCAAACTCTCCATCCTGTAACCTTACGAGTGAGAATTAGCTCATTCTTCTCATTGCTTACAACAGTTATTCCTCCTTTAGTTGGAGGAACTTGGACGGGACTAACCCAAGGAGAATCAGAAATAGGATAATTCAACTTGGCATCTAGCAGTTTGATTACTTCTTTCTTCACAACTTCTTGCATGCTTGGATTTAAATGTCTTTGAGGTTGAATGACGGATTTGAAGTTTTCCTCTAACAGAATTTTGTGAGTGCAAATAGATGGATTGATTCTCTTGATGTCCATGATTTTCCAAGCAATTGCTTATTTATATGCCTTGAGCACATTGAGCAGCTTGTTCTTCTCATCATTGGATAAAGTGGATGAGATAATGACGGGAAATTGAGATGTGTTTGCAAGAAAGGCGTAATCAAGATGAGACGGGAGGGTCTTCGATAGAAGGTTTGGCTTTATATTTGTTCTTGTTCAATGATCTCGAATGCTTATTGATTAGATGATGCTTTTTTAATTTTTGGTTCTGGAATGGCTTGATCTTCATAGATGGGTTTGGTTGTACGGACTTCTATTGATTGAGTGTTGCAAGCTTCATTTTCGAGGGTTTCCCTCAAACAACAGCTTATGATTGAATTACATACATCAATATAATAGAGTGAGTCATCATGATACCCATTTGTTATTTGACAGAACGATCAGCTAACAGGATGCTCATACGGGTTAGTCTAGGTTCACCTAAGTTTAACTTTTCAAAAACTGCATAAGACATGAGTTTAATGCTAGCACCTATGCCAGCTAAAGCAATACTAATAGACATATTTTCTATTAGGCAAGGTATGGTAAAGCTTCCTAGTTCAGTCATCTTTTGAGGTAGTTTGTTTTGAACAACTGCAGAGCATTCCTCATTTAAAACTATATGTGATAACACTTGTAGTTTCTTTTTGTTTGACAACACACCCTTTAGGAATTTAGCAAAATTTGCTTTTTCTTTTCAATTGCATTACTTGGAGTTTCAGTTTTAACTTCTTCAAATATTAGTTGTAATGCAAGTGCGTCACCCTTACTAGGTTTACCATTTCTTGTGGTGATGGCTTTTACTTGTGCACTAGGGTTTGTCATAGTGTTGCTTAGCAAAGCACCTTAGGGTCTTTAAGATAACTGTTATGCTATCTGACCTACTTGGTGTTTAATGGTTTGTAATGATGCTTTGTTGCTTTTGATTTTAGCTTCATTTCTTTGGAACCTCGCCTCGTTTCTTGATTAGATTCTCGGATGTATTCATCTATGGCTTGTATGGTTATCAACAATTGATGCAATAAGTCACCCATTGATAATGCTCCATGGTCTTGGATACTGTCGCTTGGACCTTGGTATGGTGGTTTTTGTTGTTGGTAGGGTTGCTTTGTATTGAATCTAAAGGATGATTGGTTGTTGTTGGATTCTCTGTAAATCAAGTCGCCCCTCCAATTTGAGTTGTTGTATGAGTTTCTTGGGCCTCCTACATAATCAACATCTTCAACCATCAACATGCTTTGTGGACATTCGTTGGTTTTGTGAGAATCTCCGCATGTGTTGCATCGTGTTGGAGTTTTCTTCAGCTCGTCTTGCAATTGTTCGAATCATTTGGTTAGGGCTTCTAATTGGGCTGCAACTAGGGTTTCAAAGCCTACTTGATGAATTCCTTTAGAACTAGGTTTGTTTCTTAAGGGATTATAAGCAAAGCTCTTCTTAGCTTCTTTCTTTAGGGCTTGGTATGCTTCAGCTGGCATGACACTTGAAATATCCTCTAGCACTTTGATCGACAACTTGTTTGTGTGCTCCACTTATTACATCGTAAAAGGTTTGACACTGCGGCCACATATCAAGTCTGTGTTGTAGGCATCTCCGAAAGAGACTTTTGTATCCCTCCCATGCTATGTGTAATGATTCATCATCGTTTTGGCGAAAGCTTGTGATGTTGCTTCTTAATTTGGTAGTGCGATATGGTGGAAAGTATTTCACAAGGAACTGTATAGCCATTTCCGCCCATGTGGTGATGGAACCAGGCGGAAGCAGATCAATCCAGTCAATGGCTCAGCCTCAAAGTGAGAATGGAAAAAGTCTTAGTGTGATTGCATCGTCTGAACATTTCCACGTCTTGGTTAGCCATGTCATCTTCAGATTGTATACCTTCTAAAATATCTTCTTTGATGATTGTTGTTGTTTGTAGTGGCCTTTAGTGTAACATTTGACGGAAAAGTCATTTAAATTCTGAAAGAAGCGAAACAAGTTCAGGACTAGACAAGTTGGACATACCCTAACTTAAGAAGGCATATACTAACTGAGGCTTAGAATGAATAAGGCAATGTAACTAAAGTAACTAATTAAGGGAAACTAACTTAAACTAACCTAACTAAAAAGATAAAACAAATTAAACAAAATATATATTAAAAGGATATAAACAAGATAGTCAAAATTTCAGATTATCTTCCAAAACTACCATGTGTCCTCGGTAACAGCGCCAAAAACTTGATGTGTGCAGGCATGTATATATATTTGATAAGGGATTTTTACATAGATTCAGTTTTAATTGACGATTAGTTATACTAACTACACACACAGAAGGCAAGTGTACCTGTCATGTGGTAATGTAGTGTTGGTAAGAACTAAGTATCAATCCGTAGACACATAGAGCGTACTCAACAACCCTCATAATTGACTATCAGATTAGGTTTTGTTTTAAGAAAATGATAAGTTTCATTGATGTAAACAAAATTTAGGGCATAATTCATGTGCTTTTGATATGTTTTCTATGTATAATTTAGAGCACATCATTATCCAACACACAAAACTCCTCACTGGAAACATTCTCCTCTTTTAGTGCTTCACCCTGTGCTTTGAGGATCTAAGCCTTTAGGTTTAATTGAATGGCCATTCCCAAAGCTAGTGCACTTAAGAGTTTAACATGTTTCTTTTTACTCAAAGCATCGGCCTCCACATTTGCCTTTTCGTGATGATATCGGATCTCGCAATCGTAATCACTAAGAAGTTCTACCCATCGCCTCTGACACGTATTGAGTCTTCTAGTAAAAAATATGTTGAAGGATCTTATGGTCGGTTAAATGATGCATTTTGTTCCCTACAGACGGTGACTCCAAATCTTAAATGCTAACACTATCGCGCCTAATTCTAAGTCATGTGTGTTATGATTTTTCTTATGAACTTTAAGCTATCGCGAGGTGTAAGCGATCATTTTATCCTTATGCATTAACACATCACCTAATCCTTGGTGACCCATCATAGAATACCATGAAGTCATTGAATCCATCAAGGAAGGTCAATATTGGCATGTTACACAATATCTCTTATAACGTTTGGAAGGCTTCTCCTTGCTTATGGCCCTATTCAAAATTCTTATTATTCTGTGTTACCATTGTCAATGGTTGAGTAATCTTTGAGAAGTTCGTAATGAATCTACGATAGTACTGGCCAAACCTAAGAATTGCCAGATTGCTAAGGGCCTCTTAGGTGCATCCCACTACTTAACTGCTTTGATCTTTTTTAGGATCAACATAAATTCCCATCTCATTAACCACGTGTCCTAGAAATTTCACTTCATATAACCAGAATCATACTAAGTGAACTTGGTGTATAGTTTCTCTTCCCGCAATAATTTTAGTATCACCCGTAATGCTGATCATGGTCTTCCTTTGATCAGGAATATATGAGAATATCGTCTATAAACATGATTACGAATTTATCCAAATACGACTTGCATATCTTGTTCATCAAGCCGATGAACACTGCTGGAATATTGGTCAATCCAAATAGGATGACTAAGAACTCATAATGCCCATAACAAGTTCTGAATGATGTCTTCGGTATGACATCCTCATGAACCCTCAATTAATGGTAACCCGACCAGAGGCGGATTTTTGAAAAGTATGACGCTCCCTGCAATTGGTCAAATAAATCATCAATTCTAGGAAGAGAATATCGGTTCTTTACGATCAACTTATTCAACTCCCGATAATCTATGCACATTTGGAATGACCCATCCTTCTTGACAAATAAGATCTATGCTCCCCATGGCAAGTGACTTGGTTGGATAAAACCATTACCCAACAATTATTGTAATTAACTCGACAATTCTTGTATTTCTGATAGTGCCAGCTGATAGGGTACCTTTGCTGCGGTGTTTCTCAAGGATTCAAATCAATTTGGAACTCTACTTGTTAAGGAGGAGGTAAAGCAAACAGATCATCACAGAATACTTCTTGAAAATCTTGTACTATGAGATTATCTTCCAGTTTCCTTTCCTCTGCTTTCTTCTCCACCAAAAACGCTAAAAACGCATAGCATTGCCTCTTTTAACATCGGCGAGTCTTCATGTATGAGATGAACCTCAGATTTCTTCATGGTCGTTCTCCTTTAATCTTGAGCAATTCACCATTGGAAATAGGGATTTGCATCACTTTGTCTCAGTAGACTATCTTGGCTCCATATTTTGATAACCAATCCATTCCCAATACTATATCAAAAACATCCTAACCTAAAAGGTATCAAGTCTATATCAAAGGCATGGTCCTCAAAATTAAGGTATAACCCTTGATTATCTTATTAGCCGCTACAAATTTACCATTAGGCATTTACAGATTAACTAGTCTCTAAACAACTAGGGTCCAAACCAAGAAAGGGGCAAATTCAAAAGAAACAAAGCTATTGTCTACCACGGTATCAAATAACACAGATGCAAAATGATTATTAAGAAGGTAAGTACCCGTGACAATGTTTGGGTCATGATGAGCATCATTTGCTCCAGTCATAAATGCAAGACTACGTGGAGCATTTCCCTGGTTTATCTGGCCCTGGTTGTCGGCTATCGTCATCACTTGATTCTAAGTATTCGTTGCTTGACTCGGTGCCCGATTCAGTCTAGGGCACATATTTCGATCGTGATTAGGGCTCCCCCATTCATAACAAGCCTTTACGTGTCCTGCCAGATTATATAAGGATCAACATGTGACATAGATTGATTTCGTAAAGAATATGCGGAATGTAGACATTACGGTTAAGATTGAAAGATTAAAGGAACAACTCAAACACAAGATGTAAATAACTTCAATAGTATTGCTCTCTGATTTGGTAAAGATTACAGTAAGTGTGAAATCAAGAAAATGAAAAAAAGCTTTACTATTACATTACAAAACTTCTATATATACTAAACTAGAAGTTCTAGCGCGAGTCACTAGTTCTCGCGCGACTAGATGTTACCGCGCGAGAGTCACGTTTTCGCGCGGTAACTTTGTCTTGTCGCATGACTTGATCTTCTTCATCTTGATTTGATTTCTTGAGCCTCTATGTTCAACCCCTACAATCTCCCCTAGGCTCGGTAAATCAATGCTCTTAGAAGTCCACATCATTAACTTGATAACTGCCTCCGTAAGCATACATCTTATTGTCCAAGGCCTTCATGATCATCCAACCATACTGTGCTGCTATGAAATGAATAGATTCATTAGCTGTAATTGGGTATGCCTGTAGCTTCATCAAATCATTTCTTCCAAATTTGAGCAGATCCACAGGGTCAATGACACGGTATTCTTTATATTCACATTTAATCAACGCGTGACCCGTCTCCTTTTCACAACTCCACCCCTTAAGATTAGACAAGCTATTAACTGACACGAGAGTGTGAATAGGGATCTTCCTTACATATCTTGGATGCTTGTAAACCCTTATCTTCATTGGTTTGTTTGTCACTGGATCTAGTCGGTTCTCATCTTCAATTAGTTTGGATTTAGCAGTCTTAAAGTCTTTGAAGTTAGTTTTGCTTTGTCTCCAAATCATACTTCTTATCTAATTTCCTTTACTGTAGTTACTTGGGTTAATAAAAGGAACATGACCCATAGCATATAAGTCTGATGCTCTGGAGTATGAAAGTCGTGTTCATCCTAGAAGTATTTGATAGCACCATCCTTTCGCTTGATCACATATAATCTCTTCTCTTCATCGTATGCCCAGCTGATGATAGGTTTTGAGTTCCTGTACCTTGTGAAAGGTTTGGAATGTCTCAGTGTATGTATGTAAGCTGGTGGAGGAGGAGCAGCAACTGTTAAGTTCCCGACCTGACGCATAGCACTTTGACCTGTAACGTTTGTTGTCTCGTCAGTCATTTGCTGATTGCTTGATTCTCCTATAATTTCTCCTTCTTCTAGCAAAGTATCTGGAAACAAGTCTTTAAGACTATTTCCAAATATATCAATGTATTCTATCCCTTCTTCCAAATCATCAAACACACCAAAATCTTCTTTAGATTCCTCAGCAATCAGTTTTTGCTGGAAAGTGTAAAATTCTTTTTCGTAAGCAGCTTCAGTAGCAGGGTCTAATGGTGTGTACTCAATTGTATCATCGGGACTTGATTCGGAGACATTTTCAGTACCCGATGATCCAGCAGTACCAGTAGTAGCACCTATATCTTCCCCTTGGTCTTCATCATCATCCTTCTTATCATCATCACCCTCATCATCATCTCCTTCATCAACATCATCATCATCATCATCATCATCCTCTTTATCATCACTAGAATCATAATCAATCAAGTCTAAACCATCATCATTATCATCTACTAGGTTAGGAATAGGCATAACATGCTCAGGATCCACAAACACCTCTCCAGCATAAACTACAGGTTGATCCTCAGCAGTCATAGGAATATCAGTGATAGCTGACTCTTGATCAACATCAGCAGTCTCTGTTGTTCCTTCTTGAACAACAGGATCAACATGATGCTCTGTAGCAGGAATAGGATCATCAGTAGGTTTAGGACCAGCAGATTGTTGTCCACTAGTTTCTCTAACTTCTGTGGTCCAGTGTGGTGTAGATGAAATGACACACGAGAGTTGAGATCCCTTAAGTTCTTCTCTAGGATCTGAACATAGTTAAAAATAAATGTTTGCTGATGTTCAAGACACTTGATCCTCTCATCTTTCTTAATCAATTGCCTCTGCAACTCATCTATCATTTGTGTCTTCTCCAACATTTCTCTCTCTAAATTACCTACACGTTCATCAAGCCTGATACACGTAGGTAAACTAGTCGAAGTACTAGCACCCTGTCTATGCTTAGGAGGAGTGTTGATGAAGTCTTCAATACAAACTATCTCATCATTCCCTGAATCTCTTGGAGGAGTCCTCAACACGTCAGCAGTAGAAGTAGGAAAATCAGATGATGTTATAGTAGTTGTTTCTATAACAA
Organism: Flaveria sonorensis; assembly: GCA_025506505.1. Lineage (NCBI taxonomy): Eukaryota > Viridiplantae > Streptophyta > Magnoliopsida > Asterales > Asteraceae > Flaveria > Flaveria sonorensis. Next base: position 22,243,089 of record CM046429.1, read on the forward strand.
TCACTGGTGTCTCAGTTGGTGTAGCCTCACTTACTATGACTGAAGTCTCAAAAATAATAACATCCTCTTCAATTGGCTCTATGGTCACGAGGGTCCGACGCTTCCTCAACACGCCTCGTCCTCTACCCCTACCATGAGGACTATCTCCTGCTCTTGTAGCCATCCTCTTGCTCCTACCTCGACTAACAATAGTCTCTTCAAGAACAAAATCTACATCACGTTTCTTAGCAGTGTGTTTTGCAGGAGTTTCACGCACTCTGGGATGTTCTTGCAACACATAAGGCACATTCCCAATTCGGTCACTATCAGTCTCACTATCACCCCCAGTGAACCAAGAATCAATCTCTGCATCAATATCAGACCTCCTAGTACCCTGAGAACTTTCAGGTGCCTCTTGAGCGGAATGTGTAGATGTACCAGCTGTATCATCTCTATGAACATGGTGAGTCTCTGTCTCATGTGGCGGAGCCTCAGCTTGAAAACCTTCAACAAATCTCCCCAGCTTAGCAAAATGGGATCCATCCCAAGCATTCCCTCTCGCTCCCATCAAGTAAGTGAATATGTTTTTCTTCATTACGATGATAGAATAGGTAGATGAATCAGACACAGCTAACTAAGGATGAGCAGCATTCACTATCATCTATAAGAATCTAGGATACATAATAAACTTCTTCCCAATAGTGGCTATGACATTTTTCTGCATCTCCACAAATATAGACTTGGATATGCTGTATGGAAGATCATCAATGAGAGATATCAGCAGGGATCCGAAAACAGCACTGAGACTATCCATGTCTGCCTTCAAATTACTTAGGCAATGGATCACAACATGAAATAGATACTTCTAGAATTGAGGTAAATACTTCTTCTCTAACAAAGGATATCTGTGACTGTATCCCATCCTGACAAAACAGTCTTTGGCCACTTCATCGTCTATCTTAACAGGTGCATTTGGATGATCTTCTAATAAAAACACACTGTTAATCATCTCTGCTGTGATAACCACCTTCTTGCCTTTCACTACAGCTGATATGAATGGTTCCCCAGTCTTATCTGTGTCATTAGTTGCAGACTGCCAGAACTGATCAATAATATCAGTGTATATAGTTGGACTAGCAGAAATTGCATGATATATACGAGAAGTCTTAGTCCTTCAATCAAAGACCTGAACAATGCCTTATCCTCTGGAACGTCTCCAAAATAAGCAATAGTATTATGGTTTTTATTGAAAACCATTTGTCATGCCATCTGAAACATAAAATAAAATTGATTAGTACAAAATATTTCAAACTTAGAACAAAAATTAACACTTAGAAAAACATTTTGAAAAATGAACTTCTCGCGTGAAAACATCAACTACTTGTGCGAAGACTTTGAGTTTCAGTTCTAACTTTTCGCGCGACAAGCTATGTTTTCGCATGAACCTGATTTTGACTGAAAGTCAACTTTTCACGCGACAAGTTAATTTCATGCTAATAGTTCTCTGCAAGTTTGAAAGTTCTCGCGTCTGTTCAAACTCAACTGACTTTTCGCATGCGAGAAGTCTTTTCAATTTCAGATTTTAAATTGAACAATTTCTGTCACATCCTGGCGGAAGCGTGTATTACTTGATGTGACTTATTGGATAAGAACGCATTGATTACAGAAAACACAAATATCAACAAGTATTTAAATAGAACATGACTATCATATTCATAATATATTTTGGGTTACATACAGAAATTACATAAACAAAACTTGTCAATCTAATGACTTTTACATTTCTATTGTAACCCTATTACATATTAACAGTAACTACTACATAATAACAGTAACCGCTTCTAATCTTCAATAATAGTGGATATGTGTGTCCACTAATATGCTGAGATCATACAAATTCACGGTTACTTTCATACACACTTTTCCAATAGCTTCATACCAACCATTATATACATCAAATGAAAGTAGAATACTGTTAGTCATTCTAATCACCTAAAAAAACATACTCAAAACTATCAACATAATGTTGGTGAGAACATAGGTTTAATGACTCGCAAAATATATATATATTGATGCAACATAAATAAGAATACAATCAAATCTACTTATCTGTCAGGTGATTTATAACTGTCATAAATACAAATTACAAAATCAGATAACATAGCATCACAACACTCATCCCGTTGGTGCAGAAAATATTTTCCTAAGTAGCGCTACCTACATTATCTGACGGTTGCTCATCCAAATTAATGGTTGCAACTTACGACATAATGACAGTATATCACAAAAATATCTTATTTAACAACTGCATCAACCAAAAATAGTATGCTTTTTCCCTCAAAATAGTAGATGTAAAAAATGGGGCTATGAAACTCACCTTATTTCCAGCAATTTTCTATAAGCATTAATTTATAGTTAGAAATAAATAAATTTATTTCTTTAAAACTTTTAGCACCTCAAAATATGATATAATTTTAAAAAATCAGTCAACAATTCATCTTTTTTTTTTCCAAGATCAGATCTAAATTCCAGTAATTTATCCAAATAATTTCCAATATATAATTCGGAATTATTTTTCTAACAATTTAACAATATTCCAAAATATGACAGAATAATCTACGGGTTCCTAATAATTATAAAATTTTTACAAAATATCAAAAATATTATATAAAGTCTCTCATAAAATTTACAGAATTTTTCATGCTGTTAAACTATTTATTCCGATTTTCTTAAGTTTTTATTTTAAAAAATTCATAACTTATTTATTTTAAAGAATTAAATCATGAAATTTATTCTGAAACTCCAATATAATATAGGGATCAATATAAAAGTTTTCCAGATTTTTATCACCTTTACATATTCTATTAAGCATTTTTTTCCTTTATTTGAGGGAATAATTCATAATAATTCATATATCAGGTATTAAATTCCCAAAATTTCTAGATTATTATTTTAAATAATTTATGATAAATTTATTATTTTTATTCCAACAATCATGGTTATTTAGTTTTTTTAACTCATTTCACTTTAATATTTCAAGAATCAATCTTTGTTTATAAATCTCAAAAAATCCTATTTATCACAAGTCTCCTGAATTTTTAGTCTTAGTATACTTTATTACTGAAATTGATGAAAATCAAGGGTTTCAAGAGATTTTGGGATTTAGTTTTGATGTTCATGTACGTCAAACTAGTTACATATGTATGTATAACACATGTGTAACTTATTATTTTAAGTTTATATGAATCAAAAACCTTGTTAATGATTGAGAGAAGGGCTGAGAATGATTGAGAGTAGCTTCCAACTTCTTAGGTTCAATCGTGTGTCATTCTTGATGTTAAAAGTCTTCAAAAAATTGATGTCTGGAGGTGGTAACAACCGAGATTTTCCAGGAGTCTTAGAGATGGTTTGTGTGTTGTGTTTGAGAATATGTGATAATGTTTTGAAAGTGTTAAGAAGAGAGATTGGTTAAAGTAAAGTGATTTAAAAGATAAGTGTCAATGAAGTGTTGTAATGAGGTAATTGTAACTTAGATCACTAAATATAACTTTGGTATATGATACATATAGCTAAACACATAATCACATTATGTAGTTTATGAACATCTTATCAAATTATAACATAAATACATATTATGTAATATACACATATATTATACATGATATATATTTTTAAACAATTAAGCGCATATCTCACAAATATATTTTTTCATGCACACGTGTAGAATCATGCATACATGCAACTTATAAAGTATGCACATATAATTATTATATAAAAAAACCTTTAATTTATTTAAAGCACACATACAATCATAAGATTAATTCATATAAATCTTAGTATAAGGTTACCTAACCTTAATTCTCAGGGTCGTCACATTCTCCCCCCGTAAAAAGAATTTCATCCCAAAATTCATTTGTTGTCAGTATCGAATGACATGGGTAGTTGCTTCTTATAACTGCCCTTTTCATTCAGTTTAACCTCAAATAAGTAGGTGTATTTTCTTTTAATTTCATCATCTCGTTCCCATATAAATTCAGGTCCTCGTTTTGAATTCCATTTGACCTTCACTATTGGGATCTTACTTCTCTTTAATCTCTTCACTTCCCTATCCATGATGGCTACTGGTTCTTCCAAAAAATAAAGTTTCTTATCTATTTTGACTTCCTTTGATGGTATCTTTAACGTCTCATTACTTAGACACTTCTTCAAATTAGATACATGGAAGGTGTTATGTATTTCACTTAATTCCTGAGGTAAGTCTAGTTTATATGCTACAGGACCAATCTTATTAGTTATTTCAAAAGGTCCAACATACCTAGGATTTAACTTATTTCTTTTCCCGAATCGGATAATTCCCTTTGAAGGTGATATTTTCAAATACACTTTATTTCCGATTTGAAATTCTAACGGTTTTCTTCTATTATCAGCATAACTTTTCTGTCTATCCCGTGCTGCTTTCAATCTGTCTTTAATTTCGAAGATCTTATCAGAAGTTTCTTGTATAAGTTTTGGGCCTGTAAGTTGTCTATCTCCTACTTCATTCCAACACAAAGGTGATCTACATTTTCTTCCATATAAAGCTTCAAATGGAGCTGCTCCTATACTAGCATGGTAACTATTGTTATATGAAAACTTTATTAGAGGCAAATGTCTATCCCAGTTACCACCAAAATCTAATGCACAAGCTCGCAACATGTCTTCCAATATCTGAATTGCTTTCTCACTCTGTCCATCAGTTTGTGGATGATATGCTATACTTAGGTTTATTTTTATACTTAATGCCTTATCTTGAAGGTTTGCCAAAATCTTGAAGTAAATCGACTATCTCTATATGATATGATTGAAATTGGTATACCATGTCTAGATACGATTTCTTTCATGTAAATCCTAGCTAACTTCTCCATTTTGAAGTCTTCCCTAATAGGTAAGAAATGAGCTGTTTTAGTCAATCTATCGACTATAACCCAAATCATGTCGTATCCGCTTGAGGTTCTGGGTAGTTTAGTCACAAAGTCCATAGTAATCTAGTCCCATTTCCATTTAGGGATTTCTGGTTGTTGCAACTGTCCCGAGGGTTTCTGATATTCAGCTTTAACTCTTGAACAAATATTACATCTTTCTACAAATTTTGCTACTGATTTCTTCATTCCTCGCCACCAATACTAGTTTCTCAGGTCCTTGTACATCTTATTATTTCCTGGATGTACTAAATATCTTGACCTGTGTGCCTCACTCAGAATGTTCTCTCTAAGTATGTCATTGTCAGGAATCCAAATTTTTCTTTTAAATCTCAGGATTCCATCTGACATAACTTCTATTTGTTCATTCTGTTCCATTACACTTCTCAATTCATCTTTCCATTGAGCATCTCGGATTTGACTTATTAGTTCTAAATATAACTTCATTCTCATAGCACGAACTCGTTGTGGCTTGATTCTTTCTTTCCTACTTAAAGCATCTGCTACTACATTTGCTTTACCTGGGTGATACTTGATTTCACACTCATAATCACTTATTAATTCTACCCATCTTCTTTGTGTCATATTCAATATCTTTTGATCAAATATATGCTGCAAACTCTTATGATCCGTGTAAATTATGCATTTGGTTCCATACAGATAATGTCTCCAAATCTTAAGTGCAAATACCACTGCTCCTAGTTCTAAATCATGAGTAGTATAATTTCTTTAACTTCCTCTAAGTTGTCGAGATGCGTATGCAATTACTTTACTTCGTTGCATTAAAAGACATCCGTATCCTTGATGTGATGCATCACAGTATACTACAAAATCATTCGTGCCTTCTGGTAAAGCTAAAATAGGAGCACTACATAATTTATGTTTCAAGGTTTCAAATAAATGTTTTGTTTTTCTCCCCAGACATATGGCTTATCTTTCAAATGTCAATTTTAAGTCTCCCCAAAGACATATGGCGTTTTTCTCCCCAGACAACTGGCTTATCTTTCTAAGTCAACTCTGGGAGATGGTTGGGCTATCAATCGGGAGAAATCTTCTATAAATCTCCTATAATAACCGGCCAGACCTAGAAATTGACGTATCTTAGTTGGTGTTTTTCGGGGCTTCCCATTTCTTGATCGTATCATCTTTGCTGGGTCAACCTGAATTCCATCTTGGTTAACCACATGTCCTAAGAATTGCACTTCTCGCTTCCAGAATTCACACTTTGAGAATTTAGCGTACAATTCTTCTTTTTGAAGTAATTCTAATGTTAGCCTTAGATGCTTTTCATGTTCTTCCTTACTTTTGGAATAGATTAAAATGTCATCTATAAAGACTATGACAAATTTATCCAAGTAAGGTTTACACACTCTATTCATTAGATCCATGAATACAGCTGGCGCATTAGTTAACCCAAATGGCATTACAAGGAACTCATAATGACCATATCGAGTTCTAAATGCGGTTTTTGGTATATCCTCTTCTTGTACCCTTAATTGATGATATCCTGATCTCAGGTCAATTTTTGAAAAATAACTCGATCCTTGCAATTGATCAAACAGGTCATCTATTCGAGGGAGAGGGTACCTATTTTTAATTGTTACTTTATTAAGTTCTCTATAGTCAATGCACATTCTAAAGGTTCCATCTTTCTTTTTCACGAACAGGACTGGAGCTCCCCATGGTGAAACGCTAGGACGTATAAATCCTTTATCTAACAGCTCTTATAATTGGTTCATTAATTCCTTCATTTCTGATGGTGCTAATCGATACGGAGATTTGGCAATTGGCGCTGTTCCTGGTACTAATTCTATTTTGAATTCTACTTGACGTGGGGGCGGCAATCCTGGTAATGCATCAGGAAATACCTTTGGATATTCTTTAACAATAGGAACGTCTTCCAAGTTCTGTTTGACTGATTTGGTATCAACTATATGGGCCAGAAATGCTAAACATTTCTTTTTCAAATATTTCTGAGCCTTTATACAAGAAATTATTCTAATAGACCTCTAGGTTTCTCGTCGTGTATGATAAGGATTTGATTATCTGGAGTTAGAGGTATTTTAATCATTCATTTTCCACAAACGATTTCTGCCTGATACTTACTTAGCCAATCCATACCCACTACAATATCAAAGCTTCCTAATTCAACAGGGATCAGATCTATGTTAAAACAATGATTTTCTAAGTTTAAAAATACAATTAGGAGTAATTTCATTAGCTTCTATCGTGTTTCCATCAGCTAGTTCTATCGTATACTTATTTTTCAATTTCTCTGCTGTTAGTCCAAGTAGAGGTTTGAAATGGTTTGAAACAAAACTTTGGGTTGCTCCCGTATCAAATAATACAGTTGCATATTGATTATTAATAAGGAACGTACCCGTCACCACTTCTGGTTCTTGTCTTGCTTCTTTAGCTTGAAGTACAAATGCTCGACCATGTGCATTATTGAAATTATTGGAAGCTTTTCCTTTCAGTTCCGGGCATCTATTGCGTAGATGGTCTTCTTTTCCGCACTGGTAACATACTGACTTGGGATTTGTGGGTCCCTTGCATTCTCTGGAGGTATGCCCCTTCTTCTTGCGATTATAACAAATTACCGGCATACATCTCCCAACATGATGCCTTTTACAGGTATTGCACCAAGGTTGGCTTTCTGTTCGTGGTCCTTTTTCCTGCACGATGCCTATATAACTTCTTTCTGGGTTTTTGTTGATCTTCTTGTTCCAGTTTCCCCCAGAATTTCTTCCCGTGCTGTTGTTCCATTTTCTCTTTTCTCCTACCTTGGTTGTGATTAATGATCCATTCCTGATCATCTCGTCCGTGAGGCTTCCAGCTAGTGCCACTGCATCCTGAAATGTTTTTGGCATTGCAGATTTCACCATACCTCTTATCTGTGGTACCAAACCCCAAATATACCTTCCTACTCTCTTTGTTTCCGGAGTTGCTAAATATGGTACTAGTCTAGACAATTCATTATATCTATCAGTATATCCCTGGTAAGCAGCTCCCTTCATTTCTAATGCTAGAAATTCTATTTCTATCTTCTCTATTTCATTATAAGGACAGATTTCTCTGTCACTAGTTTCCTGAATTCTTCCCAGCTTAGTTTGTTCATAACCTCTTTTCCTTTCGTTTGGATTTCTAACTTCCACTATGATTGTGCTTCTCCCTTTAACGAATGTGAAGCAAATATGGTTTTACAGTTATCAACGCAGTCACTGATATCTAAAACAGACTCCATTTCTTCCAGCCAACGTAACGCTTGTACTGCTCCACCCTTTCCATTAAAGTCTTGGGGTCTACAAGACATAAAAGTCTTATAAGAACATCCCTTTCTAGCTTCAATTATAGCTTCCCCTTCGTGGTTCTCCATTTCATCATGTGTGGCTGGTCCATGGTCTCCAGACGGGATTCTTTCAACATTAAAAGCTTGCTGCAGCTAAGTTACCAACGTAGGTATTGCGGTTTCCAGCTGTCGACTTACTATTCGAGAAATCTTCTCGTCCTCAGTTGTGGCGGTATTTACTGGCGGTTCTTCTTCTACAAATCTAGTTCCTGGTCGTCCGATACGTGAAGTTCTTCATACGGGTTGAGTATCTTTTCTTGGCGACATTTTCACTATATGCCAAGTATTTTAATGTTACATAGTTTCACTCATACTATATCATGATATTAAATAATCATAAGCAAAATATTTCACCATATCATTATTTTATATATGAAAATATTCACATATAACATATAAAGTTTTCTATCTTTCTACTTTCCCCAAATCCAATTCCATATCTTAGTAAAGACACTCTTGTTTTCTTTTTTCATTTCCTTGATATTGGTTTGAAGCATCCGAATTTCTCGTTGTATCTTTTTAACCTTCTTAAGAATCTGGTGGTTTGTTTTCATCTGGCATTTTTCCAACCTTCCTCCTAATTTCTCTTTCTTCAATTTCAGAATTATTAGGTTGGACAGTATGTGGCATATCAAATGTTGGGGAAAGGGTTTTGGGATCCTTGTTTCCTTGCTCTTTAACTTCCTTAGTTGAAAACTTCTTCCCACGTCGTACTCTTTTTCTTGGCATCATGATTGTATAGCCTCCCATTGTTACTGGTGCACGCCGAACGTAAAACTTTGGTGCTGTGTTGGTCCGGTTCTCAGGTTGAGGTATTTCTATTTTGGTCGGAGGCTCTGTCTCAGGTGTTGTTTCTCTATGGTTGCTATGATCCAAAGGATCAGCTTCTCTAGGATGGCTATCAGAATTGCCAAAACCCATACTGCAAAAATTCTTAAAATTCTGACTTATGTAAATAATATAAAATTCATAAATTTTCACATGTGAATTTTGCATATCTTAATATAATCACATAAAATCATAGAGAGAAAACAATATCACATAACGACTTATTATCATATGAGCTTATGGTTATAGTCTAGGTATTTACTAATAATACCTAATTCCCTATAACCAATGGCTCTGATACCAAGCTGTCACATCCTGGCGGAAGCGTGTAGTACTTGACTTATTGGATAAGAACGCATTGATTACAGAAAACACAAATATCAACAAGTATTTAAACATAACATGACTATCATATTCATAATATATTTTGGGTTACATACAGAAATTACATAAAAAAAATTTGTCAATCTAATGACTTTTACATTTCTATTGTAACCCTATTACATATTAACAGTAAATACTACATAATAATAGTAACCGCTTCTAATCTTCAATAATAGTGGATATGTGCGTCCATTGATATGTTGAGATCATACAAATTCACGGTTACTTTCATACACACTTTCCCAATAGCTTCATACCAACCATTATACACATCAAATGAAAGTAGAATACTGTTAGTCATTCTGATTACCTAAAAAAACATACTCAAAACTGTCAACATAATGTCGATGAGAACAAAGGTTTAATGACCCACAAAATATATATATATATATACATATATATATGTATATTGATGCAACATAAATAAGAATGCAACCAAACCTACTTATATGTCAGGTGATTTATAACTATCATAAATACAAATCACAAAATCAGATAACATAGCATCACAACACTCATCCTGTTGGTGCAGAAAATATTTTTCTAAGTAGCGCTACCTACATTATCTGACGGTTCCTCATCCGAATTAATGGTTGCAACTTACGGCATAATGACAGTATATCATAAAAATATCTTATTTAACAATTGTATCAACCGAAAATAGTATACTTTTTCCCCTAAAATAGTAGATGTAAAAAGCGGGGCTATGAAACTCACCTTATTTCCAGCAATTTCCTATAAGAATTAATTTATAGTTAGAAATAAATAAATTTATTTCTTTAAAATTTTTAGCACCTCAAAATATGATATAATTTTAAACAATCAGTCAACAATTCATCTTATTTTTTTTTCCAAGATCAGATCTAAATTCAGTAATTTATCCAAATAATTTCCAATATATAATTCTGAATTATTTTTCTAACAATTTAACAATATTCCAAAATATGACAGAATAAGCTACGGGTTCCTAAAAATTATAAATTTTTACAGAATGTCACAAATATTATATAAAGTCTCTCATACAATTTACAGAATTTTTCATGCTGTTAAACTATTTATTCCGATTTTCTTCAATTTTTATTTTCAAAAATTCATAACTTATTTATTTTAACGAATTAAATCATGAAGTTTATTCTGAACCTCTAATATAATATAGGGATCAATATAAAAGTTTTTCAGATTTTTATCACCTTTATATATTATTTAAGCATTTTTTTCCTTTATTTGAGGGAATAATTCATAATAATTCATATATCAGGTATTAAATTCCCAAAATTTCCAGATTATTATTTTAAATAACTTCTGATAAATTTATTATTTTTATTCCCACAATCATGGTTATTTAGTATTTTAACTCATTTCACTTTAATGTTTCAAGAATCAATCTTTGTTTATAAATCTCAAAAAATCCTATTTATCACAAGTCTCCTGAATTTTTAGTCTTAGTATACTTTATTACTGAAACTGATGAAATCAAGGGTTTCAAGAGATTTTGGTTTTAGTTTTGATGTTCATGTACGTCAAACTAGTTACATATGTGTGTATAACACATATGTAACTTATTATTTTAACATAGTTTGTATGAATCAAAAACCTTGTTAATGATTAAGAGAAGGGATGAGAATGATCGAGAGTAGCTTCCAACTTCTTAGGTTCAATCGTGTGTCGTTCTTGATGTTAAAAGTCTTCAAAAGATTGATGTTTCGAGGTGGTAACAACCGAGATTTTCCAAGAGTCTTAGAGATGGTTTGTGTGTTGTGTTTGAAATATGTGATAATGTTTTGAAAGTGTTAAGAAGAGAGATTGGTTCATGGACTTCGGGAACTTTAAATAACCGAATGGTTTAGGGGTTTTAAATGATATAAAAGTGGTGATTCAACTTGCATTTATTCGAGAGTTTTAAAAAGGCTTAATGGGGTTTTATGTGGCAATCAAGAGTGTACTTGGTGTCCTTTCATGATGATGATGCATCGACCGAGAGCTTCAAGAATGTTGTTTATGGATGTGGTGGCAGCTTCTTGTCCAAGGTTAGCCGAGTATTTGACACTAATGTTCCTAACAATGATTACAATTGGTGAGGTGTGTGGATAGGGTGGCTTATGTGGCATGTTTTGAGGTTTGCTAACGTTTTTAATATTATGATAATGATAGTAACATGGAAGTCGGCCGAATGGTTTGAATGTGATAATCATTAACTAGACTAAGGTGGCAAGTGATTGTATATGCTTAGTGTAAACTTGTCTAGGTGTCACACTTAGAAGTGTGCCAAATGATGATGCATGTATCGACCGAGAGATAGATTGTATAGATGTGGTTAGGTGTCATTAAGGCAAGAAGGCTTAGTGTTATGGCAATCATGAATGGATCGGCCGAGAGCATAGGAACATTCCATCTTTCATTTGATAATAATATTAGTTTATATGTCATGTTTAGGTGGTGCTAAGTGTCCTTAGAGGGTGACCAAACATGAATTAGCTAAAGATGATTGTAAAGATGATCAAGGTTGATAAATTTGGTGCTTTAGTTTAATGATTAGGGTAATGGTGTGATTAGTGGCTGAAGGTATCACTAAGTTTGGTATAGTTTAGCTTAAAGGGTTTTAAGGTGTATCAATGTTCACTTAGATGGTTAATTAGTGTTGTGTTTGGTGTTCATGTTTTTGGTTAAAGTAAAGTGATTTAAAAGATAAGTGTCAATGAAGTGTTGTAATGAGGTTATTGTAACTTAGATCACTAAATATAACTTTGGTATATGATACATATAGCTAAACACATAATCACATTATGTAATTTATGAACATCTTATCAAATTATAACATAAATACATATTATGTAATATACACATATATTATACATGATATATAATTTTAAACAATTAAGCTCATATCTCACAATATATTTCTTCATGCACACGTATAGAATCATGCATACATGCAACTTATAAAGTATGCACATATAATTAGTATATAAAAACACCTTTAATTTATTTAAAGCACACATACAATCATAAGATTAATTCATATAAATCTTAGTATAAGGTTACCTAACCTTAATTCTCAGGGTTGTCACAATTTTAGAGCATTTTAACCACTAATACTTGTTCATTAGATGTCGCCTAAGTCATTTTTTAAGGTTACTCATGTTTAATTTGTTAAATTTAACATGTATAAGTCCATTTCACTTTTGGTCAAGAACCTAACACATTCAAATCTAATCAATAATCATCAATATACCTTAAAAGTTACTCGGAAATCAAAATGCGAACAGAATGAACTCAAGAATCAGATTGAAAAGGGTTTCTACACTTAGAATTATGGAGTGAAAATTCTGAAAGTTGTCGTGCGAATAGTGTGACTTTTTGCTCAGCTGTCGTATTTATAGTACTATGACTTCTCGCGCAAAAAGTCAGAGTTTTCGCAAACTGAACTTTTCGCTTCTTTTGAACCTTTCGCATTAGATGAACTTTTCGCATGCGACAAGTTCAATTTTCCCTTTTAAAAATTTTCAAATCTTTATTTTTTATTTTTCAAATTTTCAAAAAATTAATTATCCTTTAAGCCATTTGATTTGTTATGAAAATGATTATGTTTAACTGAGTGTTTTACACTTATTCTAACACCCTCAATTTTGTAAATGTTATAAAATTGAAACAAGTTGAAAAACATATTTATACAAACAATTTTAACATACTATTCTTCTTATTTACTTAACTATTTTTGATAAATTTTCAAGTACAGGATCATATTTCTTAGAAATCGATCATTACCATCATCCAGCTTTATTATAAATAATACTGGTTATGTTGATTATTAATATATTATGACTATTTTAAACTTAGACTTCAAGTTTACTTAGACACATAAGCTGTGATATTTATTATGTTTTGATTGAATTATATGTCTTCAGTGTGTCCCACAATCAAAAGTCCTATAGAACCTTATCAAACTTCAAGACACTTTCGAGATTTCAAGTCACCCCAATTTGACTTAAACCTTTCACTTCTGATCAGCATTTTCAAAATGATTTTTCTAATATAATATCTATTATGAGTATAACTATCCTGAGAAACATTTATGAACACAGAATATTAACAAGTTTTAGGACTTATTAACATCCATTCGGACTTATGTCTTTGCCCTCGCAAGACGTTTAGGACTTACATGCCAAGTCGGACTTACATGCCCCATCTTTTGATTTTGCCTCCTGTGTCAGAACATATTCTCAAAAGGAAAAATATTATCATATAGTATGTATGTCTATGACATATCTTTTATAAATGTGCTCATTGGCATCTTTTATTCCTATATTGCCTTTTGGCTTCTTTTTGCTCCATTTGTTTGTTTTTCTCATTTGTATTTTGTTTTCATTTGTGTATTTATTTTTGTATTTTGATTTTTACATATATATACAATATCTGAAAGAAACTAGATCAGAAAGTAACTGGCTTGAGTACGACCAGACTATAACTCTCAGTTTGTTTTAGCATGGAATCAGAGTTACCACAAAACCTTGATGAGTTACCCACTTCAGTCATAGATAGTTACTTTCAATGTATCACAGAACATAGTGCCTTTCATTCTTAAAGATCCAGCATATCAACATATCAAACATAATCCAAGTCAGTTTCTTGTAAGCCTTAGGATGCAACAAATCAAAATCAAGAAATATAGTATCATTTCCTATATAATCTTGGAAATTTAATTTTCTCAATTTTTGTAAACCAAAATCTTTTTGTAATTTTCTCCAAACTATTTACTCCCCTACTATCATTTTCTGTATAATCTTGAAAATTTAATTTCTCAATTTTTGTAAACCAAAACCTTTTTGTAATTTTCTCCAAACTATTTACTCCCCTTAAGAACAAAATCTCTCTTTTTTGATTTTCAAATTTTCTCCCCTTATAATTATGAATATCTAGATAGAAAATAACAATTTTAACCAAAAACAAAGAAAAAAAAATATTTTTGAAAAGGGTGTAAGAATAAGTGTTAACCAAAAGTTAATCATTCCCAAGGATTTAACTAAAAAGTCAAATCTGAAATGATTAAACGCCTTAGTAAACAAATCAGTAATGTTGTCATCTGTGGAAATTAATTCCAAATGGATAAGTTTGCGTTCAAAGTAGTCAGGAATAAAATGCATGCGGATGTCAATGTGTTTTGTCTTTGAATGCTGAATTGGATTCTTTACAATGTTTAAAACTACAGTATTATCACACAAGATTTTAGTGTCATAAATGTTTAGGCCATAATCAAGGAGTTGTTGAATCCAAACAATTTGTGAACAACAACTTGATGCAGCCACATATTTAGCCTCTATAGTGGATGTGGATACTGTCTACTGTTTCTTGCATTGCCATGAAATCAACCTATTGCCAAGTAATTGACAACCGCTAGTAGTAGATTTCCTGTCCAAGTTACATCCTGCATAATCACTATCAGCATAAGCAAATAAATTGAAATTAGAATATTTAGGATACCAAAGGCCGAGTGTTGGTTGACCCTTGAGATACTTAAATATCCTCTTGACAGCTTTCATGTGAGATTCCTTTGGATTACTCTGATAACGTGCACACTGACAAACGGGAAACATGATGTCCGGTCTGCTTGCAATGAGATACATCAGAGAGCCGATCATTGATCGATACATGTGCTGATCAACATCTTCTCCCGTGAGATCTGGAGTCAAAGTAAGACGAGAAGACATAGGAGTAGGAGCTGTCTTGGAGTCTTGGAATTTGTATTTGTCTAGGATACTGTGAATATACTTTTCTTGATATATCAGTATTCCCTTATCATCTTGTTTAACTTAAATGCCGAAAAAAAATGTCATTTCTCCAAGAGAACTCATCTCAAATTTCTTCTTCATTACTGCTCCAAATTCCTTGCACAAATCATCATTGTTAGATCCAAAAATAATATCATCGATATAAACTTGAACGAGAATAAGATCATCACCAGTCTTCTGTATGAATAAAGTTTCATCAATTGCACCTCGTGTATAACCATTTGCAAGCAAATGTTCAGTGAGAGTGGCATACCAAGCTCGAGGTGCTTGGTGTAAACCATAAAGTACTTTGTCTAACTTGTAAACATAGTCAGGATGATCTGGATCTTCAAAACCTAGTGGTTGACAGACATAGGTTTCTTCTTTCATTTTGGCATACAAGAATGCAGTTTTAACATCCATCTGATATACTTTGAAGTTTTATTTGAAGCATATGCCAGAAAAATTAGGATAGCTTCTAGTCTTGCAACAAGAGTGTATACTTCTTCATAATCAAGCCCTTCAATTTGATAGAATCCTTGAAAAACAAGTCTGGCCTTGTTGCGGACAATCACATCTTCTTCATCCGTCTTGTTCTTAAAAATCCATTTCGTACCGATTGGTAACTTACCCTTTGGTAATTCATACAGATGCCAGACATTCAGCTTCTTGAATTACATCAACTCGTCCTGCATGGCCTCTACCCAACTGTTTTCTTTTAATGCCATTTCAACATTCTTCTGCACAACTTGTGATAGAAAACATGAATACAAACATGTGTTTATCGTTCCTGATTGACTTAGATTTCAGACACCTTGTGATAATGGACCAATAATTGCTTCAGTTGGATGGTTTCTATGAATTCTCAACTGTGGAATAACATCTTCAGAGATAACTTCATCTAAGTTTGACATGTGACCAACTGGTTCTTTAGCAGTGCTCCCTCCTTCAGGTTGATAAACAATATCTTCGTCTTGATTATCATTGTCAATAGAGAGATCTTCAAATGGTACTTGAATAGTATCAGTTAGATCATTTTGAGTAGAAGAAGAACTCTTATTAGAAACTTGTGGAGCTTGTTTAACAACTGGATCATCTTGAGGTAAATCCATTTCAGAAACATAAGTTGGAATAGCTACAACACTTGAAGAAGAAGGTATGGCTAAATATATTCCTTTTACTTGAGGAGTCATAGATCCAATATCATCAGCAAAGATATCTGGAATTGAGGATGTCAAAGGTAGATTAGTAGTAGAAACAATAGATGGTCGATTAAATGTTTCAAATAATAAAGCATAATCATAAACCCATGAAGGTGCAGAACCTGCATCTGTTTTGTTAGATTCATGCCAATCAATATCAAATGACTCAATTATTTGTTTTCATCTTCTATTATGAACTTGATATGCTACTTTGTTGGTGGAATATCCAACAAAATAACATTCATCAGCTTTTTCATCAAATTTTGATTTAGAATCAAATGTGTTTAACAAAGTACAACAATATCCAAATGTTTTGAAATATTTGACTTTGGAATTATGTTTGAAAAAGATTTTATAAGGAGTCATATTTTTTTGTTTGTTGATTAACATATAATTCTAAACATAACATGCAGTGTTAACAGCTTCAGCCCAAAAGAATGATGGTAATCTGGCTGCTGATAACATAGTCCTGGCTACTTCAATTAAAGTTTTATTTCGTCTTTCTACAACTCCATTTTATTGTGGAGTTCCCATAGAACTGTATTGTCTTGCTATCCCCTTTGAATCACAGAACTCGTTTAAGATACAATTACAAAATTCGGTTCCATTAACATGGTGTATGCATTTGATTGTTTTGTCCGTCTGATTCTCCACGATTGTCATGAATTTTATCAGCAAATGAGGGGTCTCATCTTTGGTTTCTAAAAATAAAACCCATGTAAATCTAGAAAAATCATCAGTAACGACTAAACAATATGCACAACATCCCAAACTCAAAACACTGACAGGACCAAATAAATCCATGTGTAACAATTGAAGAATAATGAGCAATTTGTTTATGAGGAAGTTTGTGTTGTTTTCCTTTTGAACATGACAGACAATGTTCTGTTAGTTGAAATTCTTTCAAAGGTAGGCCAACAACATGATTTCCTCTAACCTGTTTGTTCATAGTCTTAACATTTACATGTCCACGACGATGATGCCATAACAATGTATCACTTTCCGAGGCTTTAGATAACAAACGCGACGCACTTACAAAAGAATGTGTACCATTCATGTCTAGTAAACAAGTGTAGTTGTCTCTCGGAGTTCTTAATAAAATCCATTCATCAGGAATTACAAAGCCAGTTTTAGAATAAGATATTCTTTATCAGTGAAATGTGTTGAATACTTTTTGTCACAAATTTGAGAGACACTAAGCAAATTATATTTTAGTTCCTGTACAAAATTGACATCTTCAAAACTTAATACACCATTTTTCACTGTACCTTTCTTTGTAATCTTGCCACCTTTGTCTCCCACAAAGATAACATATCCTCCGTTGTAAGGTTGTACGTCATTTAACAGAGATATATTACCAGTCATGTGTCTTGAAAAACCACTATCTACATGCCAAACACTATTGATAGCTTGTCTTGGTTGTTCCTGCACAATTGAACAAATTTATTCATTTTTAGGAACCCAAGCCATAGTTGACTTGATCTCTTTGTTTTCATCTAGGTATGATACATTTTGCAATATCATATCTCTTTTGTCATCAAAAACACATTTATCAACAACAATTGGTTCAGGTGATTTGTCTTTCTTTAACTTTCCATCTTTGAACTTGTTTGATCGGTAGAGTGGTGGAATTGTTATCATCAACTTGTACTGATTTTACTTTTGACTTTTCTTTGTTTAAATCAGTATTGTTTTTAGCAAAAGAATTTGACTTATTTAAGTTTCTTTTCAAATTTGCATTTACAAAGAAACGTTTTCTATTGTTTGAAATTGAATTATGAAATCTCTGTTTGCTTGTCAATTGATGTTGATGATGACAATTTCTAGCCTTATGATTTGGCTTTCCATACACATAACAACATATCTTATGATATGTATTTGATGCTTGTATGTTTTGCATGAACTGTTTTGGATAACTTCCATAGTTATCACAAAATTTGGCCTTAGTATGTCTTTGACCTTTTGATTCTTTAACAGTTCTCTTTCATTTTTCTTGTTATGAATTGTTTGAGATGATTCCGGAGGAAATGAGGTAATTTTCCTAGCTTTTAGATTCATTACTGATGCTGATGTAGCATGAATTGTAACTTTATCCTTATGAATCGTCTGTACTGGAGTAGGACCAGTGTCTTTCAAACCTGTTCTACAAACATCTTGTTTCACAGAGTTAGCAATAATAGAAGATTTATTTTTAAAGAAACTAGCATTGGTTTCTTTAAAAACATGATCCTTCTTCACTTCAACAGCTATTTCCTTTTCATCTTCAGCATTCACTTTCACACTTTCAACCTTCTTCACTTCAACCTTCTCAAGCACCCCATCTAACAAATCATTAGTCACAAACTCAGCTAACACATTCTCCTCAACATGATCTTCACCATTCTGAATTTCCTGCTAACAAGGCAGTAGAAAGCTTCATAGCTAATATCTCCATCTGGTCGGACCAGTCATACTCACCTTCTGTTTGAGATACCAGTGCTTTGTTATTAGAAGAGGAATTAGCCTTATCTCCTTTAGTTTCAACCTCCACCATGACCATCTTCTTTCCATTATCAGCTTGAACAGACCTTCCCTCAGTGCATTCTCTAGCAAAGTGACCAGGTTTGTCACAATTAAAACATCTCAAGTTTGATTTGTCAAACCCGATTTTGCTAGAGTTGTTTAGACCAAAAACTTTTCTCCCGGTTCTTCTTGCAAAGTTCTTAGCATGATACACCATGATGGCCATCTGATACTTGATATCTTTCTCTTCTACATCATCTGGGTTGACTTGTTGCAAGTCATCAACCATGATGTTGGGTGTATTGAGTCTTCCAGCAGAGAAAGCTTCATAGCTGTTTATGAATAAGGTAAAAAGAGCAAGGTGTTCTTCTGCAATCTTGATAGTCTATTTGTTGGGTTAGGTGCTAACAAAAAATGCTTGTTGTGCAGGTTAAGATGATTGACTTTGAGAATGGGATGGGATATATGATTGAACCTGAGGCAATGATTGATCTTTGACAGTTTGATGAACTCATCCTGATTGTTGTTGTTGCTAACACAACTAAGAGTAGTTGACATAGTAATTCAGATTACTAGCTATTTTGGCATACAATGATGATGCTTCAGCTCCCATTGTGTTTATGTAATTGGCAGCTCTCTATTTATCATCCATGTCATAGGATTTGATGGTCGAGATCAGATCACTCAAAGATAGGGTAAACAAATCTTTGGTTCTCTTGATAGTAGTGTAGTTGTTGTTCCAGCTATACGGTAGTGAGTTTAACAACTTCTTGTTCACTGATATGCTCTCCAGTGTGATTCCTGCACTCTTTATCTTGGTTATTAGTTTTACAAACCTAGACATTTGGGCTTCCAAAGTTTCACCAAGAATATGATTGAACATATTGAACTCTTGGTTAAGCATGTCTTTCCGGCTTTCCCGCATGTCTTTGTTTCCCATTATCTGCTCTTTTATAGCATCCCACAAATCTTTAGCCTTCCTGAAGTCTTTGAATTTCTGGGCTATCTCAGTGGTAAGTGCCATTGTGATGGCAGCATACGCTTTATCATCAAGCTCCATCTTTTTCATGTCTTCCTCATCCTATAAATGCTTAGGTTTTGGCACTAGGTCTCCCTTGTCATTGGTATAAATTGGGATGTATGGACCTAGTTTGATAGATCTCACTATCTTGGGTTCCGTGTAAATGACATGATTCTTAAAACGATAGACCCAATCCGAATAGTCTTCCTAGCTGAGAAGTCGAGGAGGCTTTGTGCCAGTTCCGATCTCATTGTCAAGATTAAGTAGTAGTTATGTGCTTCAGATTTGCCATCTTTCTCAAATAAAAATCAACTTTCAAGCAAATTCTTCAAACTTGAAGTTTCTGCGTGAATGATCAAGTTCTCGCGTGAAATCTCTTAAACTTTTCACGCGAAAAGTTCTATTACTGAATTTCACGAAAACCTCAACTTCTCACGCGAATGAAATCTTCTAGTAACAAACTTTTGCGAATACTTCAACTTCTCGCACAAAAACCAACTTTTCGCACGCACAGATTCACCAACTTTTCGGCTGATTAGTTTATGCAATTTTAACGATTTTCATCTTCACTTTATCACCAAATTGATTAAACTTTGATTATTTAAGTGTTCAATTAGTGATATAGGTTCAATTAAGATCCTAGTTGTCTCTAATTGATTCAATAAAGCTCAATTAAGGTCAAAAGCATCTTCAATTCTTCAAATGCCGAGATAATCAGTTTCATCTTCTTCAAATAAGAACAAACTTTGTAGAAATCATGTATATCTTCGAATATCAATCAAATCACGGTTCAAGAACACTCCAAATCACTCACTTCAATGTTCAACCAATCGATCAAGAGCATACCAAGCTTTAATACCAATTGTAAGGATCAACATGTGACATAGATCGATGTCATAACGAATATGCGGAATGTATACATTACGGTTAAGATTGAAAGATTAAAGGAACAACTCAAACACAAGATGTAAATAACTTCAATAGTATTGCTCTCTGATTCGGTAAAGATTACCATAAGTGTGAAATCAGGAAAATGAACAAAAGCTTTACTATTACATTGCCGAACTTCTATATATACTAAACTAAAAGTTCTCGCGCGAGTCACTAGTTCTCGCGTGACTAGACGTTGTCGCGCGACAATCAAGTTTTCGCATGGTAACTTTGTCTTGTAGCACGACTTGATCTTCTTCATCTTGATTTGATTTTCTGAGCCTCTATGTTCAACCCCTACAGATTAACCATGTTTATCGGTGCTATCATGTTGGGTGCCACCCTACAATCCCTTGCAAAATGACACGGGCGCTTGCAATTCACACACACTTGACACGGCTTGGTTTGGCAATGATGGAAATTGCATTTACTGCACTTGGAAGGTGGCCGAACATATTCCTTTCTTCCCTTGTAGGATCATATTTGATCTTTTGACTTTCCAAACACTCGCTAATGTTGATCACTACCTCCATCTTTTCAATACATCTAGTCAATGCTATCGGCCACCTTTACCATCAAACTCCTTAGTCTTACAAGCCATAAACTCCTTTTGTGTACATCATTGCCTTCTTAGGCCAAGTCTATGTCCGTTTCTGTTCCCACCTCCATTAGCATTGTCATTGATTGCTCTATTATCATTACAATTTCCATTCGTATTTTCTTTACCATTCCCATTACCCATTCCACCTCCTTCATTATTGTTGTTATTCTCAGCCTTATAACCATTTTCACCAATTCTATAATCACCACCATTCTCTCCATTATTCCCATTGTCGTTGTTTCCACCCCCGTTGTCATGGTTTAAGATGTTGTCACTCACTTGTGCTACTATGGTCGGGATTAACACAGCTAGCTGCTAAGCAATCATTGCAGCTATATCAGGATTTTCAGCCTATAGTTGTTACCCACATGGCCTCCTTCACCTCCTCCACCAGGTGCTTCAATCACGACCACTAGCACCACCATGACTGTTACTACTTGTAACTCTTTTAGGCGGCATTTCTAATCAATCAAAGATAATTCGTAAGCTGTCTATCATATTTCAATTATCCATGCATACGTAACATGCCATTGTAAATCGTATAACTCACATGCTTAATAACATAAATAGTTTCATAATAATAAAACGTTCCATTTTCAAAGATGATAATATCCCAAACATAATCAAATGCCAAATTATCCAAAACAAACACATAAAGATATTCTAAGAGGTTTAAATATGAAATATGAAATAAGCAGAAGTAAAATCCTAGTAATTCTTTATTGCTTTATAAGGCTCGTGTGGTATCAACCCTGGGTGTCACCGCTACAAAAGGAACTAAAGGGCTCGGGGGCTGGTCGAGGTAGTCACCCCAAAGATTGGCCTCATCTGCTAGGATGGATCCAAATCCGATTAGCTGGGAATCCCCTTTTCCTTGTTTTCATCATCCTTAATGCTCCAACATCGTTCAGCCGATATGCCTCTCTAGGGTAGCTGGGTACCAGGGGTCCCGCCTTAGGAGCATACCTCATGACTGCCGATGCAACAGGAACAAGTGCATCCGGAATAACAGGAGTAATAGGAATGGAAGGAACAGCTGGTGTAACAGGAGCAACAGGAGCTGCATGATCAGCTGGTGCAAAAGTAGTAACAAGAGTTGCAGGAACAGCCAGTGAGGCATAGATAGTTGGTAGGCCTAGCACAACATGTTCATCAATCCTCCTCTTCGGGTGAATCCAACCTAATCTCCTCTAGATCAGATTTCGTATTCAAAGACGAATGCAACAAATGGTCTGAGAGAACCTCCTCAGGCTCTGACTCGGAGTCAGATGTGATGACATAAGCTATAGAAGGAATAGAAGGGCCGGCAGAAGACATCTTATAAGGAAAAAGTATAAGTACTTTTCCTCAGATGTAATCACTGAAGTTATAAACAAATAGTTAATCAAATCATGAAGAACATACATGTAATATCAAATGCACACAAACCCTAGTAAGCATTCTACATGAAGGTTCTTTGGTTATAGTCCAGGTCGAGTGTTCCACTTAATTCTCTCTAACCAATGGCTCTAAAATGAGGACGGTTTGGACGGTATCATCATAACATATTGATAGTTAATAAAGATGCATTAAACGATGAAAACCAATGCATGATGAAGTCACCCGACGCAAATGAAGACTTGTGTGGTTATTAGTCAATTCTACGACCAACATAGTAAAACACGACCAAATATGATAAGCATAAAATAAAACACAATTGTTTGAAACACTAGAGAAAGTTTATCATGAAATGCTTAGGATCATCTCTAAGGTATCAACTCTATCTATCCTCAATGATTATTGTTACCTGAAAAGATATGCTCAAAGTCAACGTATATTTGGTGAGTTTGTAGGTTTAAATAATAAATAAAATTGATGTTGTGTAAAAGTGTGTATGACATAAATATATACAGTTATAAGCAAGCAATGTCACATCTAATCATGAGCCTCACAGTTATACCTATGACGTACATACAGATCATGTCGGAACATATTCACCCTAGAGTTCATTCGTGACCACTGTCAGTCCCAACTAGTATACTAACAAGCAAGAGTAGGGGTGTCACCCCAATAGTACTATCAATAACTGTCTGTCAGCTCCAACACAAAAGTTAAATAGTTGTGAATAAAGAACCACATAGAAAAACTCATGCATGTACCAGATATAAACTTACAAAATAGTAACAACAATCCCAAAAGAATAAATGAGTTCAGGGCTAGAAAAGGATGAGCATACTTTCCCCCTATAGTTTTATAAATAATTGTAAGAAAATGAGGTCACGAAACTTACCTTGCTATGATACGTAAATAACCAAGGAAGTAATTGGCCTCAACTAACGCGCGTGAACCAACAATCAAGCACCTATAATATAAATAATCGATCTTATAAACACATCTAATAAAAGATAATGCGTCCGTTCTATCTCGGGTTGGTTTAGGTTCGACGCGTGACTCACACTTAAAATATATACTTATTTATTTATATTTTATATATATACTTATATATATATGTATATATATAGTTATAATGGTTTGATTTCTCTTTTAGTTAGAACCAAGTGAAAAAATATATATGTATATAAATATACTTTCAATACCACATGCGTCTTACCCATCATTACAACATAATAATACGTATATATCCAAACCCTTGGCATAAATGAAACCGTATGTATACACATGATAATATATATATCCACGAACACTACTTGTTTATATACATATATATACACCTACACCAATGTCAATACAACACATACACATACACACACACTCGCTCTCTCTCTCTCTCTCACAAACACACAAACAAACACACACACACACATACACACACACATACATATATATATATATATATATATATATATATATATATATATATATATATATATATATATATATATATATATATATATATATATATATATATATATATAACATACACACATAACACATACACACTAATTTTTCAAACACACACCCACCAATTTTACAAACATACACACCAATTCATGCATACACATACAATCACACACATCGATGCTTGCATACACATTCAATCACACACACTTTGTAGCACACTCATATACATACATTGAGATATACATACACACGCCACATATATATAGCACACACACGCAGTTAACACACACGATACACCCACCCACCCATACACACACACGCAGAACTCACACCCATATAGTTAACACACACACATTATATATATACAAACCTATACATATTCTTGCCATATATAAATAGACACCCATAAACGTATGAGTACATTCACCACGAAGCACCCGCACCTACCCACCCAACACCAACAGCCAACGCACACCACCGCGAAGCCACCATACCAACCCAAACCAAGAAATGGAATCAAAGCCAAAATCAACAAAACGAAACAATCTGGAACGAAAATCAAGCACTTACCAGCGGTTTGCGTTGCGTAGGGATGATGGATGACGACCGGGGAGGGGGTTGCGAGTAGGGTTTTGATGTGTGTCCAGACATATATATTGACTTTCACAAATTACACTTTAGTCCCCCAACTATCAATTAATTATTCCCTTGATTTTACCTAATTGACCATTTAAACCCTAGACTATTTATATAATAATAAAATAAACAATAATATTAATGTCATTAATAATTATATTGATAGATAATAATAGTCTTAATAATAATATTAGGCATAATAATTATAATGATAATAATACTAATGATAAATAGTATAATGATAACGATATATTTAATCCAACTTATTGCTTTGTATATTAAATTGAGCGCATCAAGCTTGCGATAGCAAAATCGGGAATATAACACATTGATTACACATTCATAACGAATCCTTAACGAAGAAATGACAAACTTTAGGTTAATTAACGAACCTGAAAGTGACAGATGACAAACCTTGATATTAGAATATTTGGAATGCGTAATATACTAAGAAGAAATTCAATCATCACGATATATCATTTACACATAAGTTTCTAATTTGTGTGAGTTTATTTTAGTTAATTAGCGATTGCAGTAAAATTGCGGACGAATGTTAGAAATTTTAGTGTAATCGGATTGACTAATGACCAATGTGATAATAATATCTATCAAACAAGTCAGGAAGTATGGAGTGCACACTTGTTTGAGTTTATTATGATCTTTAATATTGAAAACCGCTTTAAGGGGTGAAGCCGGTAAATAATGGGGGTTCCAAGGGGTCAATGCCCCCTTGGTGGGGGTCCGGGGGCAGCGTCCTTTGTAGCGGGTTCCTAGGGCCAGGTAGAGCCCCTAGCACCCTAAAAGTTCTTTAAAAAATGCAAAAGGATAGTTTTCACCCCGCCTTGAAAAGAATTTTGGTCACTCTCGAATTTCCTTCTGGTTCACAAAACACATACAAAATTCATACTTTGATCTTGATCAACATATGAGTTGTATTTGATTGAGATCTTAGGGTGACCCATCGAATAATTTTGATCTGAAAGTGATCACATGACTCTCAGATTATCCAGGATTTGATTTCAAGTTTTCTACAAAATTTACCTTCCTCTTTGTAAGATCAAGATGATTATCTTAGAGGCTAATGCTAACCAAAGATCTCTCAGCATGCACTAAAGTACAAGGAAGTACTTCAGAAGATTTGAAAATGTATAAAGAAAAATAACTAAGTGTCAAATCTTCTGAAGCCAAAGAAAAAAATCTTCCGAAGCCAAAAGAGAAGTCTTCTGAAGCTTAAAGACAAAGTCTTCCGAAAGCTTGAAGACTGAACTCTTTCGAAGATTAAGAAGACATGTATGTCTGATATACTTTTGAAAAAAGCAAAAGACCTTTCTGCTGTCAACTCTAAAGACTCACCAACTTACATAAGTTGGTGATTACCTTTTTACTTTTGTCAACTGTACATCATGGTTTCTTTTATGTAACTTCCTACTTTAGTACTTTTATCCTTATTGTAATACAATAGGATGTGAGCTATGGCATCTTATAGTCACATGTCAAAAGACAATCTGCCTTTTGACTTTACATTGATCTTGTTATGTAGATTAGTGTCTAGCTGTCATTTAAAGTAGGCCCGGCTATAGGATGTAATATAAAGTATCACATGTATCAGTCTTAGGACTAAGCTTGGTAATACTTTTAAACACTTGAGAGCAATATACATCATCATTGAAAACCAATTTTTGTGTTCTTGAGTGTTCCTTACTAGTTATTCTTAGTTTCACTGCCTGATTTCCTATTTGATCTAGTAAGTGTGTTCAATTGATAATCTCCAACTGTGAAACTGTTATGAACAATATCCGGTCCTGTAATTGGTATTAGAGCTTCTCAGACTCTTGATTGCAAGATCTCACCATCTTGAATCACTCTTTAGTTTCACATACACTTACTTTCTCAAATGGCAGCTCTTTCTAAAACTGATATGGAAACCGGCGCAATGACTAAGTCTGCACTGATTACTCCTGTTGACTTTGACACTTGGTATATGAGAATGGAAGGGTTCATCTTGTCTTAAGAGAGAAGAATATGGAGATCTGTAGTATCTAGACCTCACATCCTAAATACTACTTCAACAACTATTAGAGGTGGGATGATACCTAAGGTTGTGGCAGATTATTCTAAAAAAGATTGGAAGAAAATAGACATTGATCAGAAAGCCTAAACCATCTTCAAATGACTCTTCCCAAATCCATGTACTGAGGCTTTAAGTAGTGCAAGCATGCCAAAAAACTCTAGGATACATTGAAGTTGATGTATAAAGGATCTGAGTAACCTAAAGAGAACTAGAAAGACATAATGAAGTAGAAGTTTGAAAACTTCACCTACAATACAGGTGAAACTATGACTTAAAAATAGTTCAGGTATGTTAAAACTATAGATACTCCAACGGATGTTGGAGTCAAACTTAAGAAAAGGGATATAGTGAGGAAGTTCATGTTATCTCTTTCTAAACAATGGACACACTACTATGTTGCTATTAAAAGAACTAAGAACCTCTCTACCCTCACTCTCACTGAGTTGTATGGTATCCTGAGCGGTTACCAAATGGAGATAAACATGCAAAATCCTTCTACCAGCTCATCTAGCACTCAAAAGAGTTCAGCCCTTCATATGATTAAAAGGGATAGCACAGAACCACAACATCATCTCATTTGCTACCCAGACAACTCACTAAAGGGTTCTTTCATCACCTTCCCAGAGACTCCTAGAGAGAGCTATACTTTAGGAAGTCCATTCCAAGAGCCCAGCTCTTCTCAGGCCTTTGTGTCTTCAGATGAAAGTTCTGGCAACTTTCTCTTCACCCGTGAAGACATAGAATGCATCCATCTAAATGATCTGGAGCATATAGAGATAGTCTAGCAAATGGCTCTTCTCACTCATAGAGCCAAGAAGTTTTACAAGAGGACAAGGAGGAAGTTTCCAAGCAATGTGTCCAGTGGAAAGTTTAGGTTGGACAAGAGCAAAGTAAAGTGTTACAATAGTAACCAAATAGGCCACTTTGCTCAGGAGTGTAAGGCACCAAGAACAAATGGTGGCCATACATAGTCCAGGCCAAACTACACTGAGGCAGCTCCAAGAACTAAGAAGCCCAACCAACCAAAGCAGCAAGTTGTAGTTGCTGTTAAAGTAGGAGGCTTTGATTAGACCTTGTAAGTGGATGATGTCTCCCCAAACAAAGCCTTGATGGTAGACCATGATAAATCAAAGGTATTGGAACATCTTATCTCTCCGGAATGCATTGCTGAAATTAATATGTACAGGTCCTACGACTTGGAAGTAAGATCTGATCTTGAGTCCTTGAACATTTTAAAAGTTGATTTTAAAAGTGTAGAAAATTATTCTAAGCTTACAATAGAAGACTTAGAGAAAACCATTTCTACTCTAAAACATGAGCATACAAACTATAGGACTCAGATTAAAGATCTTGTTTCTAAGTTGACTGAATACCAGGCTGAGCTTGTGATCAGCAAAGCCAAGGCAGAAAAATATGTTCTTGAAGAGGAAACCTTTGAGAACATTATATCTTCATCCTTGCATGCAAAAGTTTGTTATCAAAATAGGCAAGGACTTGGATCAAATGAAATAGCTCCTCCACACACACTACTATCAGTCAGAGAACCAAGGTGTGGAACTTGTGATGCTGAGCTGCCTCCTATTGATCCTATCCTAGAGGAAGATGAAGATGAAGCTGAGGAAGAGGATATACTGAAGGGTAAACCAGAAATGAGTGAAGAGGTTCACTTTAAGAAGGGTCACTATATCCCTAGAGAGAAGAAGAAACCAGGGATGTCCAAGTCTGCAAGAAAGAACTTGATCAAGTCTGCAAAAAAAAGATCAAAGATAGTACAGGAGATCAAGCCCACCTTCAACCCAAGGCAAAAACAAGTTTTCATCTCTGTTTGGGTTTAAGGTGAGGAAGACTGAAGACTTAACCAAGAACTCTAGTACCAAGAGTCCTAGTTCAAATCTAAGCCACCCTAGTAAAGAGAATGCACAACTGCTACACAGGCTAGACCATCTAACTCCAAAGGCAAATTTCACCCTTAGAAGCATGCTGCATCATCCAAGAAGATAAAGAAGGAGCTGGAAAAGGATCAGTAGAAACCTTTTTCTCAGGACAAGACTCTCAGAAGAAAGCTTATGTAATGTATCATGTGTCGTGGTACAACTCATTATGCTAAGGATTGCATTTACTATCTTAAGAGTACCATCCACATAAACAATGTCACACCCCAACCTTAACGGCGGAAATGTTAAGATGTGAGGGTTAAGATTGTTCAAAGCCACACAACGCTACTTCAAAGTGTAAATATTATTAAACATAAGGATCATATTGTAACATTACATTCATAAATCTCAAACATTCAACCATAACATAAACTAGATTAAAACTTCTAGATTAAAAGTGAATCCTTTATTATTTCTAGGTCCAGTCCTAGATGATTTCAAATCTTCAAGATCAATATTTAAGCTTGTGCATTTCCTGAAACATGTTAGAAAAAATGGTCAACATATAATGTTAGTGAGTTCCCATAAGATTGTACATACATATATAAAACCTTTTTAAGAGGCAATTCAAGTCATAGGTTATGAAATAATGCAAGAATATATAGATAGCATAATGATACAATCAAACTTTGACAGAGATATGGCCACAACGAATTATACGATTAGCTAAGTGTACTTGGTTCTCATGATGAACAAGAATACGTCATCCGAAGCCGGCAATAATCTCAGCTTTAGCACCAAATAGGCTTCTCAAGCCCATAGATCTATGACGTCGCTAGGCTAGCAATAGTTAATGATTGTTTTTACAAGAGTCTATCACATAATATTCGCAAAATCTCAAATAACCATGACAAAATACAAAATGAATTGCACGTGCATTACAACTTTTTACGCGTTTTACAAGTGTACTTTGATACAAATAACATGTTTCACCCTAAAATGTGTGAAGTAAAGTAAAACGGGACATGGGAAAACTCACCTGATATATAACGTACTTGGAATAATAACAGGAATAGAATAACCTTAATGATATCTTCACAATTTGCCTAAAAGTGGGTGTTCCAAGATTAGACTATAAACGATAAAGTTCAGGAGATGATTCGGACAACTAGGGTTTCGATTGTGATCGGGATATTTTTCTTTAAAATTAATTTGAATTACGACAGATTTAATAACAATAATGCATGATTGTTGGAATAGAGTTATAGTTTTAGATATTTAAATCCATAAGAATCGATAAAATGTTGTTTAAATATTCAATTATGGAAAATAATTAATCTTTAATAATTAACTATTTAAATTGCATTAACAACAAGTCTTACCTATAACATTTTATAAAATTTTAAAAATAAATATAATAAATTTTTATAACATTTTACACATTTATAACCTTTAAATAAATAAAAAAATATAAAATGTTAAAACCTTTAAAATTTTCAAGAATTGACTAAATTTACCAGAAAAATTCCAATTTACAATATAAATTTTATTCTAATTAAATAATACTTACATATTTTTTTTTAAATTTTAGAACTATATAAGAATACACAAAAAAATACTACGGGTGCTCGGATTCAAACCCGGGACCCTTCCGTATAAGTGCAGTGTGTTAACCAATAGGCTGGAGCGCCTATGCCTGTTAACATCCCGCGTTAAGTTTATAAAAAGTTTAAACAAAAAATATCCCATTTTGCACAAGAACCCTAGAATTAAAATCGAAACAATTGGACATCAAATCGATGATGATAACGAAATTAACCATAGGGCTTTGCTTCCCCATGATTAATTGAGTATGAGGATGTTAGAATCACCTAGAATGATTGTGGAATCGACGAATACAAGTTCGAACAAAGTCGCGACTGTGGTAGCTTCGATCCAAGAAATTAATGATGATTACAATCAAATCCGTAGTACCAGAAGTTTCTAATGGTGTTTAAGATCGAAAGCCCTCTGTCAATTTTGGTTTAAGGTGCACGGAAGTCGGAAGTCGGTTAAGTTGCAGGTCCGATGGGGTCATGGTGGTTAATTCAATAGTTAAGTATATTTCAGATGAAATTGGGAGTACGTGTAGCTTAGAAAAATCTATATGATTAACCCTCGTTTGAATACGGATGATTGGATCCGTTTCAAGTCGATTGGTGTCAATGCATTGAATGGGGTTCGGTTTCGATGGAATGAGTTGAAACCGTCGAAAAATCTCGAATTGTAACCGACGCAGAGTTCGAAACTGCTGCACGAGCATAAAGGGTGATTTAATTGGGTTTAATTCAGTGGATTTAGATGGTTTGGAGTCGCCGGAGTTAGCCGGAGGGACCAACGAGTATACAAGGGAGGACAAAGGATTTTTAAAATATTTACAGTTTCAGTCCCTGGTGTTCTGGAAGTTATTTTCTTATGCCAAAACCTTTCAATCAAGTTTATAATTTTGTAATTTTAACCCTTAACATTACTAAATAATTTAATGATATAACAATTTATTATTTTTTTATTTTTTTATAAACTTTAACTATTTTATAAATTCTATTTAGTTTATTAATCTTGTAGTAACCTTTTTATTTTCATTAACACTCATAATTAATACTTAAACATTATAAAAATCTATTTAATTTATAATTATTCAAGTTATAAAATTTTAAATAAATATAACTATGATTACGAATCAATAGGGCACTAAGATTATTAGAATTGCCAAAATAACTCCCATAGTTATATTATTGACATAAATAGCACTTACAAGAGATAACTGCAGTAACAATTAGTTAACAAATATTCGGAAGGTTACAGTCTTCCCAACTTTAAGGAATTTCGTCCTGAAATTATGGATGAGCTTAAGTAAACAAATGAGGATGTTTCTTCTTCATATAATCCTCACGTTCCTAAGTAAACTCGGGTCCGCGTTTATTTTCCCAGCGAACCTTGGCGATTGTGGTGGTAGTAGTTCTTGTCTTTTTCATTGTTCGATCCATGATCTCGACGGGTTTCTCAACAAAATGCAAGGAATCGTCAATCTGAATATCATCCAAAGGAATATGCAGACTTCGTCGGCCAAGCATTTTCTCAAATTTGAGACATGAAAGACGAGATGAACCCTGCTAAGTTCAGAGGGTAGTTCCAGTTTATAAGCCATTTTCCCGACTCTTTTCAGAATCTTGAAAGGTCCTACAAACCGTGGAGCTAACTTACTCTTCTTCCCAAATAACAACTCCCTTCCATGGTGAAACTTTAAGAAGAACCATATCCCCGACTTGGAATTCTAACGGCTTGCGTCTTTTATCCGCGTAACTCTTTTGTCGACTCCTAGCCACCTCAAGGTTATTACAAATTTTAGAAACTTTATCAGTCGTTTCTTGAATAAGTTCAGGACCGGTGATGAAATTTTCACCGATGTCCGTCCAACAAATTGGGGAACGACATTTACGACCGTAAAGAGCTTCGAATGGTGCCATTATGATGCTTGAGTGATAACTGTTATTATAAGAAAATCGCTAACGGTAGATGCGTATCCCACTCACCACCAAATTCAAGAACACAAAGACGTAGCAAATCCTTAAGAGTCTGAATGGTTCGCTCGATTTGACCATCCGTTTACGGATAGTAAGCCGTGCTTAAATCTAGCTGGGTACCCAAGAGTTCTTGCATGGATGACCAAAAATGCGACGTGAAATGAGCATCTCGGTCAGATATGATGTGCAAGGGCACACCGTGACGGCTCACAATCTCATCGATGTAAATGCGAGCCAACTTTGAAGTTTTGTAAGTGTCCCGTATGGGTATGAAATGTGTTGTTTTGGTCAGACGGTCGACGATCACCCATATACTATCATGACCACGAGGAGTACGAGGTAACTTAGTTATAAAATCCATGGATATGTGTTCCCATTTCCACATAGGGATCTCAGGTTGTTCAAGTAATCCACTAATTCATTGGTGCTCTGCCTTGACCTTTGTACACGTAAGACATCTGGCTACGTATGAAGCAATGTCCTTCTTCATCCCTGGCCACCAGTATTGCCCATGCAGGTCCATATACATCTTATCGGACCCAGGGTGAATGGAATAGCGAGTTTGATGGGCTTCGTTCATGATGAAGGTACAAAGGTTATCATGATTGGGAATCCAAAGTCGATTTAAGAAATACAATATACCATTCGATTTTGTTTCAAGCTGTGACCGAACACCATACGCCAACTCTTCACCCATTTTTCCATTAGCTAGAGCAGCTTACTGAGCTTCATGAATACAATACTCAAGGTTGGTATCAATCCTTATATTCTGAAGCATAATAGTAGCCTCATTGACATCTACGTGAATCTCCGTGTCAAATTCTCCCAGGGTGTCAAACCATTGCCATCGATCTCGAATTTCCTGGAGTGAAACGGTCTTATTATGGGCTTTGCGACTTAGCGCATCGGCTATGACATTCGCCTTTCCTGGATGGTAACGAATGTCACAGTCGTAGTCACTAATCAACTCGACCCAATGACATTGCCTCATATTAAGATCCTTTTGACTGAAAACGTGTTGAAGGCTTTTGTGATCAGTGTAGACTATGCATTGTGTCCTATAAAGGTAATGCCTCCAAAATTTTAAGGTGAAAACCATAGCACCAAGTTCAAGATCTTGGGTTGTGTAATTCACCTCATGAACCTTTAATTGTCTCGATGCATAAGCTATGACCTTACCTCGCTACATGAGAACACAACTAAGGCCTTGACTAAATGCATCACAATATACTGTAAAATCATCATTCCCGTCAGGAAGGGTTAAGATAGGAGCATTACACAACTTGTGTTTAAAAGTCTCGAAGGCCTCCTCTTGATCAGGTCCCCACTCGAATGGTTTATTCTTTTGGGTTAAGAACGTAAGCGGTTTCGCAATCCTTGAGAAGTTTGAAATAAAATGCCTGTAGTAACCCGCTAGTCCAAGGAAAGAACGAACGTCGGTTGGAGTTTCGGGGACACACCAATTTTTCACGGATTCTACTTTAGCAGGATCAACATGAATTCCTTGGCTATTTACCACATAACCTAAAAATTGGACTTCCTCAAGCCAAAATTCGCACTCAGAAAACTTTGCATACAACTATTCTTTCTTCAAAAGCTCAAGAACTTGTCGCAAGTGAAGCTCATGATCGGTTTTTGTCTTTGAGTAAATAAAAATATCGTCGATGAACACAATCACGAATTTGTCTAGGTAGGGTTTGCATACCCGATTCATTAGATCCATAAAGACAGCAGGAACACTAGTCAAACCAAAAGGCATAACCATAAACTCATAATGTCCATATCGAGTGCGAAAGGCAGTTTTTGGAATATTATTGTCATGGACCCGTAGTTGGTGATATCCAGAACGTAGATCGATTTTTGAGAATTGTGTGGCTCCTTGAAGTTGGTCAAAAAGATCATCGATTCGAGGGAGAGGGTATCGGTTTTTGATAGTGAGTTTGTTGAGTTCTCGATAGTCGATGCACATATGAAACAAACTATCTTTCTTCTTCACAAATAACGTAGGTGCACCCCATGGTGAAGAGCTAGGACGGATAAAGCCCTTGTCAGACAGTTCTTGCAGTTGGCTGGCTAGTTCTTGCATCTCCGATGGTGCAAGACGATAAGGTGACTTAGCCATAGGATTTGCGCCAGGAATCAAGTCAATCCTAAACTCAACTTCACGAACAGGAGGTAGACCGCCAAGATCATCGGGAAATACTTCCGGGAAATCTGGTACAATAGAAATATCCTTAAGTTCCTTCCCTTTGACTTTTGTGTTGACTACATAAGCCAAAAAGGCCATGTAATTCTTACTTAGGCACTTTCGAGCCTTAGTACACGACATAAGTTTGAGTCCCTTTGATGATTTCTCACCGAAGACTTTCAAAGTGTCACCCGAAGGTAATGGAATCCGAATGC
This sequence comes from Flaveria sonorensis, assembly GCA_025506505.1. Taxonomy (NCBI): domain Eukaryota; kingdom Viridiplantae; phylum Streptophyta; class Magnoliopsida; order Asterales; family Asteraceae; genus Flaveria; species Flaveria sonorensis. The sequence continues at coordinate 22,277,996 of CM046429.1, forward strand.
ATTTCTCGAAGCAGATAATTTCCGCGTAGTGTTTGGCTAACCAATCCATGCCAACAATGACGTCGAAGCTCCCAAGTTGCATGGGAATAAGATCAATAGGGAACTCATGCTTGTTAAGACTCAAGATACAACCACAAACGATGACGTCAATAATGATGGATTTTCCATCGGCGACTTCAACCATAAAGGACTTTTCTAGCTTAGTACGTGACTTAGCGAGTATGGGTTCAAATTCTAAGGAGACAAAACTCTTATCGGCTCCTAAATCAAACAATACAGAGGCATAGCAATTATTAACAAGATACATACATGTTCAGTTATAGAACTTTTATCAGTAAAGGGAAACAATGCAACATTTGATCAATAAGATTTCGAATAAAATGACGTACCATTCACCATATCGTTATTTGCCTATGCTTGATTTGCGCCAATGTTGAAAGCACGACCTCGAGCTTGTGGAACATTACCCGCGAGACGGGGACATTGTGGGTGAAAATGGCCTGTTTCTCCACAGTTGTAACAAGCTCGGTTGGCAACTTGAGCAGCATTGTTTGGTGCACGGTGACACGTAGCAACCAAATGACCATATTTCCCACAAAGTGAGTAGATACAACATGGGTTATTCCCTGCATGATGATATTTGTAGATATTACACATCGGGTGTGGACCAGTGTAAGCTCTAGCAACAGGTGCTTGATTAGCAGTAGCAGCTTGTTTCTAAGGTGCATTGGTTGCTGCCACAGCAAAATTTTGGGCAGGTGTAAACTTACGTTTCTTGCCCCTAAATGAGGATTCAGCCTTCACCTCCTTAGTAGCCTATGGGACCTTCTTCCCAGTCTGCTTAGTACCCTTCACAGTCAAGGTACCGGCTTTGATGTGATTTTTGGTGAGCTGAGCAGTGATGTTGATTGCTTCTTCCAGAGTCATAGGCCTGCTTCTTACTACAGCATCTTGAATTTGAGGTGGCACCCCTTTGATGAACTTCTCAATGGTACGAGGAACCGTATCAACCATGTGAGGCAAGAGGATGCTTAGTTCATGATGCCTGGTTGAATAAGCCAAATGATTCCCACTATCCTGGTTAAGGTTCCAGAATTTCTCCTCAAGCTTTTGCAGTTCACTCCTCGGGCAAAACTTTTGGATCATAATGTTCTTAAACTCCTCCCACGGTAGTGCCAACGCAAGTTCTGCGCCCCGGTTCCTTTTCTCACTGTTCCACCACGTAAGTGCCCTTTGTTGGAGAACATTCGTGGCATAACGAACTTTGAGTGCTTCTGGACACTCACTATTGATGAAGGTATTCTCCATACTCTCGAACCACTCAAGAAGTCCAGTGGCTTCCTCCTTCCCACTAAAACTGGTTGGCTTACAAGAGTTGAAGTGTTTGAACATGCAAGTTCGATTATTCCCTCCTTGATTACCGTTTTTTTCCCCTTGACCATTGTTACCATTACCACCATTATTCCCATTTGCATTATTACTAGCATTGGCCATTAGGGTGCTACTCAGTTCAGCGACCATTGTAGGAAGAACGGCAGGCATTTGTCAGGCGATCATAGCGGCGCTTTTCGGTCGGAGCTACCACGCTTTCCATGATGACGGGACATTCTAAATACAAGAGTAGATTAGATATTAGAATTTTAAGGTAATTCTAGTTCAATAAAACATAAATTTTCAGAACTTACAAAACGTATACATGATGGTTCCGTTTGGTAGCACACAGCCAATAGGAACATTGACACGTCATGGTAACTTAACTCCAATTTGCCTTAGGAAATTTGTGTATTTTGACCATAATTTATCACTCATCCCGAAAATCCCCAGTTAAGCATAACTGGTCCCGTAGTTGATTGGGATTTTTACGAAATGCTTACCTTAGCCCGAAGGCTTTTTGCCAGGAAATCCATAATACAGGTGTTTATGGGTCACACATTTTTCCCCATAGACTAATAGAATTAAAACCTTGATGAGATTTTCAAAGATTAGACATAAGGACTAAAGGATTGAGCCATTCGATATAATGCGTATGATTTCCACGTGTAGTCGAGAATAAGTTTAAGAAAAAGACAATGGCACGTTGAAACTAGTGACGGGTGAAGAGGGTTAAGAAGTTGGAGATATACAAGACTGGGGGTTTTATCATTCAAGTTAACCACCTAAGGCACAACTTCAACCAAGTAGAATCAAGTAGCACATAAGGGATCTATCACGTAACATGTAGCGTCATGTAGTATGCATATAAGTAAACTTACAATATCATAAAGGATTTTCATGTAAAAGGTTCCTATATTAACCATAGTCTAGGTCACCATTGCTAATAACCTAAATTCCTATAGTTATGGGCTCTGATACCAATCTGTCACACCCCAACCCTAACGGCGAAAACATTGAGATGTGAGGCTTAAGATTGTTCAAAGCCACACAACGCTACTTCAAAGTGTAAATATTATTAAACATAAGGATCATATTGTAACATTACATTCATAAATCTCAAACATTCAACCATAACATAAACTAGATTAAAACTTCCAGATTAAAAGTGAATCCTTTATTATTTCTAGGTCGAGTCCTAGATGATTTCAAATCTTCAAGATCAACATTTAAGCTTGTGCATTTTATCATGTTAGAAAATACGGTCAACATATAATGTTGGTGAGTTCCCATAAGATTGTACATACATATATAAAACCTTTTTAAGAGGCAATTCAAGTCATAGGTTATGAAATAATGCAAGACTATATAGATAGCATAATGATACAATCAAACCTTGACAGAGATATGGCCACAACGAATTATACGATTAGCTAAGTGTACTTGGTTCTCATGATGAACAAGAATATGTCATCAGGAGCCAGCAATAACCTCGGCTTTAGCACCAAATAGGCTTGTCAAGCCCATAGATCTATGACGTCGCTAGGCTACAAGAGTCTATCACATAATATTCGCAAAATCTCAAATAACCATGACAAAATACAAAACGAATTGCACGTGCATTACAACTTTTTTAACGTTTTACAAGTGTACTTTGATACAAATAGCATGTTTCACCCTAAAATGTGTGAAGTAAGTAAAACGGGTATGAGAAAACTCACCTGATATATAACGTACTTGGAATAATAACAGGAATAGAATAACCCCAACGATATCTTCACCATTTGCCTAAAAGTGGGTGTTCCGAGATTAGACTATAAACGATAAAGTTCAGGAGATGATTCGGACAACTAGGGTTTCGATTGTGATCGAGAGATTTTTCTTTAAAATTAATTTGAATTACAACGGATTTAATAACAATAATGCATGATTGTTGGAATAGAGTTATAGTTTTAGATATTTAAATCCATAAGAATCGATAAAATGTTGTTTAAATATTCAACTATGAAAAATAATTAATCTTTAATAATTAATTATTTAAATTGCATTAACAACAAGTCTTACCCTTTAACATTTTGTAACATTTTAAAAATAAATATAATAAATTTTATAACATTTTACACATTTATAACCTTTAAATAAATAAAAAATATAAAATGTTAAAACCTTTAAAATTTTCAAGAATTGATTAAATTTACCAGAAAATTCCAATTTACAATGTAAATTTTATTCTAATTAAATAATATTTACATATATTTTTTTTGAAATTTTAGAACTATATAAGAATACACAAAAAAATACTGCGGGTGCCCGGATTCGAACCCGGGACCCTTCCATATAAGTGCAGTGTGTTAACCAATAGGCTGGAGCGCCTATGCCTCTTAACATCCCGCGTTAAGTTTATAAAAAGTTTAAACAAAAAATATCCCATTTTGCACAAGAACCCTAGAATTAAAATCAAAACAATTGGACATCAAATCGATGATGATAATGAAATTAACCATAGGGCTTTGCTTCCCCATGATTAATCGAATATGAGGATGTTAGAATCACCTGGAATGATTGTGGAATCGATGAATACAAGTTCGAACAAAGTCGTGACTGTGGTAGCTTCGATCCAAGAAATTAATGATGATTACAATCAAATCCGTAGTACCAGAAGCTTCTAATGATGTTTAAGATCGAAAGTGCTCTGTCAATTTTGGTTTAAGATGCACGGAAGTCGGAAGTCGGTTAAGTTGCAGGTCCGATGGGTTCACGGTGGTTAATTCAATAGTTAAGTATATTTCAGACGAAATTGGGAGTACGTGTAGCTTAGAAAAATCTATATGATGATTAACCCTCGTTTGAATACGAATGCTCGGATCCGTTTCATGTCGATTGGTGTCAATGCATTGAATGGGGTTTGGTTTCGATGGAATGAGTTGAAACTGTCAAAAAATCTCGAATTGTAACCGATGCAGAGTTCGAAACTGCTGCACGAGCATAAAGGGTGATTTAATTGGGTTTAATTCGGTGGATTTAGATGGTTTGGGGGTCGCCGGAGTTGGCCGGAGTTGGCCGGAGGGGCCGACGGGTATATAGGGGAGGACAAAGGATTTTTAAAATATTTACAGTTTCTGCCCCTGGTGCTTTGGAAGTTATTATCTTATGCCAAAACCTTTTAATCAAGTTTATAATTTTGTAATTTTAACCCTTAACATCACTAAATAATTGAATGATATAACAATTTATTATTTTTTTTATTTTTTATTTTTATAAACTTTAACTATTTTATAAATTTTATTTAGTTTATTAATCTTGTAGTAAGCTTTTTATTTTCATTAACATTAATAATTAATACTTAAACATTATAAAAATCTATTTAATTAATAATTATTCAAGTTATAAAATTTTTAAATAAATATAACTATGATTACGAATCAATAGGAGCACTAAGATTATTAAATAACTCCCATAGCTATATTATTGACATAATAGCAATTACAAGAGATAACTGCAGTAACAATTAGTTAACAAATATTCGGAAGGTTACAAACAAGAAGACTTCTGAGAAGAAGAAGAAGAAATAGCTTCGAAAGGAAAATTATTTTCCTTCAGAAGAATCAAGGTGACCCAAAAGAAGATAGGTGGAAAACTATCTTCGGAAGCAAGTTTGGTCTCGAAAGAAAGCAATGCTTCTTAAGCACTGAGTTTTGCTGCAATGGATGCAAAAGCTTTCGAAAGTTCAATCTCCAAAACTTCCAATGTCATAAAAACTTCTGAAGTTTTGAAAGCCAAGTCTTATCTTCTAAAGATGGTGTGGAAGATGAAGGAAGGCCATGTGACTAAAGTTTCTTCATCAACAACAACCAAGAATCCTCTAAGCTAGCATATGGGATCAATGACTGTTGAACTATCTTCAGTTCATCTTGATAAGCCCAAGATCAGCAAGGCTTGGGTTTCCAAATGTAACTGATCATCTCTTTTCATGTGTAGTAACGGCTGAAGACCAAAAGAAATGTATGGACCATTGATAATGGTTTCCAGGAACATGATTGGCAATGGATCTTTGCTTCAAAACTTTGAGAAAATTAATGGAGGGCTAGTTGCTTTTGGAGGTGAATCAAGAGGTTATATTACTGGAAGGGGTCACAAATGGTAAGCTTAGTATTGAAAATGTAATCTTTGTCGAGTAGCTTGAGTATAATCTTTTAAGTGTGTCTCAATTTTATGACAAGAGACATAACATGCTCTTTACTGAGCATGAGTGCATTGTTCTCTAGCCTAGGGTGATCATTCCTCAAGAGCATATTTTGCTTAAAGACCATAGGAAAAAGAACATATACAAGATGAATTTGCAAGAAACCTCCCCTTCTAGAGAAGTTTCTTGCTTTCTATCCAAAGCAAATAGTGATGAGTGTTTCCTTTGGCATAAAAGAATATGCCATGTAAACTTTAAGAACATGAATAAATAGATTAAGAATCACTGGTAACTAGAATGCCAAAGAAAGAGTTTACAAGTGATAACCATTATGTTGCATGCCTAAAAGGAAAGCAACAGAATGTGTCTCACAAGCCAAAAGAAATAAACTCTATCACTACTCCCCTTCACTTATTACACATGGATCTCTTTGGCCTCACAAGTATAATGAGTTTATGAAGAACTTCATACTATCTTGTGATCACAGATGATTTCATAAGATATACTTGGTTCTTCTTTCTTAGAACTAAGGATAAGACCCATAAAATCTTGAAATCCTTCATTCTGAAAATTGAGAATCAATGTGATCACAAGGTTAAGATCATAAGATGTGATCAAGGAACTAAATTCAAGAACTAAATCCTTGATACATTTCATGATGGAAAGAGTATCTCAAGAGAATATAGTGCTCCTATACCTCTTCAACAAAAGGGTGTTGCTGAAAGGAAAAATATAACACTTATTAATGCTGTAAGAACCATGCTCTCTGACTCTAAACTACCTATCACCTTCTGGGCAGAGGCAGTCAACATTGCTTACTATATGCAGAACAGAGTTTTAGTAGTCAAATTTCATGGTAAGACAGCTTATGAACTATGGCACAAAAGAAAACCTTTCATTGGTTTCCTCAGGTCATTTGGATATCCATGCACCATCTTGAATACCAAAAATCACATAGCCAAGTTTGCTAAGAAGGAAGATGATGGATATTTCATTGGATAGTCTTCTCAAGCTAAGGATTATAGAGTATACAATCTTAGAACTAGAGTAGTTGAAGAGTTAGCGAATGTGACCTTTAATGAACACACTCCAAGTATGAAAGGTTCTGGTCCTGATTGGCTATTTGATCTTGATTTAGTTACCATCTGTTTTAACAAATCTTGTGAAGATGTTTCAAGAACAACAGGTAATATGTTTGTAGAAGATACTGATCCAAGATTTGAGCTGAGAAGACCAAATGTTCAAATTCCTTCAACACCAGTGGTAATAAACACTGCAAGTGGAAATCCTGCCAGCACAAATATTACAACAAATTCTTCTGCTGATACATCTAAGGTGCCAACCAATTCTAGCAATGAGGCATTAAAATCAAATGAAGGGATCTCCAATGCAGTAGAAGATGGAGATGGTGAAAGTGATCAAGAATATCTTAATGCTGACAACCACTCCACTAAAGACAACATCAATGATGTTACACACTCAATAGATCAAGTTACACTTGATGGGTGTGCTGATGTGGTAGGTGATACTCAATCACAAGATCTGAATTTCTCAAATTTGGATCTATCAAATCAACTTGTTATGATTCCTCAAATAAGCATTCACAAGTCACATCCTATCACAAACATCATTGGTGATGTTAAGACTAGGTAAGAACAAGAGGACAAACCTATGATCAAAATATGATGATCAAGTATAGGGTGGTATTCACCTTGCCGTTAGTTATAGCTTAGTTATTATTGTAATAGGATCTAGTTTAGTTTTGTTAGTATTATGTATTCTGTGGCATGCGAAACTACATGCGAAACTGTAGTTTCGCTCGGTAGTTTCACATGGTCACAAAGCATGACAGTTTTACACCATACGAAACTGTATGCAAAACTAGGTCCTGTATAATTACATTTGTTTGTTGATCATTTTGTAACTTTTGGAACATTAATGAAATACTATTGATTTGATTTCATTGTGTATCGCTAGGAGCTTATTATTGTTATCTTTCAGCATTGTTATTTATCATCCTATCAAAAACATATTTCAAATGGGTTTTGCTTGATTTTTTTTATTCTTGCATCATTACTTGGTCCCCAAGTTATTTGAAATAGTGATAACTTGAGGATTTTGATGTTAAAACTTCATCAAAAGCACGTTTATACGATCATTTGGACCAACAATATGGTATCATAGCCTTTGTGCTCTTGATTGTTTCTGTTTTTGGTTAGTTTTTGACATATTCATTTTTTCAATCTTTTTGAATTTGTTTTACATTTGTTATCTATGGAAACTGATTGAAAAAAGTGTGGTGTGTGTTTGGGAAACTTGTGAAATCATTAGATTCTAAATTGGTTGTATTCTGAGTGAGTATTGGTGAATTTTTTGGTCATTTTTCACAAAAAGGAGGTTTTCAGATTCATTGTGCGAAACTAGTGTTCATAGAGTGAAACTACTATGCGAAACTACTGTACGAAACTACCCTAATCAAAAGATATTGGGTGCTTGTGATTTCTCTGCGAATCTAGAATGAAAGTTCATTAGTTTGATTAGTTTCTCTAGTGAAACTGCTGTCTATTTATTTCTGACCGAAAGTTCAATAGTTTCAAGCAAAACTATGGTCGGCACTAGTGCCGAAACTACAACGAAACTAGTGCTGAAACTGCTGCCGAAACAGTTTGCGAAACTAGCTCCAAAACTATATGCGAAACTACTGCTTTGTGCAAAACTATTTGTTTATGATATTCTCAAATTTCGATGACAACAACTCTTACCCTTGCTAATTTTGAGAGTGTGGCACCAAACAGACCCCCTAAGTTAATCAATGGGGATAATTTTGATGACTGGAAAAGATATTTCAAAGCTTTCTTCTTGTACGCTAATCACACCCATTGGGAATCAATTGTGAAAGGACCTCATGCTCCTGTTTCCTTAGAAGATAATGTGACTATTCAAATTGTAGATCCGACAAAATATTCAGAGAGAGATATCAAGTTGATTGATCATGATCAAAAGGTGTTTGGTGCTTTGACTCTATGTCTGTCAGTAGAAATTTACAAAAGATTTAGAGAATACAAAAGTGCAAAGTACGATGTTCTATGTGCATTCTATGACGGTATGAAGAATTGGTCAAAGATAAAGCTGCTCAAGCAGAAAAAGAATTCAATTCTTTTGTTGGACACAAGAATGAGAGTCTCACTGATCTTACCAATTGTAATCTGTCTGTCACAAGTACTTTAAAGAAGTATGACGAGAAGCTGTCAAACTATGAACAAGTGACAAAGCTTTTGGACTCCTTACCACCTCAATGGAGCTTGCAAGTGAGAATGTTGAAGCAAGAACAGGGATTTTTGGACTATAAGCTCATGGATATAATCAACAAGTTGAAGTCTTTTGAGTTAGATCTGAAACGTAGAGAGTACAACCAAGCAATACTTCCATCTCAAGCCTACTCGCAGAATGCGGCTCTTATTTCATCCAGTTCAGATTCACCAATGCACATGTCAGCTTATAGTGGGATGACCGGTACTTCTGACAAATCCATCAGAAATGGATCTACATCAAAAACTTCAAATCTCCCACAGGTTCCGTTTGGAGAGTATGGCTTTATTTGGTTTTTTTGTGCATAGTTCTGAGGCTTTGGTAGCTGGTGAGTTGAAGGATAGAGGAATGACTGCCGAAGACATGTATCAGGTGGATCCTGATGATTTGGAAGAAGCTGACCTTCAGTGGCAGATGGCTATGATCACTCTCCGAGCAAGAAGATTCATGAAGAGAACAAGAAGAAAGAACTTTGGAAACTAGGACGCAAAAGTCGGATTTGTCAAATCAAAGCTTAGATGATTCAACTGCAAATAGCTCGGGCACTTCAAAAGAGAATGTCCATCTCCCATCATCACCGAACCAGGAACGGGGTTACCAGGGTCATTCCAATTAGTGATAAAGAAGAGAACAAGAAAAAGAAAGAAATAGCTCTCCTAACCAACTTTGACTAGAGTGCAGAGTTAGCCGAGACTGAAGAAGAAATCAGTCATGCCCTGGTAGCTGAAATTGCAGAAGCAGTGAATGGTGAAGCTGATAAGAAGAAGGAGAGAGAGGTGAAACACAAAATTAAGAATGATTGTAAGAGAGAGGAGAAGGATAAGGCCACAAAAAATAGTAAAGAAAGAGGAGGTGAAGGGTAACACAAGGGTCTACAACTGTGAAAAGGCCCTAGCTGCTGAAAAGAAGGTCATGGATATTCCATATGAGGTAATTCAAGATATGTGTTCATATGCATGCTAAATTCGCTTATTTGGTATTTATAAGGTGAACAAACTATTAATGGAAAATGAAGGTGAACTAAAAAGAATAAACGAGGAACTCAAAAATAATAAAGCAAAATATTTTGTTAAATTAAATGAAGCTTTAAAAGAAAATGATCACCTAAAACCCTTTTTGAGAGAAATGTAGAAGCTAATACTTTAACTGAAAGAGTAACTTTGGCTGAATTTGAGACTATTAAACATAAAACAAAGCTTGATAAATGGACGATTTTTGGAATGAAGCAAGAGGAACTCTATAGCAAACAAATGGAAGCTAAAATTAAAACAGGGTTGGGTTGTGGTGAAACCACCTATGTTTATCCACCTCCTAGCACCTTTTGCTATACTCTAATGCCTACAACTCAACCAACAAATAATTTAATTGAAAAGGATACTAACAGTTTGTTTGCAGGTTTAGAAGGGGTGAATCTTAAAGAGGTTCGGGAAGATTATGATTATGGAGGAAGTAGAGTTCTTAGAAGTTGTAATTCTAGTTCTTTTGATTTCAAAAAGTCTTTTGTTGACAATAGTTCCAGTAGTATAGATTGTAGCTTGAGTAGTTTAAATTCAAACTGTTCTAATTCCAGAATGTCTGAATCAAATAGAGTAGATGTTTCAAATGTCAATGAACAAGTTTGTGTTATTAGTAAATGCCATAAAACTTTTTCAAAATCAAATTGTTTTGAAAAATTCATCTCTCTCCCCATCCCCACTTTCACTCCAATTTGAATTTCTAATCCAAAGGAAACAACACCCTCATATGATTGTAAAATTCAAGAGATAAGTGAATCCATAAATCCTGACAGACCAATGGACTTAGAAAACAAATCACAAGAAGTGCACGTCACTTACAGTGATTGTGATTCTCTTATGTCTGAATATGAGGAAGAGATTATCATGGATCATGTTCCTATCCAAGAGGATAAAAGAAATTTTTTTAAATCTAGTTGTTTCAAATGTGGTAAGGATGATCACGTCGTTAAGCGCTGCCCGGGGGCTGTAAATAGGAATGTAGATAACAGATCTTTAGGAAATAGACTAAAACATTTTGTTGATAATTTCTTTTGTAAAAATTCATCTCCATAAAAAACCAAGCCGGTTAAGGTTTGGGTTCCAGTTTCTAAACGATTTTCTCTAATCAATATGCCAGGATCACTCGAGAAGGACTATCAGTAGCTTTTGGCACATTGATAGTGGATGCTCCAGGCATATGACCGGGTTGAAGGACCTTCTTACCAACTTTCGGATAATAAACGGAGGATATTTTGCTTTTACGGGTGATAATAAAGGAGGTAAAATGATAGGTCAAGGTGAGGTATCAAATGGTTCTTTAACCTTGGAGAAGGTAAATTTTGTGCCTGAATTGGCCTTCAATCTCCTAAGAAAATCACAAATCTATGATAAGAATATTCTTGTGCTTTATAAGTCTAATGAATGTTTGTTTCTTAAGCTTGAATTTTCAGTTCCAGGTGATTTGGTGATTATACGAGCTCCGAGGAAAAATGACACATATCTACTCGATATGAACTCCGAAGAATCAACCTCCATGATGACTTGTCTCCTGTCAAAAGCTTCCTCTTCTGAGTCCTTTTTGTGACATAGACATTCAGGGCATGTGAATTTTAAAAAATTAACAAACTAGTTAAAAATAATCTTGTTAGAGGATTACCACAAAAGGATTTTTCTGTAATTGAAAAGTGCATGTCTTGTGATAAAGAAAATAGCATAAGAAATCACATAAGCTTAAACTAGAAAACTCCATTTCTAATCCTCTTGAGTTCTTACATTCTTATTTATTTGGTCCAATAAGTGTGAAAAGTATCGCTAAGAAATCTTACTGTTGTAACAGACGATTTTTCAAGATACTCTTGGGTCAGGTTTCTATCACACAAAGGGGAGACGGTACAAGTTTTGCAGAAGCTGATTCTGACCATAGAAAACATTAGCAACAAGAAGGTTATGGTGATCAGTGACACTGGAACAGATTTTAGATACTAGATCTTTGATTCATTCTATGCAAGCAAAGGGATTCTCAAACAATTCAGCGCTGCAAGAACACCTCAGCAGAACGGTGTCGCTGAAAGAAAGAATCGCACTCTCATTGAAGCAGCCAGGACTATGCTCATAGAATCTAAACATCCTATTATTTTCTGGGCAGAAGCAGTCAACTGTGCCTCCTATGTTCTAAACAAAGTCCTAATTATGAAAGACAAGATGAAGACTCCCTATGAACTGTTTCATAAGCGAAAACTGTTGATTAAGTTCTTTCGTCCTTTTGGCTGCTGATGCACATTGTTGAATACTCAAGCGCAAAATTCAAAGTTTGGAGCAGTGTCTGATGAATGTTACTTTATCGGATATTTTTCAACTCAAAAGGCTTATAGTGTATACAACAAACGAACAAGAACTGTGCAATAATCTTTTTATGTTGATTGGCAAGAGTCAAATGTTTCCAACATTGGTTCTGATCCTAAATGGTTCTATGATTCAAACACCATTTTCAACTCATTCAATCTACCATCCTTTTCTGATGATGAGATTCCTTCATCAAGTGGTCAATTCTTTATTCCCACTCAACCTCAACCTCAACCAGATCCTCAACCTCAACCAGAACCACAACCTCAACCATAACCAGAATCACAACCTCAACCTCAACTAGATCCTCAACCTCAACCTGAACCCGAACATCAAATCCCTTCAACACCATCACAACAGTCACAAAATCCTTTTCTAACCAACCATCCACCTTACCATCATCCACCTCACAACCATCATCACCACAACCCGTTTCATCCAATTCCTCAACCCTAAACACTAACTTCAAAACCCTAAAAGACCACCCATATAATTATGTCATTGGATCAATATATGACGGTGTCAGGACTCGAAGCCAATCAGGGCTAATCAATGAATGTCTCTTTGCTTGTTTTCTATCTCATATTATTCCTAAGAATGTCTCCATGGCACTTCAAGACCCAAGCTAGATGGAGTCAATGCAATTAGAGCTCCAACAGTTTAGAAAACTGAAGGTGTAGGAATTAGTTGATATTCCTCCAAATAAGTATCTGATTGGTACAAAGTGGGTATTTAAGAACAAATCTGATGATTTTGGGGTAGTGATAAGAAACAAATCAAGGCTGGTTGTTCAAGGATTTGCTCAAGAGGAAGTGATTGACTACACTAAGGTTTTTTCCCCTGTGGCCCAGATTGAAGCCATTCGTATCTTTCTTGCTCATGCAGCTCACAAAAACTTTAAAGTCTTCTAGATAGATGTCAAGTGTGCATTCTTATATGCAGACACTAACGAAGAGATCTATGTTTGTTAACCACCAGGTTTCGAAGATCCAGATTTTCCTAAGAAAGTCTCCAAATTGGATAAATCCTTGTATGGATTACATCAAGCTCCTAGAATCTGGTACGAAACCCTAAAATAGTATCTTCTCAGAAAAGGTTTCTCATGAGGAATTATAGACATGACTTTGTTTAAGAAGGTGGTTAATGGAGATGTGCTCATTGTGCAAGTGTATGTTGACGACATCATCTTCAGATCGACAAATGAGAAGTTGTGCAGAGATTTTGAAGAAGTGATGAAAGAAAACTTTGAAATGAGCATGATGGGGGAGATGTGCTTCATTTTAGGATTACAAGTCGAACAAAAGTCCGATGGAATTCTTATCCATCAAGAGAAATACATTGTGGAAATCCTATCGAAGTACAACATGGATGATGCTTCTCCGGAACTTACTCCGTTTTCTACACAAACCTGCTTAACTCCTAATGACAATGGAAATCCAGTGAATGCTCACTGTTATCTCTCAATGATTAGATCACTGATGTATATCACCACAAGTCATCTAGATATTACATTCGTTGTGTGTTAATGCGCTCGATATCAAGCTAATCCAAAGGAATCTCATAAGAAAGCTGTTAAAAGAATTTTTTGCTACTTGAAGGGTTCTCCCCAATTGGGTCTTTGGTACCCAAAGGGAGGAAATTTTGATCTTCATGCGTACTCTGATAGCGATCATAGAGGTTGTAAACTTGATAGAAAGTCAGTTACGGGTGGATATTAATGTCTTGGGGATTGCCTTGTTTCCTGGCAAAGCAAAAAGCAGACCACAGTTTCGTTGTCCACAGGAGAGGCTGAGTATATTGTTGCTTCAAGTTGCTGTTGTCAAGTGCTGTGGATTCACCATCAAATGATGGATTACGGGATTAACTTTCTTCACACACCGCTTTTCTGCGATAATGAAGCGGCTGTTGGAATTGCCAAAAATCCCATTCATCATACCCGCACCAAGCACATTGAAAGAAGAACCCACGTAATCCAAGATGCATAGGAGAAGGGATTATAGATATTATTCCCATAGACACCAAAAGTCAAAAGGCCAATCTTTTCACAAAAACTTTTGAAAAACCTTGGTTTTATGAATTGATCAACATGTTAGGTTTAATATCTTTTTAAAGCAAATTATGGCGATTGTTTGTAAATATTTAATATCTTTTGAGTTTAAACATAAAAAATTAATTAATTAAAATTTTATAATATATATTTTTCTAAATTCATGTGCTAAGGAGCTTCCAGTTCAAAAGTGAAATTTGTTTAGTTGCACTTAAATAGAAATATCGGGGGAGAATAAACTGAATAGACTTTAAAATTGGCTTTTTAATGATTTTGTGCATATAACATCTCATCTTTGTATCCTGTGCGATTCAGGAAGCTTGGATATTGTCTGAAGGAGGTCAAGGGCGTTGCGTTGGGATATGTTGGTTGACCCGCTGGCCTAAAACGAAGTAAATAGTGCTTGTGTGACTTAACTAGTATTCAACACTCAGTGATAAGGATCATTCCCATGTCATATCGGCTTGCACAAAGTTACAAGTCTCGTCAAAAATTGGGTTGAGAGTGGTTGATATCTGTTTTGATCCTGTATTACCAAATTTCCCTCATCCTTAGACCATGAATAAATTGCATGCCCATCTCCTCTGCTATGTCTAAGCATTAACCTGGAGTGATGATCTTCTCTATTATACGTGAGTATAGACCTAAAGCTCTCATCAACACGCTCAAATGATCATCTCCTCTGTTATACGTGAGTATAGACCTGGAGCTCTCATCATCCATCCATCAATCATTCCATAATATATATCTCAATGGATGTCAAATGTTCAGTATCTATGTCCATCTCAGAAGAATTCAAGCAAAATGTGAATCCAGGGATCGTTCAGGAATTATCAGAATTGATTTGAACAAGTATTGATCGCGGAATTATCAATACTTGGTGTTTAATCTATTAATAATACTAAAATCAACCAATCAAACAAATAAAATAAGAATAATCAAACCGAGAGAACTCAATAATGTTGATCGTAATGCTTTCTTGTTGCTATTGATGTTGCTGATCTTGAATACAATGATTCAGATAAAGATTACTTATGATTCTAATGATTCTCAACTGTTGTTATATATGATCTATGTTGTTGATCTCGTATATATATATATATATATATATATATATATATATATATATATATATATATATATATATATATATATCTAATTCTGTTCTATTGCTAGCTATTTTATTGCTATAATTAAGCTAATTAAACTTATCCAAATTCTCGCCATGTTTATCGGCATAGGAATTTGAGATTTACAATGAAACTAATATGAATAAAGTTGTTGATGTGACATAGAATATTCGCTTGAATAATATGTCTTCTATCATCATTAATGTTGTTGTTCTGCCATGTTGACTTGTTGACTTTATGTTGACTTCTGAGTTAAATTGGTCTTCCTTAGGAATTTACTCTTCCGCAGGTAACTAGTCTTCCGCAGCAACACTTTGTTCTTCAGTACTTGTTCTTGTGATTCCGCAGGAGTTCTTGTCTTCCGCAGCAATCCCTCCTTCAGTAGCTTTTTCTTTTCTTCCAGCTCCAATGCTTGTACTTTTGCCACTAGAGTGTCTAGACCTAATGTTTTTAGATCAATAGTATTTTTAAACATGGACATAGTCTGTGTCCAGTTTTCAGGCAAAGAATGAAGCATCTTTTTATTCAATTCTTCATTGCTGTACTTAAGTTCAAGGATGTTCATCTCTGTAACAAGTTGCATGAATCTATGTAATTGTTGAGGGACTGACTCACCCGGAATATGATGGAATGTTTCATATTGTGCACCGGGAGTATCCTTCTTTATGCTTCTAATCTCGTCACTACCTTCTGTCACACCCTCAAAATCCACGTGCGGAGTTTTACCGCGAGGCGTGTGAACAAACCAGGATCACAGTCAATAGTTACTTAGAACGACACTATATGCCACATTAAAAATAAAACCAACCAAAGTTCAAACTTTAAAACCATGCGGAAGCGTTTTGTAAATAAGACAAACCCAAAATATAAAAATGCATATTTGGCAAAACATGCGCCAACCCAAATATTTAAACACTCATAAATAGATACCAACAAATATGTCTTTAAAATAGAGTCTTAGAATGCATGCTGGACCCGTGTGGTGCTCCTAATGGCAAGCAGAGTTAACAACCTGAGAAGAGCATACTAAAATGTCAACACAATGGTTGGTGAGTTCAAGAGTTTACGTTTAACATAAACAATAACATTTGCATAACATAAGAAGTGCATTGAAATAGATAGCTAGTCTATACTCACAAGTAATAACCATAGTGATTTCGCGATCGAAGCTGACTGTGTTGCGTTTGTTGCCTCCCGTCACGACTTACCAGGTCGTGACGATATTTGTGTCTAGGACAATATTGCACCCGTTTGACCTCGAGTCGCATAGGTGGGGCTCGTCAGACCCAGTAGTACTACCCAAGATTTCCCGCTAGTTACCATTATTAACGATCCGAAAGTGTGAGGACTTTCAAGGTATTAAGCACTATGTTAAAACATACACAACTTATAATAATAAAATAGTGTTTGAGTAAAAGTATGCTACATCCCCCAAGAAGAAGGTTTATAAAAATAGAGGGGCATGAACTCACCTGGTGTGTAAAGATAATGACTAAAGAGAACTGGTGATAGGTGCAAAGACAACCCTTCAAAGGTTACCTACAACACAAGAGTACATAAGTATGTGTACACAAAATCATATTGAAACCCTAAGTGCTTTACAAACCAAGGAACTCAAAGTTTTAGAAGACAAGACACATTTGACCTAGTTGACCCGTTTGACCCGTTGGTGACATTATAGGTGAAATTCCATTCAAACAAGCATAACAGCCTATCACACATGATCAACATACAAACTGATTACATATAACACTTCATTAACCACATGTACTAATTAGATCATCATACAGCCAGATATCATACAAGTCATACGAATCTCAAACTATCATCATGCTCATAACATCTATAACACAAATAATACACCATACAAGGATCAAATCACGCATCACATGCCATGTGAAGCCACTCATGACTTCACACCCTAAACCCTGCCAATCCTACTAAGTAGGGGCCTCATATTCGCACGTGTGTATGATGATCATTAACATACCAATTTTCATAGCTCATATCATCCAAAATGTTCATTCTTAATCAACCATCAATCAACAAAAGTCCTAGCTTACCTATATGACTCATACCAAGATTTTTCCACAAACAGGCCAAAACAGGTAACAAACCAAATCAACATTCATACAACCTAAACAACACATTTAATCACCTTAGAAACCATCCATGAACACACTAGCATGGTCCTAATGTCCCAAACATGCTCAAATCATCCAATTCAAGGATTTGCACAAATAAAATTTCCCTTTTGGGAAAGTACATCCCAAATTCATCAAACTCACACTACATTCATGAATTTACCATTTGCATACCAAATTAAGTCCATAACAATATCGAGACATGATCAACAACATCTAATTGGCATGTTTCATCAACATTCAACATCAAAAGTTACTATTTTTAGCAAGGTAAGAACTACAACGTTCATTCTCGATTTCCCAATGTTCATATCAACAATCTAGCATCTAATTGTCATTATAAACACATCCATAATACCAATTCATGATCAAATCATTGTTTCATGCAAAATAAAGTTACTATTCTTAGTAACCTATGAAAAATCCATCAAAATCCAAACTTTCTTGCATAATCGACATTAACTAACATGTATCCAACTTAACTAACACAATAACATCAACAACCAACCAACATTCGGCCTCCAATTCATCCAAATCGCACAAAACTCTCGGCTAGAACAAAATACATGAAAGAAACACGAAATTAACCTTAAAATCGCAAAAAGGAACAAGCTTTGATGCTTCTAGTGTCTTCTAACCCTTGAAATCGATCCAATCCGAGGCTTATTCACTTCTTCTTGGTCGAATTCGCAAGGGCGAGGGTGAGAAGAAGCAAGTCGCGGTCGAATGGGTGTTCTAGGGTTTGGTTTTTGTGTTTTAGTCAATTAAGTTTTGCATAATTACCTTTTAACCCTTGCACTTTGTATTTTATAAAGATTAGGCTTTTTTAATAGTTTTTAAATAATTTTTAACTACTAAACACAGTTATTATTACTCACAAATAATAATCATGTATAATTTCCATTTGCCACAAAACACACGAAATAATTACAACACGTTTCTACTTTACGCGATAAAATTCACAGTTAATACTTAAGTCACATAAACACATAAGCATAAATTAATAATCACACCATTAACTAAATTATTATCAGTTTATCATCATTAATTATTATTAAATCACCAACGTCCAACGACAACTAGTGTGTGCTCACGACACGTGTATGCAAGACTTAACGGAACTAACGGAGTTTGGTAACGGAAAATTACCGGATGTCACATTATCCCCATGTTGAAAGAATTTTCGTCCCGAAAATTGCGTTACATGGTGAGTGTTCCATCACTGGTCTACTGCATTAGTATAACATAATCGAAATCGAGTGAGTTTTAGGTGAGTTGTCACATCATCCACATGTTGAAAGAAATTTCGTCCCGAAATTTAATCAGTACCTTCGCCGGCTGGCATCGTCTTTTCAAACAGTTGAGGATACTTAAGCTTCATTTGGTCCTCACGTTCCCACGTGAATTCTGGTCCACATCTCGAGTTCCAACGAACTTTGACAATGGGTATCTTGCTTTGCTTAAGTGTCTTTACCTCTCGATCCATCACCTCGACCGGTTCGTCAATGAAGCGTAACTGTTCGTCTACTTGAACTTCTTCCAGCGGTACGACCATAGTTTCATCCGTTAGGCACTTCTTCAGATTTGAAACATGGAATACATCATGGATTCCACTTAGCGAATCAGGTAAGGCTAATCGATAAGCTACTAGACCTATTCTTTCCAAGATCTCAAATGGTCCAACGTATCTCGGATTTAGCTTTCCTCGCTTACCAAACCGAATCACGCCTTTCCATGGTGAGACTTTCAATAAGAATTTGTCACCAACTTGAAATTCTAGAGGTTTTCATCGCTTGTCAGCATAACTTTTCTATCTGTCGCGCGCTGCAGCCATACGGTTCCTTATTTGCACAATCTTTTCAGTAGTCTCGTGTACTAACTCAGGACCCGTTAGCTGGCTATCACCAATTTTAGCCCAACCAACTGGTGATCTACATTTTCGCCCATACAAAGCTTCAAAAGGTGTTGCGTTTATGCTAGTGTGATAACTGTTGTTGTAAGAAAATTCCACCAATGGTAGGTGAACTTCCCAGTTATTCCCGAAGTCAATCACACAAGCACGTAGCATGTCCTCCAACGTCTGTATTGTATGCTCACTTTGACCATCGGTCTGCGGGTGATAAGCAGTACTCATATCCATTCGCGTACCTAAAGATATCTACAACGACTGCCAGAAGTGTGATGTGAAACGAGCATCGCGGTCAGAAATAATTGAGATCGGTACTCCATGCCTCTAAACGATCTCCTTCAAATAGAGTCGAGTTAATTTCTCCATCTTATCTGTTTCCTTTATCGCTAGGAAATGAGCAGACTTTGTTAATCTATCCACGATAACCCATATTGTATCACAACCAGTAGAAGTACGAGGTAACTTAGTAATAAAATCCATTGATATCTTATCCCACTTCCACATAGGGATCTCGGGTTGTTGTAATAGTCCAGATGGCTTTTGGTACTCCGCTTTTACCTTTGAGCAGGTCAGACACTTGCTCACATAAGTAGCTACATCCGCCTTCATGTTAGGCCACCAATAGTGCGCCTTCAAATCATGATACATCTTGTCAGATCCAGGATGTATAGAGTATTAGACTTGTGTGCCTCACTCATGACCAAGTCTCTCAGATTTTCGTGTAGAGGTACCCAAAGTCTATCGATGAAGTAACAAATTCCATCCGCTTTTACCTCCAATTGTTTTTCCATTCCCCTTAACGATTCAGACCCAATGTTTTCTGCTTTCAAAACTTCTGTCTGAGCCTCTCGGATTTGTTCCGGTAACTGTGTGCTAATGGTAAGCTGCAAAGCTCGCACACGTCGAGGCTTAGCAGTTTCTTTCCTACTCAGCGCGTCAGCAACTACATTTGCTTTCCCCGGGTGGTTCTTAATAGCACAGTCGTAGTCATTCAGTAATTCTACCCAACACCTTTGCCTCATGTTCAATTCCTTTTGCTCAAAGATGTGCTGAAGACTCTTGTGATCAGTGTAAATAGTGCATTTGGTACCGTACAAGTAATGTCTCCAGATCTTTAAGGCAAAAACTACCGCACCCAGTTCCAAGTCATGGGTGGTATAGTTCTTCTCATGAATCTTCAACTGTCTAGAGGCGTAAGCTATCACCTTATCCCGCTGCATCAAGACGCATCCAAGTCCTTGAATAGACGCATCGCAGTAGACTACGAAGTCATCACTACCATCCGGTAATGCTAATATTAGTGCGCTACACAGTTTCTGTTTCAGCAACTGGAAAGCAGATTCCTGACTCTCGCCCCATTTGTACGTCGTTCCCTTGTGAGTCAAGGCTGT
Source organism: Flaveria sonorensis (assembly GCA_025506505.1). Taxonomy (NCBI): domain Eukaryota; kingdom Viridiplantae; phylum Streptophyta; class Magnoliopsida; order Asterales; family Asteraceae; genus Flaveria; species Flaveria sonorensis. The sequence goes on from CM046429.1 coordinate 22,298,818, forward strand.
GAGAGGTTGTGCAATCTTAGAGAATCCTTCAATGAATCGTCGATAATATCCCGCTAATCCAAGGAATTGTCGTATCTCACTTAGTGTCTTAGGAACAGACCAATTCTTTATCACTTCAATCTTTGCAGGATCAACATGTATTCCCTTCTCTTTGACAATATGACCCAAGAATTGTACCTCACATATCCAAAAATCACACTTAGAAAACTTTGCGTACAGTTGTTCTTTTCTAAGTAATTCCAAGATTAAACGTAAGTGCTCTCCATGTTCTTCCTCAGTCCTTGAGTATATCAATATGTCATCAATAAAGACGATCATGAATACTGCTGGTGCATTCGTCAACCCAAATGGCATGACCAAAAATTCATAGTGACCATATCGTGTACGGAAAGCAGTCTTCGAGATGTCCTCTTCTCAAACTCTCAGCTGATGATACCCAGATCTCAGATCAATCTTAGAGTAATAGCTTGATCCTTGCAGTTGATCAAACAAATCATCGATACGAGGTAAGGGATATCTATTCTTGATCGTGACTTTGTTCAGTTCCTTATAGTCAATGCACATTCGAAATATACCATCCTTCTTCTTAACAAATAGAACTGGCGCTCCCCAGGGCGACGAACTCGGTCGGATAAACCCTTTATCCAATAACTCTTGTAGTTGGGCGGATAATTCCTTCAGTTCGTTCGGAGCTAACCGGTACGGTGCTCTCGCAATTGGAGCGGCTCCTGGAGTTAACTCAATTTGGAATTCAACTTGCCGATGAGGCAGTAATCCAGGCAAGTCTTCTGGAAACACCTCGGGAAACTCACAAACTACGGGGATATCCTCTATCTTCTTTTCCTCAGTTTGTTTATCTATGACAAGGGCCAATATGGCCAGTCGACCCTTTCGTAACAACTTCTGTGCCTTCATGAACGAAATGATGCCTATCACCGCACCACTTCTATCCCCTCTGACCGTAAGGACTTCTTCACCAATGGGAATCCGTATGATCTTCTCGTGGCATATGACTTCCGCTTGTTTACCGGAAAGCCAATCCATGCCTACTACTACATCAAAACTTCCTAAGTGTGATAGGCATGAGATCTATGTCGAAGGTATGACCATCAAAGTTCTATCTTGCAGCCTCTAAGGATATGTGTCACGTGAATCTGTTTACCGTCAGCTAACTCTATAGTTTACTTAGATTCTAATGTTGAAGGCATATCACTTAAAATACTACTAAACTTAGTGGAAATAAAGCTTCTATCAGCTCCAGTATCAAATAATACGGTAGCAAAGCGACCATTAACCGAAAATTTACTAGTTACTGTTGTAGGATCATTTAGAGCCTCACCTGAGACAATGACGAAGGCTCTCCCTTTGGCTCCATTATTATTTCCACAATTGTTGTTGCCATTACCATTGTTGTTGTTATTGTTGTTGTTGCCGTTGTTGTTATTGCCAGTGTTGTTCCCGCCATTTCCATTTCTCCTAAGCTGTGGACAATTGCGCCTGTAATAACCTTCTTTTCTGCACTCGAAACAACCTTTCAGAGTTTCTTGTGATTGTTGAGGCTTCTTCATCAGTTCACCCCAGCAGTCCTTCGCTGCATGCCTAACTTTACCATAGCGTTGGCATCAGAAGTTTTCACACCTGCCGATGTGATGGTAGTTGCATCGATTGCACTTGGGACTTTTCCCCACATAGACTCCTTGTCCCTATGATGCCGAGGATGACTGATTGAAATTTCGGTTGTTATCAAACCTCCTTTGTTGCTATGGATGCTGATGCTGTTGAGTGTGCTGTTATTGTTGCTGATGTTGCTGAGATTGGTTGTTTGACAAAGATCCCTTATTATCAGAGTTGTCCCACTTGCATTTATTGTCAGGCATGCTTGCCATAGCACCCTGTTTGGGTAGCTTTCCCTGCTCTACTGCTTGGTCAGTAAGCTTGTGAGCCAATCGAATAACCTGCTGGATAGTGGTGAGGTTCATAACAGTCACCATGCTTTGTATCTCCGGAACCAAGCCACGCTGATAAAGCTCAATTCATTTGATCGGCGGATCGATCATGCCTGGGCAAAGCGTTGCCAACTCGTGAGACCTCGTGGTGTAAACCTCGATCTCAGATTCCTTCCATCTTTAATTGCCAGAAAGCCTCCAAATTCTAGACTTCATCCAGTTCTTCCTCCGGATCTTCTTCTGGTTCTTCCTCATTAGGGTCTTCCTGAAAGGTGCAGGGGCTTCAGCAATATGAAGTGCTGCTAGCTGTGCCTCTAGATCAGCAAACCTATCATCGATCACTATGTTATGGTGATCCTGCGTGTCCATGCGCCCAGTAAGTGCTACAACGTTGCCTTCCAGGGTATGATGTCCACCAACGGCCATCGAGAGTCGCTCCTGAAGCGTCTCTTCCTGGAAACGCAATTGACGCATCTCAGATCGTAATGCAGAGTTCTCATCAGTGAGTCCTCTAATCCACTGTCGCTCCGTGTCTAGAGTGGCTACCAAAGCTGCAAACGCCTGCTCGAGAGGGATGCTGAAGGTAGGAAGAGTAGGCAATGCAGAGGCGGTCGATGACCTAGTCCTAGGTCGGGTCGGAGCTACTGGTGGTACACACTCTCTATAAGCCATACGGTTTATGTAGGTGGGGTAGAAATCCCAGTTCCGCGGAGGATCGATCTCAGGAGGTATGAAAGGCTGATCCCAGTCTATCTCGACAGGAGGATAAGGATGTCGGGGCCAGTTAAATCCCCTATCAGGTACAGGAGACGTAGGAGGTGACTCAGATCGTGTAGGTCTCTTGCCCAAATTTCTGGACGACGATGCCATGCTGCTAAGTACGTGTTGCGTATGCCAATGAGTATACAGTAAGGAGAGTAAGCGATAAGTAACTAACAACTGTGTGGTTATAGTCTAGTGTGTGTATGCAACCTAGTTCCCTATAACCAATGGCTCTGATACCAATCTCTCACACCCTCAAAATCCACGTGCGGAGTTTTACTGCGAGGCGTGTGAACAAACCAGGATCACAGTCAATAGTTACTTAGAACGACACTATATGCCACATTAAAAATAAAACCAACCAAAGTTCAAACTTTAAAACCATGCGGAAGCGTTTTGTAAATAAGACAAACCCAAAATATAAAAATGCATATTTGGCAAAACATGCGCCAACCCAAATATTTAAACACTCATAAATAGATACCAATAAATATGTCTTTAAAATAGAGTCTTAGAATGCATGCTGGACCCGTGTGGTGCTCCTAATGGCAAGCAGAGTTAACAACCTGAGAATAGCATACTAAAATGTCAACACAATGGTTGGTGAGTTCAAGAGTTTGCGTTTAACATAAACAATAACATTTGCATAACATAAGAAGTGCATTGAAATAGATAGCTAGTCTATATTCACAAGTAATAACCATAGTGATTTCGCGATCGAAGCTGACTGTGTTGCATTTGTTGCCTTCCGTCACGACTTACCAGGTCGTGATGATATTTGTGTCTAGGACAATATTGCACCCGTTTGACCTCGAGTCGCACAGGTGGGGCTCGTCAGACCCAGTAGTACTACCCAAGATTTCCCGCTAGTTGTCATTATTTACGATCTGAAAGTGTGAGGAATTTCATGGTATTAAGCACTATGTTAAAACATACACAACTAATAATAATAAAATAGTGTTTGAGTACAAGTATGCTACCTCCCCCAAGAAGAAGGTTTATAAAAATAAAGAGGCATGAACTCACCTGGTGTGTAAAGATAATGACTAAAGAGAACTGGTGATAGGTGCAAAGACAACCCTTCAAAGGTTACCTACAACACAAGAGTACATAAGTACGTGTACACAGAATCATATTGAAACCCTAAGTGCTTTACAAACCAAGGAACTCAAAGTTTTAGAAGACAAGACACATTTGACCCAGTTGACCCGTTTGACCCGTTGGTGACATTATAGGTGAAATTCCATTCAATCAAGCATAACAGCCTATCACACATGATTAACATACAAACTGATTACATATAACACTTCATTAACCACATGTACTAATTAGATCATCATACAGCCAGATATCATACAAGTCATGCGAATCTCAAACTATCATCATGCTCATAACATCTATAACACAAATAATACACCATACAAGGATCAAATCACGCATCACATGCCATGTGAAGCCACTCACGACTTCACACCCTAAACCCTGCCAATCCTACTAAGTAGGGGCCTCAGATTCGCACGTGTGTATGATGATCATTAACATACCAATTTTGATAGCTCATATCATCCAAAATGTTCATTTTTAATCAACCATCAATCAACAAAAGTCCTAGCTTACCTATATGACTCATACCATGATTTTTCCACAAACAGGCCAAAACAGGTAACAAACCAAATCAACATTCATACAACCTAAATAACACATTTAATCACCTTAGAAACCATCCATGAACACACTAGCATGGTCCTAATGTCCCAAACATGCTCAAATCATCCAATTCAAGGATTTGCACAAATAAAGTTTCCCTTTTGGGAAAGTACATCCCAAATTCATCAAACTCACACTACATTCATGAATTTACCATTTACATACCAAATTAAGTCCATAACAATATCTAGACATGATCAACAACATTTAATTGGCATGTTTCATCAACATTCAATATCAAAAGTTACTATTTTTAGCAAGGTAAGAACTACAACGTGCATTCTCGATTTCCCAATGTTCATATCAACAATCTAGCATCTAATTATCATTATAAACACATCCATAACACCAATTCATGATCAAATCATTGTTTCATGCAAAATAAAGTTACTATTCTTAGTAACCTATGAACAATCCATCAAAATCCAAACTTTCTTGCATAATCGACGTTAACTAACATGTATCCAACTTAACTAACACAATAACATCAACAATCAACCAGCATTCGGCCTCCAGTTCATCCAAATCGCACAAAACTCTTGGCTAGAACAAAATACATGAAAGAAACACGAAATTAACCTTAAAATCGCAAAAAGGAACAAGCTTTGATGCTTCTAGTGTCTTCTAACCCTTGAAATCGATCCAATCCGAGGCTTATTTGCTTGTTCTTGGTCGAATTCACAAGGGTGAGGGTGAGAAGAAGCAAGTCGCAGCCGAATGGGTGTTCTAGGGTTTGGTTTTTGTGTTTTAATCAATTAAGTTTTGCATAATTACCTTTTAACCCTTGCACTTTGTATTTTATAAAGATTAGGCTTTTTGAATAGTTTTTAAATAATTTTTAACTACTAAACACAGTTATTATTAGTCACAAATAATAATCATGCATAATTTCCATTTGCCACAAAACACACGAAATAATTACAACATGTTTCTACTTTACGCGATAAAATTCACAGTTAATACTTAAGTCACATAAACACATAAGCATAAATTAATAATCACACCATTAACTAAATTATTATCAGTTTATCATTATTAATTATTATTAAATCACCAACGTCCAACGACAACTAGTGTGTGCTCACGACACGTGTATGCAAGACTTAACGGAACTAACGGAGTTTGGTAACGGAAAATTACCGGATGTCACACCTTCACACAGAGTGTGCAGGATTTTCCATAACGAGTTAGCTGTTTTGTATGATTCACACCTGATCAAGAGTTCTTCAGGCAAAGCCATAGTAAGCATACTATAAGCTTTGATGTCAATCTTGACTCTCTTGGCATCATCAGGTGATAGATTCTTTAAACTGATGGGTTGATTATTATCCTTATAATCCGCTCCTAAGGCTGGAGGGATATAAGGTCCTTCGGTAATCGAAGCCCATAAGTCAGAATCTGTGTAATTAACATGATTCCTGAACCGGATTTTCTAGGTTTTAAAATCAGATTTGTTTTCCAGTTTAGGAGGTTGATAAGCACCAATAACTGAGTTACTCATGTTATTTAATTTTGAAGAGCAGAGGTTTTGTTTTAAAACAAAATTCGATTAAACTAATCAAAGCTGATAGATCAATTGATATGAATCAATGAGCACCAAGCTCCGATACCACCCGTGAATCCAGGGATCGTTCAGGAATTATTAGAATTGATTTGAACAAGTATTGATCGTGGAATTATCAATACTTGGTGTTTAATCTATTAATAATACTAAAATCAACCAATCAAACAAATAAAATAAGAATAATCAAACTTAGAGAACTCAATAATGTTGATCGTAATGCTTTCTTGTTGCTATTGATGTTGCTGATCTTGAATACAATGATTCAGATAATGATTACTGATGATTCTAATGATTCTCAACTGTTGTTATATATGATCTATGTTGTTGATCTCGTATATATATAGAGAGATCTAATTCCTGTTCTATTGCTAGCTATTTTGTTACTATAATTAAGCTAATTAAACTTATCCAAATCCTCACCATGTTTATCGGCTTAGGAATTTGAGATTTACAACGAATCTAATATGGATAAAGTTGTTGATGTGACTTGGAATATTCGCTTGAATAATATGTCTTCCATCATTATTAATGTTGTTGTTCTGCCACGTTGACTTGTTGACTTTATATTGACTTCTGAGTTAAATTGGTCTTCTGTAGGAATTTACTCTTCCGCAAGTAACTAGTCTTCCGCAGCAACACTTTGTTCTTTAGTACTTGTTCTTGTGATTCCGCAGGAGTTCTTGTCTTCTGCAGCAATCCCTCCTTCAGTAGCTTGTTCTTTTCTTGTTCAGCTGAAGTTGTTCTTCCGCAGGAGATCCACGGATGTACATTTCAGTTATGTTCCTAAGAACATCTACGGAAGAACACTTTATTCATCCGCAGTTGTTCCAACACTTAGTCAATTTTCCAAATTGACACAGTTTAATATTTCCTGCACATTCACACATACATTCTGAAATATATTATATCATAGATGAATATATTAAATGAAGTGCAAAATAAATGTTATTTAATTCATAAACACAATTATAATCAAATATATTCATATTATATCATCAAGAACAATAATTATAATCATGATTACAAGAGTGATCTTTATCATCTAAATCTATACAAAAGATCTATCCCTAACACAAAATCAATGATTACACTTAATAAACCATGATGACGTGATGAGTTCTTTGCTGAATGACTATGGGAACCAAGTTACTTGAGCATTCTTAAACGAACCCAAAACATGATAAAATCACTTACAGGTCACCCGTTGAAATGAATACGGCATGGGTTTAAATGGACAAGCATATTGGCAATCCCACCAATCCTTGATTCTTTAGATGATTTCTTGAAAAGCGTGTCTCATATCCTTTTCGTTGTTTTTATTTCTTAATTTTCAATTTTTATTTTGCTATGAGTTTTTATTTTTAAGTTAGTCTCGTGGGTCGAGAAGTCTCTTTTTTACATTAAAGTTAATTTTCATGCAAAACTATTATGTCGCTGTGAGAAACTATTGTTTCGACTTACGAAACTATTGTTTCGCTGAATGGCTCTGCATGCCAAACTATAGCTTAGCTGGCAGTGTCACTAGACACAAGTTTTTACCATGTACCCAGCGAAACTATAGTTTTGGCCTATGTGAAACTATGTGGTATAAATATCTGTTTCGGCTATTATTTCCCTATATGCGAAAGAACCCAAGTTTTTGAAAAAAAAAACGACGTCACTATTCTATTGTGGAATCGAAATCGTCATTTACGTTGTTATTCATAGTTCCAACCGATAAAGATCGATTATTAACCTGTTTCGAACCGTGGAAATGTGTTTTGAATGGATTTAGGGACAAAAATTCGATCTGCGACTTTTGGGTTTCGCACAGTCATTGTGCGAAACTAAGGTGTCTTTGTGTGAAACTGAACGAAAGTTCCTGATCCGAGCGAAACTGGCTAGTCATGCTGCCCGTGTGCGCTGAACAGTTTCGGCCGGATCATGCGACTCTGTAGTTTCATAGCCCTTGCGAAACTATACTTTCGCCGTGCGAAAGTATCTGTGATTCTGATTTTTTTTATGACTATGTCCAAACAGTTTCGCCCGGCTTGTGTGAAACTATAGTTTCGTACCTTCTGCGAAACTGGTTGCGAAACTACTTGCAATTTTTTTTATTTTTTTATTTTTAAATTTTAATTTTTAATAGTTTCACCTACAGATCCTATGAGAAGCTTAAAATTTGATCCGAGATCAAACGTGGTGGCATATCTAAAAGATAGAGACCTAAATACCACTGGTTTTCGAGACGCTATCTCCTGGTTGAAAAGGTCCCACATTCACTACGCAATCTCTCACTCTCCTGTAGTAGATGAAAGACAGATTAGAGACTTTCGGAGAACAGCTGATTATAATTCTAAAGAAAAGATCATCAGAGCGTCTGTTCAGGGGGAGCTGATTCAGATCTCAATTGAGACGGTGGCTAAGGCTTTAAGGCTGGAAAGTGATATGGGTGAGGATGTGGAGATGTCTGATTCTAAAGTTATTACAGCATTCAAAGCAACTTTATATGAGGGAACCAATTTCAAGAAAAGAAAAGAGATCAAGAAGACGTATCTATCGAAGAAATGGAGGTTCATTGCACACGTTTTCATTAGTTGCTTGGATCATAGAAAGGGTGGATCTGATGGGTTGAATCTGAAGTGGTTCACAGCTATGATCATATTGTGTAGAGGAGAATAGAGAAACATTGCCTAGACTATTCATGACTATCTACAGGAGAACATCATGGCTCTAAAGAAGGATAAGTGGCTTTTATACCCAAGATTCATTTAGATCATTCTCGATTATATGAAGCCAAACATACCAAAACTTTAAGATGAGATAAAGTTGACCCCTATGAACTTGAGAATATTTGCTGATTGTGCTGCCTCTAGGCACGATTTTTCTGGAAAAATTTCATACTTGCCGGAGAATATGTACACTGAGGATAGATGGAATTACATCAAGACCCTGATCCCTTTAGAGGAACAGAGAGTAGTAGCAAGTAGAGGAAATGCAGAGGAGAGAAAGAAAAGAAAGAAATATACAAAAGAGACTGAAATGATGTTTGAGGAGCAACTGGATGAAATGGAGGAAGAGATGAGGAACAAAAGGAAGAAAAAGAGTGGAGAGAAATCATCTTCGCAAGTTTAAGCTGATTCTCATGCACGGGAAAGGAGAAGTAAAAGCAAGCAGCCAGTAATTCCAGAGACTTGGCTTGCAGGAGAAGCTGGGAGACAAAGAAGGGACATTAAATCAGAACTTGGTGAGGATGTAATCAGGAATGTTAACACATCTTTATCAAACAAGCTAAGCATGATCAAGACTAAACTGATAAAACTCCGAAGAGAGAGAGAGAGAGGGGGAAAGGGAGATCGATGAAATGAAGAAGATGATGCTAGACTAACAAGATTTGATTAGAAGATTGCTGGAAGAAGTAAGTGAGTTGAGAAGAAGAGCTGGTGTTGCTAATGTACCAACTGATCAAGAAATTCGGGATATGACTGGCACATCTCAGTATACATTCATTCACAAGTCATCTGAAGCTGGTGGTAGTGATGTTGGTGGATCTGGAGCTGGTGGAGGTGATATTGGTGTTGAAACTATTGAAGCTAAGAAAAATAGTCTAGATGGTTATGTGGGAGGAAGCGGTGCTATAGGAAGTGGTGAAGGAGACGTTGGAGGAAATGTTGATAAGGTGATAGAGGTTGGATTTATGGATTTGGGGCTGGATATAGATATTGATCTTACTAGAGATGAAATGATCAGGGAGGAGAGAGCAGGAGGTGAAAAGAGAAATGTAGAGCTCATGTTAATAGATGAAGAGGAGGAGGTTGAAGAATAACTTGTGGACTATGATTCTCAGCCAGAATTCTATGAAGTAGAAGAGAGACCAATGAAATACGTGGCTCAGAGGAGTTCAGGTGAAGGAGACATCATAGAGATTCATAAAGAGGATTGGTTTACAAAGGTGGAAGAGCCAGAAAGGCTAACCCCACTCTTTCAAAACATCAGAGAACCAGACAGGAAAGAATCCGATAAGAAGATCGTGAGTTTGAAGTACAATCCTGAACTGAAGATGTTTATGATAAAGAGGCATGGGGGGATCTCACATCTACACAAGAGGAAGGCGTTTAAGACTTTTCCTAGGTGGGATTTGAGAAGGCTGGCAGAGATCCCCCTGCTAGATTCTGGTTTAAGCGAGTGCGCTACATTGCTAGAACATGAGATTCGTCAGGGCATTCAGGACAAATTTTGCTACTTTTGGATACAGTAAGACAAATAGGAGGAGGTCAAAGAAAGATTTAGATTGGGAAATGGGAAAGGGGAAGATAGTGCTGAAGCTGAAGCCTGCAAAGACCATTAATCGGGTGAGGGTACCGGATTAACAACCGTCAAGACTATAGAAGTTTGAGAAATGGTTCTATGATAACCAATCTGGTGAGGCAGTAGTGCGGGTGAAGGACAGAAATAAAATACGATTGTTTGATCCAATAGAGGTATCCTCATTTAGTGATGATGATCTGAAGGTATTATGCGAAAATCAGATTAAGTTTGGTGCGGGAGAAGAGACCAAGGCGAAGGCTAGTTTGTTTGAGAGAGTGGCCAACAAAGCTAGGGGAGTCAAATCTGAGATCAAGCCACTCGAAAAGAGTGTGCAGGAACATGATGATCGGGAAGCAGAAGTGAGAGACTTGGCAAGGATGTTGGAGAAAGAATCGGTAGGAGCTAACCCAGAAGACCCGGCAGGTGAATACCCCCATAGGGGGAGTATTGATAATCAAGTATAGGGTGGTATTCACCATGCCGTTATTTATAGATTAGTTATTATTGTAATAGGATCTAGTTTAGTTTTGTTAGTATTGAGTATTCTGTGGAATACGAAACTACATGTGAAACTGTAGTTTCGCTCAGTAGTTTCATATGGTCCCAGAGCATGACAATATCGCACCATACGAAACTGTATGCGAAACTAGGTCCTATATAAATATGTTTGTTTGTTGATCATTTTGTAACTTTTGGAACATTAATTAAATACTATTGATTTGAGTTCATTGTGTGTTGCTTGGAGCTTATTATTATTATCTTTCAGCATTGTTCTTTATCATCTTATCAAAAACATATTTCAAATGGGTTTTGCTTGATTGTGTTTATTCTTGTATCATTACTTGGTCCCCAAGTTATTGGAAATAGTGATAACTTGATGATTTTGGTGTTAAAACTTCATCAAAAGCACGTTTATACAATTATTTGGACCAACAAAATGTTTTTCTGCACTCTTGCTTCTTATCCCAGATTGAGCCAAAAAAGTGGATGAAGCTTTAAAAGATGAAAGCTGGATTGTAGCAATGTAGGAGGAAGACATGGTGTTTAGAACCTATGTCCTCTTCCTCTTGGGAAGATGCTAATAGGAACCAAATGGGTTTTTAGGAACAAGAAAGATGATAGAGGACTTCTTATCAAGAACAAGACATGACTAGTAGTCCAAGGGTACATTCAAGAGGAAGGGATTGACTACACAGATGTTTTTCTCCTGTAGCAAGACTTGAAGCTGTAAAATATTTCTTGCTTTTACAGTATCAAAGGATTTTAAGGTCTACCAAGTTGATGTCAAGTGTGATTTTCTATATGGAGTGATATATGAAGAAGTGTATATTTGTCAACCACCTGGCATTGCGGATCCAGATCATCCTGATTATGTCTACAAGCTTGACGAAGCTCTCTATGGGCTGCATTAAGCACCAAGAAAGTGGTATGAGACACTGTCACAGTACCTAGTTCAAAATGGTTACAAAAGAGATACTATTGACAACACCCTCTTCATTAAAAGAACATGGAATGACTTGATGCTGGTTTAATTGATGACATTATCTTTGGGTCAACTAATGAAAGGCTCTGCAAAGAGTTTGAGAAACTAATAAAGAAAGGTTTGAAATGACTACTTTGGGGGAACTTAATTTCTCTCTAGGAATTCAAGTGAAGCAAGTTGATAATGGTATCTTCATAAACCAGTTAAAGTATGTATATGACATACTAACCAGATTTAATCTGACTAATTGTATGGTTGCTAAGACTCCTATAGCCGGAAACCACTTCCTAGGACCCGATCTTGAAGGGGAGTGTGTGGACAAATATCAATACAGTGCTATGATTGGGTCCCTTTGTACCCAACAGCCAGCAGGCTTGATATCATGTTTCCTACATGCGAATGTGCTAGATATCAAGCCAACCCCAAGATGTCACACCTAGTTGCTGTCAAAAGGATTCTTAGATACCTCAAAGGAGCTCCCAAACTAGGACTTTGGCATCCAATGAATTCTGAGTTCAATCTGTATGCATATATAGATAGTGACTATGGTGGCTGCAATAATACTGGTAAGTCTATATCTACGGGATGTTAGTTCTTTGGTGGAAGGATAGTCTCATGGCAATGCAAGAAGTAATCTTATGTATCTGCATCAACTGCTGAAGCAAAATATATTGCTGCTGCAAGCTACTATGCTTAAGTGCTTTGGATTCAAAATCAGATGCTAGATTATGGATTCAACTTCAAGAAGACTCCTATCCACATAGACAGCAACAGTGTTATCTCAATCACAGAGAATTCAGTACAGCACTCAAATACCAAGCACATCAATATCAGGTATTATTTGATCAGAGATAATTTGAAAAAAAGATTGATTAAACTGGTCATAGTTAACACAAATGAACAATATACTGATCTGTTCATAAAAGCTTTTGATGAACAGAGATTTAAATATCTTGTATCAGCTATTGGGATGATTAACTTTGAATAGATTTTCTTAAATTAATTTCAAAATTGTTTTTCAAAGGGTGTGTGTCTTTTTTGTTGTCTAATTTATCACTCATATAAGCTTTGTTTATCTCGAAAGAAATTTTTTCAAAGTATATATTCCTTAGAATTTTAAGAAGTATGGACAGATTTTCTCTCAAAAGAAATAGATTTGATTTCGGAAGAATATTATATCTTCAAAACTAATAACTACTTAATAAGGGATTTAACTTCGGAAGAAATTCTAATATATCTTTCCATGCTTAAGTCTGCTTCTAAGTACTTATATGTTTTGAAAGACAAATTTCTTCGAATAGCAATTAAGTCTCAAAGTTTTATTTTCTTCTTGAGAATAACTTCTAAAGCTTAATATCATTCGAAATCAAATCTATCTCGAAAGCAAAATTACTCTAAGTACATTTTCTTCCAAAGCACTTCTTCTTAAACTAAAGAATATCTTCCAAAATCAATTTAGCTTCGGAAGCTTTCTTTAAGCTTCCAAACACAAATTACCTTTTGAAGATTTTAAAACTTCCAAGATAACTATCTTTTTGGGCACTTTTTCAGAGGTGGGATCGGCATCTGGATTTCAAAGTTTATCTTTTGCAATAACTTTGTCTCAAATTCAAGCATATAAATAGCCTTTCCAACGGTTCTCACTCTCTCCTCTTTTTCTACATCTGAATCTTTCAAGCCCTAAATTATCCACAAGCCCTTGTTGTTCTTCCAATCTCTCTTCCAAAAGCTTCATAAATGGCCAACCCTGAACCCCAAAAACAGCCAGCCTTCATCATGCATCTATACAAGAAACACAACCAAGTTGCTCTGTTATTTGCTAAAAAAGACCCTGGTTTTTTAGAGATTTGTCGCTTTCTTTCACATTCTTCCTACCTCACCGCCCTTACCATTGACCCTCCTCTATATGAAGATCAACTTTTAAAGTTCTGGAGAACTTTCCAAGAGGTTATCATGGATGGTGAGAAGGCACTCTCTGGCTTAGTGCAGGGGAGGACGGTTTTTATCACTCCAGCAACCATACACCAATACCTATACCTGGATGATAAGGATGATGAGTTGTCCTTCACTAAGGAGGCAGTCAATAGATCATTCCATCAGATGGGCTATAAAGGTGACTACTCAGTTAAAACCTTCAGGAAGGGAAAGGTCTCTTCACAATTGAAATACCTCCTCCATGTGGTCATTCACTCACTATCCAACAAGCATGGAGGATGGGACCAAGTTCCAAAAGACCTATCCTATATAGTCCATGGAATGGTCCAAGGGATCAAGTTCAGATACTCTCAGTATGTCTATGAAAATTTACTTGCAAACTTAGATTCCCTTGAATATTACATGTTCCCTAGATATGTCCAGCACATTCTTAACTTTGAACTTGGCTCACGGTTGAGGGGAACAGGTAATATTCTAAAGCTAGGAGAGATGAAGCCCAACATCTTTAAAATAATAAGGAAAACCATTGTTGGTTTTTTCGAGGTAGAAACAACCCTTGTCCCAGCCAATGTTGAATGACACGTGTGAAAGGTATATATATTTTTTATAAAGATTTTCGCACAGATTGTTGAAGCTTCTAGAAGATTAACATTTTGTCTTTATCTGTTTTTTGTCATAGTTAGGGTCTTATTTTGTAAATATATGTTTATTTGTTTCTTGATAGTATAAATAGGATATTTTATGTATTTTGTAGGGAAGAGAGTCAGTTAGTGAGTCAATTAACGAACTGTAACCCTTACACATTGTATCCTGTGTATTTGCTATCAATAAAATCTATGAATTTTTTGATGCAATTGCATGTGTTTGATTACTTTGTGTTTGAATTGATTATCGTATTACGATATCATCGTAGATTCGATCCTTTTGAACTAATCAATTGGTATCAGAGCCTTCGGTTCAGTGATCAGAGCTTATCGACATTGTTGAACTCTTTGAATCACTTGAAATCTGTGATTGATTGCAATTTGATCGATTAATTGTTGTTTTCAATTGTGTTTCATCTATAGAAACATGATTTGAATCACAATGGTGTTCAATTCGTTTGAGGAATTAATCAAATTTGTGTACGAATTGTTCTCTTTAGTTTCGGACTTCAATTCAATCAGAAAACTGATTTGTAGTTGTTGTTTGATCAAATTGAAGTAATCAACCTAATTACTACCTAATTGGAAGTTTTCAGATCAATTAAACAAGTTTTGAAGATTTCATAAGATCTGAGTTCGTTGGAGAAGATAAATTAGGCGCATATTGGAAAATCTGCTGAAAATTGACCAAGTGTCTAGACGCATCACAACTGTTTGGGCCTTTTAGCACTGTTTAGGCAATTTTCAGTTCAGGCATTTTACCACTATTGGGATGCTTTGTGACTGTTTGGACTCATTGTGACTTTGCTGGAGCAAAGTAATTCTGGGCGTTTTACAACTGTTCAGGCGTTTCTCAACTGTCCAGGCGCATCACCAGTTGGGCGTTTTCAGAATTCATCTAAGGCATTCCCTTAGGCATTTCTACCTCAAAGTCAGGAGTTTCAGAACTATTCAGGCACTTCACCACTATTTGGGCACTTGATAACTATTTAGGCGCTTGAGTACTCAGACTTGTCAGTAAATACTTAGAATTTTTCAAAAACTCAAATCCAAAAATATTTTTGTTTCACAGTTTTATTTCAAAACTTAAAAACAACAAAAACAAATCATTTTCTTAAATTCAAAAATACAAAATGGTTAAGTCTGAAGATTTTGAGAACAGGGTTCCAAAGCTAAAGAACAGAGCTGATTTCAAGAAATGGTCTTTAAGGTTGAAGCATCAACTAAACTCTATTGATACTGACTTGTGGAAGTCAATAGAGAA
This sequence comes from Flaveria sonorensis, assembly GCA_025506505.1. Classification (NCBI taxonomy): domain Eukaryota; kingdom Viridiplantae; phylum Streptophyta; class Magnoliopsida; order Asterales; family Asteraceae; genus Flaveria; species Flaveria sonorensis. The sequence continues at coordinate 22,314,410 of CM046429.1, forward strand.
AGGACCACATATCCCAATTACATCTGATGGTCCTGACAGAGAATTTTTGTATGCAAAAGACTCTTCAGAACCTTATCCAGAGGATGGTCTGCAAGGTGATGACTTAAGAAAGGTTAAGAATGACATCAAAGCTTACTCATTGATGTGCAAGGGATTACCATTGGAAGTCTTGACTAGACTTAATGGTTATCAAACTGGGTACACTATGTACAAAGCTTTGAAGATCATCTGCGAAGGTGGTAAAGAGATACAAGATCTCAAAAAGCAAAAGCTCAAGAGGTAATTGGAGTTATTTGAGCATCTTTCTGGGGAAACAATTAATCAAATGATGAACATATTTATGCAACTAACTACTGAGATGTCAACTGCTGGTATCAAAAATGATCTCAAAGATCTAAATTACAGACTTCTCAATGCTCTTCCATCTTCATGGAAACAGACAGTTACTCTGTTAAAGCATACTGAAAAGTTTCCTATGGATCTAGATCTTTTGATGGCCAAGATTGAATTAGTTAAGATTGATGAGAGCTCCAGAAACAGTGATAGAGTTGCTTCAATGTCTCAGTACAAGTATGTTACATCTCCAGCTAACACAGTGGAGAATGCTTTTCTGGAAAAAGATGATAACTCACCAGAAGATGAGGGTGATTTGTTCGTTGGAGCTAGTTTCTTTACAGATTCTTCTTACACAAGTGCTCCTGTTTATACAACTCAACCTCAAACTCAGTCTCCTCCTAAATCTCAAACTCCTAAACCTCAAACTGAGACTTCATCTTCTAACTCTGTTAAAACTAGCAAAGTTAAAGATGTTATTAATATCCTTTTACAGGATGATGAGTCAAAATCTGCTTTTACTGCTTTTATGGCAAGTTTTCAAGCTTATCAAGGTAGTCACCCAACCCAATTAGATCTTGTTTTGCAGGATTTGTTCGGGATGGATCCTAATGATGTGGAAGAGATGGACTTGAATTGGCAGATGGTAATAATTTCTTACAGAACTCAGAAACACTCATATGTTAATAGGAATTACAAGCCAAGTGCAAACAAAACTATTGGCTTTGACAAATCAAAATCAAGGTGTTTCAACTGTAACAATTATGGTCATTTCTCAAGGGAATGTAAAGCTCCCAGAAACCAAGGAGGAAATGCTCAAGCAAGTTCAAGCAGTCAAAGATACCAACAGCAGTCTTAGAAGACCTTTACATTCCCTTGAGAAATGACCATAACTGGAGTGCTTATGCTGAACAATTCACAGTGTTCAAGATCAAAGATGAGACAAAAGAGTTTAATGTGGACTGAAGACAATGTAAATCTTAGGGGGAGTATTGTTGAAGCTTCTAGAAGATTAACATTTTGTCTTTATGTGTTTTTTGTCATAGTATAGGGACATATTTTATAAATATATGTTCCTTTGTTTCTTGATAGTATAAATAGGATATTTTATGTATTTTGTAGGGAAGAGAGTCAGTCAGTGAGTCAGTTAATGAACTGTAACCCTTACACATTGTATCCTATGCATTTGCTATCAATGAAATCTATGAATTTTTTGATGTAATTGCATGTGTTTGATTACTTTGTGTTTGAATTGATCATTGCATTACGATATCATCATAGATTCGATCCTTTTGAACCGATCACAGATTCAATTTTAATTGGTTATTACTAATACTAAACTACACACACAAAAAGCAAGTGTACCTGTCATGTGGTAATATAGTGATGGTAAGAAACAAGTATCAATCCGTGGACACACTGAGCCTACTCAATGACCTTTATGATTGACTACCAGATTTGATTTTGTTTTGGGAAAATGATAAGTTGCATAGTTGTAACCAAATTTTTTTTTTGAGTTTAAAGACAATAATTAAAATGAAAGTAAAAGTTAATATGAAACTTTTGGGTTTAAAAATGAGGAATTAAGGCTATCATCCTAATTAGATTACACTTATGTAAATGTGATGAATATCAAGGTGTGAGTAATGATATAAGTTTAAGTAGTTATGTTAATGTTTATAAACGTGAGCCAAATGTAAGCCAACGCAGATTTCTCGTCTTCCAGCTCCGTATTGACAAGGACGCCAGCATGAGTAACTTACAGTACTGATTAATCAAAGCCACTAGTAATGTAGTTAGTTCTAGTGTAATCTTTTAACATATAATTTCTAAAAACATAACTTAATGTTAGAAAAAGAGTTGATCAAGTTCCTTTTTTAACATAACATTAATTTTAGAAAACCATAACAAGTACTTTATATTTCACAAACTAATAAAAAGAAACTTGCAAATGTTCAAAAAGCTAAAGTTAGATAATTTCTAATAACCATTTTTAGTTCACTAGCCATAGATTTGTTATAAAGACCAGTTTCACGAATAAAGGCTAGTTCATACGTTTTTCAACCTTGTATGACATTCACAATTACAAACCATAAGTTCATAACTTCCTGTTCAAATGTAGATGCTACCCATCAAAAGCTTACCCAAGATTACCATAACATTAACATAACATAAATCACACCATTAGTTCATCACAAATTACATAAGTTTCATCTAATTAGGATGATAAAGAGAGTTTAGCTCATAAGGATCTTAAACATAACAACAAACAACATAGAAGATAGATATGAAATCATCGGTGAAATGGAACAATCAAATCGATGATCCACAATGAATGATGTTTAGACAATCCCGAGCTTCTTCCAAGCGTTGTATGCACCTCCCGAGCCTCTAAATGGTCTTTAAGACTTGATTCCCGAGAGAATTCAGCAGAGTAATCCTCCACCAAAAGCTTTCCCAAATGATGGACTTAGGCCTATATTTATAGGCTTTCTGGAGTATTTAAGCACATCCTCATGCCTAAAAGGCATTGCCCCGTGCTAGTACAATGCTTACGAAAGTTGGTTAGTTCGTACGTACAGGAGGTGTCGGGCACGACCCCATGTTCAATAGGCCACGACCACGTGTTTGAGGTGGAGCACGGCTCCGTGACTCATGGGGCACGGCTCTATGATCATTTTTGGGGAACAATACTTTTTGTCCTGTCAGATGTCCAATCATGGGGGTGAGCCAATTTAAACATGGGGGTGTGTTTCAGGCAAGTCATGAGGGCATGCTTAATGAGGCACGGCCCCATGCATGGACTTCAAAGCTTGGTTTTCTTCAAATTCTTGTTAAATATGCTTCTTTTATCCATCTTTCCCTTTTGAACACCTGAAAACACAATTTAACATTTTTAAGTACATTTTAATCATTTTAAGAAAGATATTAAGGAATAACTGATGTGCTTTTGATAGGATTTTTATGTATAATTTAGAGCACATCAAACATTCCCACACTTGAAATTTGCTTGTCCTCAAGCAAAATCACTTAAAATAACAATTCCACCAAAAACCAAATAAATCAAATGACAAATATGTCTTTCGAGAAATACGCAAGTAAACTTATTTTACCCAATTGCAAAAATTTTAAGTATATGTAGAATGATATTCTAGCAAGAAATAGATTAGATGTTTAAGATTATTAACATGTAAAAATCTACACTTTTCACATGATGCACTCACACTTGACTAAATATATGGAGTCATAATCAAGGTTAAGTATGACTAATATGCTCAATTGCCTAGTATGTTGTTGGGTTTTTAACAAGATTATCAAAGCCATATTAAACCCATTTATATGAAAAACACAGCGGATATAAAAGTTTTAAATCTTGTTATCTATGTGAATATAAAACCGATTTTATAAACAAAACACCCAAAACAAGGATCCATATACGAAATAAACATGCTTACTAACATCACAACCATAGTGGGTTCAAGAAATACTACCTTTCAAGAGATAAAGATAGTGAAAAAGTTGATGAATGAATGGCTAGCCTTCAATGGAGAAAGCCTCAAGCTTGTATACCCAAAGCTACTAACAACACACCTTGTTTGCTAGGATTTTTGCACTTGCACTACACAAGAAAAATTCTTGTTCTTTCTTCTTGTTTCAGCCGTGAGCTAGAGAGAAGAGAGAGGGAGGAGAATTTCTTGGTTGAAGATGTTTTGCATGTAATATGGTTGGGGTGTTCAAAGGGGTGGTTCCAAGAAAGCATTAAAAGCAAACTTGAAATTCAAAAGGGATATTAATCCCTCCTAATTTCGGCCGCCCCCCCCCCCTTATTTTTTGTGTCTTAATAATTTGTACAAGATAAATAACATGTTATTAGATACAAGTTTAATTAAACATGTACCATATTAACCTGATATTAGATACATGCAATATCTCATAACCATTATCATATACATATTATTTAACCAATTTAAATAATATCATAAGATAATTTGTATAAATAAATTATCCACATAATTTATTTATTCCTCAAGTGCAAATATTTAGAAGCCCATTTTCTAAATATCATAAGTGTTAATATTTAATTGTTAGATCATATCTTACAATAAATGTTATGGTGTTTGTCTAGCTTGTTATAGGGTATGACCCGAATTGGATCATAATGTACTAGCCACATCAATTATAATATGTGTCTTGGGCAGACCAATTCCAACAATCTCCCACTTGCACAAGATACATAAAAGATTGATGCAAGTAGCAAATACCGCCTAACAACGGTTTACTACCCCTAATACATATGACGAGGTGCCATTCAATAACATCATCCGTTTCAAGTACCTTACTTGAAATGATTTAGCTGAATCAATCATCTATCCTTTCACCACGGATGTCATGTTAAATCCACAGACACAGAATGATCATTCTCTATTGATTTAACTTAGCAGGCCTTAGACATCTCACTCTCAACGAATAAGAGGGACAAATCCCCTTTTGACTACATACGTCTCTCATAATCATCTTGTATTATACTTGACGTTAGCCTTATGTACCGTCATGTTTCAGCACAGCGAAGAACTAAGCCAAAGCATAATATTCGGTGAATATCAAGACCCAATATGTATCTCAGGTCGGAGGATACCATGATATTCGCCTTTACTCAAAACTACTTATGATCTATCACAAAGATTCCATGTAGTAATATTTGAGGGCGGGTCAGTCTAATATTTATATCCCAATAATATTCACGAACCTTGGTAGCAAACCCTTGCTGTATGTTCATACTTTATTAATATACGCCAATCCAAGTTCATAATAGTCTTACTTTCATCTTTGTTCCCACAAATATGAGCGACTGAACATAACTCAAAAGTCATACTCATAAACCATAATCGTATTAGTGAGTTGCAACAACAATTGTTCCAATATCCAAATACAAAATAAATCAAATCCAATCACTAGAATATCGAAGTCCTAAGGCACAAGTATGAGCCTTATGCTTCGGCCTTTCAAGGAGCTTCGTGAGTGGATCCGCAATGTTTTGATCGGTGTGAACTTTGCGAATACATATCTTTCCTTTTTCAACTTCATCCCTTATGTAGTTGAACCTCCGCTCAATGTGCTTTGTCTTTTGATATGCACGGGGTTCCTTGATCTGAGCAATCGCACCCTTGTTGTCACAAAAGATCTCTAGAGGGTCCTGAATGGTACGGACCACCCCTAGGTCGGCAATGAACTTCCTTATCCACGCAGCTTCTTGAGCTGCCAAAGAGGCAGCGATGTATTCTGATTCGATGGTGAATAATGCTACCACATATTGTTTCGTGCTCTTCCAAGAGACGGCTCCACCATTCATAACGAAAAAATATCCCGATTGTGATCGAGAATCATCTCGATCAGTTTGGAAACTCGCATCCGTGTAACCCTTTACAACGAGTTCCCCCTCACCAGAGCCGTATATTAGAAACATATCCTAAGTCCTTCTAAGATACTTCAATATACTTTTAACCGCCATCCAATGGCTACTTCCCGGATTTTGTTGGTATCTACTTGTCTTGCTCAAAGCGCATGACACATCCGGTCTAGTGCATATCATAGCATACATGATGGATCCTATAGCAGATGCATATGGGACTCCTTTCATTCTTTCTTGCTCATCCTTTGAGCTTGGACATTAAGACAAACTCAATATTGTTCCTCTTTGAATAGGCACTAAACCTTTCTTAGAGTTCTCCATCTTGAACCTTTTCAAGATTTTATCAATGTATGCACTTTGGTTTAAACCTATTAACCGCCTTGATCTATCCCTATAGATCTTTATTCCCAAAATATAGGCGGCTTCTCCAAGGTCCTTGATGGAAAAACAATTTCCAATCCTGGTTTTTACACCTTCCATGGTTGGAATGTCATTTCCAAACTATAGTATGTCATCAACATACAATACTAAGAAAGTAATGATGCTCCCACTAGCTTTCTTATACACACAAGCCTCATCAGCGTTTTTGATGAATCCAAATTTCTTGACTCCATCATCAAAACGGTGATTCCTACTTCTAGATGCTTGTTTCAATCCATAGATTGATTTCTTTAACTTGCATACTTTATTAGGATGTTGTGGATCGACAAAACCTTTGGGCTGAACCATATAGACATCTTCTTCAAGATATCCATTTAGAAAAGCAGTTTTGATATCCATTTGCCAAATCTCATAGTCATAGTATGTAGCTATGGCAAATAATATCCTAATTGACTTTAGCATTGCCACAGGCAAAAAGGTTTCATCATAATCAACCCCTTGAGTTTGAGTAATACCTTTCGCTACAAGTCTTGCTTTATAAGTATCCAAGTTTCCATGCATATCGGTTTTCTTCTTGAAAACCCACTTACTTCCAACCAGTTTGGAGTTAAAAGGTGGTGCAACCAAGTCCCATACTTGGTTGTCATGCATGGATTGCATCTCAACGTTCATAGCTTTAAGCCATTTGTCATAATCGGATTGTGATATCGCATCATGGTATGTGGTGGGTTCATCCGAATCTACCAAATAGCATCCATTCATGAAAAAACCATATCTTTCGGGTGGATTACTAATTCTACCAGATCTTCGAACGTTTTGTGTGTCTTGATCAACCATATGATCATTCTTAACAACCTCTTGTTAAGTGCTAGTATCAACCAATTATGTATCGGCTTATGGTTCTCGATCCTCCTCGAGTTCCACCGTTCTATCAGTTCCTTCCATAAGGAACTTAGTTTCCAAGAACTCAGCCTTTAGAGCAATTAACACCTTTTGCTCAGTTGGGTTGTAGAAGTAATATCCCATAGATTCCTTGGGATATCCTACAAAGATACACTTAGTGGATCGAACTTCAAGTTTGTTTTGGGAGTTGCGTTTGACATAAGCCTCACAACCCCATACCTTTAAATATGATAATGATGGAACCCTTCCATGCCATATTTCAAAAGGTGTTTTGTCCACTTTCTTGGTTGGGGCCATATTTAGAATACGGACCGTCGAGAGCAATGCGTAACCCCAAAATGATTGAGGCAATGTGCTTCTAGCATTCATAGATAGAACCATATCCAATAGAGTTCGATTCCTCCTTTCGGACACACCATTATGTTGTGGTGTTCCGGGTGGAGTGAGTTGCGAGATAATTCCACAACTCCTAAGATGATCTTGAAAAGCATCACTAAGGTATTCACCTCCTCTATCCGAACGAAGTACTTTGATGGTTTTATTGAGTTGATTTTCTACTTCATTTTGGAACACCTTGAACATTTCAAAGGCTTTATCTTTGTGTCTTAACAAATACACATATCCATAACGACTATAATCATCGGTAAAGGTAATGAAGTATCTTTCACCATTCCTTGTCATTGCCTTAAAAGGACAACATACATCCAAATGTATGATCCCTAATAAGTCTTTTACCCTCTCATTAGTACCACTAAAGGGTTTCTTGGTCATCTTTCCTTGCAAACAGGACTCACATTTATCAAATGAATCTCTATTTGATTTTAAAATACCATTATTTTGAAGTGTATGAATGCGATCTTTGTTTATGTGACCAAGGCGACAATGCCAAAGGTAGGTCTCACTCAAATCCATTTCAAAACGCTCCACCCTAGCTTGAGTAAGGAACATTTCCTTAAGTTGGGTGATCATGTCATATGCCCCATGATGCTCAAAATCCTTTTGAATCTCGGGAATCATAGTTCCCAACATGAGGCAAGAAACTTGCACCGAATCCTCGGTGTGTTTTATCCAATCGTTATAGGCATCTTGATCGTCACTGTCAGGTTCATCGGGAATAGGATCGTCCAATACGTAGGATTTCTTTTCTTGTTTGAGAACGATTCTCAAATTTCGATACCAATCCATAAAATTGTTATAGTTAAGACGATCCTTATCAAGTATGGCTCTTAGAGATAGGTTATGCATGGGTGGGATAATTGCGTTAGGTGGATTGTTGATTGCGGCCATCTACAAGTTTTAACAAAGTTCAATATTAGTATTTTCGATATTATTTAAAATTTTAATCGTTAATACCCTTTATGTCTCCAAGACAATTAATGATTAAAATCTAGAACCCAACGTTTTATTCATATAGTAGTTAGGTGACCTTTATCCTACTATTGAATTAACAAGGTAGTCAATGTTTTGATGATTGCAACCCTTTTGCAATTTCTAGTTTTATGGGATCGGTTAAACTTCATATGTTAAGTTGGCATGTTTAATCCCATCAACACCTTTGTACACCATGCTTCGGTGACCCTATTCACATGGTTTCCAAATCAAGTCGTCCTACTTACACACACATGTGAATTTACACATACAAGTGGTTAGGTGACCTTTATCCCACAAATATTGTAAACGCACCTCAAACACACAAGTTTTCTCCAATGTGGTAGGTGACCTTTATCCCATATCGAGTTCCAAGCGATTCGAGTGTTGTATAAAAGGATGGTGTTAGACTTTTTTAAAAGGGATTTTAGTTTTCTAAATTCTAGATTGGAAAACTTTTGTGTACCTTACATATGCATGCTTTCAAATGTATGGTACTTAGTGTGAAACCAATATTAAAAGTTCCTTTTAATAAAACCCATTTTATTATGAAATCATTAGCCTTTAATAAAACCAATATTATTACTTAATGATTTCTAAGGAACCAATTTTATGCAAGTTGTTGATTTTAAGTTGTCAAATATCCTTATCCACATAAGATAATACAAAACATAAAACAACCATTCAAGCATAAATAATCAACCACAAGTTCATAACCATAGCCATCTACATTTGGCCACACTTGTTGACCGAAACAAGTGTGCCGAAAGGTCTCTTGTAAGGGACCAAATGAACATAACCATGTACCGATGAACTCCCACTTGATCCCGCATCCAAATGCCTCAAGCGTCCATTTTGTGTTGTGACTTCTCCACTTTATTTAGGGCTTGTTAATGGGCTCCAATTTCAGCTCCAAGCTTCCATGGTCCACCAAGTTTGGGCTTTGGTTATTTGGGCTAGAATCCCATCTTGGACTATGAGATCCATTAAGGTCCAAAACCAAAACCCTAACTTTGTTACATCTTCTTTTTACAAAAAAATATATCCTAATACATTTTTCTAGTAAAAGAAATACAACAAATCTAATTATTATTACAAACCAATATGAATAAATAAATAGATTACAAACCAAAATAAAAGAATATTACAACCATATGGAATAATCAAATAATCAACCAACACAAACATTCATCCAAGCACAAGCATCCAACCAAACACAAGGCCTAGGCTAGGTTATGAACATCCAATACACATCCAAATATGCAAGATATACAAGCTAAATGGTTCCCCTTTTGAACCCCAAACTTTCGGTCAAGGCTAAAGGAAACCGAAGGTTTCGGGTTTTGTCCAAACAAAACAACCAATCATCCAAACGACTTAACCTTTCAAGATCATAACAAGCATGTAAAAAAAATAATCTTGAAAAGGTAGGGGAAACCAAAACAGCCCTAAAGGGTTCGGCCATATGGTGAAACCCACCATGAACCCAAAAATATAGAGATAAAAAGAAGCATGTATCCGTATAAGCGGCTCTTGATGCCATTGTTGGGTTTTTAACAAGATTATCAAAGCCATATTAAACCCATTTATATGAAAAACGCAGCGGATATAAAAGTTTTAAATCTTGTTATCTATGTGAATATAAAACCGATTTTATAAACAAAACACCCAAAACAAGGATCCATATACGAAATAAACATGCTTACTAACATCACACCCATAGTGGGTTCAAGAAATACTACCTTTCAAGAGATAAAGATAGTGAAAGAGTTGATGAATGAATGGCTAGCCTTCAATGGAGAAAGCCTCAAGCTTGTATACCCAAAGCTACTAACAACACACCTTGTTTGCTAGGATTTTTGCACTTGCACTACACAAGAAAAATTCTTGTTCTTTCTTCTTGTTTCAGCCGTGAGCTAGAGAGAAGAGAGAGGGAGGAGAATTTCTTGGTTGAAGATGTTTTGCATGTAATGTGGTTGGGGTGTTCAAAGGGGTGGTTCCAAGAAAGCATTAAAAGCAAACTTGAAATTCAAAAGGGATATTAATCCCTCCTAATTTCGCCCCCCCCCCCCCTTATTTTTTGTGTCTTAATAATTTGTAACAAGATAAATAACATGTTATTATATACAAGTTTAATTAAACATGTACCATATTAACATGATATTAGATACATGCAATATCTCATAACCATTATCATATACATATTATTTAACCAATTTAAATAATATCATAAGATAATTTGTATAAATAAATTATCCACATAATTTATTTATTCCTCAAGTGCAAATATTTAGAAGCCCATTTTCTAAATATCATAAGTGTTAATATTTAATTGTTAGATCATATCTTACAATAAATATTATGGTGTTTGTCTAGCTTGTTATTGGGTATGACCCGACTTGGATCATAATGTACTAGCCACATCAATTATAATATGTGTCTTGGGCAGACCAATTCCAACATGTATACGTGTGAAATCATATGCTTGTTAAGAGATCAAATCTCCACCTACTTAGATATTTACTTGCATAAATCATTAGGTCTTCGATGGGTTGTAACTTGGCTTAGGCTCGGGTATGGATTATTTGGAAAAAGTTGCTAAATGCTAAAGACGATGGTCTTGGCTTATTTATCTAACATAAACTACAAGGAAAGCATAAAAGGTTCCCTATACAATACTTCAAGCTAGAAGGGATATGCTAACTTGAGACTCATTTAAGGTCAGATTGTAAAGACCGTACTTTGCTTTCAAAAACCTTACTTCATCTTTCACCCGAAGATACACAAAACTCTCCTTTCGTAAGGATCTTTCACCCAAGAGAATTCAGCAGAGTGACCCTCCACCAAAAGCTTTCTCAAATGATGGACTTAGGCCTCTATTTATAGGCTTTCTGGAGTGTTTAAGCATAGCCCCGTGCCTAAAAGGCATGACCCCGTACTAGTACAATGCTTGCCAAAGTTGGTCGGTTCGTACGTGTAGGAGGTGTCGGGCATGGGCCCGTGTTCAATGGGGCACAGCCGCATGTTTGAGGTGGGGCACGGCCCCGTGACTCATGGGGCACGGTCCAATGATCACTTTTGGGGAACAGTACTTTTTTTCCTATCAAGATGTCCAATCATGGGGGTGTGCCAATTTAAGCACGATATGTGTTTTAGGCATGTCATGGGGCATGATTAACGAGGCATGACCCCATGCATGGACTTCATAGCTCGATTTTCTATAAATTTCTATTAAATATGCTTCTTTTGTCCATCTTGCCCTTTTGAACACCTGAAAACACAATTTAACATTTTTAAGTCCATTTTCATCATTTTAATAAAGATTTTAAGGAATAATTGATGTGCTCTTGATGGATTTTTATGTATAATTTAGAGCACATCATGGAACCCACACCTTCTTCACAACACTCAAATGATCAACCTTCAAGGGAAAGCTACCATCCCCAACCTTTAGATCTAAACCAACCAAATATCTGGTGGTGAGTGGGATGACTTTGGTTATGTACTCTCATCCCCCCCATGATTCTTCTAATAAAGATAAGGGGAGCATGAAACAAAAGGTGCAAAAATTGACGGATACATCCACATATCTTGTTTCAAAGGTTAGTCACCTGGAATATTAGGTGGCTACCTTACAAAGGCATGTGCTTAATCAGTAACTTGAGATCACCGATCTCAAGGATAACCTAGCTGAGAGGCCTACCAGGCAGGCTCAACCATGTCCACAAGAACCTGTGGATGTAGTGGACCTAACCTCCAGTTTATTTTTGCAAGTAAGTGATGCTACCAAAAAGGGGGAGAAAGTCACTACAATCATAGAACATGGGAGCACTGCCCAGAGAATGGACATTGAGGATTCACCACCCTCACTTGCAATTGTCCATACTCAAAAACCTTCTCTGGCCCACATTAATGTGGATGCCATCTTTCAAAGCTTATCTTAGGAGGGTTTTGTACTAAGGGCCATATCACCTCCATCCTATCTTGCTAAAAATCCAATCATAGGATAGAGGTATGACATTGATAGAAGGGCCTTGGTGCTTTTTAGATTTCAGGGTCAACAAGAAATATTCAACATCTACAACCTGGGATTCTATAAAAGCTTCCCTCTTGCAATCCTGCCACTTGTCAACCCAAGTCAAAATAGACATGTTGATAGGTTAGAAGAGAGGATTCAAATGAGGGTGTCTGAGGAGTTTAAAAGAAGAACAAGCATTTATAGATAAAGGCTAGCATGAAAAACAATTGGTCAACTGGACTAAGTTGGACCCTAAGATTAGCTTCAAAGGGGAAACCTTAGTTGAAGGCCTAGTTGTGGACTCTGTGAACCTTAAGAGTCCTACTCCTTCAGCACCAATCACTCTAAGTGAGACACCAGTTAGTGAAAGTGTCTCACAGCCTCTCCCTGCCTAGAGATTAAATAAAGAACAAGTATAAGAAGGCAAAATCTCTCTCCTCCCTAAGTCGCACAGGCTAGTGATTGACAAAAGAAAGAAGATTCTATCTGTAATGGAGATTGAGGAGAAGAAAAGGGAGACTGTCACACCCTCAAAATCCGCGTGCGGGGTTTTACCGTGAGGCGCGTGACATACCAGGATCTCAGTCATTAGTTACCAAGAACGACTCTATATGATTAATAAACAAAACCAGAGTTAACGTTTAAAATACTGCGGAAGCGTTTTAAAACCAAAAAACCCAAAACAAGTACTATGTAAAGAGAATGCGCAAAACATACGCGCCCCAAACACAAATGTTTAATATGAAAATAATCCCAAATTTGTAAACAAGCAAATGTAGACAACTCAACAATGCTGACGTGCATGCTCCTAGGCAACTGGCAACCTTAACCTGAGAATAGCATACTAAACAAGTCAACACATGGTTGGTGAGTTCAAGAGTTTGCGTTAAAGTATAAACCAATCAACAGTTTCCAGAGCATAAGTAGTGTATTGCAATAGATAGCTAGTCTATTAACATAAAAATATTAATCATAGTGATCTCGCGATTCAAGCTGACTGTGTTACGTTTGTGCCTCCCGTCACGACTTACCAGGTCGTGACGAATATATGTTAGGAAAAAATTGCACCCGTATGACCTCGAGTCACACAGATGGGGCTCGTCAGACCCAGTAGTACTACCCAAAATTTCCCCGCTATTCAATATTAACAATCCGAAAGTGTGAGGACTTTCCATGGTAAACAACACTATATCAATATTATACACACTCATATATAAAAGCGTTTGTGATCAACAGTATGCTATCTCCCCCAAAAGAGATTATGTAAAATGAGTGGGGCAAGAACTCACCTGGTATGTAAAGATAATTACTAAAGAGAACTGGTGATAGGTGCAAAGACAACCCTTCAAAGGTTACCTAGAATACAAGAGTACATAAGTACGTGTACACAGAATCAACATGAAACCCTAAGTGCTCTACAAACCAAAGAACTCAAGGTTTTAGAAAGACAAGACACATTTGACCCAGTTGACCCGTTGGTAACATTATAGGTGATAACTCGTTAATACTAACACAACAGCATGTCATACATGATCACATACAACTTGATTACATATAGCACTTCATTAACCACATATACTACCTAGATCATCATGCAACTAGATATCACACAAGTCATGCGAATCACAACAGGCCAAAACAGATGACAAACCAAATCAACATCCCTATAGCCTAAACAACACATTTCATCACCTTAGAAATCATCCATGAACACACTAGCATGATCCTAATATCCCAAACATGCTCAAATCATCCAATTCAAGGATTTGCACAATTAAAGTTTCCCTTTTGGGAAAGTTCATCCCAAATTCATCAAACTCACACTACATTCATGAATTCATCAATTATATACCAATTCAAGTCCATAACAACATCTAAAGATGATCAACAACACCTAATCATCATGATTCATCAACATTCAACACCACAAGTTACTATTTTTAGCAATGTATGAACTATAACACATCTTCTTGATTTTCAATTGTTCATAACATCAACTTAGCATCTAATCATCATCACAAACACATCCATAACATTCATACATCATCAAATCATCAATTCATGCAAAATAAAGTTACTATTCTTAGTAACCTATGAACCATAAATCAAAATCGAAGCTTTCTTGCAAAATAGACGTTAACCAATATGCATACAACCTAACTAGCATCATTACAACATCAAACAACCAACATTCAACATCCAATTTGATCCAAAATCACCTCAACCTCTCGGCCAAAGATGATCATGTGAACAAACAACCAAAATCCAAACTTTCTTGCATAATCAACGTTAACTAGCATGTATTCAATCTAACTAACATAGTAACATCCACAAACATTAAGGAATTCGACATCCAATCATCACATTCGAACCATAACCCTCGGCCACATCAAAATACGTGAAAAGAGCACAAAACTAACCTTTAAATCGTGTGTTGGGCGAGGTTTGATGCTTGCTACACGTTTGAACCACTTGGAACTAATCAAGATCGATGTTTATTGCTTGGTTTAGGTCGAATTTCGCAAAGGGAGAGGGGAAGAATGCAGGTCGCGGCCGATGGGGTGTTTAGGGTTAGGATTTTGATTTTTTTATTTTATTTAATAATCCATAATTACCCTTTTAACCCTTATAATTTGTATTTTATAAAAATTAGGCTTTTAACACCCTTTTAAGATGTTTTTAACCAAAATAATAAACACATGAACTAGTAATAACAATTATATGCTTTATCTTTACTAGTCACACAATCCACGAATTAAATACACACGTTTCCACGTTACGCGATAAAATTCACAATAAACATTTAAATCACATAATCACAACTAATAATCAACATAGAAATTATTGTTTAACATTATTAATTATTATTATGTCACCAACGTTCAACGACAACTAGTGTGTGCTCCCGACACGTGTATGCAAGAGTTAACGGAACAAACGGAGTTTGGTAACGGAAAATTACCGGATGTCACAGAGACGAAGAGGAAAGCAAGGGAAGAAAGACAAAGAGAGACTCCTAGTTTCATGCAGGCTGCAATCAGGGCTGCTCATAGGCCAAACACTCAAGAAGATGAGTTAAGTACAGCCAAATTAAACTACCTGGGAACTAGGAACTACAATATTGATGATCTAATCTCTCTTCCCTTGGATGTCTTAACTGAACTGGCAGACATAGAGGTGTCTAGAGAGAGGAAGGAGGCTGAGAATGTTGCTTTGCTCCTCAAAACCAAAGAAGAAAGAAAAGAAAAGAAAATTATATAAAGCTCATGTCCTCTCCCTAGTTCAAGAGATGCCTGAGGTAGAAATTATGGTTGTAGAGGAAGAAGCTCAAGTAGACAAAGAAAATGATAGACAGAACATGTTCAACTACTTGAGTGCTACAGGTTTCTACCAGGCAGAAGCTTTACTCCCTCTATCTGATGATGATATAGAGTTTGAGTATCTTAAGCAGCTGGAACAAAAAGCAATTAAAGAGAAAAAAGCTGCTAAGAGAAAGATAAGGGAGGAAGCTCAAAAATCAAGGGCCACCATCAAAGCTAACAAGAAGAAGTCTGAAACAGACAAAAGATGGTGAGCTTCTTAAAGTTGTATGGGTTCTCTAAAAGAAGGCTTGGTCCCATGTCTCTATCCATAATGGATGAGCACATCAGGGTGATCAAGCATAAGATCAAGAGGGGTAAGCTTCAAGACTTGCATTCTCCACCAAGGCAAGCTCCACCTAAAGCTAAGGTCAAGGTTGAACCCAACCAAACAACAAAACCAAGACATATTGTTGATCCACAACCAGCTTCATCTTCTGACCCACAGCAAGGTGATGAACCTTCTTTTGAACATATGAAGGGAAAGGACCAAACTGAGAAGGAAAAAGAAAGAAAAGGTGATAAAGACTAAGCTTCTCAGTTAAAGTATAGAAAGACGAAAAGGATTGCCATTAGAAGAGACTTGAAGACAAAAAACAAGAAGAGGTCTAAGGCATCCACCTCTACACCTCAGGATGAGTCAGAACATCCTAAGGGTCAACCAAAAGAGGTTGCTCACCTAACCCCCTTACATGTAGAGCCTCTAGCTGCTGAGAGACCCATCATGGCTTAGGTGTATTCTCCAAACCCAGACAGATGGTATGTCACAAGAGATCAAGGAGGTCAAAAAATATTCTTCTGGAAAAACATACTTGACCTGCCCGAGTATGATCTCTTGGACATAAAGAGATTCTGTGAAAGCCTGAAGAATCCAGACCAGCTGATGAAGAGAGGAATGGCTTTAATTCTAATGGCGTCAACCAAGTTGAAGATCCACCTTCATTGCACTCTTTAAGTTTTGGTAGCATCAGCCTAGAGGGAGTTTATAAGATCAAGATGATTATCTTAGAGGCTGATGCTAACCAAAGATCTCTCAGCATGCACTAAAGTACAAGGAAGTACTTCGGAAGATTTGACAACGCACAAAGAAAAATAACTAAGTGATAAATCTTCTGAAGCCAAAGATAGGAATCTTCCAAAGCCAAAAGTGAAGTCTTCCAAAGCTTGAAGACTAAACACTTTCGAAGACTAAGAAGACATGTGTGTCTGACATACTTTTGACAAAAGTAGAAGACCTTTCTGCTATCAGCTCTAAAGACTCACCAACTTACATAAGTACCAACTAATATAAGTTGGTGATTACCTTTTTACTTTTGTCAATTATACATCATGGTTTCTTTTTTGTAACTTCCTACTTTAGTACTTTTATCCGTATTGTAATACAATAGGATGTGAGCTATGGCATGTCATAGTCACATGTCAAAAGGCAATCTCCCTTTTGACTTTACATTGGTAATACTTGTAAACACTTGAGAGCAATATACATCATCCTTAAAAACCAATCTTTGTGTTCTTCACTTTTCCTTACTTGTTATTATTAGTTTTACTGCCTGGTTCCCTATTTGATCTAGTAAGTGTGTTCAGTTGATAATCCCCAACTATGAAACTGTTGTGAACCATAATAGGTCCTGCACTCTTGCTAGACACTACTAGCTAACACTGATAATTGGTATGATCCTATTCTATCCACCTTGACCTCTCGAAGTCTCGACTTGCTTTTGTAGTGGGTTGAAGGTAGGCTGTCGACTTCCATTCGAATCTCAACTTACAGGGTGGTTAACTTATTTGGGCATGGTCCCCCGCTTAACAAGTTAATTAGTCTTATTCTAATCCTATGCCTTCTATGTGATAAAGCCATATTCATCTTAATTGAAACTTAAACATAGATCAGTTTTCTATCGGTTAAAAGTATATATGTTTATTCCTAATTACGTATTAAACCCCTGGTTAACTCTAAATATTATGCTTCTAACTTATCTTATATTATTTCTAAGATTTTTTCTTAAGTAATAAGCATTTCTTCAACTACTGCAAACCAAATTTAGGGGTACATATAGAGACATGTTAAATCCCCTTTTATAAGAGGATTGGTGATAACCCTATTAGGCGAACCATACCTGAACCCCTAGTGTATTGGATTAAATCTAATATGATGGTAGGGGTTGTTAACCTTGTATTTAATTCTTAAGGTACGTTTAGCTTGTGATGTGTTTTTAGAGGAACCAAAATTTGATAAAAGAACTATTATTTAAAGAAACTAGATTTGGTATTGGAATTTACCAAGTGTCTTGTAATTTAAATGAATTAGAATTTATCAAAAGTATTCTAATTTGTAATGGATTTAAATGAAAAAAACATTCAAAATGGGTATTAAAATCTTTCATAGGTGTCGAAGCCCACAACACCCCCACCTACTAATGGTCACCATCACAATCATATTCCCCGTAGCTACCTATTCAAAAAGATCATCTTCGTTTCACCAACATAACCATTGGTGTGACTGTACTAGTGGTGGTAATGACGGTGGATGTGTGTTAGTAGTGGCGACGATATCATGGAGATGTTGTGCTGGCGGAGAGGACGATGGTGGAGGTGGTGTGTTGGAGATGACAATGGTGGAGGATGGGTGATGGTTAGAAAGACGATAGCTAGTAAAGGTGGCAATGACGACCGTGTGAGTTCCTTGATAATTTAAAAGAAATGTTTGAGCTCCTTTACATGAATGAATTTAAGTGAATTTATTTTGATTTCAATTTCAATTCGAGATCCAAATTCTATTCTTAACGAAACATTATATAATTAAAATTCATATTCAATCCCAACAAATTCTATGAACCGAACTCATTAAAAAGTAAAAGTAAAATTCAATTCCACTAAATTTCACTGGATTTCACAAAACAAACACACCCTTAAGAAAATTCATAAGATCCAATAATGATTTAGACATAATAATCATCATCTATTATTTATCAAAAAACTCAAAAGTAAATAATAGAAGAGAGAAATAGTTGTAACACCCGGCCCCTCATAACACCAATATTGTCCGTTTTGCTCGCGAGGAGCTCACGAATTTGCTTTTGTTTGCCCGGGTGAAAACTTCCCAGGGAGGTCACCCATCCCTGGATTGTTGCCACCTGAGCACGCTTAACTGTGGAGTTCTCTCATCCACAGCGAATACGCCCAAAACGTGTTGGTGATATTAGATGCCAGACATTACTTATGAACCAAGAATCTCTCCTGTCCACGGCAAATGTGGGATGTATGTAGGGTGTCACAATCACCCCCCCCCCCTTTGGACTCGTCGTCCTCGATGAGCATGAGAACTCACCATCCCGGTGAGGTTTGTCCCACCATCCAGGGATAGCGTGCTCAGGTGGCAGCAATCCAGGGATGGGGTGACCTCCCTGAAAAGTTGTCACCTGGGCAACCCAAAGCAAATCCGGGAGATCCTCGTGAGTAAAGCAGACAATATTTATGGTATAAGGGGCCGGATGTTACAATAGTTGTGTTTAAATGATATTTGAAGTAATAAACACAATGTTAATATGTCTTGCATGTTATGTATTTAACGCTATATGACAATAAAAGGTAATTAAAAACTTAAGCAATGTGTTATAGAATTTTTATAAAATCATGCATCCAATTTAATCTATACTTGTAACACCCCGAAAATTTAGCAAAAAAAAAATAAAAGAGAGAGAAAAGAAAAGAAAAGGGAGAAGAAGAGTATTACTTAAAAACAAGGGGTTAAAAGTGTGCTAGGGATAAACTTGCCTATAATGGGATTCAAAAAGGAGTATGGCTGCCCACACTTCATTGTTACACAGACACTTTGGCTGGAAAGGAAAGAAAGAAGTTCTAAACTGGTTTCTAGAGAGAGAAAGAAGATGATATTCAAGAAGGTAAGGTTTCCTAGTGTTTTTTTTCTCGGTTTTCAGTGGGTTTGAACTTTTGGACCGATCTTTATGTGTTTTCTTTGTGTTTGGCAACTTGTTTTGTGTGTTTTAGTGCTAGAACTCTAAGTAGCTCTTGGGTTTGAAGAGTTTTCACTCGAAAGCTGTTAGAGGTGAGTTCTAGATCCCTTTTTTACATGTTTCTATTTGTTTGGGGCTGGTATGCATATTAAAATATAGTTTTCTGTACAAACTATGTATTTTCCATAAATGTATGACTGAATTATGATGTATGTGTGTTTATGTGACTTCTGTGATGTTGGGTAGATGTTTAGTATGTTTAAAGTGTGTAACATGTTAGATCTATGCTAAGTATAAGTTAGAATGATGTTTGGGGACTGGAAAATACGTATGATGCATTACAGGTGATAATTATTGTGTTCGCTGTGGACTTGGTACGTCCGCTATAGACACTTAGAAAAATCATTCATGTGTCCACTGTGGACTTTACACGTCCACTGTGGACACTTAGAATAATTGTGCATGTTGTCCGCTGTGGACTTTACACGTCTCCTGTGGACACTTAGACAATCTATCCGTTGTTGACTTTACATGTCCGCTGTGAACACTTAGGAATTTTTAAGATTGTCCGTTGTGGATTTGTTCATCCGCTGTGGACTTTGTTCATCCGTTGTGGACTTTGTTCATCCGCTGTGGACACTTAGTAAATTTTATAAACTATCTTCTATGAACTTTGTTCATCCGTTGTGGATACTTAGAATATTTTGGCTATCCGCTGTGGACTTTGGCTGTCCGCTGTGGACTTTGGCTGTCCGCTGTGGACTTTGGCTGTCCGCTGTGGACACTTAGAAATTTTAAGCCATCCGCTATATGTTTGTTCATGCGCAGTAGACACTTAGAATTTTTCTGAAATTTTGGGAAATAGAATTTAGTGTTAAGACTTGATGTTTTATGGTGGTTTATGCCTGTTGATGTTATGTATGCTTGAGGGCTGTTGTTGATGTTCTATAATATGTATTAAAATATGACTTTACGTGGTGGGATATGTGCTTATGTACATAAAGTATTATTGTTATAAAAGTGAAAGATAAATATAATGAAAAGTGAAACGTAATGAATAAATTAAAGTCTTGCAAGCATATTAAAAAGGGGACACAACTCATTATGGGTTTCCACCAGTGTGCTAAGTACACAAATAAAGGTCAGTCTTTGTGATTGATGGAAATGTACGAATCGAGATCCTTGCCACATGCCCCCAAGACTGTAGTCGCTTCGTGCACCAATGATAGGGCATAGCATATGGCAGGATCTAGATAGAAGTGAAAGATAATAAAGTACGAAACAAACGATTATGAACGATTATGAAAGATAATAAATGATTATTGTCAAGATGTACGTATGATGTGTGATCACAAACAAAAGTAAAGGAAAGATTTTTATTAAAAGTAAAGTATTTTATTATATAAACTAGAACTCACTCAGTGTCGTTGACTTTTATATGCATATCAGTTGGCAGGTAATCGATGATGCTGAGGAGGTGCAGTCATGGATGCATAAGCTACTGGGGATGATTCGAGTCTGGCATCCATATTTTGAAATGTCAAGGTATTAATACAATTTTTGGGTTGTAAACGAAATGGTATGATAATTTGACATGTTTTTATTTGTTAATGAAAAGTTAAATTTCCGCTGCAAAACGAGGTTTTTTATATTATTTATGTGATGATTGACCAATTGTAAGCGTCTCGGGAACGCGGCCATACAAGTTGGTATCAGAGCCAATGTTTAAGAGAATTGGGTAAAATATTTTCAAAAACCTAAACTTAAACATAGAATGGTACAAGAAAGGGAAATGGATGCCAGTCCTAGTAGCTACATGCCTGTAGGTAAATGTTTCATCTAAACGTTTTATGTAAATTAATGGAAAAAGGAATTATGTGCGTGTGCTATGTGAATTAGTGTTTTTAGTAGATTTGGATACTGATGTAATCTGGATAGGAAATGCTTGGGGGATGAAGAGTAAAGTAAGTGGCTAATCACAACTCGCCACAATAATTAGGGACTTACTATACTTGACATAATCTGAGCTATTACCTTGAATGACCGTGTTGGTATTTGAATCTTATAGTGCTTAGAGATGGCTGGTGGTAGATCTTCACAGGCTTCTAGAGGTGGAGGTCATGGTGGACGTGGTACTGGACCACGTGTCATGAGGAACAGGGCTAGGACTGCTGAAATGGCTCCTGAAGAGACCGAGCTTCATCACCATGTAAGTGGGGATGAGAGCATTAATCTAAAGGCCTTAGTGAAGGAGGCTATAGTTGAAGGGGTTCATCAAGTCATGTACATGATTTTGCCATCTGTGGTGACTGGGGTCATTAGGGCCATAAGGGAAGATGAGAGGAGAGGGGAGAACTGGAGTGGAAAACGTGCTGGTAGTGGCGGTTTCCCTCCCAAGGGCAAAAGGGCGAAGGTAGAGGGTCGTAAGGTGGCTGCAACCGAGTTAGGAGTTAAGGTGTGCTAGAAGTGCGGGAAGGGGCATGCAGGAGAATGTAGGTAGGGATCGAATCTCTGCTTTCAGTGTGGAAGGGAAGGCCACATGGCAAGGGATTATCGTGTGGTGAAATGTTACAACTGTGGCAAGAAGGGGCATATGAGCAAGGACTGCAAGAAGCCGAGGGCTGAGAGCTCCGGGGCAAAGAAGGGGACTAAGAAGGAGGGTGGAGGGAAGGCCAAGGCATACGCTATAACTTAGGAGGAGGCTAGGGTGGACCCCAATGTGGTGTCAGGTACTTTTCTAGTAAACCAAACTTATGCTTCTGTGCTTTTTGATTCTGGTGCTAGTAGGGGTTTTATTTCTGTTGCCTCCTGTGATAAGTTGCCTGCTAGGAGTAGGAAGATTTATGTTGGTCCTTCTGATCGATATAACAGTGCACTTGATTGATAAACACAAACAAATCCCACTGATAACACAGATATCAATTATATTTGTGTAAAATATAGATCAAACACTATAAAATATGGATGAACAATGATGAACACCTCAAGAACATTCAATAAAACCCTTGTTTGATCTGAATTGATTGTTGAAGATATTACAAAGTGGAAGCTCCTCAATCAATGGCTCATTCAAGCTCTCCCAAAACCTAATTGTCACTGATCTATATATAGTGATAATATTCACTAATGACATATTAAGCCCCTAGACTTAGACAATTAGAGAAATTACATATGAAACATAAAAATGACTTAAACATAAATAAATATATTTTGTTGACACAAAATATATTTATTAACAATAAACTCCTAGTCGTTTATATCTTCAACATCTTGTCTCGGTTCTTCGTTTCGAACGCGTCTGTTTGCCTTTTCCGATGACTTTGACAGTGATGTTGACCTTTGTTGACTTTGACTGTATTGATAATATAGACTATCCTTATCAGACCCAACAATACTCCCCCTTAGTCTATCATTATCAATGTCTTGTATTGTGATCAGCACCGATAAGTCAACCATAAAATGATCTTCAATCTTCCCCTAGATTGATGATCTGGTATTGAAGATTTTTCATCTTTCAGGCTCTCCCTTTTTGTATGCTCCCCCTCTTCGTGTGCATTCTTTGTGAATAATCAGGAACAACTGTTCCAACTCTCTATTATTGAGTGCTTCAGAAGATGTAGGAGAAGGAATCCTAGCTCGGTATCTTCTGCAAACTTGAGGAACAGGTTCTCTGGTCAGGTACTTTGCTTAGCTGATGATCGGCCATCATTTGAAGCAAAAATCTGTAACACAATCACAACCACAATCTTGCAACTTCCTGTCAGATCATTTCAATTAACAAATAAACCCGCATTTATCTGTGTGTGTAATTTCCAGTGAAATGCATGTGAAAATAATAACATTTTAATAGCATAATGTGGAAGACTTGAAATAATTTAAAATGAAAAACCCCCTTTTTATATATATATATTTTTTAATCACCTTACACCAAAAACTTATTCGATCATGAGATCACATCCTCAAGATATACTTAAGCACAAGGATGTATTTAAACATCGACAAGTTAGTGAGATCATACTAAAGCAGAGTCTGATCACTATTTTAAAATTTTGATACCCAAAAACAGTTCAAGAATGATTGTTAGTATATTTTTCCAAATTAAACACATGCCTTATTCTTTTCAACGAGTGACCTGCAACTTATTTTATCATGTTTTAGGATCGATTAGAGAAGCTCGGGTAACTTGGTTCCCACATACATCCGGCAAAGAACTTATCCCGTCATCAGGGCTTATTGAGTAAAATGATTAACTCTGCTTGATTTTCTTTTGACGTTCAACAATGATCTTAGTTTAAGAATCACTATGCTTTTATTTTAGGGAACAGATGATGAGAGCTCCAGGTCTATACTTAGTATAACAGAGGAGATGATCAACTAAGCATGCTGATGAGAGCTTCAGGTCTATACTTACGTATAACAGAGAAGATCATCGCTCCAGGTCAATGCTTCCGTATAGAAGAGGAAATAAGCACGAAATATACATCTGAAGAGCTAACGAGAAGCTACATTCAGGACTTGGGGATAGGGAGATTTTGAAAATGTCAAAGCAGAGGTTTTGAACTCTCAACCCATTTTTGACAGAACATGTAACTTTGTGCAGGCCGAGATGTCATGGAAATGATCCTTATCATCGAGTTCTAAAGCTTTAGTTAGGCTACAAAATTACTGTTTACTTCGTTTTTGGGCTGAGCCTACCATGCATATCATATAATGAAACTATCTTTTTAGATTTTAGAATTTTAAGTGATACAAACATCTACATCAGTTACTATCATTTCTCACAAAGGTACAAGTCATGCAACCAAGCATACAAAGAAAACATACTATCATTTCTCAGTCATCCCAAATCAAGTTCTTAGTTCCCATTTCAATTATACTAGCAAAGAAAGTCTTCCAAATTATACTAGCAAAAAGATGAGAACTAAGTACCAAGAAAAATGCAGTGATTGTGAAGTGTGAACTGTAATAGTGCAGATAAGTATCCAAAAATATGGATGAGATACCAAAACCATAACCTGTTTGTTCCGCTTCAAATTTGACTGAGGAACATTCTCTGTCGGTGAAACGAATTACTAACAGTCCTCCTGAACTGTTCCTGCACTCATTAACAGATTAGTTAGAGAGGAGGACCCAGGCCATCATGGTCCTGGGAGTTCCTTTTTCATCAGTGTACATAACCTGCTTTAGCACACACCCTTTTGAAAAATCATTTATTTCTTTAACCTTTTGTTTTACTTTCTAAATTTGGCTGTCCGATTTGGACTTTGGCTGTCCGATGTGGACTTTGGCTGTCCGCTATGGACACTTAGAAATTTTAAGCCATCCGCTGTATGTTTGTTCATGAGCTGTAGACACTTAGAATTTTTCTGAAATTTTGGGAAACAGAATTTAGTGTTAAGCCTTGACGTTTTATGGTGGTTTATGCCTATTGATGTTATGTATGCTTGAGGGCTGTTGTTGATGTTCTATATTATGTATTATAATGTGACTTTACGTGGTGTGATATGTGCTTATGTACGTAAAGTATTATTGTAATGAAAGTGAAAGATAAAGATAATGAAAAGTGAAACGTAATGAATAAATTAAAGTCTTACAAGCATATTAAAAAGGGGTTCATAACTCATTATGGGTTGCCACCTCGACAGTATGTTGAGTGCACACATAAAGGTCAGTCTTTGTGATTGATGGAAACGTACGAAACGAGATCCTTGCCACTTGTCCCCAAGACTATAGTCGCTTCGTGAACTAATGATGGGGCATAGCATATGGCAGGATCTAGATAGAAGTGAAAGATAATAAAGTACGAAATGAACGATTATGAACGATGATGAAAGATAATAAATGATTATCAAGATGTACGTAAGATGTGTGATCACGAACGAAAGTAAAGGAAATGTTTTTATTCAAAGTAAAGTATTTTATTATATAAACTAGAACTCACTCAGCATCGCTGACTTTTTATATGCATATCAGTTGGCAGGTAATCGATGATACTGAGGAGGTGCAGGCATGGATGCATAAGCTGCTGGGGTTGATTCGAGTCTGGCATCCATATTTTGAAATGTCAATGTAGTAATATAATTTTTGGGTTGTAAACGAAATGATATGATAACTTGACATGTTTTTATTTATTAATAAAAAGTTAAATTATCGCTGCAAAACGAGATGTTTTATATTATTTATACGATGATTACGAACTGTAAACGTTTCGGGAACAGGGACGTACAATACTTCTCACGATTCTTCTCCATGCGTTTTATTATTTTGATGAACTAATCCTTAGGATTTGGTTGGTATTGAAACAAAGGAATTTTTTGTCCATATATTTACTTGACCACTTTGATTGGCCTATAGAAGTTTAGGTCTCCTTTTCATTCCTTAAAGTGCTTTATTAATGTCACCAGTTCCCTAAGTTTTCTTCAAATTTTCACATATAAATGTATAATAATTGATATATTCTATATATAATAATTATGCTAAAAACTAATAATTTCTTAATAAAACTAAATAAACGCGAGTCACATGAAAAATTGAATGTTCAGGTTTTAAAAGTCCGTTGTTAATTCAGATCGTACTTTAATTCAAGAAAATTTGACGAATTAAATACATACAAACGGGTTTACCGAAAAATTTAAGTCCGATCTCGATCCAGCTTTCATTCACTTGAGACTTTTTCACCTGAAAATATAAGTTAAAATGTATAATGATTCCAAAAACACTAATCGAAAATACATAAAAGTTTTTTTTTTTTTTTTAAATCAACTTGTTTGATGTGAACGTGTGGCATACACGTACCCCAACTACATAACATAATTGATTATAAAATTTTTTGACCACAAGATACCACAGAGATTACAAGGGCCACATGAAAAAAAAGATTCAAATATTCTTATTGTAATCATCTAAAAACGTAACAAAAAAGATTCTTTGTTATCAAACAAAAGACCGGTGAGTTTACAAACAATTCAGATAAGGTTGACAACATATATTGGACGTGTCGAAGTTACGAACTAAGAGTTTAGTTATACGGTATTATCTTTTCATATACCACTCAAAATGATTCGGCTTTATTTTATATACCTTTTTGTTCGTATCTTGCAATTTGATAAATGACACGTAACACGCATTATACTTTAGTTAAATATTAGTAAAATAATTATACTAATAATAATATTAGTTTCTTTCAAATAGCTATAATATTATATTTTCTTTTAAACAATCAATCTTGCACTAGGCTTAATAGTTCATAACCTTTTATGGTTAAAAGTTAACTTTAAATTCGAAAAATTTATAAGTAATATCTTAATAGTTACCTATTAATCATTCACACTTAAGGTTAACTCTTAACAATTAAAAGCTATAAACCATTATAAGATGGTATTTTAATTATTATTAAGATGCTAGCTAACGACTCCTAAGATTTATCCATAATAAGCTCACAATTATATTTTGTTAGCTTAATCGGAGACTTCGTAAATTGTCATCTTCCTGGAATTACTCTCATATAAGCATACTTAATTGTGAATTTTTCAAATTACGCACAACCATTCTAACGCACATTAAATGTATTTGAGGTATTGCATTTCTTATGAACACATCACCTATCATTTCTATGTTCGCCATGGGATTTGTTTAAGATGTTATAACCCATCCTATATAGTTTCATCGTCCCTCATATGGTTTGAGCCCATGCTACCTTAATAGGGATGTGAGATTCACCTAAGGTGTTCCATACACCCTTGAGGACTCATTGTAGGAGTTTATATAGGAATCGTGGTAAAATAATAACAAAACCACTTATATTAATATAATATTATACAAAAATATAAAAGTAGTAAATTGCATTTCAATTACAAACTGAAATAATTATAATGCAAGAACACAAGAAGTAGAAGATTAAGAAGATGGATGAAATTGGCTGAGAACTTTCAATCTATATGAGTCACTTAAAACAAATTTCGAGTCTCATAAGAGAACTCTTTTGTTTACTAGTGTACAACAACCGAAATAATTAGTACTGTCAGGATTGAATTAAGAGCCTTAATTGTTACCTCAAGAAAGAAGATGAAGATCAAAGATTATAGAGCATTCAAGTAGGTGTTTTTGGTGTGTTTAGAGGTGTTTCTCAACCAAATTTCACCTTGGTGTTTGTAGTTAAACACAAGTTGAAATTTCCTTTCTCTGTACAAGGAATATATTAAATCTCCAATGCAATTCACGTGATGTTAATAAATTGTTTGAGATTATTCACCTTTGATGTTTCAACTTTCTTCTGCATCAAACAGTACAATTGTTTCAACTTGAATGAAACAATCTAGTTGTTTCAACTGTTGAGCAGATGTTGTGAACTGGTCTATACAACCTGTTAAACTATAGTCGTGCGAGTCCCTGACCAGAGGATGTTGCTTAACTGTTGCACGAAGGAGCTTTTCGGACAAGCTGTTGAGCTCCAACACAACACGTTGGAGCTTCTCGGACAAGTTGTTGAGTTTCAGAGCTTCTCTAGCCATACTACCGGCCTGGTGGAAATTGTCAAGTTATAAACTCCCTATGATGATAATGATGCTTATCCACATTTATTTGAATTTGTATTTGTTTTAGTCTAGTCAAATAGTTGTTATAGTTTGGCATAACAAACTCCTTTGTATTCTAACCCTTGTGGGTCTTATGTACCATTCCAAATCTATGAATGAATTGAGTACTCTAGCAGCAACAAGTCCTACGTCACGTGCACTTGATCACCTGAGTAGATGACTAATAGCACGTAGTTGCTGGTGCACTCCAGCGGTTGCATGAACTTACTAACCGTAGGACCACTTCAAATCTAGTCCCTCCTTTTATCCGAAACGGGCTTTGTTAATTTAAACACTCAACTTTAAGCATGGATATCTCATTCATTTAAGTTTCGTTTTGGATGCGGCTTGGTTTGGTTTAAGCAGTCACATTGTAGAAGACAAATGTAATAGATAACATATATATTACAGCAGTTAATTATGTCTAAAACTGGAAAAAATATTTTCTCTCTTTTATTAAAAACTTAATTGTTATCAATTATTCCGACACTCGTCATTCCTAACACCACAAGAGTTTTACTATATATAAATTTACCTTAGTTGTATACTAGTACAAATATGAGAGTATGTTATGCTTAGCAGGGCCGAGGAACCGCTGGGAATCAAATAGAGTATAACTATGATAAAAACCAAGGTAAATTTTCATAAGGAATTTTATCTCTTAATACCTAACTTGTATTTTTATAACTTGTATTTTTAACTATCATAAAATAAAAGTTTGCACATAAAGTAGATTACATAAAATGATTTAAGAATTTGATTAATTCTAAGAGAATTACAATATGAAATTATCAGGAGAAAAAGTATTCACAAGTATTTACGTGAACTTAAAATCTGCATAATAACACAATGGATACTAACCGGTGACAGAAGGAGAATTTTTCAGCTGGTGTTCGCAATATAATATCTTTTATTTTAGGACTAGGTAGCGCCTTCCATGTGATGCCATAAGAAATGTGATACAATTATATAATTTTAAAAAGAACATCAATAATAAAGACAGTAATAAATTTTGAACTAAATAAACGATAGAGTAAATACTTGGATAGTGTTTTAACTTTTACATTCAATAGTAAACAAATGAATCAACTTTTATTTTTTTTTTTAATATATAATGAATTATAAAAGGATTTCCACAATTAATAAGTTGTAGGTTCAAACCTCACAATAGAATGGATTAATAGAAACAATGAATGGAAGCATTATGGATAAGGTTAGATGCATGTTAATTAGCTAAAGATTAACAAAGAAGTTCTTTGGTAAATTTGCTACTACTGCCACGTATTTGCTAAATAGGAGCCTTGCATCAACAATCGATATGTTAACTCCTATGGAGAAATTGTCAAGTACAAAGACAAACTATATTAATCTAAAGGTTTTGGATCCTTAGCTTATACTCATGCCAGTCGAGTAACTACTGTAAGCACAGATGTAGTCTTTAAAGAACATGTTATGTACATATATATAGTTAGAAACTTAGATGATGAGTAGGATAACGCTCAAGGTATACAATTTGAGAAGGAGCCAATTTCTAGTAAAGCACATCATACTTTTTTGTCTTGTATGTGATTCCAACATTAACACATGCGGAATTGCATGCAATAACTCAAATGATGTTGGATGAATGAAAAATAATGCTTTCAACTTTTTTAAAAAACTATTCATATGCTTTTCTAAAAATATAATCTTTAACATGTAAATCAATCATAAGAACCTGCATATATAGTTTTCCTTTCATGACTTGTGTTTAGAATTTTATTACGTGCATTGTATATGAATTAAGTGTAGAGACATTATATTCATTCTACTTCTTACAATTCCCAAAATATCTCGTGGCATCATATGCTTTCTTGTCAAATTCGTCACTACCTAGGTCTCATTATTAGACATTCGTCTTGCGAATGAATGTCCTTCTATAAGTTGTGTGAGTTCTTATGTTTTTGTCTATAGTAATATTATATAGAGATTAATTTAATAATTCAAATTCGATGTCATAATAATAACATTTATTATTAGAAAATCTGTTAACTCTTATATGTTACGCGACTTGTTTTAAAATCAATGAATAAATATAATAATTTGTAATAAATAAACTTTTGATTATCACATAGATTTCAATTATAATAATTATTTTATCATTAAATACAATTTTAATTCCTCCATGTTACGAAAACTATTTTATAATCAATAAAGTAAATGTTATAAAAATTCATAAATTAACTTTCGATTATCACATGTTCAATTGAAATTATATCGAGAAACACAGATTATTATATTTATTTTTTAAAATAGAAGATATGATTAAGATATAATTAAATAATAATACAAGAGATATCATAAAACATATATCTCGATTAAAATTGAATATTTTATTTACCTGATTTAAATAGTTACTTTAAAAAATCAATATATAAAAAAAGGTTTAAATTGTATCAACGTGAAAGTTTAACGGTGAGTATGATAAATAAAAAAATAAACACAAAAAGGTACCCTCTATATCACATATCCATGAATTATGGTTTGAAGAGATAATTGAAGTATTAAAACTTTGAAATCAGACCTCGAGCCTCGCGCTATTGTTTGTTGCCTTTAGTTGCTTTATTTATATTTTATATTT
Source organism: Flaveria sonorensis (assembly GCA_025506505.1). NCBI lineage: Eukaryota > Viridiplantae > Streptophyta > Magnoliopsida > Asterales > Asteraceae > Flaveria > Flaveria sonorensis. The sequence goes on from CM046429.1 coordinate 22,345,346, forward strand.
AAGTAAATTAAGTAAATTGCAAGAGAATTTTGATTTTATATTTCTTCATTACTAAAAGTTAAGTTAATGTCTTCGTCTTTCCGGAAAAACAATAATATACCGACTTATTATATGGATTCTAAAGTTCACAATTGACTACATACTTAGATAGTTAGATTTTAGTTGATTCACTACTATAATAAAATTCGTTTTTCTAATAATATCTTCGAGTGCACAAGAAAAAAAATTGGACTCGAGTTTTGTAAAGAATGGATATCGCTCAAGGGAACATGGTTCAAAGTTTAATTTTTTTTTATATCGTTAAATATAGATTGATTAGTTTCTTATAGCTGATTTTAAGACCAATCTATATTGTTAGAAACTGATGAGCAGTTCTCATTACCAAATTATCACTTACACATGTCAAGTTGTCAACGGGTGTTCATAAACATTACTATTAAATTATGATTTAACAATGGATTGCATATATTTTGGTTGCTTAGTCACCATTGTTTAACAATGGATAATTGTGAAAAAACAGCTATAAGTAGAAAATATACATGCTTATGTGGGGAGAAAAATTTAACGTAATTAAAACCAATTTTAAGTAGATAATTATATGAGAAATGTTTAAATAGAAAGTATTTGAAATTTAAAAAGTATAATAAGAATTAAGATGTTTACACGTATTTTTTTTATCAAGATTAGATTGATGGTAAAATTGGTAATGTTCTTCTTCTTAATTTTCACATTTTTTAAACGTCCGTAACTTTTACGTGCGATACTATTTTAAAAAAAAAACACACACACATATATTTATATAATAAAATCGATCATTTTTTTAATTTTTAAAACACATGTAGCGTTGATATAAAAAAACAAAAAAAAATGTGAACATTGTGTGATTTAATTAGGTTGTTGTGTGATCTTTTGAATTAACGAGTATTATACAATTACCTGATAAGTATCACACAATGAACTAAAAACGTAATAAGTTTGCATTTTTCAGCATTGTGTTATTTAAAAAGTATCATTTAAGAAAAACACAATACATAACACAATATATAGTCAACATTAGACACAATTGATAACTTAATGACAAGTAAAATTTTTTTTGCCAATAATCCCTTGGTCTAATGGTCAAAGGGAGAAGTGAGAAGATTTGTTTTTTTTGAAGGTCATGAGTTCGATCTCTAATATAGACAAATGCTAATACTTACTACCACTAATCTGCCTTTCAGAAAAAAGTGTTGATATATAAATCTTTACTATATTCATTATTTTGTCCCTAACACAGAATTAAAGAAAATGTTTACATCCCACATCTATAGAAAGAGAAGGAGTTGTGTTTCACGCACATACTTTTTTTTATGCCATGAAACATAAAACTAAATTGGCAATAGTTTTTTTAGGTTTTGAACCGGATGCACCGACAGTCATGATAAGACTGGTTGAACCAACCCGTGCGGTCTGTTTTTTAAATTATTGGTTAGCACAACAAGGTAGAGTTCACCAAAGATACAGAGTTTTAGAAATTTTTATACCCTCGCCGCACCACCTAGTTCTCACATACTAGTTAGTTATAATCTTGTTAACACATTAATACAATCCATAAATTTAATTCAATCAATCACATAATTTCTTTGTGCACTTTATAGGAAAACATATGTTTTACTTATTATTTTATATAGAAAGGATTATAACTACAACATATGTAATGTATTGGGTTCAACAATAGAATTAACTGAAGTTTATCAAATGATAATCACAGCCGACTGAAGATCTCATTGTACGAGTTCAGAGACCAAGTTGATAAACAGAAGAAAACAAATACAAGACAAAGTCAACAAGACAAAGTCAATATCAAGACAAAAAGAAAAGTCAAAATTAGGTCATGATGTAATAATAGTATAAATAGACCAACTAGTGTATTTTTGCAAGTGTGACTCTTGTATGTGTGTTTCTGATGGTGTGAACCACCACCCAAGGAGAATTCCTTCTTTGGGTGGGTTTGATTCCATCATCCATCTATGATTCTCATTGTAATTTGTTCATCAATATCAATGAAATCATAACATTATTATTATCATTTTCTTTGTTCTCTGATTCACACACACACACACACCCATCTTAATTTTGAATTTTCAGATCTGAACATGATGAATCCTAAGATCCAGCCTCAATTAAATCTGAAATTTTGATTCAGCAAAATGGTATCAGAGCTGTTGGTTGCTGGATTCATCTATTTTTCAGATCTGATTTCATCTTTAACGATGTCAAGAACATTGAAGAAACAACAAAAATGGAGAAAAAGGTCGTTCATCGAAACCCCCTCTGTTCATCAACAAAATACAAAAAAGAAAACAAACAAATTTGTTCAAATTGGTACGATTTGAAGACTGTTAATCATGTTGCTGATTATTTCTTCAAAATTTGATGCAATTGATCACGATTATCATCAACAATGAAGAAAATCATGAAAAGAAAAAGAAGACGATGTTGCTGTTCATCAAAATTTATTAACAAAATCTGTGGGTTTCAAGCATATCCGAAATTGTTAATGAAAACCATATTCGCATGTTTTCAAATGGTTAATGCGGATGGACTTGAACAAATGCGGATGCACTTGAACAAATGCGGATGCACTTGAACAAATGCGGATGCATATGAACAAATGCAAATGCATGTGAACAAATGAGGACGCATATGAACAAATACGGACGCCAAGCAACAAACAAATACGGATGCATGATTTGCTCAACATACAAATGCGGCTGAGCATCATGACAAATACTGATGCATTACATAAAAATGCGAAAGTCATTTGCACAGACAAAATGCGAAAGTCAGTTGCACAAACAAGCAATTATCCAATGCGGTGTGTCAAACAAATGCGACTATGCAACATGGAAATGCGGACGAAGCATAAAACAAATGAGGCTGCATATGTACAATAACAAAACAAACGCGGATGGAAATCATACGAATACCGATGGTATCAAAACAAATGCGGATGGTATGTAAACTAATGCGGGTTCATTAAATTACATGTGTAATAAATGCGGCTGCTTTAGTGAACAAATGCTGATGAGTTATTCACCAAATGCGGCTGAGTTAACTTCAAATGCAATTCATCCAACAACAAAAGATGATGAACAGATGACAACAACAAACAAGAAAAAGACAATATCATAAATGCGGAAGATTGCAACCAACAGGCACGTCCATTTTGTGCATTCAACAAAAAAAAAACAAAAGAAGAAATCAACTTTGGTCACGTAATCGTTGATTTATTCAGGGATTTGTGCAACTGTCAGATACTCCTTTTGAAGTACTTAGATTCATCTTCTGTGATGACTTTCTGCACCTATGTCTATCTACTGAGCGGAGCAGTTAGACAGACTTTAATCAAGGGAAATGACAGTCAACTAAAGAATGATATTATCAAGTTATTACAGAGATTCAGAGAGTGGAAGTGTTTTCAAGATTGATTTATGTTCTTGATGCTGTTTATTGAAGTTCAAAGCCTCATCATATGCCTAATACATTCAAATTATTAGGAGAAGCTTAATCTGAGGGGGAGAACTATAGTGAACTGTGTCAGAACATCAGTTTGATTAAGAAGACATGTGACAGAGAAGATCTTCAAAGTTAGAGTTTGGCAAACATCAGTTTAAGGGGAGTATTGTTGGGTTCAACAATAGAATAAACTGAAGCTTATCAAATGATAATCACAGCCGACTGATGATCTCATTGTACGAGTTCAGAGACCAAGTTGATAAACAGAAGAAAACAAATACAAGACAAAGTCAACATCAAGACAAAAAAAAAGTCAAAATTAGGTCATGATATAATAATAGTATAAATAAACCCACTAGTGCATTTTGCAAGTATGACTTTTGTGTGTGTGTTTCTGATGGGGTGAACCACCACTCAAGGAGAACTCCTCCTTTGGGTGGGTTTGATTCCATCATCCATCGATGATTCTCATTGTAATTTGTTCATCAGCATCAATGAAATCATAACATTATTATTATCATTTTCTTTGTTTTCTGATTCACAAACACACACCCATCTTAATTTTGAATTTTCAGATCTGAACATAATGAATCCTAAGATCCAGGCTCAATTGAATTTGAAATTTTGATTCAGCATAATGCAATGATTTTTTATGTCATTTTCATTGCTTAGTTGTGGCATCAATATACATAAGGTTTGACAGACCATGTAATTTGTCATATGTATCATTAATAATGTAAATATTATAGCTATGTTATCAAAATACATTACAACAAGAAATCACACATTGTAAAGTTGTATGAACCATTTTAATGAATTAAAAGTATCTTATATTAATCAATAAGGCATCAAAACTGGTTAGAAATAAAATCAAAACTAAAATCTTAAACGTACCATTATAGTGTGTTATACTCATCACTATAACAAGATTACACACATTGTAGTACTAAATCGTATATTAATCTTTTAATGTAAAGAGAATAATAATAAAAATCATGATTTTGTGACATCTTTTCCTAAATTTGACCGAAACAATAAACCCCTCAACTCTAGGAGAAATAAAATCTAACTTACATAATAATTTTCCAAATTACATTATGGTCCACTAACAAACGTCATTCCCCTACTAATATCACCACCAGTCAGTTTTCCAAAATATTATTCTTCACAAATTATAAATCCACCAAAACCTAGCCCTTCCACTTTGGCTATTCATAGTCCAAATCTCTGTTCTTCTTCTTCCTCCAACCACAACAATGGCCGCCGCCACCGCCGCCACCGCCACCACCGGCACCACCGCCTCCGCCACCCGCATCTCCGTCGACAAACCACCATCCTCCTTCCTCCACCACACCCTCTTCAAACCCCTAACCAAAACCCCATCCCTCACTCTCACCCACAAAATCTGTGCTAAAAACCCAATCTCCGACGTTATTGCGTCATCTGAACCACACCCAGATGGCCAAAACTTGATCTTTGATGACGACGATAAGCCCCGTGAGGAGTGTGGGGTTGTGGGTATCTACGGTGACCCAGAGGCCTCACGCCTCTGCTACTTAGCGCTACACGCACTGCAGCACCGTGGTCAAGAGGGTGCCGGAATCGTCGCCGCTACACCCGACGGAGTCCTCAAGTCCGTCACCGGCGTCGGTCTTGTTTCAGAGGTGTTCAACCAATCGAAACTCGATCAACTCCCCGGTGACAACGCTATCGGGCATGTGAGGTACTCGACTGCAGGTCAATCGATGCTGAAAAACGTTCAGCCGTTTGTTGCTGGGTACCGATTTGGGCGTGTGGGTGTCGCACACAACGGCAATTTGGTGAATTATCAGTCTTTACGAGCTGAATTGGAGGAAAACGGGTCGATTTTTGGTACTAGTTCGGATACTGAAGTGGTGTTGCATCTGATTGCTATTTCGAAACAGAGGCCTTTCTTTTTGAGGATTGTTGAAGCTTGTGAGAAGCTTAAAGGGGCGTATTCGATGGTGTTCTTGACTGAAGATAAGTTGGTTGCTGTTAGAGACCCTTTTGGGTTTAGGCCGTTGGTGATGGGGAGAAGAAGCAATGGTGCTATAGTTTTCGCTTCTGAAACCTGTGCTCTTGATTTGATTGAGGCGACTTATGAAAGAGAAGTCAACCCTGGTGAGGTTTTGATCATTGACAAAGATGGTGTTCAATCTTTGTGTTTGATGCCACACCCAGAGCCCAAATCTTGTATCTTTGAGCACATTTACTTTTCGTTGCCGAATTCGGTTGTTTTTGGGAAATCTGTGTATGAATCAAGAAGGAAGTTTGGTGAGATTTTAGCCACTGAGTCTCCTGTTGATTGTGATGTGGTGATTGCTGTTCCTGATTCTGGTGTGGTTGCAGCCATTGGGTATGCTAACAAGGCTGGTGTCCCGTTTCAACAGGGCTTGATTAGGTCACATTATGTTGGCAGGACGTTTATTGAACCGTCTCAGCGGATTCGCGACTTTGGGGTCAAGTTGAAGCTCTCTCCGGTTAGAGCCGTGTTGGAGGGCAAACGGGTCGTGGTGGTAGATGACTCGATCGTTAGAGGAACCACTTCTTCGAAGATCGTTAGGTTGTTGAAAGAAGCAGGGGCGAAAGAGGTTCATATGAGGATCGCGAGCCCACCCATTATCGCTTCGTGTTACTATGGAGTTGATACACCGAGCTCAGAGGAGTTGATCTCAAACAGGATGAGTGTTGAGGAGATTCGGGAGTTCATCGGGTGTGATTCGCTTGCGTTTCTTCAAATCGACAGCTTGAAGAAGATGTTGGCGGGTGACTCTCCCAACTTTTGTTACGCGTGTTTCTCGGGGAATTACCCGGTGTTACCAAGTGGTATTGTGAAAAGGGTTGGTGATTTTGTGGACGACGGGTTGAATGGGAGTATTGATTCGATTGATGGGGGGTGGCTTCAAGGTGCAAAAGAGCAAAAAGGGAAGGATTTGGATGTCAATTATGAAGAACACGATCGTAAAGTGCGAGTTTAGGTGGAAAGATTGAATCTTTTTTGTTGGGTAAGGATTTAATGACTTTCTTGATCTTGATTTTACGTAAGAACTTATGTTTTTATGGCTTCTTTATATGGATTTGAGTTTTATTAGTATGAATCTTTATATGAATAAAATATCAATCAAAACGTAGATCTGAAAAAACCGAACCGAGCTAAAACATATCCAGTCCGGGTCTAGTCTGGTTTTCGTTAAAATACCCGGTCCGGGTTTAGTCTGGTTTTCGTTAAAATACCCGGTCCGGGTTTAGTCTGGTTTTCGTTTCTAGATAAACAGACCAATACACTTGGGTTTTAGAATCATTTAAAAAGATGTTCCAAAGGGAATGAAACTTATACGAATAAAACTCCAATGGTTAATAGTGGTTTTTGTTATGACTCGTCAAGTTTAAGCATCTCTTTTGCTTAAGCCCGTTGGGTTTTAAAAACAATATCAATATACTTTTTAATCAAAGATGGTCCAATGGAAATAAACATTTTGTCAATGCAAATGGCTTTTTTATTGACAATTGGAGCAATGAATATGAATAGATTCTTGGTCAAGGTAGGAGTTTGTTGTGGGTCCATGTTGTTTGCACACACTCAAGTTAGGCATTTTTAGAAATTAGTTTCTCTAATACTTTTAAGGGTATCTCTCTAGAATGTTTCAAGAAAATCTTCTATGTATTGTAAGGGGCTTCACTTTTGATGCCTTATGTGAGGGGACGATTATATATGCATCATGTAAGTAGTACATGTAGGTAGTTTATATATCAAATCATATGTTAAGCTTTTGTTTATAGCAAAATTTATATACTAAATCATATATATATATAAACCTACAATAAATATAAAAAAATTATATGAAAACCTTGCGCCTCGCGTAGAGATGGGCAAACCGGGTTTTGGGCCGTACCCGGGCCCGGGTACAAACCGGGTTGGGCTCAACCGGGTTTTTTTGTACCCGGTTATTGGTGAACCCGGGTACGAACCCGGGTCGGGTTCATCATCATAAAAACCCTACCGGGTATACTCGGGTAGGGTCGGGTCGGGTCGGGTCCGGATCGGGTATGAAACCAGGTTCATACCGGGTTTAAGTTATTTTTTTATTTTATTTTTTTTTTCTTGTGTGTGTCGAACATTGGGTCCTAGCTTCTCTTTTTCTTATCTTTTCTTTTCTTTTTTTCTTTTTATTTTTCTTTTTTTGCGTATGTTTTTGCGTTTGAGACTTGGGTACTAAACCATATCAACCCACACCTATTTATACTAACTTATAAGGCTAAAAGAGACAAAAAAACGGTAACAAATCGGGGCTAACGGCTATATAGCCGTTATTAACAGCTAGATTTTAAAAAAAAAAACGGTCAAAACCGGGTTCAACCCGGGTTCAATGGGGTCGGGTCGGGTTCTACCAAAATCTAGAAAAATATACCTGGTTCCAACCCTACGGGTCGTACCCGTACCCGGGTCCGGGTCGGGTCCGTACCCGGGCATTTTGCCCACCTCTAGCCTCGCGTATGAAAAACAATGTGTCTTGCGCATTAGTTTTAGACCATATCGCTTTGGTATTCTTTTCACTTTTTAAACAAAGGTGTTGACGTTCGTCTTATATGAAAAAATGAAAAGAGGAGGGGAAAAGAGTACAGCTCGTGAAGGATCGTGGGAGTGAGAACCAAATTCTTGAGGAGCATGAAGGGGAGAAGTTGTGATCAGCATGATACTTCGTCACCCTTTCAACCAATCACAAGTAATGAAACAAATCGACACTAGTTGTACCTGGTTATCTGTTTGATCATCGTTTAATTTAGGCGTACTCATTGAACTGGTTTTTATGTTATTAATAATAATGTTCAAACCTGAAATGGTGTCTCTTTATATCGATTTCTAGAAAAAACCCAAGTTGGTATATTCATCATGCCTTGTTTAGTATGTTTAAAGTTGTGATTACATTATTTCAACAGTCTTTAAGTTTGGCTTTGGGATAGGTTCCGACCCAACGAATGAATACCCTTACTTTTAACACATTAAGGAATTAAATCTTCAAGTGCAAAAAACTTCATGATTTTAGATTCACATAAACTCGGTGTTCTCTTTGGGTTTTGTAATATGATTAAGAACAAGAATTAAAATCTTAATTATTAGTTTAAGGTTTTGTAAATCGAATTTTCATTGGTAATTTTTACTATGCCAGCTTGTTATTTCCGTGCAACCTGTACTCATATTCCGACGGCGATGGTGACGGTGACAGTAGATGATAGGTGGAAATTATAAGAAGGATGGTCATGGGTGTCTACCCAAGAGACGCGTGAAAAGGATTTGGCGACTACTAAAAGCATTATAGTATACGAGTGACCATCATGTTATCCCGTTTGACTAGTGATGGCATAAACTATTGTTTGCTGCTTTGAACCTGATGCGCATAACATGTTATCATAGTGTAAACAGAATCGTCCAATTCAACAAAATTCAACCAAAATATCTATGAATAGGAATTATTTAAACTGAACTAAAGATGAACCAAATCAATAAAATTCAACGAAAATATCTATGAATAGGAATCATTTAAACTGAATAAAAAAATAAACAATTACCTGAATTGTGGCCAACATTTGTTGGTTTGGTCATACTAATTTTGATAAAAAGATGCAACATTTAGTTGGTTAATTTACTGAAAGTTGAAGCTTTTTAAGGTTATCCGAACTTCTAACTTGTATTTAACATACATGCCAATTCAATTAATTTAACAAGGTGTTCAGAATTTGTTTTTAGATACCTGAAATAATTTGTATTAGACATAATGGTAGTAATGGTACAAGATTTTGGAACGGTGTTCCTCTCATATGGTTAATAATTTAAGTGCCATTATGAACGAATTGTCGTAGAAAAATGTAATAAATAATTTTCAATCAGTCATCTAAACACTTTTAAACAACCATTCACAAACATCTGACAGTAGATCGTATTTTATCATAAACATATTAGGTCAGAAAATAACTTTAAAAAGGATCATGTCAACTGAGAGTGTATGGCATACACCCTCTAAATTATTTTTAATTAAAGACTCGCAGAAAGAGTAAATTACACGAATAATCATTATATTTGGTCAAAATTATGAATCATCAAGCAAATTAGTTATGAATATTGTCTTTACTTTATTGTTTACTTTCTGTTTACGTCCCTTAAATAGATTAGGTTAGTTTGAAGACGTTTAGTCCACTAACATATCACATGAAGAGATTGTCTGATTGTCATTCTTTAAAAAAAAAAGACCACAATCCTGCTTGTCACTGCTATTTTGTTCACGGGTCAAGGATCAGATCAGACTCGTAGTTGACCATACCGGACTGAGGCTGATCCTTTCATGCGGTTCCAGTCGGGTCAGTCTTCAAGGTTGCACCGAAATGTAAGTCTATGAGGCTGTAGTCTGTAGAAATGCAATCATGTTCATGGACCTCATGAAAACTGGTTTTGACTTTTTAGTTTGCAATTTCGGGTTGCGACCCTGCTCAAGAAATGCCATTCTTGACTTTTAACTTGAGTTTAAGATTGTGTTAGTGTTACAACTTACAACCCCAATTCAGGTTTATCAAAGGCGAAACAAAAAGGCCCAAGCCCAAGCCCAAGCCCAATTAGATTTGCTGTACCAGTTGAAGACCATCACAGGCTTGTCCCTTGAGGCTTTTCGTTGTTAGTGGCTGAGAAGTTCAAAACGGTTGCTTAGTTTTTGTACGGTAGCTATTAAGTAGGATATCATGTGTTAGTTTTGATCATTCAGTTTCTCTATATTGTTCTGTCGTTTGGAGATTTCCCCTTCTCGAATTGGGGCAGACTTTGTTCCTGTTTTGTTAATTAATCTACCAGCTACAGTTTCGTCAATTGGTTGTATCAATTGGTTCCATTGCCGGGAAACTCAAAGAATCATGGTGCAGACTCGGGGTAATTCAAGCAACGAAAACGATGGTACAGCGTTTGATGCATTGGCTGCGCAGATGGCGGCGATTGCGGCTTCTATGGAGTCGCTCAAGGAAGAGGTTAAAAGATGAACTCAAGTCTAAACGGGTTAAAAGATGAACTCAAGTCTGATGTTCGTATTCAAAAACCGAAAACGGTATATAATGCCATGAGTATGAGGCAAAGGTAGGACATGGACGTTTGGGAAGAACAACAACCTGGATCCCAAGTTCCAAAACCAACACCGACGTTAAACAACCTGCCATAAGCACCACCACGACACCAGTACACTCGAAATTTCCACCACGACTCTCCGAATCCGAGAAACAAGCACGATTCGTAAGGGGAGAGTGCTACCGTTGTGGGGAAAAATATGGTCCCGGTCACCGCTGCAAGACGAAAAAAAGGGTGACGAGGCAGATCAGGGCATTACCATAGAAGAGATGGCTGAGATAAGCTTGAATGCTATTTCCGGAAAGTCCAACACCACCACCATGAAGTTAAACGGTAGTTGACAGTGGGTCTACCCACATTTTTATTTCAGAGACTCTTGTACGTGAATTCAATTTAACCACACATTTGGTTACCCCTTTTGGGGTACAAATTGGGAATGGAGATATAATACGTTGCAATAAGGTTTGTCGGGACGAGATGTTTCTCATATTTACCAAGATTTCCCAAGATTTCTACCCATTTTCAATTGGTAGCGCCGATGTGGTTTTCGGAATACAGTGGTTGGCATCCCTGAATACCGTCCAAGCCAATTGGAACGAGATGTTTCTCATATTTACCGTCGAAGGTCAAAAGTACAAATTACAAGGGGTAGCTTCTGGACCTCAAAAATCAGCAGCCTTCCAACACCTATGCATTGAAATTACTACCAAAACTAAAACACATAAATTCCTACAACCCCTAATAACCACTTACAAAACCGTGTTTCAAGAACCTACTACCCTTCCTCCATTTCGAACCCATACTCATTCAATTCCCCTGCTCCCAAACACACCACCCCCCAACATCAGACCTTACCGCTACCCGTATTCACAAAAAAATGAGATTGAAATACAAGTTAGTACTTTGTTGAAAGCTGGTTTTATACAGGCCAGTACAAGCCCTTATTCCAGCCCTGTTCTTTTGGTTAAGAAATAAGACAACACGTGACGCATGTGTGTCGATTATCGTGCATTAAACCGGGCTACTATTGCTGATAAATACCCCATCCCCACCATTGATGAATTACTAGATGAATTGCACGGGGCTAAGGTATTTACTAAACTGGATCTGCGATCCGGGTACTATCAGATCCGAATGAATCCGGCTGACATTGAAAAAACAGCTTTTAGAACCCATTCGGGGCACTACGAGTTCCGTGTTATGCCGTTTGGTTTAACGAATGCACCATCTACATTTCAAGCTGCCATGAATGATCTATTCAGACCCCACTTACGACGTTTTATTTTGGTGTTCTTTGATGATATTTTAATTTACAGTCGTGACCAACAACTGCACTTGCATCATCTGCAAATTGCCTTCGAGTTACTACGGGAGCAACAATTCTTTGCAAAGTTGACTAAGTGCTATTTTGGTCAGTCCAAGTTACCCTTTTTGGGTCACATCGTGACAGCAACCGGAGTCCAGGTGGATGAAGAAAAAATTTCAGCAGTAGTAGCATGGCCCGTACCCGTTGATGTTAAGGGTGTTCGTGGATTTTTGGGTCTCAGAGGGTATTATCGGCGCTTTATTCGTAATTATGGTATTATGGCTCAACCCTTGACGACACTTGCCAAAAAGGATGGTTTTAAATGGACTGATGAGGAGGCAGAAGCCTTCAAAAAATTAAAACATGCCCTTGTTTATGCTCCTGTCCTCCGACTTGCTGATTTTAATGCCCCGTTTGTGATTGAATGTGACGCGTCATCGGATGGAATCGAGGAAATCTTAATACAAGATGAACATCCGGTGGCTTATTTAAGCAAGGGTTTTGCACCGCCGACCCGATTCAAATCAGCCTATGATCGAGAGTTACTGGCTGTGGTGTTGGCAGTCCAGAAGTGGAACCATTATTTACTTGGTCGACATTTTTTCATACGAACAGACCACTTCACTTTGAAGTTTTTGTTGGAGCAACGGGTTACCACTTCTGAACAGCAGCGATTATTGTTGAAGTTAATGCCTTATGACTTTTCAATTATCTACCGTCCTGGTAAGGAGAACAGGGGTGCTGACGCCTTATCCAGGCAAATCTACTCACTATGGTTGTTCCTTTTTGCCCGGATATTTCTGATATTTATGCAGGTTATTTGGTTGATCCATACACCGACATTATGTCATCTCTGGTTAGGGATCCCACTTCTGTTCCAGGGTATGTTATCGTTGGCCAGGCCCTCCTTTACAAAGGTCGAATAGTTGTTCCAGATCATTTGGACATTCGTTCTCGTATCCTCCATGAAGCTCACGCAATCCCAATGGCTGGACATGGGGGGTTCCTTAAGACACTGAAACGTGTATCTGCACATTTTTATTGGCCCAAGCTATCACGAGATGTTCGTTCTTTTGTGCAGGATTGTTTAGTTTGTCAACGAAACAAATACGAGACTTTATCGCCAGCCGGGTTACTTCAACCACTCCTTATTCCTGATCGAATTTGGGAGGATTTATCCATGGAATTTATTGTCGGGTTACCACCTTCCAACAAAATTGATACAATATTGGTGGTGGTTGATCGCTTAAGCAAGTACGCCAACTTTCTGCCATTAACCCATCCATTTACAGAGAAAACAGTGGCTAATTTTTTTGCAAAGAAATCGTCCGGCTGCACGGTATTCCTCGTTCTATTGTAACTGATCGTGATGTTATCTTCTTGAGTAATTTTTGGCAGGAATTGTTTCGTCTCAGCCAGACTAAATTAAAGATGAGTACCAGTTATCACCCCCAAACGGACGGTCAAACAGAGGTGCTAAACCGTTGTTTGGAGGCGTACCTTCGCTGTTTTGCACACGAGCAGCCTACTAAATGGAGTTCTTTTCTGGCCTGGGCAGAATATTCTTACAACACGGGTTTTCATTCAGCTACCCGCACAACTCCGTTTACAACTGTTTATGGTAGGGACCCCCCAGCTCTTCACCCATATGTTCCGGGAGAGACCAAAAATGCAGAACTTGAAGCTCAACTGATTGATAGAGATAATATGTTAAAGTTGTTAAAGGCAAATTTATTGAAAGCCCAGAACCGAATGCGTGCACAAGCTGACTTGAAACGACGGGAATTATCATTTCAGAATGATGATTGGGTGTTCCTTAAGATACAACCGTACCGACAGCGCAGTTTAGCTAAACGACGATTTGAAAAACTCGCACCACGGTTTTTTGGACCTTACAAGATTCTTCGTAAGGTCGGTTCTGTCGCTTATGAATTGGAGTTGCCCCCTGATTCACGGATCCACCCAATCTTTCATGTATCTATGCTCAAACCTGCACGGGGGATTGTTTCCACGGTAACCATTGCACCCCTTCCTCTTACTCGAGATTGGGAGTATGATGTGCAGCCTCAATCGATGCTTGATCATCGTTGGGTATCAGAGGCGGGCAAACCAATACTTGAATTACTCATTTCATGGCAGCATCGTCCAACAGAGGAAGCAACTTGGGAATCATACAATTTATTGAAGAACCAATTTCCAGCTTTTAGACACAAGTCAGCTTTCGGGGACGGAAGTATTGTTACAACCCCAATTCAGGTTTATCAAAGGCGAAACAAAAAGGCCCAAGCCCAAGCCCAATTAGATTTGTTGTACCAGTTGAAGACCATCACAGGCTTGTCCCTTGACCCACTATTCGTTGTTAGTGGCTGAGAAGTTCAAACCGGTTGTTTAGTTTTTGTATGGTAGCTATTAAGTAGGATATCATGTGTTAGTTTTGATCATTCAGTTTCTCTATATTGTTCTTGTCGTTTGGGGCAGACTTTGTTCCTGTTTTGTTAATTAATCTACCAGCTACCGTTTCGTCAATTGGTTGTATCAGATTGTTTGTGTAATCAGTCTAGCAACCTCTGTAGTCAAATACCCACATGACATGCGCCCAGGAACTCAGGCACAGCCTAACACAACTTTGTCGCGTCACTTCAAAAGCCTCTTTTGTAGATGCTTAGGCGTATTTATAGGCTAAATTCCGACCATATACCATCTAAAGATGTCTGATACAATTACACTAGCTCTTAACAAGTCTAAAATCAACATAAAGCAATCTAAACTAGGCTCAAAACAAGCCTAAACCAAGTCTAATGTCCCTAAAAATATCATGTAGACTCGCTTAAAACTCTTCCTATTTAAGCGCCCTACTTTAGGCCAAGGCTCACCCTTTATGTTGAAAGAATATTGTCCTTATACCAGAACATCGTATAATTTGACATTAATTTAGAGACTCGAACCATTTTGACGCCAAATTTGGGTCACCTAGCCAAAGTCCAACAGTTGATTAAAAAACTCAGTACTTTTTTTTAGTATCTGGTCTTTTGGAACAAAACAAAGCTTCATTTTTTAGGCTTTTATCTCCCGAAATTAAGACAAACCCAACACACCTTCGGTTCAGAGTCCATTTTGGGACAAAATGGGTTCAGAGCATTATATATTTCTGTTCTAGTCTAGTTCCGGTTGGATCAGGTCTGGTCGGGTTGGGTCCGACATCAATTTAAGTACACAAAGGCCTACAATTCGTGCCAGTCAAGACCCATCCACCGGCACTATTGATACAAGTCAACAAAATCTACTCACCCAACAATAATCATCCACTTAAGGCATAATAAATAGTTAAACCATCATTAAATATAAAATTACAACCAAAAACAAGAACAAGTTCAAATCCAATGAATATCAAGATCATGAACAAAATATAAGTAGTTGTAAAACACCAAGTAGTGTGTATACATTCAAGATCAAATAGAAACTTAAATATAACTAAAAATTGTAAGAACTAATATGAGCCCCATCTCAAAAGGTGAGAGTTAAATTCAAATAAATCTAGATTCCCTCCAAATGCATTCAAGTTTCACCCGCATTTGAAATGTGGCCCTTAATAGTTCTTACCGTTCTTACTATATTTAAGTTCATATTATAACCCTTCTGTCTCTATATATATAATATAAATGACTAAAACACTTGATAGAATATATTTAGAAGTTCCTAACAGAACCCATTCCCAGAAGACACAAAAAACAAATGAACGAATGCACCTGGGATATAAATAAACACATCATAGTGATTGTATGAACAAACTCAGCACCTCAAGGTTATTAGGGGCCACTCGGCCCTACTGCTTCGAATCAGGTTTGGTGGCTGCACCGCCATTTTGCTGGTGGGACTGCTGCTGGTTTTGGTGTTGCATTTGATGAGCATGTTGTTGCTGCTGTAACTGGAAAATTTGTGGACTGATTGAGAGTTGAGAGAACTTAGCAGCATCCCCATTTAGTTCAGCGTTAGTCATTTTCAAACGATGAACCTCAGCAGTCAAAGCCTCGTTTAAAGCTGTCATGATGTCAACCAAATTGTGTAAGTAAATATACAGAGAAAAAAGATCCCTGATCATCAGTTTTTATACAGACAACTGTAATAAAAAGGAAAAATATAATCATACCATCTCGAAGCTGTGACTGCTGTTCCATAGCTTGTAGACGAAACTTTAGTTCGTTGTTTTGACTGGTGAGCCCGGCCGAATCCCTCTGTATGAAAATCAAATTAATGAATTAAATAAAATACAAAAAAGAACCTTTTTCCACAAAAAATGAATCCTTCACTAAAATATAAACAAAAGGCCACCTGCAGTAAGGTAAGTTGTGCCGACAGTGTTGTCGCTTCGGTCTGTAAAGTTTGAACCTTGTGTTCTAGTTCTGTAATGTAACGCATTTTCCGCTCTTTTGATCGAGCAGCAGATTGTCTATTAGCCAAGATCCTAAGAAAGACAAAAAAATATATTTTCTAAAATTTAGATTACTTCCCAAACGTTTAATACAATGATTCAATGGATATATATGACAAGTTTGCATACCTCTTGGCTCGTTTTGGATCGGTTAGAGCTATCTCAGCAAGTTTCTCATTTGCCATAATTTTCTTGAGTTCAGCTCCAGTAAACTCACCATTACCAAACTCTAAGCTGAACGTATTTGAATCCGAGTCAATAGAATTATTAGGCGACAGTTGACCAATTTGTCCACCAGGGGAAGGAGGGAGCTTAGGTGATTCATCACCAAAGTTCATCCTCTCCATAAAACTATCCATTGAAACACTTCTATAATGCCTTGTAGTTGGAGCAATGTCTCCAGCTGCACTCCTTTTAACCCCTTCTCTTTTATTAGCAACCGAACTGATTCCCGAATTTCGAAGATGATTCCCGCTTTCATTCATACTACTTGTAGCTTCGTTATCACTGCTATCAGCACCAGTCGTCTTTGTACCACTAGCTCTGCTATCCAAATCTTCCCGATTCTCGGTTCCTTGTTTTTCATCTGTTCCTGATGAGTTCAATGTATCAAGATTGTCTAAATTCATATAAGCAGAAAACAAATCATCCACAACTTCCCCTTCAGATTTCCTCTCTCCCATTCCTTCAGCATCACCTACATTACCACTTTTCTCCCACATTGATTCCCGTTTCACCAACTGAATCGGCTTTGACCCTTGATTGTTGGAGGGCGCAGCCCTGTCTGTACTCGGGTTTCTCAAAGGAATCAATGGTGGCGACGACTGCAGTATAGTAGAGAACCCAAATGGAATATCACTATTCGACCGCCTATGAGCCTTACGCGGTGGAAGACTCTCACCAGTTCGGGTCAAACTCCCCCGACCAAAAGGAGAAGAAGGCGGCAATAAGGAGTGTGGATTCGGATTCGGATTTGAACTTGAACTACCATCATGTTCATCCATTGATACATCATCTGCAGCTTGATCAGAGGAACGCGACGAAGGAGAATCGCGATACGGTGATGGGCTCAAAGGGGGAAGGGAATCAAGAGGGAAAAACGAAGGCTGCGATAATGATCGCGAATGCGAAGGCCCTTGCCTATGATTAAAACTCTGTGAACCCCCAATTTTATGACTGTTCCCTGAAGATTGGGTCACCGGAATCTGTGAGTACGGAGACACCGGAGGAAACTGAGGATGAGACGGTGGGATACCGACTCTTTTACTGCTACTATCAACATTATAATTTGGGGAAAACTGCCGATTTTGGGCACGAAACTGTCCTGTGTTCGATTGAGGTATATCAAGTTGATTAAACGTAAGAGGGTTCTGCGTTTGATGTTTAGGAACTGATGAAGATGAAGTCCCAAACGAAGATTGAACTCTCTGGATCATATCAGTGTTTCCCCCTTCAGTATCACCCATTTCCTCTCAATTCCCCCAATTCTCCACCAAAATCACCGACACTAATCAATCAATTCAAAACCCTAATCACGCTTTTCAGCTCAATTGCGCAGAAATGACGAAACAATGTACGAAAAACCCTAAAACAAACAGCAAAAACGTACAAAGAAGTCAAATTCAAACCCTAATCCACCAAGTTGAGACACAAACATCAAAATCCAACATAGTTAAACATAACCCACAACAAGATTAAGCACATAAATCAATTATACGAACAGTTTACCGGAGGGTAGCAAAGATTGTTCCGCCCTAATGGTGTGAAATTGTATGTGTGTGGGTGTTTTTCTTCTCTCTAGAAAGTGAAGAAATTCTCTGTTTCTCTCACTAAAAGTAATAATAATTGAATGTATGTATATGTGTGTGTGTGTGTGTGTATCGATGACGATGACTTTCTACACGGATTTCATGACTGCTATGCTACTACTTCACGTACTGAATTACGCGTGAATTTAATAAGATATGTGCATGTGAATGTGAATGTGAATGTGAATGTGAATGTGAATGTGAATGTGAATTTGGGGCGAATTTCAATTTCATTCCGACCATCTTTGACTAGGACCCTAATCCAAATCCAAAACCAAATTTCTCCTCCATCACCGCAGCTTATACAGCAAACCAACTTATAAAATACCAAATTTACTAATAAACAATGTTTTTACAAACGCCATGGCACTTAAGCATTCAGAGTATTTATAATCAATAAAAGTTTATTATTTTCTAAAATTAAGTTAAGATTATTTTTTAAAAGTTTCTTATATTAACTTTTCAATATATATCTTTATTTCAGTCGTATTATATTTAATTATTGTTTTTGTATTATTTATTTTATTTTTTTTATTCATAACCACTGATAAAATATACAAAATAATATATGTGAGAATGAGTAGTGATCTTAAAGGGTTGTCGGGGCACACTCGTCGTGAGGCCACAATATGTGTTGGCGCCAAGCGGAAACACCACCGTCGCCCCTCTACGTCGTGTTTTTTCTTTTTCACGGCATATACTCATCTTGAACTTTTGTGTGTGTGTGTGTGTGTTGGTTGAGGGGGAGGGGGGAGGGGGGGGGGGTATAATGGTGTGATGTGGAAATAACGTCGCAAACAAATTTAAAGTTATGGTTTAATGTGATATGATATGACATGATATGATGAAATATAATTGGTGAGTATGTAATATGATGTGACCCCTTTGACTTTAAATATGAAGGATCATTTTGGTTTCCCTTCAAAATATAATTTATATAGATATGGATGGGGCACGTCATGTAGGAAAAAAACTACATGTTTTTTCAAGAGTTAATTTCTATTTTGTCACCTGAGATTTAACAAAAGTAACTATTTTTTTTAAAATATTAGAAACATTAATTTATCTCTAAAAGTTTTATAAATTTTTTTGATTTCAGTCCAAAAACTTCATAACTTTGGATTTAAGTTGAAACAACTAATGGAAATTTTGGGCTGAAATTGAAACAAATTATGAAACTTTTATAGATAAATTGATGTTTATAATCTTTTGGATGAAAATAGTTATTCTTGTCAAACCTCAGGGAGCAAAACCGAACTCAATTTTTTTTTATGTTCCCCTCTAATTTAGAGATGAGGGCCAGGTCAATATAGAGAAACTGATATAAATGCTCTAAAGTGATGAATTTAATAAATAATTCAGAATGAAGAAAGTAAAAAGTAATTGAAATTCTAATTAGCTACCCTATCTGATTCGTTAGTTTAAGTGTTACGACTAGTAACCGATATGTTTAAATAAAATTGGTTCAAATAATGTCAATCGAATAAGTTGTGTGATTGGTTCTCAATCCAGTCTATTGACAATATAAGTTTGATTATAAGGGTTAATTCCAATTTTCAACCATTGGTTTCAACTAAAGTCGTTAATTTTTATTAAAATATTTATTTGGATTAAAAGTGAAAATTGTAGCAAACATAAACTATATATTTTTTTTTATTATGATTTGGTGTTATTAAAAGGGACCATACTATTTTTGACAATGTTGTTAAAATTATAAAATGGGTATATTTATCCTTAAAATTATCCTAAAAGCAAAACGAAAGGAACAACATAATAGGGACAATTTGGGTATTTCAATAAACATGACACAACCGACAAGAAAACCTATTTAAAGCAGAGAGTATAGAAAAAGACAGTATAAACCCTCTTGGTGTCTTGTTTTCTTTTTACGATTATGAAACCGGTGGTTATGGTGAAGTATGGCGATGGTGAGGGTGATGGCGGTGGTTCGAGTGGTTGTGGAGGAGTGCAATCGATTGTCTATCGAGTTTGATCCTTCGTTCATTTCCTTTATTTCTGCATGTGCATATTTCATTGATATTTGAAAACGCTTCTTGATCTCCGCCTCTATTCCCCTTTAGTTTCTTGAAATCAGATTTTTACCAGATTGAAACTCTAATTTCACCATGTCGTACCAGCAAAGACCTACTAATCATAGCCAACATGACAATGACCACTGCCAAAATCATCACCTATACAATCCTTGCAAGGATCTAGGAATACATGTACAAACTCTATAAATGATGCCGAGAAAGCCTGCAAGAAGGCACGAGGGCGATTGAAGACACGGCAAAAACCATGGCTAATAAGCTCCTGAATGCTATGATAGATTGCAATCAAAAGTACGGCAACCTGCGGGTGTAATCAGGTTATTGCATGCAAGTACGAAGAGCATAATGATATTATCAAAACTTAACCTAGACAGTTTTTTGTTTCTTATTGACATGAGTCAACTTATTTATTTTTTCTATTCTGTTAATTGATTAAACCATTAAATGCAATAACTTACTACAACACTAGGTACTATGTTCTATGAACATACATGAGCAAGACTTTGAAATTTTTTGTTGTTTATGTTGAATGATATTTATATTTATACGTTTCCTGTTTGTCATATGAAAGCAACTAAAGATTATCATATCTTGGATCCTTATAATCCAGGCACATTGTAGTACAAGTGAGATGATCGATGGAAGCACAATTATTCTTAGAGAGATTCATGCCGGGACAATATTTTTCAAATGAGTAACATCGTCCATTATTATAGCTTTTAGGTAATTTTCTCACTTTATTAGAGTTATTATTTTAACTTTTAAAAGTATACTAAATATTTTTTATACTAATTTTACATTCAAGAAACACCCTTTTGACTGACATTCGTCCAAATCAAATGTTAAAGTGAAGCATGCCCCTCTCACGGGATGGCAATTGTCCTTTTACACCATATTTGCAGCTGACCATTTAATAAAAACCCCATACTCCATCTTCTTCTTAATTAACTTTAGGGTTCTTAATGTTCAAAGTATTTCTCAGTCAATGATGGTTTATTGCTGGTGCAATTTTACAATCATGGACATTAAAAATCCTAATTGTAGAACTTCTATAGGTCTCTAAAAGGTCAATCTTCATCTTTAATCACTACTTTGCTATTTGTGGGTATTTTCTTTCTCATCTTGATCTATAAATTTTGCTGTAAAACAAAGATCAAAATATTGTTTTATTGGGTGGTTTGGTCTATAGATGTGTGAAGATCGTTGACCAATAATGGTCTATTAAAGGCAAAGAATGAAGCTGAAGAAAATCTTAAAATTAGTCAGGCTGAAGCAAGGAAATTGAAGAAGTATTTGATTATAACCTGGATTGGATTTATTGTATATTTGTTTCCTATGAAAACATACTAATCTACATGTGCTTGAATTAGGGTTTATTCAACTCAGAATGTTAATTTAACATGTTAGATTTTGTTCCCATTGTTGTATTGTTTCATAATGTTAATGGAAATAGAGAGTTTGAAAATGTATCTAACAACCTTACTATATGTTAAGAAAATATACATTAATTAAAGTAAGTGTGTCACAACCCTCCACCTGGCATGACTAGTTGTACCACAATACATCATAAAGTACAACTAAAGATTTATATTCAAGACCACAAACTAGCACTGAATTAGAACTTTATCTTTTTTTAACGATAGGTTAGTGGTTAGTAAGTTAGTAACACCAAGTTATAACTATTCGCCTATGTCAGGGATTGAACCTATGACCTCCAAGAGAATCAAACTTCTCACCTCTCCCTTGGACCATTAGACTAAGGGATCATTAGCGATTGAAACTTTCTCTAGTGTCTTACAAGGTACATGTCGTTTCGACAAAACAATCAAAATAAACTTTCCAAAAATCCATTGCTCTCATGCATTTTCAATCCAGACAAAGTTCAGTATGGAGTAAATATACACACCCAAATACTACGTCAAGTCCCTTGACCCGAGCTACCGCCTTCCAGCTATTGCAATACCTATATCACGAGCTAAAACTAGTCAATAACAATGTTGCTGGTGAGTAATGACCACTGACTCTAAAATAGACGACCTACATAACAATGTGTGCAAGTAAATTTTTAACAAATTAAATCTCAATATGGAACAACGCTTCGCTGTCTAGTGTGCACATAACATATATGCCACTGTATGTTTCAAAAACTATAATGATGGGCAGGTTACAGGCACCCCGTCCTATCAAATCCCAACGCGTCTACAAACACATAAGTCCAGGTGCGTTCGCAATCCATCTTGACTCATCGACTCACCAGCTTGATTTTGCAAGATCAAAAATGAAACTACAACCTGAGAGTGAGGTCCCTTTCCTAGATTGGATCCAACGAAGAGCATATATTCGTAGAGGTGTATCAGCAGTTCTAGCCCAAACCCATCCACTCACCTTAATGATTTTACCATGACTAAAAACGACTAGTGTCGAACACACCTAAGTTATGGTATCTTAACTCATAAGGGACATTCTAACTTACAACCACACATCATAAACATTTTAACCAAAACAAATATACAACTTAGATACAGTCCCAAAACATTTAATCTTATTGAATGTAGTGTAACCCTAAAACACAGTACCACAACCATTACGCCTCAATATAGAGCACATAACCTCAGGGTTACATACTTGAGCTAACTTAACCGACTTGCTCTAGTCATGTTTATGACCTCGAGTCAGGTCTCTCTGACCTGGTCAACGACCAATGAACCCATGACAAATCCATTTACATAAACATGGGTGATTACTTTAACATTTTAATAGGATGTTTGCTAATACACTAGACATGGTTCGGTTTCCTTTGAAAAAACTTACCAAAGCATTCATGAAGCGTCACACAGCTTCTTGACGTGTCGATGTCCACAAACGAGCAATCTAACACTGAAAATTGAGTTTCACACATCACTTTTCCACTCATACATGGTATAAACTCAATTCTAAGTAAAAATGAACATTACCTAACAACACTATGAGCTCCTAAGTGCAAACTAGCAAGTAAGCATTGTAGAGCTAAAATCCAGCCATCGTTATGCCTTCCCGAGCATCATGGGATGCCCAAAATCTATAGAGAAAGTTTTGGTATGTTTGTGTAGAGAGAGATAACCACTATTAAAACCATAACGGTCTACTATGCATGTCCAAGGGAATATTTTCATTTAAAAAAGCATATTCACATCTTGGAACGAATATTTGTCGCGGACTACCATGTGTAACCATAACAGTGTGTTGTGGATCTCTTTTTTAGATTCTCCTCTTCAAATCACCACACTTCATATATTAAGGGTTCCACATCTGTTTTTCTAGCTTGACATATGCATAACCAAAGTTTTGGGTCAATTCGAGGTAGTTTGTCTATATTTTTCGCCTCTGGTTTCTAAAGAGGTTCACCTGGACTTTTGTTCCTCGATACTTAGACGATAATCCATTGTTACAATTTTCCATCCACCAACCTGACCCCCATTTCTCTCTTTCTTGTACGTCAATTTTGCTTTTAGGACCGAGGGATTACGTCCCCCCCTTTAAAAGGTATTTTGCCCTCATAACCACTTTCACCCATAAACAGGTGAGGATATATAATATTCAAAGCTTCTTCTGGCTCCCACATAAACTCAGGACGACACTTATCATTCCAATTCACTTTCACGATCGAAATATACTTTCATCTTAAACTTTTTATGTGCCTTTCCATAATTTTGTTCGACTCTTCCATAAAGTTCAATCGGTCATCCACCTAGACATTGTCAAGTTGGTCTCGTAGTGTTTCTCAAATAAACACGTTTTGAGTTTGACATATGGAACGAGGATGAAATCCATACAACTCCTCAGGGAGTTCTAACTTATATGCCACCATGCAGATTCATTCGATGACTTCAAGAGGTCCAATATAACGATAACTTAGTTCACCTTGTTTCCCAAAACAAATTATGCATGCTATGGTGACACATTAAGCATAACTTTGTCGCTAACCACAAATTTTAATGGTTTTTATCACCTATCAGCATAACTTCTTTAACGGTCCTAGGCAGCTTGTGATTTTTCCTAGACATTTTTAACTTTTTGAATAGTGTCCAATATTAGCTCATCTAGTTCATATATGTTGAAATGAATTAATTCTCACTATGTCATAACACATAGTTACCCATCAATGCGTGTATACCCGATCGATATACGTATATTGTGGCATGGTCGCTTAAACCCTTGCTTAATAAATTTAATATAGTCATATGCTGATTTCTATTAATCTAAATGGTTTTAACAAATCAACATTTGATAAACATACTTAAAATACATTGTAAACATTTATGCACATTGTAACGCCCGGAAAATTCAGAAAGAAGAAAAGAAAAGAAAGTTAGAGAGAAAAAGGGAATTATTTCAAAGCAAGGGGTTAAAAGCGTGCAAGGGTCAAACCTACCAATAATGGGGTTTATAAAGGGAAAGGCTGCCCATACTTTCTCTCGCATACACTCAACTTTCGACTAGAGTGAGAAGAAGAAGCTCCTATCTGAATTTAGTGAGAGAAAGTGGAAGAGATCTTCAAAAGGTAAGATTTTAAGGTGTTTCTTCTCGGTTTCAGTCGGGTTCTAGCTTTTGGACTGAGTTCCATGTGTTTAGTGCTCGTTTTCATGTGTTTTAGGTGCTAGAATTCCAAGTTGGCTCTCAGGTCTGAGGAGTTTTGCTCAAAAGCTGTTAAGGTGAGTTCTAGGTCCCCTCTTTTACTGGTTTTCTACTTGTTTGTGGCTGTTTTGTGTACTGAAAAGAAGGTTTCAAAACCAAACTGTGATTTTCCATGAAAAGTACAACTGTTTATGAAGATGTATGTTTTTCAAGGATTTCCATGTTGTGGTATGGTTGTTTGTGATGTTTTAAGTGTGAACTGGTAGATCCATGCTAAGTATACATTTAGAAATAATGTATGGGATTAGAAGCTGCGTAAGTTGGATTGCAGGTGGAACATGTTGTCCGTTGTGGGCTTTGTATGTCCGCTTTGGACACTTAGAGAACTATGCATGCTGTCTTCTGTGGGCTTTGTATGTCCGCTTTGGACACATAGAGAATTATGCATGCCGTCCGCTGTGGATACTAAGTGTCCGCTGTGGACACTTGTGATCTAGACCGTCCGCTGTGGATATTGTTTGTCCGCTGTGGACACTTTAGGAATTCATGCACGTCCGCTGTAGACACTTAAGTGCCTAACATGTCTACTGTAGACCCTTTAAGTATGCATGCATGCCCGCTGTGAACCATTAACTGTTCGCTGTGGACTTTTCATGTCCGCTGTGGACACTTAGAGATTATTATGTTGTCCGCTGTGGACTTTGCATGTCCGTTGTGGACTTGGCTGTTTGCTGTGGACTTGGCTGTCCGCTGTGGACACTTAGAATGTTTTAAGTCATCCGCTATGAACCTTAGTCATGAGCTATGGATCTTAGTCATCCGCTATGAATCTTAGTCATGCGCTGTGGACTTTAGCTGTCCGCTGTGGGCCTTGGCTGTCTGCTGTGGACGTTTACGGTATTTGAGCCTTCCGCTGTATACTTGTTCATGCGCTGTGAACACTTAGGTTATTTATGGAATTTTGGGAATAGAATTTAAGTGCTGAGTACTTATGTTTAATGGAGGTTTATGCTCGTTGATGTTATATCCCTCTCTTATGGGTTGCTGTTATGATATACTTCTTGTTATATATTATGATGTGACTTTACGTGGCGTGATATGTATATGTACGTAAAGTATTATGTAATGAAAGTGAAAGATAATGTTAACGTGAAGTGGAACATAATGAATGAATATAAAGTCTTGCAAGCAAAATGATGGAGGTTCAACTCAAGGAGGTAGTTGTTTTCTCAACTGTGTGCAGTTTAGCTAACCCTTGTTAATTCGCACAGGGGTCTAATCCTTGAGATTGGCCGAAAAGTATGAAACGGGATCCTTGTCGCTTACCCCGGTACTGTGTCAGCTTTGAACATGACGTGGGGGTTTACTTGTAAGCCCCGGCACAGTACCTGCTTCAGCATGACGTGGGGGTAAAGCATATGGAAGGATCTAGATAAAAGTGAAAGATAATAATGAAAGAAAGTAAGAAACAAACGTTTATGAACGATGATGAAAGATAATAAACAATTATTATCAAGATGTACGTATGATGTGTGATCACGTACGAAAGTATAGGAAATATTTTGTCAAAAGTAAAGTATTGTATTATAAAAACTAAAACTCACTCAGCGTCGCTGACGTTTGTATGCATAATAGTTGGCAGGTAATTGTTGAGGCTGAGGAGGTGCAGGCATGGATGCATAAGCTACTGGGGATGGTTCGAGTCTGGCATCCATATTTTGGAGTGTTATTGTATTAATACATTTTTGGGATGTAAATGAAATGATATGATGATTTGACATATTTTTATTTATTAATGAAAAGTTAAATTTCCGCTGCAAAATGATGAGTTTTATATGTTTTATGCGATGATTGACTAACTGTAAGCATCTCGGGAACGGGGCATTACAAGTTGGTATCAGAGCCAAAGTTTAAGAGAATTGGGTAAATTATTTTAAAAAAAACCTAAACTTAAACTGAGAATGGGACAATAAAGGGAAAAGGGATGCCAGTCCTAGTAGCTACATGCCTGCAGGTAAATGTTTTATGTAAACGTTTTTTTGTAAATTAATGGAAAACGGAATTATGTGCGTGTGCTATGTGAGTTATGTTCTCTTTGTAGATTTGGATACTGATGTAGTCAGGATAGGAAATGCTTGAAGAATGAATAGTAAAGTAAGTGGCTAATCACAACTGGCCACTGTAATTAGGGACTTACTATACTTGACATAATCTGAGCTATTACAATGACCGTGTTGGTGTTTGAATCTTACAGTGCTTAGATATGGCTGGTGGTAGATCTTTAGAGGCTTCTCATGGTGGAGGTCGTGGTGGACGTGGTGTTGGACCGCGTGCCACAAGGAACAGGGCTAAGACTACCGAAATGGCTCCTGAAGAGCCCAAGCTTCATCACCATGATGGAGGGGATGAGAGTGCTAATTTGAGGGCCTCAGTGAAGGAGGTGGTGGTTGAGGAGGTCCATCAGGTTATGCAAACGATTCTGCCATCTGTGGTGATCGAGGTTATTAGGGCTGTAAAGGAAGATGAGAAGAAGGGCAAACAGGAGAAGGAGAATGCCGCTAGGCGAGAGGGCGAAGAAGGAGGTTCAAGGGAAAGGGAGCAACCTGAGACTGAGATGGTCTTCTCTAGTGATGATGATAAAGAGGAAGTAGTGCAGGAAACTGCAAAGGGGTGCAACTATAGGGCATTCCAGAGATGCAAGCCCCAGACGTTTGATGGGAATGAGAATGCTACTACTGCTCACCGATGGGTGAGGGAGATGGAGGTGGTACTTGATATCAGCAAGTGTCGAGAGGATCAGGAGGTGAAGTTCACTACCCACTCGTTTACGGATTCGGCCTTATGCTGGTGGGACAACATTGTCCAGGCCGAGGGTAGCAGGGCGATTGGAAGGATGAGATGGAGTGAACTGAAGGAGCTGGTGATCGAGGAGTTTTGTCCTCACAGGGAACTCGACAAGATCGAGAGAGAGTTCCTACAGTTGGAGGCGGAAACTATGACACACCAGCAGTACACAACTAAGTTTAATGAGATGGCGAGGCTGGTGCCAGAGCATGTGACACCCTTGTCACGGAAAATAACGAGATACATCCAGGGTTTGCCGGCAGATATCCGCAGACATCTAAACTCTACCCGGCCAGGTACGTTTAGGTCAGTGGTCGATCTAGTGGGGAGATTGTATGACGAGTGAGAGGAGGTGGCGGTGGTGGATGAGGAGAAGAAGTGTGGCAATGATAGGAATAGGAATGGGAAGCGGTACAACTGTGGTGGTTTTGTGGCCGATGGTAAAAAAATAAGGGTTGACGATCGAAAGGCGTTAACAGGGGGAGAGAAGGCATGCAAGAAGTGTGGGAAAGGCCATGTTGGGGAGTGTAAGTGGGGATCGAACATCTGCTTTCAGTGGGGAGGGAGGGCCACATGGCAAGGGATTGTCGTGTGGTGAAATGTTACAAATATGGCGAAACTGGGCACATGAGCAGAGACTGCCAGAAGTCGAGGGCTGAGAGCTCCTGGGCAAAGAAGGGGACTGAGAAGGAGGGTAGAGGGCAAAGGCCAGGGCATTCACTACCACTTGGGAGGAGGCTAGGGTGGACCCTGACATAGTGACAGGTACATTTCTAGTAAACCAAACTCGTGCCTCTGTGCTTTTTGATTCCGGTGCTAGTAGGAGTTTTATTCCTACTGCCTTTTGTGATAAGTTTCCCGCTAGGAGTAGGAAGATTAATGAGCCCTTTGATGTAGAAACTGCCATTGGTAAGTTAATCAGGATTTCTGATATGGTAGAAGACTGTGACATAGAGTTGAAAGGCCATAGGTTCTCTGCTAGGTTGTTCGTGATGCCTTTAGGCAGATTTGATGTAGTCCTAGGGTTGGATTGGCTAGCATCCTATGAGGAAAACATCTTGTGTCGTAAGAAGATGATTCGATTGACCATGCCTGATGGGAGTTCGGTGACGATCTACGGTGATAGGGTTAGTACGATCCCGAAAGTAATTTCGATGGTTGTGGCAGAGAAGTGTATGAGACGTGGAAGTGGTGCCTATCTGGCCTATATGAAGGATGTGGATGCGTCAGTACCACTATTGACATACGTACCAGTCGTGTGTGACTTCCCAGATGTGTTCCCGGAGGATCTACCAGGTGTACCATCGGATCGCGAGATCGAATTCCAGATTTATCTGATGCCTGATGCCCAACCTGATGCTAAGGCGCCGTATCGTCTAGCTCCCTTCGAGATAAATGAATTGATGACTTAGCTGCAAGAGCTGTTAGATAAGCATTCATTCGACCAAGTATCTCTCCGTGGGGTGCTCCAGTCTTTTTTGTGAAGAAGAAGGACGATGTGCATCGACTACGGTGAGTTGAACAAGTTGACTGTGAAGAACCGATATCCGTTACCGAGGATTGATGACTTGTTCGATCAACTCCAAGGTGCCAGGTGGTTCTCGAGGATAGATCTCCGATCTGGTTACCACCAATTGAAGATAAGGAGCAGGATATTCCTATAACAGCTTTTCATACGCGTTAGGGACACTACGAGTTTCTAGTTATGTCTTTTGGTTTAACCAACACACCAGCTGCTTGTATGGATCTGATGAATCGGGTGTGTCAACATATGATAAATAAATCAGTGATTGTGTTTATCGATGACATCCTGATTTATTCGAAGAGCATGCCGGTCACATCCGCGAAGTGTTGGAGACGCTTAGAAGAGAGAAGCTATACGCCAAGCTCTCCAAGTGTGCGTTCCGGTTACGCGAGATTCAATTTTGGGTCATGTGGTTAATCCTGAAGGGATAAATGTAGACCTGACGAAGATTGATGGAAGTCTTCAAAGACGCCATCCGAGATTCGTAGTTTCTTGGGTTTGGCGGGTTACTACCGGAGATTTATCCAAAACTTCTCTAAAGTGGCGGCTGTGGTCTTTGCATTGAAGAGTTGGAGGCCACTTGGGAGTCAGAGGAAGAAATGAGATGGCACTACCCTGATCTCTTTAAGGAGTGACAGGTTTCAGGTACGAAACCTATATAAGGGGGTGGACTTGCAATGCCCGGAAAATTCAGAAATAAGAAAAGAAAAGAAAGTAAGGAAGAAAAAGGGAATTATTTCAAAGCAAGGGGTTAAAAGTGTGTAAGGGTCAAACCTGCCATAAGGGGGTTTTAAAAAGGAAAGGCCGCCCATACTTTCTCTCCCATACACTCAACTTTTGGCTAGAGCGAGAAGAAGAAGCTCTCATCCAAATTTAGTGAGAGAAAGTGGAAGAGATCTTCAAAAGGTAAGATTTTAAGGTGTTTCTTCTCGGTTTCAGTCGGGTTCTAGCTTCTGGACCGAGTTCCATGTGTTTAGTGCTCGTTTTCGTGTGTTTTAGGTGCTAGAACTCCAAGTTGGCTCTCGGGTCTGAGGAGTTTTGCTCAAAAGCTGTTAAGGTGAGTTCTAGATCCCCTCTTTTACTGGTTTTCTACTTGTTTTGGGCTGTTTTGTGTACTAAAAAGAAGGTTTCAAAACCAAACTATGATTTTCCATAAAAAGTACAACTGTTTATGAAGATGTATGTTTTTGAAGGATTTCCATGTTGTGGTATGGTTGTTTGTGATGTTTTAAGTGTGAACTGGTAGATTCATGCTAAGTATACATTTAGAAATAATGTGTGGGATTAGAAGCTGCGTAAGTCGGATTGCAGGTGGAACATGTTGTCCGCTGTGGGCTTTGTTTGTCCGCTTTGGACACTTAGAGAACTATGCATGCTGTCCGCTGTGAGCTTTGTATGTCCGCTTTGGACACTTAGAGAATTATGCATGCCGTCCGCTGTGGATACTAAGTGTCCGCTGTGGACACTTGTGATCTAGACCATCCGCTATGGACATTGTTTTTCCCTATGGACACTTTAGGAATTCATCCGCTGTAGACACTTAAGTGCTTAACATGTCCGTTGTAGACCCTTTAAGTATGCATGCATGTCCACTGTGAACAATTAACTGTCCGCTGTGGACTTTGCATGTCCGCTGTGGACACTTAGTGATTATTATGTTGTCCGCTGTAGACTTTGCATGTCCGCTGTGGACTTTGCATGTCCGTTGTGGACTTGGCTGTTTGCTGTGGACTTGGCTGTCCGCTGTGGACACTTAGAATGTTTTAAGTCATCCGCTATGAACCTTAGTCATGCACTGTGGATCTTAGTCATCTGCTATGAATCTTAGTCATGCACTGTGGACTTTAGCTGTTCGCTGTGGGCGTTGGCTGTCCGCTGTGGAAACTTAGGGTATTTGAGCCGTCCGCTGTATACTTGTTCATGCGCTGTGAACACTTAGGTTATTTTTGGAATTTTGTGAATAGAATTTAAGTGCTGAGTAATTATGTTTAATGGAGGTTTATGCTCGTTGATGTTATATCCCTCTCTTATGGGTTGCTGTTATGATATACTTCTTGTTATGTATTATGATGTGACTTTACGTGGCGTGATATGTATAAGTACGTAAAGTATTATGTAATGAAAGTGAAAGATAATGTTAACGTGAAGTGGAACATAATGAATGAATGTAAAGTCTTGCAAGCAATATGATGGAGGTTCACAACTCAACGAGGTAGTTGTTTGCTCAACTATGTCCGGTTTAGCTAACCCTTGTTAATGCACATAGGGGTCTAACCCTTGAGATTGTCCGAAATGTACGAAACGGCATCCTTGTCGCTTACCCCGGTACTGTGTTAGCTTTGAGCATGACGTGGGGGTTTACTTGTAAGCCCCGGCACAGTACCAGCTTCGACATGACGTGGGGGTATAGCATATGGCATGATCTAGATAAAGTGAAAGATAATAATGAAAGAAAGTACGAAACGAACGATTATAAACGATGATGAAAGGTAATAAACGATTATTATCAAGATGTACATATGATGTGTGATCACGTACGAAAGTAAAGGAAATGTTTTGTCAAAAGTAAAGTATTTTATTATAAAAACTAGAACTCACTCAGCGTCGCTGACTTTTGTATGCATAATAGTTGGCAGGTAATTGTTGATGCTGAGGAGGTGCAGGCATGGATGCATAAGCTACTGGGGATGGTTCAAGTCTGGCATCCATATTTTAGAGAGTGTTATTGTATTAATACATTTTTGGGATGTAAATGAAATGATATGATGATTTGACATGTTTTAAATTATTTATGAAAAGTTAAATTTCCGCTGCAAAATGATGAGTTTTATATAATTTATGCGATGATTGACTAACTATAAGCGTCCCGGGAACGGGGCCTTACACCAATAGACATAAAAACACAAATGCAATGATACAAGTGTGTACCATTATACTTTTCATCGCAAATCATGACAAATCCAAAGAAATTAGAACATGTACAACAAGACTAGAGTCTCTCTAGGTTGGAATGACACTAATAGAGATCTCTACACATGAATTGTACTTAAATTGATCTAAAAGATGAAATTGCAAACACAAACATGACCATTCATAAGCAAATATATTAATTTGTGTCAACACTCACGCAACAAACATAATTCAAGTCTTAGAAGGTGTGATAAAACTCCTACACTGATTGTAACCACAAATGATTTAGCCAAAGATGGTCTTTATTTAATTCGGGTGTTTGATTTGGAAGTAGTGTTGATAGTCTTCCACTTTGAACTTCATAAGAAAACTATATTCTTTGTTTCTAGGTCTCCAAATCTTAGTTCTCACGAATTTCTTCAATTCTCTCATCAAAAGTCATCCAAAACTACGTCAAACTGTTACCATGGCGTATGATACGCCACTCGGCGTACCATACACCAAAAACAAGGCCTATATGCCATCCATACGCCAAAATGAAAAATGTAAGATTTTGACCCGTTTGCTTTGTTTTCTTCTCTTGTGTTGCGGTTTCCTTGCATTTATGACTCGGGAATGATTTAGTTAGCTTCCTAAATTTCCAAAACCTCTCATATGCTCAGCAAATGAAATAATTCTCAAGGTACAATGTTATATATATTTCTTATGCTAGAAATAGGGTTCAAATCTAATTCCACATGTACTTCGAAATCACATATCTAAACCTCCCCAACTTATCCTCTTTTCATCCAGAAAAGAATTTGCCATCAGATCAGAACTGACATGTCAATTTGTCTACTTTTATTTAAAATCTAGGGTACTATTAATATAGTAAACATGATTGTTGATATATTTTATCCACTTTAAACTTAAACATTCTTATTTACAACCACATACATGCACACAAGTGTAGTTGTTCCCCATTTCTTGTGTTTAACTTTCCCTCATCCACATCTACAAATTGAAGACCTTCCCGACGCTTAAGTTTTTGAGAATTTACCAATCTCCATGAGTTACTAATAAGCTAATAAAATTGATTACCATGATTATGAGGATCATGTTAATGTTTTTTCCGATCTTAAATGTCATATTTAGATAATGATCCCTATAACCGTTCATTATTAGTTGCATATACTCTAGTTGTTTACTTTGTTTTTTTTTCTTTTTCCATTTTTCCTTTTTTTCCTTTTTTTTCTTTTTCTTTACATGGTAAGATATGAACTCAACTCGCCACTTATTTTGCAGGGTCATAGTCTTTTTCTATGCATTGTTGGGTTACAAAATCTAACAATCTACATCATCACTTTGACTTAATTCATTATAACATTCATGGTGCATCATGTGGCCTCACTATCATACACACCATATACAATGTCATCAAACAGAACTCATATCAAACAAACCAAAATAAAAATACACAAGAACATACCAAATTCGACATCATTAACTACAATAAAAATAAAGAGGGGGAGAGAGTACATGGACCTGATTAATGTGTTCGTGGAGGACACCCAAAAATAAACTCCATCAAACGCATACATCTTGTGTGTTTCATTTGGATCAGGTGTTGGAGCTTGGCTTCACCACTTTTCATCTTGAAGTGACAAAATCATATCTTCCCCAATGTGGTATCTTTCCCATCCATATTAAGTTATTCATTTGTTCCCCTAACCATTTGCTCATCTCTTAGATTATTCGATTGTCTCACAATTTGAATATTTCAACTACTTGCACCTTTTGTCGCTTATAGTTTTTTTAATGTTTTTTTGAAATAGACCTTTGTTTTCACTTTTTTTGGAAAATGGTTCATCGAAACGACCAAACCTTCTCCTAAAGCTATGTAGTGATTGAACCTAGAGGCTTAGGAAATCAAATGAAGATGATCAAGATCAAGTCACGCGAGAACTTGGAGTATCCAAGCGAGAACTTCGCGCGAGAACTAGTGTGTTAGTATAAATATCTAGTTTTTGGTATAATTAAAAAAAATCTTTTCTTATTTCTTGATTTCATACTTAATTGTAATCATTCCAAATCAGAGAGCAATGTACGTGAAGTTTAGTTACATTTGTGCTTATCTTCTACTTGTTCAATCTTCTTACCATGAGTGATTATATTCCGCGTTATCCTCACGAGATCGATTTGATGTGTTATTGTTGATCCTTACAATTGGTATTAGAGCTTGGTATGCTCTAGATCGATTTGATTGAAGTTTGATGAGTTTGTGAAGTGTTCTTGAGCTACGAATCTGAATTCCTTTGAAGATTACTTGATTTTTGCTGTTTGTGGTCATTATTGAAGATGTTGAGAGCTGATATTCATTCGATTGAAGTTGTGATGGTGTTTACTTGATTAATTGAGCTTAAGTGAATCAAATTAGAAACAAGTAAGGTCAAAAATTGAACCTAAATTACTGATTTGAAGTTTAATAACTTACTTTTGAACAATTTGGTTAAAAATGAAGTTCAAAACCTCGAGATTGCACAAAATCGATCAGGCAAAAAGTTTGTTCTCGCACGCGAAAAGTCTATTTTTTCACGTGATAAGTTCATATTTCACAGAAGTTTGTTGGAAAAGATTCATTTCGCATGAAAAGTTCATCCTCTCGCAAAAGTCAGTTACAAACTAGCCCCGCAAAAACTTTGTGCGATAAGTTGGTGCGAATAGTGATTTTAAAGACTATTCGTGCGAGAACTTCAAGTTTCAAGAATTTTTGAAAAGTTTAACTCACAAGTTTCAAAAATGGCAAATCTAAAGAACATCACTGCTACTCTTAACATTGACAATGAGAACGACACAAGCACCAAACCTTCAAGACTTCTGTGACATCCGGTAATTTTCCATTACCAAACTCCGTTAGTTCCGTTAAGTCTTGCATACACGTGTCGGGAGCACACACTAGTTTTCGTTGAATGTTGGTGACTTAATAATAATTAATAACGATAAATAGATAATTATTCAACTAATAATGTGGTTATTGGGTGTGATTATGCGATTAAGTATTAATGGTGAATTTTATCGCGTAACGTGGAAACGTGTGTGTTTAATCCGTATGTTTTGTATCTAATAAAGATAAAATATATAATTGTCATTGTTAGTTTATATACTTATTATTCTAGTTAAAAACATTTTAAAAGAGTATTTAAAAGCCTAATCTTTATAAAATACACACTATGAGGGTTAAAAGGGTAATTATTGCTAAATAATTAATCAAAACACAAAACACTAACCCTAAACCATCCATCGGCCGCGACCTGCACTCCCTCCCTCTCCACTTTGCGAATTGGACCCAAGAACAAGCAATCACCCTCGGATTTGATCGATTTCAAGTGATAGAACACGTTAGAATCTTCAATTGCAAACCATTACACATTTAAAGGTTAGATTTTTACATGTTTTTCAATGGATTTGATTATGGCCGAAAGTTGGTGTTCGAAATATGCAATTGAATATTGATTCTTTGTTGTTTGATGATGTTATGATGTTAGTTAGGTTAGATTGATGTTAGTTAACGTTGATTATGCAAGAAAGCTTCGATTTTGATGCGTTGTTCATAGGTTACTAATAATCGTAACTTTATTTGCATGGATATGGTGATTTGATGATGACTTGATGTTGTTGATGTGTTTGTGATGATAATGGGATGTTAGATTGTTGATTTGAATGCTAGAAATCCAAGAATGAATGTTGTAGTTCATGTCTTACTAAAGATAGTAACTTTTGGCTATGAAGGTTGATGAATTGTGATAATTGGATGTTGTTGATCATGTATAGATGTTATCATGAGCTTGAATTGGTATATTATTGATGAATTCATGAATGTCTTGAGTGTTTGATAGATTTTGGGATGTGCTTTCCCAAAAGGGAAACTTTATTTGCATAAAATCTTGAATATGATGGTTTGAGTATGTTTATGATGTTAGGATCATGTTAGTATGTTCATGGATGATTTCTAAGGTGGTAGAATGTATTACTTGGGTTGTATGAATGTTTAGTTAGTTAGTTATCTGATTTGGCCTGTTGTGGGAATTAATGGTAATGGGTCATATGGGTATGTTAGGACTATTGTTGGTTTGTGGTTGATCATGGTTGAACATTTTGGATGATATGAATTCTGTTGAATGGCATGTTGATGATCATCATAAACGCGTGCGAATCTGAGGCCCCTACTTAGTAGGATTGGCAGGGTTTAGGGTGTGAAGTCGTGAGTGGCTTCACATGGCATGTTGTGCATGATTTGATTCTATGTATTATGCATTGGTTGTGTTGTAACCATGTTGAGCATGATAATTGTTTGAGATTCGCATAACTGGTATGATATCTGGCTGTATGATGATCTAATTAGTACATGTGGTTAATGAAGTGTTATATGTAATCAGTTTGTATGTTAATCATGTGTGATAGGCTGTTATGCTTGTTTGAATGGAATTTCATCTATAATGTCACCAATGGGTCAAACGGGTCAACTGGGTCAAATTGTCTTGTCTTCTAAAACTTTGAGTTCTTTGGTTTGTAAAGCACTTAGGGTTTCAATATGATTCTGTGTACACGTACTTATGTATTCTCGTGTTCTAGGTAACCTTTGAAGGGTTGTCTTTGCACCTATCACCAGTTCTCTTTAGTCATTATCTTTACACACCAGGTGAGTTCATGCCCCTCTATTTTTATAAACCTTCTTCTTAGGGGAGGTAGCATACTTGTACTCAAACGCTATTTTATTATTATAAGCTGTGTATGTTTTAACATAGTGCTTAATACCTTGAAAGTCCTCACACTTTCGGATCGTTAATAATGGTATCTAACGGGAAATCTTGGGTAATACTACTGGGTCTGACGAGCCCCACCTATGCGACTCGAGGTCAAACGGGTGCAATATTGTCCTAGACACAAATATCGTAATGACCTGGAGTCGTGACGGGAGGCAACAAACGCAACACAGTCAGCTTCGATCGCGAAATCACTATGGTTATTACTTGTGAATATAGACTAGCTATCTATTTCAATGCACTTCTTATGTTATGCAAATGTTATTGTTTATGATAAACGCAAACTCTTGAACTCACCAACCATTGTGTTGACATTTTAGTATGCTATTCTCAGGTTGTTAACTCTGCCTGCCATTAGGAGCACCACACGGGTCCAGCATGCATTCTAAGACTCTATTTTAAAGACATGTTTGTTGGTATCTAGTTACGAGTGTTTAAATGTTTGGGTTGGCGCATGTTTTGCCAAATATGCATTTTTATATTTTTGGGTTTGTCTTATTTACAAAACGCTTCCGCATGGTTTTAAAGTTTGATCTTTGGTTGGTTTTATTTGAAATGTGGCATATAGTGTCATTCTAAGTAACTATTGTGATCCTAGTTTGTTCACACGCCTCGCGGTAAAACTCCGCACGTGGATTTTAAGGGTGTGATAGATTGGTATTAGAGCCATTGGTTATAGGGAACTAGGTTGCATACACACACTAGACTATAACCGCACAGTTGTTAGTTACTTATCGCTTACTCTCCTTACTATATACTCATTGGCATACGCAACACGTACTTCGCAGCATGGCATCGTCGTCCAGAAATTTAGGCAAGAGACCTGCACGATCTGAGTCACCTCCTACGTCTCCCGTACTGGATAGGGGATTTAACTGGACTCGACATCCTTATCCTCCTGGAGAGATAGACTGGGATCAGCCTTTCATACCTTCTGAGCTCGATCCTCCGCGGAACTAGGATTTCTACCCCACCTACATAAACCGTATGGCTTATAGAGAGCGCGTACCACCAGTAGCTCCTACACGACCTAGGACTAGGTCATCGACCGCCTCTGCATTGCCTACTCTTCCTACCTTGAGCATCCCTCTCGAGCAGGCGTTTGCGGCTTTGGTAGCCACTCTAGACACGAAGCGATAGCGGATTAGAGGACTCATTGATGAGAACTCTACATTACGATCTGAGATGCGTCAGTTGCGTTTCCAGGTAGAGACGCTTCAGGAGCGACTCTCGATGGCCATCGGTGGGCATCATACTCTGGCAGGCAATGTTGTAGCACTTAGTGGGCACATGGACGCACAAGATCACCATAACATAGTGATCGATGATAGGTTTGCTGATTTAGAGGCACAGCTAGCAACACTTCAGGTTGTTGAAGCCCCTGAACCTTTAGTAGATCCTGATGAGGAAGACCCAGAAAAGGAACCCGAGGAAGCCCCCAAAGAAGAACCAGCAGGGATGGATGAGGACAGTGACAGCAGAGATGGATGAGGACAGTGACGGATCTGACGTACTGGACTGATTCCACTTTTAAATAAATTAGACTATGTAGTGTTTCTTTTCTTTGAAACCTATGTGGGAAGGGTTGTTTCCCACCCAACTGACAAACTTAAATTTTGACATTGATGGAATATTTTGTGACTCAATTGCAATTTATTTATCTTTGGTTATTATTTCTGTTATAAATGTTGTGGTTGTGGTGAATGCATTATTTCTTATTGTTTACTGTACCTTGATGAGATTAATGTGTTGGATGTTACTCATTATTGTAATTGTGAATTGTAAAGTGAAATATGGATGCACGAGGAAGAGGACGTGGGTGTGGTCGTGGACGTGGCGCCGGAGGCCGTGGTGCTGGAGCCATAAACATGACGCCTGCGAAATTGGCGGCATTAATTAATGAACATGTTCAGGCGGCAGTGGCTGCTGCCCAACCGGGACAACCAGCAGGTAAATGATAACGAGAGGTTAAACTAATTATTTTAGTTAATTGTCTAGGATATCTGACTAATGTTTGGGTTGTCAAAACAGGACCACCACCATGTACCTACAAGTCCTTCATGGACTGTAAACCCCATACCTACAGCGGGACGGAAGAAGCTGTAGGGCTTGTAAGGTGGTTTGAGAAGACAGAGTTTGTCTTCGCAAAATGCAACTGCCCGCCTGCTGATCAGGTGAAGTATGCTACCGGGACATTGGAAGGCGCAGCACTTTCCTGGTGGAATGCCCAGGTGCAAATGCTGGGTCAAGCCATGGCTAATGAACTACCTTGGGAAGAGTTTAAGGGGATTATGACCGAAGAATACTGCCCCCAAAATGAAGTGCAGAAACTGGAGATTGAGTTCTGGCAACTCAAAATGCAAGGCTCAGAAATTGAAGCCTACACGACCCGTACTCATGAGTTAGCCATTTTATGCCCAGGGATGGTGAATGAAATGCACAAGAGGGTTGAGCATTATATACGGGGATTGGTGCCCAAAATTCAAAGTATGGTAACTGCCTCTAACCCCACTACCATACAACAAGCTATCCGAACAGCCCACAGGCTGACTGATCAAGCAGTAGAGCAAGGTCGATTACCTAAGCGGGGTGCGGTGGCAAGCGTGCCCAACCATAAACGCAAGTGGGATGTTCAAGCAACAAGGGATCGTCATCCAGCAGCCAATCTCAACCTCAACAACAGCAGCAAAGTCAGCAACAGCAACGGAAGTTCAATAACAATCGAAGCTTCAACCAGGCGACTCCCTCAAATCAAGGACCCGGTGGGTATGGCGGAAGACAGCCGAAGTGCAACCGGTGTAACTACCACCATGTGGGTCGATGTGATAACTTCAAGTGCCAATGTTGAGGGAAGATTGGTCACGCAGCCAAAGACTGCCAGGGTGAACTGATGAAAAAGCCACAACAATCACAAGAAACTCCGAAAGGTTGTTTTGAGTGCGAAAAAGAAGGCCATTATAAACGCAACTGTCCCCAACTTAAGAGGAATGGTAATGGCAACAACAACAATGGAAACAACAGCAACAATAACAATGGCAACAACAATAACAACAACAATAATAATGGCAACAACAATGGAGGCAATAACAACAATGGAGCCAAAGGAAGAGCCTTCGTCATTGGCTCAGGTGAGGCTCTAAACGATCCTACAACAGTAACAGGTAAAGTTTTGGTTAATGGTCGTTTTGCTACCGTATTATTCGATACCGGAGCCGATAGAAGTTTCGTGTCCACTAGGTTCTGTAGTCTTTTAAGTGATATGCCCTCAGCCTTAGAATCTATATACACCGTAGAGTTAGCTGACGGTACACAGATTCACGTAACGCATATTCTTAGAGACTTCAAGATAGAGCTTGCTGGTCATACATTCACCATAGATCTCATGCCTGTTACACTAGGAAGTTTTGATGTAGTAGTAGGCATAGATTGGCTTTCCGGTAAACAAGCGGAAGTCATATGCCACGAGAAGATCATACGGATTCCTATTGGTGAAGATGTCCTTACGGTCAGAGGTGATAGGAGTGGTGCAGTGATAGGCATCATCTCGTTCATGAAGGCACAGAGTTTGTTACAAAAGGGTCGACTGGCCATATTGGCACTCGTCACAGATAAACAGACTGAGGAAAAGAAGATAGAGGATATCCTAGTAGTTCATGAGTTTCCCGAGGTGTTTCCGGAAGACCTGCCTGGATTACCGCCTTATCGGCAAGTTGAATTCCAAATTGAGTTAACTCCAGGAGCCACTCCAATTGCGAGAGCACCGTACTGGTTAGCTCCGAACGAACTGCAGGAGTTATCTGCCCAACTACAAGAGTTGTTAGATAAAGGGTTTATCCAACCGAGTTCGTCGCCCTGGGGAGCACTAGTTCTATTTGTGAAGAAGAATGATGGTACATTTCGAATGTGCATTGACTATAGGGAACTGAACAAGGTTACTATCAAGAATAGATATCCCTTACCTAGTATCAATGATTTGTTTGATCAACTGCAAGGATCAAGCTATTACTCTAAGATTGATCTGAGGTCTGGGTATCATCAGCTGAGAGTTCGAGAAGAGGACATCTCGAAGACTGCTTTCCGTACACTATATGGTCACTATGAATTTTTGGTCATGCCATTTGGGTTGACGAATGCACCAGCAGTATTCATGGACCTCATGAATCGCGTGTGCAAACCCTATCTTGATCAGTTGGTTTTATTTAAAATGTGGCATATAGTGTCGTTCTAAGTAACTATTGACTGTGATTCTGGTTTGTTCACATGCCTCGCGGTAAAACTCCGCACATGGATTTTGAGGGTGTGACAACTTCTCAACGAAGAAGATTATCCAGATTGGGTTTACAAGTTTGAGAATCATGTCATATACACTGAACCCAGGATGATGCGGTCAATCAAGAAAGGACTGTACATTCCTGTGTATAACAATGACAAGGGAGAGTTAGTACTTAAACCAGAACATTTATGGGACGAAGAAGATATGAAGAAGCTTGAGCTTGATGACAAAGCGTATGCTGCAATCACAATGGCGCTTACTACTGAGATATCCTAGAATTTTAAGGATTTTAGATAAGCTAAAGAGTTATGGGATGCAATGGAGGAACAAATCATAGGAAACAAGGACATGCGGGAAAGTTAAAAAGATATGTCGAACCAAGAGTTTAACATGTTTAACCATGTGCTGGGTGAGACATTAGAGGCTCAAATGTCTAGATTTGTTAAACTGACAATGAAAATGAAGAATGCAGGAATTACATTAGAGAATATATCTATTAACAAGAAGCTATTGAATTCATTACCTTACAGCTAGAACAACATCTGCACCACAATCAAAAGAACAAAAGATCTCTTTACATTGTCTCTCAGCTATCTAATCTCCACTATTAAGTCTGATAGATGGATGACAAATAGAGAGCTGTAAACCATTTAAACACCATGGGAGCTAAAGCATCTACATTGTATGCAAAGATGGCTAGCAATCCTAATTACTATGTCAGCTACTCCCACTTATATCAACAACAATCAGCCAATTCTATCATTCCAAATGTGAAAGAAACATCCATACCTCAATTCCAAGCTTCTAATCAAAACCAATTCTCTCCTATGCAGCCTTAATCTCAAACTCAGTTTTATCCACATAGTCAATCCTCACAACCCACTCAATAAGCTTTTGTTGTCAATTCCAACCCATTAAAGCAGACAATCCAAATTACTGAAGAGCATCTAGCTCTATTCACAACTTGTATGAATAGCTATGAAGCATTCATGGCTAGAAGACTGAGTGCACCCAACATCTTGGTTGATGACTTGCAGCAAGTAAATCCTAATGATGTTCAAGAAAATGATATTATGTACCAAATGGCAATTATGGTGTACCGGGCAAAAAATTTGCTAGGAGAATGGGGAGAAAGATGTTTGGTTTAAGCAACTCAAGCAATATAGGGTTTAACAAAACAAACTTAAGATGTTACAACTTTGATAAACCAAGTCACTTCGCTAGAGAATGTACTGAAGGGAAAACAAACCAAAATGACACTGGCAAGAAGATGGTGACGGTGGAGGTTGAATCAAAGGGAGATAAGGCAAGTTCTTCAAATAACAAAGCACTGGTTTCTCAAACCAATAGAAAGTATGATTGGTCAGACCAGATGGAGATATTGGATATTAAATTGTCTACCGCTTGGTTAGTAGAAATTCAGAATGATGAATAAATTGTTGAAGAAAACTTGTTTGCTAAGTTTGTTTCTGATGATCTACTTATTGGGAGGTTTTTTCTGAAGAAGAAATCAAGAAGGATAGAGAGGTGCTTAATGAATCGGCTGTTAAGACTACTCCAGCACCATCAATGAAATTTGAAAATGGAAATGAAGGAAGTAAAGAAGAAGTTATTGAGACTACTCCAGCTATGATTGAAAAGAAAATGATTGATGTTGAGAAAACTCCAGCACCTGCTCATGATAATATTGTTAATGTTGTTGAGATTACTTCTGCAAAGTAGAAGAGGAAGTTGTTTTGAAGGCGTTTATGGTGAATGTCATATAAGAAGAGTCTGTTAAGCATGAAGAAACAAATGAGGTATACACTAACCTTTGTTCAAATACATGTGTAGATAAAATTCAATGATACAAAGTTCACAACGAGCACTTGATCTTAGAAGTTGAAAAACTTCAATATCAAGCTCGTAAGTATAAAAAGGATGATAAAATTTTAAAGAAAAGATAGAAGGATCAAACAAATCAATTTTCCAATCAAAAATTGAACCTTCATGATAAGATTGTAAAATCAATGATTTGATGACACGTAATAATGAACTATCTTTAGAAATCAACAAACTTAACAATGAACTTTTGTCTGTGAAATTAATGATTAACAAGTTTGAGTTATCTTCAAACATGGTTGAAGGTATAATAAAGTCTCAAATGACTCAGAAAATTAATGGTGGTAAAAGTGGAGTTGGATATTCCAACACTGCACCACCAACTAATCATGATTATACATATTAACCTTCATCCCTTACCATACTAGATGAAGAACTGACATATGGTTTAGGTTTTCAACCAAATTCAGACTTAACACCTCCAGTCAACGTTTCATTGACAGTTGACCCTATTATAAAAATTGAAATTAAAGTTAATGATGATAATTCTTTTGCAGAAAGTGTGAAAAGAGATGGGTTGGTTGAAGAATAGGAAAGTGATGATAAAATAGTTTTTACAGATAATGATAATACAAATTGTAATGAAAAATCTTCTTGTAAATCATCACTTGTTACCAATGAATTTTTTGATGTTTCAATTTCTACAAATTATTGCTCAAACATGTCTAACAAATAATAGAAATTAAAATCAAAGATTCTTCATAAAGACAATGAAAGAAAATATGTTACAACATCTGTATCGGACTTAAAAACTGATTTCAAGAACAGATTTGTTTCAAAAGACAACATAAATAAGAAAGATTATATTTTTAAGAAAACAAATGCTTATTTATTTAAAAATAAATACTAACTCTATGAAATAGGATGTTTGTAGATTAGGTATCAAGGAAACTAGTCACATTCCAGTACCTACGACCCAAAAGGTTAAAGCATTGTATATGCTTCATCGGCTTCAGAAATGAATCAATCTATTAAAAAAGATACCTCGATTCTTCCAAATTCAGCTAGAAATGTTCTTAATGAAAGAAAGAAATGAGAGACTGTTAAAGAATCATAAGGCCAAGGAAATACTAAAACCAAATTCTATAAAAACTTTGGTGGTTATCATAAACAGTTTGAGAGAAATACATGAGTGCAGAATGCGTATCATAAACCATGTTGTTATGTGTGTGGCAAGCCAAATCACATGGCTAGAAATTGCATTCATCAACATCAATTAACAAGCAAACAAAGATTTCATAACTCGATTTCAAATAATAGAAAACAATTCTTTTTAAATGCAAGATTTAATAAGAATGCAAATCAGTCAAATACTTTTGTTGATAAAAGAAATGTTCAATACATACAGATTTGACCAAAGGAAATTCTGTTAAGAAATCTTTACATGTTGATGAAAGCAATCTTATTCCAGTGCAAAATACATTAAAG
Source organism: Flaveria sonorensis (assembly GCA_025506505.1). Taxonomy (NCBI): domain Eukaryota; kingdom Viridiplantae; phylum Streptophyta; class Magnoliopsida; order Asterales; family Asteraceae; genus Flaveria; species Flaveria sonorensis. The sequence continues at coordinate 22,389,838 of CM046429.1, forward strand.
AAAATTATTAAAAACTTGATCAAACCAATTCAAAAATGGAAGATCAAAGAAAAACAATCAAAGCCTGATGTTATTAAAGACTAAGTTTTTAATTATAAAAGAGATATGATATTTAAATCTATATCATATTTGGATGACAACAATGTGCTCACGTCAACAATGGCTCGGGTTCCTAAAATTGAATAATCTTATTCATATATGCAGGAACAACCAAGGCAAGTCATCAGTAGTGTTTGGCATGTTGATAACAGTTGTTTTAGACATATGACTGATAATATATCTCTATTATACAATGTGCAACCTTACAATGGAGGGGATGTTATTTTTGCTGGAGATAGAGGTGGTAAAATTACAAAGAAAGGTATAGTGTCTAATGGTGTGTTATGTTTTAAAGATGTTAATTTTGTTGAGAAACTGAAACATAATCTGTTAAGTGTCTCAAATTTATAACAAATGTATTCAACACACTTCACTGATAAAGAATGTCTTATTTTAAAACCTGGATTTGTAATCCCAGATGAATGGATTCTTTTAAGAACTCCGAGAGACAAAGACACATACTTACTTGATATGAATGGTTCACATTCATTTGCAACTGTGTCTTGTTTATTATCAAAGGCCTCAGAAAGTGATCCAATGCTATGCATCGTCGTCTTGGCCATGTAAACATCAAATATATGAATAAGTTTGTTAGAGGAAATCATGTTGTAGGCTTACCATTGAAAGAATTCAAACTTACTGAACATTGTCTGTCATGTTCAAAAGGTAAACAACATAGACTTTCTCATAAATCAGTTGCTCATACTAAAATTGAATCAATCCTTCAACTGTTACAGATGGATTTATTTGGTCCGGTAAGTGTTTTGAGTTTGGGATGCCGTGCATATTGTTTTGTTATTACTGATGATTTTTCCAGATTTACTTGGGTTTTATTTTTAGCAACCAAGGATGAGACGCTTCATTTGTTGATAAAGTTCATGACTCTAGTGGAGAATCAGACTGACAAAACCATCAAGTGCATTTGAAGTGATAATGGAATAGAGTTTTACAATCATATTATGAAAAAAATTTATTATTCAAGGGGGATAGCTAGACAATTTAGTTCTATAGGAACTTCACAACAAAATAGAGTTGCTAAAACATGAAACAGAACATTGATTGAAGCAGCCATAACAATATTATTAACAACCAAATTACCTTCTTTTATTTGGGCTGAAGCCGTTAACACTGCATGTAATGTTCAGAATCGTGTCTTAATCAATAAACAACAAAACATGACTCCTTATGAAATATTTTTCAAACATAAACCCACAGTCAAATATTTAAAACATTTAGATATTGTTGTCCTTTGTTACACGTTTCTAATTTTAAATCTAAATTTGATGAAAAAGCTGATAAGTGTTACTTTGTTAGATATTCAACCAACAAAGTTGCATGTAGGGTTTATAACAAAAGGTCATAACAAATAATTGAGTCATTTGATATAGATTGGCTTGAATCTAACAAAACAGTTGTAGGATCCACTCCTTCATAGGTATACGATTATGCTTCATTGTTTGAAATGTCTAATCGATCTTCTGTTGTTATGATTGTGCACTTGCTTATACATATGCTTATGGGATGTATGCGTTTGTGTTGTATACATTATAGTCCTGTTTGTTATGCTTATCATTCTATTTATGATTATGCTGATGCCTTGTCTAAACGCAAATGTGGTTTTATACTTATGTGTTGTATGCACTAAAATCTGTTTGTTATCATTTTCGAGCCAGGGGTCTCTTTGGAAGCGGTCTCTCTATCTCTCTAGACAGAGGAAAGACTCGCCACCACCTACCCCTCCCAGACCCTGCCTTTTAGTGGGATATACTGGGTATGTTTGTTTGTAATCGATCTTCTATTGTATCTATAGCTAATCAACTTTTTCCATCATCCATTCAAGATGTCTTATCTGATGATATTGAATCTATTTCATCTTTGACTCCAGAAAGATTTTCAGACATACATTCTTCTTTTAATGTATTAGCTGTTCAACAAATAGTTTCTGATTTGAATTAAGCTTCTGAACCTGAATTGACTTGGGTTTATCTAGAAGTTGAATAAGATACAAAGGATTCTGATCCAAGTTCTTCTTCTACACAAGATGATCCAATTGATACAATTCAAGTTCCATTTGAAGATTTATCAGTTGATAATGATATTAATTAAGGGGAACATATTATGTATCAACCTGAAGGAAGAACCAGTGTTGAAGAACTTGTTGGTCATATGTCTAATTTAGATGAAGTTATTTCTAAAGATCTCATTCCTCAGTTGAGAATTCATAAAGATCATCTAACTGGAGCAATCATTAGTCTATTATCACAAGGTGTTCAGACTCGAAGTCAATCCATAGCAATAAATACATGCTTGTGTACATGTTTTATTTCTCAAATTATGCCAAAGAACATTAAGATGACTTTGAAAGAAAACAGTTAGGTTGAGGTTGTGCAAGACGAGCTAATGCAATTTAAGAAGCTAAATATTTGGCATCTGTGTACACTTCCAAAAAGTAAGCTGCCGATCAAAACTAAATGGATATTCAAAAACAAAACGGATGAGAATGATGTTATTGTTTGCAACAAGGCCAGACTTGATGTTCAAGGGTTTTACCAAGTTAAAGGTCTTGACTATGAAGAAGTATATGCTCTAATTGTAAGATTTGAAGCTATACATATTTTTTTTGGCTTATGCTTCATACATGAACTTTAAAGTTTATCAACTGGATGTCAAAACTGCATTTTTGTATGGCGAAATAAAATAGGAAACCTATGTTTGTCAACCACCTGGTTTTGAAGATCCAGATTATCCTGACTATGTTTATAAGTTAGACAAAGCACTCTATGGCTTACATCAAGCACCTCATGTTTGGTATGCCACACTTATTGAACATTTGCTTGCAAATGGTTATACACGGAGTGCTATTGATCAAACTTTGTTTTTAAGGAAGAATAGTGATGACTTAATTATTGTCCAAATATATGTTGATGACATTATCTTTGGATCTACTAATAAAGAATTATGCAAGGAATTTGAAGTTGTGATGAAGAAGAAATTTGAGATGAGGTCTTTTGGAGAAATTTTATTTTTCTTAGGTATCCAAGTTAAACAAGATGACTAGAGTATATTGATACATCAAGAAAATTATGTTCATAGTATTTTGGACAAATATAAATTTCAAGAATCCAATATTGCACCAACTCTAATGGCTTCTCGTCCTTCTTTAACTCCTGATCTCACAGGTGAAGATGTTAATCAACATTTGTATCGATCAATGATTGGATCGTTGATGTACCTCACTGCCAGCAGACCTAATATTATGTTTCCTGACTGTTAATGTGCACGATATCAAAGTAATCCGAAAGAGTCTCACATGAAATCTGTCAAGTGGATTTTCAAATATTTCAAGGGCCAACCAAAACCTGGACTTTGGTATCCTAAAAATTCCAATTTTAATTTATATGTTTATACTAATAGTGATTGTGTAGGGTGTAATTCGGACATGAAATCAACAACACGTGGATGTCAATTTCTAGGAAATAGGTTGATTTCATGGCAATGCAAAAAGCAGCAAATTGTATCCTTATCCATTGCAGAAGCTGAATACGTGGCTGCGTCAAGCTATTGTTCCCAGATCGTTTGGATTCAACAACAACTTGTTGATTATGGTCTTAACATTTATAACACCAAGATCTGGTGTGATAATTCTGCAGTATTAAACATTGTGAAGAATCCTATTCAACAATAAAAAACAAAACATATCGACATCTGAATGCATTTTATCCGTGATTGTTTTGATCGAAAGCTTATTTATCTTGAACAGGCAAATCAGATGAAAATATTGCTGATTTGTTTACCAAGGCTTCTGGTTCAATCTTTGGGAATGATTAACTTTGGTTAATGCTTAACCCTACACCCTCTTCAATAATACTTTTTTGTCATTTTTGTTAATCACAATTTTAAGGAGAGAAAATATGAAAATGTATCGAAAAAGATTTTGGTCTTAGAGGGAGTAAAGTTTAAAAAAATTACAAAAAGATTTTGTTAAAAAATTGAAAAATTAATTTTCAATCTGACATAAAAAATGATAGTACATTTCTGTGACAACCTGTATTTTTCAGGTTAACACCGCTTCTCAAATCTAACCTTTCTCCTTTATTTTATAGTTAAATTAAATTTCATTATTAAATGAAAATGGATAATATTGTTGTTATTATTATTATTATTATTATTATTATTATTATTGTTATTATTATTATTATTATTAGTAACAACTTAAATTTAATCTAAACTAACAAAAACAAAGTAAAAACACAAAATGCAAGTTTTGTAAGACATAAAGGACTAAACTGTATATAGGCACCCACGTGGTAACCGTAACCCATCTTCTACTCCACAACCCTAATTCACTCGGCATCCTATGGCAGCCCCTCCCCCTTCTCATTCGAACGACGGCATCTCAAGTAACCGTGCACCTTTGACGTCTATTTCCGCTATCAACGCAAGCCGTTGACCAACGACGTCGCCCGGCAACCCAGAAAGATAACTAAGCTGCACGTTACGGTACGAATTCCTCACTGTTTATTCGTGTTCGTTACGTTATGGTTTCAAGTTCTCGGGATACCTCCGTGTGAGGGTCCGATCTACTGCGTTGTGTGTGATTCCGTGATGAGTGTGAGCGTGGTTATGGCGTGCGCGTGCTCTGCCGTGTGTGGGTGTGGTTTGGATGCGTGTGTATGCTGCTATCATATGTGTGTGTTTCGGGTGTTGCAGTGTGTGTTTTCTACGGTGTGCGAGTGTGTGTGATGCAGCGATGTGAGTGTGTGTGTTTTCTACAATGTGCGAGTGTGTGTGATGGTGCGATGTGTGTGTGTGTTTATGGTGTGCGTGAGTGTGATTTCGATGTGTGTGGCTATTTGGTTCATGTTCGGTTCGGCGGTGGGTGTTCTCGGTTAAACCGAGAGTAGTTGGGTTGAAGGATTTGAATCTGTTAAATCATGGTTTGTTGGGCTCGGTATCTTGTTATGCGATTGTGTTCATGTGTGGGTGTTCTTATGTTTGTGTGTTATGGTGCGCGATCATGGAATTTTGCGTGCGTGTGTATGTTGTGGTTATCCATTTGCAATGCATAGATGTATTATGCATGCATATATATATATTTCTAGGTGTGTATGTGATCTTGATGGATTATTGTATAGTGAACGTGTGTGCATCTGTTGTGTGTTTGAAGGATTGTTGTTCATGGTATGTGTGTGCATTTGGATATATGTTTTGATTTATATATTAGTGCATGCGTATACAAATGTTATTATATATGTTAGTGCATGCATACGTATGTGTCTTGATTATCTATGGGTTAGTACATGTTATGGGTGGATGTTATACGTGGTTGTGTATTATATATAATATATATGTGGGAATATAATACTAGGTATTATATATATGGTGTGTATAATACAAATACTTTTTATGTGAGTGTTAAAGGTTGTGTATAATATATGGGTATAAAATTTATATTTGTATATTATCATATGTGTATTACGTATGGTCATTACGTATTAAGGTAAATGGGTTTTTTTTTATATATAAAAAGGTGTTAGGGATAGATCTCTTGTAAAGATTTAGATGATAAAGATCACTCTTGTAATCATGATTGTAATAATTGTTCTTGATGATATAATATGAATATATTTGATTATAATTGTGTTTATGAATTAAATAACATTTATTTTGCACTTCATGTAATATATTCATCTATGATATAATATGTTTCAGAATGTATGTGTGAATGTGCAGGAAACATTAAACTGTGTCAATTTGAAAAATTGACTAAGTGTTGGAACAACTGCGGATGAATAAAGTGTTCTTCCGTAGATGTTCTTAGGAACATAACTGAAGTGTACATCCGAGGATCTCATGCGGAAGAACAACTTCAGCTGAACAAGAAAAGAACAAGCTACTGGAGGGATTGCTGCGGAAGACAAGAACTCCTGCGGAATCACAAGAACAAGTACTGAAGAACAAAGTGTTACTGCGGAAGGCTAGTTACCTGCAGAAGAGTAAATTCCTACGGAAGACTAACAAATGATTTCATATCATCAAGTACGCAGCATAGTCAACAAGTCAACATGTCAGAGCAATAACATCAAGTCAATGGCGACGGAAGACATATTATTCAAGCGAATATTCCAGTCACATCAACAACTTTATTCATATTAGATTCGTTGTAAATCTCAAATTCCTAAGCCGATAAACATGGCGAGGATTTGGATAAGTTTAATTAGCTTAATTATAGCAACAAAATAGCTAGTAATAGAACAGAATTAGATCTCTATGTATATATACGAGATCAACAACATAGATCATACATAACAACAGTTGAGATCATTAGAATCATTAGTAATCATTATCTGAATCATTGTATTCAAGATCAGCAACATCAATAGCAACAAGAAAGCATTACGATCAACATTATTGAGTTTCTCGGTTTGATTATTCTTATTTTATTTGTTTGATTGGTTGATTTTAGTATTATTAATAGATTAAACACCAAGTATTGATAATTCCGCGATCAATACTTGTTCAAATCAATTCTGATAATTCCTGAACGATCTCTGGATTCACAGGTGGTATCAGAGCTTGGTGCTCATTGATTCATATCAATTGATCTATCAGCTTTGATTAGTTTAATCGAATTCTGTTTTAAAACAAAACCTCTGCTCTTCAAAATTAAATAACATGAGTAACTCAGTTGTTGGTGCTTATCAACCTCCTAAACTGGAAAACAAATCTGATTTTAAAACCTGGAAAATCCGGTTCAGGAATCATGTTAATTACACAGATTCTGACTTATGGGCTTCGATTACCGAAGGACCTTATATCCCACCTGCCTTAGGAGCGGATTATAAGGATAATAATCAACCCATCAGTTTAAAGAATCTATCACCTGATGATGCCAAGAGAGTCAAGATTGACATCAAAGCTTATAGTATGCTTACTATGGCTTTGCCTGAAGAACTCTTGATCAGGTGTGAATCATACAAAACAGCTAACTCGTTATGGAAAATCCTGCACACTCTGTGTGAAGGTAGTGACGAGATTAGAAGCATAAAGAAGGATACTCTCCGTGCACAATATGAAACATTCCATCATATTCCGGGTGAGTCAGTCCCTCAACAATTGCATAGATTCATGCAACTTGTTACAGAGATGAACATCCTTGAACTTAAGTACAACAATGAAGAATTGAATAAAAAGATGCTTCATTCTTTGCCTGAAAACTGGACACAGACTGTGTCCATGTTTAAAAATACTATTGATCTAAAAACAATAGGTCTAGACACTCTAGTGGCAAAAGTAGAAGCATTGGAGCTGGATGAAAAGACAAGAAACAAAAGTGTGAAAGCACCTATAGCACCTTATCAATTCAAAGAACTGAAGAATACTGGCAGTGCATTCATCTGCAATGAAGATGAAGACAACTCCAGTGATGAAGGTGAACAGGAAGGAGAAACAAGTTTCTACGCAGCAAAGCCTTCAAAATCAAGAACTCAAAGCAATCAGCACAAACAGACAAAAGGAAAGGCTGATGAATCCAAAAGCAAGAAGAATAACAATCAAACAGAACCAATTACTGTGGTTCTGGAGACTGAAGAACAGAAAGCTGCCTTTGCAGCTTTCAGCTCAAGCTTTCAGGCTTATCTAGGAAGCACCTTGACTCCTGCTCACTTTTGTCAACAAGATCTAGAAGAACTTCATCCTGATGAAGTGGAAGAGATGGATCTGCAATGGCAAATGGCAATGATTGCCTATAGAGCCAAGATGTACATGAAAAGAAACAAAGGATTGTCTGTTGGAGGAAGAACAACAAAAATTGGTGTAGATAAGTCCAAAGTGAGATGCTTTAAGTGCAATCTGTTTGGACACTTTTCAAGGGAGTGCAATAACAGCCAACAGCAGTCAACTGACTCAAGACAGCCTAGTCAAAGGAGTTTCACACAACCACTATTAACCAATGCATCCCCACCAAACAATACAACAGGTATCTCTAACACTAAAGAAACTGGTTTAATTATTTTGCAGGATGGTACTTGTGATTGGAGCATGTATGAGAAGGAAGTACTTGCTGAAAACCAAGCTTTGATGGCCAATATGGAAAACAAAGTCCCTCCAATGGCCACTGAGGTAAGAGAAAGGTTGTGTTCCCCTTCTTGCATAGATGAAGTAGAAAGATATAGAACACATGCTCAACAATTGGCTGATAAAGTAAAAGAAACCTTACTCTTAAATGAATCTCATGTTAGAGAACACAAACTTTATCAAGTCAAAATTAATTCTTTACAAAAGGATTTAGATAAACTTGTATCTGAAAATTACAATCTAAAAGCACAAGTTGAGCATCTGACTACATCTTTAACCAAATCTATGTCAGAACATGCATCTACTGAGGTGAAACTGCAAAAATTCCAATTGTCATCACAACAGTATGAGAAACTGTTAAACTCTCATATTGAGTCTAAGAACAAGTCAGGATTGGGATTTCATGCAGTTACACCACCAGTTACCAACAATTATATTCCTTTACCTGAGTCAATGACCAACAGTTTATCTAATCACTTCATACCTGAGTCATCAGATAAACTTAATAATCCCGAGTCATCTGAATCTAGTTCATCAGACTCCGAGCTATCAGAATTTGATTATGACAACTGTGATGACTTAGATGAAGAGGCTGAGACTAATAATGCTGGGTTGGGTAAGGATAAAACTGTGTTAAAAGAATACTTATTTCCAAAGGTACTAAATGAACTTAAACTACCCTATCCATCAAAACAAAGAAATCTGCTAAAGACAATCCATACAAGGATTGAGCAATTAAATGAAGGCTTACATGCATTCAATAAACTAAATAAAGAAAAGTCAGCAAAAAGAGGATCAGGAGAAAAGGACATAACTTTCGCAGATCATCTGCGGAAGAAATCAGAACAGACTAAGAAAAAGGACACAAAAGATACAACACAAGAACCTTTTGATATCATGTCTGGAAGAGAAAAAGACTCATCAGCAGCTAAATTTGAAAAGGAATTAAAGAAGCAAAAACTGATGAGCAAGAAGAAGGCAAAGAAAAGGAATGCATCTGATAGTGAAGATGAAGTTTACTGTAAATGGTGTGACATGCACAACCACAGCATAGAAGAATGCTACTTCAGCAGCTATTGCTCAATATGTAACATGAACGATCACATGACTTCAAATTGTTACTTCAACAAATATTGTGCAATATGCAACAAAAACAACCATACTACAAAGGAATGCTACTTCAACAAGAAGAACAAAACAAAGATTGTCAAGACAAAGAAAGTAGATACCTCTGAGTCAGACTCACAATCTTCTGAAGATGATAGAGATTCAAACCAAAAAAACAACAACAAGAACAGAAAGTTACTAAGAAAAACAACAAAGTTGCTGAGGTGCAATTAAAGAATAAGAAGGAGAAATCACAAGTGCAAAATAATGCACCACACAAAAAGGTAGCACTTGAGGAAGAAGACTACTTCTTTGTTCACTTTGAAAAAGGTAATGATGTGCCTAAGTCCAAAGCAAAGGATGCAGAAACATTTTCTGGCAATTCCTCATCATCCACATCAAAGAAGAAGTCTCAAACAAAAATGACTAACAAAGTCAGTATGAATCAAGAAGACATCACCTCAACTTCATCAACCATTACATCCTCACCCCAAACTAAACATAATGAATTAACAGACTGTACAGCTAATCTAGAAACTTAAAGTCTTATTCATGAGAAAGTTGATACATTAGATAACAATGTCAAGCCCAAGACCAGCAAGGCTTGGGCTCCTAAGTCTAACTAAGTTTATTTTTGTTTATAGGAACATCCAAGGAGGGCTGACAACAAGTGGTATATTGACAGTGGCTGTTCCAGACATATTACAGGAGACTGCACCCTTATGCAGGACTTCAAACATAAGAATGCTTCATATGTAGCATTTGGTGGGGATAAGAAGGGAGGTAAAATTACTGGTGAAGGAATGGTAACAAATGGAGTTTTAAAGTTTGAAAAAGTTAACTTTTGTGAAAACTTACAGTTTAACTTACTAAGTATATCACAAATCTATGACCAACACTATCTACTTTCTTTAATAACTCTGATTGCTACATTCTTAAGCCAGGTTTCAAAATTCTAGAAGACTGGATCCTTCTTAAAGCACCAAGAAAAGGTAACACCTATGTGTTGGATATGAACAACACAGTACTAACAAGCAAAGAAACATGCCTGATCTCTAAATCACTAGAAGATGAAGCACAACTCTGGCACAGAAGGATGGCTCATTCCAACATGAAGAACATGAATAAATTGGTGAAAAATGACTTAGTCATTGGTGTTCCAAAGAAAGAATTTTACTGTTCTAATCACTGTTTATCATGCTATAAAGGCAAACAACATAAAGTATCACATAAGTCCAAAACAATTAACACAAACACAACACCACTAAAGTTACTGCACATGGATCTTTTTGGTCCTACCAATGTGTTAAGAATTGGCAAAAGACAGTACTGTTTGGTGATTGTTGATGATTTCACTAGATTTACTTGGGTATTTTTCTTAAAACATAAAATGAAACATCAGAAATTTAATGGAGTTCATCACTAAGATAGAAAATCAACTTGATCTAAGAATCAAGATACTGAGAAGTGATAATGGAACTGAATTTGTTAATTATGTCTTAGACTCATTATGCAGGGATAAAGGCATAGCTAGGCAATTTAGTGCTCCAAGAACTCCTCAACAGAATGAAGTTGCTGAGAGGAGTGATAATGGAACTGAATTTGTTAATTATGTCTTAGACTCATTTTGTAGGGATAAAGGCATAGCTAGGCAATTTAATGCTCCAAGAACTCCTCAACAGAATGGAGTTGCTGAGAGGAGAAACAAAACTCTAATTGAAGCAACAAGAACAATGCTAGCTGACTCACATCTGCCAATAACATTTTGGACAGAAGTTATGAACACAGCCTACACTGTTCAAAACAGAACTTTGATTGTCAAAGAATATAATAAAACACCCTATGAACTTCTGTTTAAAAGAAAACCTTTTATAGGATATCTTAAAGCTTTTGGGTGTCACGTATCTGTATTAAACACAAAAGAACAGTTAGGAAAATTTGCTGAAAAAGCCTATGATGGTTTCTTTGTTCGTTACTCATCAACATCTAAATCATATAGTCTATATTCCACATGATAACATAGTGGAAGAAACTCCTAATGTATCCTTTGATGAATCCTTATTTCCATAGTTAGTGAAAGGATCATCTTGGCTGTTTGAAATAGATGCATTAACTAACTCATTTAACACTGGTTATCTTAACTTGACAGGTGCTGCTGATACATGTTATCCTTATGTTCCTCCAAATATGGGTGTACCATTGACAGCTGACCCACCTAGAGTCACTTCCCTGGAGAACCAAAGTAACACTAATCCTGATGCATCAGCACAAACTAGTAAAGATGTTTCTGATGACCTCACACCATGCACATCAGCTGAAGTACCATCTACTTCTGTAGATGTTCCTGCTTCTGCAGATGATGGACTAAGATCCCCTAAGAATCAAACCACATCAGAAAACCATTCAACACCATTGTCACACACAGAAATATCTTGCTCTAAAACTACAGCTGATCAAGTCCCTGCTGCGGAAGTCATGTCCACTACCCCGGAAGGCATACATGTTTCTGCGGATTCATCCATCCAAGTTAATGATGTACCAACAGTTATAGCATATAAGTATCACCCAATTGATAACATGATAAGTGACCTCCACAACAGAACTACCAAAAGACAAGGGGAAGCTACAAACACTTATCTAAGCTCCTGCTTTCTATCACAAGTAGTTCCTCCCAACATAACAGAAGCCTTGAAAGACAACAGCTGGATTGAAGCAATGCAAAAAGAACTTCAGCAATTTAGGAAACAGAAGGTGTGGAATCTAGTTGATCTCCCCGAAGGCCAATATCCCATTGGCACAAGGTGGTTATTTAAAAATAAGCTAGATGACAGGGGAATAATAATCAGAAATAAAGCAAGGCTAATTGCTCAAGGCTACACACAAGAGGAAGGCATAGACTATGATGAAGTCTTTGCACCAGTTGCAAGGATTGAGGCAATAAGAGTGTTTTCGGCATATGCATCATATAAGAAGTTCACAGTTTACCAAATGGATGTAAAGTGTGCCTTCTTATATTGTAAAATTGATGAGGAGGTCTATGTTTCTCAACCACCAGGATTTGAAGATCTTGATTACCCTCACAGGGTGTACAAGCTTGAAAAAGCTTTATATGGACTTCATCATGCACCAAGAAAATGGTATGAAACACTGTCCAAGTTTCTCCTAAGACATGGATACAAGAGAGGAACAATTGACCAGACACTCTTCCTCAAACATGAACATCGAGGTCTCTTAGTTGTTCAAATATGTGTTGATGACATCATATTTGGATCAACAAACAAGAGACTCTATGAAGAGTTTGAAGACTTAATGCAATCTGAGTTTCAGATGAGTTCAATGGGAGAATTAACTTTCTTCTTAGGATTACAAGTTCATCAGAAAACAGATGGCATCTTCACCAATCAAGAAAGGTATATCCTTTAAACACTGAAGAAATACAACCTTACAGACTGTGCATCATGCAAAACACCAGCATCTACTATAGATAAAATTGTACCAGATCCAATAGAGAAGTCTATTGATCAAATATTATATAGATCAATGATAGGATCATTAATGTACTTAACTGCTAGTAGACCTGTCCTAATGTTTGCTGTGTGTGTATGTGTGTGCTAGGTATCAAGCAGATCCAAAGGAGTCTCACTTGAATGCAGTAAAGAGAATATTCAGATCCCTCAAAGGGAAACCATCACTTGGACTTTGGTATCCCAAAGAAGGAGACTTCAAGCTTTACTCCTATTCAGACAGTGACTACGGAGGATGCAACAACAATAGAAAATCAACAACTGGAGGATGTTAATTCATAGGACCAAGACCAGTGTCTTGGCAGTGCAAAAAGCAGACAAATGTTTCAGCATCCACAGCCGAGGCTGAATACATAGCTGCTTCAGTAGGCTGCTCCCAGGTTCTATGGTTATAAAATCAATTACTTGATTATGGTTACAATTTTCTCCAGACACCAATATATATAGACAATTCAACTGCTATGTTTATCACTGCTAATCCAGTCCAAAATAAGTAAAACTAAGTATATAGAAATCAGATACCATTTTCTAAGAGACTGCTCAGAAAAGGGACTAATTAAGTTGATCAAAGTGAACACAACAAATCAGCTTGCTGATTTATTCACTAAGGCCTTTGATTCAGTAAGATTTAAGTTCTTAATTGAATCATTAGGCATGATCAACTTAGAATAAGTTCAAAACATTAACAACAGGTATATAGGCTCATTAACTGTGCTCATATGAGGATACAACATAAACTTATGTGTAAGGCTTTTGATAATCTACAGATATGATAGTATGCTATAAACATGACATATATCCTGCCTGCACCCAACCAACTAACTATTGATCTGATGTGTTGAATATGTGAATAGGTTCATCCTGAGTGGAAAATAAGATATGTCATGCTCAACATAAAGCCAAGATGACTTAGTATGGACAAGTCATTATGAGGAGTTAACAAGTAAGTCTCATCAGAAAGTACACAACTCATCACTTATGCATACTTACTATGTTGTAACACCTTATAACCTCTATATTTGCGCATCATGACCCTCTGTTTTGCGTATGCAAAGACCTGGGTCAAAGGGCACCTCTGTTTTACGTATGTAAAGACCTGGTGACCTAATGCTGATCATTAAAAGTTCCTAAAAAGAATTGCTCTCAAAAGAATCCTAAAGGATCAACTACATAGTATTAAAAAAGCATTCATAAAAGGCATTAATAAGATTTCAAAGAAATCTTAAGATAGAGCTTATAATCTACGGAACATGGTATGTGCGATAAAGTGATGACTTGATCACAATCTGGGAGACAGACTTTCATACACCTTGCATGATGCATTCATCCTTGTTTATCTTTAATTCTCACCAAAATATGATAACTAGCCGGACATGCCCAACATACACTCTAGGTTGAACTTCTGCGGATCACCATATTTGCAATTTGCACTAGATCCAGTAGGCTTTTCACTCAACCAAAATAAGCAGGAATGTGTCTGATTTATAGTATGATCCTTAGTTTCTCAACCAATTGCCTACCACAGAACACTATACTCATGTGATTTTCAGTTACACATTCACTGATCATGCGATATTCGTATAAATTTTTGATAAACTATCTGTAGATGATTAATCACAAATTTAGGGGGAGTAGTACCTCGTGAATCTGAGTATAACTGATCAATTAATTCCCTTAATCTAAGTAGTATAACTAATCAATTAATTCCCTTCGGAACAGCAGGTGTACTACGGAAGACATGAGCTATCTTCCGTAGATACAGTGAAATCTGTTCATGCGTAAATCTTTCTGCGGAAGACAGAATGGGTCCACTTCCGTAGATAAAGTATGGAAGAAACAGAAAACTATGATTTCCGTGGATATTATACTTTGCTTAATTATGTGATCATTAATTGCTATTAATTATTTATTAGGCATAGTTAATAACCTCGGAGGGGTAAAAAATGTAAATGGGTCCCACATGGTAGACAACCTATCTGAAAAGGTATAAAAAGGTACTTCGACCGTTGGCCTTTCTATTCATTTTCAAAACATTCTGACCTAAAAACCCCTTCATCCAAAACCCCATTCTTCATCGTCTACATCGAACACTAGGCTAACACCACTGTCACCATGGCCTTTCTATTCATTTTCAAAACACTCTGACCTAAAAACACCTTCATCCAAAACCCCTTCTTCATCGTCTACATCGAACACTAGGCTAACACCACTATCACCATGGCTAATCGGTTCGTAAAAGACCACAATGTTTATGCATTTCTGAATCCAGATGTGGAGGATGAATGCAGAGACATTATAAGATACCTGAGAAGAACACGACTCTTCTACACGCTGACTGCTGACTCAGTCATCTATCTATCCCACATGATAGATTTCTGGAATACAGCTGCAATAGTCGAAGGAGATGAAGGAACCATGATCACTGCGACCATTGGGAACTTACCCCTTTGGGTAAACGAAGGAATAATCCGCAGTGCCCTAGAACTGGGAGAGAATGAACAAGGTCATCCGGATGTATTCGACCATGAATACATCCGGAAGGTATTCAATCTGATGGGCTACGATGGTGACTATCAACACGAAGAAATCAAGAAGGGTAGGCTATGAAAGCCTTACCGGTTCCTCTGCCACACTTACTTGAAGTGCATCTCCAACCGAAAGTCTAGGTTGGATAGGTTCTCACGGCACATCTCGTCTGGCATCGTAGGAATCTTTGAAGGAAGAACTTATAATTATGCCAAATACATCATGAACTGCCTTTGCGATCATGTGCAAGTGCAAAAGGAGAACAAGATGTTCATGTTCCCTCGGTTCCTCCAATCGATAATCAATGAACAAATCCCCGAAGTGGAAAGAGAAGGTGATATAGGTGTACAAAGCCATTTGAGCAAATCCCTTCTTAATAAATTGAAAGGGCAGTATGAAGGAGGCGGTGTGGAGATGTTTGCTCACATACTAGATGAGAATGAGGATATTCCTCAGGAGTTGCTATGGGTAGAGGAGCAACCAACTGCAAGTTCTTCAGCCCCATCTGCCACACACTCCCAGCCTGAAACACCACACCATAATTCACCCAAGTCACCCCACCAAAAATCACAACCACCACCATCACCTATCCACTTGACATCTTCAAGTAAGGACACCAAACCAATCTCTCCTGGCCAATCTCCAACATCAATAAACACTGCTTCTATGGAAGTAGTTGGTCAGGAGGAGATCCAACCTACTCTCCCACACTCTCCAATCTCCATAACTTCCATTGATACCGGTGCCACAAAGCCCATATCACCTCTACTACCTACTAAACCAACCACCTCTCCTACTCCTACTGAACCCATTAAAAGCCCTACTATTACTGAGATACTTAACATTGAAGAGGGTGATGAAGTTGAAGGAGGTACGACTGAAGAAGTTTGTCTGGAAGTTAAAGGACAGAATGATGAGATGGTAGAGCAGGAGGAAGGTGATTATGTTGAAATAACTGCTTACAAAGAGGATGATTTGAAGGAGGAGGAGATCAATGTAAGCAAACACTACTTGGTGGCTCAGTACAACAATTTTGTACTAAAGGGAAACAAGAAGACGGAAAAGCTGAGAAGGCTGAGAAAGGAGTTGAATGAGAAAGATGAGACCATTAGTAGCCTGGAAAGCAGATTGACAAGATTAAGAGAAGATGTTGGGATGAACAATGAAGTAATTGATGCTCTTCATGAGCTTGTGGCTAAACAAGTAGAACTTCTGAAACAGAAAGATCATGAGATGGAGAAGATTAGGAAGGATTTGGGCCATTGTGATACAGCCAAGCTTACAAGATATAACATGACATGCTGGTTACAAAGCCATAACTACCAGCCTCATGAGCTAAAGGGAAGATCAGTTGGTGAACTCAGAGCAATAATGGATCATGTCATGAAAGTAGAGCTAGACACAGGAGTAAAATTCAGATCCGGAGCTCCCAATCCTGCCTATCAACAAACTCAAACTCCTGCTGAACCCACAATAGTAAAAGCTAAAGATATGCATATAGGAAAGGAGAAAATGATTAGAGAGCCAAGGGATTTAGTTCCTCACAAGATCTGGCCTCTAGGCACTGCTGTGAGAGAGATCACTGAGAAAAAAATATGCATTAATACAATTCTTTGATGTCATCACAAGGCCTGAAGAAGCAAAGGAGAATCAAATAATTACTTGGAAATATGATGGGGAATGGGATTGCATACTTATTAAGAGGGCATCTGGCATGGTGCCATACTTTCCCAGGGTAGAATCTTTACTAGCCCTGCCAGATGTAGACCTGCATACATTACAAACCATTCCCATCACCAATTATCCCATAAGTCCAAGGGGAAGAGACTTCTCCGGACTTGTGACCAAACTGAGTCACAAGTTCAAAGGAGATGTTCTCAGGGAGGCAAGATTGGTAGATGCAGAGCACATAAGGAGAAAACTAAGGAAGTCTCAGCCCAGATCTCAATTGATTGAGGAAGAATTTTTAAAGAGAATTGGTGCTGAAGACAAAGCTAGTGCATCCATCAAAACAATAGAAGGCAACCAGTTTACATTCCCTATTACTGATTGGGGATATGTTGAAAAGAATAAGGAACTGGTTCTGCTGAGGAATGATCCTCAAAGGAAGGAAACCAGTATAAGGATTTTTGATCCAGTTGAAATAAAACTGCTGCACCCAAGTTACACATCATATCTGCACGACAAGTTTTTCCCAAGGCTGCAAGATCAAACTGCTCAAAATGACTTGTGCTTATACGTACATCTTATCCAAGTCATAGATAAGTTGCATGCCAAAGCTAGTAAGAGGAGGAAGTATGAAGCAGGTGAACTTATCGGATCAGAAATAAAGCCAATCACTGAACTGAGAATTTCAGAACAGGACGAATTGGAGGTGGTGTCAAACAATAGTGTTATTGCAACACTCACTACTGAAGACGATGTCCTGGGCTTGAAATACAAAACTCTAAAGAGGATGAGCCGAAGGCAGATCAAGATTAAGTATGAAGATCAACAAGTGACCGCTGATTACTTCGAAGCAAAGATTTTATCAAGAGTGAATGAGCTTAAAGTATTAAACCAATGATTACTAGAGTCTAAACCTAAGGGGGAGTACTATTAGGGATAGATCTCTTGTATAGGTTTAGATGATAAAGATCACTCTTGTAATTATGATTGTAATTATTGTTCTTGATGATATAATATGAATATATTTGATTATAATTGTGTTTATGAATTAAGTAAAATTTATTTTGCACTTCATTTAATATATTCATCTATGATATAATATATTTCAGAATGCATATGTGAATGTGCAGGAAACATTAAACTGTGTCAATTTGGAAAATTGACTAAGTGTTGGAACAACTGCGGATGAATAAAGTGTTCTTCCGTAGATGTTCTTAGGAACATAACTGAAGTGTACATCCGTGGATCTCCTGCGGAAGAACAACTTCAGCTAAACAAGAAAAGAACAAGCTACTGGAGGGATTTCTGCGGAAGACAAGAACTCCTACGGAATCACAAGAACAAGTACTGAAGAACAAAGTGTTGCTGCGGAAGACTAGTTACCCGCGGAAGAGTAAATTCCTATGGAAGACTAACAAACATGTATGATTTCATATCATCAAGTACGCAACATAGTCAACAAATCAACATATCAGAGCAATAACATCGAGTCAATGGCGACAGAAGACATATTATTCAAGCGAATATTCCACGTCAAATCATCAACTTTATTCATATTAGATTCATTGTAAATCTCAAATTCCTAAGCCGATAAACATGGCGAGAATTTGGATAAGTTTAATTAGCTTAATTATAGCAACAAAATAGCTAGCAATAGAACAAAATTAGATCTCTATATATATACGAGATCAACAACATAGATCATACATAACAACAGTTGAGAATCATTAGAATCATCAGTAATTATTATCTGAATCATTGTATTCAAGATCAGCAACATCAATAGCAACAAGAAAGCATTATGATCAACATTATTGAGTTCTCTCGGTTTGATTATTTTTATTTTATTTGTTTGATTGGTTGATTTTAGTATTATTAATAGATTAAACACCAAGTATTGATAATTCTGCTATCAATACTTGTTCAAATCAATTCTGATAATTCCTGAACAATCCCTGGATTCACAAAAGGTCGTATAAATAAAATGTATAAAGAGTACCCTTACACGTGATAATTAGGTCTTATACATTTGATGTGATTTGGTGTTTGCCTATGCTTGTGAATGCGGATATATCGATAACCGACACCGTAACCGAGTCGTGAAACGTGAAACCGTACCATCCTTGTGCTAATATTTAATAATTAATGTTAATTAGTTATTAAAATGAAATTTAGGTTCGGGACCCTAATCTTTGTGCTTTCGTTTGCTTGTTGCTGTGCAAACAAGGTGAGTTCTCAGCCCCACTTTACTTGTATTCTTTGGGGGAAAGAAACATGTGTTCCAAACGTATTTTCATTTGATCAGTATTACTGTAATGTCACATGCTTACTAGTGTTATACCAACTTAAGTCCTCATTCTCGAACCGTTAATTCATGTATTTTTGCGAGGTAATTTAGAGTAGATCTACTGGGTTTGACAAACCCCACCCGGGCTAGTCACGCAAGCACGACTGCATGTCAAATGGGTGTTTAATTGACCTAATTTCTGTTGCTGTGGCTTGTAACCACAGCCGATGCCTTCATTTACAATGTCACCTTCGGTTGCGAACTTCATACACTTTGTAACTTGCTAAGTAGACTATGTAGATGCCTCTTGAAGATTAACATTTAGTCTTTATTAGTCTTTGTATATTTTTGTTATAGTTTAGGGACTTATTTGTAAATATATGTTTCTTATTTTGTTTTCTTTGATAGTATAAATAGCATAGATAAGGTATTGTGTAGGTAAGCACTTACAGAATCAATTTGAACAACTTGTAACTGTTTTTCTCTCTACACTTGTACTTTCTATACAATCTATCAATGAAAAACTATGAATTTTTGATATGTCTGTTTAGAATTGATTACTTGTGTTTGTTTTGATGGAATTGTATCACAATATCATAACAGATCGATCCATTTTGATCCTATCAAATGGTGTCAGAGCTATTGGTTCAGTGATTTGAGTTCTTCAAACTGTCAAACATTTGAATCACATGAATCTGTGATTATTAAGCAATTCAATCAAATAATTGTTGATTTCAGTTGTGTTTCATCATTAGAAACATGAATTGAATCATAATTTGCAGTTCAATTCGTTCAAAATCAACGAATTTGTTCAAATTAGTATTCAAACCTGTTCTTCATTTTCGAACAGATTTTCAATCAAAAGATTGCATTGTTGTTGTTGTTTGTAGAAATTGAAGATAAAGGACTGTTAATTGATCCAATTACTACCTAATTGGGGTTTTTAGGTCAATTCAACAAGTTTTGAGAATTTCAGAAGATCTGTGTTCGTATGAATCTGTTAAAGTTGGCGCATTAGGTTAAAACACTACTGAAAATTGCCTAAGTTTATAGGCGCTTGACAACTGTTCGGGCGTTTGACCACTATTCAGTCGTTTTAGGTCTAGGAATTTTACCACTATTGAGGCGCATTACAATTGTTTGGTCACTTTGGAACTTTTCAGAAACCAAGGAATTCTAGGCGCATTACAACTGTGTAGGTGTTTTTGAACTGTTTGGACGTTTTACATTGTTCAGGCGCATGTCAAGTTGGGCGTTTTGAGAATTCTACTAAGGAAATCCCTTGGGCGTTTCTAAGTCAAAGTCAGGAGTTTCACAACTGTCTGGCGCTTCATCACTGTTTAGGCGTATCAACTCAACACTTAGAAATTTTTCAAAATTTTAAAAATCCAAAAATATTTTCAATTCATTGTTTAAATTCAAAAACTTAAAAAAACAACAAAAACAAATCTTTTTCTAAAATCAAAAATATAAAATGCTGAAGTCAGAAGATTCTAAGAACAGAGTTCCTAAGTTGAAGAACAGAGCTGATTTTAAGAACCGGTCTCTTAGATTGAAATATCATCTTAATTCTATTGATACTGACTTGTGGAAGTCAGTAGAAAGAGGACCGCATATTCCTATCATTTCAGATGGTCCTGATAGAGGGTTTGTTTACACTAAAGACTCTCTAGAACCATATCCTGAAGATGGGTTACAAGGTGATGATCTAAGGAAAGTCAAGAATGATATTGTGACAACTCATCCAAAACTCACACGATTTCGATTTCCTTGTGCCAATGCAGTAGACCAGTGATGGATCATTCACCATGTAACGTAATTTTCGGGATGAAAATTCTTTCAACATGGGGATAATGTGACATCCGGTAATTTTCCGTTACCAAACTCCGTTAGTTCCGTTAAGTCTTGCATACACGTGTCTGGAGCACACACTAGTTGTCGTTGAACGTTGGTGACTGAATAATAATTAATAATGTTAAACAATAATTTCTATGTTGATTATTAGTTGTGTTTACGTGATTTAAATGCTAGTTGTGAATTTTATCGCGTAACGTGGAAACGTATATATTTAATTCGTGTATTTTTGTGGCTAGTGAAAATAATACATATGATTATTATTGTTGGTTAATAATGTTTGTAGTATTAAGTTAAAACCTTTTAGAAAGTATTTAAAAGTCCAGTTTTTATAAAATACAAATTATGAGGGTTTAAGGGGTAATTACCATAAATTAATAAAACACAAAACCCAACCCTAATAGCCCCCATCGGCCACGATCGACCTCCCCTCTCCCTCTCCTCTTCGAATTCAGCCCAAGAACAAGCAATCACCTTCGAATTTGGATCGATTTCAAGGCATACAACAAGTTAGAACCTTCAATTGCAAACTATTACACATTTAAAGTTTAGATTTTTACATGTTTTTGATGATTCTTCATGTTGGCCGAATGTTCCATGCGAAATCTGCAATTGATGGTCGATTGATGCTTAGTTGTTGATGTTAATGTGTTTACTAGATAGATTACATGTTAATTAACGTCAAGTATGCAATAAAGTTTGGATTTTGGTTGTTTGTTCATATGATTATCTTTGGCCGAGAGTTTGAGGCGATTTTGGATCAAATTGGATGTTGAATGTTGGTTGTTTGATGTTGTAATGATGCTAGTTAGGTTGTATGCATATTGGTTAACGTCGATTTTGCAAGAAAGCCTCGATTTTGATTCATGGTTCATAGGTTACTAAGAATAGTAACTTTATTTTGCATGAATTGATGATTTGATGATGTATGAATGTTATGGATGTGTTTGTGATGATGATTAGATGCTCAGTTGATGATATGAACAATTGAAAATCAAGAAGATGTTTTATCGTTCATACATTGCTAAAAATAGTAACTTTTGGTGTTGAATGTTGATGAATCATGATGATTAGGTGTTGTTGATCATTTTTAGATGTTGTCATGGACTTGAATTGGTATGTAAATGATGAATCCGTGAATGTCTTGGGTGTTTGATGAAATTGGGATGTACTTTCCCAAAAGGGAAACTTTATTTGTGCAAATTCTTGAATTGGATGATTTGAGCATGTTTGGGATATTAGGACCATGCTAGTGTATTCATGGATGGTTTCTAAGGTGATTAAATGTGTTGTTTAGGTTCTATGAATGTTGATTTGGTTTGTTACCTGTTTTGGCCTGTTTGTGGAAAAATCCTGGTATGAGTCATATAGGTAAGCTAGGACTTTTGTGGATTGATGGTTGATTAAGATTGATGGATTGATGGCTTTTATAGATGAGTGTGTATAATATTGATATAGTGCTGATTACCATGGAAAGCCCTCACACTTTCGGATTGTTAATATTGACTAGCGGGGAAATTTTGGGTAGTACTACTGGGTCTGACGAGCCCCACCTGTGTGACTCGAGGTCATACGAGTGCAATTTTGTCCTAACATATATTCGTCACGACCTGGTAAGTCGTGACGGGAGGCACAAACTATCACAGTCAGCTTCAATCATGAAATCACTATGATTAATATTTTTATGTTAATAGACTAGCTATCTATTGCAATACACTACTTATGATTTGAAAACTGTTTATCGGTTTACCTATTAACGCAAACTCTTGAACTCACCAACCATGTGTTGACTTGTTTAGTATGCTATTCTCAGGTTAAGGTCGCCAGTTGCCTAGGAGCACGCACGTCAGCATTGTTGAGTTGTCTACATTTGCCTTGTTTACAAATTTGGGATTATTTTCATATTACACAATTGTGTTTGGGGCGCATTTGTTTTGCGCATTCTCTTTACATACTACTTGTTTTAGGTTTTCTGGTTTTAAAAACGCTTCCGCAGTATTTTAAACATTAACTCTGGTTTTGTTTATTAACCATATAGAGTCGTTCTTGGTAACTAATGACTGAGATCCTGGTATGTCATGCGCCTCGCGGTAAAACCCCACACGCGGATTTTGAGGGTGTGACAGATTGGTATCAGAGCCATTGGTTATAGGGAACTAGGTTGCATACACACACTAGACTATAACCGCACAGTTGTTAGTTACTTATCGCTTACTCTCCTTACTGTATACTCATTGGCATACGCAACACGTACTTCGCAGCATGGCATCGTCATCTAGGAATTTAGGCAAGAGTCCTGCACGATCTGAGTCACCTCCTACGTCACCCGTACCTGATAGGGGATTTAACTGGCCCCGACATCCTTATCCTCCTGGCGAGATAGACTGGGATCAGCCTTTCATACCTCCTGAGCTCGATCCTCCGCGGAACTGGGATTTCTACCCCACCTACATAAACCGTATGGCATATAGAGAGCGCGTACCACCAGTAGCACCTACACGACCTAGGACTAGGTCATCAACCGCCTCTACTTTGCCTACACTTCCTACCTTGAGCATCCCTCTGGAGCAGGCATTTGCAGCCCTAGTAGCCACACTGGACACAGAGCGACAACGGATTAGAGGACTCACTGATGAGAACTCTGCATTACGATCTGAGATGCGTCAGCTGTGTTTCCAGGTAGAGACGCTTCAGGAGCGACTTTCGATGGCCATTGGTGGACATCATACTCTGGCAGGCAACGTGGTAGCACTTAGTGGGCGCATGGACGCACAGGATCACCATAACATAGTGATCGATGATAGGTTTGCTGATTTAGAGGCACAACTAGCAGCACTTTAGGTTGTTGAAGCCCCTGCACCTTTGGTGGACCCTGATGAGGAAGACCCAGAAGAGGAACCCGAGAAAGCCCTCGAAGAAGAACTAGTAGAGATGGATGAGGACAGTGACGGATCTGACGTACTGGACTGATTCCACTTTTAAATGACTTAGACTATGTAGTGTTTCTTTTCTTTGAAACCTATGTGGGAAGGGTTGTTTCCCACCCAACTGACAAACTTAAATTTTGACATTGATGGAATATTTTGTGACTCAATTACAATTTATTTATCTTTGATTATTATTTCTGTTATAAATGTTGTGGTTGTGGTGAATGCATTATTTCTTATTGTTTACTGTACCTTGATGAGATTAATGTGTTGGATGTTACTCATTATTGTAATTCTGAATTTTAAAGTGAAATATGGATGCACGTGGAAGAGGACGTGGGCGTGGTCGTGGACGTGGCGCCGGAGGCCGTGGTGCCGGAGCCATAAACATGACGCCTGCGGAATTGGCAGCATTAATTAACGAACATGTTCAGGCGGCAGTGGCTGCTGCCCAACCGGGACAACCAGCAGGTAAATGATAACAAGAGGTTAAACTAATTATCCTAGTTAATTGCCTAGGATATCTGACTAATGTTTGGGAATGTCAAAACAGGACCACCACCATGTACCTACAAGTCCTTCATGGACTGTAAACCCCATACCTACAACGGGACGGAAGGGGCTGTAGGGCTTGTAAGGTGGTTTGAGAAGACAGAGTCGGTCTTCGCAAAATGCAACTGCCCGCCTGCGGATCAGGTGAAGTATGCCACCGGGACATTGGAAGGCGCAACACTTTCCTGGTGGAATGCCCAGGTGCAAATGCTGGGTCAAGCCATGGCCAATGAACTACCTTGGGATGAGTTTAAGGGGAATATGACCGAAGAATACTGCCCCCGAAATGAAGTGCAGAAACTGGAGATTGAGTTCTGGCAACTAAAAATGCAAGGCTCAGAAATTGAAGCCTACACGACCCGTACTCATGAGTTGGCCACACTATGCCCTGGAATGGTGAATGAAATGCACAAGAGGGTTGAGCATTATATACGGAGATTGGTGCCCGAAATTCAAAGTATGGTAACTGCCTCTAACCCCACTACCATACAACAAGCTATCCGAACAGCCCACAGGCTGACTGATCAAGCAGTCAAGCAAGGTCGATTACCTAAGCGGGGCGCGGTGGCAAGCGTGCCCGACCGTAAACGCAAGTGGGATGGTTCAAACAACAAGGGATCGTCATCCAGCAGCCAATCTCAACCTCAACAACAGCAGCAAAGTCAGCAACAGCAACGGAAGTTCGATAACAATCGAAGCTTCAACCAGGCGACTCCCTCAAATCAAGGACCCGATGGGTATGGCGGAAGACAGCCGAAGTGCAACCGGTGTAACTACCACCATGTGGGTCGATGTGATAACTTCAAGTGCCAACATTGTGGGAAGATTGGTCACGCAGCTAAAGACTGTCGGGGTGAACTGATGAGAAAGCCACAACAATCACAAGACACTCCGAAAGGTTGTTTTGAGTGCGGAAAAGAAGGCCATTACAGATGCAACTGTCCCCAACTTAAGAGGAATGGTAATGGCAACAACAACAATGGGAACAACAGCAACAATAAAAATGGCAACAACAATAACAACAACAAGGGTAATGGCAACAACAATGGAGGCAATAACAACAATGGAGCCAAAGGAAGAGCCTTCGTCATTGGCTCAGGTGAGGCTCTAAACGATCCTACAACAGTAACTGGTAAATTTTCGGTTAATGGTCGTTTTGCTACTGTATTATTCGATACCGGAGCCGATAGAAGTTTCGTGTCCACTAGATTCTGTAGTCTTTTAAGTGATATGCCCTCAACCTTAGAATCTAAATACACCGTAGAGTTAGCTGACGGTACACAGATTCACGTAACGCATATTCTTAGAGACTGCAAGATAGAGCTTGCTGGTCAT
This sequence comes from Flaveria sonorensis, assembly GCA_025506505.1. Classification (NCBI taxonomy): domain Eukaryota; kingdom Viridiplantae; phylum Streptophyta; class Magnoliopsida; order Asterales; family Asteraceae; genus Flaveria; species Flaveria sonorensis. The sequence goes on from CM046429.1 coordinate 22,415,793, forward strand.
ACATTCACCATAGATCTCATGCCTGTTACGTTAGGAAGTTTCGATGTGGTAGTAGGCATGGATTGGCTTTCCGATAAACAAGCGGAAGTCATATGCCACGAGAAGATCATACGGATTCCCATTGGTAAAGAAGTCCTTACGGTCAAAGGTGATAGGAGTGGTGCGGTGATAGGCATCATCTCGTTTATGAATCACAAAAGTTGTTACGAAAGGGTCGACTGGCCATATTGGCACTTGTCACAGATAAACAGACTGAGGAAAAGAAGATAGAGGATATCCCCGTAGTTCGCGAGTTTCCCGAGGTGTTTCCGGAAGACCTGCCTGGATTACCGCCTCATCGTCAAGTTGAATTCCAGATTGAGTTGACTCCAGGAGCCGCTCCAATTACGAGAGCACCGTACCGGTTAGCTCCAAACGAACTGCAGGAATTATCTGCTCAACTCCAAGAACTGTTGGATAAAGGGTTTATCCGACCGAGTTCGTCGGCCTGGGGAGCGCCAGTTCTATTTGTGAAGAAGAAGGATGGTACAATTCGAATGTGCATTGACTATAGGGAACTAAACAAGGTTACTATCAAGAATAGATATCCCTTACCTCGTATCGATGATTTGTTTGATCAACTGCAAGGATCAAGCTATTACTCTAAGATTGATCTGAGGTCTGGGTATCATCAGCTGAGAGTTCGAGAAGAGGACATCTCGAAGACTGCTTTCCGTACATGATATGGTCATTATGAATTTTTGGTCATGCCATTTGGGTTGACGAATGCACCAGCAGTATTCATGGACCTCATGAATCGCGTGTGCAAACCCTATCTTGATCAGTTTGTTATCGTCTTTATTGATGACATACTGATATACTCAAGGACCGAGGAAGAACATGAGAAGCACTTACGTTTAATCTTAGAATTACTTAGAAAGGAACAACTGTACGCAAAGTTTTCTAAGTGTGATTTCTGGATACGTGAGGTACAATTCTTGGGTCATATTGTCAACGAGAAGGGAATACATGTTGATCCTGCTAAGATTGAAGCGATAAAGAATTGGTCTGTTCCTATGACACCAAGTGAGATACGACAATTCCTTGGATTAGAGGGATATTATCGACGATTCATTGAAGGATTCTCTAAGATTTCACAACCTCTCACAGCCTTGACTCACAAAGGAACAACATACAAATGGGGTGAGAGTCAGAAATTTGCTTTTCAGTTGCTGAAGCATAAATTGTGTAGCGCACCAATATTAGCATTACCAGATGGTAGTAATGATTTCGTAGTCTATTGTGATGCTTCTATTCAAGGACTTGGATGCGTCCTGATGCAGTGGGATAAAATGATAGCTTATGCCTCTAGACAGTTGGAGATTCATGAGAAGAACTATACCACCCATGACTTGGAACTGGGTGCGGTAGTTTTTGCCTTAAAGATCTGGAGACATTACTTGTACGGTACCAAATGCACTATTTACACCGATCACAAGAGTCTTCAGCATATATTGGAGCAAAAGGAGTTGAATATGAGGCAAAGGCGCTGGGTAGAGTTATTGAATGACTATGATTGTGCTATCAAGTATCATCCGGGAAAAGCAAATGTAGTTGCTGACGCGCTGAGTAGAAAATAGACTGCTAAGCCTTAACGTGTGCGAGCTTTGCAACTTACTATCAGCACACAGTTACCTGAACAAATCCGAGAGGCTCAGACGGAAGCTCTGAAAGCAGAAAACATTGGGTCTGAATCGTTAAGGGGAATGGAAAAACAATTGGAAGTAAAAGCGGATGGAATTCGTTACTTCATGGATAGACTATGGGTACCTCTACACGGAGACCTGAGAGACTTGGTGATGAGTGAGGCTCACAAGTCCAAGTATTCTATACATCCTGGATCTGACAAGATGTACCACGATTTGAAGGCGCACTATTGGTGGCCTAACATGAAAGCAGATGTAGCTACTTATGTGAGCAAGTGTCTGACCTGCTCAAAGGTGAAAGTGGAGTATCAGAAACCATCTGGACTACTACAACAACCCGAGATCCCTATGTGGAAGTGGGATCAGATATCAATGGATTTTATTACTAAGTTACCTCGTACTTCTACTGGTTGTGATACAATATGGGTTATCGTGGATAGATTAACAAAGTCTGCTCATTTCCTAGCGATAAAGGAAACAGACAAGATGGAGAAATTAACTCGACTCTATTTGAAGGAGATCGTTTCGAGGCATGGAGTACCAATCTCAATCATTTCTGATCGCGACTTTTGTTTCACATAACACTTCTGGCAATCACTGCAGAAATCTTTGGGTACGCGATTGGATATGAGTACTGCTTATCATCCACAGACTGATGGTCAAAGCGAGCGTACTATACAGACTTTGGAGGACTTGTTACATGCTTGTGTGATTGACTTCGGGAATAACTGGGAAGTTCACCTACCATTGGTGGAATTTTCTTACAACAACAGTTATCACACTAGCATAAAGGCTACACCTTTTGAAGCTTTGTATGGGAGAAAGTGTAGATCACCAGTTTGCTGGGCTGAAATTGGTGATAGTCAATTAACGGGTCCTGAGTTGGTACACGAGACAACTGAGAAAATTGTCCAGATAAGAAACCGCATGGCTGCAGCGCGAGACAGACAGAAAAGCTATGCTGACAAGCGATGGAAACCCTTAGAGTTCCAGATAGGTGACAAGGTTTTATTAAAAGTCTCACCATGGAAAGGCGTAGTTCGGTTTGGTAAGCGAGGAAAGCTAAATCCGAGATACGTTGGACCATTTGAGATAGTGGAAAGAATTGGTCCAGTGGCCTATCGACTAGCCTTACCTGATTCATTGAGTGGAATCCATGATGTATTCCATGTTTCAAATCTAAAGAAATGTTTAAAGGATGAAACGATGGTCGTACCACTGGAAGAAGTTCAAGTAGACGAACAGTTACGCTTCATTGAGGAACCTGTCGAAGTGATGGATCGTGAGGTGAAGACACTTAAGCAAAGCAAGATACCCATTGTCAAAGTTCGATGGAACTCGAGACGTGGACCAGAATTCACGTGGGAACGTGAAGACCAAATGAAGCTTAAGTACCCTCAGCTATTCGAAAGGACGATGCCAGCCGGCGAAGGTACTGATTAAATTTTGGGACGAAATTTCTTTCAACATGGGGATGATGTGACAACTCATCCAAAACTCACACCATTTTGATTTCCTTGTGCCAATGCAGTAGACCAGTGATGGATCATTCACCATGTAACGCAATTTTCGGGACGAAAATTCTTTCAACATGGGGATAATGTGACATCCGGTAATTTTCCGTTACCAATCTCCGTTAGTTCCGTTAAGTCTTGCATACACGTGTCGGGAGCACACACTAGTTGTCGTTGAACGTTGGTGACTGAATAATAATTAATAATGTTAAACAATAATTTCTATGTTGATTATTAGTTGTGTTTACGTGATTTAAATGCTAGTTGTGAATTTTATCGCGTAACGTGGAAACGTGTATATTTAATTCGTGTATTTTTATGGCTAGTGAAAATAATACATATGATTATTATTGTTGGTTAATAATGTTTGTAGTATTAAGTTAAAACCTTTTAGAAAGTATTTAAAAGTCTAGTTTTTATAAAATACAAATTATGAGGGTTTAAGGGGTAATTACCATAAATTAATAAAACACAAAACCCAACCCTAATAGCCCCCATCGGCCGCGATCAACCTCCCCTCTCCCTCTCCTCTTCGAATTCAGCCCAAGAACAAGCAATCACCTTTGAATTTGGATCGATTTCAAGGCATACAACAAGTTAGAACCTTCAATTGCAAACTATTACACATTTAAAGGTTAGATTTTTACATGTTTTTGATGATTCTTCATGTTGGCCGAAAGTTCCATGCGAAATCTGCAATTGATGGTCGATTGATGCTTAGTTGTTGATGTTAATGTGTTTACTAGATAGATTACATGTTAATTAACGTCAAGTATGCAATAAAGTTTGGATTTTGGTTGTTTGTTCATATGATTATCTTTGGCCGAGAGTTTGAGGAGATTTTGGATCAAATTGGATGTTGAATGTTGGTTGTTTGATGTTGTAATGATGCTAGTTAGGTTGTATGCATATTGGTTAACGTCGATTTTGCAAGAAAGCCTCGATTTTGATTCATGGTTCATAGGTTACTAAGAATAGTAACTTTATTTTGCATGAATTGATGATTTGATGATGTATGAATGTTATGGATGTGTTTGTGATGATGATTAGATGCTCAGTTGATGATATGAACAATTGAAAATCAAGAAGATGTTTTATAGTTCATACATTGCTAAAAATAGTAACTTTTGGTTTTGAATGTTGATGAATCATGATGATTAGGTGTTGTTGATCATGTTTAGATGTTGTCATGGACTTGAATTGGTATGTAAATGATGAATCCATGAATGTCTTGGGTGTTTGATGAAATTGGGATGTACTTTCCCAAAAGGGAAACTTTATTTGTGCAAATTCTTGAATTGGATGATTTGAGTATGTTTGGGATATTAGGACCATGCTAGTGTATTCATGAATGGTTTCTAAGGTGATTAAATGTGTTGTTTAGGTTATATGAATGTTGATTTGGTTTGTTACCTATTTTGGCCTGTTTGTGGAAAAATCCTGGTATGAGTCATATAGGTAAGCTAGGACTTTTGTGGATTGATGGTTGATTAAGAATGAACATTTTAGATGTATGAGCATAATAATAGTTCAGGTTCGCATGACTTGTATGATATCTAGTTGTATGATGATCTAGGTAGTACATGTGGTTAATGAAGTGCTATATGTAATCAAGTTGTATGTTGATCATGTATGATATGCTGTTGTGTTAGTATTAACGAATTATCACCTATAATGTCACCAACGGGTCAAACGGGTCAACTGGGTCAAATGTGTCTTGTCTTTCTAAAACATTGAGTTCTTTGGGTTGTAAAGCACTTAGGGTTTCATATTGATTCTGTGTACACGTACTTATGTACTCATGTGTTCTAGGTGACCTTTGAAGGTTGTCTTTCCCCTCTTTCTTTCAAGTTAAGCTCTAAGTTAATTCTTGCGCGCATCAGGTGAGTTCTTGCCCCACTCATTTTACATAATTTCTTTTAGGGGAGATAGCATACTGTTGATCACAAACGCTTTTATAGATGAGTGTGTATAATATTGATATAGTGCTGATTACCATGGAAAGCCCTCACACTTTCGGATTGTTAATATTGACTAGCGGGGAAATTTTGGGTAGTAGTACTGGGTCTGACGAGCTCCACCTATATGACTCGAGGTCATACGGGTGCAATTTTGTCCTAACATATATTCGTCTCGACCTGGTAAGTCGTGACGGGAGGCACAAACTATCACAGTCAGCTTCAATCGCGAAATCACTATGATTAATATTTTTATGTTAATAGACTAGCTATCTATTGCAATACACTACTTATGATTTGAAAACTATTTATCGGTTTACCTATTAACGCAAATTCTTGAACTCACCAACCATGTGTTGACTTGTTTAGTATGCTATTCTCAGGTTAAGGTCGCCAGTTGCCTAGGAGCACGCACGTCAGCATTGTTGAGTTGTCTACATTTGCCTTGTTTACAAATTTGGGATTATTTTCATATTACACAATTGTGTTTGGGGCGCGTTTGTTTTGCGCATTCTCTTTACATACTACTTTTTTTAGGTTTTCTGGTTTTAAAAATGCTTCCGCAGTATTTTAAACGTTAACTCTGGTTTTGTTTATTAACCATATAGAGTCATTCTTGGTAACTAATGACTGAGATCCTGGTATGTCACGCGCCTCGCGGTAAAACCCCACACGCGGATTTTGAGGGTGTGACAGATATTAAAGCCTATTCTTTAATGTGTAAAGGATTACCACTTGAAGTCTTAACTAGACTTGATGGATATCAAACGGGATATACTAAGTATAAATCTTTGAAGATAATATGTGAAGGTGGTAAGGAGATTCAAGATCTTAAGAAGCAGAAACTGAAGAGGCAGTTAGAGCTGTTTGAGCATTTATCTGGTGAAATTATAAACCAAATGATGAATAGATTTGTGCAACTTACAACTGAGATGTCAACTGATGGCATCAAAAATGATCTCAAAGATCTAAACTTCAGGCTTCTTAATGCTCTTCCATCTTCATGGAAACAAACAGTAACACTGTTGAAGCATACTGAGAAATTTCGTATGGATCTTGATCTGTTGATTGTAAAAATTGAGCCAGTTGAGATAGATGAAAGCTCAAGAAACAATGATAGAGCAACATCAATGTCTCAATACAAGTATGTTGAATCTCTAGCTAGCACTGTGGAGAATGCCTTTATGGCAAAGAATGAGAATTTACTAGAAGAAGAGGGTGATTTGTTTGTTGGTGTAGGGTTCTTTATAGATTCTTCATATACAAGTGCTCCTGCTTATGCATCTCAACCTCAAACTCAGTCTCCTCCTAAACCTCAAAGCTCTAAACCTCAAACTGAGACTCCATCCATTAACTCTGCTAAAACTAGCAAAGTTAAAGATGTCATTAACATTCTATTACAGGATGAAGAGTCCAAATATGCTTTTACTGCTTTTATGGCTAGTTTTCAAGCTTATCAAGGTAGTCATTTAACTCAATTAGATCTTGTTTTGTAGGACTCATTTGAAATGGATCCAGATGATGTGAAGGAAACGGATCTAAACTGGCAGATGGTGATGATTGCATATAGGACTCAGAAACACTCTTATGTCAACAGAAATTACAAGCCAAGTGCTAACAAGACTATTGGATTTGACAAGTCTAAGTCAAGGTGTTTCAACTGCAATAGCTATGGTCACTTTTCAAAGGAATACAAAGCTCCCAAAAACAAAGGAGGAAATAGCCAATCGAGTTTAAGCAATCAGAGGTTTCAACAATCATCTTAGAAGACATTCCAAAAGCCATACCAAATCTTACCAATGCCTGAACTTAAAGATGAATCTAAGTCATCTGAAGAGCCAAAGAAAGCTCTAGTTGTTAGTATTAAGGACGGATATGATTGGAGTGCTTATGCAGAACAATTTACTGCTGATCTAACTTCCAGTTTATCTCTTATTACAGAAGTTCAAGGAGAAGATTGGTTAGAGGATAGTGATCCTAAAGCTGAAGGTAATTCTGAGAATGAAGAAGAAGAATATGACTGGAGTGATAAATCTGATCCTAAAGAGGATTCAGAAGAAGTTGCATTAATGGCACAGTCGGATCAACCAAAGGTTGAAATTTCATCTTCTAAATCTGAGACTTCACCTAAATATCCTGAAATACCAGCTGAAGTAAGAGAAAAACTATGCACCAAATCTTGCTTTGAACATGTAGAATATTATCAAACTTACTCTTATAAAATCTGTGAAAAGCTTAAGCAAGAGGAATTAATGCATAATAAACTTAAAAATGATCACAAAATATTAGATGAAAAGATCATTTCTCTACAAACTTTATGGAACAAAACTCTGAAAGAATTAGAAATTGTTTTCAAACAACTTGAAGAAATGACTAAGAACTTGGAACAGGAGAACCTAGTACATGTTGCTACACAAGTTGATCTAGCAAATGTAAAAAGCTCTAAAACAATTGTGGAACAACTGGTAAGTGAACAAAAGGACAAACAAAAAGCAGGATTAGGTTTCACACACGAACTAATGCCTGAATCTATAACTAACACTTTACCAGAGAATTTCAACACGCATGATCATTCTCTTGAAAATAAGGCTAAACTTAGAGCTTTCTAAAACAAAAACAAGATTTCTGATAGTGAAGAAGAGAAAACTAATGTAGAAATCTTTGAAGAAAAAGATACTGAAAAGATCAAAAATGGCCATCCAGTAAAAGTAAAATCATATGAACCACGACCGAAAAGTAAGAAAATATTTGTTCCAAAAGAATCTGTGTTGGAAGAAATGATCATTAAAACAACAAACAAAACTCCAAAAACAAAGATAAAGTAAAACAAGAAAAAGGAACATCAGAAGATTCAAACTCTTATGGTCTAAATAATCCAGAGTTTATTAAATGGCAAAAAGATCAGAAAGAGAAAGAAACTAAAAAAAGAATCTTCACTTGAAGATGTTCAATCTCAGATAAAATCAAGTTCTACAAAATCAAGGAATCAAAGAAGAAGAAGAAAATTGACTAAAGCTAAAAATGATCAAAATAAGAGTCAAGAAAATCAGACAAAAACAACAAATCAAGCAAGTCAATTTAAACCAATAAAATTTGTGTCTGCTGGTAATTTGAACATGAACTTAATTCAAGAAGTTAAACAAACTCCTAAGAACCAATCAAACTCTGATCTGAAAACAGGTTCAGATTTGAAGACTTCTGCTGTAGTTAAACGATTTGTTTCTAAGGATTCTAAGAATGCAGTTCATGTACAAAAGTCAAAACTAAATATACAAAAGAACAAATTGCCAAATCAAAAACAAAATTTATCAAATCAAAAGCAACAGATTAAATTTTTGACGCCTAAACCTAAACAAGGATCAAACGTTGCGTCAACATCAAAAGTTAATAAACAGTTGTTCAAAACTCTACAGAGGTACTGGGAAATCTATGACATGTACAATCACAATACTGCTGAATGTTTTTTTAATAAGTACTGTCACATATGCGATATGAGAAATCACTCAACATCAGAGTGTTATTTTAATAAGTACTGTACCTTCTGTGATGAACGGACTCACAACACAGAAAATTGTTACTTTAGAAAGACTTCTCCAAGGAAAGGATTTGCTAATGCACAATTTAGCAAAGGTTATGTTAATCCTCAGTTTAAAAGAAATCAAACTGTTGATTTTCAAAGATTAACTAACCGACCTTCATTAGGATTGAAATCTTTCAAAAGAAATGATTCTGTGAGACCAAAACAATTCATTCACGATCAATTCATTCCAAGGTCAGTGAGAATGAGCAATAAAAATTTTGGAAATAAAAATTTTTCAAAAATTGGCCAATTCAATGGTATGAATTTTCTTAAAAATGATCAAAAATTTGTGAATCATAGAATTGGCAATTTCATTAAAAACAAGCCGGATGTGAACAAACTTCATTTTAAACAATTTACTATTGTTGATGAGTTTGGCAAGCCCAAGACCATCTCTGCTTGGGTTGATAATTCAACTTAATTGTTCTTGAAATGCAAGTGCGCCTGAGAAGACCAATCAACACATGGTATGTGGATAGTGGGTGTAGCCGGCACATGACGGGCAATCATGCCTTACTTCAAGATTTTAAGTTAAAAGATGGTACACATGTCGCCTTCAATGGTGATGCAGGAGGAAAATCACAGGCGAGGGAACAGTATCCAATGGAATAATAAGCTTTGATAAAGTCAACTTCTGCTCACAGTTGAACTTTAATTTGTTAAGCGTTTCCCAAATTTGTGATAAATCATATTCTGTTCTTTTTGATGATTCTTTTTGCTACATTTTGAAGCCAGGTTTTCAGATTAGCAAAGACTGGGTAGTTGTTAAAGCTGTTAGGGATCAAGATGTATACAAACTGGATATGTCTCAAGTTGATCCATCTACAGAAACAACTTGCCTTATTGGTCAAGCATCAAATGACGAAAGTCAGCTTTGGCATAGATGTCTCGGACATTCTAATTTCAAGAATATGAACAAGCTTGTAGCGGGAAATCATGTTATCAGCCTTTCATCAAAGAAGTTTGCCACTACTGATCTCTGCTCAACATGTTTAAAGGGGAAGCAACACAGAGCGTCTTATAAGCCCAAGCAAATAAACTCAAATTCCAAACCTCTCCAAATGTTGCATATGGACCTTTTCGGACCAACAAACATGAAGAATATTGGAAGAAAATCTTATTGTTTAGTTATCATTGATGACTTCACAAGATTTTCATGGGTTTTCTTTCTGAATGCTAAATTTGAAACGACTGAATTACTAAAAGAATTCATCACAAAAGTTGAAAACCAATTAGAACAAAAAGTAAAAATAATAAGAAGTGATAATGGAATGGAATTTAAAAATGCTAATATTGACATGTTCTATGCAGAAAAAGGAATTGCTTATCAGTTCAGTGCTCCCAGAACTCCACAATAAAGTGGAGTTGCTGAAATGAAGAATAGAACTTTGATTGAGGCTGCACAATCCATGTTAGCAGATGCGAAAATTCCTATCACTTTCTGGGATGAAGCCATATCTACTGCGTGTTTCGTACAGAATCGTACTTTAATTGTGAAAGACAAACTGAAAACTCCTTATGAGTTGATGTTTGGTAGGAAACCAAACATAGATTTTCTTAAATCTTTTGGTTGTCCAGTTTTGATTTTAAATTCAAGTGATCATCTAGGAAAATTTGATTCAAAATCTGATGAAGGATTTTTTGTTGGATATTCATCTGTTTCAAAAGCCTATCAAATTTATAATTCTAGGACAAATGTTATACATGAAACATTCAACATTAAATTCCTTGAAAATTCTTTTCCATTAGTTTCAAATGGTCCTGCTTGGTTATTTGATTTAGATTCATTGTCAAACTCTTTTCAATCTAACTTGTTTAATCAATCTAACTTGTTTGATTCTACAGATGAGAAGACACTTCAAGGAGATCTCGGCTCTTTCAGTGATGATTCAGATTTTGATGATATGGATGACTCAAGCCCAGATTATCCATTTTTCTCTTTTGTCAAAGATTCAATAATTCGATTTGATGAAAATGATGATCTCTCTCAACAAAATGAAGATCATTCCATTTCATAAAATCAAGAAGTTTCACAACCTATTCCTAATGATGGTATAGAAATTGGACATCCAGAGTCTGGAACGTCATCTATCTCTAGTGATGTAGTTGGTACCGGTAATCTTGATTACTTCATCAACTCACCGACTCAAGTTCCCAATTTCAATCTATATTCTTCGAACCTATTGCATCAGCTTTCTAACTTGAACCAAACAAATTTGGATGTTCATGTTCAAGGAAATGAGATTCCAACATCTCGTATTCACAAGAACCATCCAACGTCTTAGATTATTGGTCCATTGAATGAGAGAACAACGAGAAGTAAATCAGAACAAGCAAATCTTTGCTTATACTCGTGTTTTCTTTCTCAAACTGTTCTTAAAAACATTATCGAAGCGTTAAAGGACAATAGTTGGATTGAGGCTATGCAAGAAGAATTACTTTAATTCTGCAAACAAGAAGTGTGGAATCTTGTGGATTTACCTGAAGGAGAAAATGCCATAGGCACAAGATGGTTGTTCAGAAACAAAATAGATGATCGAGGAATTATTATTAGAAATAAAGCGAGACTCGTTGCACAAGGATACACTCAAGAAGAAGGTATAGATTATGATGAAGTATTTGCTCCAGTTGCAAGACTTGAATCAATTTGTGTCTTCCTGACTTATGAATCATTCATGAGATTTAAAGTGTATCAAATGGACGTAAAAGGTGCATTCTTGTATGATCCAATCGCCGATGATGTGTTCGTAAAGCAACCTCTGGGTTTTGAAGATTCGGAATTTCCTCATCGTGTGTACAAGCTTAGCAAAGCTTTGTATGGACTCCATAAAGCTCCTAGAATCTGGTATGAAACATTATCATAACACTTAATCCAACATGGATACACGCGAGGGAAAATCGATCCGACTCTGTTTATCAAGAATAATGCTGATGATCTTTTATGTGTACAAGTGTATGTTGATGATATCATATTTGGTTCTACTAGTCCAAAATTGTGCAATGAATTCGAAGAAATAATGAAGTCTCGATTTCAAATGAGTTCTATGGGAGAAATAAATTTTTTTCTTGGACTTGAAGTCAAGCAATCTGTAGATGGAATATTCATAAATCAAGAGAAGTTCGTTGACAAACTCTTGAAGAAATTTAAACTGCAAGATTGTCAATCCATAAGAACTCCAGCTGATGTAAACACCAAGATTGAGCCTGATCCGAAAGGAAAATCTATAGACCAAACTTTATACAGATCTATGATTAGTTCATTGATGTATCTTACGGCATCTAGACCTGACATAATGTATGCTGTTTGTGTCTGTGCCAGGTATCAATCAGACCCGAAAGAATCTCACTTAATTGCTGTCAAACATATATTCAGGTATCTCAAAGGTAAACCGGCTTTAAGGCTATGGTATCCTTATGAAGGAAACTTTGAGCTACATGGATACACGGATAGTGATTATGAAGGATGTTGTCAAGATAGAAAATCAACTACGAGTGGATGTCAGTTTTTAGGACCCGAATTAGTCTCATGGCAATGTAAGAAACAAACAAATGTCTCCTTTTCAACTGTAGAAGCTGAGTACATAGCTGCTTCAGTAGGATGTTCTCAAATCCTTTGGTTACAAAACCAACTGCTGGATTACGGGTTCAACTTTCTTAAAACTCCAATTTACATTGATAACACTGCTGCTATGTTCATTACAGCTAATCTGTCCAACATTCAAAAACAAAACATATCGAGATTCGATATCATTTTCTCAGAGATAACTCTGAAAAAGGTTTAATCATTCTGATTCAAATTGCAACTGAAAAACAGTTGGCGGGTCTTGTTACTAAAGCCTTCTTACCAGGACGGTTTGAGTATTTGGTAGAGTCAATTGGTCTTATTAACCTCATTTAAAAAAAAACTGGTTTTTGAGTATTTTAGTTAATTGAGTCTAAATATGATAAGAACCCTTCCTTAACTGAATAAGACACAGCAAGAGAAACTGTCAAAGTTAATTGCCTGATTGTATTTTGTGTGTGTATGTTTCTTAGAAGAATCAAAACCAAATACAAAAATAGAAAATTGAAAAATCAAAAGATAAAAATATAAAACAAAAACTACAAAAATAGAGTTTTTCTTTGTTAATTCATTATTTAGGATGAATCTGTCATTGCAATATGTGAGAAATGATAGATAAATTAGTCTGATCAGTTGCATACTTCACTCGATAACAAAGTCTGACATGATCAGATATGATGTGCAAGTAAATTCATGCAGTTAGACTGAAAAAGTGAATTCTTGTGATTAAACTAAATCACTCATACATTCATGTCTGTCTATCTTAGCACTAATGAGTAGTGTTGATTTCTCAAATTGATTACTTGTTAAGACATAATCTCACACCTGATGGTGATATAAATAACCATTGAGCTCTAATTATTTAAAGCATCTAACACTTCTCTGTTATGAGTCATCATAGACCTAAAGTGATGAGATATCCTTTGTTGTAAGTGATTACAGACCTGGATATTCTCACTGATGCAACAAGATGCCAATGTGCATAAATACCAAATAAGATCTGGTTATAGTATATGTCAGGTTAACAAGTTGAGAACAGTGACTTCTTGCAAAGCTTTATGAGAATTAACCTCTCAAAGTCTAAGTGTGACTGCATAATGTCATATCTAATTGTACCTTAATCAATCTAAGAATTGAAAAAGTAAGTGTGCTGAATATATTGCTAAATGCACTCATTTTCTGTCCTTAGATCTCGTGTCTCCTTTGTTGCAGAAATGCTGACCTGGAACACACTTGATCAGGATTTATTCACTATCTATGACTATCCATCGTTTTTTATTTCAATGTGCTGATCTTAACTGATATGATCTCACTGCAGACATATGATTCAATTGTAAATATTAAATTTTTATTCTGCTTTAATTTTGAATTTTGCATGTTTTCTATGTGCAGGCATATTAACAATGATTAGTGTACTCTTCATATGACAAATTCAAGAAACTTCTAAGTTTTGTTAAACTTAAAAGTTTAGGGGGAGTAAACAGAGTAAATAGTCTAAGAAAAAATAATTCAATTTCAAGATATGAAAAATCAAAATTTAGTGTTTTGAATGGAAAGAACGAAGCTAAAAAGTTCAAGCATGTGTGTGTTTGACATAATGTAAAAATGAACCTGAAAAACATTTTAAAGTGGAAAAGCTTCTTGCAAAAGTTTAATATGAGACTATTTGTTAAAATTAGAGACTAAAATGACGGGAAATTGTTTTTGAAAAATAAAAAAAACAATATCCAAACCCAATCATTGATATTGCAGGTCTATCAAAAGAAACATTAGAAGTGATGAACACAATGGAGACAAATGAAGCAAAGCCAAAGCAAGGCATTTTGGCAAGCAAGTTCAAGTCTGCTATTGCTAAAGCCTTAAAAGAACAAGAAATGTATAAAGAGAAGCCATTTTTCAATATTAAAGAAGAGCCTGAAGATTTCTTTGATATATGAATATAAAGAATGAAGATTGAAGACAGAAGATCAAGATTGAAGATAAAGATCTGAAGACTGAAGATTGATGATTTTGAAGACTGAAGACAATATCAATCTTAAGGGGAGTATTGTAGATGCCTCTTGAAGATTAACATTTAGTCTTTATTAGTCTTTGTTAGTCTTTGTATAGTTTTGTTAGAGTTTAGGGACTTATTTGCAAATATATATTCCTTATTTTGTTTTCTTTGATAGTATCAATAGCATACATAAGGTATTGTATAGGGAAGCACTTACAGAATTAGTTTGAACAACTTGTAACCGTTTTTCTCTCTACACTTGTACTTTCTATGCAATCTATCAATGAAAAACTACGAATTTTTGATATGTTTGTTTAGAATTTATTACTTGTGTTTGTTTTGATGGAATTGTATCATAATATCATCACAGATCGATCCATTTTGATCCTATCAGACTAGCTGTCTACTGATATTTCCTTGTTTACTGTATCTATTTTCTATATTGTACTGTTTATGAAAACCTGTGAACTCACCAACCTTGTGTTGACACTTTAGCATGTTTCTTTCAGGTTCTTAAGGTGCGCATAATTTAGGATCATCACACGCTGTATTCATCATTGTTGGGTCAAACCTGTGAACTCATCATTGTTGGGTCAAATAATTACGCTTCCGTAATTACACTTTTGTTTACGTATTTAACTCTGTTTTTGGGAAACCCTAATGTTAATGAGCAATTATGTTTTGTAACTAGTGTGTCGTTTGGTGTAACTAGTGGCTGAGATCCTGGTATGTCACCCGCCTAACGGTAATACCCTGTTTGTGAAAATTGAGGGTGTGACAGATTGGTATCAGAGCCAATGGTTATAGCAAAATAAAAAAAATTTGAATTTCATTTGCATTGCATTTAGACTATAGCCTGATGCCTTAGTTACACACACATAGACACGTTTAGCTTCATTAGTTTGCCTTGTCTGTTTGCTTTACTTGTTGGATTGCTTGATGTTGCTAATTCCTGTGAGTGGTTCTTTGCTGGAATGGCCTCATCTTCATCTGTGCCTTCTTCTTCTTCCTGAGGAAAGAGTCCTATTTTTTATGATTCTATACCTCCACCGACGGGTCCGTATGAGTGGCCCCTGCGTCATAACAATAATGAGGAGTTCTATTATGACCAGCCGTTTGCCTTTCCACAATACCCACCAGTTCGCTAGTGGGAATACTATCCCTAATATATGACTAGTTTAGTTCAGGAGAAGAATGTTCCCTTACCTCCTAAAAGTCGGCCTCGTACTAGGTACATCCTGGCTAGGAACCCCAATGCCCCTACCTTACCTCCCCTTCCCTATCCTCCTGAGCAGGCCATGGTTGCTATGGCAACCACTTTACATCTCGAGTGTAAGCGCGTTGCTGAGCTATGGGATGATAACAGAACATTGAAGAAAATAGTGTGAGAATCAATTGCAGAAATCAAGGAATTAAAGAGACGGTTCGACGCGTTGGTGGATCACCATAACAACCAGGTGGACCGTGTCACTGGAATAGTCGAGCGTGTTAATGGTGGTGAAAAGCGACTCGAAAACCTGGAGGATCAAGTCATCGCATTGAATGCAATGTCTTGAAGAAGAAGATCCTGAGGAGGAACCAGAGGAGGCACCGGAGGAGGATCCTCAGGAAGACCCCAAGGAGCATCCCGAGGATGAGTTGGAAAATAGTGCTGGATCCATTGACTCTTATTGATTTTCTAGTCTATTCATTTCTTTATTCATCGGACTTTTCTTTATTGTCACACCTAGATGGGAAGAGTTGCTTCCCATCCGACTGATGTTTTTGGATTTTGGTATTTGGTTTGATTTATTGTAGACGTACTTACAATTTGTTTAATCAGAAATTATTATTTGAAACCATTAGTTGTATGTGTGCTAAATTCTTTTAATTGCTTGTACATAAATGAAGTTGATATGTTGCATATTACTTGTTTTCGTATGTTGTGATTGTTAAGAATGTCTGGATGTGGACGTGGTATAATTAAAATGACGCTAGCGGAGTTGGCAGCATTGATCAATCAGCATGTGGCTGATGCACTAGCGAACCACAATCCTAATCCACAGGCCGCTCCAATCGATACGCAATGCCAAATTCATTCCTGACGTTAACGTTTCGTCAGTCTTGTCAAGCTATAACATTCATTTAAATTCCAAAGACCTGATCTCAATCTGTTGCAGGCCAAGGAGTCTGTACCTTCAAGTCCTTTATGGACTGCAAACCGAATCCATTCAGGGGAGTGGAAGGAGCCGTAGGACTCCTACGATGGTTCGACAAACTCAAATCAGTATTCGAGATGCAACTGCCCGGTGGCAAATCGGGTTAAGTACGCTACCGGCACCTTGGACGGAGCTGCTCTGTCTTAGTGGAACACACAGGTACAAATGTTGGGTGCCGAGATTGCTAATCAGACCACCTGGGAAGACTTTAAAAATCTAATGAAGGAAGAGTACTGCCCCCGTGACGTGATGCAGAAGCTGGAAATGGAATTCTGGAACCTTAAAATGATAGGTTTTGAGATCGAGGCATACACCACTCGCTCTCACGAGCTTGTTACACTCTGCCCCAACATGGTCAACCCTCTTTCTTTGAGGATTAAGAGGTATTTGCATGGATTGTCTCCAAAAATCAGATTATGGTCACTGCTTCAAGACCAAATACTATATAGGAGGCAATCAGACTAGCCCACAAGCTAACAGACCAGGTTGTCACGCAGGGTAAGCTACCCCCGTGCGGTTCTGCGTCAACTACTATTGATGGCAATAACAATAAGAGGAAGTGGGAGTCTGGTCCCAACAACAAGCAGAGCACCTCTCAACAACAACCACAAAAGTCCCGGAAGTTTGACAACTCTTGCCTGTCCAACCAGTCTTCCTCTTCGTCTCATTATGGTGGTGGATATACCGGGACATTACCTAAGTGTACCAAGTGCAACGGGCCTTGCAACAAGAATACATGCGAAAGGTGTGGTAAGTTTGGCCATGCTACTAAAAATTTCTGGGTGAACTTAGTAGCTAAATAGCCAGCACAGCCGGACGAACAAAAAGGCTGCTATGAGTGTGGTCAAACTGGGCACTTCAAGAGGAACTGCCCAAAACTGAAGAAGAACAATGGCGGTGGTAATGATGCTGACAACCGCAATGGCAATGGCAATGGCAATGGTAATAGAAATGGTGGTGCCAAGGGTAGAGCCTTCGTCATTGGTTTTGGTGAGGCTCATAATGACCCTTCAACAGTAACTGGTAAATTTCCCGTCAATGGTTGTTTTGCCTCTGTTCTGTTTGATTCTGGTGCTGATAGGAGTTTCATTTCGCATAAGTTCAATCGATTATCAGATGTTACCTCCACAACCTTAGACACGAACTATACAGTAGAAATAGCTGATGGTGTAAGGCCCCGCTCCTGGAGACCTCACAGTTGGTCAATCATAGCATAATATATATAAAAACATTACATAATTCATAAATCAATGCAGCGGAATTAATATCAAAAGCCACCCATTCATTAATAAATATTGTTGCTAAGCAATACATCGTTGGTTGTTATCAGTTACAAAAGCCTACATTTCTAGGCGCATGAACTATTCAGGCGCATGACTAGCACTTAGGCGCCTGAATCAAAAGGGTTGGGAACATGGATGCTATTGGGGTGCATGAGTCTACCCTTAGTGTTTTCAGGCAAACATCTTGGGCGCATGGGCACTGTTGGGGCACATGAGCCCTACTTAAATTTTTCTAAGACAAATTTCCAGGCGCATGGGCCCTGTTTGGGCGTATGACCTGTACTTAGGCATTTCTAAGCCTAAACCTCAGGCGCATGGGTCCTGTTTGGGTGCATGACCACCTGTTATTCATTTTTTAGAATCAAAACTAATCCAGATCTGCATTTGTACCTGTTCTAAGCATAAACTTAACATTCTAAGCAACCACAACACATAAACAAGCATTGAACAAAAGCATATACATACATAAACATACGGGTAAACATAAATCAGTAGTAAAACATTTTAATCATGTATTTTCAGCCCCAAAACAGTTTAAAACACGTAGAAACCAGGGTCTAGAACTCACCTATTGCAGCAAACAAGCAAAACTCCACCAAACTTGTTTGCACAAGAGTTCGAACACCTAAATCAAGCAAAACAAACACCCAAACACAAAGAGCACTTAAATATCAGTTATTAGGAGAAAAACCCATAAAAACCGAACCATTTAACACGAAAACACTTACCAATGAAGATTTCAGCCTTCTACTTCTTCACAACCGAGAGAAAACCCTAATTCAGCTTCTTTTCTTCTTGTCTCAGTCGAACTCAGCAGTAAGAAAGGAAATATGGGCGACCTTGCCTTCTTTATATTAAAATATTGACTTTGGTGTACTTTTACACAAAGCACCCCTCAACTTTGGCTTCTTTTAGTTTTCTTCAAAATACTTTCTTTTTCTTTCTTTTATGTGGTAAAATTTCGGGTGTTACAAGTCTACCCCCCTTAAAGAGGTTTTGTCCCCGAAACAAGTCACTCCTTGAATAACTGTGGGTAATGCTGTCTCATTTCATCTTCGGTCTCCCACGTAGACTCCGAACCCTTTTGGTGTTTCCACTGCACGCGCACAAGTGGAACCACTTTATTTCTCAATTTCTTCTCCTTCCGATCGATGATTGCCACTGGTTGCTCCAAATAGTTGAGCCGTTCATCCACTTTGATATCATCCAGTGGTACAACCATGTCCTTGTCGGCTAAGCACTTTCTCAGATGCGATACATGGAAGGTCGGATGAATTCCACTTAACTCATCAGGCAATTCTAATCGATAAGACACCTCTCCTACTCGTGCAATGATTCAGAAAGGCCCTATGTACCTCGGGCTCAGCTTGCCCCTCTTTCGGAACCAGATGATCCCCTTCCAAGATGAGACCTTCAACATGACTCTATCACCCATGTTGAATTCAATCGGTCTATGCCTTTTGTCGGCATACGACTTTTGTCTATCCTTTGCCGCCTTCATAAAGGCTTTGATCTTTTCCAACTTTTTAGTCGTAGCCTCGATCACCTCAAGACTTCCTAACTCTTTCTGCCCGATGTCTCCGCAACACAAGGATGTCCTACACCTTCTACCGTACAGCATCTCATATGGTGGCATGCCTATGCTGGCATGATAACTATTGTTGTATGAGAACTCCGCCAACTATAGGTGATCATCCCAACTTCCTCCAAAGTTGATCACACAGGCTCGGAGCATATCCTCAAGTGTCTGAATCCTCCTCTTAGACTGACCATCTGTCTGAGGATGGTAAGCCATGCTAATGTGTAGCCTCGTCCCCATCGAATCATGGAATCTTTTACAAAACTTCGATGTGAACCGGGTGTCAAGGTCCGACACAATAGACACCGATACACCATGACGAGCTACAATCTCCTTAATGAACAGATCCGCTAGTCTCTCAGAGGAATACGTCTCACGGATCGGTAGGAAGTGAGCACTCTTTGTCAGACGATCAACTATCACCCATATGGTATCGTACCCCCTCGTCGTATGAGGTAGCTTCATAATGAAGTCCATGGTGATGTGCTCCCACTTCCACTCGGGTATATCCAATGGTTGGATCTTCCTGTATGGCTTCTGATGTTCTGCCTTTACTTGCAGACAAGTAAGGCACTTACTCACATACTCCACTACATCGCGCTTCATTCCTGGCCACCAGTAATCTTTCTTCATATCTTGATACATCTTGGTAGCACCTGGATGAATAGAGTATCGAGTCTTATGAGCTTCATCCATGATCCATCCCCGTAGGTCTCCGCAACAAGGGATCCACATCCGCCCGAAGCGGGTTCTAACTCCATGGGTATTCTCTCCCAACTCCGTGACCAAACCTCTCATCCTTTCAGCGTTAAGGTGATATTATTTTAATGCCTCATTCTGAAATTCTTTGACCTGTGTCAACACGTCAAAGGTCATCACCAATTGATAAGCCTTCACCCGGATTGGCTCGGGTCTCTCCTTTTGGCTCAGGGCATCGGCCACTACATTGGCTTTACCTGGATGGTAGTGGATCTCACAATCATAATCCTTGATCAACTCTAACCACCTTCTCTGCCTCATGTTGAGTTCCTTTTGCTCAAAGAAATACTTTAAGCTCTTGTGGTCCGCGAAGATTGTGCGCTTCATCCCGTATAAATAATGCCTCCAAATCTTCAACGCAAAAATCACCGCTGCTAGCTCTAAGTCATGATTGGGGTAATTGGTCTCATGGGTCTTCAATTGTCGAGATGCGTAAGCTGATCACTCTCCCACGCTGCATTAGCACGCAACCCAGTCCCGAATAGAAGGCATCCGAATAGCCCACAAAATCCTCGTTCCCCTCGGGCAATGTCAAGACAGGAGCTTGAGTTAATCTTGTCTTTAACTCCTCAAAAGCATCCTCTTGTTCCCGCCCCACACATACTTCACATCCTTACGAGTCAGCTTGGTCAAAGGTGAGGCTATCTTGGAAAAGTCTTGAATAAAACTTCTGTAGTAGCCCGCCAAACCCAAGAAACTGCGAATCTCGGATGGCGTCTTTGGAGACTTCCATTGCATCACCGCCTCAACCTTCACCGGGTCCATCATGATTCCTTCAGAATTCACCACGTGACCCAAAAATTGAACTTTGCGTAATGAAAAAGCACACTTAGATAATTTAGCTTATAGCTTCTCCCTTCTAAGTGTCTCCAACACTTCGCGTATGTGATCGACATGTTCTTCTTCACTCTTTGAATAGATAAGGATATCATCAATAAACACAATCACTGATTTATCCAACATTGGCTGACACACTCAGTTCATCAGATCCATAAAGGCAGCTGGCGCGTTAGTTAGACCGAAGGACATGATGAGAAACTCGTAGTGTCCGTAACGTGTGCGGAAAGCTGTCTTAGGAATGTCTTGCTCCCTTACCTTCAATTGATGGTATCCAGATCAGAGATCTATCCTTGAGAACCAACTGGCACCTTGGAGCTAGTCAAACAAGTCATCTATTGTAGGCAAGGGATATCGGTTCTTCACCGTTAACTTGTTTAACCCCCGGTAGTCGATACACATTCTCATACTACTGTCCTTCTTCTTTACAAACAAGACCGGAGCACCCCAGGGAGAGATGCTCGGTCGGATGAATCCCTTGTCCATCAACTCCTGTAGTTGAACCATAAGTTCCTTTATCTCTGTCAGAGCTAATCAATACGGTGCCTTGGCAATGGGTTGAGTACCGGGTATCAGATCAATCTGAAACTTGATCACGCGGTCCGGTGGCACACCTGGTAAATCTTCTAGGAACACATTTGGGAAGTCACAGACCACGGGTACTTCAAACAACTGTGGTACTGATGCATCCACATCCTTCACATAAGCCAGGTAGGAACTACATCCCTGCTTTACGCTCTTCTCTGCCACCACCATCGAAATCACCTTCGGAACCGTAGTGACGCGATCACCGTAGACCGTCACCGAACTTCCATCAAGCGCAACTAATCAAATCATTTTCTTGCGACACACAATATTCGCCTCATAGGCTGCTAACCAATCCATCCTTAGTACTACATCAAATCCGCCTAGGGGCATCACTTATAGTTTAGCAGAGAACCTATGGCCTTCTAGTTCTATGTCGCAGTCTTCTAACATATCAGAAATTCTGGTAGACTTACTAATAGTAGTTTCTACCTCAAATGCCTCATCAATACTTCTATTACTAGTAAAAGGCAACTTAGCATAGAAAGCAGCAGAAATGAAACTCCTACAAGCACCAGAATCCAATAATACAGAGGCACAAGTTTGGTTTACTAGAAACATACCTGACATAACGTCGGGGTCTACCCGGGCCTCTTCTCGGGTCATCGTGAAGGCTCTAGCACTTGTCCTCTATCCTCCTTCTTCAGCCCCCTTCTTGGCCCCAGAGCTCTCAGCTCTAGGCTTTCTACACTCGTGGCTCCTGTGGCCAGTCCCGCCACAGTTGAAGCACTTCAGCATTCCACAATCTTTTGCTAAATGACCGGGCTTCCCACACTTAAAGCACACAGTCACGCCCCTCATGCATTCACCAGTGTGCTCCTTCCCATATCAGCCACACCTTTTCATCCCTAAGCTTGATGACCCCACTCCTCGGTCATCCATTCTCATCCTCTTATTATTTGGGGTGAAACCGCCACACCTGAATCGTTTCCCTCTCCAGTTCTTGTCACCACCACCAGTCTTCTTCACACCGCCACCTCTCTCTCATCATACAATCCCCTAGCTAGATCCACCGCCGACCTAAAAGTGCTTGGTCAGGCAAAAATCAAGTGCCTGCGGATATCAACTGGCAATCCCTGCATATACCTCATAATCTTCCTCGACATCGGCGTCACCTGATCCGGCACCAGCCTCACCATCTCATTCAACTTGGTAGTGTATTGCTGGTGGGTCATGGTTCCTGCCTCAAGCTGTAAGAACTCCCTCTCAATCTTGTCTAGTTCTCGGTGAGGACAGAATTCCTCAATCACCATTCTTCTCAACTCTTCCCATCTCATCCTCCCAATGGCCCGGTTGCCCTCGGCTTGGACAATGTTGTCTCACCAACACAGTGTCGAGTCAACAAACGAGTATAGGCGAACCTCACCTTCTGGTCCTCCCGACACTCGCTGATTTCTAACACCGCCTCCGTCTCCCTTACCCAACGGTGAGCAGTTGCAGCATTGCCATTGCCATCAAAAGTAGGGGGTTTACACCGTTGGAATGCCCCGCAGCTGGATCCCATTGCGGTTTCCCGCACTACCACCTTCTCTTCATCATTGGAGGCTCCCCTTTCAGTATTCAGCTCCTCCTCATCATCATGATCCCTCACATTTCCCCCTCTTCTAGTAGTAGTCCTTCTCTCCTCCTCCTTTTCATTCTCCTTCCTCTCATCATCCCTTACAGCCCGGATTACTTCAGTCATGACAGATGGTAAGATCGTCTGCATAACTTGGTGAACCTCCTCCACCACTGCCTCTTTCACCGAGGCCCTCAGATTGGCGCTCTCATCACCGCCCTCCGGGTGATGAAGCCCAGGCTCACCAAAAGCCGTCTCTGCAGTCCTCGTCTTGTTCTTTGCGGCCCGTGGTCTACCATCACGTCCACCTCGTGCTCCACCTCTAGAAGCCTTAGATGATCTCCCTCTGGCCATCCTCTAAACACTATAAGATTCAAACACCAACACAGTCATTCAAGGTAATAGCTCAGTTTATGTCGAGTATAGTAAGTCCCTAATTACAATGGCCAGTTGTGATTAGCTACTTACTTTATTCTTCATCTCCAGAGCATTTCCTATACTGACTACATCAGTATTCAAATCTACTAAAGCCACGTAAATCAAATAGCACACGCACATAATACCGGTTAATATTAAGAAAAGAAATACCTGATGGCACGTAGCTACTCGGGCTGGCATCCCTCCATTTGGTCCCATTCTTAGTTTAAGTTTAGGTTTTTGAAAATATTTACCTATTTCTCTTAAACTTTGGCTCTGATACCAACTTGTAAGGCCCTGCTCCTGGAGACCTCATAGTTGGTCAATCATAGCATAATATATATAAAAACATTACATAGTTCATAAATCAATGCAGCGGAATCAATATCAAAAGCCACCCATTCCTTAATAAATATTGTTGCTAAGAAATACATCATTGGTTGTTATCAGTTACAAAAGCCTACATTTCTAGGCGCATGAACTATTCAGGTGCATGAACTATTCAGGCGTATGACTAGCACTTAGGCGCCTGAATCAAAAGGGTTGGGCGCATGGACGCTATTGGGGCGCATGAGTCTATACTTAGTGTGTTCAGGCAAACATCTTGGGCGCATGGGCACTGTTGGGTTGCATGAGCCCTACTTAAATTTTTCTAAGACAAATTTCCAGGCACATGGGCCCTGTTTGGGCGCATGACCTGTACTTAGGCATTTCTAAGCCTAAACCTCAGGCGCATGGGTCTTGTTTGGGCGCATGACCACCTGTTATTCATTTTTTAGAATCAAAACTAATCTAGATCTGCATTTGTACCTGTTCTATGCATAAACTTAACATTCTAAGCAACCACAACATATAAACAAGCATAGAACAAAAGCATATACATACATAAACATACCAGTAAACATAAATCAGTGGTAAAACATTTTAATCATGCATTTTCAGCCTCAAAACAGTTTAAAACACGTAGAAACCAGGGTCTAGAACTCACCTATTGCAGCAAACAAGCAAAACTCCACCAAACTTGTTTGAACAAGAGTCCGAGCACTTAAATCAAGAAAAACAAACACGCAAACATAAAGAGCACTTAAATATCGGTTATAAGGATGAAAATCCCATAAAAACCGAACCATTCAAGATGAAAACACTTACCAATGAAGATTTCAACCTTTTACTTCTTCTCAACCGAGAGAAAACCCAAATTTAGCTTCTTTTCTTCTTGTCTCAGTCGAACTCAGCAGTAAGAAAGGCAATATGGGTGACCATGCCTTCTTTATATTAAA
This sequence comes from Flaveria sonorensis, assembly GCA_025506505.1. Classification (NCBI taxonomy): domain Eukaryota; kingdom Viridiplantae; phylum Streptophyta; class Magnoliopsida; order Asterales; family Asteraceae; genus Flaveria; species Flaveria sonorensis. The sequence continues at coordinate 22,440,584 of CM046429.1, forward strand.
ATATTGACTTTGGTGTACTTTTACACAAAGCACCCCTCAACTTTGGCTTCTTTTAGTTTTCTTCAAAATACTTTCTTTTTCTTTCTTTTATATGGCAAAATTTCAGGTGTTACAGATGGTAAGATTATAAAGTCTTCCCATATATACCGAGGTTGTAAGATAAGTCTGTGTGGGCACGATTTTGATATTGATCTTCTATCTGTTACGCTCGGTAGCTTCAATGTCATTGTCGGTATGGATTGGTTAGCTAAGAACCAAGCCAAAATCATTTGTCGTGAGAAACTCATCTGACTACCTTTGCCTGATGGAGAGATACTCACGGTGGAAGGTGACAAGAGTGGTGCTGTGGTCGGCATCATCTCTTACATGAAGGCTCAGAAGTATCTGAGGAAAGGGCATTTGGCGATTTTAGCCCTATTTACTGAAAAGACCATAGAGGAGAAGCGACTTGAAGACATTCCCGTTGTTAGAGATTTTCCCGAGGTATTTAAAGAGGACCTGCCTGGCCTTCCTCCACATAGGCAAGTAGAGTTTCAGATCGAGTTGACACCAGGAGCTGCCCCTATCGCTCGGGCGCCGTATCATTTAGCACCAAACAAGCTTCAGGAACTGCCGAAACAGTTATAGGAACTGTTAGATAAAGGTTTCCTACGTCTAAGTTCTTCACCTTGGGGAGCACCTGTGTTATTCGTGAAGAAGAAAGATGGAACCTTTCGGATGTGTATTGACTACCGGGAGCTGAACAAGGTTACCATCAAGAATCCATACCCTCTTCCATGTATCGATGACTTATTTGACCAATTACAGGAATCGAGTTATTACTCAAAGATTGATTTGAGGTCTGGGTATCATCAGCTTAGGGTTCGAAAGGAAGATATACCCAAGACAACTTTTAGAACTCGATACGGGCATTTTGAGTTCGTGATTATGCCTTCCGGATTGACAAACACTGCTGCAGTCTTTATGGACCTTATGAACCGTGTTTGTAAACCCTATTTAGATAAGTTTGTCATCGTCTTCATTGATGACATACTCATTTATTTCAAAAATAAGGAGCAACATGAGGAACACTTAAGGACCATACTAGAGCTTCTAAAAGCCGAACAACTATATGCCAAATTTTCCAAATGCGACTTCTGGATTAGAGAAGTACAGTTCTTAGGGCATGTAGTTAATGAGAATGGTATTCATGTTGACCTGCCTAAGATTAAGGCAATAAAGAATTGGCCTGCGCCGACGACGCCTACTACTAAGGTGCGTCAATTTCTTGGATTAGCGGGTTATTTTCGGCATTTCATCGAAGGATTCTTGAAACTGGCACAGCCCTTAACTGTCATAACTCATAAAGGAACCATTTATAAGTGGGATAGTAAGGATGAAGTGGATTTCTAAGTGCTTAAAGACAAACTGTGTAGTGCTCCAAACTTTGGAAACAGACGACTTCGTGGTGTATTATGACACGTCAATCCAGGGTTTGGGTTGCATGTTGATGCAACGTGAGAAAGTGATAGCTTATGCATCGAGACAGCTTAAGGTGTATGAGAAGAACTATACAACTCACGACTCATAGTTGGGAGCTGTGGTGTTCGCCCTCAAGATCTGGAGGCATTACCTTTATGGAATCAAGTGCACGATCTTCACTGATCACAAAAGCCTTCAGCACATCTACGAACAGAAGGAACTAAACATGAGACAACGATGATGGCTAGAACTATTGAATGATTACGACTGTGCCATCAAGTATCATCTGGGAAGGCTAATGTGGTAGTTGATGCCCTTAGTTGTAAGGAAACCCTAAAGCCTCGTCGTGTCCGTGCGGTATAGCTAACCATTCATTCTGACCTACCCATATAGATTAAGAATGCACAGGTTGAGGCATTACAAGAATAGAACATCAAGTTAGAATCTCTTAGGGGAGCTGAGATATTATTTCAGGAGAAGTTAGATGGTCTCTGTTACTATGAAAACCGGGTATGGATTCCATTGTTTGGGAATCTCAGGGAACCGGTCATGGATGAAGCTCACAAGTCCCGCTATTCGGTACATCCTGGATCTGACAAGATGTACCAAGACCTGAAAGTCATTTACCGGTCGCCTAACAAAAAAGCTGAGATAGCCACCTACGTATCAACGTGTTTGACTTGTTCTAAGGTCAAAGTGGAATATCAGAAACCATTAGGTCTACTTCAACAACCGGAGATTCCAATGTAGAAATGGGAGAATATCTCTATGGATTTCGTCACTAAGCTACCTCGTTCGCGGAATGGAAATGATACTATTTGGGTGAATGTGGATCATTTCACCAAGTTGGCACATTTCTTGGCCATTCGTGAGAGCTACAAAATGGATAAACATGGCGTGCCACTCTCGATCATCTCTGATCGTGACGTGCGATTCACTTTGCACTTCTGGCAGTCATTACAGAAGTCATTAGGCACTCGTTTGGATATGAGCATGACTTATCATCCACAGACAGATGGTCAGATAGAATGCACAATTCAAACCCTAGAAGATATGCTTAGGGCATGTGTTATTGATTTTGGAAATAGTTAGGAAACCCATCTGCCTTTTGTTGAATTTTCTTACAATAACAGCTACCACATGAGCATCAAAGCTGCACCATTTGAGGCACTTTATGGTAGAAAGTATAGATCATCTCTCTGTTGGACTGAACTCGGGATAGTCAGTTAACTGGTCCTGAACTTATTCATGAAACCACAGAGAATATTGTTCAGATTCGTAACCGTATGGCGGAAGCTCGTGATCGTCAGAAAAGCTACGCAGACCAAAGGAGAAAGCCTTTAGAAATTCAAGTCCGTGACAAGGTGTTGTTAAAGGTTTCACCTTGGAAGGGTGTGATACGCTTTGGAAAGCGTGGAAAGCTAAACTGTAGATATGTTGGACCATTTGAAATTGTCAAGAGAATTGGTCCAGTAGCTTACCAGCTAGACCTACCTACGGAACTCGATGGTGTTCATAACGTGTCCCATGTTTCGAATCTGAAGAAGTGTTTAGCCGGTGGATCACTCGTCGTTCCATTAGAGGAACTGGAGATTGATGAATAGCTTCATTTCATTGAGGAACCAGTTGAGATATTGGATCAAGAAGTTAAAACCCTAAAACGTAGTAAGATTCCTATTGTACGCGTTAGGTGGAATTCAAAGCATGGACTAGAGTTTAACGGGGAACGAGAGGATCAAATGATAAAGAAGTATACACAACTGTTTGAAGATCAGGCATCCACTTCCTAAAGTATCATTTTTAAGATATCTTTTCATTAAATTTCGAGACGAAATTCCCTTCAACAAGGGGGTGATGCCGCAACTCTCGCGAAACCTACATTTCTTTGTTTTGGGTTTGTTCCAGAGATTCCAGAAACCTTATCTTAAACAACTTCTGAACACTCTTCTGCCTTATTATCAAAATCTGGTGTTCTTCATAAATCTGATGTTCTAATTTTCGGGACAAAAATTCATTCAACAAGGGATGATGTGACAACCCGTGTTTTTCAGGTTAACACCGCTTCTTATATCTACCCTTTCTCCTTTATTTTATAGTTAAATTAAATTTCATTATTAAATGAAAATGGATAATAAGAATAATATATTATTATTATTATTATTATTGTTATTATTATTATTGTTGTTATTATTATTATTATTATTATTATTATTATTATTATTATTATTATTATTATTATTATTATTATTATTATTTATGAATCCAAGGATCGTTCAGGAATTATCAGGCTTGATTTGAACAAGTATTGATCGCGAAATTATCAACACTTGCTGTTTAAGAGATTATCAAACTAGACATCAATCAAATAATAGAACAAATAGAATATAAGAATAATCAAACCACGAGTGTTCACGAATGATGATCGTAATGCTTGCTTGTTGCTATTGATGTTTTGATGTTGCTTGATCGTATGTTGACCGTCTATCTACATCTGATCTTGATCTCATGTTATATAGAGATCTTATTCTATTCTGTTTCTAATCCATTGCTAATCTTTCGCTAACTTGTTGCTATAAATTAGCTAACTATAGTTATCTGAATCCTCGCCATATTTATTGGCATAGGAGTTTGAGATTTACAATGAAATAAATACATATAATGTTGCTAATGTGACGTTGAATACTCACTTGAAATATATGTCTTCCATCACCATTAATGTTGTTGTTCTGCCATGTTGACTTGTTGACTTTCTGTCAGTTGACTACTTGATGATGTGAAATCATACAAGTGTTAAACAATCTTCCGTAGGAATTTCTTCTTCCGCAAGAACTTAGTCTTCCACAGCAACACTTGATCTTCATTGCTTTATCTTCTATGATTATGCTTCCGTAGGAGTTCTTGTTCTTCCATTACAATTTCTCCTTCAGTAGCTTCACTTTGTTCTTTTGACTTGTTCAGCTGGAATTGTTCTTCCTCAGGAGATCTACGGAAGTTCACTTCAGTTGTATTCCTGAGAACATCTACCGAAGAACACTTTACTCATCCGCAGTTGTTCCAACACTTGGTGTTCGCTGCACACATTCACACATACATTATGAAATATATTATATCATATATTTATAACATATATAATGAGATGTAACATTATATTGTTCAATTCATAAACAAAATTGTAATCAAAATCATTCATATCATATCTTCAAATAATAATTACAAAGTGTCATTACAAGAGTTGATTGATCATCTAGACCTATACATGAGTTCTAGACCTAACAATACTCCCCCTTAGGTTTAGACTCTAGTAATCATTGGTTTAGGTCTTTCAGTTCTTGAACTCTTGACAAAATCTTCATTTTAAAGTATTCTATGGCAGTCTTTTGATCTTCATATTTGAAACTGATCTGCCTTCTACCCATTCTTTTCAATGTTTTATATTTCAGTCCCAGGATGTCCTCTTCAGTGGTCAGTGTTGCAACAACACTGTTATTGGATACCACTTCCAATTCATCCTGGTCAGAAATTCTTAATTCTGTTATGGGTTTTATCCCTGACCCAATCAGCTGCGCAGCTTCATACTTCCTTCTCTTGTGAGCATTAGCATGCAGTTTGTCAACGACTTGAATAAGATGGACATATTAGCATAAGTCATTTTGAGAAATTTGATCTTGCAGCCTTGGAAAGTGTTTGTCATGTAAGTAAGAGGTATAGCTTGGGTGCAGCAACTTTATTTCCACTGGGTCAAAGAGTCTGATACTTGTAGCTTTCTTTTGAGGATCATTCCTCAGCAAAACAAGCTCTTTGTTCTTTTCTATATATCCCCATTCTGTTATAGGGAATGTAAATTGATTGCCTTCTATTATCTTTATTGATGCATTATATCTGTCTTCATATCCAGATCTCTTCAGAAATTCATCATCAATCAACTGAGACCTGGACTAAGACTTTCTTGATTTCCTTCTATGGTGCTCAGCATCTACCAATCTAGCTTCCCTCAGAACATCTCCCTTGAACTTGTGACTCAGTTTAGTCACAAGTCCGGAGAAGTCTCTTCCTCTTGGACTTATGGGATAGTTGATGATAGGAATGTTTTGTAGGACATTTAGGTGTGCATCTAGCAGTGTCACTAAGGTTTCCACCAATGGAAGTATTGCACCATACCAGATGCCCTTTTTATCATAGCACAGTCCTATTCTCCATCATATTTCCATGCTGATATGTGATGATCTTCTGCTGATCTTGGAGATGTCATCTGATCAGACAGTTGAATCAGACTTAGTCTTTCTTTTGTAATCTCCCTCACAGCAGTTCCTAGAGTCCATATCTTATTGGGAATCACATCCCTTGGCTCTATTATCAACTTCTCTTTTCCCTTATGCATATCCTTGGCTTTAACCATAGTAAGCTCAGCAGGGGTTTGTGTTGGTTGTTGTTGATAGGCAGGATTGGGAGCCCCAGTTCTGAATGTTACTCATGTCTCCAATTCCACCTTCATGACATGTTCCGTCAAAGCCCTCACCTCAGTTATATTTCTTCCTTTGAGTTCATGGGAATTAAAGTTATGGCTTTGTAACTAGCATGTCATGTTATACCTTGTAAGCTGTCTTGTGTCACAGTGACCCAAATCCTTCTTGATTTTCTCTATAGCTTTGTATTTTGAGAAAGTTTCATAGGTGCATATGGGTAGCATTAGCCTTGCAGCATCAAACTCTTTCAACACTTCAATCATCTCATTCATGTTCATTCTTTCAACCATGTCATAATGAAATCCATTATTTATCAAGTCTATAAACATGGTTGATTGAGCTCTTTCTTCCAAAATATCTTCAGTTGTTAAGTGCTCAACATCTTTTTCTTCTTTATCAGCTTTAGGAGACTCTTCCTTTGTTAGCTCCTCCCACTCTCTATCACTATCCACCCTGTCTTGTTCCTCTGGGGCTGACTGCTCTGGTGAATCTATTTTTACTCGTTTTGGTGATTCACCAGCAGCATCTATCGGTTTCCCTAGGTACTTCCTCTTCCTGCTGTAAGTGATTATGGGCACTTCACTTTTGCTCAGTTCAGCTTCAGTTAACTTATTCTTTAGCCCTTCAATCTTATGATCCTTATCACTTAGTTGTTCAGCTTGTTCATCTACCAAATCATTCAGGGCATCAATCACCTCGTTGTCAATCACAATATCTTCTCTCAGCCTCTTCAGCCTACCTTCTAGTTGAATGATTGTTGTATCTTTCTCAGCTATCAGTTTGTCTTTCTCTTGCAGCTCCTTCTTTGATCTTCTCAACTTTTCTAGCTTCTTGTTTCCCTTCAGGATGAGGTCGTTATATTTTGCTACTAAATAGCTCTTACTTACATCTATCTCCTCATCCTTCAGGTCATCCTCATGATAAGCTTCAATATCAACAAACTCTCATTGGGGCACCTCCTGACCATTCTCTCTCTCAGCCTCCATACAAATCTCCTCAGTAGTCCCTTCTAGAATTTCTTCATCCTCTTCTAGATGGAATTCTTCAGTTGGTGTTGGGCTTTCAAAGGGTTTAGTAGGTGTGGGAGAAGTGATTGGTTCAGTGGATGTTGGTGAGGTGAATGGTTCAGTTAGTATAGGAGAAGGAATTGGTTCACCTAGAATTGGATAAGTGGGTGTTTGAATGGGAGTGAGTGATATAGGTTCTGTTGCATCAGTGTGGACTGATGATAGTGAGTGTGCAGGTGTAACAGGCTGGGTATGTTCGCTGGATGATGAATCCAGTTGAACAGGTGGTGATTTTAGTTCATGGTGATGGGCAGGAGATGGTTTAGCAGCTGGTGATTGATGTTGGAAGTGTGCAGGGGATTCCACTGGTGTGTTCTGGTGATGAGGATCTTCAATCCATAGGAGTTCTTGTGGGATGTCCTCAGACTCATCCAAGACATGGGCAAACATATCCACACCTCCTCCTTCATACTGCCCTTTTAGCTTATTTTGTAATGATCTGCCCAGATGACTCTGTACATATACATCTCCTTCTCTCTCGATCTTGGGAAATTGTTGATTAATCATCAGTTGTAAGAACCTTGGAAACATGAACATTTTGTCCTGTTTCTGCACTCGCACATTGGCATAGTTATATTTTCTTCCTTCAAAAATTCCTATAATGCCAGATGATATGTGTCTTGAGAATCTATCCAACCCAGACTTTCGGTTGGATATGCTCTTGAGATATGTGTGACATAGGAATCTATACAGTTTGCACAGTCTTCCCTTTTTGATCTCACCATTTCTATAGTCACCATCATATCCCATCAGGCCGAACACGCTCTGAATGTATTCGTGATCGAACACATCAGGGTGGCCTTCTTCCTCTTCCCTGAGCTCTAATGCACTTCTAATTATTCATTCATCTATCCACAAGGGAAGATTCCCTACTGTGGCTGTGATTACATCTCGTTCGCCATCCTGGCCTATCGTAGTAGTGTTCCCGAAATCAATCATATGTGTTTGAAAGATCATGGGTCTGCAGTTAGTGCATAGGAGAGTCTTGTCCTTCTCAAGTATCGTATGATGGCTCTGCATTCATCTTTAATGTCTGGATTTAGGAATGCACATACGTTGTGATCCTTTACAAACCGATTAGCCATGCTGGCTGTGTGGTTTGGGTGTCGTATGGATTGAGTGGAACTATTAATGTCAATGAAGATGAAAAGGGGGGTTTTTGGCTCAAAGGAATTCTAGGTCGAAAGGTGTTTTGAAAGTGAATAGAAAGGCCAACGGTCACGGTGCCTTTTTTATACTTTTCCAGACTGTCTAACCTTATCTTAATGATGTGGGACTCATCTACCCTTTTTACCCCTTCGAGGTTATCAGACTAATCAATGTCTACAATTAATATTTACGCAAGTTAGACATTTTATTTCTTTCGTAGAATATCTACGGAAGTCCGTGTTCCTCTGTTTCATTCTGTCTTCCGCAGAACATCTACGGTGGACAGATATCCTAATTTATCCTTAAATGTTGTTTGAATACATCTTTCAAAAGTGATGTTAAATGTTAAAACTTTTAAACCTTTCTTCTGAATATGGTTTTGTTGAAAATTTTAAATGTTAAATGTCTACGAAGGAAACCTTCAGTTTCATATCTTCCGAAGGAAAATTTTAATTTTCATATCTTCCGAAGTAAAAGTTCAATTTAACTGTATGAACTAACACATAGTCCATTTGTTAAATGTCTTAGAAGGAAAACTTCTGTTTCATATCTTCCGAAGGAAAATTTAATTTTCATATCTTCCGAAGGAAAAGTTCAATTTAACTGTATGAACTATCACATAGTCCATTTGTTGTTTGCTGTTGGACCTTATGACTTTGCTTCATGGCAATTGTGCAGAAGTAGGTAAACACTTCAGATATCCTGTGGCCAAGTTAGTGTGCTCAAGTTCCAATTTTCTTCATATCATTGTGTTGAAATTAGTTAAACTCAGTTTCAAACTCTGTTTCATGCGTTGACTACTCCCCCTAAATTTGTGATTAATCATAGACTTATGTATTTATAAAAAATTTAAGAAAATAGCATGAACATCAATTAATTTGTCCAACTAATAATCATAGAGAAAATAAATGATGTTCATAGCTTGTTACAAGCAAACTTAGGATATACTAGGGATCATACGATAATCTAGACATTTTCCTGAATATTGTGTGAGTTTATTTACTTGATGTAGTGCTGATTGCAAATATGTGGATCCGTAGAAATTCAGTCAAGAGTGTTGTTTAACGTATCATGCTGTTTATCATGTTTTGGTAAGAATTAAAGGTAACAAAGATGAACTTATCATTGAAATGTAAGTTAGTCCTCCAGAAGTTAGTCAAGTTATCACTTTATCACACTGAAACTATGTTCCGTAGATTATAAGCTCTATCTTAAGATTTCTTTGAAATATTATTAATGTTGAGATGATTTGCATGCTCTGCAATAATTGATCACATTTGATTTTGAGATCAGTTCCTTTTGGAACGTTTGATGATTAGCATCCAGTCACCAGGTCTTTGCTTACGCAAAACAGAGGGTCATGATGCGCAAAGATAGAGGTTATAAGGTGTTACAACATAGTAAGTGTGCATGGGTGTTATCCTGATCACATCCGGATTAGACTTACTTAAATGCTTCTCTCAATGACTTGTCCAAACTTAGACACCTTGACGTTATGTTGTGCATGACATTGTTAAGTTTTCACTCAAGCTAAACCTATTCACATACCAAACACATCTGATCAGTAGGTAGTTGTTGATTGAAGAGCAGGAGTGAATGTCAAGTTATAGTGTACTATCATATCCTTAGAATATCAACTGCCTTAGGTAGTTATTTAAGAAAATTGTTTGCCTTTGTCATATGATTACAGGTAATCGACAAATATTGTTGTTGTTGTTGTGAACTAATCTAGGTTGAGCATGCCTAAGGAATCAATTAAGAAATTAAATCTAACTGAATCAAAGGCTTTAGTGAAAAAATCAACAAGTTGATTTGTTGCGTCCACTTTGATCAACTTGATTAGGCCCTTTTCTGAACAATCTCTTAGAAAATGGTATCTGATTTCAATGTGTTTAGTTTTACTATGTTGAACTGGATTAGCAGTGATAAACATAGCAGCTGAGTTATCTATGTATATTGGAGTTTGAAGAAAATTGTAACCATAGTCAAGTAATTAGTTTTGCAACCATAGAACCTGAGAGCACCCAGCTGAAGCAGCTATGTAGTCAGCCTCAGCTGTGGATACTGAATCATTTGTCTGCTTTTTGTACTGCCAAGACACAAGCCGTGGTCCTAAGAATTGACATCCTCCAGTTGTTGATTTCCTGTTGTTGTTGCAGCCTCCGTAGACACTGTCTGAATATGAGTAAAGTTTGAAATCTCCTTCTTTGGGATACTAGAGACCAAGTGTAGGTTTCCCTTTGAGGTATCTGAAGATTCTCTTTACTGCATTCAAGTGAGACTCATTTGGATCTGCTTGATACCTAGCACAAACACACACAGCAAACATTATGTCAGGTCTACTAGCAGTTAAGCATATTAATGATCCTATCATAGATCTATATAATCTTTGATCAATAGACTTCCCTGTTGGATCTAGCACAATTTTGTCTATAGTAGATGCTGGTGTTTTGCATGAGGAGGATTCTGCAAAGTTGTCTTTCTTAAGTGTTTGAAGGACATATTTTTCTTGATTGATGAATATGCCATCTGTTTTCTGATGAACTTGTAATCCTAGAAAGAATGTTAATTCCCCCATTGAACTCATCTGAAACTCAGATTGCATTAAGGCTTCAAACTCTTCACACGGTCTCTTGTTTGTTGATCCAAATATGATGTCATTAACATATATTTGTACAACTAAGAGATCCTAATGTTCATGTTTGAGGAAGAGCGTCTGGTCAATTGTACCTCTTTTGTACCCATGTGTCAGTAGGAATTTGGACAATGTTTCATACCATTTCCTTGGTGCTTGATGGAGACCAAATAGGGCTTTGTCAAGCTTGTACACCCTGTGAGGATAATCTGGATCTTCAAAGCCTGGTGGTTGAGAGACATACACCTCTTCATCAATCTTTCCATATAAAAAGGCACATTTTACATCCATTTGGTAAACTGTAAACTTCTTATATGAAGCATAGGCTAAGAACACTCTAATTGCCTCAATCCTTGCAACTGGTGCAAAGACTTCATCATAATCTATGCCCTCCTCTTGTGTGTAGCCTTGTGCAATTAGTCTTGCTTTGTTTCTGATGATTATTCCGTTATCATCTAGATTATTTTTGAATAACCATCTTGTGCCAATAGGATATTAGTCTTCAGGGAGATCAACTAAATTCCACACTTTCTGTTTCCTGAACTGCTGAAGTTCTTCTTGCATTGCTTCAATCCAGCTGTTATCTTTCAAGGCTTCTGTTATGTTGGATGGAACTACTTGTGAAAGAAAGCAGGAGAACAAATAGATGTTTCCTGCTCCCCCTTGTTTTCTGGTAGTTCTGCTGTTGATGTCACCTATCATGTTATCAATTGGGTGATACTTATGTGTTCTAACTGTTGGTACATCATCAACTTGTATGGATGAGTCCAGCTTTGTGATGTTGGATGTGGGTAATGGGGTCGGTTATAATGGAGAGTCAACAAAATAGTCCATCTCAATTTCTAGTGCAGCTGAATGAGTTTCCGCAGGAATAGGTATGCCTTCTGGGGTTATGGACATGCCTTCTGTAGCATGCAAATGATAAGCTGTATTCTCTACAGTAGATATATCTGTATGTGGCAATAGTGTGAGGTGGTTTGAGGTGATTTGGTACTTGGGGGATTTCAGACCATCATCTGTTGAAGTAGAGACATCTACAGAAGTAGATGGTGCTTCTGCTGATGTGCATGGTGTAAGATCATCCGAACCATCTTTACGTGTTTGAGCTGATGTACCAGGTTCATTGTCACTTTGGTTCTCTGAAGGAATGACTCTGGGTGGATCAGCTGTCTATGGTACACCCATATTTGGAGAAAGACATTTTCACTTATGTCGTGATGGTGATGAAGAAAGACATTTTCACTTATGTCGGGAAGAAGTTGTCATGTATCCCAGATTCATCGAAATGATTGCTAATGCTGCTCATCCTGAGTTAGTTGTGTCTGATTCATCTACTTTTGTCGTGATGGTGATGAAGAAAGACATTTTCACTTACTTAATTGGAGCACGCGGGAATATGGGGAAAGGAGATGGATTTTCCAAACTGGGCCATTTTGTTGATGATTATTAGGACGATAATCAGTCTACTCACCAACAGCATGATGCTGATACTCATTAGGCTAATAAAGTCGGTTCTCTTTTGAGAACTCTTGAGGATGCTCCAGGAAGTTCACAGGGTACATGAATGTCTATTGAAGATAAGGTGAAAACATGGTTTAGTTTTGATAGTGAGACTGGTAGTGAATAGATTGGAAATATTCCTTATGTGTTACAAGAGAGACCCAGAGTGCCAGTGACTCCTATTAATGCACTGCTGAGGATAGGGATGCTGATTTTGTACCTGAGGATTCGCCGAATACTCAGAGAAGAAAGAAGATAATGGCTAGAAAGAGATCTGATTCTAGTAGTCCAAGTGTGAGGGGTAGAGGAGGAAGTGTTCTGTGTACGCGTCAGACCCCAATGACCACTGTGACAGATATTCCAGTGACAGAGCATCGAGTCACAGTTAGTGAGGCAATGCACCAAGATATTCCAGTGATCGTTACAGTGTCTGTAACATCATTTACTATGTTTACTATTGATGATACTATGAGGACTCCTCCAAGAGATCAAGGTTCGAATGATATGTTTAGGATGGAAAACTTCATAAACACTACTCAAAAGCCAAGACATCATGCAGAGACTTCTCCTAGTTCACCCACTCGGGTATCTCTTGACTAGAGAGTTAGTTCGTTGGAGAAAAGTAAGCCTAGGGGGAGATTATAGTGATTGAACCTAGAGGCTCGGGAAATCAAATGAAGATGTCCAAGATTAAGTCGCGCGAGAACTTAAAGTATCCGTGCGAGAACTTACATCTTGCGCGAGAACTTACATCTCGCACGAGAACTAATGTGTTATTATAAATATCTAGTTTTTGGTGTGATTAAAAAAAGCTTTTCTCATTTATTGATTTCACACTTACTTATAACCATTCCAAGTCAGAGAGCAATATATGTGAAGTTTAGTTACATTTGTGGTTATCTTCTACTTGTTCAATCTTCTTACCGTGAGTGATTATATTCCACGTTCTCCTAATGAGATCGATTTGATATGTTTTTGTTGATCTTTACAAGCTGAAAATAGGTAAACCATTAAGACATTATACCCCTCCCTAACTTAGATGTTCATTGTCCCAATGAGAAATCCATTTCTAAAGGCTTCTAAATGTTATCAAAGAAAAGGAGATGTCAAAGAGTCCATCAAATCCAAAGCCAACAAGAAAGCCTGGAGACCAAATACATCAACCGAAATTGACAAAACCTTAGATGACCCAAAAACATGAAATCAAGATTTTAGCACTAAAAATTAATGAAACATTGCTAAAATCTGGAAGATCCAAGACTAAACAGGCTTGGATCCCTATTCATCACTAACCAACTCATTCATGTGCAGGAACATCCGCAGACCAAAGATAACTTGTGGATTGTGGATAATGGATGCTCTCGGCACACGACAGGTAATGGATCATGCTTCCTGTATCTTGAACCATATGATGGTGGATCTGTTTCATTTGGAAGTGATATAAGAGGAGGATACATTACTGGTAGAGGGACAGTCAGCAATAGGAATGTAAGCTTTAATTTGGTGAATTATGTGAAATAGTTGAACTATAGTGCTAAGTGTATCTTAGTTATGTGATAAAAAAACATAACACTTTATTCATAGAGCCAAAATGTATTGTTTTGTCTCTTGGTTTAGTAATACCCAATGATAAAATACTTTTAAAAGCTCAAAGGAAAGACAATATGTACATGCTCAACATGCAGAACGCACACCTTCAGGAAATATATTATGTTTTATTTCTAATGTTTTAGTAAATGAATCCACCATTTAGCACAGAAGACTAGCACATGTAAATCTCAAAAACATGAATAAATTAGTTCGAAATGAGTTAGTCACTAGACTATAGAACAAAGAGTTTATATGTCTCATCACTATGTTGCTTGTCAAAAAGGAAAGAAACATAGAACTTCTCATAAGTTCACAGAGTTGAATTCTGTCAGAAATCCTTTTTATCTGTTGCACATGGATTTGTTTGGTCCAACAGGTGTAAAGAGTTTGGGAATAAAATCATATTGCTTGGTAACAATAGATGATTTTACAAGATTCACTTAAGTCTAACTTTTAGAAACTAAAGATGAAACTACTGAAATTATAAAATCATTTGTTATTAAAATTAAAAACCAAATTGATCAAAAGGTTAAATTTATCAGGTGTGATCAAGGAATAGAATTTAAAAACCACACTCTTGATTCTTTTTGTGAATATGTATTGCTAGACATATAGTGCTCCTAGAACTCCTTAGTAAAACAGAGTTGCTGAGAGTAGAAATAGGACACTTATTGAGGCTGCACGGACCATGTTGCCTGACTCCAAACTATTTATAACATTTTAGGCTGTAGCAGTCAGCATTGCGTGTTATGTTTAGAACAAGGTGTTGATTGTTAAGACATAGGAAAACCTGTTATGAATTTTGGCATAAGAAAAGACCATTCATAGGGTTCTTAAGACCTTTTGGAAGTTTATTCACTCTTCTAAATACCAAATATCACTTATCCAAATTTACTAAGAAATTAGTAGATGGGTTTTTTTGTAGGATACTCATCAAAAGCTAAAGCTTACATAGTATACAACAAAGTTGCTACCCATTGAGGAATCTGAAAATGTCATATTTAAATGAAAATTCCTCAAATGGTATTGAAAAAACCCGAAGATTGTTGTTTGATCTAAATGGATTCATAAATGATTTTAACCATTTACTTCAGAATATTTCAGGAGACTCACTCAATAGATAAACAGAAACACAAGTCATAATCACTGAAGACTACAGAGTTGATCTACCTCATCAATACAATCACATCAGATCAACTGCTGATCCAGTTCAACCACATTCAGTAGAAGCAGATGCTAGTATTACAAATAATGTAGACTAACCATCACTTGCTCCTGATGACTCATTAGATGAGGAGTCTCATAACCATTATGGTACTAGACAATCTCTTGAAAAGGACCCAAGTGTGGCGAATGCTGAGGAAGGAGTCAATTCGCCAGTTGATCCAGTCACTCTAAATGATACATCTGTTGAACTTCCTTAAACAAATTTCTCCAATTTGGATTTATCTTAACAATTCTAAGTGATCCCAAAACTAAGAATTCATAAAAAGCACTCAGTTGATAATGTCATTAGAAGTGTTAGCACTAGTGTCAAGACAAGAAGCAAAACACATGAGGCAAACTTCTGTATGTTCTCATGCTTCATTTCTCAATTAGAACCAAGTAGATGGAGCTTTAATAGATAATATCTGGGTAGAAGCTATGTAAGAGGAGCTTCTTTTGTTTGAAATACAAAAGGTTTGGAAACTATGTGCACTTCTTAAGGGAAAAATTGTAATAGGAACCAAATGGGTGTTCACAAACAAGAAGGATGACGGGGGTATTGTTATCAAGAATAAAGCAAAACTTGTGGTATAAGGGTACACATAAGAAAAAGCGATTGATTATGATGAAGTCTTTGCTTCTGTGGCCATGCTTGAAGCAATCAGAATTTTTCTTGCATTTGCTGGCTCAAAAGACTTCAACGTGTTTTAGATGGATATCAAAAGTGCATATCTTTATGGTGAGATAGATGAAGAGGTTTATGTCTGTCAACATCCTAAGTTTGAAGATCCTAAGTATCTAGATTATGTTTGCAAACTTGATAAATCTCTTTGTGGGCTTCATCAGGCTCCTAGGAAATTCTATGAGACATTCTCTACCTTCCTTATAAGAAATGGATACACTAGAGGATCCATAGACAAAACTCTTTTCATAAAGAAAGTTGAATTTTGATATAATTTTGGTATACGTATATATGGATGACATTATTTTTGGTTCATCAAATGAAAGATTGTGTACAAACTTTGAGAGTCTCATGAAGTCTAAGTTTGAGATGAGTTCAATAAGTACACCTTCTTCTTGGGACTACAAGTGAAACAAACACCTGATGGAATCTTTATAAATCAATCTAAGTATGTTCAAGACATCTTAGTGAGATTTCAAGCTAGTGATGCTAAAGCTGCTTAAACCCCCATGTCAAGAACATGTTCTTTAACTCCTAATCTTAAGGGGGAATAAGTTTATCAACAACAGTATAAAGCCATTATTGGATCTCTTATGTACCTCACAACAAGCAGACTATATATTATGTTTGTCGCATGTCTATGCTCAAGATTCCAAGCTGCTCCAAAAGTGTCACGCATGATAGCTGCAAAGAGGATTTTGAAGTATCTTAAAGGGGAACCTAAGTTAGGATTACGGTACCCTAAGAAAGCTAACTTAAATCTCTATGAATATACAGATAGTGCGTATAGAGGATGCAACATCAACAAGAAATCCACCTCAGGAGGATGTCAATTTCAATGGGAAAGATTGGTTTAATGGCAATGCAAGAAGCAAACCTATGTGTCTACATCAATTGCTGAAGCAGAGTACATTACTGCTTAGGTGCTATGGATTCAAACTCAACTTAGAGATTATAGGGTAACCTTCATGAATACTCTAATTCACATTGAGAGCAGTGCCATCTCAATCACAAACAACCCATCTCAACATTAAAAAACAAAACATATTGATATCACATATCATTTCATTAGAGATTGCGCAAAAAAATATTATATTAATTAAGGTTCATACAAATTAACAATATGCAAATCTTTTAACAAATTCCATTTGATAAAAAAAGGTTTAAATATTTTGTACATTCTATTAGGATGATGAACTTTGAATAATTAAATGATTTACAAAATGAAATCTAATAAAAATTATGAAAAATTGTTTTCTTGACAACAAACTGGGTATCTGCCGATTTGCGATTCAGCAGATAAGAGGACTTCCACACATGTCTTTTAAAAGATCGGGTAGGACCCACTTCTATCTGCTGATAGGTATTGGCGCCGTAGTTTTTTCCTTAAAAGATTGTTCTATCATCACCAAACCGTTAGATTTATAGTTACGATGATAAAAATTTTAAAATATTACAATTATATATTATCATGAACTGTAAATCTGTACTTCTTACCATCTACACTCATCTAAGAGCAAAAACCTTCAATAACACTCATCTCTTCAAAGCCCTATCCAAACTCAAGTTCTTTCCAAATGGCGACTTTTAACCTAGAATTCCGACCAAATAACAACATAGCCACTTCATTTGAACCGATTGGTGATTCCATCTATGTACCCTTGATTCATTCAACTAATTCTTAAATGAAAATTCGGGTAATAAACTTTAAACAAAGTAATTTTCTTAAAGATCAAGACAACTCCCAAATCATTTTCAGGGAAGGTCACTCTCTTATTTGCACACATGCTAGAGGTCATTAAGACTCAGGGTGACAACATAGCTACACACTCCACTGTTGATCCCATACCCTCCACTTCAAAGAAAAAAGTGTCCAAAATGAAACGAACACCTGCATCATCTATTAAGAAGATACAGGCCCTAAGTCACCTCCACTAAAGAAGGCAAGTCAGGAAACTTGGGTTCTAGCTAAGTCAAAGGTGTCAGCCACACCTAAACAAAGCACAAAGAAGAAGGTTTATCTTCCTTTTTCTGAGCAGACCCACACAATCCCCTCCAGCCCTCAATTAGAGTCCTAACACTCTATTGAGAAACCAGTAATTGATACCCCTAAAATTGAGAAAAATTCTACGGAATAAGTCTTATTAGGATTTGGTACACATCCCAGGCCATTAGACTCAACTCCTCATACTCCCATTCACATGTCTATTACCCAGGATGAGGATGTTTAAGCTGACATTCAGCATGACCCACTGCTTTTCCAACCCATACATTACAAACACTGCAGATTGATGTGTATGCTCAGACATCTGACCCACATCCTAAACACGAAGAGATTGACCCTAGGGGTAAAAGGGATAATATGGAAGAGGTTGTCTCTACTTCCTTCCATCAATTGATCAACATGATAGAGACAAAATAACTACAACCTCAACCATGACAACTCACATTGAGAATGTCTTTTGGGAGTCATCTGTTGAGGAGAGAAATCCAGGGCACCAAGAAACCGCAGGTGGTGTTGAGGGTGTAGAGGCTAGACCTAGGACCTCTACTAGTCCTAAGGATTCCACAATTGTAAATGAGGTAAGTCTATAATAGATACAGGAATTGAAGGCCTGTAACCTTAAACTTCAACAAAGATTAAATATCTTACAAGCAGAGAACACAAGGCTTCAAGGTTATGCTAAAAGGGCCATGTAAGGAACATCTGAAGATTAAAGGCTAATGTAACCAAAGGATGCCAGAACAACCAAGTCTTCCTGCATGCACTAAGGAACAAAGATGAACTAGCTTAGGAAGTTTTACACTCACAAATAAGTCTAAGTGTAAAATCTTCCAAAGCCAACAGTTCAGAAAAAGTTACTTTGGAAGTTTCACACTTATCAGAAAATTATTACAAGTGTGAAATCTTCCGAAGCCAAAGACTCATTTCTTCCAAAGCCAAAAATGAAGTCTTCTGAAGCTTCAAAATACAAAGTCTTCCGAAGCCACTTTGCTGTGAAGATAGATTTCTTCCAAAGACAGAGAAAAGATGCTTTATCTGAGCTATTTTTTGATAAAGCTGATGTACTTTCCGCTGCTGCTCTGAAGACTCACCTGCCAACATTAGTTGGTGAAACTTCCATACTTTATCAAACAGTAGAAAAAGTCTTTGACTGTAACTTCCCACTTTTGTTCCTGTAGACTTGTCTGTATTAGATTAAGTTAGTGAGCTATAGCATGACGAAGTCACTAGTCAAAAGACAATCTGCCTTTTGATGGTAGATTGATCTTGTTGTCTAGATTAGTCAAAATTCCAACTATCTTTTTGTATATTGACGGTTGTAGGTTGTAGTATAAATAGTCTCCGGTTCTTGTAATTAGACATACTTGCAAACACTTGTATAGAACTAGAGAATCAATATACAACTTCCTTGAAAACTTTATCTTGTGTTCTTGTGACTTTGTTCTTGTTCTTATAGTTCTGTCTCTTTAATATTACTTGTGTTGCTTTGTATCATCAGTGAAGTTACCAGTTCCCTATTTGAGTGGTTAAGTGATCTAAGATCACTCCTCTTGTGAAGCTAATTGCAAACTTAAGTACCCTTACCGGTCTTGCAATTGGTATCAGAGCATTCCAGGCTCTTGATTGTAAGATCTCACCATCTTAAATCCGCTTAGTTTCACACTTCACTTAACTTTTCAAATGGCAGCTATCTCAAAGGCTGATATGGAAACTAGAACTATGACAAAGTCCACACTGATCACTCTTGAGGATTTTGATACTTGGTGCCAAAGAATGGAAGGCTTCATCAAGTCTCAAGATTCCAGGATATGGGAGCCTGTTGTCAATGGACCTTATGTACCATGCACCACTTCAGCTGCTGGTGGTGGTATGATACCAAAGGAAAGGGATGTTTTTTCTGAAGAAGATTAGAAGAAAATTGATATTGATCAAAAAGCTATGACTGCCCTTCAAACTGCTCTTCCTAACTCCATCTACAGAGGTTTCAAGAAGTTCAAGACCGCCAAACAACTATGGGATGCACTGAATCTGACGTATGAGGGGTCCAATAAAGCCAAAGAAAACAAGAAGGACCTCTTGTAGCAGAAGCTTCAAAATTTCACCTTCAAGACAGGTGAAACCATGACTCAACAATACTTCAGGTACGTTGAGATTGTGGATACTCTAGCTGATGTTGGAGTAATCATTGAGAATAGAGATATTGTTAGGAATTTCATGTCCTCTCTTCCCAGAAAATGGACACACTACTGTGTGGTCATTAAGAGGACTGAAAACCTCAAGACTCTTATTCTTACTGAGTTATATGGAATACTCAGTGGATACCAGATGAAGATGAACATGCAAAACTCATCTGGTAACTCCAACACTCATCAAGTTTAGCCCTTTATATGGTTGAAAGGGATTGCAGAGAACCACAACACCATCTCATCTGCTACCCTGATAAATCACAAAAGGGTCCTTTCATTACCTTTCCAGAGACACCAAGGGAAGGCTACATTCCAGGAGACAAGTTCTTCACAAGCTTTTGTGTCTTCTAATGAAAGTTCAGGCAACTTTCTCTTCACCTTTGAAGACCTGGCTATATCCATCCAGATGATCTGGAATATATGGAAATAGTCCAGCAGATGGCTCTACTCACTCATAGAGCCCAGAAGTTCTACAAGAGGACTGGGAGAAGGTTTCCCAGTAATGTAGGTTTGGGCTAGACAAAAGCAAGGTAAAGTGTTACAACTGTAACTAGATGGGACACTTTGCCAGGGAGTTCAGGGCACCAAAGTCAAATGGTAGCCAAGCAGGCCAAACTACACTGAGGGAGCTCACCAGAATAAGAAGCCAAGACAGCAAGCTGCAGTTGCTGTTGAAGAAGGAGGCTTTGACTGGAGCTTTTAGGTTGATGAGGCTTCTCCAAACCAAGCACTAATGGTAGATCATGATGAAGTCAAGGTATTGGAACATCTTTGGACTCCTGAATGCATTGCTAAAGTTAATAGATACGGGTCCTATAACTTAGAGATGAGATCTGATCTTGAGTCCTTAAATATCTTAAAAGCTGACTTTAAAAGAGCTGAAAATAATTATAAACTTAAGATAGAAGATCTTGAGAAAACCATTTCAACTCTTAAGCATGAGCATACAAACTACAGGACTCAAATCAAATATCTCATCTCAAAGTTAACTGAATGCCAGGCTGAATTTGTGATCAGCAAAGCCAGGGCAGAAAAATGTGTTCTTGAAGAAGAGACCTTCAAGAACATAATATCCTCATCCCTACATGTAAAAGTTTGTTATCAGAATAAGCAGGGACTGGGATCTACTGAGATAGCTCCTCCACACACTCTATTGTCTGTAAGATCTCCAAGGTGTGGAACTTGTGAAGATGAGCTTCCCCTCATAAACCCCATTGTTGAAGAGGATAAAGAGGAGATAGTGAAGGATGACTCAGAGAAGAGTGAAGAAGGTCATCCTAAGAAGGGTCACTATTCTCCTGAGGAGAGGAAAGAGTCTAGAATGACCAAGTCAAAGAGAAAGATCTTGATTAGAAAAGCTAAGAGAAGATCAAAGAAGGCTCAAGAAATCAAGGCCACTTTTGACTCCAAGCAGAAACAAATGTTAATTTCAGCAGGTTTTGAAGTGGTAAAGACTAAAGACTCAACTATGAACTCTAGTACCAGGAGTTCTAGTTTAGTTCCAAATCATTCCAGCAAGAAGAAGAAGACTGACCAGCTGTGTACCGCTGCTACACAGCCTGAACCATCCAGCTCCAAGAGCAAGTCTCTCCTTAAGAAGCTTGTTGCATCATCTACAAAGATAAAGGTGGAGAAGGAAAGTGATCAAACTCAGTCTTGCTCTCAAAAGAAGACTCTCAGAAGGAAGGAACTCAACTGTGTCATGTGTGGTAGTACTTCTCATCTAGCTAAGGATTGCAAGTACAATCCCAAAAGTACCATCCATATGACCAAGAAGAACATTTCTGAGAAGAAGAAGGAACAAACAGCTTTGGAAGGAAAATCTATTTCCTTCAGAAGCTCCAAAATGAAGAAGAAGACAAGTGAAAAATTGCATTCAGAAGAAAAGTTGGTCTCGGAAGAAAGGAATGCTTCCGAAGTACTGAAGCTTGCAGTAGTGAAAGCAAGATCTTCTGAAGGTCTAGTCTCCAAGACTGCCGAAGTTGTCAAAACTTCTGAAGCTTTGAAGGTCAGGTCCAATCTTCCAAAGGTGATGTGGAAGATGAAAGAAGACCATGTGACTAAAAATTCTTCATCAACAACAGCAAGTGATCCTCAAAGCTTGAATATAGGACCACTTACTATTACATTGTCTTCAACTCATTTTAATAAGCCTAAGACCACTGAGGATTGGGTTTCTAAGTGTAACTAATCACCTCTTTTTGTGCAGGAATAGCTAAAGACCAAGAAGAACGTTTGGATTATTGATAGTGGTTGTTCCAGGCACATGACTGGCAATGGTTCTTTGCGTCAAAATTTTGAGAAAATTGATGGAGGACCAGTTGCTTTTGGAGGGGATTCTGGTGGTTACAATTCTGGAAGGGGCAGAGTCATAAATGGTAAGCTCAGCATTGAAAAGGTAAACTTTTTCAAAGATATTGGATACAATCTTCTAAGTGTATCCTAATTTTAGATTCAAAAACACCATATGCTCTTCACTGAGCATGAGTGCATCGTTCTCAAGCCTGGGGTGGCCATTCCTCAAGAGCATATCCTGCTCAGAGTCCCCAAGAGAGGGAACATGTATAAGACGGATTTACATATAACATCTCCCTCAGGAGAAGTTTCTTGCTTTCTGTATAAAGCAAATAGCGATGAGTCATTCCTTTGGCATAAAAGAATGTGCCATGTAAACTTTAAGAACATGAATAAATTAATTAAGAATGATTTGGTAACTGGAATGCCAATGAAAGAGTTTACAAGTGATGACGACTATGTTGCATGCCTGAAAGGGAAGCAACACAAAGTGTCTCACAAACCAAAGGAAATAAACTCCATCACTACTCCCCTACACCTATTACATATGGATTTGTTTGGCCCTACCAATGTAATGAGTTTAGGAAGGACCTCTTACTGCTTAGTGATCATAGATGATTTCACAAGATTCACTTGGGTCTTTTTCTTTAGAACTAAGGATGAGACCCCTGAGATCTTGAAGAATTTCATTCTGAAAATTAAGAATCAATCTGATCACAAGGTCAAAACCATAAGAATGATCAAGGAACAGAATTTAAGAACCAAATCCTTGATACATTTTGTGATGAAAAGGGTATTACAAGATAATATAGTGCTCCCAGGACTCCTCAACAAAATGGTGTTGCTGAGAGGACAAACAAGACACTTATTGAAGCTACAAGAACCATGTTGTCTGACTCCAAATTGCCTATCACCTTCTGAACAGAGGCAGTTAACACAGCCTGCTATGTGCATAACAGAGTTTTAGTGGTTAAAACTCATGGTAATACTCCTTATGAGCTGTGGCACAAAAGGAGACCATTTATTGGTTTCCTCAAGTCATCTGGATGTCCTTGCACGAATACCAAAGATCAAGTAGCCAAATTTGATGAGAAGTCAGATGATGGACACCTTATTGGATACTCTTCCCAAGCTAAGGCTTATAGAGTATAAAATCTCAGAACTAGAGTAGTTGAGTAGTCAGCCAATGTGA
Organism: Flaveria sonorensis; assembly: GCA_025506505.1. Taxonomy (NCBI): domain Eukaryota; kingdom Viridiplantae; phylum Streptophyta; class Magnoliopsida; order Asterales; family Asteraceae; genus Flaveria; species Flaveria sonorensis. The sequence continues at coordinate 22,464,015 of CM046429.1, forward strand.
CCTTCAATGAGCACACTCCAAGTGTGAAAGGTTCTGGTTCAGATTGGCTATTTGATCTTGACTTAGTTACCAATTGTTTTAACAAGTCTTGTGAGAATGTTTCAGGATCTACAAATAATATATCAACAGGAGATCCTGACCCAAGATTTGAGCTGAGAAGACCAAGCAAGATTATGACTTTAGCTCCTTTGGTGACTAACCCTGCAAATGAAGATCCTATTAGCACAAACATGACAAATTCAGCTGATACATCTGAGGTACCTTCAAATTCCAGCTCAGAGGTTCAAAACTCAAGAGAAGGAGCTTCAAATATAGGAGGAAATGGAGGTGGTGATAGTGATCAAGAATTTCTTGATGCTGATAACCACTCTATAGAGGACAACATAAATGATGTCACACATTCATTGGATCAAGTCTCACTTGATAAATGTGCTGATGTGGTGGGTGACACTCCATTGCCAGATCTAAATTTCTCCAATCTAGATCTGTCTAACCAACTTGCTATGATCCCTCAACTAAGGATCCATAAGTCACACCCCAACATAAACATCATTGGAAATGTTGAGACTGGGGTGAGAACAAGAGGACAAACCCATGATCAAAATGTTTGTCTGCACTCTTGTTTCTTGTCCCAGATTGAGCCAAAGAAAGTTGATGAGGCTCTAAAGGATGGAAGCTGGGTTGAAGCTATTCAAGAAGAGCTACTTTAAATCAGAAGACAGAAGGTTTGGAACCTATATTCTCTTCCTCAAGGGAAGACTGTTAGAGGAACCAAATGGGTTTTTAGGAACAAGAAGGATGATAGAGGAATTGTCATCAAGAACAAGGCTAGAATGGTTTTCCATGGGTACACATAAGAAGAAGGAATTGATTACACAGATGTCTTTGCTCTTGTAGCAAGACTTGAAGCTATAAGAATATTCCTGGCTTATGCTGCATCCAAGGATTTCAAGGTCTACCAGCTTGATGTAAAGTGTGCCTTCCTTTATGGGGTGATAGATGAAGAAGTTTATGTCAAACAACCACCTGGCTTTGTAGACCCATATCATCCTGATTATGTCTGCAAGCTTGATAAAGCTCTATATGGACTGCATCAAGCTCCAAGAAAATGGTATGAGACACTATCAAAGTATCTTTGTCAACATGGATACAAAAGAGGTACTATTGATGGGACTCTCTTCATCAAAGAAATAGAGAAGGACATAATGCTAGGGGGAGTTTGTAAGGAACATCTGAAGATTAAAGGCTGATGCAACCAAAGGATACCAGAACAACCAAGTCTTCCTGCATGCGCTAAGGAACAAAGATGAACTAGCTTCTAAAGTTTTACACTCACAAATAAGTCTAAGTGTAAAATCTTCCGAAGCCAACAGTTCAGAAGAAGTTACTTCAAAAGTTTCACACTTATCAGAAAATTATTACAAGTGTGAAATCTTCCGAAGCCAAAGATGAAGTCTTTCGAAGCTTCAAAAGACAAAGTCTTCCGAAGCCACTTTGCTATGAAGATAGATTTCTTCCGAAGACAGAGAAAAGATGCTTTATCTGAGCTACTTTTTGATAAAGCTGATGTACTTTCTACTGCTGCTCTGAAGACTCACCTGTTAACATTAGTTGGTGAAACTTCCATACTTTATCAAATAGTAGAAAAAGTCTTTGACTGTAACTTCCCATTTTTGTTCCTGTAGACTTTTCTATATTAGATTAAGTCAGTGAGCTATGGCATGTCATAGTTACTAGTCAAAAGGCATTCTGCCTTTTGACTGTAGATTGATCTTGTTGACTAGATTAGTCAAAATTTCAACTGTCTTTTTGTATATTGACGGTTGTAGGTTGTAGTATAAATAGTCTCCGGTTCTTGTAATTAGACATACTTGCAAACACTTGTAATAGAACTAGAGAATCAATATACAACTTCCTTGAAAACTTTATCTTGTGTTCTTGTGACTTTGTTCTTGTTCTTATAGTTCTGTTTCTTTAATATTACTTGTGTTGCTTTGTATCATTAGTGAAGTTACCAATTCCTTATTTGAGTGGTTAAGTGATCTAAGATCACTCCTCTTGTGAAGCTAATTGCAAACTTAAGTACCTTTACCGGTCCTGCAGGCTACAATTCTAGAATTTGAGAACTGTTTGCTAAAGGCGTCAACAGATAGAGTCCTTGAGGTTGAGACTCAACTCAGGACTCTCCAAGATCAGTCTGCAAGAGTTACTTCCCTTTAACATCAACTCACAACTCTTCAGTAGTCAGCAGCCAGGGCAATGGACCCCCAACAATCCATCATCTTGAGCATCCAAATCTCATCAACACCATAAGAAACTTTAGATATGCCTTCCTCCACCCACTTAGTGTCATCTGGAATCTCAGAGGATGCTACCAAAAAAGGAGAAGATAAGCTCAAAGAAGGTGAAGACACTCTTTTAGGTTTGGTTGATAAAGTTGTACACCATTTACAGCTAATTTCATTTTCTTCAAGATGGAATAAAGACTATGAGCCTTTATCTGAAGCTAAATCTAAACTAAATGAGCTTCTATATAGATATGGCTATGATAGCTTAAAAGAGAAGGAAATGGACGCAAGAAGACTTATGAGGAGAATAAACCAAAAGGTTCAACTTGGGAAAAGAAGGATGGCTGCAATTACAAGATATGACACTTTCTCTTTGCTATCTCTTAAAAGTTAAAGATCTGATGAGGAATCATCAAAAAGAGAGCTTGTGCTAGGACTTGAAGCCACTCCCAAGGCATCTACTACAGAACAGGCTCCACTACTGATAATGGTATCAGAAGCTGTGGAAGAGCTGAAGAAATAAGTTACTGATACAACTGTCGAAACAGCCAGACAAGAGCCTCCTTCAGTAGATGAACCCTCAGGAAGAATGATTGTTTACACAAGAGGAACCCAGACCATGGAAGAGAATATAGAAATACATGGGGTGACTCTTGAAGAAGAACCAAGGCAACTTCATAAAGTACACAAGGACACACCTAAATCTAAACACAAGAAATTAGCTAAGGTGATATATGGTCAACCAGATGTTGTGAATCCAAGGATCACAACCAGGAATTATCAGTGTTAGATTGGTTTCGAATTAATGATCGCGAAATTACCATTAATCGTTGTTTAATTGATTAACAAATAAATATCGAGGCCAGAGAAAAATAAACAATAAATGATCAAACGATATCAACAATATGCAAAGAATAATGATTTGAATCAAACGTAATTCATTAAAACCGATTAATGATTACAAAGAATCAAATAATAATTGCTAATAAAATTCTATGCTATGATTGTGTTTATAATTTTGGTGTGTTGATGTGACGGCTGCTAGGGTTTGTGTTGATCGTGCGAAACGATGTGATGGTATTTTTGTCGCCGTCGCTTCTGTGTGTTTGATATGAAACCTAGGACTCATATTTATAGACACGCGTGTTTCTGTTAAGGAAACAGCGAATCTCTTGGAGTCTGTGATTGACTTGTTGACTTGTTGACTAGAAACACTTGTATGATTTACGTGTCTGGTTTTCCGTAGTTACTTTGTTCTTTCGCAGCTACTTGGTCTTCCGCAGTTACTTGATCTTCCGCAGCTACTTGATCTTCTGCAGTTACTTGATCTTCCGCAGCTACTTGATCTTCCGCAATTACTTTGTTCATGTGTTCATATCGATGAATATCCATATTCATCCGTAGAAGATCTTCTGATGAATGTCTTGTAAGAAAGATATCTACAGAAGAAAAAAAATGTTCATCCGTAGATGTTTCTTACACTTAGTCAATTTCAGAAATTGACCAAGTATAATGTTTGTACCTGTAATCATACACATAAATCAACACACATATGGGTTAACCCATATATATACATAATGAATTACAAATATTCATTACATTTATTGATTAAAGTTCTAAGCCTATACAAAATGATCTAGACCTATTATTCCAAGATCTAACAATACTCCCCCTTAGGCTTAGACACTTGTAATCAGGTCTTCAAAACTGAAAGCTCTTTGACTCTTGACACCATTTTCTTGTTGAAATATGATACTACATCCTTTTGATCATTGTACTTGTACTTGATCTCCATTCTACATATCATTTGTAGTGTCTCAAAGCTCAATCCCAAAATGTCTTCTTTTGTAGTGAGAGTTTCCATAACACTCTGATTATTGACTATTTCTAGATCATCTTGTTCTGACATCCTCAGTTCAGATACTTCTTTGATGTTAGCTCCTCTTAACATTCCGGCCTCATATTTTCTTCTTTGTATGCTTTTGCATGCAGTTTGTCAATGACTTGTATGATATGCAAATACAGGCATAGGTCAGTTTGAGCTTGATCATCTTTGAGTTTTGGGAAGAACTTATCATGTAGGTATGAAGTGTAGCTTTGATGCAGAAGTTTAATTTCAATTGGATCAAACAATCTTATACTCCTTGCTTTCTTCTTTTCTTCATTTCTCATCAGCACCAGTTCTTTAGTCTTCTCCATATATCCCCACTCAGTTATGGGAAGAGTGTATTGATTTCCTTTAATGACTTTTATGGCAGCTGTTTTTCTATTAGAGTATCCAACCCTCCTTATGAATTCATCATCAACCAGTGTAGAGGAGTTGGATTTTGATCTTCTTTTCCCTTGGTATCTTTTCTTGTGTTCCTCATCTTCTCTTCTTGCTTCCTTGAGTACATCATCCTTAAATTTTGTTTTCAACTTTCCAACCAATACAAAGAAATATCTTCCTCTTGGGCTTATTGGGTAGTTGGAGATTATCAAACTTTGAAGGTCTTTGATGTCAGAATGAGGCAACAACAAGATTGATTCAAGTAAGTGGAAGTATTCAACTCTTCCAGATACTCTTTTGATAAGTGCACAATCCCACTTTGGATCATATTTCCAGGCCATAATCCTGTTATCTTCAGCAGCAGTGGGAGTCGTGATATGATCAAACAACTGGATTAAAGAAGATTTTTCTTCAGTGATCTCTCTCATAGTTGTGCCCAGAGGCTATACTTTCCCAGGGATCACCTCTCTTGGTTCTTTGATCAATTTATCTTTCCTTTTATGTTGATCTTTGCTTTCAACTGTTACTGGTTCAGCAGGGGTTTTTAATTGATGTTCATAGGAAGGATTTGGAGCTTTAGTTCTGAATTTTACTCCAGTTTCCAATTCCACCTTCATTACATGCTCCATCATCCTTCTAAGCTCAGCCACTGATCTTCCTTTCAGCTCATGTATCTTGTAGTTATGAATTTGTAAGCAACAAGTCATATTGTATTTGTTCAACTTTGCTGTATCACAATGTCCTAGTTCTTTCTTTATTCTATGAATTGATTGGAAGGTTGTGAATGTTTCATAATTACAATCTGGAATCATGAAGCTTGCTAATTCAAATTCCTTCATTGCTTCCTTCATTTCTGTCATGTTCATTCTCTCAACCATGTCATAGGGAAACCCATGATTGATCAGGGTCATAAACATAGATGATTCAGGCCTATCTTCCAATATGTCTTTAGTGGACAGTAGGTTATTAGTCGTTGATTCTTTTTGTTCTTTGGGAGACTCATCTTTAGTAAGCTCATCCCATTCAGCATCACTCTCAGTTTCAGCATGAGATATAGGCTTTAAATTGGAAACATCCACTGAAGGAGTGTGCTCTGGAGATGTAGGCCTTGATCTTTTTGGTGAATCTTCAACATTAATCACCTCTTTTTCTACATACCCCAAATACTTCCTCTTTCTTGAGTACTGAATGATTTGCTTTGAAGCTTCAGTAGATTCTTTTATTTTTGTTGATGGAGCATCATTCGATTCAAGTGCACAAATTTTCATCTTGAGCTCATCAATTAGTTCATCTTTCCTTTTTAACAAAATTGACTGAGCAGTGAGACAGTTGTTTGCTTGTTCAACTTCCAACATGAACGTCTCTTTTTCAGTCTTCTTATGCTTCACAAAGTCTTTAAGTTCTTCAACCAGCTCATGTAATGCATCAATTACTTCATTGTTGGTTTGAGCATCTTCTCTTAATTTGATCAGTCTGGATTCTTGTTTGTTCATCAGCTCCTCCTTTTCTTTTAACATTCCTTTGAGCTCTCTAATTCTTTCCAACCTTTTGTTTGATTTGATGATAAGTTTGTTATACTCAGCAACCAGATAACTTTTGCTTACATTTATATCATTATCTTCCAGGTCATCTTCATGATAGGCTATAACATCAACATAGTTAGCTTCTTCTTCACCTTCTTGATGTTGACCAGCAATCTCAACCTCATTGCCTATAGCAGGAGCTATACTTGCTGAGCTTGAAATACACTCAACTGCTTGATCTGTTTTCTCTTGATGAGGTTGTTGTTGTTGTTGAGGATCAATGATTGGAGATATTGGTTCAATTTGGTTAGACATGATAGAGGTTTGTGTGCTGTGATTGTGAGTGGAATGGTACTTGCTTGAGATACTAACTCAGTCTCACCAGTGTGTACTGAGTTTTGAGATTGAGTAACTGAGATGGTTTCTGTATGAGAACTCTCAGGAGATAGATTTTGTGGAGTTAGAGGTTGTTGATGAATGGGTGATTGAGGGTGAATTGGAGAGATTGGTTGGGTGTTTTGACTGGCTGGTGATTGGATTTGTGGAGATTGATGATGATGGTGTATGGGAGATTGAGGAGGGGAATGTTGAGGTAAGTCTTGCTCAGCATCAGTAGATTGACTATCTTGCTGATCTTCCCACACCAGTTCTGATGGAATGTTGGCATTAGCATCCGCCACATATGCAAACATTGGCATATCTTCTCCTTCATACTTTCCACTTATCTTATTCAGTACAGATCTCCCCAGATGTGCTTGAACAAACACATCACCTTCTCTTGCTATCCCAGGTAATTCACCACTGATGATCAGTTGCATAAACCTTGGAAACATGAACAACTTCTCAGGTTTTTGAACTCTAACATGGTCACACAAACATCCCAGTATGTACTTTGAGTAATTGTAAGTTCTCCCTTCAAAGATACCAATGATTCCGGATGAGATGTGTCTTGAAAATCTGTCTAATCATGATTTCCTGTTAGAGATGCACTTGAGGTAAGTGTGACATAGGAATCTGTAAGGCTTACACAATCTCCCTTTCTTAATTTCACCTTCATCAAAATCACCATCATACCCTACCAGGTAGAAGATCTTTTCTATGTAATCATTCTCAAATACATCCGGATGACCTATCTCTATATCTCCTAAGTTGAAATTTCTCCTAATGCTCTATTCATCAATTCTTAAGTGTTCATTCCCAATATCTGCATGTATCACCTCATCTTTTCCTTCTTTTTCTATTCTTGCCGAGTTCCAAAAATCAACAATATGTGATTGATGAATCACAGGCTCCGCTGATAGGGCATAAAACAACCTAGATCTTCTTAAATAACAGATGATATCTCGACATCCTTTTGATACAGGGTCATCAGCATTGAGAAAGGCTCACACATTATGCTCTCTAGCAAACCGATTAGCCATCTGTTCATAAGAGTTAAGAAGATTAGGTTAGAATCAATATTATAGATATGAGAATATGAATAGTTTTAATGGTGACGATGAATCAAACAGTTCATTATTGATGAAAATGACATGTTTTACCTTCAAATCAAGAATCTGAAATCAAGTTTATGAGTTTGTTTGATGTTTTGATGAGGTAATTTGAATGTTAAAAGCGAAGGAGGGAGAGATTTTGACGAACATTTTTCTTTTAGGTTGAAAAGGATGTTCTGAAAAAGTGAATAGAAATGACAAGTTAAATACATCATTTATACTACCTCGGATATATTAATTTCATTTATTAAATGAGGAGGGACCCCCTATCCTTATTACCAATTTTATTGTTTCCGTAGATTTTAGTTCTTCCTTAGATCATCTACGGATGACTTAGAATTAAAAACGGATTTTGATGAAGTATAATTTGAATTTCCATAGATTACCAGTCTATGGAACTATTATACTTTTAAATACTACCACATCCGTAGGTTACCAATCTGCGGATGGTCATATTCCTTTTCGCACTGTAGCATCTACTGAACAGGAAAATGTACTATAGCTTCTGCTGATGCTGAAAATGCAAAGTTGAAACTTCTTTGATTGTATGATCCTAATCAACTGATAGAACCATTTATTGCTATTGGACCTTGTTGACTTTGTTTTCATGTTAATTGTGCACAAGAAGATTTATATTTTGTGCAAGTTCATGTATCCTTCAGCCAAGTTAGTGCTCAAGTTCCAATTCCTTTATTTGAATTTGGATCATTGAATTCAACTTTTATGTTTCATGTATTTCATGTATTAATTACTCCCCCTAAATTTGTGATTAATAATAAAGTGTTGCATGCATCATAAATTTATGAAGTAAATAGCATGAAAGGCACATGACAGTCCAAAGATTACACACAATAAATAAACTAAAAGTAACAAAATTGAATTAAAAATATGTACATGCTTATAAACACATATAATGGGATCATACTATGACACTAAACTTCTTCCTGATTGAGTTGATTATTGAAAAGTGATCTATTTCTAGTCCTGATTGCAAGTATGTTTGTCCACTTAAATCTAAACAAGAGTATAGAATCAACTCGACATGCTGTTTATCATGTTTTCATGTTTATTTGGGATAAACTGTTATGGGCTCCACATTCAATTCACATTAGAGTTTGTCCTCCGTTTGTGAGTCAATTCATCACTTTTTCACACTTAGAAACTATGTACATTAAGTTATAAATTCTATCTTGAGACATATGAGTTGTCTCATAAATGCTTTGCTACAAAAGCTCTTATGAAAATTTACAGTTGATCACTATGGATTCTTTTGAGAGCTTAGATATGATCATCATCAGGTCACCAGGTCTTTACTTATGTAAAACAGAGATGCCTTTAACCCAGGTCTTTGTTTACACAAAACAGAGGGATGATAAGGATCATGATCTTCTCACCAGTTGAATACATATGTATCTTATGGTGTTCATAAACCCAGGTCTTTGTTCACACAAAACAGAGGGAATATAATTTGCAAAGATAGAAGTTATAAGGTATTTTACATAGAATCCTTAGGTGAATGAATTGATCACATCAGGATAAGATTTACTTGCTTGATCCTCAAAATGAAGCTTCTCACAAACAGTCACCTTTTCATTATGTTAAGCATGCTCTTAGTATAATCTTCATTCAAGTTGAATTTACTTACATATCAAAGTACTTTTGATCAGTTTTTAAAGAAATTTAAGAACTCAGGAAGCAAGCAAAGGCACAGTGTACTATCATTTCCCAAACATATGTCATGCAGAAATAGAAGACACAATAAATAAAGACAATATTTTGAATATGTTTTTCTGAATTTTTTTATTTATAACTATTTACAAGGACAGACACATGCTTTTCTTTGTTAATGATGATTAATCTAAGTTAATCATGCCCAAAGACTCAATTAGAAAATTAAATCTAACTGAATCAAATGCCTTAGTGAATAGATCAGCAAGCTGATTTGTTGTATCCACTTTGACTACTTGATTAACCTTTTTCTGAGCAATCTCTCAGAAAATGATATCTGATTTCAATATGCTTTGTTTTACTATGTTGAACTGGATTAGCAATGATAAACATAGCAGCTGAATTGTCAATATAAATTGGAGTTTGAAGGAAATTGTAACCATAATCAAGTAATTGGTTTTGCAACCAAAGGACTTGAGAGCAACCAGCTGAAGCAGCTATGAACTCAACCTCAGCTGTGGATACAGATACATTTGTTTGCTTTTTGCACTACCATGAAACAAGTCATGGTCCTAAAAATTGACATCCACCAGTTGTGGATTTTCTATTGTTGTTGCATCCTTCATAGTCACTGTCTGAATAAGAGTAGAGAGAGAAGTCTCTATCTTTTAGTCTAAGGGTTGGTTTCCCTTTGAGATATCTGAAAATCCTCTTCACAACATTCAGATGGGACTCTTTTGGATCTGCTTGGTACCTAGCACACACATATACAACAAACATTATGTCAGGTCTGCTGGCAGTTAAATACATAAGAGATCCTATCATTGATCTATATAATCTTTGATCAATAGATTTTCCTGTAGGATCAGGTATAATTTTGACAATTGTTGAAGCAGGTGTCTTGCATGAAGATGTATTAGCAAGATTGTACTTCTTCAATATTTGATGAATATACTTTTTTTGATTGATAAATATGCCATTTGTTTTCTGATGAACTTGTAGTCCAAGAAAGAAAGTTAATTCTCCCGTTGAGCTCATTTGAAACTGAGATTTCATCAACTCTTCAAAGCTTTCACACAGTCTCTTGTTTGTTGATCCAAATATAATGTCATCTACATATATTTGAACAACTAAGAGGTCTTGATGTTCATGTTTGAGAAAGAGAGTCTGATCAATAGTTCCCCTTTTGTATCCATGCTTGAACAAGAAAGATGATAATGTTTCATACCACTTTCTTGGTGCCTGATGAAGACCATACAAAGCTTTGTCAAGCTTGTATACTTTATGTGGGTAATCAGGATCTTCAAAACCTGGAGGTTGAGCTACATAGACTTCTTCATCAATTTTCCCATACAAAAAGGCACACTTCACATCCATTTGATAAACAATGAACTTCTTATATGATGCATAGGCTAGGAATACTCTAATGGCTTCAATTCTTGCAACTGGTGCAAAAACTTCATCATAGTCTATTCCATCTTCTTGAGTATATCCTTGAGCAATCAGCCTAGCTTTGTTTCTCACAATTATACCTCTGTCATCTAGTTTATTTTTGAATAACCACCTTGTACCAATTGGATGTTGGCCTTCAGGAAGATCAACTAGATTCCAGACCTTTTGCTTTCTGAATTGTTGAAGTTCTTCTTGCATGGCTTCATTCCAGCTATTATCTTTTAGTGCAGCTGTAATGTTTGGAGGAACCACTTGTGAAAGAAACAAGTGAAAAGACAGATGTTTGCAGCTCTCCCTGGCTTCTTTGGTTCTTTCATTGAGATCTCCAATGATGTGTTTATTGGATGAGTCTTATGAATTCTTATTATTAGAATGGACTCAACTGGAAGAGATGATTCCAAGTTAGTCATATGCATTGATGTAGATATATCCAGATGAGATGATGAATTTATGAAGTAATCAAATTGATCATCAATGGAAGCAGAATGATTTTCATTTTGTACATCAGCTGCATTGTGAGTGCCATCCGCAGGAGTTACAGGAACATCTACGGATGTATTTCGTGCTTCTTCAGGAGTTACAGGAACATCTACGGATGTATTTTGTTGACTTGCTAACAATGACTCTTTGGAATGCAATGTACCATCTCCGATATGTGAAATATCTATTGATGTGAATGGAACATCAGTTGATCCAATAATCACATCTCCGGATGTAGGACACTCATCTGTGGATGCAGAGTCAACAGCTGCTGATGAAGTGTTTGCATCTAAGGATGTAGATCCATTTGCATGGTCTTGTGCTGCATTATTGACATTATTTGGTGTTCCTTGTTCCATGATACTTGAAGATTGTATTCTTGGAGGATCAGCAGATAATGACACTTCATTCATGTTTGGAGGAACAAATGGATAGCATGTATCCTCAGTACCTGCAGCATTCAAATAACCAGAGTTAAATGAGTTTGTGAGTGCATCTATATCAAACAACCATGATGATCCTTTTACAGATTTAGGAAATAAGGATTCATCAAAAGACAGGATCCATAATGTTTGTTGTGGAATGTAAATTCTATATGATTTAGATGTTGAAGAATATCCAACGAAGAAACCATCATAGGCTTTCTCTAAAATTTTCCAATGTTCTTTTGTGTTTAAAACAGATACATGACACCCAAAAGCTCTAAGATATCCTATGTAAGGTTTTCTTTTGAATAAAAGCTCATAAGGTGTTTTTGTGTTCTTTGACAATTAATGTCCTATTTGAACATTGCATGCTGTGTTCACTGCTTCAGCCCAAAGGTGATTGGCAATTGTGAATCAGCTAGCATTGTTCTTGCTGCTTCAATGAGAGTTTGTTTCTTCTTTCAGCAAACTCCATTTTGTTGTGGAGTTCTTGGTGCACTGAATTGCCTTGCTATGCTTTATTCCTGCAAAATGAATCTAAGACAGTATTAACAAATTCAGTCCCATTGTCACTCCTAAAAATTTTAACTTTTAAATCAAGTTGATTCTCAATCTTAGTGACAAACTCCATTAATGTTTCTGAGTTCACTCTTTGTTTTAAGAAAAAGACCCATGTGAATCTAGTAAAGTCATCCACAACCACTAAACAAATATTGCCTTTTTCCAATGCTCATCACATTAGTTGGACCAAAAAGATCCATGTGAAGCATTTGAGTGGTGTAGTGTTTGTGTTATTATTTGGATTTATGTGACACTTATATGTTTTCCTTTATAACATGAGGAACAATGGTTTGAACAAGAAAATTCTTTCTTTGGCAATCCAATGACTAAGTCATTTTTCACCAATTTATTCATGTTCTTCAAGTTGGAATGAACAAGCCTTCTATGCCACAACTGAGATTCATCTTCTGATGACTTAGATAGCAGGCATGTTTCATTGTTTGTGAGTGTGTATATATTCATATCCAAAACATATGTGTTTCCTTTTCTTGATGCTTTAAGAAGGATCCAATCTTCTGGAACAAAACCTGGCTTAAGAATGTAACAATTAGTGTTATCAAATAATGTGGTATAATTTTGATCACAAATTTGAGACAAGTCAATAAATTATATTGCAAATTTCATAATAATTTACTTTCTCAAATTTGAGCACACCATTAGTTACCATTCCTTCACCAACTATTTTACCTCCCTTCTTATCCCCACCAAATGCCACATAAGAAGCATTTTTATGTTTGAAGTCATGGAGAAGAGAACAGTTTCCTGTCATATGTCTGGAAACAACCACTGTCAACATACTACTTGTTGTCAGTTCTCCAAGATTGTTCCTGCACAATTAAAGAATTCAATTAGATTTGGAAACCAAGTCTTAATGATCTTGGGTGATCCTGTGGAGTCTAAAATTTAACTTCCTCATGAATGAGTCTTGAGATTCAGTATTAATTTAGATTCAATTGATTCATGTGTGTTGTTTGTGGTGAGGATGATTCTGTGACGATGAACTTATGGAATTTTGTTCTGATTTTCAAACTCTTCCTCAAGGATCTTCTCTTTCTTTGTTTGCTGTTTTGACTTTGATGATGATCCTTGATTGTTGAAAGTTTTGTCATCCTTTGATTTTGAATGTGAAATATGAGTTCCTTTTTCAAAATTATCAAAGAAGGTATCTTTAGCATTTGACTTCTTATTGTTCAAATCCACCTTTTGTGAGGTGTCTTGATTGTTGAGGAGTCTTTGATTTCTGTTCAGGTTGTCTTTTCTTCAAAGGTTCAAATCAACTGATGATTTCTCTTGTGGTTTTGTCACCCTTTGTTTTGTTTTTGTTGTATCTTTAATCTTGAATATTTTTGATCTTCACTTGATTGAGATTTGATTCATCTTCTCAGGTTGTTTCTTCTTTGTGCTCTTTGTCTTGTTCTTTGTTAAAATAACATCCTGATGGTGGAATGGTTATTTTTGTTACAAATAGCACAATGTTTGTTGAAGTAACAGTCTGAAGTCATGTGATTGTTCATATTGCAGATGGAGCAATAGCTGCTGAAGTAACAGTCTTCAGTGTTGTGATTTTTCATATCACACCATTTGCAATACTTTTCTTCTGACTCATTATCAGACTCAATTATTTCCTCTTCTTTTGCTGTTTTTGAGTCTTCAACTCTAAACTTTACTGAAGCTGACTCCTTTCCTTTTCCTGACATGATGTCAAAAGGTTCATGTTATCAGCTGAAGTTTGTTGCTTTGAGCTCACCCCTTTTTGAGTTTTCTTTTGGTGGTTTCTTTTGCCTTCCATAGATCATTACTGATTCAATAGGTTTGTTTTTCTGTAGATCTGATACTGAAGAATGTTTCTTCTTCCGGAGAAGTTCTGCTGATACTCACTGTTAGACCTTGAAAGGATCATACTTGCCAACTAAAGAAGTGTTGGAGGTTGTTCTGGTTGGCGCACTTATTTACAGAATAACACAGAAGACTCACCAACACAAGAAAACAGAAGACAAGAAAAGACAAAGTATAGAGCACCCGCATTTGTTAATGGCGGATGACTAGTGAACAAATGCGGACAAGGTTTGTTCACCCGCATTAACAAATGCGGATCAAGACATCTAATGCTGAACAGAAGTGTTCACCCGCATGAATAATCGGTGTGAGCAAACAAATGATGATGAAGACTTGTTCACCCACATGAAACTAATGCGGGTGAGCAAACACAAATGCTGATGAAGACTTCTTCACCGCATGAAATAAATCGGGTGAGCAAACAACAAATGAGGTGAAGACTTGTTCACCCGCATGAACTAATGCGGATGAACAACTTACACATTTATTTTGTACTTAGACTAGATACACTTGTATAGTTCAGGGTTAGTTTAGTCTTTTGTACAAGCAATGTATTGCCTATAAATAGGGTAATACCCTAACTTTACATGGTGGTTGACTACAACAGTATATACACAATATTTTACATCATAACTTTGGTTCTTGATCTTTTACATTCAAGCATTTACTACAGCAAGTTAATGTTCTTTAATATAGTAATTCCGCTGCTATATTATGACTCAGTCCAATATTCGATCCCAGGTTGAGTCGCATCAACCGAGAATATCATTCTCAAACCCAGTCAATTGGTATCAGAGCCTTGGCTCTTGAATTCATCAGAATCATCTTGGATTTTGGGTGAAAAATCGATTGAATGTAGACTGAGTTGTTCATCAGCAAGATCTACTCTTCTGATAAACAAACATCGTAATCAAACACCACAAAGTACAAATCTTCAGTATGTGTTGCTGTCGAACCCTTCAACACAAAATCAAGAACTTAAAACTCCTTCAAATCGACAGATCTAAAATTGACAGACCTGCTCTTGACCGATAACAGAAGATTTGAAGAAAAACCACTGTTCGAACTTAAAATCAACTTAAAACAGTACTCAACAGTTAAAATCAGTTTAACTAACATGGGTTCCTATAATCATACTGAAATTGGTCATGCATCCAAACCTCCTATGCTTAAACACAATCTGAGTTAAGCAGTGGAAAATTCGTTTCAGAAACTACATTACAGGTGTAGATCCAGACTACTGGATATCTATTTGCAAAGGTCCCTACATTCCACTATCTCAAAATGCTGATCAAGCTGCTCAGTACAAAACTTCAAGAATTCCCATTGAGGATCCAAACTTAACTCTTGATGATGAAGAATATAAGAAAATCAAGATTGATCTTAGAGCTTATTCCATACTCACACAAGCACTGAAAAAGGATGTTCTAAAAAGATTAGAAAAATATGGAACAGCTAAGTGTGTCTGGGATGCTTTACAGATTATATGTGAGGGAAGCAGTGAAGGTACGAATTAACAAAGACAAGTTGATAAATCAGTACGAGACATTTCATCATACCAAAGGAGGAGTCTATCTCCAGATAGCTTCACAGATTTGTGCAACTTGTAAATGACCTTGAAATTATGGGGGTAACTTACAAGGAGAAGGAATTAAACAAGAAAATGCTGCATAGCTTGCCTGAAAACTGTAAACAGAATGTTACAATGTTGAAGAATACTCTTGATAGGAGAGAGTACTAGCTTGGATATCATGATTGCAAAAATTGAGGCTCTGAACTTGATGAAAGAAGCAGAAATCTGAGTGGACCTCAAGTCATTGAGGCTTACAAGTTTCCATCTGAAACTCATTCTGTGAAAATGCCTTTGTACTGAAGAAGAAGACTTTCTGTCATCAAGAGATCAAACACAAGAACAACAGGATTTTGTGCTGCTCCACAAACCTCAAAGTAACCATCTTCTGCCCAACCCACTGTATCTCCTAACAACATGCATGATGAGCAAAACTCTAGAAGAAATGGATCCTGATGATGTTGAAGAAATGGATTTGCAATGGCAGATGGCCATGATTGCTATGAGAGCAAAGAAATTCTTTCAAAAAGGAAGAAACTGAGTCTCAATGAGAATACAAAGCTGGGATATGACAAATCCAAAGTTAAGTGTTTTAACTGTGGATTGAGTGGTCATTTCTCTCGGGAATGTAACTCTCCCAAGAGAAGCAACAACAATTTTCAAAGACCCTCACATGGCCAGCATGCTTCTCAACACAACACCAACTTTCAGCCAAGCAACTCTTATTCACACCAACAACAAAATCAAACAACAGCCAATTCAACAAAGACAACCTCTGCTGACTCATCAATCTCAAGGAAGTAATCAACAAACTTCAAATGCACTTGTCATCAGACAAGATGGAGTTTGTGATTGGAGCGTGTATGCTGAGGAAGTTCAACCACAGTTTCTGAATCATGCACTTATGGCACATATTAATGATGGACCAACTCCAATGCCATCTGAGGTAAAATCCAATCTATGTTCTGAAAAATGTGTTCTAGAAGTACAGGGGTACAGGGAACACAATCACAAATTGGCTAATAAATAAGAGAAGAAAAGGTGAAATCAGAGATGTTAAAACAAGAAATGAGAATTTATGAAGTTAAAATCAAATCTCTGTTGTCTGACATGGAAACACTCCATGGTGAAAAGTACACACTTGTGGCTGAAAATGAGAGGTTAACTGAATTGTTGACCAAATCAAAAGCTGAGCAATCAGCTACTGAAATGAAACTTGAAAAGTTTCAGCTCTCATCTGTCAAGCTGCAAGAGTTACTTGCGTCTCAAAAAGGGGCTAAAGATATGACTGGAATAGGCTACAAAACTTGTCCTCCTCCATATAATGATAACTACACGGTTATGCCTGAGTCACTTACTCAATCAGATACAAAAGAATCTAAAATTATTGAAACCGAATCAATGATTTCTCAAACAACAAATCCTCAAAACAAACCAGGTGTTTACATTAAAAATGAGGGAAAAATCAGATTGGGTCATCCTATCAAAATCAAAGAGTGCTCAGACAAACCTGTGGTTATCAAGAAACCAAAGAGCCCAGTCAAAGCTATTGTGCCTTTTGTAAAATTTGTTCCACAAAATTTTAAATTGAAGCACAATGCTGAATGCTCAGTGAAACCATCTGCTGAAAGCAGATCTGATTATGAGATCATACTCCTAAAAATTCAAGCAAATCAGACAGGGTTTCATTGAACTTCAAGGATAAAACCAAAGCTCCCGTAGTTACCAAAGGAAAAACACTTTTGTTCAAAAATCTAAAGTGAAATCTGATTCACCATCTTCATCAAATATCAAACAAGGGAGTGGGTTTGATATCTTCAACAAAGAACAGGTAGAACAATTCGATAGGGAAATAAGGGAATACAGAAAGAAGCATCATCAGTCCACAAAAACAAAGCAAGTCAGAATTGTGAAACAATCTGTTGGCACTCCAAAGACTGATATGACTTCTGTTTCAAAATTAAAGGACAATCAAATGTATTGTGAATTCTGTGATATGACCAATCACAAAACAGATGAGTGCTATTTCACTGAGTACTGCTCTATCTGTGACATGAACAATCACTCAACAAAAAACTGTCATTTTAACAAATATTGTTCATTGTGTGATATGACCATTCCAACTGACAAGGTCAGACACAAAAGTCCAACAAACCTAAAGAAATCACCAAATTCTCATCAAAAGTATAAAATCAAAAGGGATTTCAGAAAAACAAAAATGTTCATCCTTTGCACAAAAATCAAAAGGAAAGGTTTGTATACTCCTCTGACACATCAGATGAAATTGATGAACTGAAACCTCAAAGAAACAATAGAAAAGGATTGAAATCATCCTCCTCTAAAACACACAAAGAGGAAAGTATCAAGAAGTAACAGTGATAGATGCCAAAGGACAACCAAGACCATTATGGCTTGGGTTCCTCATTCTAACTGGCTTGGGTTCCTCATTCTAACTAGTTCTTTTTATGCTTTGTATGGTCATTCATACAGGTCCATAGCTATGGTATGTGGACAGTGGATGCTCCCGACACATGACAGGAGATAGTTCCCTCCTTCATGACTTCAAGCACATTCAAGGAACTACTGTGGCATTTGTCGGAGATTCACAGGGCGGCAGAATTACTGGAGAAGGTTCCAGTGACGAATGTGATTCTGTGCTTGACAAAGTCAATTACTGGAGAGGTTCATGACGAATTTGATTCTGTGGTTTTACATTCCTGAAGAATGGGTTGTCTTAAGACACCGAGGAAGAATAATCATATGTTTTGAAACTTAATTCTGCTCGTCCATCAGAAGAGACATGTCTATTGTCTAAAGCATCATTTGATGAATCACAACTTTGGCATAGACGCTTAGGACACACGAATTTTAAAATATGAATAGATTAGTCAAAGGAACCATGTAATTGGTCTTCCTCAAAAGGAATTCATTTTGTTGACCACTGTACCGCGTGTCTCAAAGGAAAACAACATAAATCATCTCATAAGCCAAAACTTGTGAACACTAACAATTGTCCATTGAAGTTACTTCATATGGATCTCTCGGACCGACTCACGTCATGAGTATTGGCAAGAAGCATTATTGTTTAGTGATCATTGATGACTTTACTCGATTCACATGGGTCTTCTTCCTACTTCATAAGAATGAGGCATCCCAAATCATAATAGATTTTATAACCAAAATTGAAAATCAACTTGATTTAAAAGTAAAATCTATTAGAAGTGACTATAGGACGGAATTTAAAAATGAAAGCATGAGTTCATTTTGCACAACAAAAGGCATTGTTCATCAGTTCAGTGCAGTTCGTACTCCACAACAAAATGGAGTTGCTGAAAGAAGGAATAGAACACTGATTGAAGCAGCAAGAACAATGCTTGCTGATGCAAAACTGCCAATTACATTTTGGGCAGAGTTAACACTTCATGTTTTGTGTAAAATCGAACTCTGATAATCAAAGAACACAATAAAACTCCTTATGAACTTCTTTTTCACAAAAAACCATTCATTGGATTTTTGAAGTCAGTTGGTTGTCCTGTCTCAATATTGAACACGAGAGACCATTTAGGAAAGTTTGCTCCCAAGTCTGACGAGGGATTCTTCGTGGGATATTCCTTAGTGTCTAAGGCTTTTAGGGTGTTTAATCCTAGATTAAACATCATTGATGAATCAACAAATATTCAATTCAATGAGCATTCATTTCCCAAATCATCAAATGGTCCCGACTGGTTGTTTGATATTGATTCATTTACAAGATCTTTTGATCAGTTCAATTTGTCAAATACAGGAACGTCAGGGTCAGTTGAAAGAAGAACAGACTTCCCAATGATTCCTCCTTCTTCTGATCAAGACAATGAAGAAGTGCCCTTACAAGCTGATCCTATCCGGCAAGTTACACAAAATGAAAGTATCTCAACAGATGCTTGTCGCAGTTCAATGCCATCTCCTTCAGCTGAACCTTCAACTGAAGTAAGATATTCAGAACCAACTCATGCACCAGCTGATACTAGCAAAGATGAAAATAATGAGAGTATTCAGAGTGATGCTGAAGCTGAAGATGTTGTACCCTCTGATTCTGATCATCTCTCTCCCACACTACAACAACAAGATGCCTCTCACCAAGATGATCTGAATGTCTCCAATCTTGATGTGTCCATTGCTGGTGATTTGATACCAACTACCAGGACACACAAGAATCATCTAGTGTCCAACATTATTGGTGATTTAGACGAGCAGGTGACACGAAAGAAGTCAAGTATTGGAAACATCTGTTTGTTTTCTTGTTTTCTGTGTCAAACTGTACACAAAAACATTAAAGAGGCTCTTCAAGACAATAGCTGGATTGAGGCAATGCAGGAAGAATTGCTACAATTCAAGAAACAGGAAGTATGGCAGCTGGTGGATCTTCCTGAAGGTCAATACCCTATCAGCACCAGATGGCTGTACCGAAACAAGACTGATGACAGAGGGATCGTCATCAGAAACAAAGCAAGATTGGTGGCATAGGGCTATACACAAGAAGAAGGAATAGATTATGATGAGGTGTTTGCTCTTGTTGCTAGACTAGAAGCCATACGACTCTTTCTTGCGTACTCTGCATCCATGAAATTCACAGTTTATCAAATGGATGTAAAGTGTTCATTTTTATATGGAAAGATCTCTAAAGAAGTCTACGTGAGTCAACCTCCAGGATTTGAGGATCCTGATTTCCCTCACAGGGTATACAAGCTTGATAAAGCTTTGTATGGCTTACATCAATCCCCTCGAAAATGGTATGAGACTCTGTCATCCTTTCTTCTTGACCATGGTTATGAAAGAGGGAAGATTGACCAGACTTTATTCAGAAAGAGAAAGGGAATGAGATGTGCTTGTCCAGATTTATGTGGATGATATCATATTTGGCTCCACCAACAACAACTATGCAAAGACTTTGAAGATCTTATGCATTCAAAATTTCAGATGAGTGTTATGGGAGAACTCACATTCTTTCTAGGTCTTCAAGTACAACAAACATCCAGTGGAATCTTCATCAACCAGTCAAAATATGTGGAATAAATGTTGAAGAAGTTTCACTTTGCAGACTGTCAGTCCATCAGAACACCGGTTGATACAAAAGTGAAGTTTGGCCCAGACACAGAAGGCAAATCTGTGGATCAGACTCTTTATCGATCCATGATTGGTTCAGTTATGTATTTAACAGCTAGTAGACCTGATGTTATGTTTGGTGTTTGTGTATGTGCCAGGTATCAAGCAGATCCCAAGGAATCTCACATGAATGCAGTCGAGAGGATATTCAGATATCTTAAGGGCAAACCTGCTCTTGGACTATAGTATCCAAAGGATGGAGACTTCAATCTCTATGCATACACCGACAGTGACTACGGGGGATGCAATTTCAACAGAAAACCACATCTGGTGGTTGTCAATTTCTTGGTCCCAGACTGGTGTCATGGCAGTGCAAGAAACAGACCAATGTTTCAGTATTGACGGCTGAAGCTGAGTACATAGCAGCATCAGCTTGTTGCTCTCAAGTTCTCTGGATTCAAACCTGATGCTTGATTATGGTTTCAATTTCTTGCACACACCAATTCATATTGACAACACAGCTGCAGTCTTCATAACAAACAATCCTGTTCAGCACTCAAAAACGAAACATATTGAAATCAGATATCATCTTTTCAGAGACTGTGCTGTAAAAGGCTTAATCAAGCTGATTCAGGTTAACACAGACAATCAGCTAGCTGATTTGTTAACTAAGGCATTTGACCCAAGTCAGTTTGAATTCTTAGTCCAATCAATCGGCATGATTAACCTTGAAAAAAAATTAAAAAAATTAAAAAATTGTTTTACAAAAATTTCACAAAATTACAAAAAGAAATCAATTTGTGTTGAAGTCCTTGTTTTGTATTTAAGGGAAATGATATAATTACAGTCGTTATATCATTCACTGTGCTTAATTCAATATCTTGAAAGACTAACATGACTTACCTGATATGTGGGTAGGCTCAACTTGGAACAGAAGATAAATGCTATGATAACCTAATGATCACATTCAAATGTGAATACATCATCTCAGAGCATGTAAGTATCTAACTTATCCAAGTGTATGTATGTGTAGCAACCTAAACACACCAGGTCATGATACCTTATGAGTCTCATTCACATCAATTTCTTCTTTGTTTTGCTGAGCAAAGACCTGGGGAAACAAGCATATAGTGCTGATGTTCAGATCCAAAAAGATTCCAAATGAGGAACACATCCAATACGGATGACAAATAAACAGAATATAACAAAAGAATCCCAAGTGGATCACCTTTCAAAGTGAAGTGCAAAAAGAATCCCAATGAGGATCAAACAAAATAGGATCAGGTAAACCCAAAGTGGATCCCCCTTACCAAAATGAAAGAGACTTCACAATTTAAATGACCATGTATTGAAAGTTGTGAAAACGTTCTACTATACAGTACATGAGGATAGGTGATCTTTCTATGCTTATGAGTGTGAGGTTCATGTTGAATGTTTAATTTAATCAAAACATGATAATTATCACATGCATTACAATATTGACCAAGAATGAGTTTAAAAGGACAAATATACCTTCAATCAATAAGCTCATGACAACTTGCATTTATGAAAGATAAGATTGTTATGATCCCAAAATTTCAAACAAAAGTGCAAACAATTAAACAATTCAGAATATATCCTAAAATTTTATAAATTTTATTTAAAGTTTTTATCCCGCATGGATATAAACTTTAGG
Organism: Flaveria sonorensis; assembly: GCA_025506505.1. Lineage (NCBI taxonomy): Eukaryota > Viridiplantae > Streptophyta > Magnoliopsida > Asterales > Asteraceae > Flaveria > Flaveria sonorensis. The sequence continues at coordinate 22,486,337 of CM046429.1, forward strand.
GGAGTAATAAAATTTAAAAGGAAATATTTACAAAAACATGAAATTTGCAAACATTAGATTGACAACTTTGTCAAATTGATTGTGTTGTATGAAAATTACTCCATAATCAGCTTCAGAAGATGCATATGTGCAAAATCAGTCAAGTTGGGAATCTGTGTCTCATCAAAGACACATGACAATCCAAGCAAGAATTGACAATCACTGAATCTGCAAAATCATCGTAAACAACAAAAATGCAGACTCATCTTCATAAAATCAGAAGCAGCTGTACAAACCAATCAGATTCAGCCACTGCAAAAACATTAATTTTTGACTAGTACAAAATTTAATGCGGGTAAGTGCATTGGTTAATGCGGGTGAAGGTAACCCTGCCATTTAACTAATACGGGTAACTGTTTTTGTACAAGTAGACTAATGCGGACAAAAAAGTGTTCATCCGCATTAGCTACAGTAAATGCGGAAAAGTCATTTGTTCACCTGCATTTGCTACATGAAATGTCGGTTAAACTTGGTCACCCGCATTTGTTTCAATAAACGCGGACAAGTCATTTTGTTCACCCGCATTTGCTACAGTGAATGTTGATAAAGTTTACTCATTAAAAATACGGACTTCATTTGTTCTTCCGTATTTGCTACAGTGCTGAGAATTTTCAATTAATGCTGATAACTAGGTCATCCGCATTTGCTACAGTGAATGCGGATAAGTAAAATTGACTCTTCCGCATTTGTTACAGTAATGCTGACACTTAATTTGTTCATCAGCATTTGCTACAGTGAATGCGCCCATAGAAATTCTATATGCGCATTTGCTACAGTACAGAACTTTTCAACACTTGGTAAAATCTTTGTGAAAACTATGAGTTGTAATATAAATACTCATCTAATGTGAGTCATTTATTACTTTTCAAATTTTGAGTGATATTTCATAGTGAGTCGAGTGCCAGAAAACCGTTCTTCTTCGGAGTTCGAATCTACACTAATCAAGCTTCATTTTGTTCAAATCTAACATCAAAACAAACAACATTGTCTGTTAAATCGAAGTATTATCAACCACAAGGTGATCATCAGATACTGAAAACCTTCGACTGTCGAACAAAATTTCTTGAAATGGAACCCTAATCTTGTGAAATGATTCAAATACACTCAATTACACTGGATTTAGATGAATGACAGAGTTCATTAAAACCAATGATTGGTGTAAACTTCAAAGATTTCATGTGGTTCTAAGAACACATAAAACATCGATGAACAGGGGATACTGATGTATAACAATGTTGACATCACAACCTGTTAAAACACAATCAAAATTAGTATATCCCAACACAAAGAAACAAAATTTTGAACTGTTCTTCATGAAAAATCATAATCAGTTCAAATAACCAAATGTAACAGTAACACGCAGAATTCATTTTGACCTAAAAAGTCAAAACTGAACAAATCACACACAATTCTCACTAATTCATACTCTCTGTGTGCAGATTACATAATGGCTAACCTGACTTGGAGCAGGCTCCACAATGTTAGTGGTTTTCTTGATTCTCATGTCCCAAAAGCTGAGGGACTCAGAGACATGATCAGGTTCATAGCCACAACAAGAGTGGCTCATGCCATATCAGTTAGACCTGTAATCTATGAGAATTACATCAGATCTTTCTGGGGAAATACAGAAGCTTTGAATATTGATGGAGAGAAAGCAATCTCAGGAAGAATATCTGATGATCACACTCTAGTGATATCAGAACAATCTGTTAGAGAATGCCTTCAATTTCAAGATGATCCAAATTCTCCAACTGAATTTGATGAAGTAGATATCATGTCATTCTTTGCTGACATTAGATATGAAGGTGTTTTGAGGATAAACAGATAGTCAAAGGATTGGTTGATTTGCAATGGAGATTCCTTATTCATTATGTGCAACACTGCTTATCCAAAAGGAAGACTGGATGGAATGATATACCCTTGACTACATCATCACTTGTTTGTGCTCTTTGCTCTAACAAACCTACAACTTTTCAGCCTATGTCTTTAATGGAATGATGGCAAACATCATCAGAGGGGAGAAAGGAACATGTTCTTAATGTACCCCAGATTCATTCAGTGTCTTATTAATGAAGCCTTTCCTGATCTGATTTTAGAAGGCCCCATTCTTGAAGTTCCTCATTATAATGCCAAATCTTTGAAGTACATCAAGAAGAGAGATCCAAGAAACTTCTATAGTGGTACTTTCTTTCCACTTTTACCTTGGATGCAACAACAAATAAATCCCCAAAATGATGTGCCAATGGATGACGGACAATTACAACAATAAGAAGAGGAACATGTTATACAAGAAAAAGTACAAGATGATGTTCCTACTGAGGAACCTATTCATGAAGATGCTGCTGCTCATGAACAACACCATGTTGATGAGCATGTTGAAACTAAATAACACATTATACCAGTGTCACCCTTGATTGATGATCCTCACACTGGTGAAACACTACAAGAAATTGCTTTATCTCCTTTGAGGGTTGATCCCATTATCCCACAATCATTCTCTCCAATTCATACACAAGAAGATTCACAAGACAGCTCACCACATGAAGCAGATGATGAGGCTGGGAGTTCTGGTGAATCTACCAGCTCCTCAAAATCTTCTAAATCTTCTTATGATGAAGAAGATAACCAACATACTATGCCTCTACCACAGAGACAACTTGTCTCTGAAGATGCTCCTTCTGATAGCTTTGCAGAATCAGAGGTGAACAGACCTGATGAAAAGATAGGATGATATCTGATCTCTTAGCCAAAATGTCTAGGATGGAGAAGACTTTGGATAGAAGGGCAGGGATAATCAATGATAGAATCCTAGAGTTGGATGAAAAGGAGAAAGAACTTTGCGAATTAAAAGCCAAGTATGATGCTGATTTGAGAACAAAAGATGAGGAGATCAAACAGTTAAAAGCCTCTTTAGAAATGTCAAGAGAAGAAATCAGTGGTCATGTGGACACTGTGGCTATTCAAACTGTAGCTATGGAAGATCAAGAGCATATGTTGGAGATACAAACAGAAGTAATTGCTGATCTGAACAAACAAAATGAGGCTTTGAAGAAAAGAATTGATGAATTGGAACTGATTGCTTTGTTAAAGGATGAATTTGAAAGAAAAGCAATAGAACATGAACCTGAAACTAATAAGGAAGTTCATTCACAACAGCAAGAAACCAGTGGTGTCAGGGATGATGATAGCTGGGAGATGGTAGTACATTCTGATCCATCTACTGAAAAAGAGGCCATAATGAAAGAACTAATAGATGACATGGACAGATTCTCTTCAAGTGAATTCATTATAGATGAGGAATTCTGGGATTACATCAAAAACACCAAATCCCCCTCTGAGTCTATAGTTGTAATTCCATCACAACCTGTGTCAATAGAAGAAGAACTGAGAATGCAGCTTGTTCCTGCTGTTGTATTGACTGATGATCAACAAAGTCTAATCAATAGACTTTGTGATGAATTCAAAGAAAAGGAAACAGCTGAATTGAACAGACAAGAAGCTGAACAACAAAGAATCACTGCTGAACTTAAGGCTGTTGAAGAAAAACAATAGGCCAAAACTGATGCAGCTTCAACATCAGGACCAAGAGTGATCACATACAAAAGAAAAAGGAAATACTTGACTGAAAAAGCAAAAGGAAAACTTCCTATGGTTGAGGAAGAACAACCTAAAAGAAAGCAAAAGATGATCCAAGAAGTTTGGTAGCAATTGCTGAATTCTTATATGAACATGAACAAGCTGAGAAGGAGTTGCAGCATACTTTGGAAGTGATTATGTTAGAAGAAGGAGAAACTAATGATGAACAAACAAAGAAACATGATGACATGAGGAGTCCATCAATCATTGAGCCATCTGTTGAAAGTATGATAGAGAAGGCTAAGACTAATGATCTTATGATTCATGCCATGTTCCTAATCAACCATGGATATGATGCTGATATAGTCTTTAGCATGACTTATGAAGGTATGGTAGAAGAAGTGAGAAAGATGGAGAAGCTTCTTGATCCAACCTTTGTGATTGAATATGAAAAAGAAAAGGAAACTACTAAATCAGTCACAAGTATCTCTATGACAGCAAATAAGTATAACACTCAAACTGCATACCTTGATCCTTATAGTATGACAGATAAGGAAATGAAGGATTATCTATCTCAATAGGGATTTACAAAAAGAAAGCTGGGGAACATGAAGACTAATTCTCTTAGGGCTGCTATGTTAAAGATGATCAATGACAAGAAAGAAAGACTAAAAGAAATTGAAGAAGAAGTGATTGCCCAAAAACCCAGAACAAGAAAAACAGCACAAGATGTGCAGTTGACAGTTAAAGATCAAGATGTTCTGGCCCCTATACTTCACAAGAATTCAGAGTGGTTTATTGAGCCTTCTCAACTTAAACTTCAAGAGGCGCTGACTACCGCTGAAATGATAAGAGGGGTATCTACTCCCAGTGGCAAGACAGACGTAAAAATTATTGCCTGGAAGTATGATAGTAACTGGAATATGTTCATGGTGAATAGGATATTAGGATTAGTTCAATTTTTCACAGAGTACACTGCCTTAGTCAATGCCTTGAAAGTTCATGATTTAAAAGAGTTGGCTGAGCTAGACTTGATTAATCCTGATGGAATGTATAGAGGATATGAATTTGAAGATATTCTAAAGATGTTTAAAAGAACAAAGAACTTCAAATCACTGAAAGCTATCTGCACCAGAAAAGACAAACATTCAAGAACCCATTTGATCAAAGAAAGAAAAGAGAACCTGAAGAGATTTGTTTCCTGAACTACATGTTAAGCCAACAGAAAGTTTGAAGAGGAAAATGATTGCTGGTACTCATAAAACAAAGCCTATTGCAAATTTGTATTATGATGAAGACACCTTTGAGCTAGTAATTGAAAGAAAATGGGAAGGAAAGGAAGCCCCTGAAATAAGAATCTTCAGTGGGTATGAGATTAGATTGCTAGATGAGTCTTACATTCATTACATCTTTACCAGACACTTCAAATCTCTCAAAAACAAAGCTACAGAAGATGATTTAGAGTTTAGTTTGAAGTGTGTGAAGATATTGAAGCTGGCTTTTGATAGAATTAACAACAAGAGAGAACAAAGGAAGAAGAAAAGGCTACCTATGCAGATGGGCAACATAGTCAAGTTGGAAGTTGATGCTGATGGTTCACTGGTGATTTATAGAGATGGGTTATCTTTTATTTCAGTTTGTGAACCCATCTCTTTGAAACAAATGCCTATTGCTGCTATTCATACAATGAGTGAGATGAAAATTCATGTGCTTAGTGGAGAAAAATGAAGGAAGCTAGGGATTTTTCAAACATGATAAAGGCAATCCTAAATCCTTCCCTTGCAGAACCTGAGGTACATCATAAAGCTGCTGCAACAATCTCTTCAACACAGTCCAACAGAAGACATCACATCAAGACCAACCAGAATCTTCACAACCACCACCACCATCACACTCTTGAGGAACCTAGGCAGTATAATCCTTAGGGGGAGGATTGTTAGACCCTGAAAGGATCATACTTGCCAACTCAAGAAGTGGTTGGAGGTTGTCTGGTTGGAGCACATTATTTAAAGAATAACACAGAAGACATCACCAACACAAGAAAACAAAAGACAATAAAAGACAAAGTATAGAGCACCCACAGTTGTTAATGCGGATGACTAGTGAACAAATGCGGACAAGTGTTTGTTCACCCGCATTAAAAAATGCGGATCAAGACATCTAATGCTGAACAAAAGTGTTCACCCGCATGAACTAATGCGGGTGAGCAAACGAATGCTGATGAAGACTTGTTCACCCGCATGAACTAATACGGGTGAGCAAACACAAATGCTGATGAAGACTTGTTCACCCGCATGAACTAATGCGGGTGAGCAAACACAAATGCTGATGAAGACTTGTTCACCCGCATGAACTAATGCGGATGAACAACTTACACATTTATTTTGTACTTAGACTAGATTCACTTGTATAGTTCAGGGTTAGTTTAGTCTTTTGTACAAGCAATGTATTCACCTATAAATAGGGTCACATACCCTAACTTTACATGGTTGTTGACTACAGCAGTAATATACACAATATTTTACATCATTTACTTTGGTTCTTGATTCTCTTACATTCAAGCATTTACTACAGCAGTTAATGTTCTTTAATATAGTAATTCCACTGCTATATTATTGACTCAGTCCACATATTCGATCCCAGGTTGAGTCACATCAACCGATAATATCATTCTCAAACCCAGTCACTCGCTTCTTTTCAATCACTTCAATTGAAGGTTTTTGTTGCTGATGAAGTACTTGAAGACCTTCATTTAGCTGAGCTATTCTCTTGCAAATAGTCTTCAACATGTTTCTTTGCTTAGGTGGATATGGCAACTTTGTTTGCTCAAGTACTTTGGGCATGATAGTTTCAACTAAAACATCCTTACCAATGTTCAGTTGATCCGCATAGTTATCATCATGTTCATCAGAATCATCCAAGTCATCACATCTATCAAAGTCAAATTCTGATTCATTTTGTTTGATTTTATCTGATTCAGAAGACTCATTTTCACTCATCTTAGATTCATTGTTATTAACTTGTTCAGTACAGTTTGTTTCAAACTTGGTGCATGGCACAAAATGATTTGACAAGCTATTTGTCATTGATTCAGGTAAAGTTGTATAGTTATCATTCAAAGGAGGTGCAATAGCATTATATCCCAACCCATACCTGTTCTTTGATTCAATATGAGAATTCAATAATTTCTCATATTGCTGAGATGAAAGTTGAAATTTTTGAAGTTTCACTTCAGTTGATGCATGATCAGCTATGGATTTAGTTAAGGAAGTGGTCAGATGCTCAACTTGGGCTTTTAAGCTGTAATTTTCTGAAACAAATTTATCTAAATCTTTTTGTAAAGAGTTAATTTTGAATTGATATAATTTATGTTCTCTTACATGAGATTCATTCAAAATCATTATTTCTTTTACTTTATCAGCCAGTTGTTGAGCATGGACTCTATATCTTTCAACTTCCTCAACACACATTGACGAACACAATCTATCTCTTACCTCTCTAGCCTTAGGTGGAACTTTGTTCTCCATGTGGGCCATTAAAGCTTGATTTTCATCCAAAACTTCCTTCTCATACATGCTCTAGTCACAAGTTCTATCTTAGAGAATGATCATCCCAATTTCTTTAGAATTACTAGGTCCCGCTGATGCATTTGTGACTGGTGGGGATGAGTTGGTTAGCTATGGTTATCTATAAGATCTCTGAGATGTTGTTGTTTGATAAGATTGATGCTGATGAGACTAATGTTGCTGCTGTTGTCTCATGTCAGGATTTGATTATTGATTACATTCTCTTGAGAAGTACCCATAGAGATTGCATTTGAAACATCTTACCTTTGACTTATCAACACCAATCTTTGATGTTTTGCTTGCTGCAGCCAAACTTTTGTTTCTTCTCAAGTATTGTTTGGCTCTATAAGAAATCATTGCCATTTGCCATTAAAGATCCATCTCCTCTACTACATCTGGATGTAGTTCTTCCAAGTCTTGTTGGCAGATATTTGCAGGTGTTAAGGTGCTTCCTAAGTAGGCTTGAAAACTTGAACTAAAAGCTGCAAATGCTGCTTTTTGTTCTTCAGAATCCAGAATCACAGTAATTGGCTCTGCTTGGTTGTTGTTTGTTGAAGACTTTGCTGCTGATGTAGATGCATCTTTTCTATCATCAGGTCTTCCTTTTTCATTTCCTGATTTACTTTGAGGAGATTTATTTGAAGGCTTTGATGTATAAAAGCTCACTTCTTCTTCATCTTCACTCAAAGTACAAGAGTTGTCACTATCATTGTTAGAGATAAAAGCACTTCCAGCACTTTTGGTTTCTTTAAAATGATAAGGTGTGACATGTGTTCTCACACTCTTGTTTCTTGATTTTTCATCCATTTCAAGAGCTTCAACTTTAGCTACCAATGTATCTAAGCCAGTTGCTTTGAGATCAATGGTGTTCTTGAACATGGACACAGTTTGCTTCTAACTTTCAGGCAATGTATGGAGCATCTTTTTGTTCAGTTCCTCATTTGTATACTTCAACTCCATGATGTTCATCTCGGTTACCAATTGCATAAACCTATGGAGTTGTTGAGGAATTGATTCACCCTCAATATGATGAAATGTTTCATATTGTGAGCGAAGTGTGTCCTTCCTAATGCTTCTGATTTCATCACTCCCTTCACAAAGAGTATGAAGTATCTTCCACAAGGAATTTGCTATTTTATAATTCTCACACCTGATTAGTATTTCTTCTGGTAAAGCCATACTGAGCAAACTGTATACTCTAATATCAACTTTAACCTTTTTAACATCATCATGTGACAGATCTTTTGTACTTATGGGTTGATTTTTGTCATTATAATCCAGCCCAAGGGTGGGTGGAATATAAGGACCTTCAGTTATTGATACCCATAAGTCAGAATCAGTGTAGTTCACATGATTACTGAACTTGATCTTCCAGGATTTAAAGTCTGCTTTTGTTTCCAACTTTGGAGGCTGGTAAGATGATCCACCGACAAAGCTACTCATTTTAGTCAAATATTGAAGCTTTAACTAAAACAAAGTTTCTTATGAACAGTTAATGAGAGTCAGCCAATAACACAGATCTATGTTTCAATTAATTTGAATATAGATCAATGTTAACCGAGCAATGTAACAATACTCGCTGAATGACAAATCACTGATTTATTGAATTTCAAATCTTCACACCAATTACTTTTGCTTAAAAATTATAGATCTAGTCAGAAAACTGATAGATCTAGTTTTTGAATTTAAACAATTCTAACACCGATAGATCAATAGATCTAGATCAAATTCACTTGGCTCTGATACCACCTATGAATCCAAGGATCGTAACCAGGAATTATTAGTGTTAGATTGGTTTCTAATTAATGATCGTGGAATTACCATTAATCGTTGTTTAATTGATTAACAAATAAATATCGATGCCAGAGAAAAATAAACAATAAATGATCAAACGATATCAACAATATGCAAAGAATAATGATTTGAATCAAATGTAATTCATTAAAACCGATTAATGATTACAAAGAATCAAATAATAATTGCTAACAAAATTCTATGCTATGATTGTGTTTATAATTTTGGTGTGTTGATGTGACGGCTGCTAGGGTTTGTGTTGATCGTGTGAAACGATGTGATGGTATTTTTGTCGCCGTCGCTTCTGTGTGTTTGATATGAAACCTAGGACTCATATTTATAGACACGCGTGTTTCTGTTAAGGAAACATCAAATCACTTGGAGTCTGTGATTGACTTGTTGACTTGTTGACTAGAAACACTTGTATGATTTACGTGTCTGGTTCTTCCGTAGTTACTTTGTTCTTCCGCAGCTACTTAGTCTTCCGCAGTTACTTGATCTTCCGCAGCTACTTGATCTTCCGCAGTTACTTGATCTTCCACAGCTACTTGATCTTCCACAGTTACTTTGTTCATGTGTTCATATCGATGCATATCCATATTCATCCGTAGAAGATCTTTTGATGAATGTCTTGTAAGAAAGATATCTACGGAAGAAAAAAAATATTCATCCGTAGATGTTTCTTACACTTAGTAAATTTTAGAAATTGACCAAGTATAATGTTTGTACCTGTAATCATACACATAAATCAACGCACATATGGGTTAACCTATATATATACATAATGAATTAAAAATATTCATTACATGTATTGATTAAAGTTCTAAGCCTATACAAAATGATCTAGACCTATTATTCCAAGATCTAAGAGATGTTAAAACTAAAACCCTAATTAGCTTTGATGTGAATGTGGAAATAGATAGCCCCGAAGTCACTAAGGATATTGAAAGAGTTTAGACAATTGCCGATGATCCCAAATCAGTTAGTGAGTTATCAGGTGTACCTACTAGACCTTCAGTAGTCAGACCTACCACAATCTTTACCTCAAAAAAAGGTTAGAGACTTAGATTGTTGAAGAAGAAGTTGAGTATGAGTCTCAAGAAAGAAGGGCCAGATTCCTGATGACTAAAAGGATGGACATGTCCCATAAAAAGTTGATGATGAACTCATAGAGTTACATGCTCCAAAGCTCAAGAATCTTCTGTTAAAAAGAATACTATTGCATTAATTAAAATGCAAAAGATTCTACAGCTGCAAGAAAACAGATCAACCCTTTTGGAGAAACTAGCAGAACAAAACCAACAGCTCCATCCAATCCAAAGGGCAAGGTTTTCAAGAGAGTGCCATCCTAGTCGTAGAGGCAAACTGCCGAAAACACTCAAAGGATAACCACTCAGCAAGCTCCTTTTTCAACTGCTGAATCCACACCAATGACCTCCTTTTTCAAAAAAAGAAGAAGAAAGATCAAGAAAGATGTCTCCTAGCAACTCAACTTGAGTTGAAAGGATTCAACTTTGATAAGGTCATGGAATGGAGTCTTGCTAAGATGAAATCAAAGCTGATAACTGCAACTCATACTGAAATTGAGAAACCAGTAGAGTTGGCTAGAAGGAAGAAAGTTGAATCAGAGAGAAAACAAGCAGAGAGAGTCAGACAGGAGACCAGAAACGAGCAACAAATGAAGATGTTCATTAAATACTTTGGTTTCTCTGGCAAACAAGTAGGACGAATGAGTATGTCGACTCTTGATCTGAATATCAAAGAAATCAAGAAGAGAGTTGTAGTTGGGTAGCTCCCAAAGTATGAAGCAACTAGGGAGCAATGGGAAAGAGAGCAAACAAGAATCAAAAAAAACTATTTAGAGGTCTTCCCATCTGCCGAATGAGTTTCCAGCATCTCTTGACTCTGACTCTACTGCCTCTATTGATAATCAGCATATCTCATCAGTCCTTACCAAAAAGAAGATTGTGCCAAAAAAAGTAGTAAAGGAAAGCGTGATTGACCTAGAAGTGAAGGAGAAGATACTCAAAGAAACAAAGGTTTTGGGTGCTGGGTGTGTATCCTAAATGAAAAAGTTTGCACTCAAGAGGGAAAATAGTGAGATCATGTACTATGATCATGAGAATGAGATACTTGGTCTGCCCCGAGTAAATTGATGACTACCTCAACATCTTTGGATGTAGAAATGAGAAATCAAATATGCTACTTCAAAAGGTACTGTCCTTAGTCAACACTGAGGCTGGTGAAGAAATCCTTGAAACTCTACTATCAGTATATGATCTAATATTGGAGTAGGAATATGACTTGAAGAAAGACACATACTTCATCACCAGATCAGTAGCTGGAAGGATAGCTTACTTAAGAAATCAACTAGTTTGCTTTAATAGATTTGTGATAGCTGACCTAACCAGATTAAGGCTAAGGAACATAAGAAATGACTTTGAGGCAAAAGAAGTAAAGAAGGTGTTGATAAGAATTTACAAGTCTTATCTAGAAAAGTCAAAGCAGACATCTAAACAAAGAAGAAAAATGAAGGAGCCTAAAGCTACTAAAGCCACCCTATCTTTCGATCCTATACACAACACTCAACCACAATCATCTCCTCCCACCATCCAAACTGCTCAAACTACTGAGCATGTTTTTCCAACATTCCAACAAGCTCCTCAAATAGTTGAACATCCAAAACAAAGCCAGTCTAATCAATCAAAAGATAAAGTGGTCATCACCACAAATGCGAAAGAGTAAGACAAGATTTCAGAAAACCTGAACAAACCGATGAAGAAAAACTCCTGGAATCTGACCAAGAAGAAGACTTAGAGGGTGATGGTACAACTATTATAAACTGGGGATATGACTTAAAGGCTGAGAGATACTTCATTGAGAGAAATAACAAGTCCAAATCTTTCTTCCTGACTGAGCTAGAAGTTCTGAACCTCAACTTTAAAGACCTATAGAAGATGTTTACCTTGATTAAGAAATATGAATACATGCCAGATAAGTACAAATCGATGGCTTCTATTCTGAAGATAAAGATTGGGAACAGAGTTGAAGCAGAACAAACTAGAGATAAAGAAGATGATGTTCTACATGTGACTCCATCGAGCATTCATGATCCAATCACACGTCGGAGATACAATTCCTCAACCAACACCTCTGTCTAATCTTTGCTGGTGCTAACAAAACTGAAGTCAAAGAGTATGATCTCTTTAGACTATCTTGGCACAACATGAAGGACTTGGTCAATCTACCTCCTTAAAACCCCTCAAGAGATAGAAGATGATACATGTATGAGCTGCTGCTAATAAGGATGCTTAAAGGATGTAGAAAGATTTTTGGTAGAATCATTCTAGGGAGAGTTTGTTGATCTATGAAGAGGATAAAGATAATGAAAACTAAATGATTCAACACTCGCTGTCAACTGCCGAATTCTGCCATATGCTGAACCATTATCGATGAGCACTAAAAGTGATGAAGTGCTGATTGACTGTTATCAGCACTCAAATGGATGAGTTGCTGATCAATTGTAACATTAGACAAGGCTATCTGTACCGAAGCACATTGACGGTTGTTGTGTTCTGCCTTTTGAAAACAACATAGTAGTAATGCTGCTAACTTCTAATGTGCCCATTGCCTATCTATGTTGTACATACCTTTTCCTAAATCAGGAATAGATGTAAACTGATTTATTCTTTGTTTTTAGCTTTCTTAATATAAATACCTCTCACTTGTATAGTTTTGAGGTTAGCTAGTTAGCCCACTTGTTTATCTGCTGATTGTAACCATTTGTACTTAGAAAAGATTAATCAAGTGTATACTTTAAAAGAACTTCTTGTTTCCTTATTATTACTCAAGTATATATGTTTTTTTAAGTAAAACAGTTGACTTAGATTCTAAATATATCATTTGCCGATCAAATCGGAAACGTCTTGTTAAGTCCTTAACCCGATCCAACACATCTACATCAGAAGATTAGACAGACATGCCACATTATTAAATTTTAAGACCACAGGTCCAGCTGATTGTTGATAATGATCTTCAATATTAAATAGCTTATGTGTGCTCTAAAGATTATGTACATACCATATCTGAACAAAGATCATTCATACTTTAAAATACCATGACTTTGTTAACTTTAGGTTTGGTAGACCATTTGGGTGCAATATACATAGAAAGTTAACAGATGTTGGTGTTTTCCATTTCCATAAACAAACTATGATCGATATATATAGAACAATACCAATGGATTAGTGATGGGTTTCTTATGGATTTTGCGACTTATACCTGTCGAAAATGTCAACCAGAGAAAATTGAAATTCATTTCTAGAAATATAGAAATGTGTTTTATGAATACTTAAAGCTTTGAGATGGAACAACCATTGGAAACCATTAATTGACAATTTGATGGGCTTAAATCCGTACAGAAGTGACAGACATTTATTAGCCTCTGTAGATAAATTTGTGATTACCAACAAGCTTTCATGTTTTTTTTAAATAATAAAAATATTTTTGACGAATTCCTTCATAAATCTGTTGCTTGTCCATCGAAAAGTTTCCATTCATGAAAGTTTTGTTTTCAGGTAAAGCTCGCCTTTTATTTAAATGACACTAAATATTTTTTTATTAAATATGAATTTGATGACGTTAGAAAAGCACGATCTTAATCAAAATATTGAAACAAAAGGATCATGTATTGCAATTTCATACTACCATATAAAGGATTAAGGAGGACTAAGTTAGCATTTTACTTAGATGAAGGCACCTAATGGGGGCATTTTTGTTATTTAAGAATTTTAGTGTTTATGATATAATTTTTTAATATAATGAACGATATATGATTTCTTATATATTTTTATAATCAAATTTATTTTGTTTAATCAATGACATTTTAGATAGTATAAATAAGGATAAAAAATCATAAAAAGTAATCAAGTTTCACAAGTGTTTCAATAAGTCACTTTAATTTTCTTCTTGCTTCAAATGCCACTGAACTTTTAACTTTTGTTCCAGTTTTGTGTAATTTTTTTTAATTTTATATAGATTAGGGATGACGTGTTTAAGTTTTTAAACTTTTATTTACTAAATCATATGACATGGATATTAGGTGTATTTTCGGTTGATAGAAATTAAAATTCATTAGTAAAACAAATCCTCAATCGATAAGGAGAGGATTGGTAACAACCAACTTCATCATATTCCTTATTGTCACCGAAGTTCATCATAGTTCTCATCAAAATCAAGCATACACAAGAGGCAAGATGACGAATTTGGTATGACTATGGAAGTTGCACCTGGAATAGATGTGTTGTATACTTGCTAAACATGAAACTAATGATTAGGATGAAGCCGGTAATCGCCAAATGTAAGCATATCAAACTTAATAGTGAATGTTGAACATGATGAAATTGGTAATCGCACAATGTAACCATATCAAACTTAATTGCGAATGTTGATTAATTGAAAGAGAATGTTGATAACCTATTTTCTTGCATTAGGAATCGAAATAAGCTTAAAAGCCAATTCTATAATTAAAAGAACCTAAGATTTGTGAGAATCAGGTTAACCCACCTATATGGTTTATATGTGCTTATTTTGTTTGTATAATATATGTGTGTGTTCAAACATTCTTTTCTTCACAAATTAAAATAAACTTTGGGGTCTAATTTGTATGATTATAAAGTACATAAGCCTTGATGATCAGAAAGTTCATTTTAGGATATCAAAACTTTCTTTTAACCTAAAATCTACCTAATTATCCATGTCATATACCTTAATAAATCAAGAATTAAAAGCTTTAACACATTATCACTAATCTATATAAAGATAAAAAAATTTACAGGAAATTGGAACAAAACTTGAAAGTTGAATAGTTTTTAAAGCAAGAAAAAAAATTGTAGTGATTTAATTGAAATAGTTGTGAAAGTTGGTTACTATTCTATAATTTTTTTCTCTATAAATAATTTTTAAAATTCAATCTATTGAAATAAAAAAGATTTTGGGTGGAAACTTAGTACATTTCTATATATACTTATTCTAATTTTTGATTCTCTGTCCTATTAAATATTTGGATTAATAATAATTATATTATTTAATTCTAGTTGAGATCGAAAATAATGTTTTAATAAATTAATAAATAGTTATTTTTATACATGTAACTTCAAAGGAAACAATTCTTATAAAATAAGAATTTTTTTTCAAAAACATCAAACTTTTTTAAAATACAAAGTTTTTCAAAAACATCAAACAATTTTCAAAAACATCAAACAATTCTTATAAAATTAGTGTTTTTAAAAAATATTTTTTTATAAACCAAACTAATTAAAATTCAGAGTTATAATAAGAAAACTTTTGAAAATGATTTTTTAAATGGTTTGTTTTCAAACAAGATATATATATTTTTTTAGAAAATACAAATAAAGTTTAAAACAAAAGTTTAAGAAATTGATATAATTGATTTATAACTTATAGTCTTAATTTATACGTAATTTCAATCACACCTTATCTCAAATATCATTTTATAATTAATAGATTTTCGTTAATAATTATTTAATTTTTTTATTCAACCCGTATAATATCGGTTTACAAATATATGCATTAAAAAAAGATACATTACCGAATTCAAGGAAAAAAGGTATATGTTTTTTGATTATTAGGAATTTTTTAAAAAAGAATAAAAGATTTAATTGTGTTTCGAATTCCTTCCAGTTTTATCTCAAAATACACTAGTCGTATAGGTGTCACTGGCGTCCAAAGAATATATGTTGGTGTCTGGGTAATGCTTCCCATTTCTAAAATGCAATATTTTTCTACTTTGTCTTAATAAAACATAAAAATCGTCTAATATATGTGTAAGGATCAACACAATACGTAGACCGATCTCGTAACGAATATGCGGAATGTAAACATTACGGTTGAGATTGAATTAATTAAAGAACATGAACACACAATGTAAATAACTTTGTTGTATTGCTCTCTGATTTTGCACAAGTTATAGTAAGTATGAAAATCAAGAAATGAGACAAAAGCTTACTAATTACATTACAAACTTCTAGTTATACTAATCTAGAAGTTCTCGCGCGAGTCATCGGTTCTCGCGCGACTTGATGTTGTCGGTGAGAATCAGTTTTCACGCGGCAACTTAGACTTCTCGCCTGGCTTGATCTTCTTCATCTTGATTTGATTTCCCGGCCTCTAGGTTCAACCCCTATAATCTTCCCTTAGGCTCGGTAAATCAATGTTTTTAGAAGTCCACATCATCAACCTGATAGCTGCCTCCGTAAGCATACATCTTGTTGGTCAAGGACTATGTGATCATCCAACCATACCGTGCTGCTATGAAATGAACAGATTCATCAGCTGCAATTGGGCAAGCCTGCAGCTTCATCAAATCATCTTTTCCAAATTTGAGCAGATCCACAGGGTCAATGACATGGTATTCTTTATCTTCATATTTTATCAACACTTGACCCGTCTCCTTTTCACAACTCCACCCCTTAAGCTTTGACAAGCTGTTAATTGGCACAGGAGCGAGAATAGGGACTTTCTTTGCATATCTTGGATACCTATACACTCGGATCTTCATCGGTTTGTTTGTGTTTGGATCTATTCGGGACTCATCTTCGATTACTTTAGATTTGCCAGTTTTAAAGTCTTTGAAGTTGGTCTTGCTTTGTTTCCAAATCATATTTCTGATCCAATTGGCTTTGCTATAGTTACTAGGGTTAATAAATGGAACACGACCCATGGCATATAAATCTGATGCTCTTAGAGTATGAAAGTCGTGTTCGTCTTGGAAGTACTCGATAGCTCCACCCTTTCTCTTCACTACATACATCTTCTTTTCTGCATCGTAAGCCTAACTGCTAAAAGGTTCTAAGTTCCCGTACCTTGTGAAATGTTTGGAATGCCTCAGTGTATGAATGAAAGCTGGTGGAGGAGGAGTAGTAACGGTTAAGTTCTCGACCTGACGCACAACACTTTGACCAGTAACATTAGCTGTCTCATCAGTCGTTTGCTGATTGCTCGACTCTCCTACGATTTCTCCCTCTTCAATCAATGTATCTGAAAACAAGTCTTTAAGACTATTTCCAAATATGTCGGCGTACTCTATGCTTTCTTCTAAATCATCAAAAATCCCAAACTCTTCTTCTTTCTCCTCAGCAATGATCTTTTGCTGGAATGTGTAAAATTCTCTTTCATAAGCAACTTCAGTAGCAGGGTCTAACGGTGTGTAATCAACTGGATTATAAGGACTTGGTCCGGAGATATTGTCAGTGCCCGATGAACTAGTTATACCAGTAGTTGCACCTATGTCTCCCCATTGATCATCATCATCATCATTTCCATCATCATCACCCTCACCATCATCACCATCATCACCATCATCATCCTCATCATCATCATCATTTCCATCATCATCACCCTCACCATCATCACCATCATCACCATCATCATCCTCATCATCATCATCATTTTCACCATCATTACTTGAATCATAATCTATTAAGTCTAAACCATCATCTTCGTCTACTGGGTTAGGCTCCACAAACGCCTCTCCAGTATAAACTACAGGTTGATCCTTAGTAGTCATATGAATATCAGTGATTGGTGACTCTCGATCAACATCAGCAGTCTCTGCTGTCTCTTCTTGAATAACAGGATCAACAGGGTGCTCTGTAGTAGGAACATGATCTTCAGTAGGAACATGATCTTCAGCAGGAATAGGATCTTCAGCAGCGTCAGGACCAGCAGATGGTTGTCCACTTGTTTCTCCAACTTTTGTGGTCCAGTGTTGTGTAGACTGAGATGACACACGAGCGTTGAGATCCCTTAAGTTCTGCTCTAGGATCTGAACATAGCTAAAAATAAATACTAGCTGATGTTCAACACCCTTGATCCTTTCATCTTTTTAATCAATTGCCTTTGTAACTCATTGATCATCTGTGTCTTCTCTAACATTTCTCTCTCTAAATTACATACACATTCATCAAGTGTGATACGTGTAGGTGAACTAGTCGGAGTACTAGCACCTTGTTTATGCTCAGGAGGAGTGTTGATGAAATCTTCCATACAAATGGTCTCCTCATTCACTTGTTCTTTAGGAGATGTGCTCAACACGTCAGCAGTGGTAGTGGGCATATCAGATGGAGTCTCTGTTGGTGTAGTCTCACTTACTGTAACTAGAGTCTCAGAAACAGGTATATCTTCCTCAATTGGCTCAGTGGTCACAGGGGTTCGACGTTTTCTTAACACGCCTCATCCTCTACCCCTACCACGAGGACTATCCCCAGTTCTTCTTGCCATCCTCTTCTTCCTACCTCTAGTGACTGGTGTTTCTTCAGGAATAAAATCTGCATCGCAATCCTCAGTAGTACATTTTGCCGGTGTTTCACGTACTCTGGGATGTTCCTGTAGTACATATGGCATATTCCCGATTTGATCACTATTAGTATCACTCCCAGAACTGAACCATGAGTCTATCTCTGCATCTATATCAGTACCTCTAGCACCTTAAGAACTCTCAGGTGCTTCTTAAGCAGACTGTGTAGATGTACCAGCAATATCATCTCTTTGATCATGACGAGTCTCAGTCTCATACGGCTGTTCCTCTACTTGAAAACCCTCAACAAACGTTCCAATTTTGGCAAAATTAACCCCATTCCAGGCATTTCCTCTAGCCCCCATAAGGTAAGTGAAAATATCTTTCTTTATCACCAGTACAACATAAGTAGACAAGCTGGATACTGCTAACTCAAGATAAGCAGCATTCACTATTAGCTGAATAAATCTCGGGTACATTACAAACTTCTTACCCAGTGTAGCTATCACATTCTTCTGTAACTCAGCAATGATTGCCTTGGATATGCTAAAAGGGAGTTCATTAACTAAAGAAATCAGCAGGGATCAAAACACCACACTTAGACTATCCATGCCAGCTTTTAGATTGCTAAGGCAATGGATAACTACATGAAATAAGTACTTCCAAAATGGTGGAAGACACTTCTTCTCAAGAGATGGATATCTATGATCATATCCCATCCTCTTAAGGTAGTCTCTTACTACATCATCATCTATCTTCACTGGTGTGTTGGCCTGATCTTCAAGTAATAATACACTGTTAATCACTTCTCCTGAAATCACTATCCTCTTACCCTTAACTGTGGCTGATATGCATGGTTCACCATCCTGATCAATCTCATTAACAGCAGTCTCCCAAAACTGATCTATAACTTCTGTGAAAATAGTGGGATTTGCTAAGATGACATAATGAATCTGGGATGACTTCAATCCATCAACAAGTGATCTAAACAAAGCCTTATCATCCGGTACATCTCCAAGAAATGCCACTGAATTATGGTTTTTATTAGAAACCAATGGTCGTGCCATCAGAAACATAGAATCAAATTGATAAGTACAAAATAATTCACACTTAGAACAAAAATTCACACTTAGAAAAAAAATTTGAAAAATGAACTTCTCGCGCGAAAACATCAACGACTCGTACGAAGACTTTAAGTTTCAGATTTAACATTTCGTGCGATAAGATGAGTTTTCGCTTGAAACTGACTTTAACTAAAAGTCAACTTCTAGCGCGACAAGTTTAATTTCATGCGAATAGTTCTGTGCGAGTTTGAAAGTTCTTGCGTCTGTTCATATTCAGCTTACTTTTCGCATGCGAAAAGTCTGTGCGATTTCAGAATTTCAATTGTTCAATTTTAGAGTGTTTCAACCATTAAAACATGATTATTAGATGTCGCCTAAGTCATTTTAAAGGTATAACATGTTTAATTTGTCCAATTTATCATGTATTCGTCATATGAACATTCGGTCAGGTAACAAACACATTCAAATCTAAATGAAATCATCTATATACCTTGTAAATCACTAAGGAATCACAATGCGAAGTAAGTGAATGCTATAATCACGGTTAAACTGGTTTTGACACTTAAAATTTTGAAAGTGAAAATCTGAAAGTTGTCGTGCGAATAGTGTGACTTTTCGCTCAACTGTAGTATTTATAGTACTCTAACTTCTCGCGCGAGAAGTTAGAGTTCTCGCATACTGAGACTTTTCGCATCAGTTGAACCTTTCGCATTTGTTTTAAACTTCTCACATCAGATGAACTTTTCGCATTTGTTTTAAACTTCTCGCATTAGATGAACTTTTCGGATGCGACAAGTTCAATTTTCCCTTTTAAAAGTTTTCAACTTTTTATTTTTCAAATTTTCAAAAATTTAATTATCCTTTAAGCCATTTGATTTGTTATGAAAATGATTATGTTTAACTAAGTGTTTTACAATTATTCTAACACCCTTAATTTTGTAAAATGTTATAAAATTGAAACAAGTTGAAAAACATATTTACACAAATAATTTTAACATACTATTCTACTTATTTATCATATAGTATGTATGTCTAAGACATATCTTTTAATAATATGCTCATTGGCATCTTTTATTGCTATATGGCTTTTTGGCTTCTTTTTGCTCCTTTTGTTTGTTTTTCTCTTTTTGTCTTTTGTTTTCATTTGTATATCTATTTTGTATTTTGATTTTTACATATATATACAATATCTAAAAGAAACTGGATTAGAAAGTAACTGGCTTAAGTATGACCAGACTATAACTCTCAGTCTGTTTTAGCATGGAATCAGAGTTACCACAAAACCTTGATAAGTTACCCACTTTCGTCATAGATAATTACTTTTAATGCATCATAGAATATATTGTTTTTTATTCTTGAATATTCAGCCTATCAACATATCAAACATAATCCAAGTCAGTTTATTGTAAGCCTTAGGATGCAACAAATCAAAATCAAGAAATATACTATCATTTCCTATATAATCTTGAAAATTTAATTTTCTCAATTTTTTGTAAACCAAAATCTTTTTGTACTTTTCTCCAAACTATTTACTCCTCCTAAGAACAAAATCTTTTTTAAGTATTTTCCAAATATCCTCCCCCTAAAATTATGATTATCTAAATAGAAAATAACAATTTTAACCAACAATAAAGAAAAAGAAAATATTTTGAAAAGGGTGTAAGAATAAATGTTAACCAAAGTTAATCATTCCCTAAGATTTAACTAAAAAGTCAAATCTGGAATGATCAAACGCCTTAGTAAGCAAATCAGCAATGTTATCATCTGTGAAAATTGATTCAAAATGGATAAGTTTGTGTTCAAAGCAGTCACGAATGAAATGCATGCGGATGTCAATGCGTTTTGTCTTTGAATGCTAAATTGGATTCTTCACAATGTTTAAAACTGCAGTATTATAACACAAGATTTTAGTATCATAAATATTTAGGCCATAATCAAGGAGTTGTTGTTGAATCAAAACGATTTGTGAACAACAACCTGATGCTGCCATATATTCGGTCTCTGCAGTGGATGTGGATACTGTCTCCTATTTCTTGCATTGCCATGAAATCAACCTATTTCCAAGAAATTGACAACCTCCAGTAGTAGATTTTTCTATCCAAGTTACATCCTATATAATCACTGTCAGTATAAGCAAATAAATTGAAATCAGAATTTTTAGGATACCAAAGGTCGAGTGTTGGTTGACCCTTGAGATACTTAAAAATCCTCTTGACAGCTTTCATGTGAGATTCCTTTGGATTACTCTGATATCATGCACACTGACAAACAGGAAACATGATGTCCGGTCTGCTTGTAGTGAGATATATCAGAGAGCCGATCATTGATCGATAAATGTGTTGATCAACATCTTCTCCCGTGAGATCTGGAGTTAAAGTAGGACGAGAAGACATAGGAGTAGGAGCTGTCTTGGAGTCTTGGAATTTGTATTTATCTGGAATACTATAAATATACTTTTCTTGATGTATCAATATTCCCTTATCATTTTGTTTAACTTGAATGCCCAAGAAAAAAATCATTTCTCCAAGAGAACTTGATAGGATCAAAATGGATCGATCTGTGATGATATAGTAATACAATTCAATCAAACAAACACCAGTAATCAAATCTAAGCAAACATATCACAAAAATTCATAGTTTCATTGATAGAATGCATAGAAAGTACAAGTGTAGAAAGAAAAATAGTTACAATTCGTTCAAAGATATTCTCAGGTGCTCCTAAGATGTATCTCTAAGATTCCTACACATACCTTATCTATGCTATTTATACTATCAATACAAAAGGAACAAATATTTACAAAATAGTCCCTATACTATGAAAAAAACTATACAAGACGCATAAAGACTAAATTTTAATCTTTAAGAAGCATCTACAGTTTGTTACCTGCTTCAAATCATCTCAAATTTCTTCTTCATTACTGCTTCAAATTCCATGAACAAATCATCATTGGTAGATCCAAAGATAATATCATCGACATAAACTTGAATGAGAATAAGATCATCACCAGTCTTCCATATGAATAAAGTTTGATCAATTGAACCTCGTGTATAACCATTTGCAAGCAAATGTTCAGTGAAAGTGGCATACCAAGCTCGAGGTGCTTGGTGTAAACCATAAAGTGCTTTGTCTAACTTGTAAACATAGTTAGGATGATCTGGATCTTCAAAACCTGGTGGTTTACAGACATAGGTTTCTTCTTTCAATTCGTCATACAAGAATGCAGTTTTAACATCCATTAGATATACTATGAAATTTTTGTATGAAGAATAAGCCAAAAAAATTCGTATAGCTTCTAGTCTTCCAACAGGAGTGTATACTTCTTCATAATGAAACCCTTCAATTTGATAGAATCCCTGAACAACAAGTCTGGCCTTGTTGCGGACAATCACATCTTTTTCATCCGTCTTGTTCTTAAAAATCCATTTCGTACCAATTAGCAACTTACCCTTTGGTAATTCACACAGATGCCAGACATTCAGCTTTTTGAATTGCATCACTTCGTCCTGCATGGCCTCTACCCAACTATTTTCTTTTAATGCCATTTCAACATTCTTCGGCACAACTTGTGATAGAAATCATGAATACAGACATGTATTTATCATTCCTGATTGATTTCGAGTTCGAACACATTGTGATAATAGACCAATGATTGCATCTGTTAGATGGTCTCTATGAATTCTCAACTTTGGAATAGCATCTTCAGAGATAACTTCATCTAAGTTAGACATGAGACCAACTAGTTCATCAGCAATGCTCCCTCCTTTAGGTTGATAAACAATATCTTCATCTTGAATATCATTGTTGACAGAAAGATCTTTAAATGGTACTTGAATTGTATCAATTGGATCAACTTGAGTAGAAGGGGAACTCTGATCAGAAACTTGTGGAGCTTGTTCAAAAACTGAATCATCATGAAGTAAATCCATATCAGAAACAGAAGTTAGAATAGCTGCAACACTTGAAGAAGAAGGTATATCTGAAGATATTTCTTTTGCTTGAGGAGTCATAGATCCAATATAATCAGCAAAGATATCTGGAATTGAGGATGTCAAAGGTAGATTAGAAGTAGAAACAATAGATGGTTGATTAAATGTTTCAAATAAAGAAGCACAATCATAAACCCATGAAGGTGCAGAACCTGCATCTGTTTTGTTAGATTCATGCCAATCAATATCAAATGACTCAGTTATTTGTTTAGATCTTTTATTATAAACCCAATATGCTACTTTGTTGGCTGAATATCCAACAAAATAACATTCATCAGTTTTTTCATCAAATATTGATTTAGACTCGAATGTGTTTAACAAAGTACAACAACATCCAAATGTTTTGAAATATTTGACTTTGGGTTTATGTTTGAAACAGATTTCATAAGGAGTCATATTTTGTTGTTTATTGATTAACACACAATTCTGAACATAAGATGCAGTGTTAACAGCTTTAGCCCAAAAGAATAACTGTAAT
This sequence comes from Flaveria sonorensis, assembly GCA_025506505.1. Taxonomy (NCBI): domain Eukaryota; kingdom Viridiplantae; phylum Streptophyta; class Magnoliopsida; order Asterales; family Asteraceae; genus Flaveria; species Flaveria sonorensis. Next base: position 22,510,157 of record CM046429.1, read on the forward strand.
TTGGCTGCTGATAACATAGTTCTGGCTGCTTCAATTAAAGTTCTGTTTCTTCTTTCTGCAACTCCATTTTGTTTCCTGCAGAACTAAATTGTCTTGCTATCCCCTTTGAATCACAGAACTCGTTCAAGATACGATTACAGAATTCGGTTCCATTATCACTGCGTATGCATTTGATTGTTTTGTCCGTCTGATTCTTCACAGGTGTCATGAATTTTATAAGAAAATGAGGTATCTCATCCTTGGTTGCTAAGAAGAAAACCCATGTAAATCTAGCAAAATCATCAGTAATGACTAAACAATACGCACGACGTCTCAAACTCAAAACACTAACAGGACCAAATAAATCCATGTGTAATAGTTGAAGAATAGAGTCAATTTTGGTATGAGCAATTACTTTATGAGGAATTTTATGTTGTTTGCCTTTTGAACATGACAAACAATGGTCTGTTAGTTGAAATTCTTTCAAATGTAGACCAACAACATGATTTCCTCTAACCAGCTTCTTCATAGTTTTAACATTTACATGTCCAAGACGACGATGCCATAACAATGTATCGCTTTCCAAGGCTTTAGATAACAAAGATGACATAGTTACAAAAGAATGTGTACCATTCATGTCTAGTAAATACGTGTCGTTGTCTCTCGGAGTTCTTAATAAAATCCAATCATCAGGAATTACAAAGTCAGGTTTTAGAATAAAACATTCTTTATCAGTGAAATGTGTTGAATACATTTTGTCATAAATTTGAGAGACACTAAGCAGATTATGTTTTAGTTCCTCTACAAAATTGACATCTTCAAAACTTAACATGCCATTTGTCACTATAACTTTCTTTGTAATCTTACCACCTTTGTCTCCCGCAAAGATAACATATCCTTCGTTGTAAGGTTGTATATTGTTTAACAGAGATATATTACAAGTCATATGCCTTGAACAACAACTATCTACATGCCAACACTATTGATAGCTTGTCTTGTTTGTTCCCGCACAATTTGAACAAATTTATTCATTTTGAGGAACCCAAGCCATGGTTGACTTGAGCTCTTTGTTTTCATCTAAATATGATACATTTTGCAATATCATATATCTTTTGTCATTGAAAACACATTTATCAACAATAATAGGCTCAGGTGATTTGTCTTTAACTTTCCATCTTTGAACTTGTTTGATCGGTAGTATGGTGGAACTGTTATCATCAACTTGTACTGATTTTACTTTTGACTTTTCTTTGTTTAAATCAGTATTGTTTTTAGCAAAAGAGTTTGACTTATTTAAGTTTCTTTTCAAATTTCCATTTACAAAGAAACGTTTTCTATTGTTTGAAATTGAATTATGAAATCTCTATTTGCTCGTCAATTGATGTTGACGATGATAATTTCTAGCCTTGTGATTTGGCTTTCCACACACATAACAACATATTTTATGATATGTATTTGATGATTGTAGGTTTTGCACGAACTGTTTTGGATAACTTTCATAGTTATCACAGAATCTGGCCTTAGTATGTCCTTGGCCTTTTGATTCTTTAACAATCTCTCTTTCCTTTTTCTCATTATGAATTGTTTGAGATGATTCTGGAGGAAATGAGGTAAGTTTCCTAGCTTTTAGATTCATTACTGATGCTGATGTTGCATGAATTATAGCTTTATCCTTATGAATCTTCTATACTGGAGTAGGACCAGTGTCTTTCAAACCTGTTCTACAAACATCTTGTTTCATAGAGTTAACAATAATAAAGATTTATTTTTAAAGAAATTAGCATTGGTTTCTTTAAAAATATGATTCTCCTTATCAATGTTGCCTTTAGAAACAAAATCTATTCTTGAAATCAGTTTTCAAGTCAGATATGGATGTTGTGACACGTTTACTTTCTTTGTTCTTAAAGTTCATTTTTTATTCCCTTTTCTTTTCTTTATTTGACATTTTTGAACAAACATTTGACTCAATGAAAACTGCTGATCTTTCGTTTATGACAGATGATGAATAACAAGATTGTTTTTCATTACAAATCTTATTTTTCTTAAAGTCTAGTTCATCATCGCTCTCCCACTCTTCAACCAACCCTTCTATCTTCACACTTTCTACAAAAAATTATCATGACTAATATTAATTTTAGTTTTTGTGACAGGGTGAACAGTCAGTGAAACACTGACTGAAGGTGTGAAGTCTGTGTTTGGTTGAAAACCTAATCCATAGGTCTCTTCATCAGAAGTTGTAAGATGAAGGCAAAAATGTATAATCATGATTAATTGGTGGTGCAATGTTAACATAGCCAACTCCACTTTCACCACCATTAATTTTTCATGTCATTTGAGACTTGATTATACCTTCAACCATGTTCGATGAAAGCTCAAATTTTTTAACAACCAATTTTGCAGACAAGAGTTCACTATTTAATTTGTTAATTTTTAAAGATAGTTTATCATTACGTGTTGTCAAATCTTTTATATTACACTCTTTATCATGAAGATTTAGTTTTGATTGGTAAATTGTTTTGTTTAAACATCTATCTTTTCTTTAAAAATTTTCTCATTAGATTAATATTTACGAGCTGGATATTGTAGTTTTCAACTTCCAAGATCAAGTATTCGTTGTGAACTCTATACCTGTTTACATTTTCTATGCAATTATCAGAACAAAGATTAGAATGTACCTCTTCAATTTCCTCTTGCTTCTTTGTCTCTTCAGGTACAACTTGTACCATGAAGGCCTTTAGAACAATCTTCTCTTCTTCTTTGATTCTTGAGTAATCTCAACAGCTTTTCTTTGTCATCACATGTAGATGCTGGAGTGAACTCAACAGCATTTTCCTTGTCTTCATTCTTGACTAGAGTATTCTTGATAGTCTTTTCCTTCACTTCATCTACCTTCTCCTTGACAGTGATTGAATAAGCTGGAGTAATCTCAACATCTATTTCCTTTTCATCTTCAGCATTCACTTTTACACTTTCAACCTTCTTCACTTCTACCTTCTCAAACACCCCATCTAACAAATCAGCAGTCACAAACTCAGCTAACACATTCTTCTCAACTTGATCTTCAACACTTTGAATTTCTGCTAACAAAGCAGTAGAAAGCTTCATATCTAATATCTCTATCTGGTTGGACCAGTCATACTCTCCTTTAGTCTGAGATACTAGTGCTTTGTTGTTTGAAGAACCAGCCTTATCTACTTTAGTTTCAATCTCCTCCGTGACCATTGTGTTAGGTGTATTAAGTCTTCCAGCAGAGAATGCTTCATAGCTGTTCATGAAGGTGGTAAATAGCAAGGTGTTTTCTTCTGCTATCTGAATTGTCTGCTTGTTAGGTTGGGAATTTGCTTGTTTACAGGTTGAGAGGATTGCTTTGGGAATGAGATGGAATAAATGAACATGATGATTGATCCTTGCTGTTGGATTGATGCTATTGTTGCTGTTGCTTAGGGTAATTCGGATTTAGCCATTTGGCATACAATGACAGCTCTCTGTTTATCATCCATGTCATAGGATTTGATGGTTTAGATCAGATCACTCAGGGATAGGGTAAACAAATCTTTGGTCCTCTTGATAGTAGTGCAGTTGTTGTTCCAGCTATACGGTAGTGAGTTTAACAACTTCTTGTTCACTAAAATGTTCTCTGGTATGATTCCTGCACTCTTCATCTTGGTTATCAGTTTAACAAACCTAGACATTTGGGCTTCCAAAGTTTCACGAAGATTCTTGGTTAAGCATGTCTTTCCTGCTTTCCCGCATGTCTTTGTTTCCCATTATCTGCTCTTCCATAGCATCCCATAAATCTTTTGCCTTCCTGAAGTCTTTGAATTTCTGGGCTATCTCAGTGGTAAGTGCCATTGTGATGGCAGCATACGGTTTGTCATCAAGCTCCATCTTTTTTATGTCTTCCTCATCCCATAAATGCTCAAGCTTTGGCACTAGGTCTCCCTTGTCATTAGTATAGATTGGGATGTATGGACCTTGTTTGATAGATCTCATCATCCTGGGTTCCGTGTAAATGACATGATTCTCGAAGCGATAGACCCAATCCGAATAGTCTTCCTCGCTGAGAAGTCGGGGAGGCTTTGTGCTAGTTCCGATCTCATTGTCGAGATTAAGTGTAGCAGTAATGTGCTTCAGATTTGTCATCTTTCACAACTTGAAATCAACATCCTCAAAATTCTTCAAACTTGAAGTTTTCGTGCGAATGGACAAGTTCTTGCGTGAAATCTCTTAAACTTTTCGTGGGGAAAGTTCTGTAACTGAATTTTGCGAAAACCTCAGCTTCTCGCGTGAAAGGAATATTATGTAACAAACTTCTGCGAATACTTCAACTTCTCGAGCGAAATACAACTTTTGGCCCGGATTCACCAACTTTTCGCCTGATTAGTTTGTGCAATTTTGAAGGTTTTCGTCTTTACTTTATCACCAAATGATTAAACTTTGATTAATGAAGTGTTCGATTAGTGATTTAGGTTTAATTAAGATCCAGTTGTCTCTAATTGATTCAATCAAGCTCAATTAAGCTCAATCAAAAGATAATCAGTTTCATCATCTTCAAGTATGAACAAACTTTGCTAAAATCAAGATCTTCGAATATCAATCAATCACGATTCAAGAACACTCCAAATCACTCACTTCAATCTTCAATCAACGATCAAAAGCTACAAGCTTGATACCAATTGTAAAGATCAACACAATACGTAGATCGATCTCGTAACGAATATGCGGAATGTAAACATTACGGTTGAGATTAAATTAATTGAAGAACATGAACACACAATGTAAATAACTTCGTTGTATTACTCTCTGATTTTGCACAAGTTACAGTTAGTATGAAAATCAGGAAACGAGACAAAAACTTACTAATTACATTACAAAACTTCTATTTATACTAATCTAGAAGTTCTCGCGTGAGTCACTAGTTCTCGCGCGACTTGATGTTGTCGCGCGTGAATCAGTTTTCGCGCGGCAACTTAGACTTGTCACATGTCTTGATCTTCTGCATCTTGATTTGATTTCCCAAGCCTCTGGGTTCAACCCTTACAATATGCGTTTTTATAAATTTACAAATAACTGTAATATGAATTTATAAGAATAAATTATTGGAATGCCAAATCCTTTTACTATAACAACAATCGTGAAAAAAAAAACTTCTACAAAAGACTTTTATAGGATGTTTTTTGTTCTAAACAATCTTTCATCCCTTCTCTCAATTTTTGTTCCCGAAATGTTATATTTTTCCAATTTTGGTTTTGAAAGATTATTAAATAAACTTGAACTCGTGGTGTGTGTCAATTCAGTGGATCATCGTGACTGAATTGACAAGAGATAAATCCTTTTTAAAAAGGTAATAGATAGTATAAAAAAAATAGCCTTTATTACAAATAAAAATCAAAATCAAGTTTAAATTATGAATTGTTAGGTACAAATAAAGCAAATTAGTTGTCGTTTGCATGATGATTTTCTCGAATCTGATATAATTAAACATTTATGTTGACACGATCTTTAAGGTCGTCAAGCAATAAAGATTTACTTGGATTAAAATTTATTTATAATAAATAAAATGTTATTGCCTTTTAATTTAGTTTTATATAATATTGTTAGTGGGCTCTAACCTTTATTCATATAGTTTTCCTATGTTTGTAATAGTTGTGGGTTTTTTTAGTAAACTAAACGAATTGAACCAAATAAAATCCTATTCATGTTCGTTCTTTACAATTAATAAGTAAAAGATTGAAGAATTCATAACGACATGAATTTTTTGCTCGTGTTCCGAATGATATTAGTTTGGATGTAAAGCTATTTAAAAAACAAATCTAAATCAAAAGGTTTTCTTTATTAGTACATCATGGATTCGTTGAACTAAATTATCCATTTAATGGTGTGACGAGTTAAAATTAAAATATCATATAAGGTCATACGGCGTGGCAATCCGGAGAGCCCGAGGAATTTCTAGTCTCGTGTGGGAACACCACCTCTAATCCCGGTGACACATTAAACACCCGACCCAGGGAAAAAATCCTAGACATCAACGTCCACTTTCTATTCTTTTCTCGGTCAGAGAAACCAAGGAAAACTAGGACAACTCCATGTAAAACAAGAAAAAACGATGGAAAACTCGAGAAAATAAAAATCTAACGTGACACTGATGCGTCACCCATGAAAAAATAAAGAAAACAAGGTGACTCCCTATGCCTAAGAGTTATGTCCGCGGGTAAACTCTTATTGGTGACCGTCAATATTTCTAATTGTGTTACCACATGACAATTATTGCTTTTATGACACACTTGGATATCCTTCATCTTCATTTCAGTTGAGACTTAAAACTCACATTCAGTTGTATACCAAATGATTAAAACATGCTTAAATTAGTTGTTAAAGGAAGATGTTGTCAAAAACACTCTTAAAAATTGTGTTTTGCCATTGGATTTCACTAAATAACTATTATATATATTTTAAGGTTTCACAAGTGGAATAGTATATATTATGGCCATTATGATTTGACCACCGAACTATGTTTTCTTACATGGTAGCTCATTATGCTTTTTTCTTGTTCCTTATGATTTTCACAGTCCACGTGTTGGTAGAGAGAGAGAGAGAGAGAGAGAGAGAGAGAGAGAGAGAGAAAGGAGAGGAAGATACTTTCGTTTCTATATCTTTTTGATCAATTCATCGGGGTGTTAATCGCCTCTCTATGTGTCCTTCTTAACGATTTGATCATTGCTATCATTGACTACTACTACCAGGTTCACAACTAGGAGTGGTGGTTAAGGTTTGTTTGCCCAAATCAAACATTTTTGTTTGGCTGGTTTTCATTTTTTCGGAACCTAAGGTGGCGATGTGTGGGGGTAGGAGAACTGTGGTGGTCACAATGGTTTTGTTAGCCATGATTGGTGGTGTTTGTTCTTTTCTTAGAAAGATGAGAAAATGTAGATACATTCACTTACTCTCTTTCTCTATCTCTAAGTCCTTTCATCATTACCATCACTGATCGTTGTTACTCGGTTCATAATTATGTGTAAGGCCCGGTTATCGACGACCTCACAGATTGTTTCATGAACATAATCATAATTCTTAAACTAAAAATTTCATAATAGTAATGCAGTGGAGACATAAGCATTCAGTCAACAACCAAGTCATGTTAGCAAAACCATTACATCACACGGAATTCATTGTTTTAACATTCATAAAACATAGAAAATCATTGAACGGGGTGCCAGCCTTTGATCCGGGTGCCACTTCATGCCCAATTATCAACAATTCAACTAAGCTTGGATTTACCTGATATGTATACTAAAAGTCAATGTCGTTATGTGAGTTCTAATTTCGATTTTAGAACTGTAATTTTTATACTCATAAAAACTTTCAAGAATGATAATAGTGGAAAAACTTTGTTTATTAACAAATCATATCATAGATTATTCACATAATAGAAAAATATCATGGGTAACGTACACTGTTCATGCCCAACAATTAAGTGAGGCTTATGAACTACTAGCACTAAGCTAGTTACTGTGAATATTAGCACGAGCAAGCTACAATGGTTGCAAGCACAGAGCTTGCCAATGAGTTGTCAGCACGAAGCAGACCTTTTAGATGCTAGCACAAAGTAAGACTTTGAGTTGTGAGCACAGAGCAGACCTTTGAGTTGTTTACAGAGAGAAGACCTTTGAGATGCTAGCACAAAGCAAGCCTTTGAGTTGTTAGCATAGAGCATACTTTTGAGATCCTAGCACAAAGCAAGCCTTAGAGTGCAAAAGCACGTAGCACGCCTTTAAGTAACAAGGGTAATCATATTAATATCCCTTTTTAAAACTTGTCTTGATTTAATAAAATTGGTATAAATGAGTATGAATCCCTTAGGCTTGAACAGTGGTTCGACATGTGTCACACCCACACTTATAGTAGAAACACGATGGTGTAACGGACGAGATCATCATAATACATTGATAGTTAATAGAGATTCATTAAATGATGAAAAAACAACATGTCATGACGTCACTCAACACGAACGGAGACTTGTGTCGCAGTTAGTCAATTCCATGACAAACATAGTCAAACAAGGATAATGATTTTGAATCCCATAACCCGGGAACAAGTAAAGGTAAACATGACCAACAATGATATCTTAAAGTAAAACATAATTGTTTGAAACGCTAGAGCAAGTCTAAAATGTATTCTTAAGGGTCATCACTAAGGCATCGTCTCTAGATATCCTCGATAATTGTTACCTGAAAATATATGATCAAAAGTCAGCACATTTTTGGTTAGTTCCCAGGATTAAATAAAGAATAAAAAAATTGATGTTGTCTAATAGTTTGTAGGACATAAGTGTATACAATTATAAGCAAGCAATATTACATGTAAACATGAGCCTCACAACTAAACCTATGACGTACACATAGATCTTGTCTGAACATATTCACCCAAGGGTCCATTCGTGACCACTGTCAGTCCCAACTAGTATACAACAAGGATGATGTGTCAACCCAATAAAACTATCAATACCTATCCGTTGGCCCCAACAGCGGAGGTAAATAGTTGTGAATAAATAACCACACAGAAAACTCATTCATATACTAGATATTAACTTATAAAACAATAAACACAACAGTCCCAAAGATTAAATTAGTTCACACCATAAAAAGGTGAGCATATTTTTCCCCTTAGGTTTTATAAATAATTTAATGAAAATAGGGCTGTAAAACTCACCTAGAAAAGATATAGCAAATAATGAAATCAAAAGAGCTTCTAGCAATGGCGTAACCCAAATAGTCAAACACTTATAACAATGTATAATTAAGCTTGTAACATGTCTTAATAAACGCTATTATGCACCCAATCTATCTCGGGACGGTTCGGGTTTATCGCATGCGACTCACTACACGCACATGCAGACATACACACAATTCACACACACACACTAAACACACACACACACTCATGGTACACACACTACACACATACACACAATTCATACACATACTAAACACACACAGTCACTCACGGCTCACACACTACACACATACAACTATACACACATAGTCAAACACCAACACATAATACCATTCGTATGCACACACCCACACAGCCATAACACCACCCCCTTCTATGTCTTGATCACACACAACACACATACAGAAAACACACACACCCCTACACATATACACACATGGCATGTTTATGCACAGACGTTAACAAACACACTCACACACAACACACACACGTAACACGAACCTAGACGCCACCATCACTCCATTAAATCACAAACCACCTATAAACAATCCCGACACAACCTAAAACTTGATCGATACCTGAACCGCGACGAAACGAACCGTACGAAATCGATATGAGATGATATTTAGACGAAACGAAACGGAACAGGAAAGACATTACATGCGGTTAACAATGGGAGAACAAGGGCGGCTTGACGGAGGGTACGACAGCTGCTCGGTTTGATCGCCAATTGGAGGTAGTCATGTGAGGGAGGGCTTGCCGGATGTCTGTCGTGTTCGGGGGGGGGGGGTTAGGGTTGCGATGATGTGCCCGACATATATATCTATATATATACGTATGTATATATATATATATATATATATATGTATATATATACGTATATGTATATATATATGTGTATACATATATATGTATATATATGTATGTACATATATATATATATATATATATATATATGTATATACATACGTATATATATATATATATATATATATATATATATATATATATATACATACGTATATATATATATATTATATATATATATATATATGTATATATATACGTATATGTATATATATGTGTATACATATATATGTATATATATATATATGTATACATATATACATATACGTATATACACACATATATATTTATATATATATATATATATATATATATATATATATATATATATATATATATATATATATATATGTATGAGATTTCAACACTAAACTTTAATTATAATAATAATAATAATAGTAGTATTAATATTACTATTAACAACATATTAATAATGTGATTAATCATAATTATATTAATAATGACTTCTAACAAAAATTTTATTTAATAACTTTAATTTATCATATTATAAGACTATGGTAAACTCACAAATAAATAAAACAATGAGTGGGATCGGAAATGAATTAATTACGCCAAAATAATAAATGCACAAGGAGGGATAATGAGCTTCGAGTTAATTGACGAACCTGTGAGTGACTGATGTCACAGTATCCACGAGTTGAGAGAATTTCATTCCGAAATTCAGCAGGAGTTAGATCCTGAAGCTCTATTCATGAACAAGTGCGGATATATAAGTTTCATCTAGTCTTCCCGTTCCGATGTAAATTCAAGCCCTCGCTTAGAGTTCCATCAAACTCTGACAATCGGGATCTTGCGGCGCTTCAAATGCATAACTTCTCGATCCATAATTTCTATCGGTTCCTCCGAAAAATAAAGTTTTTCATCAATCCTGATTTCCTCATTCGGTACATGAGGAGATCAATTGGCTAAACAATTCTTAAGATTCGATACATGGAACGTATCGTGTACGTTGCTATGTTCCCAACGTAACTTTAACCGATACGCCACAGGACCAATTCTTTTAGTGATCTCAAATGGTCCTACATACCTCGGAGCTAACTTTCCTTTCTTTCCAAACCGTACAATTCCCTTCCTTGAAGAAACTTTCAATAAAACACGATTGTCCACACTGAATTCCAGGGGTTTTCGCTGATTATCTGCTGATGTAGCGGTTTCTGGCTACCTTAAGTCTATCTTTGATTTAAAATATCTTATCAGTCATCTCCTGAATGATCTCAGGACCCGTCAATTGGCTTTCACCAACCTTAGACCAACATAATAGTGACCTACACTTCGTTCCATACAATTCCTCAAACGAAGCGCATCCAATGGTCGTATGATAACTGTTGTTATAAGAGAACTCAACCAATAGTAAGTGCGTATCGTAACTTCCCCCAAAGTTAATTACACATGCCCTAAGTATGTCTTCGAGAGTCTGTATCATATCATATGTTTTCTTTGACCATCCATTCCTGGTCATAATTGGTACTTAAATCTAACCGAGTGCCCATTGCCTATTGTACAGTCTACCAAAATTATGATGTAAACCGACTATCATGGTCTGATATGATTGACACAAGCACTCGTTGTCTAGCCACGATCTCATTTACATATAATCTTGCTAGCTTTTCCATCTTATAATCCTCACGAATTGGTAAGAAGTGAGTGGATTTCGTCATTTGATCCAATATGACCCAAATCGAATCATATCCGCAACTGGTTCTATGCAATTTAGTGATGAAATCCATTGCTATGTTTTCCCATTTCCGTTCAAGAATTTCCAGTTGTTACAATAGTAATAACAGTTTATAATGTTCAGCCTTAACTTTAGAACAGGTCAAACATTCGCTTTAGTATGTCGCAATCTCTTTCTTCATTCCTTACCACCAATATAATTCCTTAATATGTTGATACATCTTATCTGCATCGGGATAAACAGAATATCTCGACTTGTGTGCCTTGTTCATTTCCCATATGCATTCCACAAAATATTGTATGCCATCCTCCTTACAATTCATCTGTTTATCCAAACCACAAAGCTCCTCACTTGCAATGTTCACTTCTTTCAATGCCTCACCTTGTGCTGTCAGGATTTGAGCCTTCAAATTTTATTGGATGGTCATTCCAAAGGTTCATGCACATAAGGGTTTAACACGTTCCTTTCTACTCAAGGCATCGGCCATCATATTCGCCTTTCCAGGATGATATTGGATTTCACAGTCAAAGTCATTAAGAAGTTCCACCCACCGCCTTTAGCGCATGTTCAGTTCCTTCTGGTCGAAAATATGCTAAAAAAATTTATGGTTAGTATAGATGACGCAATACAAATAGTTCCTCTATATCTTAAGATCAAACACCACCACGCCTAATTCCAAGTCATGTGTCGTATAATTCTTTTCGTTAACCTTAAGCTGACATGAGGCGTAAGCAATCACCTAATCCTTCTATATTAACACACAACATAATCATTGGTGTGATGCATCATAGAATACAACAAAGTTGTTAGACCATAAGGGAGGGTCAATATTGGCACGTTTCACAATTTTTCTTTCAAAGTTTGAAAGGCCTCTTCTTGCTTACGACCCTAGTAAAATTTCTTATCTTTTTATGTTAGCATTATCAACGGTTGAGAGATTTTTGATTAATTCATGATAAATCGCTGATAGTACCTGGCTAATCCTCAGAATTGACTGATTTCTGAAGGTGTCTTAGGCGTATCCCATTTCATAACCGCTTCAATCTTTCTAGGATCAATGTGAATTCCCTTCTCATTAACCACATGTCTTAAAAACTTCACTTCTTGCAACCAACATTCACACTTCGAGAACTTGGCAAAAAGTTTCTCTTCCCCCCAACAACTTTAGTATCACCCGTAAGTGTTGTTAATGGCCTTCCCTTGCTCGGGAATATATATGAATATCGTCTATAAACATGATTATAAACTTATCTAAATACGATTTGCTCATCAAATCCATGAATACTACTAGAGCATTGGTCTGTCCAAATGGCATGACTAAGAACTCAATAACGAGCTCTAAACGTTGTTTTTGGTATGTCATCCCCGTGAACCCTTAAATGATGATAGCCCGATCAAAGATCAATTTTAGAGAAGTATAACGCTCCCTACAATTGATCGAATAAATCATCGATTCTGTGAAGAGGATACTGGTTCTTCACAGTCAACTTGCTCAACTCATAATAGTCGATGCGCATTAAGAACATCCCATCCTTCTTCTTGGCAAATAGTATCGGTGCTGCCCATGGCGAGTGACTTGGTAGTATGAAACCTTTATCCAATAACTTTTGTAACTAGCTTATTAACTCTTGAATTTCTGATGGTGCTAGCCGGTAGTGTGTCTTTGCTACGGGTGTTGCTTTAGGAATCAAGTCAATTCGGAACTCCACCTGTCGAGGAGGAGGCAAGCCGAACAAGTCGTCAGGGAATACTTCCAAAAAGTCTTGCACCACCGGGATATCTCCTAGTTTCCTCTCATCCGCTTTCTTTTCCACTACATGCGCTAAGAATGCATAGCATTGCTTCTGTAAGCATTGAAGAATCTTCATGCAAGAGATAAGCCTTGGGTGGTTTCTTCCTTGATGTTCTCCTTGAATCTTGAGCACATTGCCATTAGGCATAGGAACTCGCACAATTTTGTCTCGACAGACAATCTCGGCTCCACATTTTGATAACCAATCCATTCCCACTACTACATCAAAACTTCCCAATTCAAAAGGTATCAAATCTATATCAAAGGCATAGTCCTTTAACATTCCTCAAACATTAAACTGCAACCTCTAATTATCTCGTTAGCTTCTACAAACTTACCATTAGCTATTTCTATAAAGTAACTAGTCTCTAGCTCAAACCAAACAGAAAGGCAAATTCAGAGAAAATGAAGTTGTTGTTTATCACGGAATCAAATCATACGGATGCAAAATGATTATTGAGAATGTATTTACTCGTAACAACATTTGGGTCCTAACAAGCATCATTTGCCCCAATCACAAATGCATGTCCACGTGCAGCATTCCCCTGATTCGTCTGGCCCTGATTGTCGGCTATCGCCATCACTTGGTTCTGATTATTCCCTGGTTGGCCTGGTGCCCGACTCAGCCTAGGGCACATATTCCAATAGCGATCAAGGCTCCCACACTCATAACAAGCCCTTATGTTTATCACCAAAGTGACTACGTTTATCATTGCAACCAAGTTGGGTGCCACCCTACAATCCCTTACAAAATGCCCCTACAATCCTTTGCAAAATGCCTCGGGCACCTATAGTTCTGTAAGGCCCCGTTCCCGGGACGCTTACAGCTGGACAATCATTGCACATAAAACATAAAACATATATTTAGGTGTACTAAAACAACGCAGCGGAATAATTTAAAATCATTTCATTCATTGCTTTTACAAAATAATACAACATTCGTAATCGTTACAAAATATTTTTTGTTCGCATTACAATGCAAAAATGTCATAATTTAAACAATGGATGCCATCCCAAAAACGCCAAGTAGCTGCCCCGTGCCATCCTCAGCAACATTACCTGCCAACTGGAAAATACATAAAAGTCAGCGTTGCTGAGTGAGTTCTAGTTTTATAAATAAAATATTTTTCTTTCGTTTAAAACCGTTCTTTACGTTCATTTGCGATCATACATCATACGTACACATAGATAATATTATTATTATCTTCCATCGTCATTCGTTAACTTACATTCATTCATCATCGCACGTCATCATTAACATTCGTTACCTTCCTTTCCGTACCTTATGTACATACATCACTTCTCTACGCTCCAGGCTAATGCCACGAGCTATACCCCAACGTCATGCATAAAGCGGGTACTGGGCCGAAGTCTATAATTAGACTCCCATACATTGTGCCCGGTGGCCTGACCACAGTACCGGGGTAAATTCATTTGGACCAATGCCATGTGCTACACCCCAAACATCATGCACAAGGCGGGTACTCGGCTGAAGTCTATAAATAGACTTCAAACATCATGCACTAGGCGGACACCAGCACCGGGGCAAGCGACAATGGTCCCATACATCTGGTCAGTCACAAAGACTAGACCCCTAGTGTGCATCCTTCCGGGGTAGCTAACCTGCACACAGTTGAGCTAACACCTTTCATTGGGTGTGAACCTCCATACATTGCTTGCAAGACTTTTCTTACCTCCGTTCATTCATTAATGCATGCATTCATTCTCTCTTTATGTTCCACTTATCATTATCATTAATTTCCACTTTACGTTACATAATACTTTTCATTCATTTCATACCCATAACACGTAAGTCACGGAATATACATAATAGGAACATAAAGTCAACATAACACATTCATACATAGCATCACATAAACATCACATACCCCATCACACATCATCATAAACATCATGCATCAACCATTCACATACGTTCAACATAAAAACATAACCGACCCTCCGCGAGGCAGAGGGGGTTCGGGGGTGGCAGCCCCTGACAGCAGGGTCCTAGGGGCAGCAGCCCCTATTGGGGTCCAAGGGGCAACGCCCCTGGCTGGGGCCGGACTGGAAAAATCGATCTTCCTCTTAAAACCTTTTAAATTCTTGGGCATTTAAAACATACATTCAGTATGCATTTCCAGCCCCAAACAAGTTTAAAACCTTTAAAATAAGGGATCTAGAACTCACCTGGACACAGTGAGTAGCTACTCAATTAAGCTTTCTAAGCAAGGGTCGCACTACACAGCCTGCAGATAAGTTAACACTCAAAGGGGTTAATTTCTGCCTAATTTCGCTGCTAATTTCGCTGCATGATCAGTAGTTTCGCTGCTAGTTTCGCCAGCAGTTTCGCTGGCAGTTTCGCTGGCAGTTTCGCTGGCATCTGCGCTGCCAGTTTCGCTGCCAGTTTCGCCCAACTTTCGTTGGAAATTCAAGTCTGCGAGACTACATGCGAAACTATAGTTTCGCAGGAAGATCCATAGTTTCGCTGGACGACTACATAATTTCGCTGGACGAACACCCAGTTTTGCAAAACGGGCTGAAATTATGAACCAACCCATTTTTGACCCAAAACTTCAATCTTTTACACCCAAAACCTTGGTTTATCACCCAAGAAGCTATATCTAGCTTTTTACATGTTTTCTTACACAAAAACGTGAGTTTTGGGCGATTCTTTGCCACTTTCAAAAACCCCAAACCCTAGAATCCGGGTTTGCCCTTAAAGAACCGATTAAACGATGTATCTTTCCTGGATTCTTGGTCTTTTCTTGTTGTTTGGATGCCCACAAACACCGATCTTCAATCTCTTGATCCACCAAGCCTTGAATTACCACTTTCTCTCTCTACACTCTCTCTCTAGAAGTTGGGTGTTGAGTTGCAAATGAGAGTGGCTCAAGCTGACCCGTTTATATATACTGGGCGTTCCCGGGATCTTAAACTTGCCGAACACATAACCCGCGAGGTCTACTCGGTCCATACTCCATTTCCCGCTCATTTTCTTTAAATAATCCCAGCTAAGCCCATTATTATTAACTGGCTCGTTTCGACTTTATTCCGGGTGTTATAAGTCCACCCCCCTTATTTAGGTTTCGTCCTCGAAACCTGTTAGTCACTGAATATTTGAGGGTAATGCTGCCTCATCTCTTCCTCAACTTCCCAAGTGGACTCTGACCCCTTCCTGTGCTTCCACTATACTCGCACAAGTGGAACCACTTTATTCCTTAGCTTCTTCTACTTGCGATCGATGATCGCCACTGGTTGCTCCACATAATTGAGCTGTTCATCCACTTCAATGTCTTCTAGTGGTATGACCATATCTTCGTCGGCTAAGCACTTTCTCAAGTGACATACATGGAATGTCGGATGAATTCCACTTAACTCACTGTGCAATTCCAACCTATAGGCCACCTCTCCTACTCGAGCCATGATTCAGAAAGGCCCTATATACCTCGGGCTCAACTTACCCCGCTTCCTAAACCGAATTATGCCCTTCCAAGGGGAGACTTTCATCATAACTCTATCTCCCACCTTGAACTCAATCGGTCTATGTCTCTTGTCAGCATATGACTTCTGCCTATCTTTAGCTGCCTTCATAAAGGCTTTGATCTTTTCGAGTTTCTCAGTCGTAGCCTCGATCACCTCAATACTTCCCAATTCTTTCTGACCAATATCACCCCAACAAACGGGTGTCCTACATCTCCTACCGTATAACATCTCATAAGGAGGCATACCAATGCTGGCATGATAACTGTTATTGTATGAGAATTCTGCTAACGGGTAAATGGTCATCCTAACTTCCACCAAAATCAATGATGCATGCTCGAATCATATCTTCAAGCATCTGAATGGTTCTCTCCGATTGACCATCCTTCTGTGGATGATAAGCCGTGCTGATGTGTAACCTCATCCCTATAGCATCATGAATCTCTTCCAAAACTTGGATGTAAACCGAGTGTCACGATCAGACACAATAGACACCGGTAAACCATGATGACTTACGATCTCTTTGATGAATAGATTCGTGAGTCTCTCAAAGGAATACGTCTCTCGGATCGGTAGGAAGTGAGCACTCTTCGTCAGACGATCAACTATCACCCATATGGCATCATACCCTCTCGCGGTACGTGGTAGCTTTGTAATGAAGTCCATGGTGATATGCTCCCACTTCCACTCGGGTATATCCAATGGTTGGATCTTCCTGTATGGCTTCTGATGCTCTGCCTTCACTTGCAAGCAAGTAAGACACTTACTCACGTACTCCTCTACGTCACGCTTCATACCCGGCCACCAATTATCTTTCTTCATATCCTGATACATTTTCATGGCACCGGGATGAATGGAGTATCGAGTCTTATGAGCTTCGTCCATGATCTTCCCACGTAGATCCCCATAACGAGGAATCCACATTCGTCTGAATCGGGTTTTAACACCGAGAGTGTTTTCTCTTAACTGCACGACCATACCTCTCATCCTTTTGGATTAAGACGATCTTCTTTCAATGCCTCGTCTTGAAACTCCTTGACCTGCTTCATTACGTTTGAGGTCATAACCAATTGATAAGCCTTCACCCGAATCGGCTCAGGTCTCTCCTTTCGGCTAAGGGCATCCGCCACTACGTTGGCCTTGCCCGGATGGTAATAGATCTCACAATCATAATCCTTTATGAGCTCCAACCATCGCCTCTGCCTCATGTTCAGGTCCTTTTGCTTGAAGAAGTACTTCAAGCTTTGGTGGTCCGTGAAGATTATGCACTTAGTTCCGTATAGGTAGTGCCTCCAAATCTTTAGTGCAAAGACCACAACTGCTAAATCCAAGTCATGAGTAGGGTAATTCACCTCATGAACCTTCAATTGTCGGGATGCGTAGGCTATAAACTTTCCTCGCTGCATCAACACGCAACCCAACCCCGAGCAAGAAGCATCTGAATAAACCACCAAATCCTTGCTTCCTTCTGGTAATGATAAGACAGGAGCCTTGGGCAACCTTGCTTTTAACTCCTCAAAAGCACTCTCTTGATCTTGACCCCGAACAAACTTCACGTCTTTGCGGGTCAACTTAGTCAGCGGAGAAGCTATCTTGGAGAAGTCTTGGATGAACCTCCTATAATAGCCCGCCAACCCCAAGAAACTACGGATCTCTGATGGCGTCTTTGGAGGCTTTCATTGCATCACCGCCTCCACCTTTGCCGGGTCCACCATAATCCCCTCGGGATTTACCACGTGACCCAAGAACTGAACTTCGCGCAACCAAAATGCGCACTTGGAGAACTTAGCATACAACTTCTCCCTTCTCAACGTCTCTAACACCTCTCGAATGTGACCGGCATGCTCCTCCTTGATCTTCGAATAAATCAAGATATCATCGATGAACACAATCACTGATTTATCCAATATCGGCCGACACACTCGATTCATCAAATCCATAAAAGCAGCTGGCGCGTTTGTTAAACCAAAAGACATAACGAGAAACTCGTAGTGTCCATAACGCGTGCGAAAAGCTATTTTAGGAATATCTTGTTCCTTCACTTTCAACTGATGGTAGCCAGATCGAAGGTCTATCCTTGAGAACCAACTGGCACCTTGGAGCTGATCAAACAAGTCATCAATCCTCGGTAACGGATAACGGTTCTTCACCGTCAGCTTGTTCAACTCACGGTAGTCAATACACATCCTCATGCTACCGTCCTTCTTCTTCACGAACAAGACCGGAGCACCCCATGGTGAGATACTTGGTCTAATGAACCCCTTATCAAGCAACTCTTGAAGTTGCTCAATCAATTCCTTTAGCTCAGAGGGGGCTAACCGATACGACGCCTTAGCAACAGGTTGGGCACCGGGTATCAGATCGATCTGGAACTCAATCTCACGGTCTGGCGGCACATCTGGTAAATATTTTGGGAACACATCTGGGAAGTCACACACAACCGGTACATCAGACAGTTGTGGTGTTGGCGTATCAACATCCTTTACGTGGGCCAAGTAGGCACTACACCCACGCCTTATACACTTTCCCGCCACCGCCATTGAAATCACCTTCGGAATCGTAGTAACTCGATCACCGTAAATCGTCACCGAACTCCCGTCAGGCGCTGTCAGTCGAATCATCTTCTTGCGACATATGATATTCGCCTCATAGGCCGCTAACCAGTCCATTCCCAGGACTACATCGAAACCGCCTAAGGTCATCACGAACGGTCTAACAAGAAACCTATGACCTTCTAATTCTATGCCACAGCCTTCTATCATCTTAGAAATCCTGGTAGACTTACCTATGGCAGTTTCTACATCGAAGGGCTCCTCAATACTCCTACTCCTAATGGGCAACTTAGCACAAAAGGCAGCAGAAATGAAACTCTTACTAGCACCAGAATCAAATAACACTGAGGCAAGAGTTTGGTTTACTAGGAACGTACCTGACACAACATCGGGGTCCGTCCTAGCCTCCTCCAGAGTCATCGTGAATGCCCTGGTGCTCGCCCTCTGCCCTTCAGTCCCGGTGGTCTTCATTCCCCTGGAACTCTCTGCCCTTGGCTACCTGCAATCTCTACTCATGTGGCCCATTTCGCCACAGTTGAAACACTTCATCACCCCACAATTCTTGGCCACATGCCCCAATCTCCCATACTTGAAACATGCAGTTGATCCCCATCTACACTCCCCAGCATGCTCCTTCCCGCATTTACCACACTTCTTTGCTCCCGAACCGAGCGTGACCATACGTCGGTCATCCATCCTTGTAACCTTTTCGTTTGGAGCGGCCCCGCCATGTCCAAACCGCTTACCATTCCAGTTCTTATCGCCACCACCACCCTTCTTACTCACCTCCGCCACCACCACTTCCCTTTCATCGTACAGCCTCCCAGCCAAATCCACCACCGACCTAAACGTACTCGGCCGGGCGATGATCATGTGCCTGCGAATATCCACCGGCAAGCCTTGGATGTACCTCTTGATCTTTCGGGGCAGAGGGGTCACCTGATCTGGCACCAGCCGTGCCATCTCATTGAATTTGGTGGTGTATTGCTGATGTGTCATGGTTCCCGCCTCCAGCTGCAGGAACTCCCTCTCCACCTTGTCCAACTCTCTGTGAGGACAAAACTCCTCAATCACCAGTTTCTTCAGCTCACTCCACCTCATTTTACCAATCGCCCTACTACCCTCGGCTTGGACGATATTGTCCCACCAGCACAGAGCCGAGTCCACAAATGAATGAGTGGCAAACTTCACCTTCTGATCCTCCCGGCACTCGCTGATATCAAGTACAGCTTCCATCTCTCTCACCTACAGGTGAGCAGCAGCAGCAGTGCCGTTGCCATTGAAAGTCAGGGGCTTGCATCTTCGAAATGCCCTGTAGTTACAGCCTCGTGCTGCCTCAGGCATAGGCTCTTCTTCCTCCTCCTAGTCAGTTGAGACAACCGTCTCATTCCCCGGTTGCTCCCTTACTCTCGAGGACCTATTCCTCTCTTTTCTTTCCCCTTCTCTTACAGCCTTTTTTACTTCGGTCACCACAGATGGTAAGATCGTCTGCATGACCTGATGAACCTCCCCTACAACAGCCTCCTTCACCGAGGCCCTTAAGTTAGCACTTTCATCACCACCCTCCAGATGAGGGGTCTCGGGCTTTTCATGAGCCACCTCTTCAGCCCTAGGCCTTCCTCTCGTGACCCGTGGTCCAGCACCACGTCCACCATGACCTCCACCTCGAAAAGCCTTTGAAGATCTACCACCGGCCATCCTCAAACACGCTATACGATTCAAACACTAACACGGTCATTCAAGGTAATAGCTCAGTTTATGTCAAGTATAGTAAGTCCCTAATTACAGTGGCCAGTTGTGATTAGCCACTTACTTTACTCTTCATACCCCAAGCATTTCCTATCCTAACTACATCAGTATCTAAATCTACTAAGAAGCACATAAGCAACATAACTTGCGCACGTAATACCGGTTAAATTTTAAGAAAATACCTGATGGCACGTAGCTACTCGGACTGGCATCCCTTCCATTTTGTCCCATTCTCAGTTTAAGTTAAGGTTTCTTTTGAAAATATTTACCCGTTTCACTTAAACTTTGGCTCTGATACCAACTTGTACGGCCCCGTTCCCGGGACGCTTAATTTCGCTGGACGACTACATAATTTCGCTAGATGAACACCCAGTTTCGCAAAACGGGCTGAAATTACGAACCAACCCATTTTTGACCCAAAACTTCAATCTTTTACACCCAAAACCTTGGTTTATCACCCAAGAAGCTATATCTAAGCTTCTTACATGTTTTCTTACACAAAAATGTGAGTTTTGGGCGATTCTTTGCCACTTTCAAAAACCCCAAACCCTAGAATCCGGGTTTGCCCTTAAAGAATCGATTAAACGATGTTTCTTACCTGGATTCTTGGTCTTTTCTTGTTGTTTGGATGCCCACAAACACCGATATTCAATCTCTTGATCCACCGAGCCTTGAATCACAACTTTCTCTCTCTACACTCTCTCTCTAGAAGTTGGGTGTTGTGTTGCAAATGAGAGTGGCTCAAGCTGACCCGTTTATATATACTAGGCATTCCGGGACCTTAAACTCACCGAACACATAACCCGCGAGGTCTACTAGGTCCATACTCCATTTCCCGCTCATTTTCTTTAAATAATCCCGGCTAAGCCCATTATTATTAACTGGCTCGTTTCGACTTTATTCCGGGCGTTACAAGTTCACGCACACCCAACACGACATAGATTGTGGGTGATGAAAATTATACTTACCACATTTAGGATGTTGCCCAACATAATCCTTTCTCCCTTGGTTAGCTACAAATTTTCTCTTCACTTTCGCTTTCTTATCAACTTTCCTCCTGCTTCTTTACATGATTCCCCATTATCCTTCCTTTTCTCACCACCTTTTACCTAATACCCCAGTCCTCACCATTTCATCGGTCAAAGTACAGGCCTTTAAAATCACACTTTAAATTATGGGAGGAGCGGCAGCAGTTACCATTGCCCTAATTTGAGGAGCCAAACCCCAGATGTACCTTTCGATCCTCTTTAATTTTGGGGTCACCAAGTGTGGAACAAGCCTAGCTAGTTTGTGAAATCGATTCATATATGCCGCATGTCTAGCTCCTACCATAGCATGATTCCAGAATTCATGCTCCAGCTTCTGTATTTCATTATTAGGGCAATATTCCCCTTCAATCAAGGCCTTCAATTCATCCCATGTCATTTGCATTGTCACCTCCTGTCACACCCTCAAATTCCACATGCAGGGTTTTACCGCGAGGCATGTGAACAAACCAGGATCTTAGTCATTAGTTACTCAGAACGACTCTATATGCAACATTTAAACAAATCAGAGTTTAAAACTTTAAAATATTTGCGGAAGCATTTTGTAAATAACCCAAACACAAGGTACTAAAAGTAAATTGCGCAAAACACGCGCCCAAACCAAAATATGTAAGTAAATGCTAGAAACTACCTAAGAAAAGCATACTAAAAGTGTCAACACGGTGGTTGGTGAGTTCAAGAGTTTGCGTTAATCATAAATCAGTACAGTTGTAAAACATAAGAAGTGCATTGAAATAGATAGCTAGTCTATATTCACAAGTAGTAACCATGGTGATTTCGTGATCAAAGCTGACTGTGTTCGTTGTTTGCCTCCCATGATGACATACCAGGTCGTGACACTGTTAGTAGTTTAGGACAATATTGCACCCGTTTGACCTCGAGTCGCATAGGTGGGGCTTGTCAAACCCAGTAGTACTACCCAAGATTTTCCACTATATACCAATATTAACGATCCGAAAGTATGAGGACTTCCATGGTATAACCCACTATGTTACACTATACACAACTTACTATATTAAAGCGTTTATAAACCAGTATGCTATCTCCCCCAAAAGAGAGTGTATAAGAAAGTGGGGCATGAACTCACCTGGTGCGCAAACGAATAATAGTAAAAGCTAACAGTGAGCGGAAAGACAACCTTCAGAGGTCACCTAGAACACGCAAGTACATAAGTACGTATACAAAAAATCTTTAACAACCCTAAGTGCTCAATAAACAAATTGACTCAAGGTTTTGGAAAACAAGACACATTAGACCCAATTGACCCGTTAGTGACATGTCAAATTAAGTTCTTGTTTGATCAAACATAACAACCAATAATTCAACAAACCATACCAAATTACTATGAAAGTTATTCTCATAAGCCACAATGTAACACGTAAATCAGGTTATCATACAACGCACGTAATCTGATTCATCATACAACACAGATTCTAATTTATATTCCTTTACAATGCACATTGGGTTTAGTCACTCACAACGTGCCATGTGAAGCCACTCACGGCTACACACTCTAAACCTTGCCAATCCTACAAAGTAGGGGCCTCAGATTCGCACGCGTGTATGATACCCATCAGCAATATACCACATGTAACCCATGCAAGCAAGACATAAACATTATAATAATCGATAATGACAATTCATCCTAAAATAAAACATGTATACTTGCACATTTTCCAAGAAAGTCCATATGTCTCCATAGTTGTACCAACTAATTATATGACCCAGTCATTACAATCCAACACATTAAACATCATCCTGAAACATTCTAACATGATCCTAATATCATAAACAAGTCTAACTCACAATATCCAATGATCTTCAAAATTAAAGTTTCCCTTTTGGGAAAGTAATATCCCAAAATCAATCTAGCACCCAATTCATTCATGAATTCATCAACATCATGCCTAATCAAGTCCATGCTATCATCTAGACACGACCAACATTATCAAATCATCATAATTCACAAATCTTATATCCAAAAGTTTCTACTTATAGTAAGGTATGAACTACATGTTCAATTCATGGATTTCTTGCATAATAATCTTAACCCAACGTTCATACAACATCATTAACATTACAACATCATCAATCTATCATCAATTCATCAAGTTCATGCACAAAAGTTACTATTATTAGTAAGGTATTAACAACGCATCTAAACCACGAATTTCTTGTATAATCCACGTAAACTAGCATCAATACAATCTAACTAACATCATACAATCATCAAACAATAAAAAACCGTCATTCTAAGCAAGAATCGAACTAGGGTTCGGCCAACCCAAGAAATCATGAAAAACTCATAAAAATCTAACCTTTAATCGTGTAATGGCCAAGAATTGAAGTTGCTAACATGTTGTAACCTTTGAAACTCGATCAAAATCAAAGCTTGATTGTTGTTCTTGGGTTGAAATCGCAATGTGTGTGTGTGTATGGTGATGGTTGCGGCCGAAAGGGTGGGGAGGGATTAGGGTTGGGTTTAATTTTGTTAAGTTTTATTTTAAGGTAATTACACTTAACCCCCATTGTTTATATTTTATAAAGCTAATCTTTTAAACACTTTTTAAAAGGTTTTAACTACTAAACACAAATATTATTGATCATCAATAATCATCCTGTATAATTTTCACTTGCTACAAAACACATGAAATACATATAACACGTCGTCACGTTACAAGATAAAATTCACAAATAATATTTAAAATCACATAAGCACATAAGCACAACTTAATAATCACATTATTAGTTAAATTATTATCTGATTATCATAGATAATTGTTATTAAGTCACCAACGTTCAATGACAACTAGTGTGTGCTCACGACACGTGTATGCAAGACCTAACGGAACTAACGGAGTTTGGTAACGAAACATAACCGGATGTCACATTATCCCCATGTTGAAATAATTATCATCCCGAAAATTGCATTACGTGGTTGAGTTACATCATTGATCTACTGCATTGGAACAAAGAAATCGAGTTAGTTTCAAGTGGGTTGTCACACCTCCCTACCCCTTGCCTAAATCTGAGTGTTCCACCAAGTTAATGCCTTTTCTTGTAGTGAAGGTAGCATATTTGATCTTTCGACTATCCAAGCACTCACTAATGTCGATCACTACTTCCATCTTTTCAATCCACCAGGTTAATGCTATTGCTCCACCTTTTCCATCAAATTTCTTGGGCTTACAAGCCATAAACTCCTTGTAAGTACATCCTAGCCTCCTTCCACCATCTACATATCCATTCCTATTTCCACTTCCATTAGCATTGCCATTGTATGGTCTGTTGCCATTCCCGTTACCAGGACCATCACCATTCCTGTTCACGTTCTCATTACGATTCCCATTTCCCAGTCCACCTCTTTTTTTATTATTGTTCCCATTCTCTCCTTCATACCCATTCTCATCATTTTCCTCACCACTTTCATTCCCTCTATTATTTCCATTAGTTGTTGCTACCCCCGTCGTCATGGATCAAGATGTTATCACATGTGCTATTATGGTCGGGATGAGCGTAGCTAACTGCTGAGCAAGCATAGCAACTATATAAGGATTTCCAGATCCATGGTTATTACCAGCTAGACCTCCTTCATCTCCTCCACTAGATGCTTCACCTGTATCACCATCACCTCTTTCTCTAACTCTACCTCTACCTTTTTGGGTAGCACCACCATGACTGTTACTGTGAGTGACTCTTCTGGGTAGAATTTTCTAATTAACCAACGATAATATATAAGCTTCAATCATGTCAAAGGTTTACCACAATTCAACCATCCATGCGCAAATAACATATCATTGCAAACCATATAACTCATATGATAATATCACAGACAATTTCATAATAATATAAAGCTCTATTTTCGAAGATGATAATATCCCAAACATGATAAATACCAAAATATCCAAAACACATGCATACTAATAGTCTAAAAAGGTTCAAATAAGAAATATGAAATAACTAGAAATGAAATCCCAGCAACTCTTCATTTCTTTATCAAGGCTTGTGTAGTATCAACCCTTTCTGTCACCACTGCTGAAGGAACTGGAGGGGCTCGGGGGCTGGTCAGGGTAGTCATCCCACATACTAGCCCCATTTGCTAGCAGCTAGATCTTAATCCAATTAGCCAGGAATACCCTCTTCCTAGCCATCATCATCCTCAATGATCCTACGCTGTTCACACGGTACGACCCTCTAGGGTTGTCGGGTACCTAGGGTCCCGCATCAGGGGTGTACCTTACAATCGCCAACAATGCACAAAAAGACACCTCAGGTGCAACGGGATCAATAGGAGTGATCGATCGAACAGGGATCTCAGGTGCTATAGGAACAGATGGCGTAACATGAAAAGCAGGTAAACCCAGTACGACAGGGTTAATCTAATTTTCCTCCTCGGATGACTCCGACATAAACTCTTCTAGATTGGATTTCGTATCTGATGACGAATATAACAAATGATCTTAGAGAACCTCCTCAGGTTCTGACTCAAAATTAGATAGGACGATACGGGATGCGGAAGGAATGGAAGGGCTGGAAGAAGACATTTTATAAGGAAAAATTATAAGTACTTTTCCTCAGGTAAAAGAAGTTAAATAATAAACGAGTGGTTAATCAAAATATGACGAACATGCATGTAATATCAAATGAACACAAACCCTAGTATGCATTCTACATGAATGTTCTTAGGTTATAGTCTAGGTCGAGTGATCCACCTAATTCTCTATCACCAATGGATCTTATATCAATCAATCACACCCTCGCTTATAAGAAAAACATGAAGGTGTACTGGACGGGATCGTCATAACACATTAACAGTTAATAGATATGCATTAAATGATGAAAAATCAACATGTCAAGATGTCACCTGACACAAATAGAGACTTGTCTCATAGTTAGTCAATTCCACGACAAACATAGTCAAACAAGTATAATGATTTTGAATCCCAAAACCAAGGAACAAGTAATGGTAAACATGACCAACAATGATAACTTAAAGTAAAACATAATTGTTTGAACTGCTAGAGCAAGTCTAAAATGTATTCCTAAGGGTCATCATTAAGGCTTTGTCTCTAGCTATCCTCAATAAATGTTACCAGAAAAGATATGCTCAAAAGATTAACATATTGTGATGAGTTCTTAGGTTTAAATAATAAATATTAAAGATTGATGTTGTGTAATAGTTTATAGGACATAAGTGTATACAATTATAACAATCAATATCATATTTAAATATGATCCACATAACTAAACTTATCACGTACACACAAATCTTGTCAGAACATATTCACCCTAGGGTCCATTCTTGACCACTGTCAGTCCCAACTAGTATACCAACAAACAAGGGTGGGGGTGTCCAACGACTAGAACTATCAATACCTGTCTGTCGACTCCGACACCGAAGTTAAATTGTTATAAAAAAAGAAGCACACAGAAAACTCATGCATGTATCAAATATTAACTTACAAAATAGTAAAAACAACAGTCCCAAAGATTAATTGAGTTCACAACATAAAAAGGGTTAGCATACTTTTCCCCCAGGTTTTATAAATATTTGTAATGAAAACAGTGCCGTGAAACTCATCTTGAAAAGATATAGCAAATAATGAAATCGAAAGAGCTTCTAGCAACGGCGTAACCCAAAGAGTCAAACACCTATAACAATGTATAATTGAACTTGTAACACGTCTTAATAAACGCTATTATGCACCCGGTCTATCTCGGGTCGGTTCGGGTTTATCTCATGTGACTCAATCCTAAATTATTTCTTTTTTTATATAAGTGTATAGCTGAATTGATCATATTTTTAACGACCCGAAAACATATACATATATATTTACAATTGACATATTTATTCACTTTTATTTATATATATATATATATATATATATATATATATATATATATATATATATATATATATATAATCCCACGAGTACTCATAATATACATATATATGTTATATATATGTGTATCCATACACACATATTATGTCATACATACAATATAAACTTATACCCATACTAATGCCTTCATACATACATACATACATATATATATATATATATATATATATACATACATATATATATATATATATACACACATACATATATATATATATATATACATATATATATATACATACATATATATATATATACATACATATATATATATACATACATATATATATATATATATATACATATATATATATATATATATATGTATATACATATATATATATATATGTATATATATATATATATATATATATGTATATACATATATATATATATATGTATATATATATATATATATATATGTATATATATATATATATATATATATATATATATATATATATATATATATATAACAAAATACACTTATACATATCTTAACACACATCAACCAACCCACACATACATAAACTCACACACACGCAATGATATATATATATATACACAAACCCATCATATACATACATAAACCTTTTAACACACACACACCTATCATATACAAACATATACATTTTAACACGCACACCACTAAACACAAACACATACTCATGACACACACAGTGCACACATACACACTCACTCACGCTACACACTACACACACACACACTTAACACATACATTCACTCACGTCTCACACACTGCACACATACACACAACTATACACATACAGTCAAACACCTACATACGCGTTCAAAGGGCAGAGTTAGGGTTGCGGTGGTGTGTCTGACATATATATATGAGAATTCACAATTTACACTTTAGACCCCCAACTTTTAATTATTTATTCCATTAATTTAATTTAAATTACAATTAAATCTAGAACTTTAACAATAATAATAATAATAATAATAATAATAATAATAATAATAATAATAATAATAATAATAATAATAATAATAATAATAGTATTAATATTACAATTAAAAATATATTAATAATGTTATTAATCATAATTATATTAATAATAACTTCTAAAACAATTTTATTTAATAACCTTAATTTATCATATTATAAAGCTAGGGTTAACACAAAAATAAATAAATAAAGAATTGGGATCGGAAACAAATAAATTACGCCAAAATAATAAAGCACAGGGAGGGATCACGAGCTTCGAGTTAATTGACGGAACTATGAGTGACGGATGTCACAACATGTGGGGAATATATCAGGTGTAATAAATTTAGATGACCACATGCTAATGTGTTTCAAAAGTAGTCTTTATTGGCTAAGTGTGGGGTTAATGCGGATAGTAGTAAATGCGGGAAACAATGTATGCAGCTGAGTAGACAAATGCAGCAGCAATGAATGTGGTTGAGTGAACCAATGCGGTAACAATATTTTCATCTGCATTGCCCACCCTTAGACTAACTATGTGGTCCATGCGGTTGAGAAATCAAATGCGGGTAATAGTTGACCTGTCTGTATAGACTAATGTGGGTGACAGTCACTCTCTTGCATAAACAAATATGAGTAGCAATTATTCACATGGGTCATTACTCATCCAAATTGACTTTTACTTAGACTGTGATAGTCAATACGGGAAAGTAGGTAAATACGGACACTATGGGTTTTCATTTTCACTTGAAATGGAATTCAAACCAAGTTATACCTTTTCTTTCTTTGACAATGATTATGTTTTAGGATATAATCTAGGGTTCTTACATAAGTTTGAACATAAATCATGAACTTGATAAAACTTGAACCCTAGTCATAAAGATGGTAACTTTACATCTTAAATCATTAGATATGTAGATAAAACATATTTGAGAATACTTATCAACCACAAAATTAGTAGAAAGCATAAAAGTAGGAATCTAGAACTCACCTTTTAAGCTTTCATGTGAGCCCTAGAACCAAGAGGTTAATACCCGAGATCTACATTAATGCACACGTAAAGGTGTCAACTTTATTTATCAAAATGGTGTTAAACACTCGAATAACATAGATATAGCTTAGATCAATCATTATATACTTGAAAGTTGATACCTTTCTTGAGTTCTTGCACTCTCTCTCTCTCTCTAAAACGCAAGAATTCTCTTTCTAGCAACTCGTTTCTTTGTAGAAGACTTGCATGGGGCTGTCGACGTCCTTTATATAGTGACTTATTAGGGCTTTATTTACATGAATCCTCCATGCACTTCCTTTAGTATTTAAATACTAATTTAAATAGTATTCGACCCCTTAGGGGTGTTATAAGTCTATCCCCCTTATTTAGGCTTCGTACTCAAAACTTTTCATTCGTTGAATATTTGATGATAAAACTGTCTCATTAGATATCTTAGGTTCATTAAATATCTCAAGCCTTACAGTGTATAATTTAATAAGCAATATCTTATGAATTGGCTAGCTTCTATGTGAAACTCAAGGTTTGGTTCAAAGCATTCACCAATTCAAGAAATTCATAGCAATTATTCATAAAATTAAACAAATAGTAAGAACTAGTACTATTATCATGCTACAGTAGAGGCACCAGGAAATCAAATTCATAAAAAGGTTGTTAACACCTTCAAAAATTGAATAAAATTTGGAAAGAAACATATCTTGGTGTCTTAGAATATTCTTAAACATGACCATTGAGAACACCCCTAAGAGTTTTCGCAACTGTTACCCCCTAAAATCTCACAAACTACTGACAAATTCAAAAACAACTCTGTCGGTTTTATAACTCATGATAAACTACACAATATGCATATAAAATTTGTTAATTTTGGTTGAGAATTGAAAAACATTTGATGAGGGGAAAATTAAGGTTCTTGAGGGGTTGGAAGAAAAAGATGTAGAGTTTTGAAGGAATTAGTGAAAAGTGTGGTATTTAACTGATAAATGATTTAAAATCTAAAATAGGTGGTGGGACTTTAATTGTAGATTGTTTTTAAGCCAAATTTCTGGCCAACCCATGTAAAATGGTGATAGGCTATAGCCTATGGCGGGGAGACTGTAGATTGTAGTCTTTTTGTTTTTGGTAAGATCGTATGGTAAGTTCGTAAAGCTGCTGATAAGGTCTTTTGGGAATGGGATGGCCGTAATCTATGACCTGGCATATTTTCCACCAAAATTTTCATTTTTTTTCATAACTTATTCAATATGTAGCATAAATACATATAAAACCCACTATAAACAAAAACATAACTAAATAGAAAAGCTTCATGGTGATGGAAAATTCAAGTTGCCCAATCCCCCTATCTTGTGCATTGGCCTCGATTACACCTAATATATACCTAGATATCCATGTTCCGCACTTAGATGTTAGTGCTTGAAATTGAAAAGCAAAGAAACAAAAAATAAAACAAAATCCAAATGAAACAAATGAATACTCGTATTGTCTCCTAGTTAGCGCTAAGTTTATTATCCTCAATCGACATTACCTGACCCTTTTTTATGCCTCGTATGGTGATGCTTCCACAAGAAATTTCACAGCATCCATTTAAACCATGTCGATGTCATTTGATTGCAAATAAGTCTTAAGCTTATGACCATTCACCACACGTTATTGTGATCCTTTGGTTTTTTAATCTGAATGTCACCAAATTACCCGACTCTTGTGACTATATGTGAAGATGTCCATTTGCTCTTTAATTTTCCTCAGTGTAACTTGAATTTGAAATTGTAGAGCCACACCTTTTAGTCTACTTCAAATGATTTCTTCGTCCAGTTCTGTAACGCCCCGAAAATTTCAAGGGAAGAAGGGCAGAAAAAGTTCTCACGCGAAGAGAACTTCACGCACGAGAACCCCAATCGAAAAGTTGAACTGGGTATAAATAGCTGAGAACATCCATTTGACCCCATATCACGTGAAAAGTGCTGCTGGTAGAGAGAGAAAGCGGCTGTGTAGAGAGAGAAAGTGAAGAATCGAGGTGTTTAAGGTATGTAACTCATGTAGTAACTCGTGTTATGTACTAAAAATGAATTATAGATGAATGTAACGTGTGGATATGTAGTTTTCATTCGGTAAAAGCTTTCGGGAAGGTTTTATTCTGCTAGATCTTCAAGAGGTGAGTTTCTAGCCCCTTTTTATGCAAGTTTTTACGTTTTGAGGCTATTATGCATACTAAAATGCTTGTTTATGCTTGTGATGTTGTTGATTACAGTGTTAAGCATGTTAGAACAGCCTTAGACGTGATAATTTATGTTTAGGCGGGAAACCCGTAGTTTTCGTGCGAGTAGGTAAAATTGTATGGTACGAAATTTGAATCTGGTGAAGTTCTTGCGCGACCTGTATGTTTTTGGGTGACTTGTTTGTTTTCACGCAACTATGATTGACTTGATGTACAGGGCTTTTACTGTGGTAAGGTTCTTGCGCAAAAGGATAGTTCTCGTGTAAGATGATGTCATTTTATGGCTAAGTTTTCGCATGACCTGCTGCTATATGTGTTATGTTATCTTTTCATGTTTAAACGGTTTTCAAAACGATATGTTTTACAATATGACTTTACGTGGTATGTTATGTATATGTACATAAGGTATTATGTAATGAAAGTGAAAGATAACGATAATGAAAAGTGGAATGTAACGAACGTATGAAAGTCTTGCAAGAAAAATGAATGGAGGTTCACAACCCATTGAGGGGTTGTTAGCTCAACTGTGTATGATTTAGCTAACCCCTAAGGATGCACACAGGGGTCCAATCCTTGTCGTTTAACCCCGGTACTGTGTCAGCTTCGGCATGACGTGGGGGTTTATTTATAAGCCTCGGCACAGTACTAGCTTCGACATGACGTGGGGGTTTAGCATATGGAAGGATCTATATGAAAGTGAAAGATGTTAATGAATGAAAGTACAAAAACGAATGATTATGAAAGATGAGAAAAGATAATAAATGATTATTATCAAGATGTATGTATGATGTATACTCACCTTCAAAAGTAAAGGAAATGTTTATACGAAAAGTAAATTATTTTTCTATAAAAACAAGAACTCACTGAGCGTCGCTGACTTTTGTATGCATAATAGTTGACAGGTAATTGGTGATTCTGAGGAGGTGCAGGCATGGACATGAAAGCTACTGGGATAGTTCAAGTCTGGCATCCATATTTTTAGAAACGATATTGTATTAATACAATTTTTGAAATATAAATGAAATGACATGATATTTTGACACGAGTTTACCTATTAATAAAAAGTTATATTTTCTGTTGCGATATTATGTTTTAAATATTTTACGCTATGAATGTCCAGCTGTAAGTGTTCCGGGAACGGAGCCTTACAAGTTCACATCATGCACCACGTTTACCGTATCATTACGAGTTCACATCATATTGTTGATGCTTCCTTTCATTACCTTTGGTTTCATAATCCATGTTGACAACTTTCACTATATACAAGGCTTGGTGTTCTAACTCGATACGAAAATGATAACCTTTTTCATAAACTATGTGGTAAGGCGTTGTACCAATAGAATATTTGAACATAGTTCAATAAGCACATGACACATCATATAATCATACAGACTAATCCTAGAGCTTAGGCCTTAAAATTTATTCCAAAATCTCCTTTATTTGTCTATTGGAGATTTCAACATTTGTGGGTGGTATTGTGTTGCTATGTGATGATTCACGTCATATGTTTAAACAACTTCCTAAAATTAAATTTATTAAAATGAGGGACACCAAATTTTGAGAAAATAAGGGTTTGCACAAAGTTGCAAACAACAATATGCATGTTTGTTTTAGTGGCAATGGCTTCAATCCATTTAAAATATAATCCACTTTCACTAAAACATAGAAATTAACTTGAACACTTAAGAGTAGTCCCAGGAATCAATCCCTCACACATAATATCAACCACAAGGAATGGTTTCATGGGTATATCATCGCATTTTGAAATACAACCAAGTTATTAGCATGTCAAGCATTACTTGCCATAAAGAGAAGTATCTTTAATAGTAGTAGGCCAAAATAAAACACATGATAGAATCCAATGCCTCATCTTTTGGCCACAAAAGTGCCCTACAAATATAGAGGCGTGAGTCAATGGTAATACTTCTTGAACTTCCTCCTCTGATACACATCTCTAGATTATCTTATCAGCTCCAACTTTAAAAAGATCTTGATCATCCCAAATATAGTGTTTTGCCTGAGTTAGGAAGTGCCACTTCTTCCTATTCACCAATGTTTCAAGAGTATACCTACAACCAAATAGTTCACTAATTGAGCAAATCTTGGACCTGAATATATCAAAACCTTACATGAATCGTATATTAGATCTGAAATGTTGAAAAATCAACTTATGTCTTTGATATTTGTGGGAAGAGGTAAAGTTAAAATTATATTGATTTTAGCAACCTCAATCCCATATTCTGAAATAACATGACCCATAACAACACCCTCTTGAATCATAAAATGACTCTTTTCTTAACTCAAAACCATATTTGTTTCAACACACCTTTTTAACCTTAGACAATTGAGTTAGACTGTATTCAAAAGATGGACCAAGGTGGGGATGTTTTTATTTAAAAGGGTTTGGAACTAGGAGATCGTACATGTTTAAAAATGGTCACCTAATTCAACTACATTATTTTTGGAAGATAAAGAATCAAGGGAATGGAAGCCTAGGATGACAATTAGGGTTAACGAAACGAGTTTCATTATGCTCAGTTTTTTACTTTTTGTTGTTCATATACCTCCAACCTTCCTTTTGTTTCTTCCTTTCTTTTTCTCCTTGATGAGTTTATTAATCTTATTTTGCGTGAATAAAATTGTAAAATCAATGTAGACAAGTATGTACCTGGTTCTACTGATGTGGGAATTTAGGTTGATACAATGCTATCGTTTCCTACTTTGGTTTGTTAGTCACACATTTTTATTTCACAACATATTGCATAATTTTATTTCCCTACTTTGGTTTGTTAGCAACATTTGTTATTTTATATAGTTTCCTTCTAATTATAAGCATACTCCAAGAGTGGGGATTAAACTAAAAGTAGACCTTTGTAAAGGCAAAATTTTGCATATTAGTTTTAAAATAGTATCATGCTACAGGATATGATTCTTATTTTTTGTAATGATCCTATTAGTTCATTTGTATTGATCTTATTAGTTTTCTAATATTTCACAAAATTTTTCATATTAGTTCATTGTTTTAATGATCCTATTAGTTCATATGTACTAATTCATATGCCTCTTCGGAAAGTCTCTACTATAGTTATCACATGACAACCACCTAAAGTTGAATGAAGCAAAGTGATAATAATGTGTTAGTGTAATAAGATGAGAAGACTCCAACTAAGGTTAGCAATCACAACAACAAAATTAGAAAGTTGCCACGATCGTTATCACATGAAAAATATTGCAATGTTGGAATTAAAGTATCAAATGTATGCCTTTAAACAAGGGGTTTTCTCACTTGTCACTATAAACCATTTGGTTTGATGCTATCTTTCCAAAGGTAACGCCAATGGAAAGAAACCAAGTCTTTCTACCAAGAATATACATCCTCGTAGTACAAGGAAAGGACTTTTAAAATCAAATTGATAAATCACAACTTCTAATCCCCATTCCGAGTAGGTTAGCATGCGACTTCTACATAGGCATAAAAAACATAAATGTTTGAATCAACAAATAAAAAGTTAGTGACTTGCTTCGAAGATATTAAAAGCTCACTTTCAATGTAGAAAGATCAACACTTGAAATCACTAACACAAATCAAAATCAAATCCACACATAAATTAAAAGATTAAATAAGGTTCATCTCCAGAAAATTCATAAAAAACGCTTGCCAAGAATGGTAATATAAGTAACAACAAAGATCAAACTTGAATTAATATAAGAATCATTATTACAAGATTTTAAAGTTTTTGAATGGCTCTTAATTTTTGGAAATAAAGATAAAGATTATAAACTAAGCTAATTTACTGGAAATTACACAAAGAAAATGAATTGGTGAGTTATGAAAGAGGTCTCTTGAAATGAGCAAGATGTTCAATTTATAGGTTGTCTAAAAGGTGGGGTATGGTGTCATGATCACTTAGTAAGTTGTTTTTCTTCTAGTGTTAGAGCATGGGGTGTGATGTAAGGCCTCGTTTTCGAAAACCTCACAGTTGGTCAATCACAACATTAATTATATAAAAATTACGTACATTTAATTAAAACAACGCAGTGGATTAGATTACCAAAAACCATTCATTGCATTAATACCTAATGTTGCCAAATAATATATCAACGTATAATAGGAGTTACAAAAAACAACATAATTATCATGCACGAATGGATGCCAGTCTTGCAGCCAAGTAGCTTTCCCCGGCGTGCCACCCCAGCAACAAATTACCTGCCAACTGAAAATACATAAAAGTCAGCGTTGCTGAGTGAGTTCTAGTTTTTAGAATTAAAATCCTTTGTTTAAATATATAAAATATCATTTTCTTAAAATACTTCCTTTTCATAAATCCGTTACTTTCGTACGTGATCACACATCATACGTATAACAAGATAATATTCGTTATTATCTTTCATCATTCTTCACTTTCATTTCGTACTTTTATCATTATCTTTCACTTTCTACCAGACCAATGTGCAATACCCCGAACATTGTGCACGAAGCGGGTACTGGGCCGAGGTCAATAAATAGACCCCTAACATTGCACACGAAGCCTGACCCAGTACCTAGGGCATGCCACAAGGGTCCCGTCAATCTCAAAGATTGACCCAGTGTGCATCCTTCGGGTTAGCTAAACAGCACACAGTTGAGCTAACGACAACATGGTCATGCACCTCCATTCAATTTGCTTGCAAGACTTTCATTTATTTGTTATGTTCCACTTTTCATTATCATTAATCTTTCACTTCATTTATGATAATACTTTACGTATACGAGCATAATCACACCACGTAAAGTCATATATTAATACGTAATACAGAACATAAGAACAGGCCACAAACAAGCATAACATCAACAAACACAACCACCAAAACATCCCAGGGTTAAACCCTAAAATTCCTATTTCCCAATATTTCAGAAATTTTTCTAAGTCTTTTAGGCACATGAGCACTATGTAGGCGAATGAGTACTATGTAGGCGTACCAACACTTGGGCGCAAGGAAAAGTTAGGCACCTGAACTAACACTTAGGCGTATAAGAAATTTTCTGGGCGCATGGATACTATTTGGGCGCATGAGGTACACTTAGGCATTTGGGCAGTGGGCGCATGAAACACTTAGGCACCTGAACTAACACTTGGGCGTATGAGAAATTTTCTGGGCGCATGGATACTATTCGGGCGCATGAGGTACACTTAGGCATTTGGGCAGTGGGCGCATGGACACTATTGGGGCGCATGGGGTGGAACTTAGTCTTTTTGGCTAAGTATCAGGTGCATGAGCCTACCACTTAGGCCCATGGGCAAAAATCCAGGTGCATGAGCAACACTTAGACTACTGAGCAAAATTTCTAGGCGCATGAGGTACTGTTTAGGCGCATGGGCAGCAGACATACGTGTTTTCAAATTATTTCCAGTCCCAAACATCATTCTAACATGCTCATAACTTAAATCTATCATTCTAAGCACCTAAAACAAGCATAAAACCATACAACACAACCAACCAAACACAACATACATACGGTTACCATACATACAAGTTGTAAAACAATTTTACATGCATTTTCAGCCCCAAAGAAGTTTAAAAACACAAAACCAGGGATCTAGAGCTCACCTAATGCAGCCCTCAAGTAAAAGTCCACCGAACTTAAGGGCACAAAGAGTCCAAACACATAAAAACACAACAAAATACACCTTATTCCGTAACCTCTTCTCTTCCTCAGTCTCCCATGTAGACTCAGATCCCTTCCTGTGCTTCCACTGCACTCGCACCAGTGGAACCACCTCATTTCGTAACCTCTTCTCTTTTCAATCAATGATTGTCACTGGTTGCTCTACAGAGTTGAGCCATTCATCCACTTCAATGTCTTCCAGTGGTACAATCATGTCTTCATCAGCTAGGCATTTTCTCAGATGAGATACATGAAATGTTGGATGAATTCCACTTAACTCATCAGGTAGCTCCAATCGATAGGCCACCTCTCCTACTCGTGCAACAATTCGGAAAGGTCCTATGTACCTCAGACTGAGCTTACCCCGCCTCCTAAACCGGATGATTCCTTTCCAAGGCGAGACCTTCAACATGACCCTATCGCCCACATTGAATTCAATCGGTCTACGCCTCTTTTCGGCATACGACTTTTGCCTGTCTTTCGCCGCCTTCATGAAGGCCTTGATCTTCTCCAAATTCTCTGTCGTAGCCTCAATCACTTCAATACTGCCCAGCTCTTTCTGGTCAATGTCTCCCCAACACACGGGCGTTCTACACCTTCTACCGTATAGCATCTCATATGGTGGCATGCCAATGCTGGCATGATAACTGTTATTATATGAGAATTCAGCTAACGGTCAGTGTTCATCCCAACTTCCTCCAAAGTCGATCACGCATGCACGGAGCATATCCTCAAGT
Source organism: Flaveria sonorensis (assembly GCA_025506505.1). Classification (NCBI taxonomy): domain Eukaryota; kingdom Viridiplantae; phylum Streptophyta; class Magnoliopsida; order Asterales; family Asteraceae; genus Flaveria; species Flaveria sonorensis. Next base: position 22,548,517 of record CM046429.1, read on the forward strand.
GTCTGGATTGTCCTCTTGAACTAACCATCTGTCTGGGGATGGTAAGCTGTACTGATATGCAACCTTGTGCCCATTGTATCGTGAAACCTCTTCCAAAACTTCGATGTAAACTGAGTGTCACGGTCGGACATAATAGACACCAGTACACCATGACGAGCTACAATCTCCTTAATGAATAGATTCGCCAACATCTCGGATGAATACGTCTCGCGGATCGGCAAAAAGTGGGTACTCTTCGTCAGACGGTAAACTATCACCCATATGGCATCGTACCCCCTTGTCGTACGTGGTAGCTTCATGATGAAGTTCATAGTGATATGCTCCCACTTCCACTCGGGTATATCCAAAGGTTGGATCTTCCAGTATGGCTTCTGATGCTCTCCCTTCACTTACAAGCAAGTAAGGCACTTACTCACATACTCCGTCACATCACGCTTCATACCCGGCCACCAGTAATCTTTCTTCATATTATGATACATCTTGGTAGCACCGGAATGAATGGAGTATTGAGTCTTATGAGCCTCATCCATGATCCGCTCCCGTAAGCCTTTATAATGAGGGATCCACATCCGCCCGAAGCGGGTTCTAACTCCATGAGTATTTTCACCCAACTTGATCTGTATCATCACATCGGAGGTCATAATCAACTAGTAAGCTTTCACCCGGATTGGCTCGGGTCTCTCTTTTTGGCTAAGGGCATCTGCCACTACGTTGGCTTTGCCCGGATGGTAGTGGATCTCACAATCATAATCCTTGATCAATTCCAGCCACCTCCTTTGCCACATATTGAGGTCCTTCTGCTTAAAGAAGTATTTCAAACTCTTACGGTCCATGAAGATAGTGCAATTCATCCCGTACAAGTAGCGCCTCCAAATCTTCAACGCGAAGACCACGGCCGCTAACTCCAAGTCATGAGTAGGGTAATTAGCCTCGTGGATTTTCAACTGTCGGGACGTGTAGGCTATTACTCTTCCCCTCTACATTGGCACGCAACCCAATCCCGAATATGAAGCATCTGAATAGACCACTAAGTCTTTGTTCCCTTCGGGCAACGTCAAAACAGGAGCTTGAGTCAATCTCATCTTTAACTCCTTAAAAGCATTCTCCTGTTCCAGACTCCATACAAACTTTACATCCTTGCGAGTCAACTTGGTTAATGGTGAGGCTATCTTGGAAAAGTCTTCGATAAATCTTCGGTAGTAGCCCGCCAAACCCAAGAAACTGCGAATCTCGGATGGCGTCTTTGGAGACTTCCATTGCATCACTGCCTCAACCTTTACCGGGTCCACCATGATTCCTTCAGAATTTACCACGTGACCCAAAAATTGAACTTCTCGTAACCAGAAAGCGCACTTAGAGAATTTAGCATATAGCTTCTCTCTCCTGAGTGTCTCCAACACTTCACGAATGTGGCCGGCATGTTCTTCTTCGCTCTTCAAATAAATCAGGATATCATCAATAAACACAATCACTAATTTATCCAACATTGGCCAAAACACTCGGTTCATCAAATCCATAAAAGCAGCTGGCGCGTTAGTTAGACCAAAAGACATAACGAGAAACTCGTAGTGTCCATAACGCGTAAAAAACACTGTTTTAGGGATATCCTGCTCCTTCACCTTCAATTGATAGTAGCCAGATCGGAGATCTATTCTTGAGAACCAACTGGCACCTTAGAGCTAGTCAAACAAGTCATCTATTCTGGGTAGCGGATATCGGTTCTTCACCGTTAAGTTGTTTAACTCACGGTAGTCAATGCACATCCTCGTACTACCGTCTTTCTTCTTTACAAACAAGACCGGAGCACCCCAGGGAGAGATGCTCGGTCGGATGAACCCTTTGTCCAACAACTCCTGTAGCTGCACCATTAGTTCCTTCATCTCGGATGGAGCCAATCGATACGGTGCTTTGGCAACGGGCTGAGCACCAGGTATTAAATCGATCTGAAACTCGATTTCGTGGTCCAGTGGCACACCTGGTAAATCTTCTGGGAACACGTCTGGAAAGTCACGCACAACTGGTACGACGAACAATTGGGGTACTGACGCATCCACGTCCTTCACATAAGCCAGGTAGGCACTACATCCCCGTTTCATGCACTTTTCGGCCACCACTATCGAGATCACCTTCGGGACCGTAGTAACTCAGTCACCATAGACCATTACCGAGATTCCATCGGACGCAGTTAATCGAATCATCTTCTTGCGACACACAATATTTGCCTCATAGGCTATGATGATTAGACTCAAGATTAGTAATTTGGTGAGACAAAATCGGAGTATGGAAAGTTAGGTTCTCCTCTTGCAGCCTGTATTGTGTAGGGTTATTCTTGATGAATTAAAGGGTACGGCTGATGGAGATGACTATGTTTGGTTGGATGGGTTGTAAAAAGTTAATTAGTTGCATGTTTTGATTAACTCATGAATAAGTTAGTTGTTTGAGTCCTAGTCTTTCTATAGTATTTACAAGTTTGTAGGGTGTTTCTTTTTACTTTTCTTATGTTGCACATGTAGTTTGGTAGGCTACTTAAAGGACCAAGAATGCTGAATGAAATAGAGCCTTTTCTCAATGAACTTTTAATAACTTTTGTTTCTATTCTCAAACAAAACTCACTATGTTATTACTCCCAATTGCAAATCACAAAAACTACTCTAACATTTGGTAGGAAGACGCATGTAAGAAGATGACAACAAGACCACCAATGTTTATGTGTGAAACCAAGAGAACCTTGATCCGTGTGATCAAGAGAAGAGTCCTGTATGGAAAATGAAGAAGAGAAAAGAGCAACTGGTTTGCATCGTCTATGTGGTTGATCTGATGAACCTATGTGGTTTAGTTAATTCGAGTGAAGAAGACTTCTTGTGTGGTGAAGATGAACGAGTAAGAAACTAACCTGATCAACCTTTATAGAAGCGATTGAAAGTTAAAGAAGTGTGTGGTTCGATAGCAAAAGATCTAGAAGATGATTTCTAGCAGTGTGATACGAAATGGTGAATAGGTGATATAAAGGAAATCGAGGCGGTGGTTTTTATATTCGAATCTAGCAAATACGTGGCAGATTTATTGTTGGAGTTTGTCAAAAGAACAAGCTTCTTTTATTAAATGCTTATGCCTTGTGGTATTTTTAGCCGATCAGTGTACTAAAGACAGTTTTGTTTTATGATTTAATTTTGTGTGAAGGAATGGCTGAAGATATAGGTGGTGCGATCATACAAGCAAACAATCAAAGCAATATACCATTGTGATGTCCAAATTTGTTATCTACAAACTATATGAGTTGGTTAATCATGGTGGATTCAATACTATGAGCATACTGTTTGTGGGAAGCAATTGATCTAGTTAAGGGGAGAGCTAAAGACGCTAAAAAGAATTTAATAGCGAGGACATTCGTGATTCAAGCTCTATTGGAAGATGTGTTACTTCAAGTGGCTTTGTGAGTGATATTTGGGAGCCATAATTGATATGTAAAAAGATAATTCCATACTGTTAACATGGTAAATAATTGTAACTTCAAATGGTAAGACAAGGATATTTTAGTCTTAATCACATTTTAAATTTCCATCTCTTTTTAAACGCTCGTAACTTTTACATACAATATAATTTTTTTTTAAAGTTATACCATAAAAGCAAGTGTTTTTTAATGATTAAAACGTCTCATATTTTGATACATAAAAAGAAAATTTTTTCACGTTATTTTTGCTCATTGTTTAATATTTGTTAGTTTAATATGTGATATCATGTCAATGTGTAATATTCATCAGATCATTGTGGTTAATGTTTACCATTTTGTTATGCATTGTGTTTTTAAAAATAATAATTTTCTAATAACACAATGCTAAAAATATAACTTCTTTTTTACATTTTTAGTTTATTATGTAATTTTGATAAGGTAATTGTGTAATCCTCATCAATCAAATCTGCTAATCATCGAGTGTAGTGCTAGTCATTGTGTTACCCATTGTGAATAATGTTAACTATTGTGTTTTTAAAATAGTGAATTGCAAATAACACAATGCTAAAAATGTAATCTTTTACGTTTTTTCAGTTCATTATGTAACACTGATCAGGTAACTGTGCAATCCCTGTCAAGCAGCTCATTGTGTCTATTGCTAATTATTGAATTTAGTGTTTGTGATAATGTCTAATGTTGACTACTATGTTATGCATTGTGTTTATAAAATGATGATTTTCAAATAATACAATGCTAAAAATGTACTTTTTTACGTTTTTCAGTTTATTATGTAATCCTAATCATGTCATTGTGTAATTCTCGTCAAGTACCTAATTATGTATATTGTTAATCATCGAGTCAAGTGCTGGTCTTTGTATTAACCATTGTGTCTAATGTTGACCATAGTGTTATGCATTGTATTCTTTAAAATAATGATTTCCAAATAATACAATAATAAGAAAATGTAAACTTTTTATGTTTCAAGTTCATTGTATATATCTTATCAGATAATTGTGTAATCATCATCAATTCCGAATATTATACAATAACCTGACGAAATTACACAATGAGTTAAAAAAAAATTTGTTTTTTTTATATCAACACTATAAGCATTTTAAATATTAAAAAATGCTTGTTTTTTTGGTGTGTTTTAAAAAAAATAATACCGTATGTAAAAGTTATGAATGATTAAAAAAAGGTAGAACCTGAGGAGGGGGCTTATTACCAATTTTGATTCCAATCTAATTTTGATTAAAATGACACGTGTTAATATTTTAATCCTTCTAACACTTTTTATATTTAGAATACTTTGCATTTAAACCTTTTCCTATAGTATTTACATGTATTATAATGTAGTATACTAGCTTTAGTAAACCCGTGTATTACATGAGTTCAATAAATAAATTATTAATATAATAAAATTTATTAATAATAAAATGGTATTCTAAGATCTGATATGACTGAAACTACGTATAAAAAATGGCTACAAATAATAAAACAGTGATATCAACTTTTAAAAATTTTGTTTTTAAATTTTTTCCCAAAAAACAAACATTTTGTTCTAAAACTATCCGTATAAAAATATCATTTTTAAAAATTTCCTTATTATAACTCCCAAATTTAATTACTTTTTTAAAAAAAAGATGAATTTTAAAAATGCCAATTTTAAAATATTTCGTATTTTTAAAAAAGTTTTATGCTTTAGAAAAATTTATTATTGTATAAAAAAATTATTTATTTAGAAATAAAATTAATAAATAGATCTCTTTTTTAATTTATTAAATAAGAGTTTAAATAATATTATTAGTAATTAAGGTAATTATTTAATATGAGAGTGGGGCGGCAAAATTTTGGTGAGGATGATTGTGGTGCTGTCACGTGTCATCTCAAGTTACTCTTTTATAGTAAGATGTATATGTGCATGTTTCTATGTTTTTTTTATGTTAAAAGAAAATCTTGAATGTTATAATAAAGATTTGTTCTCGATTCAAAAAATGCAATTATGAAGAATATATTTAATAGACAATAATGTTTGTAAGATACTCACATATCAAGTTTTATTAAATAATTATATATATAACTTTGTAACCCTCAAATTTCCAACATGTTATTTCTATCCTTTTGCTTTCTAACAACTTTAGAAAATGACACTTTAAACTCTTAGATTTTCGTTCGTTAACTTTAAAAAAAAACTAATTTGTTGTATTCTTATTTTTATGTACGAAGTGCCGGTGTACATTCGAGTTGATCAACGTTTCGATATAAATTAAGTTTGAAAACGACTCAATTTATATATATAATATTTTTGTGCTTACTTTTTACGTTTCAAGTTGGTCTATGATTCAACATAAATTTTGTTCGGAAATGAGTCGTTTCGAATATAATACATTTTGATTGGACGATATAAATTCGTGTTTATCTATGTTTCGATATAAATTCTGTTTGAAAACAAGTCGGACCAATAATAATCTATACTTATTTATTTAATGAATTCAGGATGTACGCCTAGCTGATTTGTTTTGTACGTGGTTTAGAGTTGACCGATGCCACGGGGGGTGCCTCTGTCTTTTTTTTCTCTTTTTCTTTTTCCTTTTGACTTTTTTATTGTTTTTCCATTAAATTACATTTTTAAAGTTCTTATGCCGTAACATACGGGACATTGTTGCGTTTTCTATCTACGTTTCAATTTGCATAACCAATCCACGGCAACTTCATATGTTTTTATAATTGTACCATCAAACCGTAACGAACAAGTTTTAATTATACAGCACTGTCGCAGCGTACAAATAACTTTACTCGTTATATATTTATTAGAATGGCAACTACTATACAATAATGAAAATAAAATAGTTAAATATATAATACTGTATGCACAACCCCCGACAAGAGCCAGTGTTTAAATAAATAGAATAAAATGTAAATACAAACGACAAAATATTTAATTTTCTTAATATCTGTTAATAAAGATTAAAAATGATTTTTGTCTTTCAAATATCCTGTGACGTGTGGGCACATCCATGGTGCATGGCCACAGTAGTTGATTCCTACTATCGTGTTATTTTTTAACACAGTCCCATGTTAAGAATATTTATAATGTTATTTTCCATGAGCGTTGATCATGTGGCGTTTATTTTCATAAAGTTATATGCAACGCAATATATGGTCGTCTTTAATAGTTTCCTTTTCAAGAAATACTATTTGCGTGTGCATGATGCGACGTGTTTGTACATTTTGTTTTCTGAAAATTTTAAAGTTGAAACAATTCCACAAAAGTAATAACCATAAACTATTTACGAAGCATTTGAATAACAATAGACACCACATCCAGTTACATTGTAGGTGTGGTTACATTGTTTAACAAAACTTAGTTATCATACACAAAAGCTAGGCACTTATCTACATTTAAATTGTGTGAAGGCCATAAATTTTCCCAAGACATGTAAATTTGAATAAATTTATCTAGTTGTTTAAAATACTATCTGTTAAGCCTAGAAAATTTTCCCAAGACATGTAAATTTCTAGAAGGTGACCATTAACCCTAGGTTTTTAGCATCGTATCATGTCAAACCTGCTCCAAAACCCCAAAGCATCTGTGTCATGTTTAATCTGGTCCAAAACATAAAATTCTAATCCTCATGTTCAAACGTTTAGCTTTCTTTGCGGATGTTATTGTTTCTGGAAAATTAGCCTAATGAAATAAGAAGAGACCTCTCATTCAAATTTAAATAAGTTGTATTAGGACGATAGTTTATTTTATTAGCCTACTTTAAAATTACTAATGTGTCAAAATAAGAAGAAATAGTGAGCAAGATTACCTACTAGTATTTATATAAACATCTTCTGATCAATTAATTAGTAACCAATAAATTAAATCACTTTCTCAACACCTCAATTAATTTGGTTTTAGAATATAAGGGTGGAGGGGAAGTACGGGACGTGAGCCCAGCGTTGAGCGGCAACACCGCCGCCACCCCCCTTCACGCCTTATTTTCTCCCAACAGTTAATTTTATAAAATAAATAAATAAATAAATCTTAAACACTATTAATACCCAAAATTTGCGATATGTTTTATACACCAATCTTAAACATGCATTTCTTCTACTCATTTCTAATTATACACTATGGAATCCAATAAAAAATCACAAAATCTCGAGCCCAAACCATCAACACATAGACCAAATGTGTGTGCGAGTCCTAGTGAAGCGGCTCCTTCTATCCAACCGTTTAAAACACAACCACATACAACCGATTGGTTTAACAATCCATACGAATCGTCTCAACCATCTCTGACAATTCCCATGTATCAAACCCCACCGTCATACTACCACCCAACTATGCCCATGTATTAATCCCCACAATTTGCGTAGTACCAAAACATGTTGAATGCTTTTCAAAACTCACCCCCATCATGTAGAAGAAGAAGATGTAGAAAAACATAACGAAGCATATGATGATCTTCAAGTTTATAAAAGTGAAAATGAAGCATTCGTGTGGAAGAAACCCCCTTTCCCCTCGAAATCTAAGTCGAAAGGTAAATTGAAGACCTGAGCAACTAGCAAGCTTTGGGATGAAAATAAGGAGGAAGATTTGGCAAAGGGTTGAATTATGTATTCGAAAACTCTAGAGTTGGAGATCATCAAAAAAGTGATTCGTTTTAGAAAAACGAGTTTAAACACTTTAACATCACTGTTGGTGGAATGAACCCAACCATTAATCAACTGAATTTCAAATGGGGGAGATTGAATCTAACAATGACTTGTTTTAATGGGATCTATATTCAAATAGTATATTTTTAATATTCACTTTAATATTGTAAGGAATGCACTTAAAAGCTAATGCAACCAAAGAGCTCTCAGGATGCACACGTAAAGTACTAGGAAAGTACTTCGAAAGATTTGATATAACTCAATGAATTAAGCTAAGTATCAATTCTTCAAAAGCCAAAAGACCAATTCTTCCAAAGCCAAAGATGAAGTCTTCCGAAGCTTCAAAGATAATGTCTTCTGAAGCCAAAGACTGATTTCTTCTAAAGGCAGAGAAGGCATGTCTTCTCTGACATACTTTTGACAAAAACTGAAGCACCTTTCCACTGTCATCTCTGAAGACTCACTAACTAGCATGAGTTGGTAAAAAGTCCATGCTTTTTTCAACTGTAGATTAAGGTGTTGATTCTGTAACTTTCCAACTATGTACTTTTATCCTTTTTGTATTAGATAAGGATATGAGCTATGGCATGTCATAGTCACTAGTCATAAAGGTAATCTGCCTTTTTGACTCTACATTGATCTTGTAGTCTAGATTAGTGTTTCAAGCTAGCCTTCAAAGTATGGCCAGCAGTAGAATATAGTATAAAGTATCTCAAGTACTCGTATTTAGAATTAAGCTTTGTAACACTTGTAAGAACTTGAGAGCAATATACATAATTCTTGAAAACCTTATTATCTTGTTCTTGTTAATGTTCTTTCTTTAAAAGTGTTCTTTGTTTCATCTAAGCCAGTTCCTTATTTGATCTGCTAAGTGTTCCAAGTCTCTCCACCTTCTGAAACTGTTGCATTGACCACCCTTTAATGGTCCTATAATTGGTATCAGAGCATTTCAGGCTCTTGATTGTAAGATCTCACCATCTTAGATCTCTTCAGTTTCATAAAACACTTATCAACTCAAATGGCAGCAATCTCTAAGGCTAATATGGAAACCAGTACCATGACAAAGTCTCTACTGATCACTCCTGATGACTTTGATACTTGCTGCCAACGTATGGAAGAGTTTATCAAGTCTGAAGACAGCATGATATGGAGATCTGTTGTTGAAGGAACTCGTATCCCAAGCACCTCTTCAGCCATTGCTGGAGGTGGGATGATTCCAAATGAAATGGCTGACTACTCTGAAAAAAGACTGGAAGAAAATATATGTAGATCAGAAAGCCATGATCGCTCTCCAAACTGCTCTTCCAAACTCCATATACAGAGGCTTCAAGAAGTACAAAACTGCTAAGTAGCTCTGGGATGCACTAAAGCTCATGTATGAGGGGTCTGAGGAAGCCAAGGAAAACAAAGCAGTGGTTTGAGAACTTCAACTACAAGACAGGTGAAACCATGACTCAACAATACTTTAGTTATGTTGAGATTATGGATACTCTAATGGATGTTGGAGTCAACCTTGAGAATAGGGACATAGTGAGAAAGTTTTTGTTCTCTCTTTCCAGAAAATAGACTCACTACTGTGTGTCCATCAAGAGAACTGAGAACCTCTCTACGCTTACTCTCACTGAGCTGTATGGTATCCTTAGTGGTTACCAGATGGAGATGAACCTGTAAAATCCATCAAGCAGCTCTTCCAACAATCAGCAGAGTTCAGCCCTTCATGTAGTTGAAAGAGATAGCAGAGAACCATAACATCATCTCATCTGCTTCCCTGACAACTCACAAAAAGTTCCTCTCATCACCTTCCCTAAGACACCAAGGGAGAGCTACATCCAAGGAAGCCCATTCCAAAAGACAAGCTCTACTCAAACCTTTATGTCTGCTGATGAAAGCTGTGAAAACTTTCTCTTCACTCTTGAAGACATGGATTGAATCCATCCGGATGATCTGGAATACAAGGAGATAGTTCAACAGATGGCTCTCCTCACTCACAGAGCCAAGAAGTTCTACAAGAGAACAGTAAGGAAGTTCCCAAGCAATATGGCAAGTGGAAAGTTTGGGCTAGATAATAGCAAGGTAAAGTGTTACAATTGTAACCAAATAGGACACCTTACTAGAGAGTGCAAGGCACCAAGGACAAATAGTGGCCAAGCACAATCCAGACCAAACTACACTGATGCAATTCCCAGAACTAAAAAGCCAAGCCAACCAAAACAACATGCTCTTGTTGTTATTGAAGAGGAAGGCTTTGACTGGAGCTTTCAGGTAGAAGATGCTTCTCCAAACCAAGCACTGATGGCTGATCATGTAAAAGCCAAGGTATTAGAACATCTTTGTACTCCTGAATGCATTACTAAAGTAAATATGTATAGGTCCTACAACTTGGAAGTGAGATCTTAACTTGTGTCCTTAATCATTTTAAAAGTTGATTTTAAAAGAGCGGAAAACAATTATAAACTTAAAATTAAGGATTTAGAGAAAACCATTTCTACTCTTAAGCATGAGTATACAAACTACAGGACTCAAATCAAATAGCTCATAACGAAGTTAACTGAATGCCAGGCTGAGCTTATGATCAACAAAGCCTAGTCAAACAAAATATGTTCTTGTAGAAGAAACCTTTAAGAACATAATATCCTCATCCTTGCATGCAAAAGTTTGTTACCAAAATAGGCAGGGACTAGAGTCAAGTGAGATAGCTTCTCCACATACACTCCTATCTGTTAGACCTCCAAGAACTTGTCAAGATAAGCTACCTCCTATTGATCCTATCCAAGAGAAGGATGAAGATATAGAGGAGATAGTGAAGGATGAACCTGAGTTGAGTGCTAAGGGTTATCCTATAAAGGAACATTATTCTCCTGGAGAGAAGAAAGAACCAGGGATGACCAAGTATGCTAGGAAGAATTTGATAGGAAAACCAAAAGAAAGTCAAAGAAAGCCCAAGAGATTAAGGCCACCTTCAACTCCAAGCAAAAGCAAGTTTTCATTTCTGTTGGATTTGAAGTGGTAAAGATTGAAGACTCAACAATGGACTCTAGTACCAGGAGTCCTAGTTCATGTCCAAATCATCCTGTTCAAGAGAAGAAGGTTGATCAAATGTGCAGCACTGCTACACAACCTGAACCATCCAATTCCAAAAGCAAGCCTAAACCAAAGAAGCCTACTGTATCATCTTAGAAGATAAAGAAGGAAGTGGAAAGTGATCAAGCTCATCCTTCTACTTAGAAGAAGACTCTCAGAAGCATGCCAACTAAATGCATCATCTGTGGTAGTACTTCTCATTTTGCTAAGGATTGTATCTACAATCCCAAAAGTACTATCCATATGACCAAGAAGAAAACTTCTGAGAAGAAGAAGAAGAAGATAGCTTCGGAAGGAAAATCTCTTCCTTTCGGAAGCTCTAAAGTAAAGAAGAAGATAAGTGAAAACTTACCTTCACAAGAAAATTTGGTCTCGAAAGAAAGGAATGCTTCCGAAGTACTGAAGTCTACTGCAGTGAATGCAAAAGCTTCCCAAGGTCCAGTCTCCAAAACTTCTGAAGTCATCAAAACTTCCGAAGTATTGAAGGCCACGTCTACTCTTCCAAAGATGGTGTGGAAGATGAAGGAAGGCCATATGACTGAAAGTTCTTCATCAACAACAGCAGATGATCCTCAGAGCTTGCATGTAGGATCAATTATTGTTGCATTATCTTCAGTTCACTTTGACAAACCCAAGACCAATGAGGCTTGGGTTTTCAAATGTAACTAATAATCTCTTTATATGCAAGAATAGCTAAAGACTAAAGGGAATGTTTGGATCATTGACAGTGGTTGTTCCAGGCACATGAAAGGTAATGGCTCTTTGCTTTGGAACTTTAATAAAATTAATGGATGCTAGTTGCTTTTGGAGGAGAATCAGGTGGTTATATTACCGGGAGGGGCAGGGTCATAAATGGTAAGCTTAGCATTGAGAAAGTAAATTTTGTTAAGGAGCATAGGTATAATCTCTTGAGTGTATCCCAATTTTGTGATTAGAGACACAACATGCTCTTCACTGAGCATGAGTGCATTGTTTTCAAACCTAGGGTGGTCATTCCTCAAAGGCATATCCTTCTCAGAGCCCCCAAGAAAGGGAACATATAAAAAATGGATTTGCATGAAACATCCCTTTCAGGAGAAGTTTCTTGCTTTCTATCTAAAGCAAATAATGATGAGTCTTTCCTCTGGCATAAAATAATATGCCATGTAAACTTTAAGAACATGAATAAATTAATTAAGAATGATTTGATAACTGGAATGCCAAACAAATAGTTTACAAGTGATGACCATTGTGTTGCATGCCTGAAAGGGAAGCAACATAAACTGTCTCACAAGCCAAAGGAAATGAACTCCATCATTACTCCCCTACACTTATTACATATGGAGCTCTTTGGCCCCACCAGTATAATGAGTCTAGGAAGGACCTCATATTGTTTGGTGATCATATATGACTTCACAAGATACACTTGGGTCTTTTTTCTTAGAACTAAGGATGAGACCCCTGAGATCTTGAAGAGCTTCATTCTAAAAATTAAGAATTAATGTGATCACAAGGTCAAAATCATAAGATGTGATTAAGGAACTAAATTTAAGAAGCAAATCCTTGATACATTTTGTGATGAGAAGGGTATTACAGGACAATACAATGCTCACAGGACTCCTCAGCAAAATGTTGTTGCTGAGAGGAGAAATATGACACTTATTGAAGCTGCAAGAACCATGTTATCTGACTCTAAACTGCTCATCACCTTCTGGGCAGAGGCAATCAACACTGCCTGCTATGTGTAGAATAGAGTTTTAGTAGTCAAGACTCATTGTAAGACTCCTTATGAACTGTGGCACAAAAGAAGACCTTTCAATGGTTTCCTCAGATCATTTGGATGTCCTTGCACCATCTTGAATACTAAGAATCAAATAGCCAAATTTGTTGAGAAATCAAATGATGGACATATTATTGGATACTCTTCCCAAGCTAAGGCTTATAGAGTATACAATCTCAGAACTAGAGTAGCTGAAGAGTCATCCAATGTGAACTTTAATAAGCACACATCCAGTATGAAAGGTTTTGGTCATAATTTGTTATTTGATCTTGATTTAGTTACCAATTATGTTAACAAATCTTGTGAATATGTTTCAGGGTCTATAGGTAGCTTATCAATAGGAGATTCTGATCCAAGATTTGAGCTGAGAAGACCAAGTGTTTGAATTACTTCAGCTCCAGTGGTAACTAGCCCTGTAGTTGGAAATCTTATCAGCAAAACCATGACAAATTCTTCAGCTGATACATCTGAGGTGCCCAAAAATTCCAGAACATAGGCATAAAACTCAAATGAAGGAATTTTCAATGTAGGAGGAGATAGAGGTGGTGATAGTGATCAAGAATTTCTTGATGCTGATAACCACTCCATAGAAGACAACATAAATGATGTAACACACTTATTGGATCAAGTTTCTCTTGATAAGTGTGTTGACGTGGTGGATGACACTCAATCACCAGATCTGAATTTCACTAATTTAGATCTGTCCAACCAACTTGCTATGATTTCTCAATTAAGAATCCACAAGTCACATCCCACCACAGACATCATTGGAAATGTTAAGACAGGGGTTAGAACAAGAGGACAAAAATATTTGTCTTCACTCTTGTTTCTTGTCCCAGATTGAGCCTAAGAAGATTGATGAGGCTCTAAAGAATGAAAGTTGGGTTGAAGTAATGCAGCAGGAGCTGCTTCAATTCAAGAAACAAAAGGTCTGGAATTTATGTCCTCTTAAACAAGGGAAGACTACTATAGGTACCAAGTGGGTATTCAGGAATAAGAAAGATGATAGAGGACTTGTCATTAAGAACATGGCAAAACTAGTTGTTCAAGGGTACACACAAGAAGAAGGGATTGACTACACTAATGTTTTTGCTCCTGTAGCAAGACTTGAAGCTGTTAGGATGTTCTTTGTCTTTGTTGCATCCAAGGATTTCAAAGTCTACCAACTTGATGTAAAGTGTGCCTTTTTATATGGGGTGATTGATGAGGAAGTGTATGTCAAACAACCACCTGGATTTGCAGACCCAGATCATCCTGATCATGTCTGCAAGCTTTCCAAAGCTCTTTATGGGTTGCATCAAGCTCCAAGGAAGTGGTATGAGAAACTATCACAGTATCTCTGTCAGCATGGATATAAGAGGGGTACTATTGATGGAACACTCTTCATCAAAGGAACAGGAAATGACTTGATGTTGGTTCAATTTTATGTAGATGATATCATCTTTGTGTCAACAAATTTGAATCTTTGCAAAGACTTTGAGAAGCTAATAAAGAATAGATTTGAAATGAGTGCCATGGGGGAACTTAATTTCTTTCTAGGAGTTTAAGTGAAGCAGGTTGACAATGGCATCTTCATAAACCAGTCAAAGTATGTGCAAGACATACTTACCAGATTTCATCTGACTGAGTGCAAGGTTGCTAAGACACCCATATCCAGAAACCACTCTCTATGACCTGATCTTGAGAGGGAGTGTATTGATGAACATCTATACAAGGCTATGACTGGGTCTCTTATGTACCTCATAGCCAGCAGGCCTGATATCATATTTGTCATATGTATTTGTGCAAGATAACAAGCTAACCCCAAGATATGACACTTGGTTGCTGTCAAGAGAATTCTTAGATATCTTAAAGGTGCTCCCAAACTGGGCCTTTAGTATCGAAAGAATTCTGATTTCAATTTATATGCCTATACAGATAGTGACTATGGTGGCTGCAACATGACTACAAAGTCTACATCTGGGGGATGTCAACTTCTTGGTGGAAGGATAGTCTCATGGCAATGCAAGAAACAATCTTGTGTGTCTGCATCAATTGCTAAAGCTGAATACATTACTACTGCAAGCTGTTGTGCTTAAGTGCTTTGGATTCAGAATCAGATGCTAGACTATGGATTCAATTTCAATGAGACTCCCATCTATATAGACAATAACAGTGCTATCTCTATTACAGAGAATCCTGTGCAGCACTTAAAGACAAAACACATCAACATCAGGTATTATTTGATTAGAGATAATTTTGAAAAAGGATTTATTAAACTGGTGAAAGTTAACACAATTAAACAATATGCTGATCTGTTCATAAAAGGTTTTGATGAGCAGTGGTTTAAATATCTTGTATCAGCTATTGGGATGATAAACTTTGAGTAGATTTTCTTAAACTAAACTCAAGATTATTTTAATATGTGTGTCTTAAACTTGTCCATATCATCACCTATATAAGCCCAATTTACTTTGGAAGAAACTTTTCAAAATTGATATCCCTTAGAATTTTAAGAATTTTGGATATATTTTCCTTCGGAAGCCATTAAGTTGTCTTCGAAAGAAGGTTAAATCGTCAAAACAAATAACTACTTCTGTGAACTTTACCTTTGGAAGAAATTTTTTAATAACTTTCGAAGCTTATATTTGTCACCAAGTACTTATATGTCTTGAAGGACTATCTTCCTTCAAAAGAAATTAAGTCTCGAAAGCTTTATTCTCTCCTTGAATAAAATTTTTGATATTTGATATCTTCCGAAGCAAAATTTGTCTAAGAAGTAAAATTACTCTAAAGTATTTTTCTTCTGAAGTAAAGTTCTTGAAAGAATAAGGAATATCTTTCGATGCCAAATTGGCTTCGAAAGTTTTTCTCAAATCTTGTTACACAGGAAACACAACCATTCAGTTACGCAACCATTCAGTTACACAGGAAACACAACCATTCAGTTACACAGGAATATTTTTCTCAAATCTTGTTACACAGAAAAGTTCTTGAAAGAATAAGGAATATCTTTCGATGCCAAAAAATGGCCAACCTTGTTCCCCAAAAACCAACCCAATTTTTCCATTAAGTTACACAGGAAACACAACCAAGTTGCTCTGTTATCATCTAAGAAAGATCCAGGTTTCTCAGATGTTTGTCGCTTCTTGTCTCCTTCAAACTACCTCACTTCACTTACCATTGACCCTCCTTTGTATGAGGATCAACTTTTAGAGTTCTGGAGAACCTGCCACGAGGTCATCTTGGGCGGTGAGAAGGCACTGTCTGCTACAGTGCAGGGGAGGACAATTTTCGTCACTCCAGCCACCATCAACTCTCATCTGAGGCTGGATGATAAAGAAGGTGAATTGTCCTTCCCCAAATCTATAGTAA
The DNA here is from genome assembly GCA_025506505.1 of Flaveria sonorensis. Lineage (NCBI taxonomy): Eukaryota > Viridiplantae > Streptophyta > Magnoliopsida > Asterales > Asteraceae > Flaveria > Flaveria sonorensis. The sequence goes on from CM046429.1 coordinate 22,564,809, forward strand.
ACGACTCATTCCAGCAGATAGGCTATGAAAGGGAATACTCAGTAAGAACCATCAAAAAGGGTAAAGTTTCCTCCCAATGGAAGTACCTCCTCAATGTGGTCATCCATTCTTTGTCTAACAAACATGGAGGTTGGGACCAAATTTCTAAGGACTTATCCTACATAGTCCATGAAATGGTTCAAATGGTCAAGTTCAGGTACTCTGAATTTTTTTATACAAACTTGCTTGCTAACCTGGACTCCTTAGAGTATTACATGTTCCCTAAATATGTTCAAAACATTCTTAACTGTGAACTGGGCTCATAGTTATGGGGAACAGGTAACACTCTTAAACTAAGACAGATAACATAGAATGCAATTCAAAATAGTCAAATCAAAAGAACAAATCAATCAAATCAGCTTAAACCTGTGAAATTTGTATCTGTAGGTATTTTTGACATGAACAAAATTCCAGAAATCAAATCTAATCCAAAGAACAAATCCAACTCTGATCTGAAAACAGGTTTAGATTCTAAGTCTTCCGCTGTCAATAAACGATTTGTATCTAAGGAGCCGAGGAATGATGTTAATGTTAAAAAATCTGACTCAAATTTCAAAAAAACAAATTCACAAATCAAAAACAACAGATTAACTTTTTAACTCCCAAATCCAAACAAGGATCAAATGTGGCATCCACATCTAAAGCTAATCAACAATTGTTTAAATTTCAAAGGTACTGTGAAATCTGTGATATATACAATCAAAAGACTGAAGAATGTTTCTTTAACAGGTACTGTCATATATGTTATATGAGAAACCATTCAACAGCTGATTGTTATTTCAACAAATATTGTACCTATTGGGATGAAAGAACTCACAAAACTGAGAATTGCTACTTCAGAAAGAACTCGTCGAGGAATGGATATGTTAATCCACAATTAAGAAATGGATATGTCAATCCACAATTTCAAAGAAATCAAAGTGTTGGTTTTCAAAGATTGACAAAACAACCTTCCTTAGGCTTGAGATCTTTTCCAAGAAATGATTCTGTTTATGATGATTCTTACGCTGCAAAATGAAGGCAGTATAATCAAGGAAAATTCGTTCCACGATTTGTGAGAATGAATGGTGGGAAGCTTGGTAAACAAAACTTTTTGTCTGATGGTTTGAAATATCTTGATGATGATCTTGAAAAATGTTAGAATGCTTTAAGGATAAAACAAATCAAAGATAATCAAAAATTTGTAAGAAACGGAATTGATAAATTTGTCAAAAATAAACCTGATTTGAAAAAGCTTCACTTTAAACAGTTTACCATTATTGATAAATTTGACAAGCCCAAGACCATCTCAGCTTGGGTTGATAGCTCAACTTAATTCTTTTTGAAATGCAGGTACGCCCGAGAAGACCTATTAACTCATGGTATGTTGATAGTGGATGTAGCCGGCATTTGACAGGCAACCATGCCTTGGTTCAAGAATTTAAATTAAAAGATGGTACACATGTTGCTTTTGGAGGTGATGCAAGAGGAAAAATAACAAGCGAATGAACTGTATCCAATGGGATTATCAGCTTTGATAAAGTCAACTATTGCTCACAGTTAAACTTTAATCTTTTAAGCGTTTCCTAAATTTGTGACAAATCTTATTCTGTTTTATTTGATGATTCATTTTGTTACATTTTGAAGCCAGGTTTTCAGATTAGCAAAAAATGGGTAGTTGTTAAAGCTGTTCGAGATCGAGATGTATACAAGTTAGATATGTCTTAAGTTGATCCTTCTACAGAAACAACATGCCTAATTGCTCAAGCATCAAATGACGAAAGTCAGCTTTGGCATAGACATCTCGGGCATTCCAATTTCAAGAACATGAACAAGCTTGTAGCAGAAGATCATGTTGTACGTCTTCCAACAAAGAAGTTTGCCACAACTGATATCTTCTCAGCTTGTTTAAAAGGAAAGCAACACAGAGCATCTTATAAGCCCAAGCAGATAAACTCAAATTCCAAACCTCTCCAGATGTTGCATATGGACCTATTCGGACCAACAAATGTTTGGAGTATTGGAAAGAAATCTTATTGTTAAGTTATCATTGATGACTTTACAAGATTTTCTTGGGTATTCTTTTTTGCATGCTAAATCTGAAACGGCTAAATTATTAAAAGAATTTATCATTAAAGTAGAAAATAATTTAGATCAAAAGGTCAAAATAATTAGAAATGATAATGGAACGGAATTTAAAAATGCTAATATTGACATGTTTTGTGAAGAAAAGGGTATTGCTCGTCAGTTCAGTGCTCCTAGAACTCCATAACAAAATGGAGTTGCTGAAAGGAAAAACAGAACTTTGATTGAAGCAGCACGGTCTATGTTAGCAGATGCCAAAATTCCAATCACTTTCTGGGATGAAGCTATATCCACTGCATGTTTTGTGCAGAATCGTTCATTGCTATGAAAGATAAACAGAAAACTCCTTATGAGTTGATGTTTGGCAGGAAACCTAATATAGATTTTTTTAAATCTTTTGGTTGTCCAGTTTTGATTTTAAATTCAAGTGATCAGCTAAGAAAATTTGATTCAAAATCTGATGAAGGATTTTTCGTTGGATATTCGTCGGTTTCAAAAGCCTATAGAGTTTATAACTTTAGGACAAATGTTATCCTTGAAACATTCAACGTTAAATTTCTTGAAAATTCTTTTCCATCAGTTGAAAATGGTGCAGCTTGGTTATTTGATTTAGATTCATTGTCAAACTCTTTTCATTCTAACTTGTTTGAATTTACACGTGAGAAGAAAAATCAAGCAGGAGATCTTGGTTCTTTCTGCGATGATTCTGATTCTGATGATATGGATGACTCCAGCCCAGATTATCTATTTTTCTCATTTGTTAGAGATCCTATATTTTGGCCTCAATAAGCTCAAAAGCATCCCGTTTCAGAAAATTCAAATGTTTCACAACCTATTCCTAATGATGGTCCTGAAATTATACAGCCTGAGTCCGGAACGTCATCGATTTCTGATGATGTAGTTGTTACAGATAATCTTGATTACTTTATCAACTCACCGACTCAAGTTCCAAATTTCAATCCACATTCTTTGAACTTATTGCATCAGCTATCAGACTTGAACCAATCTAATCTGGATGTTCATGTTCAAGTGAATGAGATTCCAACATCTCGTGTTCACAAGAACCATCCTACATCTCAGATTATCGGTCCGTTGAATGAGAGAACGCCGAGAAGTAAATCAGAACAAGCAAACCTTTGCTTATACTCGTGTTTTCTATCTCAAATTGTTCCTAAAAATGTCACTGAAGCGTTAAAGGACAATATTTGGATTGAAGCAATGCAAGAAGAATTATTGCAATTCCGCAAACAGAAAGTGTGGAAGCTTGTGGATTTACCTGAAGGAGAAAATGCCATAGGCACAAAATGGTTGTTTAGAAACAAAACAGACGATCGGGGAATTGTTGTTCGCAACAAAGCGAGACTCGTTGCACAAAGCTACACCCAAGAAGAAGGAATAGATTATGATGAAGTATTTGCTCCAGTTGCAAGACTTTAATCAATTCGTGTCTTCCTGGCTTATGTATCATTTATGAAATTCAAGGTGTATCAAATGGACGTTAAAGGTGCTTTCTTATATGGACCAATCACCGATGATGTGTATGTCAAGCAACCACTAGGTTTTGAAGATTCAGAATATCCTCATCGTGTATACAAGCTTAGCAAAGCATTGTATGGTCTACATCAAGCTCCTAGAATCTGGTATGAAACGTTATCATAACATTTGATCCAACATGGATACACACGAGGGAAAATCGATCCTACTTTGTTTATTAAGAAGGATGCTGATAATCTCTTATGTGTTCGAGTGTATGTTGATGATATTATATTTGGTTCTATAAGTCCAAAGTTGTGTAATAAATTTGAAGAAATCATGAAGTTCTCGTTTCCAAATGAGTTCTATGGGAGAAATAATTTTTTTCCTTGGTCTTTAAGTGAAGCAGTCTGCAGATGGAATTTTTATCAATCAAGAGAAATTCGTTGATAAACTCTTAAAGAAATTTAAACTGCAAGATTATCAATCCATAAGAACTCCAGCTGACGTAAATTCCAAGATTGAACCTGATTCTAAAGGAAAATCAGTTGACCAAACTCTATACAGATTTATGATAGGTTCTTTGATGTATCTTACTGCATCTAGACCTGATATAATGTATGTTGTTTGTGTCTGTGCCAGGTACCAATCTGACCCGAAGGAATCTCATCTAATCGCTGTTAAACGAATATTCAGGTATCTCAAAGGAAAACCGGCTTTAGGGCTTTGGTATCGTTATGAAGGAAACTTCGAGTTACATGGATATACAGATAGTGATTATGGAGGATGTTGCCAAGATCGTAAATCTACTACGGGTGGTTGTCAGTTTTTAGGTCCCAGATTAGTCTCATGGCAATGTAAGAAACAAACTAATGTCTCTGTTTCAACCGCAGAAGCTGAGTACATAGCTGCTTCAGCAGGATGTTCTCAAATCCTTTGGTTACAAAACCACCTGCTGGATTACGGGTTCAATTTCTTAAAACTTCTATTTACATTGATAACACTGCTATGTTTATTATAGCTAATCCTGTCCAACACTCAAAAACAAAACATATCGAGATTCGATATCATTTTCTCTGAGATAACTCTAAAAAAAATTTAATCATTTTGATTCAAATCGCAACTGAAAAACAGTTGGCTGGCCTATTTACAAAAGCCTTTTTACCAGCTTGATTTGAATATACGGTCGAGTCAATTGGACTTATTAATCATGTCTAAAAACTGGTTTTGAGTTTAATTAAGTTGTTTGATTCATTAAAAATGATAAGAACCCTCCCTTAGCTTAATCTTGAATAAAAAGAAACTGTCAAAGTTAACTGCCTGATTGTATATATTGTGTGTGCATGTTCAATAGAAAATGGAAAAGCAAATACAAAAATAGAAAATTGCAAAATCAAAAGAGAAGAATATAAAACAAAAACACAAAAATAGAGTTTTTCTTGTTAGTTATTTGTTTAGGACTGAATCTGTCTTTGCAATTTGTGAGAAATGATAGATACATTAGTTTTGATTAGTTGCATACTTCGCTCGTTACTAAAGTATGATGTGATCAGATATGATGTGCAGGTAAGCTCATGCAATTATACTGAAAAAGTAAATTCTTGTGATCAAACTAAATCACTCATGCATTCATGTTTGTCCATTTTAGTACCAATGAGTAGTGTTGACTTCTCAGACTGATTGCTTGTTAAGTCATAAACTCACACCTGGTGGCGATATGAAGAACCATTGAGCTCTAATTAATTTAAAGCATCTAATCACTTCTTTTTTATGAGTCATCATAGACCCAAGGTGACAAGATATCCTTTGTTGTAAGTAATTACAAACCTGGATATTCTCACTTGATGAAAAAGATACCAATGTGCACAATCTAAACATGAGATCTGGTTATAAGTATATGTCAGGTTAACAAGTTGAGAAAAGTAATTTCTTGCATATCTTGATGAGGGTTGAACTCTCTAAGTCTAAGTGTGACTTACATAATGTCATATCTAATCGTACCTTAATCAATCCAAGAATTGAAAAAGTAAGTGTGCTGAGTATCTTGCCAAGAGCACTCATTTTCTGTCCTTAGATCTCGTGTCTCCTTTGCTGCAGAAATGCTAACCTGAAACACACTTAATCAGGATTTAATCACTGTCTATGACTATTCATCATTTTTTTCTCTTTTAATGTGTTAATCTTACCTGATATGATCTCATTGCAGGCATGTGATTCAATTGTATATAGTAGATTTTTTATTCTGATTTAGTTTTGATTTTTTTTTGCATGATTTTCTGTTGATTTTCTGTGTGCAGGAATGTTAATGATTAGTTGCTCTTCTTGCAATGAAAAAGAAACTTCTAAGTTTATAAAACTTAAAAGTTTAGGGGGAGTAAAAATGAAAAAGAGAAAATAATTGATTTTCAAAATGTAAAAAAAAAATAAAAAATAAAGTGTTTGGATGAAAGGATGAAGCTGCACTTTCAAGCATATGTGTGTTTGATATGATGTAAAAATGAACCTGAAAAATGATTCAAATTCAGTGGAAAAGCTTCTTGCAAACAAAATGAGATTATTTGTTTTTGTAAAAATTAAATAGAGACTAAAATGACGGGAAATTAATTTTTGAAAACAAAAAACAATAAAATTTTTGGATGTATAAAATTTTAAAATTGAAGGAAATTATTGAAAATTTTGAGTGATAGTCAAACAATTTTGACTAAGTGTTGAAAATTGAGTGTGAACAGTGCTAATGTGTTTAAATAGTGTTCAGATATATGATGAGAAAAGTTCAAGTGTCAAGACTCATGGAAGGATCCCATGCGCCTATACAGTACTCACAAGTCCAGATTAGGAGTATGGTGATTTATCAGGAATTTGTACAAGTGTTGGGTGTTTCAGACAAGCTCATGCGCCTAAACAGTTTTCATGTGTCTGAAATTTTGGTTAAGTGTTGGGCGTATCATCTTATGTTCATGCGCTTGAACAGTACCAGGCTTCCAAGGAGTCAGACGTTTGAAGTGAAAAATTACCAAGTGTTGGGTGTTTCATCTAGTCTCATGCGCGTGAACAGTGTAAAAGCACCTAAACAGTGATTATGCGCTTGAACAGTGCCCATGCGTCTAAACCTCATGGCACAAACAATGCTCATGTGCCTAAATACTTAGTGTAAAATTCATTCTCATGCGCATAAACAGTGCTCATGCGCCTAAAAATCATTTGTGATTCTTTCATTCATTCACTCATATTCTTTGATAAACACTCTCGATACTCATACACTCAAATCATTCAGTTCATCATTTCTGATTGTTTTTAGTTAATCTTTGTTACATATAGGTATCACAAGAGAATTTGATTGTCGAGGAGTCTTCACTCGATGTTATCAAAGTTGTTGCTGATTCACCTATTCATGTGTTAGATAAAGGTGGAAGATCAACAAAAATGCTAAAGTCCTTACTGAGATCTTGAATGCTGAGCAGATCATAAAATCTTTGAAAGAAGTTCAAATCTGCATTCAAGAAGGCTTTAAGAGAGTTGGAACTCTACAAATAGAAGCCTGTGTTCAAGATCAAAGATGAGACAAAAGAGTTCAATGTGGACAGAAGACAAATGTAATCTTAGGGGGAGTATTATAGACTCTTAGAAGATTAACATTTTGTCTTTGTATGTTTTTTTGTCATAGTATAGGGACTTATTTGTAAATATATGTTCTATTGTTTTGTTGATAGTATAAATAGGATACTTTATGTAGTGTAGAGGAGAGATAGCAAAATAGAGAATAGAAGATAGGTCTATAACCAGTTAAAAAATCAGTTGAACGAACTAAATCCTTACACTTTGTATCCTGTACATTTTCTCAATGAAATATATGAATTTTTTTATGTATTTGCATTTCTTGATTACTTTGTGTTTGATTTGGTCATTGTATTATCATATAATCACAGATTCGATCCTTTTGAACCGATCAATCCAAGACAAAGTCTTTCTAAGAATAAAGTCATAAAGACCTGTAGAAGACTCGAAAGAAGTTGTTTCTTCCGAAGTATAAATGGCCTCTGAAAAACTTATTCTTTCGAAGCCATTTAGCTTTGGAAGAATCAACTATGAACCAGTGGACATAAGTATGGTCTGTCTGACAGACTCTGATACACTGCATGGTGCTTTTCCAAACCCATGTAGTTGACCATACTTTAATCCACTGTTCACCTTTTTAACTTAGTACAGATGCCATCTTTAGTTGGTGACAAAAGGTAAGTCATGGACCTGTCATGACTACCTTATCTAGGATATTATTTTATCTTAAATACTTTACTTCTAGCAATGTAGTATTTGTCTAGTTGTAGATTCCAGCTGGTTTTCCAAGTATAACCAGCTATAGATAGTAGTATATATATAGTTTCTCATTGTAACTTAAGTAGCATGAGCTTAAGAGTCTTGTAATACTGAGTTGAGAAGTAATATATACAAGTATCTTGAAAACCATTCTCTTGTTCATTAACTTCGTATATTATTATCAACTTTAGTTTGAGATTCTGTATTTCATCGTTCAAGTGAGACTTAGTGAGTTCTATGTTTAGATTCAAAACCGATCCTGCAATTGGTATCAGAGCTTCCAGGCTCTTGATTGTGAGATCTAACCATCCCAAATCACCCTTGCTTCTTCACACTCACTCACTTCACTTTAATGGATCTTAACCAGAAATTCTCTGAATTAGAAATGGGAACCATGACCAAGGCTCCTATCATCACTCCTAATGATTTTGGAACTTGGTGCAAACGTATTGAAGGGTTCATCAAGTATCAAGATAGCCGCATGTGGAAATCTGTCACTCATGGTCCTTACCTTCCTAAGGTAGCATCCTCAGCGGGTAATGGTGCCATGATAAAGAAGGCCATTGAAGACTACTCTGATGAAGACTTCAATAAAATATACATTGATTGAAAAGCAATGACTATTTTGCTTACAGCCATACCAAACTCCATAATGGTTGGCTTTCAGCAATACGAGTCAGCCAAAGAACTCTTTGATGCTTTGAAGCTGATGTACTTAGGTTACACTGAATCCAAGGAGTCCAAGAAGGATGTACTGAAGCAGAAGTTTGAAAACTTCACATATATCATTGGTGAGACCTTGAGCCAACAATACTTCAGGTACATGAACTTGATCACCTCTCTTCAGTCTATGGGAGTGGATCTTCAGAAAAGAGAAATTGTAAGGAAGTTCATGAGTGCACTTCCTCATGAATGGACTTTCTATTGTGTTTCTATCAAGAGAACTGGGAATGTTAACACTCTCACAATGACTGAACTGTATGGAATCCTTGATGGATACCGTATGGAGATGGAGACTCAAAAGAGCCAACAGATGAACTGACCCTCAAATGCTACTGTCAGCAATGCTTTACATGTTGCTGAAGGATCAAGACAACCTCAGTTGTACCAGAACTATCCCCAACAACCATCATCTTCCTTTGGGCCATACATCACTTTTCCTGAGACACCCAGGTCTCAACAGGCTCAACACACTCCTTTTCAGGATAGTTGTGCCTTTGTCTCAGGAAGTGAACACTCTGGAGATTTTCAATTCTGCTTTGATGATCTAGAGTGCTTTAGCCCAGATAACATTGAGTACTTGAACATTGTCCAATAGATGGCTCTCTTCACCTACAGAGCAAAGAGTTCTTCAAAAGAATAGGAAGGCAGTTCCCACAGAATCCAACCAACAACAAATTTGGATTTGATAAAAGCAAAGCCAAGTGTTACAATTGTAACCAGCTTGGTCACTTTGCTAGGGAATGCAAAGCTCTAAGATCTAATCCTGGAGCAACTCAAGCCTCCCAACATCCTACCAACTGAAGGGCTGCACTAAAACCTACTGAGTAGCAAACTACGGCTGTTGCTCAAGAGGTTGACTGGAGCTTCATGGTGCAAGATGTCACTCCTTCTCAAGCTCTAATGGCTGGAACTAAAGACAGCAAGGGACATCCACATGACAAGAATGGAAATATATGGATTGTGGATAGCGGATGCTCCAGGCACATGACAGGGAACAGACCTCTTCTTAAACAATTTGAACATTTTGATAGAGGTCCTGTTCAGTTTGGAGGTGAAGCCGGAGGATACATTTCTGGTATAGGTAGTGTATCTAATGGTAAGTTAAAAGTTGACAAAGTAAACTTTTTCAAAGCTTGAACACAATCTGTTAAATGTTTTTCAATTCTATGATCAAAAGCACCAAATGCTTTTCACAGAACATGAGTGCATTATCCTCAAACCCGGGATGGCAATTCCTCAAGAATTGGTGCTTCATAGATCTCCTAGGAGAGGGGATATGTACAAGCTGGATATGAACAATGCTTCCTCACTAGGTGAAGTATCATGCATTCTTTCCAAAGCCAATGGTGATGAGTCAACTCTTTGGCATAAAAGAATATGCCATGTTAATTTTAAAACCATGAACAACTTGGTTAAAAATAATTTGGTACATGGTGTGCCTAAAAATGAGTTTTTTCTGTAAAGACAACTTTGTTGCTTGCCTGAAAGGAAAACAACACAAGGTCACTCACAAATCCAAAGTGGTTAACTCTATCACCACTCCATTACACTTATTGCACATGGATCTTTTTGGTCCCACAAGTATAATAAGCATTGGAAGGAAATCATACTGCCTTGTGATTGTTGATAATTTTACAAGATTCACTTGGGTATACTTTTTAAGAACTAAAGATGAAACGGCTGAAACTTTAAAATCTTTTATTCTTAAAATTGAAAATCAAAAGGATCATAAGGTAAAAATCATTAGAAGTGATCAAGGGACTGAGTTTAAGAATCAAGTTCTTGACTCATTCTGTAACTCAAAAGGGATTACCAGACAATATAGTGCTCCTAGAAATCCTGAAAAACGGTGTTGCTGAGTGAAGGAACAACACACTAATTGAGGCTGCAAGAACAATGTTAGCAGATTCAAAGCTGCCTCTAACTTTCTAGGCAGAGGCAGTCAGCACTGCATGTTATATGCAAAATAGAGTTTTCATTGTTAAGCCTTATGGGAAGACCCCTTATGAGCTATGGAACAAGAGGCCACCGTTCATTGTCTTTCGTAGGTCCTTTGGCAGCAGGTGTACCATACTCAACGCAAAGGACAATTTAGCAAAATTTGCTAAAAAGTAGGATGATGCTATCTTTGTTGGATATTCCTCTACCTCTGTTGCTTATAGAATGTATAATATCAAAACTCAATAGTTTGAGGAATCATCCAACATTGTTGTTAATAAGCACACTCCTTGTGTTAGAGGGAATGGACCTGAATACATTTTTGAGTTAGAATTGTTTCAAAACTATTCTAAACCATCTTGTGAGAATGTTTCAGCTGGAACAGGAACTCAAAGTGACCCATATGAAGATCAACTGTTTGAGCTACCCAGACCTATTTCCAGTTCTCCAAGAAGAAATGAAGAACAAGCTCCTACTGCTGAAAATCTTAAAAGCATGAGTATCTTAGAAAACAAAGGAGCTTCAACAAATTTTCAGCTCACTGAGCCTCTTAACCCAAAGGTTTACAATTCAAGCACTCAACACCAAGCTGATGAAGACAGTGACACGGAGGAACAGGCAACTATTGATGCTGCTTCACAGCATACTGCCATTGATGATGCCACTCATTCATTCAATCAGTCCTCATTGAATGAATGTGAGACATCAACTGGAGAAGGAGTTCAAAGTTATGAGAAAAACTTCTCAAACCTAGTCCTATCTATGCTATTAGATGTAATTCCTAAGCTCAGGATACACAACACTCATCCAGCTAAAAACATTATTAGGGATGTATTAGAAGGTGTGAGAACAAGAAGCCAGACCCATAATGGGAATATATGCTTGTACTCATGCTTTCTTATTTGGAACCAAAGAAGGTGGAAGAATCCCTCAAGGACAATAATTGGATTGAAGCTATGTAAGAGTAATTGCTTCAATTCAAGAGGCAAAAGGTATGGAACCTGTATCCTTTGCCACCTGGCCAAGTCCCTATTGGCACCAAGTGGGTGTTCAGAAACAAAAGAGATGATAGAGGTTTGATCATCAAGAATAAGGCAAGACTTGTTGTTCAAGGATACACACAGGAAGAAGGTATATATTATACTAATGTCTTTGCACCTGTTGCAAGACTTGAAGCTGTGTGAATCTTCCTTGCTTTTGCAGCATCCAAGAACTTCACAGTCTATCAACTTGATGTCAAATGTGCATTTTTGTATGGGAATACAGATAGAGAAGTCTATGTGTGCCAGCCACCTAGATTTGAAGACCCACAGCATCCCAACTATGTGTGAAAACTAGGTAAAGCTCTTTATGGGCTGCATCAAGCACCTAGGCTATGGTATGAGACTCTGTCTTAGTTTCTCCTTAAAAATGGCTACACCAAAGGCACCATAGACAAGACATTGTTCATAAAGACATCTGGGAAGGACATGCTGCTTGTTCAAGTCTATATCGATGACATCATATTTGGTTCCTCAAATGACCAAATGTGCAAAAACTTTGAAAGCATCATGAGAAAGAAATTTGAGATGAGTTCCATAGTAAAGATGGATTTCTTTCTTGGGATTCAAGTGAAGCAGATGGAAGAAGGGTTCTTTATCAATCAGTTTAAGTATGTCACGGACATCTTAGAAAGATTTAAGATGAAAGATTATAAGACAGCCAAGACACCTATACCCAGAAATCACAATCTATGTCCTGATTCCAAGGGGAAGGATACTGATCAGCATCAGAACAGGGCAATTATTGGATCTTTGATGTTTCTCACAGCTAGTAGACCTGATATCATGTTTGCAACTTACATCGGTGCAAGATATCAGGCTGCTCCCAAGGTGTCTCACCTAATTGCCATCAAAAGGATTCTTAGATACCTCAAAGGAGCTCCCAAACTAGGTCTTTGGTATCCTAAGAATAAGGATTTCAATCTCTATGGGTACTCTAACAGTGATTATGGTGGCTGCAACATTAACAAGAAATCCACATCAGGAGGATGTCAATTTCTTGGTGGAAAGATTATTTCCTGGCAATGCAAGAAGCAATCATGTGTCTCTACATCAACTGCTGAAGCTGAATACATTGCTGCTGCGAGTTGCTATGCTCAACTGCTATGGATTCAAAATCAGATGTTAGACTATGGATTCAACTTCATGAATACTCATATCCATATAGACAACATGAGTGCTATTTCCATTACAGAAAATCTAGTCAAGCACTCCAAGACAAACCACATTGACATCAGGTAACATTTCATTCGAGATATTCATGAGAAACACTTGATTAAACTAGTAAAATCAATTCAAGTGAACAATATGCTGACTTGTTCACCAAAGCCTTTGATGAACAAAGATTTAAATACTTAATCACAACTATTGGGATGATTAACATTTACTAGTTTGATGAGCTCAAAATGGATCGATCTATGATGATATCTGAACACAATTCAATCTAAACCACACAAGTATTCAATTCAACACAAGAAATCAACAAAAATTCATAGAGTTTTCATTGATTAGAAGCATAGAAGAATACAAAGTGTAGAAACAGTTACAATACGTCTCAATGCTAAAAACTTTTTTACACAATACATATCTATGCTATTTATACTACTCAAGAAAACAAAGGAACATATTTACATAAAAAGTCCCTATACTATGACAAAAATGTAAAAGACATACAAAGACAAATGTGAATCTTTAAAGAAGCATCTACATATAGTTTATTTCTTTTGAAAACCTTTTTAAAATGTGTCTTGTTTATGTTGTCTAATTACAATCTAAGCCCTGTTACTAAAGTTCTTCTTCTAAGTGGAAATTCTTTCAAAAAGAAATTTTCCCTCGAAAGAGATCTTTATATCTTCCGAGGTAAATTCCTTCACTTTAGTACTCTCTTCCGAAGAGTTTTTACTCTCGGAAGAAAATTTGATCATAGATCAAATTTATTTCCGAAGATTATTAACTTCCTCTCGGAAGAAGTCTTTTCCCTTGGAAGCAACTTTCCCTTCGGAAGAAAACTTTTACTATGTAACGGAAACCTTTGGGCTCCACTTTGTAAAGATTAAGATCTTTTGGGAATATTTTAAATTATCTGCCTTGCCGCCGTACTCAAGTACACACCCAAACTGTCTTTTCACCTTATCGGTATGGTCAGTTACCCCCTATTTAAAACTTCCGACTCTCTTTCTTTACCTTTTTACCACCTCTAAAACCTAACACTCCCATTATCGTCTTCACTCTCTCTCAAATTCCTTCAATTAAATAATACTTTCTTACAATGGCTCTCAATCCTCAACATAACCAAGTCGCCATCCTTGATTCCTCTAAGGATGTTGACTTTTTCCCCATCATCGATTTTCTGTTCCACTCCACATACTTTACCGCCCTCACTGTAAACCCCACCATATACTCTAATCACATGATCGAATTTTGGGCAAATGGTCGTTGTGAAACTCTGAATGATGAGAGGGTCATCAGGTCGAGAATCAGTGAACAAGAGATCATCATTTCTGAATCTACTATCAGGGAGCATCTGGAGCTTCATGACGAAGGCGCCCCTACTGAATTCTTCAAATCTGAGCTAGCAGACACATACACTCAGATAGGATATGGTGGTGATGTGCACAAGTCCACTATTTACAAGTTTAATGTCTCTTATAACTGGAAATTCTTGTTGCACATCGTTTTACATCAGGGGGTTGGGATAAAATCCCATATGGCTGCCTAGTCCATGGAATGGTAAAAGGCCTCTGCTTCAACTATTCAAGGTTTGTGCTGAACAATCTGCGAGGAAATCTTTCCCGGGATTCATTTTTCATGTATCCCTAGTTTATTTAGCATATCATCAAATGTGAGCTAGACCAGAACAGACTACAACATGTTGACACTCTAATGGTCCCACACATGAGGCCGAGCATATTCAAGACCTTGAAGAAGGTGTCCACCAATTTCACAGGGAGATTCACTGATCTTCTCCCAGGTATGCTTGAACCAACAGCTCCTGGTGACATCCCTGCAAGCCCAGCAGGTGATGAACCCACACCAGACCTCCCCACTCAAATGCCAACTACTTCTTCCCACCCAATAAAGGTTAGATACACCAAACACCCAAGCGAACCACTGATCAATCTACTCTGATTGATCAGGTCCCCTCTGTTCACTCTAAAAAGGCTCCAGTAGAACTCAGGGCTCCTACTCAGCCAGAGGTCCCACCTTCCTCCACCATCAGCCTCAATATCAGTGTTGAGTCTACTCAGTCTCAACCTGATGAGCCTAAAACCCAAGCCGTTAGCCCTTAGGGTGAGTCCCAACACTCCCTTGACAACCAAAAAGGGACAGCCACACCATTAGCACATCTGCTATTACAGAAGAGCCATTAGGTGCTGACCAAGGTCCCGGGTCATTAGAATTAACCTCTCTATCCTTCACTGACCTTTTAATCCAACCTGATAAGGATATCATGTTCCATCAGGGCCATGATGTTGATCTACAATACCCCTTTCAAGATCAACTGAGCCCTAGGGAACCTTTGATATCTGGCCAATATCAGTTAAACCAAACTGAGGTGAGTCCAACTGGTGTGGAGGTGACTCATGTAGACTCAGCTGCCACTACTGAGAGTGTCTCACTGGCCTCTCAGGAAAGTGGCGTCATCAATGAGACTGATCTACGGCAACCTTGCCAATTGATGTTTCTGAAAAGGACATCAATAGGGAAGGGTATCCAGGGCCCCAAGAAACCATTACTGGTGGTGATGATGGACATGCCAGGCATGTTATCTCATCTCCCAATGATTCTTCAAAAGAAGATGAGGGTAGTCCTCATTATCAAAGACCTGATTTCTAAAGTCTCAAACCTTGAATCAAAGGTTAAGACTTTAGAGGACAGGTCTGCCACTCAGCAACTTGAGATTGAATATCTCAAGGCTAAACTAGCTGAGACACAGATTGAGAAGTATGCCAGGCACGTACCTATCCAGGTTTCTTTAAGTTCTTCCTCCAGCTCATCTACTTCTCAAGATGATGCTACCAAAAAGGAGGAGAATGTACAGAAACAACATCATGTGGAACCCACTTACACCATACCAACAACTTCTCCTGATGCCTTATCTATCTTTTACCCCCAACAGCATCACCCTACTACAGTCTTCTCTCAACCAGCTCCCATTACCTTTCAAGTGGACCAAAGGATGCTCATAGATCTTAACAGGTTTCTAACCAAATTTTTGTTGAGCACCTCCATTGAACATCCCTCCCCTAATCTAGTTGTCGCCTACTTTGGAGCTGAAGAGCTTCAAAGGCTAAATGCACCACCTACCTCTAAAGAGGAAGTTGGTCAACCTAAGGTCTCTACTGAACCCAATATTAACTTTGAAAAGGATGTACAGACTGATGGCCCAGCAACTGATTTGGATGGGATAGGTGATGCAGTTCCAGTTACTTCCGAGGCAGAAATCCAAGATGCCAAAGGAATAACTGGATTGTCTTTATTGTCCAGTGATATGTTCATCACAGGGGCAATAACAGTGAGGACTTCCTTACAACCCCTCTCTTACAAGAACCACTACTTCAAACACCCTCACTCCAACCTGAATAATCTGAACCTGAGTTCCCAAAGGCTAAATCTTCCTCTGATCCTAAGGGGAAGAGAAAGCTTACTGCTGAGGAGCTACTAGAAGAGGAAAGATTAGAGAAGCTAAAGAAGAAGGGCAGACTTATACTGGAAATTTGTTCGCTACAAGTAGCAAAGCAGCAACAGCCGCCCAAGCAAGTCTCAACAATAAAAGGAGGGTGAAAATCATTGATAGGCTCATCAGCCTAGGAGTAGCCAGCGAAGAAACTCTTCTACTCCTAACTGATGAGCTAGTGAAACTAGAAAAGTCAACCTTACTGCACAAAGAAAAGGAAGAAGCAGGAAGGTTGGCCAAAGAGGAGGAAAGAAGGAAGAAGCCCTAGAAAGGGAGAGGATGGAGGGAATAGCCTTTCTCTGCAACAGAGGCTATTCTCAAGAGAAGCTAGCACCTGACAAAAATTACATGATCTTGTTTCTTTTTCACAAAGACCAAGATCTAATCAACAAGGAGAGGAAGAAGGTTGCCAGGGAGAAGCTGAAAGAGAAGAGAAAGAAAGAGGTAGAGGGAGAACTTGCAGCTGCCAAAAAGGAGGGAGACAAGGATTGGATGAAATCCTATCTCCGAGCTCAGGGCTTCTCCAGTAGGCAAGTGAGTCCCATGTCAATCAAGACCCTACAGCGACATGTCAGCGACATCAAGGCTGACATTCGCTTAGGAAGAAGGAAGGAGGTTGCTCAAACTCCTAGTGTTCAGAGGATGGCACCCAAACCAATACCCAAACCACTACCCAAAACACAACCTACACCTTCTCCTTCCCTATCAAAACAGAACATTTCACCCCTGAACCTTCACCATCAACCTTACCTACACCCTTACCCACTGCTTCCCACCAACCACCACCACCACCTATCCTATGACCCAAAACACAACCAAGAACCCACTCAAAAACCAAACTATCCTCTGATCCATCAAAACCCCTAACCTTGGAAGAATTCAAGGAGATAAAGAAGAAGCTCACAAATTGCACAACACTGAACGACATCTCTTGTGAGGAAGACTCCATCTAGCTGACTTTCATTGATGGCTCTTCTAGTTCCCTCACAAGAGATGCATTTCTTGATTCCTAGAGGAACACTAGACCAAGCTCTTCTACTTCTTGCAACAAATTCAGATACTCTCAATGAAGTCAAGAAGAAGTGAATAAGGATGCTGGTGACTCTGCTGGACAATAGAAAAGGGGACAAACTACCAACAAAACCCTTCAATCATAGAAAGCAAATTGTCCAGTGAAGGTTCGATGAAGATTCCCATAGCTTTGTTATGGAAAGGGAGAATGGTGAAGTTACCAGGGCTGACACTTCATCTCTGCTACATTCCAGCAGATTTAACATTGCTAAGTTAGCAGAGAAGCCTTTCTCCAATCCCTCCAACTCTGAGATAGCTGCTCACATCAGAAATCATTTAAGCAGCCTTCATCTAGCCGAGCTCACAAAGAAGGCCAAGATTAAAGAAGAGTTGAAAAGGAGAGAACAGGATGCAGAAGAAGGCATAACCATAAAAGGGAAGACCTTTTTACAGATGGTTGAGGGCTCCACTTCAGATCCTATAGTTAGATGGGAATATGACTACCTTTCCTATCAACTAACTCTCTTCAGAGGGATGCAACAAAGAGTACACGCCATTCAGAGCAACCGACTGGATTTATTATCTATGAATGACCTATACAAACTCCTCACCACCACATCAGGGAAAAACAAAAAGACAGATAAATATCTACTTTCCCTAGTGTTGAAGACTTTAAAGAGCAGGAGGAAGTGAATTTTTGGTAGCATCAGCCTATGGGGAGTTTGTTGGATCATATGAGGCTGATGCAACCAAAACGACACTTAGAACAATTTTGTGTGCAAGTTGAAGAAGTCTTCCGAAGACAAAACTACTCTTCCACAGCTATGTCAAAGATCTTCCGAAGCATTATGTCTGAAGAGCTTCTGGAGGAAAACTAAATCTTCTGAGACTAAGCAGTTTACCTTTCGAAGTATATGAAGAACTTTTGAAGGATAGAACAAAGTCTTCTGAAGACCAAGCAGTTCTCCTTCCGAAGCATTCACACTTAGAAGATCCAAGACAAAGTCTTCCGAAGAATAAAGTCATAAAGACCTATAGAGGACTCGAAAGAAGTTGCTTCTTTCGAAGTACTAATGGCCTCGGAAGAACTTATTCTTCCAAAGCCATTTAGCTTTGGAAGAATCAACTATGAACCAGTGGACATAAGTATGGTCTATCTGATAGACTCTGATACACTACATGGTGCTTTTCCTAACCCATATAGTTAACCATACTTTAATCCACTATTCACCTTTTCAACTTAGTACAGATGCCATCTATAGTTGGTGACAAAAGGTAAGTCATGGACCTGTCATGACTACCTTATCTAGGATATTATTTTATCTTAGATACTTTACTTCTAGCAATATAGTATTTGTCTAGTTGTAGATTCCAGCTGGTTTTTCAAGTATAACCGGCTGTAGGTAGTTGTATATATAGTTTCTCATTGTAACTAAAGTAGCATGAGCTTAAGAGTCTTGTAATACTGAGTTGAGAAGTAATATATACAAGTATCTTGAAAACCATTCTCTTATTCATTAACTTCGTATATTATTATCAACTTTAGTTTGAGATTTTGTGTTTCATTATTCAAGTGAGACTTAGTGAGTTCTATGTTTAGAGTCAAAACTGATCCTGCAACCTATGGATGTGGTGGACCTAACCCTTTGCTCCCTTATGCAAGAGGGTGATGCTACTAAAAAGGGAGAGAAAGTCGTACCTAAAATCATAGAACCTGGGAGTTCCTCCCAGAGTATGGACATGGAGGACTCACCACCCTCACTTGCAGTTGTCCATACTCAACAACCTCCTTAGGTCCACATTGATATGGACTCACTCACTCAAAGTTTGTTTGAGAAGGGTATACCAAGGGTAATGCCTACTCCATCTCACCCTGCCAAAAATCCAATAGTAGGATGGAGGTATGATGCTGAAAGGAGAGCCCTAGTAATCTCTAGGTCTTAGGGACAACAAGAAATCTTCAACCTCTTCAACCTGAGATACTATAAGAGCTTCTCTCTATTTGACTTACCACTTGCCAACCCAAGTCAATCAAGCCAAGCTGCAAGATTAGCTGAGAGAATACAAAAAAAGGTGCTTGAAGAGTTCAAGATGAGATCCAAATTATATAGACTGAGGCTAGCAGTTAAGACTATTGATCAACAGGATGATGAGGTGGACCCTAAGATTAGCTTCGAAGGGGAAACCTTGGCTGAAGGCCCAGTAGTTGAGCCTATGAACCTTGAGAAAGGAACTTCTTCAACACCCATTTCCCTTAGTGAGGCTCTAGCTGGTGAAGGTGTCGCACAACCTCTCTCTGGCCGGAGCTCAAGTGCAACACCAAGCAATGAATGCCAAAGCTCTCTCCACCCTGAGTCACATAGGCCTGTGAGTGACAAAGGGAAGAGGAAAATGAATTCTGAGGATATTGAGGAGGAGAAGAGAGAGAGGAAGAGGAAGGCAAGGGGAGAGAGTTCAAGTGGGACCCCTAGCTTTATGGAAGCTGCTATCAGGGCTGCCCCCATGCCAAGCACTCAAGATGATGAGTTAAGGGCAGCCAGATTAAACTATTTGGGGTCCAGGAACTTCATTTTTTTATGAACTCATCTCTCTCCCTTTGGATGAACTAAATGAACTAGCTGATATGGAAGTGTCAAAGGAGAGGAGGGAAGTTGAAGATGCAGAATTACTCCTTAAGATCAAGGAAGAAAGGAGGAGAAAAAGACTCTACAAAGCTCCAACCCTCTCCCCAGTTCAGGAAAGTCCTAAGGCAGAGGCTATGGCTACTGAGCAATAAACTCAAGTAGGTAGGGAACAAGATAGGAAAAACATGATAACCTACCTGAGTGCCACATGTCTCTATCAAGTAGTAGACCTTCTTCCTTATCATATAAAGACATTGAGTTTGAATACCTCAAGCATCTTAAGCAACAAGTGCAAAAAGAGCAAAAAGCTACAAAGAGCAAGATGAAGGAAGAGGCTGCAAGGTCAAGAGCCACCATTAGAGCAAATCTGAAGAAGTCTGCTGATAGAAAAAAGATGGTGAGCTTCTTGAATTTGTATGAATTCTCTGGATGGAGTCTTGGTCTAATGTCTCTATCCATTGTGGATGAGCACATTAGAGTGATCAAGCAGAAGATCAAAAAGGGTGAGCTGGTTGACTTGCATTCTCCACCAAGTCAGGCTGCACCTGAAGCTGAGGTAAAGATTGAACCCCAAGAGACAACACAAGCCAGACCTAGTGCTGCATCACAGCCAGCTTCATCTTTTGATCCATAGCAGGGTCCCAATCCTTCTCCTTTTGAACTTGGAAAGACAAGGACCCAACTAAGAAGGACAAACAAGAACAATCTGCAACTACAGGCCAGTATTCTCAGTTAAAGTACAGAAAGAGGAAAAGGATGGCCATAAGAAGGGACAAGAAGAAGAAGAAGAAGTCAAAGGCATCCACCTCTGCACCTCAGGATGGGTTAGAACATCCTGAGGGTGCTCAAGAAGAGGCTCCTTAACAAAGTCTACTCATAGTAGAGCCTCCTGCTACTGAGAGACCCATGTGTCTTGGGTGTTTGCTACTAACCAGACAGATGGTATATCACTAGAGATCAAGGAGGTCAAGACGCATACTTCTGGCAAAATATTCTTGATCTCCCTCTACATGATCTCTATGACATGAGGAGATACTTTGAGAGTCTGAGGAATCCTGACCAACTGATGATGAAGGGAATGGTCTTGATTCTAATAAGGACTGTCAATAGATGAAGATCAAGACTCAAAGGTCTCTTTAGTTTTGGTAGCATCAGCCTAGGGGAGTTTGTAAGGAATACATTTAAAGCCTGATGCAACCAAAGAGCTCTCAGCATGCACATGTAAATTACTAGGAAAGTACTTCAGAAGATTTCATATAACTTAGTGAATTATACTAAGTATCAAATCATCCAAAGCCAAAAGGCCAATTCTTCTGAAGCCAAAGATGAAGTCTTACAAAGCTTCAAAGACAAAGTCTTCCGAAGCCAAAGACTTATTTCTTCCAAAGACAGAGAAGGCATGTCTTCTCTGACATACTTTTGACAAAAGCTGAAGCATCTTTCCGCTGCCATCTCCGAATACTCACCAACAAGCATGAGTTGGTGAAAAGTCTATGCTTTTGTTAATTGTAGATTAAGGTGTAGAGTCTGTAACTTTCCAACTATGTACTTTTATCCTTTTCGTATTAGATAAAGCTGTGAGCTATGGCATGTCATAGTCACTAGTCAAAAAGGCAATCTACCTTTTTGACTCTAAATTGATCTTGCTGTCTAGATTAGTGTTGGCCTTCAAAGTATGGCCAGTGGTAGGATGTAGTATAAAGTATCTCAAGAACTTGTATTTTGAATTAAGCTTTGTAGCACTTGTAAGAACTTGAGAGCAATATACATCATTCTTGAAAACCATATTATCTTTTTCTTGTTATTGTTTTTTCTTTATAAGTGTTCTTTGTTTCATCTAAGCCGGTTCCCTATTTGATCTGCTAAATGTTCCAAATCTCTCCACCTTATGAAGCTGTTGCATTGACCACCCTTCAATGGTCCTGCAAATATATATGCTTTTTTATTTTTATATTTATATCATGACATAATTAACTTTTTATTTTTAAATGTATAGAAACATCGTTGGCAAGCAGGAGCAATGACAAGGGTATCGTCCCCAAAGAGTTAAATGAATAAAAAAAAGGTTTACAGAGAAGAAAGGTTTTACAAGCATCAAGACGTGAAAGGTTGTAAGGAACCATGCCAAATGCGAGCCGGTGGAGGTTATGACTGCAGAGTTTGGTACTCAAACAATAAAGAGAAATTAAACTTCAAAGCCAAGCCAATACGTAAGATACAATGAGCCCATTACAAGCCCCTCCCCGACCTTAATAAAAACGTGACACCGACCGGATTGAGACGTAAAGGCGATAAAGTGGGGGAGTCCTCAAGCAAAATAATGTTAAATGAGGTCATAAGTGATTACAAAGTGATGAGAAAGAAACAAATGGAAGAAAGAAGGAAATGAGATGCGCTTCGTATGAAAGTAACTGAATCAAAAATGTCCTTTTTAGACTTACAACGGGAGACATTTCTTCGTGAAATGCTAAACCTGGACATGTAGATTTTCCTTAAATTGCATGACGATGTTCCCTGCCAGTGTTGAAAAACGTCCTAGAACGCAAATGACAAATTGCCGCATTATGTTGTTGGGTGTTTGATTTATAGATTTTTAGTTTAAGTGTTGTTTTTTATTTTGAATGTTTTTATTTTTATGTTGTTTTTTATTTTAATCTAGTTCTTAATATTAGTTTGCAGTTTTTAAATATTTATTATTTATTGTAAAAAAAAGTTGTGGCATGTCCTGGCATAAGTGGCCCCTCCAAATTTGAAGGTGTGATGTAACGTGACATGATAAAATATAATTTGTGGATATATGGTGTAATGTGATGTCTATGATGAGAGTGTCCCCTTTACACTCGTGCCTTTAGGATGCTTTGAATACTGAATCTTACTCGCAATCTCACCAACTTTTTTCATCAATCTATTAATGCTCTTAATTAAAAATAAATTATAGAATATCCAATATGATAATAAAATATTTATTGTTAGGTTTTAATTAAACGAAGAAAATACCATTCTAATGTGTTACATACTATCATGTTTTGTTTTGTTAAACCAATTGACTCACCGACCATTTTATGACCTGTTTAACCCTTCTTTAACAAATCAACGATGCAATTGATGCAGTTTGTATTTCACTCCCTCGTAATCATCATTGGCGTTGGGACTTACTAAAGTTGTTTATAACATTTCAGTTAGTAAGACTTAAAGAATACTATTGTCATATTGTGGTGTGTAACTTGAGATTGCTGCGGAGACCTTTTTGTTTGTTTCGATAGGGGTGTTATAGGTTGTGACACGATGGTTTTAGGATCGGGTGTTGTAGGAGGAAGAGCTGTTGTTTCAAGCACTTTGTTTATGGCTATAGAGACATATTTCACATACCAGACCCGTCTGCAAAATAACCAATCTAAGTTATATATTAGGTAAATAGCTTTATAAGTAGGACAATATGAAACATAATATAGGTTCATATCAACACAAATGCAAAGATATTAAAAACAGGGCAATGTAAACCAATAATTACAACAGAAGTGGATAAACATGTCATTATTTTTCTATGATTAATTTGAACCCGACATGCAGTTGTGCTGGTGTAGTATACTGAAAACTAAAACCCATTAGCTATTTTAAGTTATCATGCCCTATCTAACTATGCTTCAAAAACAACTTTTTTTAAGTACAACTTATTTTTTATGTTAGTGTTCATTTCATTAATGTAATGGTCAAATGTGAAACTTTTAGTTAAAAAACATACATATAGATTTCTGTGTGTTAGTCTTGTAAAACTTTTCTTATTTTAATGACACGTTACACTTTTTATATTTCAATAATAAAGCATTGGTCTAAGGTTATATTTAAATAATATATAAACAGTAATGATACTAAATTATAAAATTTCCAATTGTGTGAAACATATGTTAAGCACGATTTAAAAAACCCAAATCTAACAAAGTTGAAAACTGTTATTCAAATAATATCTCTTGATATTTTTGTAGATTATCGTGTATATATTTAGTCAAATTAGTTAGTTACAATTGATTGTATCTTCCTAAATTAGCTCCTAGACTAGCTTCTTTCTTTGTATTATATATTGTAAATCTTTCATGGAATGGAGTCAAGGTTTATCATTAACTTATATGGTATCACCCTCACCCATAGGCTTAGATTTCGATCTTGCCTACCGCCCATCCCTTCCTTCATTTTTTTCTGTCAACCTTCATGGCCGACGCCACACCACCACCCGACCCCAATGCTTCCGCCAAACCGCATCCTCATCACCCCGTCTATACAGTCACGAACATTCAACATAAGGTTCGTGTTCTTGACGGCATTAAAGTTTCCTACCCTACCTGGGTTAAACTTTTCATGCTCACCGCCACCGGGTACGATGTGGTTGATCACATCGATGGAACTCCCTCACCGGATCCTACCTCTTCGGAGTACCCTACGTGGAAAAAGATCGATGCTCATGTCCTTCAATGGATATACGGCACGTTGTCGGACGATCTTTTAGTTCGTGTTTTGGAGGAAAAGTCCATCGCCCACGAGGCATGGATTCGTGTACGTAACATCTTCCTCAACAACAAAGGTTCGCGTGTCGCGTCCCTTCAACACGAACTCACCAACATCAAACTAGCCGATCAACCAACCCTTGACTCCTATTGCCAACGCATCCGCGCTTGCCAATCAATTAGCTGCGGTTGACTACCCATTTAACAACACCCAACGAATTTTATACCTCGTACGTGGTTTGCCCCGCGAATACGACACTGTCGCCTCAATCCTAAACCAAAGTCTTCCTGACTAGGAGAGTGCCTATGATCTTTTGCAGTCCGAACAATGAAGAATCCAAACCCGTGACACCATCACACCCACCCCCTAGTTGCCGCAACCCTTACTCACCCACCGAACAAAATCCATTCACAACCATCAACAACCCGCGACAATCGTCGTCCCTCTGCCAGCCGCAAAGACTCCACCAATAAAAATAGGTACCCTCAAAAACCCAACCCACACTCCCACCCGTACCCATACTACCCCACCCCACAACCTTTTAATACACCTTGGGCCCAATCTCCTTACCAACCCCTTTGGACACCACCTCCTTGCCCTTACTAACACAATCTTGATTCTTGGGGCACCCCTTATCCTCCTATCCCATGGCCCAATCAACCTACTGCCTCCCCATTCCCGCGACCACAGCAGTCCCACCCTTAGGCCCAAGCCCATATCATTGAAACAGACCCATTACACCCCAGTCAACTAGCAAATGCGGTCCAGGCTCTAACAATGGAATCCGGCAATGATCAATGGTACTTTGATACGGGTGCGTCATCTCACGTCACATTTGATCCAGGTAAACTGTAAGGCCCCATTTCTGGAGACCTCACAGTCGGTCAATCACAGCATTAATCATATAAAAACACAATACATTTCATAAAATCATTACAGCGGACTGATTTATCCAAAAACCATTCATGCATTAATATATGATGTTCTTAAATAATACATAATTGTATTTTTAGGGTTACAGAAGAATCATTCAGTTGTATTACAAAACAACAATATTATTATGCATGAAATGGATGCCAGTCTTTGCCCGCCAAGTAGCTTTACCCTCGTGTCATCTGCAACAACAAATTACCTGCCAACTGAAAATGCATAAAAGTCAGCATTGCTGAGTGACTTCGAGTTTTATAAATAAAATACTTTACTTTTACCGAAAAACACTTTCTTTACTTTTGTACGTGATCATACATCATACATACAACTAGATAATATTCATTTATTATCTTCCACCATTGTTCATAATCGTTCATTTTCGCATTTTCTTCATTATTATCTTTCACTTTTATCTAGATCTGTCATATGCTATGCCCTATCATCTTGCACGATGCAACTACCTTTTGGGATCAAGCGACAAGGATCTCGTTTTTGCACGTCTCGATCAGTCACAAAGACTGACCCTCCTGTGTGTGAACCCTCATGGGTTAGCCAAATGGCACGCTATATAACACACAGTTGAGCTAACAACTCTCAATGAGTTGTGAACCTCTATAAAATTTTGCTTGCAAGACTTTCATTCATTATTTAGGTTCCACTTTTCATTATCCTTAATATTTCTCTTCATTATGATAATACTTTACGTATACGAGCATAAACACACCATGTAAAGTCACGTAATAATACGTAATAATGAACATAATCAACAGGCCACAAACATGCATAACACCAACAAACATAACCACCAAAACATCCCAGGGCTTAATCATAATTTTCTATTTCCCCAAAATTTCAGAAACTTTTCTAAGGCATTAGGCGCATGAGCACTGCTTGGGCGCATAAACCTCACTTAAGCGCATGAGAAGTGGGCGCATGGGAAAGACTTAGGCGCATGAACACTGCTTGGGCGCATGATCCTCACTTAGGCGCATGAGCAGTGGGTGGATGAGCACTTAGGCGCATGAGCACTTAGGCACATAAGCAGTGGGCGCATGAGGTACTGTTTGGGCGCCTGGGCAACACTTAGGCTTATGGGCAAAATTTCTAGGCGCATGAGAACTATGTTGGGCGCATGGGCAGTGTCCAAATCGAACTTACACTATTTCAGACCCAAATTATCATTCTAACATGTTCTTAACCCATAACTAACATACTAAGCACTTAAAACGGGCGTATAATCATGAAACACAAACAAGCATACCCAAACATACACCCACCCGCATAAACAGGAAATATAGACATGCTGAAAGTTATAAAAAGTAAGTACATGCATACTCTGCCCTAAAACAAGTTCAAACATAAAAACTGGGGATCTAGAACTCACCTATTACAGCCTTCGAGCAAAACTCCACCAAACTCGAGAGCACAAGGAGTTCAAACACCTAAACATACCCAAAACACATAAACGAACATAGAGAAACACATAAGACTAGGTCCCGAAGCTAAAAACTTAGCTGAAACCGAACAAAAACACAAGAAAACTCACCTTCAAGCAGGTCTTCTTCTTCTTCTTTAGTCGAGCACTTCCTTTTTCTTCTTTTTGCAGCTGAGAATAGTTGGTGTGTAGAGAAGTAGGCGGCCATGCTTTTTTTAAACATAATAATAATGAAGTTTGCCTCTTGCACACTTTTAGCCCCTCAACTTGGGTTATTTTACCATTCTTTCTTTATACTTTTCTTTTCTTTTCTTTTTTTTTTTGTAAATTTCCTGCTGTTACAAGTCCACCCCTTATATAGGTTTCGTCCTCGAAACCTGTCTCTCCTCGAACAGTTGTGGGTAATGCTGTCTCATCTCTTTCTCAGTCTCCCACGTAGACTCGGATCCCTTCCTGTGCCTCCACTGTACTCGCACCAGTGGAACCACTTTATTCTGTAATCTCTTCTCTTTTATGTCAATGATAGCCATCGGTTGCTCCACATAATTGAGCCATTCATCCACCTCAATATCCTCTATTGGCATAATCATATCCTCGTCGGCTAAGCACTTTCTCAGATGAGATACATGGAATGTTCGATGAATCCCACTTAACTCATCGGGTAGCTCCAACCTATAGGCCACCTATCCTACTCGAGCAATGATTCGGAAAGGTACTATATACCTCGGGCTCAGCTTACCCTGCTTTCTGAACCGAATGATCCCCTTCCAAGGTGAAACCTTCAGCATAACTCTATCACCCACCTTAAATTCAATCGGTCTACGCCTCTTGTCAACATACAACTTTTGCCTATCTTTTGCCGCCTTCATAAAGGCCTTGATCTTCTCTAACTTTTCAGTTGTAGCCTCGATCACTTCAATGCTCCCCAACTCCTTCTTTTCGATGTCACCCCAACATATGGGCATTCTGTACTTCCTACCGTATAGCATCTCATATGGTGGCATACCAATGCTGGCATGGTAACTGTTGTTGTATGAGAATTCAGCTATGGCTTTTGATGCTCAGCTGATCTTCCCGTATGGCTTTTGATGCTCAGCCTTCACTTGCAAGCAAGTAAGGCACTTACTCACATACTCCACTACATCACGCTTCATACCAGGCCGCCAGTAATCTTTCTTCATATCATGATACATCTTTGTAGCATCGGGATGAATGGAGTATCGAGTCTTATGAGCTTCATCCATGATTTTCCCCCGTAGGTCTCCATAACGAGGGATCCACATCCGCCTGAAGCGGGTTCTAACTCCGAGAGTGTTCTCACCCAACTCCAAGACTAGACCTCTCATCCTTTCAGAGTTAAGGTGCTCTTCTTTCAACGCCTCATCTTAGAACACCTTGACCTGTTTCATTACATTGGAGGTCATCACCAACTGGTAAGCTTTCACCCGGATTGGCTCGGGTCTCTCCTTTCGGCTAAGGGCATCCGCCACTACGTTGGCCTTGCCCGGATGATAGTGGATCTCATAATCATAATCCTTGATCATTTCCAGCCACCTCCTTTGCCTGATATTGAGGTCTTTCTGCTCAAAGAAGTATTTCAAGCTTTTATGGTCAGTGAAAATAGTGCACTTTGTCCCGTACAAGTAGTGCCTCCAAATCTTCAATGCAAAGACCACAGCTGCTAGCTCCAAGTCATGAGTAGGAAAATTAACCTCATGAATTTTCAACTGTCGGGACGCATAGGCTATTACTCTTCCTCGTTGCATCAGCACATAACCCAACCCCGAATAAGAAGCATTCGAATAAACCTTAGGGTAACGCCAGGACAGGATCTTGAGTCAGTCTTGCCTTTAACTCTTCAAAAGAATTCTCCTGTTCTAGGCCCCATACAAACTTCACATCCTTGCGGGTCAATTTGGTCAATGGTGAGGCTAGCTTGGAAAAGTCTTGGATAAATCTTCTGAAGTAACCCGCCAAACCCAAGAAACCGAGGATCTCGGATGACATCTTTGGAGACTTCCATTGCATCAACGCCTCAACTTTTGACGGGTCTACCATGATCCCTTCGGAATTTACTACATGAACCAAAAACTGAACCTTGCGCAACCAGAAAGCACACTTGGAGAACGTAGCATACAGCTTCTCTCTTCTGAGTGTCTCCAATACCTCCCGAATATGATCGGCATGCTCTTCTTCGCTCTTCGAATAAATCAGGATATCATCAATACACACAATCACTGATTTATCCAACATTGGCCGACACATCCGATTCATCAAATCCGTGAAAGCAGTTGGCGCATTAGTTAGATCAAAGGACATAACGAGAAACTCGTAGTGTCCATAATGAGTGCGAAAAGCCGTTTTGGGGATATCTTGCTCCTTCACCCTCAATTGATGGTAACCAGATCGGAGGTCTATTCTCAAGAACCAACTGGCACCTTAGAGCTGATCAAACAAGTCATCAATTCTTGGTAGAGGATATTGGTTCTTAACCGTCAACTTGTTTAAGTCTCGGTATTCGACGCACATCCTCATACTACCGTCCTTCTTCTTTACAAACAAGACAGGAGCACCCCAAGGAGAGATACTCGGTCGAATGAAACCCTTGTCCATCAAATCTTGCAACTGAACCATCAGTTTCTTCATTTCTGACGGAGCCAATCGATACGGTGCTTTGGCAACAGGGTGAACACCAGGTATCAAATCGATCCGAAACTTGATCTCGTGGTCCGGTGGCATACCTGGTAAATCTTCTGGGAACACGTTTGGAAAGTTATACACAACTAGTACATCAGAAAATTATGGTACTGACGCCTCCACATCCTTCACGTAAGCCAGGTAGGCACTACATCCACGTTTCATGCACTTCTCTGCCACCACCATCGAAATCACCTTTGGAATCGTAGTAACTTGATCACCGTAGATCGTCACCGAACTCCCATCAGGCGCTGTCAGTCGGATCATCTTCTTGCGACACACAATATTTGCCTCATAGGTTGCTAACCAATCCATCCCTAGAACTACATCAAATCCGCCAAGGGGCATCACAAATACTTTAGCAGAGAACCTATGGCCTTCCAGTTCTATGTCGCAATCCTCTATCAAGTCAGAAATCCTGGTAGACTTACCAATGGCAGTTTCTACATCGAAGGGCTCATCAATACATCTACTTCTAACAGGCAACTTAGCACAGAAAGCAACAGAAATGAAACTCCTACTAGCACCAGAATCAAATAACACAGAGGCACAGGTTTGGTTTATAAGAAATGTACTTGACACGACATCAGGGTCCACCCTGGCCTCCTCCCTGGTCATCGTAAATGCTCTGGCGCCTACCCTCACCCCTTCATTCTCGATCCTCTTCTTTGCCCTAGAGCTCTCAGCCCTCGGCTTCTTGCAGTCTCTGCTCAGATGGCCCTCTTCACCATAATTATAGTACCTCATCACCCCACAATCTTTTGCCATATGACCGGGCCTCCCACACTTAAAGCAGACTTTCAACCCCCACTTACACTTCCCCACGTGGTCTCTCTCACATTTACCACATTTCTTTGCCTCTATACCCGCCGACACTACCCGCCGGTCACCTGTTCTTTCCTTCTTGTTATTTGGAGTGAAACCACCACAATCAAATTGTTTCCTGTTCCAGTTCCTGTCACCACGATCCTTCCTACTCACCTCAACCACAACCACCTCTCTCTCATCATACAATCTCCCTGCCAATCCACCACCGACCTAAAGGTACTCGGCCGGGCGGTAATCATGTGCCTGCAGATATCTGCTGGCAATCCCTAGATATACCTCTTGATCTTCCTTGACACCGGTGTCACCTGATCCGGTACCAGTCTTGCCATCTCATTAAACTTCGTCGTGTACTGCTGGTGTGTCATGGTTCCCGCCTCTAACGGCAAGAACTCCCTCTATCTTGTCAAGTTCTCTATGAGGACAAAACTTCTCGATCACCATCTTCTTCAGTTCATTCCACCTCATCCTCCTGATAGCCCTGCTACCCTCGGCCTGGACAATATTGTCCCACCAACATAAAGCTGAGTCCATGAATGAATAGGTAGCAAACTTTACCTTCTGATCCTCCCTACATTCGCTGATCTCCAACACAGCCTCCATCTCTCTCATCCAATGGTAAGCAGCAGCAGCGTTACCATTGCCATCAAAAGTTGGGGGTCTGCATCTTTGGAATGCTCCATAGCTGCACCCCTTCGCAGTCTCCTGCACTGCTTCCTCCTTCTCCTTCTCATCACTGGAGACAACCATCTCAAAATCTGGTTGCTCCATCTCCCTTGGACGTACTCCTTCGCCCCCTCGCTTGGCGGTTCTCCTTCTCTCCTCTTTCTCCTTCTTCTCATCCTCCCTCACGGCTCTAATAACCTAGGTCACTACAGACGGCAAAATCGTCTGCATTACCTTATGAAACTTCCTCCACAACCGCCTCCTTTACTGAGGCTCTTAAGTTCACACTCTCATCACCGCCCTCCTGGTGATGAAGCTCGGGCTCTGCAGGAGCCGTCTCAGCAGTCTTAGTCTTTGTCCTCGTGACACGTGGTCCAGCACCACGGCCACCCCGTACTCCGCCTCGAGAATCCTTCGATGATCTACCACGAGCCATCTTCTAAACACTATAAGATTTAAACACCAACACGGTCATTCAAGGTAATAGCTCGGATTATGTCAAGTATAGTAAGTCCTTAATTACAGTGGCCAATTATGATTAGCCACTTACTTTACTCTTCATCTCCTAAGCATTTCCTATCCTGACTACATCAGTATTCAAATCTACTAAAGGCACATAAATCAGATAGCACACGCACATAATACCGGTTAATTTTAAGAAAATAAATCACCTGATGGCACATAGCTACTTGGGCTGGCATTCCTCCATTCGGTCCCATTCTCAATTTAAGTTTAGCTTTTTAAAATAATTTACCCATTTCTCTTAAACTTTGACTCTGATACCAACTTGTAAGGCCCCGTTTCCGGAGAATCCACAGTCGGTCAATCACAGCATTAATCATATAAAAATACAATACATTTCATAAAATAATTGCAGCGAACTGTTTTATCCAAAAACCATTCATGTATTAATATATGATGTTGCAAAATAATACATAATTGTATTTTTAGGGTTACAAAAGAATCGTTCAGTTGTATTACAAAACAACAATATTATTATGCACGAAATGGATGCCAGTCTTTACCCGCCAAGTAGCTTTACCCTCGTGCCATCCTCAGCAACGAATTACCTGCCAACTGAAAATGCATAAAAGTCAGCGTTGCTGAGTGAGTTCTAGTTTTATAAATAAAATTATTTACTTTTACCGAAAAACACTTTCTTTACTTTTGTACGTGATCATACATCTACATACAACTAGATAATATTCATTTGTTATCTTCCACCATCGTTCATAATCGTTCATTTTCGCACTTTCTTCATTATTATCTTTCACTTTTATCTAGATCTGTCATATGCTATGCCCCATCATCGTGCATGAAGCAACTACCTTTTGGGGTCAAGCAACAAGGATCCCGTTTTCGCACATCTCGATCAGTCACAAAGACTGACCCTCCTGTGTGTGAACCCTCATGGGTTAGCCAAATGGCACGCTATATAACACACAGTTGAGCTAACAACTCTCAATGAGTTGTGAACCTCTATAAAATTTTGCTTGCAAGACTTTCATTCATTCTTTAGGTTCCACTTTTCATTATCTTTAATCTTTCGCTTCATTATGATAATACTTTACATATACGAGCATAAACACACCACGTAAAGTCATGTAATAATACGTAATAAGGAACATAATCAACAGGCCACAAACATGCATAACACCAACAAACATAACCACCAAAACATCCCAGTGCTTAATCATAATTTGCTATTTCCATAAAATTCCAGAAAATTTTCTAAGGAATTAGGCGCATGAGCACTGCTTGGGCGCATAAACCCCACTTAAGCGCATGAGCAGTGGCCACATTGGAAAGACTTAGGCGCGTGAGGAGACTTAGGCACATGAACACTGCTTGGGCGCATGATCCTCACTTAGGCGCATGAGCAGTGGGCGGATGAGCACTTAGGCGCATGAGCACTTAGGCGTATGAGCAGTGGGCGCATGAGGTACTGTTTGGGCGCCTGGGCAACACTTAGGCTTATGGGCAAAATTTCTAGGCGCATGAGAACTATGTTGGGTGCATGGGCAGTGTCCAAATCGAACTTACACTATTTCAGACCCAAATTATCATTATAACATGTTCTTAACCCATAACTAACATACTAAGCACTTAAAAAGGGCATATAATCATGAAACACAAACAAGCATACCCAAACAACACCCACTCTTCATAAACAGGAAATATAGACATGCTGAAAGTTTTAAAAAGTTAGTACATGCATTCTCAGCCCCAAAACAAGTTCAAAACATAAAAACCGGGGATCTAGAACTCACCTATTACAGCCTTCGAGCAAAACTCAACAAAACTCGAGAGCACAAGGAGTTCAAACACCTAAACATACCCAAAACACACAACCGAACACAGAGAAACACATAAGACTCGGTCCCGAAGCTGAAAACTCAGCTAAAACCGAACAAAAACACAAAAAAAACTCACCTTCAAGCAGGTCTTCTTCTTTGGTCGAACACTTTCTTTTTCTTCTTTTTACAGCTGAGAATAGTTGGTGTGTAGAGAAGTGGGCGGCCATGCTTCTTTTAAACATAATAATAATGAAGTTTGCCTCTTGCACACTTTTAGCCCCTCAACTTGGGTTATTTTACCATTCTATCTTTATAGTTTTCTTTTCTTTTTTTTATAAATTTCTGGGTGTTACCTAAACTTGGTAATTTTTCCTCGTATTCACCAATAGCATCAATATTCGTCGGTAATGGCAATAAACTTCCAGTTTTGGGCTCCGGATCCACGACTATTTCAACACCCTCAAAACCTTTACAACCTAAATCGGTTCTTTACAATCCGTCTTTCGTTAAAAATCTTATTTATGTTTGTCAATTTAATATTGATAACTGGACTTCGGTCAAGTTTGATCCCTTTGGTTTCACTATGAAGGATTTCAGGGATGGCACGATCTTGACTCGTCACAACAGCACGAGTGACCTCTACCCATTCAACTCTCAAGCTTCCGCAACCGCTTGTTTTGTTTCGACTAAAGACCACTCTTTTTGGCATCAACGACTTGGACACCCGGGTCAACATGTCATGGAGTTCCTCAGGGCAAAGAATTGTATTTCATGCAATAAAGTTAATTTTCCTTTTGTTTGTCGTTCTTGCCAATTGTCGAAACATAAACGATTGCCTTTTAATAATTCTACTACTCGTACTTTTATGCCTTTTGCTATATTACATTGTGATTTGTGGACATCTCCCATTTTAAGTCATGCAGGGTATAAATACTACATGGTTTTAACGGATGACTTCACACAATATACGTGGGTCTACCCGTTGAAATTTAAATCTGAAACCTTTGCAAAACTTAGTAAGTTCCATCAATTGTTAAAACCTAGTTTCGCCTCCAAATCCAATCTTTTCAATGCGACATGGGGGGCGAATTTGACAACACCAATTTCAAAAATTTTGCCTCTCAACACGGCATTCAACTTCGGTTTTCATGCCCTCACACTTCCCAACAAAACGGGAAAGCCGAACGCATGATCCGGCATATAAACGAAATAATGCTTACTCTCTTGACTCATGAGTCTCTTCCTTCTTCCTTTTGGGTAGAAGCCTTGCACGCGACATCGTACCTACACAACATTCTTCCCACAAAAGTCCACAACAACCGCACCCCTCTATCCCTTCTTTACCTTCGTCACCCCGCTTATGATGACTTACGCGTCTTCGGATGCCTTTGTTATCCAAACATTCATCCACTCGCCCATACAACCTTGCCCCAAGATCCGCTCCTTGCGTCTTTCTTGGGTACCCGGAAAATTATCAAGGTTACCAATGTCTCGAAATCTCTACCGGCAAAACCATCTTTTCTAGACACGTAACTTTTGATGAATCTACCTTCCCCTTTGCCGACCCCTCACAACCACCTCCACTCCACTCTTTCCTTGACCCCTCACCCCTCGCCTACAATGACCTCTATACTACACCACCTACCCCTGTGAGCCAACCAAATCCCATCTCAAGCCCACCGACAACAAACAATTCCACCATTCCCCCAACAATCCCTCAACCCAACCCCCTACCATCCAATCCATCCGCCTCCACCTCTGCCCAAATCCCTACGGCCCAAAACCACACCTCCAATCCTCCAGGCCCAAACCGAACACACCTCCCCACCCCCTCTACAACTATTATTACGTCACTCACACCACCACCCCCACCTCCCACGCAAAGCCATCCCATGCAAACTCGCTCCCGCTCCGGCATTTTTAAACCCAGGCAACCTATGAACCTGAACATAATGACCTCTCCTTCCATCTCTCCTTTAGCCAAATCTCATCTCATAGCCCTTCGGGACCCTAACTGGAATAATGCCATGAAAAACGAATATGAAGCTCTATTGGCTGACAATACGTGGGAACTAGTACCAAGACCCAAGGATGCACCGATTATCCGCTGCATGTGGCTTTTTAAACACAAATATCATGCCGATAGAACATTAGAGAGACACAAAGCCCGGCTCGTGGTTAGCGGTAAAAGCCAAACGGTCGGCATTGACTGCGATGAAACATTCAGCCCCGTTATGAAAACAACAACCATTCGGACTGTCCTCAGTTTGGCTGTCTCGAAAGCATGGCCTATACATCAACTCGACATTAAAAATGCCTTTTTACACGGCCATTTAAAGGAGACCGTATACATGTTTCATCCGCTAGGATTCACATCGACCACTCATCCCAAGCACGTATGCAAACTTTACAAATCATTATATGGCTTAAAGCAAGCACCCCCTGCCTGGTATCAACGTTTTACAGGGTTCATCTTAAAATGAGGTTTCAAAAGCAGCACCTGCGTCACTTCCCTTGTTGTCTATCAACAGGGCGCTCAAATGGCTTATCTGCTTTTATATGTTGACGACATCATACTCACGACTTCAACAGACTCCTTACTCCGTCACTTCATTCAGACACTATCTAATGAATTCAGCATGACAGATCTTGGTTCATTACACCATTTTCTTGGCATCAAAGTTCAAAAGCAATAGGGTGGCATCCTCTTATCACAGTCCACATATGCAGCTGATATACTAGCCCGTGCAAACATGTCACACTGTAAGCCCACAAGTACCCTAGTTGAAGTTGGCTCTAAGCTCAGTGCCAACCAAGGGACCCATGCGACGATAGCTTGCTTTATCGAAGCCTGGCCGACGCTCTACAGTACCTAACTATCACCCGACCGGACATCTCATACGTTGTCCAATAGGTACCAACTTCTAAAGCGCATCCTTCGATACCTCAAAGGCACGCTTACTCAGAGGCTCTTTATTTCACCTTCCCCATCTACTGCCTTAACCGCATATTCTGATGCCGATTGGGGAGGGTGCCCGGATTCTCGTCGGTCAACTTCCGGCTACTGTGTATTTATGGGCAACAATCTCATTTCATGGTCATCTAAGCGGCAGCCCACAATCTCGCGCTCAAGTGCCGAAGCCGAGTACCGCGGAGTTGCAAATTCCGTAGCAGAAATCACCTGGATCCGTAATCTACTTCTCGAACTACATGTTCCAGTACGCCTAGCATTGATCATTTACTGTGACAACATCTCCGTGGTCTATCTTTCCGGGAATCCAGTGCAACACCAACGGACTAAACATATTGAACTGGACATCCATTTTGTTAGAGACAAAGTACGCATTGGCGAGGTAAAGGTTCTTCATGTCCCAGCCGATTACCAGTATGCGGATATCTTCACAAAGGGCTACCAAAACATCTCTTTCAACGTTTTCGGTCCAGTTTATGCCTCCGATCATCTACGGCTCAAACTCCGAGGGACTGTTATTCAAATAATATATCTTGATATTATAGCAGATTATCGTGTATATATTTAGTCAAATTAGTTAGTTAAAATTGATTGTATCTTCCTAAATTAGCTCCTAGACTAGCTCCTTTCTTTGTATTATATATTGTAAATCTTTCATGGAATGGAGTCAAGGTTTATCATTAACTTACAAAAACATGGTACTCCAACATACACATGTTGATGCATCAGAAGTGGCAAAAAAAGGCCTATAAACTTCATAATAATGGCACAACTTAAATGTCCAGAACAAAAAAATCATGAGAATCCATTTGAATTTGATAGTGCACTCTTAATCAAACCAATGAATTCAAAATGAAACTCAATTGGATTGGGAAAGAGATACTTAATAATTACCGTAAATAGTCATAACATCCAAGTTCATGTTCTACAAATCACACGTGATGCGTTAATAGTAAACAAAATTCAGCTTCAAACTTTCATCATAAAAGATAACATACATAATCAACATGCACAGTAGCCAACATAGAATGGGCACAAAGAGTATTTGAAAAACAGCTCAAATTAAGAATGTAAAGCACAATTTCCAAGCAACCTCACAGTTGAATTTGAACATTAAAAACACAATTTTTATATTTCCAAGGAACTTCATTTTGATTTTGAAAGTAAATAAGGATAAAAAAATTCCGTTATGATATTATCTTTTGTTTTTATCATACGATTGATAAATATTTATCCTTGGATGATAGTTGTACGATCTTGAAGATCTTTCTGAATAATCTTTTTTAGCATACTCATAACCCAATGTCATTCCTAGAGGTGTAAAATTGACTAATAACATGTGGTTTCCCTATTTTCGTAGGTTTCTTATTACTAGCTCTAATTACCTTAGGTGAAGCCTTTTTTTCATTTCTTTGGCTTCCATTGACATTCTTACCTTCGGTAAATATGGCTGGTTTAGACAAACTAGTAGAGGCTTTATCATAATCATCAACAAATCCTAAACAACTCTTATCACTTAATAGCTTTTGTACTCTCAGTGTGCCATCTAACATTCTAGTGATTTTGTTAAAACCTTATTTGTGGTGTTAAAAAGTTTTCATATTTTCATTTAGAAAACCATTCTCCATTTTCAAATCTTCAGATTCTTGAGTAGAATCTCTAAAAAAGGTTTTACTTTAGAATTTACTCTTTCAAAACTTGTTCTTGTACGATGCCTTTGGAACTAAGATCACATAAACCATTATATTGTACTTTAAGTTCATCATTTGAAGCACTAACATCATTATTACTATAACAAGTGCAGTCTGATGTTACCTCCTTGAAACCCATGAGACACTTCTATTATTTTGTGTTGTCTCGCTCTCACTTCAACCTCCAGCATCTAAAGCTTTTGTTTTGTTGTCATTCTTTGGTGCAGTGCCGGCCCTGAGGGGGCAAGGTGGGCGACCACCCAGGGCCCGATCTACTTATGGTCTCAAAAAATTTTAAATTTTTTTTTACTATATATGTATTTAAAAAATACCCTTATGTAGTTTGTTAAACACTTAAACTCATTAAAATTTTAATTATTTTAATTCTGACAAACTTTAGAGCCCATTAATATTTTAATTATATTAACCCAGAGCATTCACAGTAGGCCTCATAAATATGAGTGTGTGTCTTATATTACGGGGATTTTTGTCAATGGTTGTTAGTGAAGAAAAAGAAAATTATGGGGTTTGTACTGTGTTTCCTCATATTTAGAGAAACACGGTACAACCCCTATAAATTTATTAATATTTTTTAAAGTGATTGTGAGTGAAGAAAATAGAAAAGATAATAATAAATATATAAAAAAAAGTATTAATTTATTGAAAGATAGAGTGAAAAAGTAATGTTTTTAGTGTATATATGGGGATGGAGATAAGGAAGCTACTAGATTTTTAAACCCATTTTTAAACTAAAACAAAATAACTTATAATTTGGGGTGGGAGATGTAAAAGAACAATTGGAACACTGTAGTTCAGAGTGATCAGTTGATCGTACTATGGTCTCATTTTCTTTCTACTCGTACGAGGTCAAAATTTTATATACGAGCTCACTTTATATAATAAGGGGCTCATTTTCTTCAACTCGACTAGGGCCCAAAATTTTGCGAGTATTCTCGGGGCCGGCCTACATTTGGTGGCTAATGATAATCATTCATGAAGTAATTTGGATCACCATACCTACAACAGTTCCTTTCTTTTTTGGAAGACTTGAAGTTGTTATTTGATGATCATCTTTCTTCTCATGGCTTTCTTATCATCATCCTTTGATAATTTTGATTGACTAGCTATAAGAACAATAACTTTATGTTCTCCTTCTTGACTTTGAAGATTACATCATCTTTTTAAATGATAATCTCGTGCATCTTGGGATTACCTATCAGCTTTTTCCATTTGACATCTGTTGGGATCCTTTGATTCATTAATGGTGGTTTCCTTGAATCTCCACCAACGATGTAATGGTCTCAAAACTTTTCTCAAATCTGTAGGATAAGTAGTACCAAGAGCTTTAAGACTAGTAACAATAACATTAAACCGAGCATAACCCTTATCAATGTTTTTATGTTCACCATTATTGAATTGCTCATATTCTTGTACGAGTAATTCAATCTTGTTATCCATTACTGATGCGGGCCCAAGTATTAAAGACCGGGCCTTAATGTTTTTGGAGGCCCAAGACCGCGCTGCACGAAAATGGGCATAACCTGGGCTACGAGCCTCTGTTTCTGACATGCTACCGGTCAAAACGACTGTGGAAATGAGGGCTACGTCATGGTAACCGCCGTAGGTGGGTTATCCCATTATTTTTCCAAAATAACGCCTCTAAGTGGGTTTTTGGGCCAATTTTATGTTTTTTTCTAGTTTTTCGGTTTTGTTTTGGGCTTTTGTTTGGTCCAGGGTTGTTTGTTTTAGGCCCATTCGAATTTTGGCTTATTATTTAAGTTTTCTTGGTGTAATGTGAAGGGACACTTGATCATTTTTGAAATTAACAGTTTGTCTCTTCAAATTCATGACTTTTGGGGTCTAATTTGGGTTTGGGTGAAGAACATCACGGGTATTCGTAGAATCAACGTGTTTGAGCTTCGATTTCATTCCGTACGCTACATCAGTTGGTATCAGAGCCAAATTCCTGGCTCAAAATGCCTCCAAGAAGAAACAACAGGCCAATCGATGAAGTTTATGAACGGGAGTTGGAGCAATGCTTTATGGCAAGAGTGGAGCAACGATTGGATCAAGTGGTCGATCAATTGACTGATCGGATGGCTGACTTGATGAATCGTAGAAGGCGACCAAGGCGATGATGATGATGGTTGGTCTTCCGAAGGGAACCCAGAAAGGCGACCAAGGCGAGAACATGAAGGTGGAAATAGACGTTGGGACATTGGGATTAGAATTGATATCCCAGAGTTTGATGGGACTAGTTTGAACCCAGAAGGGTTTATTGATTGGCTGGCTACCGTAAAGGAGGTATTTGAATTCAAAGAGGTGCCTGAAGAAAAGCGGGTGCCTTTGACCTCTACCAGGTTACGTGGTAGGGCATCAGCGTGGTGGCAACAGTTGAAATTAACACGCAACAGGGTTGGAAAATCAAGGATTGTGACGTGGGCCAAGATGAAAAAGTGCATGCGTTCTAATTTTTTGCGTCATAATTTTCAACGTTTGATGTACCAGCATCTGTAGAATTTGAAACAGGGGTCTAAATCGGTTGATGACTACACAACCGAGTTTTACCAATTAATTGCTCGAAATGATATCCAAGAATCTGAAGAACAACTTGTTGCTAGGTATATCGGGGGTTTGAGGGTTCAGATCATGGACTCTGTAAACCTTTTCGATCCGTTAACGATTGCTGAAGCACACCGACGGGCGTTGGCTTTTGAGAAGCAAAACTGTCGGGTGGGCGGTTCGTATTCTTCTGCCTCGGTTGGTGGAAATTCTGGATCAGGTAGCGGGGCCAATCGTGCTGGGTCCAATCAATAGAGACCCATAGCTACTAATACCGGTCCACCTCCTAAGGGTGCTATTAGTAGTGGCGCTAAATGTTTTGATTGTGGGGAGACAGGCCATCGATACGCTGAT
The DNA here is from genome assembly GCA_025506505.1 of Flaveria sonorensis. NCBI lineage: Eukaryota > Viridiplantae > Streptophyta > Magnoliopsida > Asterales > Asteraceae > Flaveria > Flaveria sonorensis. The sequence goes on from CM046429.1 coordinate 22,605,641, forward strand.
TGTAAGAAGGCGAGTAAGCGCCATATGTTTGTTGAATCTGAGGATGAACAATAGGAAGATTATGAAGATTCCCCAGTATTTGATGAAGAGCCCAAATATGAAGAAGAATTTGTGACTGGAGATGTTAGGGTGAACTTGGTGGTTAGACGAGTTTGCTATGCACCAAAGGCAGATGACGATGACTGGCTTAAACACAACATCTTTCACTCAACTTGTACTGTCTTGGGAAAGGTTTGCACCTTTGTTATCGATTCGAAAAGCTGTGATAATTTAGTTTCAGAAGAAGCTATCAGAAAGTTAGCTTTGAAGACAGAGAATCGTTCAAAACCTTATAAGCTCCAGTGGCTTAAGAAGGGTGGCGAGGTAATGGTTTCTAAACGAGCTCTTGTTTCTTTTTCTGTTGGTACGACATACAAGGATGATGTCTGGTGTGATGTGGTACCCATGGATGCATGTCATTTGTTGTTGGGTATACCTTGGGAGTATGACCGCAGTATCGAACATAATGGGAGGTCTAACACTTATAGCTTTTTGTTTGGTGGTGTGAAAATTACCCTAGTTCCTAGCAAGCCGAAGGAGTTATCAATGAAGCCGTCAGGTAATCTTTTAACTCTTAGTCAATTTGAAGATGAAATGGAGGATGCATGAAATGTTTTTATGTTGATAGGGAAGGAAGTGCCTGAAGGGGTTGGAATTCCTGATGCTATGATTCCTTTACTTGAGGAATTTTCTGATGTTTTCCCTAACGAGTTACCTGATGGATTACCACCTTTGCGTGAGATCCAACATCATATTGATTTAGAGCCTGGTTCACAATTGCCCAATAAGCCACATTACAGGATGAGCCCGGGAGAGCATGAGGAGTTGCGTAGACAGGTTGAAGAGTTGGTTTCTAAAGGCCATGTTAATGAAAGTATGAGCCCTTGTGCTGTTCCTGCTTTGTTGACCCAGAAGAAGGATGGCACTTGGCGTATGTGTGTTAACAGTCGAGCCATCCACAAGATTACTATGAGGTACAGGTTTCCTATTCCCCGACTTGATGATTTACTTGATCAGATTAGTGGTGCTACTGTTTTCACATAGTTAGATTTGAAAAGTGGATACCACCAAATTCGTTTAAGATCTGGAGACGAATGGAAAACTGCCTTCAAGACTCGTGAGGGGTTGTACGAATGGTTGGTAATGCCTTTTGGTTTATCAAACGCACCCAGCACTTTTATGCGTGTGATGAATCAGTTGCTCAGGCCATTTATTGGGAAGTTTGTGGTTGTATATTTTGATGATATTCTTATTTATAGTGCTTCTGTCAGTGAGCATGTCATACACGTCAAGCAGGTCTTGACCTTACTTCGTAGGGATAGTTTCTATGCAGCTGTAAAGAAGTGTGTATTCATGACCCCTAAAGTTCTGTTTTTAGGGTATGTTGTTTCTGGTCACGGGATACAGGTGGAAGAATCTAAAGTAGCAGCTGTTCAAAACCGGCCAACCCCTAGCTTTCATGGCCTTGCTTCTTTTTATAGAAGGTTTATTCCACATTTCAGTTCTATTATGGCCCCGGTGACAGACTGCATGAAGGGGAAAATATTTGTTTGGACAGAAGAAGCTGAGCGGGCTTTTCAAGTTGTAAAAGACAAGCTTACTACAGCACCAATTCTGGTATTGCCTGATTTTTCTCAAGTTTTTGAACTTCATACAGATGCATCAAAGGTTGGGATTGGTGGAGTTCTCAACCAAGGTGGTTGTCCTGTTGCTTATTTTAGTGAGAAATTGACAGGGCCAAAGTTGAGGTATAATACTTATGACCTGGAGTTTTATGCAGTGGTCCAAGCTGTAAAGCATTGGCGTCATTATTAGTTTCATAAAGAGTTTGTTTTGTTCACTGATCATGACTATTTAAGGCATATTCGCACACAAGACAAGGTATCCCATAAGCATGGGAGCTGGTTGGCATTTCTTGAAAAGTTCACTTTTGTGATCAAACACAAGACTGGTGTTTCAAACAGAGTTACTGATGCTTTAAGCAGAAGGAGTAATTTGCTTGTTTCTATGAGAGTTGATGTGCCAGGTCTTGATGTCATTCGTGAGCAGCTAATCATTGATCCATATTTTTCAGTTGTTATGCAGGGTATGCAAACCGGGCAGAATTCAGATTTTCTTTTACATGATGGTTTCCTGTTCAAAGGAAATCAGGTATGTATTCCTGATTCTAGCTTTCGCTTGCAAATTATTAAGGAATTACATGGTGAAGGGCATGTTGGTCGCGATCGTACTTTACAGTTGGTGCAAACTTCTTATTTTTGGCCTACTATGAGAAAAGAAGTGGATCGTTATGTTAAGAGATGTCGCATTTGCCAAGTTTCAAAGGGCACGACTACTAATGTGGGTCTCCATATGCCTTTGCCAATTCCTCCCAGCCATGGGTCGATATTAGTATGGATTTTGTGTTGGGGTTACCTCGTACTCAGAGAGGTAATGATTCTATTTTTGTCGTTGTTGATCGGTTTTCTAAGATGGTCCATTTTATTCCTTGCAAGAAGACATCTGATGCTGTTAATGTAGCACAACTTTTCTTTCGTGAAGTGTATCGTTTGCATGGGCTGCCTTCTTCTATTGTGTCTGATCGGGATACTCGGTTTCTAAGTCATTTTTGGCGTACATTATGGAAGATGGTGAATACTCAGCTTAACTTTAGTAGTGCTTACCATCCACAAACAGATGGTCAAACTGAAGTTGTTAATCGATCACTTGGTAATTTGTTGCAGTGTTTGGTTGGTGATCATGTGAAAGCGTGGGATCAAAAACTATGCCAAGCTGAGTTTGCTCATAATCATGCTGTTAATCGGAGCACCGAGTTTAGCCCATTTTAGGTAGTTTACTCATCTCAGCCCGAGGACCACTTGATTTAATGTTGCTTCCAATTTCTGGTCCTGTTCCAAAGAAAGTTCAAGATTTCGTAGAGGGGTTGCATGAAGTCATAAGGCAGTTCATGATAATTTGGCCCAAGCCAATGCGAAGTATAAGAAGGCTGCTGACCAAAAACGTAGGCATGTTGATTTTGAATAAGGTGATTTCGTGTGGGCTGTTTTAACTAAAGATCGTTTTTCAGTGGGAGACTACAAAAAGCTTTCAACCAAGAAGATTGGGCCTGTTGAAATTGTGCAGAAGATAAACCCCAATGCTTACAAGCTGAAATTGCCTAGTCACATTCGTTGTTCAGACGTGTTTAACGTGAAACATTTGTTGCCATACTATGGTGACTCTTCCGATGATGAAGCTGTTGTGAATTCGAGGGCGAATTTTGTCTACCCAGGGGGGAATGATGCTGGCCCAAGTGTTGAAGACCGGGCCTTAATGTTTTTGGAGGCCCAAGACCGCGTTGCACGAAAATGGGCATAACCTGGGCTACGAGCCTCCGTTTCTGACGTGCTACCGGTCATAATGCCTCTAAGTGGGTTTTTGGGCCACTTTTATGTTTTTTTCTAGTTTTTCGGTTTTGTTTTGGGCTTTTGTTTGGCCCATGGTTGTTTGTTTTAGGCCCATTCGAATTTTGGCTTGTTATTTAAGTTGTCTTAGTGTAATATGAAGGGACACTTGATCATTTCTGAAATTAACAGTTTGTCTATTCAAATTCGTGACTTTTGGGGTCGAATTTGGGTTTAGGTGAAGAACATCACGGGTATTCGCAGAACCAACGTGTTTGAGCTTCGATTTCATTCCATGCGCTACATCAATTACTTGAGGGTTGGGCCGGCAATAACAAGAGCTTTCAAAACAACATTTGAGGTTCACACATTAAAACTTTTCATATATATTTGTAGTAAAGCATTGTAAGGAATAGATTTAGCCTCAAAGTTTTTAGAAACCATTTTCTTATCTTTCGGTGTCCAAAGAGATTTCTTTTTAGAAACGGTAGATTTTGTTTCCTCTACATGCATATTGAGAACTAAATCACCGGTATCAATAATATCCTAAAGAAATATATTTTTGGCGCTAACACTAAGTTTCAAAACATTATTTCTTATGGCCAACTCTTTTATTTTCAAGCAAAGGTGGTCTAGACATAGAATTTCCTGCTATACAATCATTTTAAGCCATGGATTCTAAAAAGATGTAACTTGTTTCAAAAATCTTAGAGCAACTTACTCTAACATCAATTGTAGAAAATAGGGGGTGAATATGTTTTCTCAAAAATTTTCTTAATTAAAACATATGTTTGAATTAAACTCTTGTTAATCAATCAACACAAACAATAAGATGTGAAATGTAAAGAGTTTAAGGGAATGAAAGATAAAACCGATTTATAATGGTTCAAGTGAATGTTAATTAATATATTCTTGGTCCTATACACGATCTTTAATCAAAAGTTTGATCCATTATAATACCTTATGAATGGAAGTGATCACTGTGTATAACTTCTCATTTTATGTGACAACCGGAAAATTTCAGGTCAATATCCAGCCCGACTTAGTCATAAGCATACATATTTTACATGGGTTTCAATTGAGTTCTAATTATTTGAATTCATTTCATGCATTGCAAAATTTTATGCATAACATTTCATGCATCGGTGATTCGGCGTAATTACCATTTGTTACACGCGATACAACCGGCACACACGAACGTTGGTGATAATTAATACATTCATACTAATAAATAATTTAAAGTGTTTCAAATTATTATAGATCCCAAATTAAATACATTGGGAATGTTTAAACTTATAAATAATCCTAAACGCGTAACTTGATATTCTACCCAGAAAGAATCGTTTTAACGCGACTACTAGATACACGATGTATCATTAACATACTATAAATATTAAAATATATGATATTATACAAGCTCTCATTCACCTTTGCCCATGACATGATGCATCCATATCCCAAAGCCCCATGCAAAAAGGGTGTAAGGCTATAAAGCATGCAAGCACTTCATTTCAACTACACCAACACACCACACTCACCTCTCCTCCCTCTTCTAATTTACGGCCAAACCACCAACACCCCCACTTCATTTGATTTTCAACACTTTTTCTACAAATCTTGGGTGATTCAAGTGCTATAATTGAAGACCAAGTGATTTTTGGAGATTTCAAGCATCCTACAACACCATCTCCACTTTTCCTTGCTTGGTTCTTAGTTCAAGGGATCAAGTCTTTTTCTTTGTATTTCAGATTATCTTCTCCTTCTCCTTGCTTGTTTAAGGTTAGAACCTTGTTCCTAATCTTCTATACATCACCATGATGTGTCCATGTTCACTAACTCATCCAAAGGTGCTCTAGCAAAGCTTAAAATGTAACAAAACATGTAAGACAGATTCTGGCAGATTCATGTTCTGTGTTCTAGACTCCATAACTCGACCTAATCACGATCAAATGAATCGTTTATTGATCCTAAAATTAACCTTAGAATGTCTAGTTTTCAACGCATCCAACCTTGAAATTTTTAGATAAGTATAACCCATCCAAAACGTGCAAATATGATTAGGGTGTTGAATCTGAGTTTTTGGCAGATTAGATAGGGCAGAAAGATTGAGGCATATGTTATGCTTAAAGTAATCAAATGGAGTTTTTCCTTCTGTAATAACTTAGCTTAATATGTTAGGTTTAAAAGTATTATAGACTCTATTTGTAAAAGTAGGGTTTGACCTCTCAAAAAGATGAAATCTATGGACATGTACAGGAAAATGCTTTTCACTGACATCTGTTGCCTCATGGCCCATTTCGAGGCACTTAAACATAGTTATATATTATAAAATATACCTTTTTGGGAACCTAAGACATAGAGCTAATTGTGATAAAAATAGCAGATTTTATAAAAATTCCTTGGACCATTAAAAAGGGGTGACAACCTGGCCTAAAAATCCTCTTGTTTCTGTCAAATGTCTACATTTATATAAAATAAACGTTTGGAGTTTTTTTTTGGTAAAGAGAAACTCATGCACACGGAAAGTATAATGGCATTATACTTGATATAAAACCCATACAATACATTATGTATTTTTAGGAAGATAACTATGGAGACAAGAATCTAAATAAAACATTAACGGCTCGACATGTCTAACTGGTCAGGTGACGTTTTCAAAACTAACTTTGTGAATGAGTTATGCATGACCATCTAGGGTTAGTAATCATGACCTCATGAATATATTGTGAAATTGTTTAGGAGATTCCTAGATCGATCATACGTACGGATTATTGCTAGTATTCACGCATGCATTACAGGTGAGTTTCACGGCCCCATTATTACTTATTTTCATTTTGGGGGAGATTACATGCAAATTACTATTTTCATGGACACAATTACTTGTCAATGATTTTACATGTTATATAAGTGTTACTTACCGTATGAAGTCCCATGTTATCGGACCGTTAGTTTATTTCCCAAAGCGAGGTAATCATGGATAGTACTATTGGGTTTGACTACCCCCACCCGGGTTAATTACCCTAACCTTGACAGGAGGTCTAAACGGGTGCATTATTAGCCTGTTCACCCCTGTGCTTACGGTAGGCATGGGTAGGGGCAATCTATAACAGTTACAGTCTAGCTTCGGTTGCGATGCTTAGATAATGTTGTAGTATTGTATGATCAACAATCAAATCATGGAAAGACTTGTGGTCCATTACATTGTTCACTAATACATTAAAACCTGTGAACTCACCAACTTTATGTTGACATATTTTTTTCGTGCATGTTTTCTCAAGTATTTGATAATTGCATCAAGTTAAGCTAACATGGATCACATCACATTTAGGACCATTCTCTTTTGGACATTCATTTCTGTACTTGTCGAGTTTGGAAAAACGATTTGCATTAGTTCCTTTGCTTCCGCAATTTGACTCTGAAAACAATTATGTATTTTAAACTTTTGCAACGTATGATTTACCGAATCATGTAGTGTTTGATCAATGACTATGAGTCCATGACATTCGCACCTCTCGAGAAACCGTCGTGGATTGGGGTGTGACATTTTATAATATAAGTGATCACCTTGTTATGACTTTACTAAGAAAGTAATCGGTTATACTTCTATCTTTACAAAGAAAGAAATCATCTTGTTCTCATTAGTCTCCCAGAGATACTACGCACCTCTTTCACCACACACTAGAACTTTTAGTGAACCATACAAATATCTAGTGTTAATAGTGACAAACCACCACTTAAATTTAACACAATGAAAGACTATGTCGTAGGAAAGTTAAAGTCCAAAGTTTTTTTTTTTTTTTTTTTTTTTTTGCTTTTTAGTCTTTGATCTTGATCTTCTCTCATCAAATAATGTTTGTATCTAATGGAGTTAGAGAGATATATGTTAACAATATTATATAATCATTAGACTAAAATGGGTGAGGTGAAAAGGCATGGAGGCAAATATTTTAAACCACAAAAAAAACACTAGAAAAGTGGACTGCTGGCTGGGGACGGTTGCTACAGCAACCATCTAAGAATAAATTTAGGTTGCAGGTTCAAACCATGATGGTGGAAAGAGAAAGACACGATCATCCATCAACATAATACATAACCTTATACAATTTTAGCATCTAACCATGATGGTATGAAGGGGAAGATATTGTTGGACATAATTGTTGGATACAAGTTTGATACGAAGTTCGGGTCAAATAAGTAATTAATGATAACTTATAGTTTGTGTATATTTTGTATTATTGTAAAGTCAAAGGGTCCTTAGTATACATGTTTATCTTATTAACCGTATGTGTGTATATATAGGATGTCAAAATCATGTAAACGTATGAGTCTTATTCAATTGATATTGAAGTGTGTGTTCTTAATCTTTGCGTTCTTGATGATGATTGAAATCAATGATCTCCTGGGACAATATATGGTATCAGAGCCAAAGGCTCTAGATCGAGATTAAGATCATTGATCAATCATCCGTTTCATTTATTTTCATCAAAGTCACCGACTGGAATCGTTTTCCTGTGGTTCGCAGGCACTAGGCCTATACAAATAGTGTGTAAATGAATTGGATCATTTGCTTTGAATTGCAAAATCAAGAACAGCAAGTTCCGATCGAATCTAATTGTGAATCCGTGGGCATTTTAGCCTTCAAGGCATTCGATTTGAAATCCGTAGGCATAGGCCTCACGGATCTGTCTAAAACAACAAATCGATTCATATCAACAATCGGTCACTGGAATTGATCGGGAATCCGCAGGCAACAAGGCCTTTACGGAATCAATATGTGCCGATAAGAATGGTTGACAATCAAATCATCTCGTTTGATCTGATTTAAAATTGTCAAAGATTTGGAAACTTGTTTTGAATCGTATATTGATCGCACCGTTTTGATAAAAAATACAATTGAATCCGCCGACATCGACTTGCGGAAGTGATAAACTTGAGGGGTATTTACCTTTTGAATTTTTTATCATAGTAATCTAATTGGTTTGACCGATCAAAGTTTTAATTATTAACTTTGATTTTATATGTTTTGGTTGCAACTGATCTTTCGACAATTCAAGATCAGTGTATAATCAAACTAAATTCACAGATTATTAAAAAAAAGATCTGTTGGTAGTGTATACGATATCGAGCCTACTCGAACAATTCTCTTGGTGCTAATAATAACCGGGATTTTGTTTGGTTCAAAGTTATTTGTGAAATTTGACCCGGTATTGTTCGGTCATAAGTAGTTTGACTATTTGTGGTCAAATTAGTATTTCATAAACAAAGATTGATCTTTGTTGTTTAGAACCAAACCAAGTTCTATTTTGAAACAATCTGTTGTTTGTTTCAAATTTATATTTCGAAAAATTGCAGATGAAAGATGATGAGACCATCTATGCTTTCATATCAAGACTAACTAATATTGTTAGTAAGGCAACTGGTTGTGGTGCGAAATATGACCAGCCCAGAAAAGTCTTGATCTCTATGCTAGATAGGTTTATTCAGATAATTGCCTCCATTGAGCAATTCACTAATCTAGATAATGTAACTCTAGATGATACTATCGCAAGACTTAAAACCTTTGAAGAAAGGATTAAGTTGAAAAAGAAAAGTCATGTTCACAATAGTGATGAACTCTTGTTCACGCAACATCACAATAACATGAACCATGGATACCACTCTGGAAATCGTGGATGAGGTAGATTCAATTCGTCACGAGGTCGAGGCAGGAGAAATTCTCAAGATAAAGGAAAAGAACATACCTATCATCAAGAAAAAGCGGGTACAAAAGATAAGTCCCAAATCAAGTGTTATAATTGTGAGAAACTTGAACACTATGCTTATGAATGTCTAAATAAACACAAGAGTAATGAATCTCTTTTTATTGAGACAAAAGACGAGGAACCCACTCTCTTGATGATTACATGCTCAAACAAAGAAGAGCAAATAGAAGCTTGATCGTGAGATACGATCAAAGCAAAGAGAAAACCATGTGATTCGGAAACAACCTGTGAGAGGTGTAAACAAACAATCCAGTGAGTGGATGAAAACAAAGCATATAGATCATGTGAGATGATCAAACCAGATATTGTTGTATGAAGCAACAAAGGAAGTATGAAAAATTAAATCGTGTGATACGATCTAGTAAAATTATCTGTGATAGATCTAAGATCGTGTGATACGAAAGCAACCTGTGAAGATCATCAAAATCTATGTGAGGTAGATTTGATCTTGAGATATGATAGTCATATCAAGGCCAAGTGGAGATTGTGTGAGACAACTACACAAGAAAAGGCAAAAGATAAGTAGAAGGAGTTCGTGCGATATGAATCTCGTGAAGAAAAGTTCGTGTGAAGCAAAGTTCGTGAGACGCAAATGAAAAGAACCATGTGGAGTAGGAAGCATGGAACAAGGATCTGCAAGATGAAGACTCAAACTTGGATCAACAATTAGGGGGGTGTCTGTTGGACTTAATTGTTGGATACAAGTTTGATACGAAGTTCGGGTCAAATAAGTAATTAATGATAAGTTATAGTTTGTGTATATTTTGTATTATTGTAAAGTCAAAGGGTCCTTAGTGTACATGTTTATCTTATTAACCGTATGTGTGTATATATAGGATGTCAAAATCATGTAAACGTATGAGTCTTATTCAATTGATATTGAAGTGTGTATTCTTAATTTTTTCGTTCTTGATGATGATTGAAATCAATGATCTCCTGGGACAATAGATATGATCGTCCATCAGCAGGATGTTATAACTATATATTATGCTAGCATCTAATCATTGTGTTACTCCATCAAGGCGTAAACGACTGACTGACTTGCGTCCTGGCTTCGAATATAAATTCTTTCTTCATTTCCCAATCATGGTAATTATACTCTTCAAACTTCACAATTTATTCATTCATATTTCCAAGTCATCTCATTAGGGTTTTAATAGGGTTTTACAAATCATCAATCGAATTGGATATATTCTTCCATTTGTGTTGATACCAAGTGTGTTTAGTTTATTATTTATATATTAGGTTGGACATTTAGTTTAGTTTAACCATAACCGTAAAGATCATAATTAAAGACTCGAAAAATCAAAGAGTTATGTTTTATGAAAACTTTTTCATATGTGAAAACTATGGTAGTTTGTGAGAACTTTTGGGTTGGGCTGGAATTATGCGAAAATTTTGAAGATTTACGCTGGTATGCAAAAACTTGGAATGTAAGAACTATGTTGAAAGGTATATGCAAAGATAAGAATAACTTCGGTATGAAATACTTAAAAAAAACTCCAAAACACTTAAAAAAAACTCCAAAACACAGAACCGTTGGGTTGGGCTGGAATTATGCGAAAATTTTGAAGATTTACGCTGGTATGCAAAAACTTGGAATGTAAGAACTATGTTGAAAGGTATATGCAAAGATAAGAATAACTTCGGTATGAAATACTTAAAAAAAACTCCAAAACACTTAAAAAAAACTCCAAAACACAGAACCGCTCGCAGGAGCTGGCAAAAGAAAAAAAGGGTAAAACAGGATTAAACAAAAGGAAAAAATAGGAAAAAGATGTCGCGGAGAGATTTGAAACGAGAACCACTTCGTTGCAGCCTACGCTATTTAGCACCACACCATAACCGTTTTTATTACGAATGATAAAAAAATAATCTTTAATACACTCGTTAACAGTGAAATACCATTAGAAAAACTATTGTTAGCTATCACTATTTCCCTTCAACTTTAAAGGTATGTATTATATTATTAAACGTTTTTAACTAAAATTTGGGTCAGAAGGTAATTATGTGTAAAAATCCGTTTCTGTAGTAGATAATGTACTTTTACTTAAGACTACAACTCTAATGATTTTTGTTATTTATTTTTATCATTAAGTACTCATGTAATTTAAAAGATATCTTATAGCCAAATTTTTCTCTATTTAAAATTCCTTATTACAATGACGTTTGTCAAACATGTTGAATATTTAATAAAATAAATAATTAAAAGTAAAGTATGTTGATACTTTATCTCAAAATATTTAGAAAGGTGGCCACACGTGGATATCTACTTTTGTCGTTGTTTTGAAAGTCAATTTCTTCTCGACGTCACCCACGTTTTAATCAAAGGAGTCCCAAGATCTTATTCAGATGTTTATGTTGGACATTAAATATATCGTTTTACCTCCCGGTAAATTCATAGTACCATATCTAATTTATGTGAATCATACAAGTTTAATATAATATTAATTTTTAAATAAAAAAACTGTGAAAAGTATAGACATTATCTAATATTATGTGATTTTGTAATAGGTATCCATGTGATTTGTTGTTTTTCACATTAAAATTAGCTTTGTGTTAAAATAATAATAATAATAATAATAATAATAATAATAATAATAATAAGCATTCTACTATCATTTACATAAATAGTAATTATTTTAAAAAGCTTATAAAATAAACAATCGTATACGTACTAGATTTAACAACCTTGATCCAGTTTCTTTTTAAAGCATCATTTCACCTCTTTCAAAACTACGTTTTTAATCATTTAAGCAAATGAACATAATAGTAAACTGTTGTAGTTATCTTTTTTGTTATGTATCCCAGCCCAAGGTTAATATGCATGCAGCCCATGCTCGTGTAGTCGTGTATGTGAATCTTTTTGGTTCCCACGTCTTGTTTTAAATAATTCTTAGTTTGTTTTAGTAATGCTAAAATAAAAGAGTACATGAGGATACCAATGACTCCATCTTACGGATCTTTCCATTTTAATTAGGAGTTAGTGGACTTTCTTGTTTAGCATCTTTAAATGTAGTTTACATTGGATAATGATAATCATATGAGAAAATTTGCTCCACTCTTCTCTCTATATAATTAATCTATTCTGCTTCAATCTATTTTCTTAATTTCCATCATTCTTGTTTGATCCACATCACTTTTATAGCATGTTTGGTTCGTAGAATGTTTTATGAATGAATCAGAATTATAATTAGAATAGGACTTTTTAAAAGTAGTGCGGTGTTTGCTTGGTAAATTTAACAAAGGATTTAGAATGTCCAAAAACTTGAACTACTAAATTACCTTTGAAAACCTTTCCACATGTTCGTCTTTGAAAGCCCATCAAAACCCTTTCCTATCAATAAATTTGAGCTCATAACCTTTCCATCATTGAAACTGGAACTTGAAAGCCAAGATTTGTCTTTCGATTATCTTCGTCACTTCACCACCAAATGTCCTTCACAATCTTCGCAAGCCCTAGAATCGTCTTCATCGTACCTCCACAAATATGCAGCAATCATTGATTTGTTTAGATTCTAATTCAGTCATAGGAAGAACAAGGGTTTTCAAATCAGGCTCAATCGAATCCCTAATCGATTTGTTCTAATCTGGAACATCAAACATGGAATTAGAAAGGATTGTTCTTTGTTTTTGTTCATGTTTATGTTTTGGTTATGGTTTGTAATTTCAGGAATAATGAAATTTGATCGACTTCAAATTCAGATGAACTATATGTTTTCTTTAGGGCTGTAAACAAACTAGAGTGTCTAAAAAAGGTTATTATAAAAAGGCTCAAAACCTTAAAAAGTAAAGAAAGCCAAAAGAAAGTGTCACGTGTCCGATGAATGAAAATAAAGGAAACGGAAAATGTGTCTATTTACAAAAGACTCCTGCACAAGCAAGTCACATGTAATTTTCCTCTAATATTTTAAACGTTCATAACTTTCTTATAAGTTTAAATATTTAAAAAAAAACTCTTTCCAACGAGTATAGTATTGTTGTATTCTTTTTAAAAACAAAAAACAACCTAATTAATCTGGGTGGGGCATTTTGTTGTATTTTAAAACTAGGTAGTTTAATGGTGTTCTAAAACTGCATGATTTTATGATGTTTAAGTCGCACATATTTATAGTGTTTAAGGTGTATAATTTATGGTGTTTTTAAATTTAATGAAATTATAATGCTTTCAAACTAAGTTACAATAGAGAAAAGATTGTTGAAACACAATAACCAAATTACCTTGTTCTAAAAAAGTTCAATAGAAATCAATGATTCTATGATAAAGTAGAAGTATAAAGATTCAAGAATATTTACATGACAAAACATAATGTACAATGATTCAATGATCGAGTAGAATCAATGATTTAATGTAATTATGATACACAAAAATAACAAAAAAAAATAGCATAACCATAAAGAAAAAACATCATATATAAAAAGTTTAAATGTTATGTTAACTTTTTTGTAACTGATGTTACATTTCATGTTAGAAATTTAATACAAATTGAAAACCTAATCGTCATTTTGATTTTTGATGCCAAAAAAGTAATACATCATTACAAAGACACCATAAACTCGTGTTCTGAAAACACCATAAAGTTATCTAATTTCTAAACACCATAAAAATTGATCAGTTCTAAAACACCCTAAAATTGTTCCATTCTAAAATATCATAAAATTGCTCAGTTTTAAAATACCGTAGTACCGGTTCTAAAACATCATACTTCTACTCGGTTCTAAAACACCATGAAAGTTATCTACTTCTAACTTACCATAAAATTTCCAACTTATAAAACACCATAAAATTGTTTAGATATAAAACACTATAAAAATGTCTAGTTATCAAACATAATAAAAGACTATAAATTACCTAGTTAAAATGTACTATAAAATCACTAATAATGTTTTAAACCGGTAATGTTATAATATTTTTGAATTAGATATTTTATAATGTTTTTTTTTATCCAAGCAACATTATTATGTCTTTGATGTGTGATTTTATTGTGTTTTTGATGTAGGATATTTTGTGGCGTTTTTTTGACTTGGACAACTTATGTTGTTTTAGAACTAGGCAATTTTATGGTGTATAAAAACATGTATTTTTTTTAACTTTATATACTCATATTAAAGAAAAAAACGCTTGTTATTGTGGAAGAGTTTTTTAAGAACCAATAATGCATAAAAAAGTTATGAATGTTTAAACACCGTATAGCTGTCTAGAGTTTAACACCAGAAAATTGTATAGAGTTTAAACATCATAAAATATTGAAAATCACCTAGTTTAAATACACTATAAAATCACCCCAGCTGTAACACCCCGAATTTTATTAAAAAGAAGAGAAAAGAAAAGTATCTAGAAAGAAAGGAATATGGACACAAAGTGGAGGGGCTAAAGTTGTAAAAATGACAAAACTTTAATATTTTATTATATAAATGGGTATGGCCGCCTATTTTGGTTTCTTCAACCTGCTCATCGGCTGAAAAAGAAGAAAGAAGAAGAAAGCTCTCGGTTTTAGAGAGAGAAAGAGGAAGAAGAAGCTGCAAAGGTGAGTTTTCTCGAATATGAGTTCGGTTTTAACTGGGTTTTGAGTTTTAAAACGAAGTTCTTGGTGTTTTAGTGGTTGTTTTCGGGATTTTTAGTGTTGAAATCATGGGGGAGCTTCAGACCCGAAGTGTTTTGCTTGAAGGTTGCTTCAGGTGAGTTTCTAGAACCCCTCTTTTACTGATTTTCAACTTCTTGGGGCTATTATGCATACCGAACAAACGTTTTTAAATGTAACCATGAGTTTTGCCTGTTGTTCAAATGATGTTCTGTGATTTAAGTTTTGATGTTGTTTTGGTGGTTAGAATTGTTGTTAGTATGTTTTAAGGTCCTTAGTATGTTAGATCTGTGTTTGGGTAGTGTTAGAAAGGTTTCGGGTGTTTATTGGCAGTTTAGAAATTTTCAAAAGGTTCCCATGCGCCCAACTTATCTCATGCGCCTAAGTGTCCTCATGCGCCCAAGGTCATGCGCCCAAATAGTGGACATGCGCCTGAACAGTAGTTTATGCACCCAGAATAAGTGTTGATGCGCCTAAGTGTTGGTCATGCGCCCAAATAGTGCCCATGCTCCCAAGATTGCTCCTGCGGCTAAGTGTTGAAGCGCCTGAGCAGGGCTCATGCGCCTGCATAGTTGTGAAGCGCCTAAGCAGGGCTCATGCGCATGCATAGTGCTAAAGCGCCCAGACTGTTTTTACTTAGAATTTTTATGCTCATGCGCTTGAAATGTTCCATGTGCCTCATTTTGGACTTAGGATTTTCTAAGGGTTTTAAGAGGTAGATGTTTGAGATAGGTCCCGTTGTGATATGATGGCTTATGCTTGATGTATGCATGATGATGTGATGAGGTTTATGATGTGTATGTGTGTGTGTGATGTGTTATCTTTCTTCGTTAAACGGTTTTCCAAACGTATGTATTATGTTATGTAATACGCTATGTATTATGTTATGACTTTACGTGGTATGATGTATGAATGAGCATACGTAAAGTATTATGTAACGAAGCGAAAGATAACGATAATGAAAAGTGGAACATAACGAATGAATGAAAGTCTTGCAAGCGATGAATGGAGGTACACGACCATGTTGTCGTTAGCTCAACTGTGTGCGGTTTAGCTAACCCGAAGGATGCACACAGGGAGTCTAATAATGACTCGTAAGGGGGTCTAATCCTTGAGATTGACCCGAATGGTGTTGTGATGCACGCCCCGGTACTGTGTCGGTCTTCAGACATGAGTCGGGGGTTTGTTTACAGGCCCCGGCATAGTATCGGTCTTCGGACATGAGTCGGGGGTGTTACAAACAGAGACAGGGTCCTTGTCGCGTACCCCGGTACTGTTTCAGTCTTCGGACATGAGTCAGGGGTTTGTTTACAGGCCCCGGCACAGTATCGGTCTTCGAACATGAGTCGGGGGTATTGCATGAGACAGGATCTGATTAATGGTAAAAGATGTAATGAACGAACGAGTGAACGATGATGAAGATAATAATAATATTATCAATGTGTACGTATAATGTGTGATCGCGTACGATTGTGAAGGTTATCATTTAACGAAAGTAAAGTATTTTATTTATAAAACTAGAACTCACTCAGCGTCACTGACTTTTTGTATGCATGATAGTTGGCAGGTATTTTGTTGATGCTGAGGAGTTGCAGGCATGGATGCATAAGCTACTAGGAGTGTTTTGAGGCTGGCATCAATATTTTGATATGATGTATTTTGAGATTTTATATGAATGATGTAATGTAATGACATGTTTTCAATGATAAATGAAAGTTTTTAAATTCCGCTGCAAAAGTAATGTATGTTTTAAATATTTTATGTGATGACGGTCCAGCTGTAAGCGTCCCGGGAACAGGGCCTTACAAGTTGGTATCAAAGCTAAAGTTTAAGAGAATTGGGTAAATATTTTCAAAAACCTAATCTTAAACTATGAATGGGACGAAGGAAAAGGGATGCCAGTCCTAGTAGCTACGTGCCTGCGGGTAAAAGTTTTATGTAAAGGTTTTATGTAAGTTAATGTTAACCGGTATTATGTGCGCATGTTATGTGGCTTGTGTGCTTTTGTGTAGATTCAGATACTGATGTAGTCAGGATAGGAAATGCTTGGGGAATGAAGACTAAAGTAAGTGGCTAATCACAACTGGCCATTGTGATTAGGGACTTACTATACTTGACATAACTCGAGCTATTACCTTGATTGACCGTGTTGGTGTTTGAATCTTGTAATGTTTAGATGGTTGGCGGTAGGTCTTCTGAGGCTTCGCGAGGTGGAGGTCGGGGTGGACGTGGTGTTAGGCCGCGTGTCACGAGGAGCAGGGCCAAGACTGCTGAGACGGCTCCTAAAGAGCCAGAGCTTCGTCACCAGGATGGTGAGGAAGGGACTGTTAATCTGAGAGCCTCAATGAAGGAGGCAGTAGCAGAGGAAGTCCGCCTGTAGTGACTGAAGTTATCCATGCTTTGAGGGATGACGAGAAGAAGGAGAAGGAGGAGAAGAGGAGGACCGCATGGCGAGGAGGTGAAACTGAAGGTTCTGGGGATATGGAGCAACCCGATGCTGACATGGTTGTCTCTAGTGATGATGATGAGGAGGAGGAAGCTGTGCCAGAGACTGTGAAAGGATGCAGCTATGGAGCATTCCAAAGGTGTAGGCCCCCTATGTTTGATGGGAGTGCTGCTGTTGCACAACGATAGGTGAGAGAGATGGAAGCGGTACTTGAAATCAGCGAGTGCTGTGAGGTTTAGAAGTTGAAGTTTGCTACCCACTCATTTGTGGATTCAGCCTTATGCTGGTGGGACAATATTGTCCAGGCTGAGGGTACTAGGGCAGTCAGGAGGATGAGGTGGAAGGAGCTAAAGAGGTTGGTAATTGAGGAGTTTTGCCCTCATAGAGAGCTTGACAAGGTCGAGAGAGAGTTCCTACAGCTAGAGGCGGGAACGATGACTCACCAGCAGTACACCACGAAGTTCCATGAGATGGCAAGGCTGGTGCCAGATCAGGTGAAGCCTGTGTCACAAAAGATAAAAAGGTATATTCAAGGTCTGCCTGCAGATATCCGCAGACATCTGATCGCCGCTCGGCCAGGTACGTTTAGGTTGGTGGTCGACCTAGCAGGGAGGCTGTATGACGAGCGAGAGGCAGTGGCTATAATGGATGAAGAGGAGGAGCGAGGTTATGATAAGAGTGGGAACGGATGGCGGGATAATGATGATGGTGAATTTGTGGCTGGAGGTAAGATGATGAGGTTTGATGATCGAAAGAGGATAACTGAGAAGGATGAGGTATGCAAGAAGTGTGGTAGACGCCATGTGGGGGAGTGCAGGTGGGGATCGAACGTCTACTTCCAGCGTGGAAGAGAGGGCCACAGGGCGAGGGATTGTCACATGGCTAAATGTTACGACTGTGGCGAGACTGGACATAGGAGCAGAGACTGCAAGAAGCCGATGACAGGACTCTCCAGTGTGAGGAAGGAGAGTAGAGGATGAAGGTTAGAGCATTCGCTTTGACCGGGAGGAGGCTAGAGTGGACTCTGACGTGACGTCAGGTACTTTTCTGGTAATTTAAATTTGTGCATCTATGCTTTGATTGTGGTGCTAGTAGTAGTTTCATTCTTGCTGCCTTCTGTGATAAGTTGCACGTTAGGTGTAGGAAGATCGATGAGCCATTCGATGTAGAAATTGCTAATGGTAAGTCCACTAGGATACCTGATGCCCAAGAGGATTGCGTGATAGAATTAAGAGAGTGTTTGTCTCTTGCTAGACTGTTCAGGACAGACGTAGGTGGATAGGTGTACACCTTCGGATGAATTGGCTAGTAGCCTATGAGACAAAACTCCGAGTGTCGCAAGAAGATGGTTTAATCTACCGCGCCCGACAAGAGTTCAGCGCCAACCTTCGGCGATGGAGTAATGATGAAGGCCTCGTCGTGGAGAGGGGGATCATCCGATTCAGAGAAACAAGGAAAGCTAATAACGAGTTATATAGTGCCATTCTGAATTGTTGCTCAGGTAGGAGAAGTGGCATGTCGACTGGAGCTACCCGAACTGTTAAGTGGAAGTCATCCGACGTTCCATGTATCTCGCTAAGAAAGTGCTCAATCGATGAGGATATGATCGTGCCACTAGAGAATACTGAGATGGACAAAGGATTCTACTACGAGAAGCAACTGGTGGCCGTTTATGATAGAAAGAAGGGAAGGGCTAAGGAGAATGGTGGTTCCACTTGTGCGAGTACAGTGGAGCCCAGAAGGGGACTAAGCCTACGTATAAGATCAAGGAATAGGTGATACAGCATCACCCGTAACTGTTAGAGAAGCGACAGGTTTCGAGGACGAAACCTATTTAAGGGGGATGGACTTGTAACACCCCGAATTTTATTAAAAAGAAAAGAAAAGAAAAGTATATAGAAAGAAAGGAATATGGACACAAAGTGGAGGGGCTAAAGTTGTAAAAAGGATAAAACTTTAATATTTTATTATATAAAGGGGTATGGCCGCCCATTTTGGTTTCTTCAACCAGCTTATCGGCTGAAAAAGAAGAAAAAAGAAGAAAGCTCTCGGTTTTAGAGAGAGAAAGAGGAAGAAGAAGCTGCAAAGGTGAGTTTTCTCGAATATGAGTTCGGTTTCAGCTGGGTTTTGAGTTTTAAACCGAAGTTCTTGGTGTTTTAGTGGTTGTTTTCAGGATTTTTAAATATTTATGTGATGACGGTCCAGCTATAAGCGTCCCGGGAACGGGGCCTTACACCAACGCTTTTTGAATTGTGTAATTTTATGATGCTTTTGAATTAGATGTTTTTGAAGTAAGCAAATTATTTGTGTTTTAGTCTTCGGATGATTTTATTGTGTTTTTGAGGTAGGCAATTATATAGTGTTTTCACATGGACGATTTACTGTATTTATGATAAGGGAGATTTATGGTGATTATGATCTAGATGATTTATGGTGTTTCTAACTAGAACGATTCTTGGTTAATTTATGTTGTACAAAAATGTAATTTTTTCTCAATTTTATATAGTAATACCATACTCATGTTAAAGATAAAAAAACGCTCGTTAATATTGTGAATTTTTTTAATAATAAGACATAAAAAAGTTATAAACGTTTTAAAAAGACAAGGAAATATGCATGTGCCTGTTTTAAGTTATATTTCCTATTCTACCCATTCAAGTGGTTTCTAATTTGCAACTATTTACCAAAATATCATCGAGTGAATCTCAACCACATAACACAATTATCTTGTGGCTGAGATTGTTTCATACACTTTCTAAGATTTTTCTCCTTTTAGCCTAACACTATACTATATACATATTAGTCACGTATATATCAAAATGGGGCTTCTTAGTTAAACACTTTGTGATAGTCCAAAAATTAACCAAATTAAGTGTAAAAGAAAAAGGAATATTAAAACTTCAAAAAGCATAACTCGGGTTAGGAATGAAGTTAAGAAACCTAAGATAAGTCAACTGAATGTTCTAGATAAACTACATAAGAAAATAAAGGTTACATGTCGTAACTTTAAACCATAGTCTAGTACCTCAGTGGAAAAGTGAAAGTTCTAATTTTGACACGTGGAAGCATGACACAGGCCAAGGTTACGGACCATAATCTTTTTAGGTAAGATACCTGCAGGGCATAGAGGAATGATTTAAAGGACAACGTTAGTGCTTACACCTGTTACACCTGGGGTGAGAACCCAGTATAAGTAATGGGTTGGTTACATAAAGAAAATGTGTAGAAGTCTAAGAATTAAGTCCCCATAGGTGGACTAGGTTAGAACCCTAGGTTATAGCTTTCGTACCTAACAAAAGAAGCGAGGTTAATACCAGCTAATATATGATGTATAAATTTCTATATGTTCACATAATCCTATACGGAGGTATCAAGAAGGAAATTAAGAAAACATGTATGATATCAGGTAAGTATACTTATTGATACTTGTATAGTTTTGGCATTAGTAAATGATGTGCTCTAAATGATACATAAAATTCCTATCAAAAGCACATTAATTATTCCTTAATATCTCCCTTAAAATGATGATTATGTACTTAAAATTGTTAAATTATGTTTTCAGGTGTTAAAAAGGGTAAGATTGACAAAAGAAGCATATTTGATAAGAAAATAAAAATCCAAGCTTTGGAGTCCAAGCATAGGGTCGTGCCTAATTAAGCACGCCCCCATGACTTGCCTCAAACACACCCCCGTGCTTAAATTGACACACCCCTGTGTTTGGACATCTGACAGGACAAAAAGTACTGTCCCCCAAAAGTTGTCACGGGGCCGTGTCCCATGAGTTACGGGGCCGTGTCCTACCATAAACACGGGGCCGTGCCCCATTTAACAAGGGGTCATGCCCGACACCTTCTGCACGTACGACCCGACCAACTTTTGTAAGCATTGTACTAGCATGGGGCTGTGTCTTTTAGGCACGGGGCCGTGCTTAAACACTCCAGAAAGCCTATGAATAGAGGCTAAGTTCATCATTTGAAAAAGCTTTTAGTGGGTGAGTTACTATGCTAAATTCTCTCGGGAATCAAGACTTAAAGATCATTTGGAGGCACGGGAGGTGCATACAACACTTGGAAGAAGCTCGGGATTGTCCAAACATCATCCATTATAGATGACCGGTTTGATTGTTCCATTTCACCAATGATTCCATATCTATCTTCTATGTTACTTGTTGTTATATGCAAGCTCATTATGAGCTAAACTCCTATTATCATCGTGATTGGATGAAACTTATGTAATTTGTGATGAACTAATGGTGTGATTTATATTATGTTAATGTTATGGTAATCTTTGGAAAACTTTTGATGGGTAGTATCTACATTTGAACTTCATACAAGGTTGAAAGACGTATGAACTAACTTTTATTCGCGAAACTGTAAGGCCCTGTTCCCGGGAAACCTCACAGTTGGTCATTCATAGCACTTTTCATATTACAACACATTCAGATTCATCAAAACAAGAAAACTTTACAGTGGAATAATTTAATAGAAACAATAGCATTCATTAACCATTACTTTTGTAAAGAAATACATTGTTGTTGCTAGTTACAAAAAGAACATCTAGTTGCATTTCAAAACAAAAATAACTTTTCAGCGTGTCATGGATGACAGTCTTTATTTGCTAGGTAGCTTCAACCTTGTGTCATTCCTAACAACACCATTACCTGCCAACTGATATGCATATAAAAAGTTAGTGTTGCTGAGTGAGTTCTAGTTTAATAATATAGAAAATATACTTTTGTAAACTTCACTTGGTGATCATTCATCATTATACAATAATCAATCATTAAGAGATTTTTTATCTTTCTTTCTTTCATTATCTTTCACTTTCATTGTCTAGGTTTGCACAAATCAAGAGCCTATATTGTTGGTTGGCAACAAATGCCGAACCCCTATCAGCAAATGATTATTTTGGTAGCTAACCCATTCGACAGTTGACCCACACTGCTAGGCACGAAGCCTGCTCATGAATACGGGTCCCATTGATTTGGTCAATCCCCAGGATTAGACCCCATATGTGCATCCTGAATCAGTCACACATCAGTTGAGCTAATGACAATAAGGTCTTGCATCTCATTCCATTGTGCTTGCAAGGCTTTCCATTGTTTATAAGGGCCCGGGGGTAACATTCATTAAGTTTCACTGTCTTTTTTTATTTCTTTGTATTCACTTGGTTAGGAATAATACTTTTAAAATATTCATCGCCTTATAATCATATAACAGGAAACATAATAAATATTATCCATAACAGCAGGCCATAAGAAAAGAATCAAATATTAGAAACATTAAACAAGTATAATCTTTCCTTATACATCAGTACTTAACACATAAATTCTATTCCCAAAATTTTAGAATAATTCTAAGTCCCCAAAGAAATGCGGATGAACAATACTAAACGCGGATGAACAAATATGGATGAAGGTCTTCAGAAAATATTCTAAGTGTCTAAAAGTATGCGGGTGAACCAAATGCGGATGAACAAGTCCAAATGCGGATGAACAAGTCCAATGCAGATGAACAAGTCCAATGCAGATGAACAAAATACTTAACTATGGAACATAAAACCAATGCGGTTGAATGCTCAACAAATGCGGATGAAGACCAGCAAATGCGGGTGAACACTTAACAAATACGGATGAACACTTAACAAATGCCAATGAACAAATGCCCACAATGGACAGCCAAAGTCCATAGCGGATGACCAAGTCCACAGCAGACAGTCAAAATGCCTAAGTGTCCACAGCGGACATGTCTAATTGCCTAAGTGTCCACAGCGGATGGTTAGTGTCCACAGCGGACACCAAGTCTATCACCTGCAATTCAACTTACTCAATTTCCAGTCTCCATACATCATTTTAAGCATATTCCTAGCTCAGATGTATCGGTCTAAAACTTAGAACATCCTAAACATTTATACAATCATCATGAAAATCATAAAACATAACTATATCATCATAAACAACCGTACCATACATGGAAAATCATAATTTGCTTCAAAAACATCAGTTAAATATGCATACCAGTCCCAAATAAGTAGAGAACATTTAAAAGAGGGGATCTAAAACTCACCTCTAACTACTTTCAAGTAAAACTCCTCCAAACCCGAGAGCAACCTGGAGTTCTAGCACATTTTGAAGACTTTCTCTCTCTAAAACCGGGTGAAACTTCTTCTTCTTACTTCAGCCGAGACTTCCTGCATGAGAGAGAGAAATATGGGCAGCCTTATCACCTTTTTGAAGCCATTATGGGCAAGTTCGGCCCTTACCCGCTTTTAACCCCTTGTTTTACAATAATTATGTTTTTCTCCCATGCTTTCTTTTCTTTTCTTCATGTTGAAATTTTCGGGGTGTTACAAGTCCACTTCCTTATATAGGTTTCATCCCCGAAACCTGACACTCCTCGAACAGCTGAGGGTAATGCTGTCTTATTTCCTCCTCAGTCTCCCACGTAGACTCGGACCCCTTCCTGTGTCTCCACTGTACTCGCATAAGTGGAACCACTTTATTCCTTAGCCTCTTCTCTTTTCTATCAATGATGGCCACTGGCTGCTCCACATAATTGAGCCGTTCATCCATCTCGATATCCTCCAGTAGCAAGATCATATCTTCATCGGTCAAGCACTTTCTTAGGTGAGATACATGGAACATTGGATGAATTCCACTTAACTCATCGGGTAGCTCCAATCGATAGGCCACCTCTCCTACTCGGGCAATGATTTGAAAAGGCCCTATGTACCTCGGACTTAACTTTCCCCGCTTCCTAAACCGGATGATCCCTTTCCAAGGCAAGACCTTTAGCATGACTTTATCACCCACCTTGAATTCAATCGGTCTACGCCTCTTGTTAGCATACGACTTTTGTCTATCTTTTGCCGCCTTCATAAAGGCCTTAATCTTTTCAAACTTTTCGATCGTAGCCTCGATCACCTCAATGCTCCCTATCTCCTTCTGCCCGATGTCACCCCAACATACAAGCGTTTTACACTTCCTACCATATAGCATCTCATATGGAGGCATACCAATGGTGGAATGATAACTGTTGTTATATGAGAATTTGGCTAACGGTAAGTGTTCGTCCCAACTTCCTCCAAAATCAATGACGCACGCTCGTAGTATATCCTCCAGCATCTGAATCATCCTCTTCGACTGACTGTCTGTCTGAGGATGGTAAGTCGTACTGATATGTAACCTCGTCCCCATCGCATCATGAAATCTTTTCCAAAACTTAGATGTAAACCGAGTGTCACAGTCAGACACGATAGACACTGGTACGCCATGACGAGTCATTATCTCTTTGATGAATAGATCCGCCAACCTCTCAGATGAATACGTCTCGCGGTTCGG
Source organism: Flaveria sonorensis (assembly GCA_025506505.1). Lineage (NCBI taxonomy): Eukaryota > Viridiplantae > Streptophyta > Magnoliopsida > Asterales > Asteraceae > Flaveria > Flaveria sonorensis. The sequence continues at coordinate 22,630,192 of CM046429.1, forward strand.
TAGAAAGTGAGCACTCTTCGTCAGACGATCAACTATCACCCATATGGCATCGTATCCCCATGCCGTACGCAGTAACTTCGTAATAAAGTCCATGGTGATGTGCTCCCATTTCCACTCGGGTATATCCAAGGGTTGGATATTCCCGTATAGCTTCTGGTGCTCCGCCTTCACTTGTAAACAAGTAAGGCACTTACTCACATACCCCGCCACATCGCGCTTCATTCCCGGCCACCAGTAATCTTTCTTCATATCATGATACATCTTTGTAGCACCGGGATGAAATGAGTATCGAGTCTTGTGATCCTCATCCATGAACTTCCCACGCAGACCACCATAACGAGGAATCAACATCTGCCCCGATCGAGTCCGGACAACAAGAATGTTCTCCCCCAACTCGGCGACTAGACCTTTCATCCTTTCGGAGTTAATCTGATCTTCTTTTAGCGTTTCATCCTGAAATTCCTTAATCTTCTTCATCAAATCGGAGTTCATAACCAGCTGATAACCTTTCACCTGAATCGACTCGGGTTTCTCTTTTCGGCTAAGGGCATCCGCCACCACGTTGGCCTTGCCGGGATGGTAATGGATCTCATAATCATAGTCTTTGTTCAACTCTAACAATCTCCTTTGCCTTATATTGAGATCCTTCTGCTCGAAGAAGTACTTCAAACTTTTGTTATCAGTGAAGATGGTGCATTTCGTCCCGTACAGGTAGTGCCTCCAAATCTTTAATGAAAAAACCACAGCCGCCAACTCCAAGTCATGAGTAGGGTAGTTAGCCTCATGGATCTTCAACTGTTGGGACACATAGGCTATAACCCTTCCCCGTTGCATCAGCACGCAACCCAATCCCGAATAAGAAGCATCTGAATAGACCACCAAGTCTTCATTCCCTTCGGGTAACGTCAAGACAGGAGCTTGAGTCAATCTTGTCTTTAACTCTTCGAAAGCATTCTCCTGCTCTTGACCCCATACGAACTTCACATCCTTACGGGTCAATTTGGTTAATGGTGAAGCTATCTTGGAGAAGTCTTGGATGAATCTTCTATAGTAGCCCGCCAAACCCAAGAAACTACGGATCTCAGATGGCGTCGTTGGAGTTTTCCATTGCATTACCGCCTCCACCTTTACCGGGTCCACCATAATCCCTTCATAATTAACCATATGACCCAAAAACTGAACTTCCCACAACCAAAACACTCATTTGGAGAACTTAGCATACAGCTTCTCTCTTCTAAGCGTCTCCAATACCTCGCGAATGTGACCGGCATGCTCGTCTTCACTCTTCGAATAAATCAGGATATCATCGATAAACACAATCACTGATTTATCCAACATTGGCCGCACACCCGATTCATCAAATCCATAAAAGCAGCTGGCGTATTGGGTAAACCAAAAGACATAATCAGGAATTCGTAATGCCCATATCGTGTTCGAAACACGGTCTTTGGGATATCCTATTCTTTAACTTTTAGCTGATGATAACTAGATCGGAGATCTATCCTTGAGAACCAGCTGGCGCCTTGGAGCTGATCAAACAAGTCATCAATACTCGGTAGTTGGTACCGGTTCTTCGCCGTCAACTTGTTCAACTCACGGTAGTCGATTCACCTCCTCATGCTACCGTCCTTCTTCTTTACAAACAAGACTGGAGCACCCCAGGGAGAGATACTCGGTCGGATGAACCCCTTATTGAACAACTCTTTCCGCTGAGTCATCAGTTCCTTCATCTCAGAGGGAGCGAGACAACACGACGCCTTCGTAATAGGTTGGGCACTAGGTATCAGATCAATCTGGAACTCGATCTCGCGGTCAGGTGGCGCCCCTGGTAGGTCTTCGAGAAACACATAGGGGAAATCGCATACTACTGGCACGCCTGACAGCTGAGGCATGGTAGCATCCACATCCTTCGCATAAGCCAGGTAAGCACCACACCCTCATCTCATAAACTTCTCTGTCGTGATCATCGAGATCACTCACGGTGTAATGTACTCCTTGTCTCCATGTACTTATCCAAGCTGCCATCGGGCGCAGTCAAACGAATCGTCTTCTTTCGGCACACGATGTTCGCTTTGTAGGCCGCCAACCAAAACATCCCTAACACCACATCATAACCTCCTAGGGCCATCACATATAATCTAGCAGGAAACTTATGACCGTCCAACTCTACGAGACAATCGTCTATCACATCAGTCACCTTGGTAGACTTTCCTATCGCTGTCTCTACATGGAAGGGCACGTCTATCTTCTTATTCTTACCATGCATTACACGAAAAAAGGTGGCAGATACAAAACTTCTACTAGCACCCGAATCGAAGAGCACAGAAGCATACAATTGGTTTGCCAAAAACATACCTGAAACTACTTCAAGGTCCACTCTGGCTTCTTCCCGGGTCATGTTGAATGCCCTTGCCTTGGCTTTGGTGCTCTCACTTCTCCCTTTCTCACCCATAGTCTAGGTCCCTGAGCTCCCTGCTCCACCCTTCTTGCAATCTCGACCCGAGTGGCCTACTTCCCCGCATTGATAACATCGCGGTACCCTGCACTCTTTCGCATAGTGGCCTTCGCCTCCATACTTAAAACACCGGTTTGTCCCCACTCTACACTCACCCATGTGAACCTTCCCACACTTCTTACATTCCCTACTGTTGTTCCCCTTACTCAATCCTGGACGACGATAGTCAATCCTCATCTTCTTTTCCCTGATCCCATAGTTGTCACCCCTAAACCTCTTCCCATTACCATTCTTGTTCCAACTCTTCTCAACCTTCCTCTGAATTGGCACCGGGTCCCTCTCATCATACAATCTTCCGGCCAAATTTGCCGCAGACCTAAAAGTGCTCAGTCTAGCGATTATCATGTTCCTCCTAATGTCCATGTGCAAACCTTGCATGTACCTCTTAATCTTCTTAGAGTCTGGAGTTACTAGATCTGGCACAAGTCTTGCAAGTTCATTGAACTTAGAGGTATACTCTTGATGAGTCATGTTTCCAGCCTCCAAATGCAAGAACTCCTTCTCAATTTTGTCCAACTCTCGATGTGGATAACACTCCTCCAGTACCAATTCCTTTAAATCCGACCACCTCATCCTTGCTATAGACCGTTTTCCCTCGGCTTGGATAATGTTTTCCTACCATTATAATGTCGAGTCAATGAAAGAATGGAAGGCAAACTTCACCTTTTGATCCTCCCAATACTCACTGATGTCTAGGACTGCCTCCATCTCTCGAACCCAACGGTGAGCAGCAGTAGCATTGTTGTTACCGTCAAAGGTCGGGGGTTTGCACCTCTGAAACGCCCCATAGGTGCACCCCTTAGCGGTCTCCTTCTCCTCCTCACTATCATCATCATGAATTACCAACTTTGGGCTAGATGGCTCTTCCTTTGTTTTCTCCTTCTTCCCAGCATCATCAGTTCTTTCACCCTCCTTTACAGCCCTTAACACTTTGGTCACTACTGAGGGCAACACATTTTGCATGATGTTGTAGACCTCGTCAGCAATAGCTTCCTTTACCGTAGACTTGAGTGTAGCTGATCATGCACCCTCATGGTGGCTATGAAGGTCTGTGTCCTCATGAATCGTCTCAAGAGCCTTAGCCTTGCTTCTGGTGACACGTGGCCCAGTAGTACGCCCACCAGAGCACCACCTTGGGTTGCCTTCCCAGATTTCCTACCAGCCATAAGATGTACTTCCTATAAGATTCAAACACTAACAAGATCATTCAAGGTAATAGCTCAGATGATGTCAAGTATAGTAAGTCCCTAATTACAATGGCCAGTTGTGACTAGCCACTTACTTTACTTTTCATCCCCCAAGCATTCCCTATCCAGACTACATCAGTATCCAAATCTACTAAGCACATAAATCAAATAGCACACACACGTAATACCGGTTAACTTTATCAAAAATTACCTGATGGCACGTAGCTACTTGGGCTGGCATCCCTCTATTTGGTCCCATTTTCATTTTAAGGTTAGGTTTTGAAAAATAATTTACCCAATTCTCTTAAACTTTGGTTCTGATACCAAGTTGTAAGGCCCCGTTCCCGGAGAACCCCACAGTTGGTCATTCATAGCACTTCTCATATTAAAACACATTCAGATTCATCAAAACAAGAAAACTTTGTAGCTGAACAATTTAATAGAAACCATAGTATTTATTAACCATTACTTTTGCCAAGAAATACATTGTTGTTGCTAGTTACAAAAAGAACATCTAGTTGCATTTCAAAACAAAAATAACTTTTCAGCCAGTCATGGATGCCAGTCTTTATTTGCCAGGTAGCTTCAACCTCATGCCATTCCCAGCAACACCATTACATGCCAATTGATATGCATATAAAAAGTCAGTGTTGCTGAGTGAGTTCTAGTTTAATAATATAGAAAATATATTTTTGTAAACTTCACTTGGTGATCATTCATCATTATACAATAATCAATCATTAAGAGATTCTTTATCTTTCTTTCTTTCATTATCTTTCACTTTCATTGTCTAGGTTTGCATAAAGCAAGAGCCTATATTGTTGATTGGCAACAAATGCCGAACCCCTATCGGCAAATGATTTTTTTGGTAGCTAACCCGTTCAACAGTTGACCCACACTGCTAGGCACGAAGCCTGCTCATGAATATGGGTCCCATTGATTTGGTCAATCCTCAGGATTAGACCCCAGATGTGCATCCTGAATCAGTCACTTATCAGTTGAGGTAACGACAACAAGGTCGTGCACCTCATTCCATTGTGCTTGCAAGGCTTTCCATTGTTTATAAGGGCCCTGTCTTCTTTTATTTCTTTGTGTCCACTTGGTTAGGAATAATACTTTTAAAATATTCATCGCCTTATAATCATATAATAGGAAACATAATAAATAATATCCATAACAGCAGGCCATAAGAAAACAATCAAACATTAGAAACATTAAACAAGCATAATCTTTCCTTATACATTAGTACTTAACACTTTAATTCTATTCCCAAAATTTCAGAATAATTCTAAGTCCCCTAAGAAATACGGATGAACAATACTAAACGCGAATGAAAAAATGCGGATTAAGGTCTTCAGAAAATATTCTAAGTGTCTAAAAGTATACGGGTGAACCAGATGCAGATGAACAAGTCCAAATGCGCATGAATAAGTCCAATGTGGATGAACAAGTCCAATGCGGATGAACAAAATAATTAACTATGGAACATAAAACCAATGCAGTTGAATGCTCAGCAAATGCAGAAGAAGACCAGCAAATGCTGGTGAACACTTAACAAATGCGGATGAACACTTAACAAATGCCGATGAACAAATGCCAACAGCGGACAGCCAAAGTCCACAGCGGATGACCAAGTCCACAGCGGACAGTCAAAATGCCTAAGTGTCCACAGCGGACATGCAAAGTCCACAGCGGACATGCAAGTCCACAGCGGATAGTCTAATTGCCTAAGTGTCCACAGCGGATAGTCTAATTGCGCAAGTGTCCACAGCGGACGGCTAGTGTCAACAGCGGACACCTAGTCTATCACCTGCAATTTAACTTACTCAATTTCCAGTCTCCATACATCAATTTAAGCATATTCTTAGCTCAGATCTATCGGGCTAACAGTTAGAACATCTTAAACATTTATACAATCATCATGAAAATCATAAAACATAACTATATCATCATAAACAACCATACCATACATGGAAAATCATAATTTGCTTCAAAAACATCAGTTAAATATGCATACTAGCCCCAAATGAGTAGAGAACATTTAAAAGAGGGGATCTAGAACTCACCTCTAACTGTTTTCAAGTAAAACTCCTCCAAACCCGAGAGCAACCAGGAGTTCTAGCACCTTTTGAAGACTTTCTCTCTCTAAAACCGGGTGAAACTTCTTCTTCTTACTTCAGCCGAGACTTCTTGCAGGAACTTGGCCCTTGCCCGCTTTTAACCCCTTGTTTTACAATAGTTCTCTTTTTCTCCTTTGCTTTCTTCTCTTTTCTTCATGCTGAAATTTTCCGGGTGTTACAGAAACCGGTCTTCATAATAAATCCATGGCTAATGAACTAAAAATGGTTATTAGAAATCATATCACCTTAACTTTCTTATAATTGATGGGTTCCTTTTTATTAATCAGAGAAATCTACAGTAATTGTTATGGTTTTTTAAAATTAATGGTATGTTAGAAAGGAACCTGATCAACTCTCTTTTTAACATTAATTTATGTTTTCAGAAATCATATGTCAAAAGGTCACAGGATATTTACCTACATTACTAGTGGCTTTGATTTATTCAGTAATCATCCTGATGAGGTCCTAGTCACTACGGAGCGGATAGATGAGAAATCGTGCCAGCTCACATTTATAAACATTAACATAATTACTTTAATCAATATCTTTAATTACACTACCAATTCATCACAGTTACATAAGTGTAATCTAATTTGGATGATATTCGTTATTCCCTGGTTTTAAATCCAAAAGTTTCAATCTTATTTTTACTTTATTTTAATTATTGTTTCTAAACCCTAAAAATATTAATTACATCAATGCAATTTATCATTTTCTCAAAACAAAAATCTAATCCAATAGTCAATCATTAAAGTTGTTGAGTAGGCTCGGTGTGTCCACGGATTGATACTCGGTTTTTACCATCACTATATTACCACACGATAGGTACACTTGCCTTTTGTGTGTGTAGTTTAGTATTAGTAATAATCAATTAAAACTGAATCTATGTGAAAAAACATTACCAAAATATATATGATTTTCACACGCATCAAGTTTTTGGCGCCATTGCCGGGGACACACGGCGGTTTTGAAAGACAATCTAAATTTTTGACTATCTTGTCTATATCCTGTTTATATATTTTTGTTCAAATTTATTTTATTTTTATTAGTTAGTTAGTTTAGTTACATTTGCCTAATTTATTCTAAGTCTTAGTAAGTTTATGCTTCCTTAAGTTAGTGTATGTTCGACTCGTCTTGTCCTGAACTTGTCTCACCTCTTTCGAAACCCGAACGATTTTTCCGTCAAAGGTTACGCGAAAGACCTCGAAAAACAACAACGATTATCGAAGAAGACGTTTTGGAAGGTACACCATCCGAAGAAGACATGGCTAACCAAGACGAGGAAATGAAGATGACATATTATGCCACACCGCCAATCAATGGTTACGAGTCTAGTGTTGTCCAACCAGCAATAGCGGCCAACAATTTTAAGATTAAGTGTAGCATTATCCAACTTGTGGAAAACTTTGTTCAGTTCCACGGATTGCAAGATGAAGATCCTAACGCTCACATCTCATGATTCCTTCGTATCTGTGCCACTTTCAAAATCAACAACTGTTCAGACGACGCCATTAGACTAAGACTTTTTCCATTTTCACTGCGTGGCCGAGCCATTGACTGGCTTGATTAGCTTTCGCATGGTTCCATCACTACATGGGCGGAAATGGCAGAACAATTCCTTTTGAAATACTTTCCACCCGATCGCATTGGCCAAACTGAGAAACAGCATCACAAGCTTCCCCCAAGATGATGAAGAATCCTTACACGTAGCATGGGAGAGATACAAAGGTCTCCTTTGGAGATGCCCACATCACGGAATTGATCTGTGGCTGCGATGTCAAACCTTTTACGATGCAATTAGCGGAGCACACAAACAAGCTGTCTATCAAAGTGCGGGAGGAGATTTTGGAAGTTTCACGCCAACCAAGGCTACCAAGCCATAGAAAGAGCAGCTAAGAAGAGCTTTGCTTATAATCCATTAAGAAACAAACCCAGTTCTAAAGGAATTTATCATGTAGACTCTGAAACACTGATTGCAACCCATTTAGAGGCCCTAACCAAACGATTCGAACAATTGCAAGCCGAAATAAAGAAAACCCCAACACGATGCAACACATGCGGAAATTCACACAAGACCAACGAATGCCCACAAGGCATTATGATGGTTGAAGATGTTGATTACGTAGGAGGCCCAAACAACTCATATAACAACAACTCAAATTGGAGGAACAAATCGAATTACAGAGAAGCTGGTAACAACCAATCATCATTTGGATTCACCTGAAGGCCACCTTACCAACAACAGAAACCACCATACCAAGGTCCAGTAGTAGTAACCAAGACCGTGGAGCATTATCAATGGAAGACTTATTATAGCAATTGTTGATAACTACACAAGCCACAGATGAATACATCCTGAAATCTGATCAAAGAAATAAGGAGAGGTTCTAAAGAAACGAGGCTGACATCAAAAGCTACAAAGCATCATTGCAATCCATTGAACACCAAGTAGGTTAGATAGCATAACAACTATCTGAAAGACCCCAAGGTGCTTTGCCTAGCAACACTGTGACAAACCCTAATGCTTAAGTGAAAGCCATCACCACAAGGAGCGGCAAAACCACTCAAGGTGATGCACCTGCATTACAACCAATCCTTGAAGAAACGGAAACCAAAAATCCAAGTAATGCAAGTGATAAGAAAAAGCAACATGTTGCTGCTGAAGAACCAACCAAGAAATATGTACCACCGCCACCTTATGTTCAACCACCTCCATATCCAGGTCATTTGAGACAACAACAAATGGAGGCACAATATGGCAAATTCCTAGGGTTGTTCAAGCAACTCCACATCAATCTGCCCTTGGTGGAAGCCTTGGCCCAAATGCCAAATTATGCTAAGTTTTTAAAGGGTGTGTTGTCAAACAAAAAGAAACTATAAGAGTTATCACACGTAGTTTTAAATGAGGAATGCTCTGCAGTTCTTCAAAACAAACTACCTCAAAAGATGACTGATCCAGGAAGCTTCATCATACCTTGCCTAATAGGAAATATTTCTGTTAATAATGCGTTAGCTGATTTAGGTGCTAGCATTAACCTTATGCCTTATACGGTTTTTGGAAAGTTAAGCTTAGGTGAACCTAGACCTACCCGTATGAGCATCCAGTTAGCTGACCATTCTGTTAAATATCCGAGGGGCATCATTGAAAACCTTTTATTTAAAATTGACAAAATCATATTTCCCATTGATTTTGTGATCCTTGACATGCATAAGGATAAGAATGTTCCTCTTATCCTTGGTCGACCTTTCTTAGCAATTGCTCGAGCTCTCATTGACGTTTGCACCGGTAAACTTACACTTCGAGTGGATGAGGAGGAAGTGACATTTGACATAGGACAATCCATGAAACATCCTCAACATCATAATGACTCACTCTATTACATTGATGTTTTCGATTCGATCATAAGCTATCATTTAAGGGAATCTCGTGAATATGAAGCTTGCAACACCTAATTTATAGATGTCCAAACCTTCGAACCCATCTGTGAGAATCAAATCATTTCGGAACTAGAAGTTGATGAAACATTATCTCATCAAGAAGCATTTGAGATCATCGAACAAGAACTAGAACCTAAAGCCAAACCTTCTATCGAAGATCCTCCGGTTTTAGAGATCAAGGAACTTCCATCTCATCTTGAATACGCCTTTCTTGAAAACATGTCTCAACTTCCTGTAATAATCTCATCCGCCTTATCAATTGATGAGAAGAACAAGTTGCTCAATATGCTTAAGGCACATAAACGAGTAATTGCATGGAAAGTCATGGACATCAAGGGAATCAATCCATCCTTTTGAACTCATAAAATACTGATGGAGGAGAACTTCAAATCCGTCATTCAACCTCAAAGATGTTTAAATCCAAGCATGCAAGAGGTTGTGAAAAAAGAAGTAATCAAACTACTAGATGTCGGTTTGATTTACCCTATTTCTGATTCGCCTTGGGTCAGTCCCGTCCAAGTTGTTCCAAAGAAAGGAGGAATGACTGTTGTAACTAACAAGAAGAATGAGCTTATTCCAACTCGTACGGTTACAGGATGGAGATTTTGCATCGACTATCGCAAACTCAATGATGCCACAAGGAAAGGTCACTTCCCTCTGCCTTTTATCGACCAAATGCTTGAGAGATTATCTGGAAAAATGTTCTATTGTTTTCTCGATGGTTTCTTAGGATATTTCCAAATTCCTATTTCTCCCGAAGATCAAGAAAAAACGACATTCACCTGTCCATATGGCACATTTGCTTATCGTCGAATGCCTTTTGGATTGTGTAATGCCCCTGCTACATTTCAAAGATGCATGGTAGCAATCTTTCATGACATGATCGAACATTCAATGAAAGTTTTCATGGATGACTTCTCCATCTTTGGGAGCTCATTTGAACAATGTTTTGAAAATCTAGAAAAGATGTTGGTTAGATGTGAAGATTCTAACCTTGTTTTGAATTAGGAAAAGTGCCACTTCATGGTTACTGAAGGAATAGTGTTAGGACATAAAATGTCACACCCTCAAAATCCATGTGCAGGGTTTTACAGCGAGGCGAGTGAACAAACCAGGATCTCAGTCATTAGTTACTCAGAACGACACTAACATCTAAAATAATTCAGAGTCTCAACTTTAAAATATTTGCGGAAGCGTTTTGTAAATAAACCAAACACAAGGTACTAAATGTAAACTGCGCAAAACACGCGCCCAAACCCAAATACGTAAGTATATGCAGAATTAAAAGTAAACAATGTTTGAACAAAGCATGCTTGAAACGTGTGTGCTCCTATGGGCAGCTGCTAGTAACGACCTGAGAAAAGCATACTAAAAGTGTATACACGATGGTTGGTGAGTTCAAGAGTTTGTAATCATCGTAAATAGTAGCGTTAATAAAATATAAACAAGTGCATTGAAATAGATAGCTAGTCTAATTTAATTAGTAAAGAGAAATAGTGATTTCACGATCAAAGCTGCCTATGTTTGTCTGTTTGCCTCCCGCCATGATATACCAAGTCGTGACGCTGTTAGTAGTTTAGAACAATATTGCACCCATTGACTTCCGGCCACACGGGTGGGGCTTGTCAAACCCAGTAGTACTACCCAAAATTTCCCACTAGATTCCTTAATTAAAGATCCGAAAGTCTGAGGGCTTTCTATAGTATAACCCACTATGTCTTACCAAACACATGTTATAACAGTAAAGCGTTTTAAGACCAAGTATGCTTTCTCCCCCAAAAAAGAGAAGTAAGTAAAAGTGGGGCATTGAACTCACCTGGTGCGCAAACGAATGATTGTAAAAGCTAATGATGAGTGGAAAGACAACCCTTGAAAGGTTACCTAGAACACACAAGTACATAAGTACGTGTACACAGAAAACTTAACAATCCTAAGTGCTTAATAACCACATTGACCCAAGGTTTTGGAAAACAAGACTCATTAGACCTAGTTGACCCGTTTGACCCGTTGGTGACATGTCAAGTTAAGTTCTTGTTTGATCAACTATAGCAATCCATCATACATGGTTATCACACAAGTTATTCACGTATGCCACATTACAAACCCTTAAGTGCTATAAAGCTCATCATACACCATGGTTTACAAAACAACACATATAAATCCCAAGAAGTCTATAATTACAATTTTAACTAACACATCATGCATCAACATGATTCTGTCATAATCCCAACATAGCTCCATAATCACCTAACAACATCCATTATCATGTATATTCCATAAGAGCCTAAATTTCCAAAGTTGTGCATCAAGTATTCATACAACCCAAACAACACAATCTTCCACCTTAAACATCATCAACAAACATTCTAGCATGATCCTAACATCATAAACATCAATTAAAATTATCCAATGATCTACATAAATAAAGTTTCCCTTTCGGGAAAGTAACACCCAAAACCAATCTAACATCCAATTCTTTCGTAAATTCACCAACTTTACGCCTAATTAAGTCCATAGCAACCATCTAAACATGACTAACATCATCAATTCATCATAATTAATAAATCTCATGCTTAAAAGTTACTATTAGTAGTAAGGTATGAACTACCACTCAATTTCATGAATTTCTTGCACAATCCACGTAAACTAACATCAATACAATACAACTAACAACATACAATCATCAAACAACGTCAATTTCAACTTTCATCATGAAAATCGAACTAGGGTTCGACCATGATCAACAATCCATGAAAAACTAATCAAAATCTAACCTTTAATCGCGTAATGGTCAAGAATTGATGCTTGCTACACGTTAGAAACACTTGGAACTAGCCAAAATCGATGATTGATTGTTGTTCTTGCTCAAAATCGAAGTGTGTGTGTGTGTGGGGAGGTCGCGGCCGAAAAGGGGAGGGTGGGGGGATTAGGGTTTGATTTTTTTGTTAATATTTGGTAATTATCATTTTTACCATTAAACCCTCCTTAATTATATTTTGTAAAACTTAATCCTTTTAACATTTTTTTTGAATAATTTTAACTACAAAAACATAAGTATTACTAATTAACAATAATAATCATGTATATTTTCACTAGCCACAAACCACATGGAATAAATATAACACGTTGTCACGTTACAAGGTAAAATCCACAAATACTATTTAAAATTCATGACTCACATACTACAAATTAACAATCAACATAATTAATTTATTTATTATCTAATAAACATTGTTAATTATTATTAAGTCACCAACGTTCAACGACAACTAGTGTGTGCTCACGACACGTGTATGCAAGACCTAACGGAACTAACGGAGTTTGGTAACAGAAAATTACTGGATGTCATATAAAATCTCTCGAGTAGGGCTTGAGGTCGATCAAGCCAAAGTCGACACTATTTCCAAACTTTCACATCCTACAACCGTGAAAGAAATCAGAAGCTTCCTAGGTCATACAGGATTCTATCGTCTTTTCATCAAAGATTTCTCAAAAATCGCACGACCAATGACTCAACTTCTTGAGAAAGATGCACAGTTTGTATTTTCAGATGAATGCATTATTGCATTCAATTTTCTTAAAGAGAGACCGGTAACAGCTCCGATCATGGTTTCCTATGATTGGACGCAACCATTTGAACTCATGTGCGATGCAAGCGATTTCACGGTAGGAGCCGTGTTAGGCCAATGGAAAGACAAGCAATTCCACCCAATTCATTATGCGAGCAAACCCCTAAACGATGCACAAGAAAACTACACCACAACCGGGAAAGAGCTTCTTGCTGTAGTTTTCGCATTTGACTAATTCCGCTCATATCTAATCCTTTCAAAAACAATCGTTTACATCGATCATGCAGCCCTTCATTATCTATTCAATAAACATGATGCAAAGCCAAGACTGATTCGTTGGATACTTCTGCTTCAAGAATTCGACATTGAAATTCACGAAAGAAAGGAGCAAAAATCTGACAGTAGATCATCTCTCGCGTCTTGAAGATTCAAGACATTCACAAACTGAGGAATCCAAAATAAACGATAATTTTCCTCACGAATTCCATATGCACATCAATCCTCAATCGATGAACATCCTTGGTTTGCCGATTTTGCGAATTACTTGGCAAGTGGAATCCTTCTCAAAGGAATGACTTATCAGCAAAAGAAGAAATTCTTTGCTAACATTAAGCATTACTATTGGGAAAATCCGTATCTATTCAGAATCGGTGCAGACCAACTGATCCAAAGATGCGTGTATGGAAGTGAAGCGGAACAAATTCTAAGGCACTGTCATGAAGGACCATAGGAGGACACCATGGAGCAACCCTAAGAGCCAAGAAAGTCTTCAAGGATGCTCACAACATGGTACGCACCTGTGATGCATGTCAAAGAGCAACCAATATCTCAACACGGGAGGAGATGCCTCAGAGACCCATTCAAGTATGCGAGGTATTTGATATATGGGGTATTGATTTCATGGGGCCATTCTTGGTTTCCTTTGGCAATTGTTAAATCTTGGTAGCAGTCGATTATGTCTCAAAATGGGTCGAAGCTCAAGCCCTACCTACCAATGATGCAAGAAACGCTGTCGGATGCCTTAAGAAACTATTCTCTCATTACGGTACCCCTAAGGCTTTAATTAGTGACCGAGGAACGCATTTCTGTAACAACCAGCTCAAAAGAGCAATGGCTCGTTATGGAGTACACCATCGCTTTACAACTGCTTATCATCCACAAGTAAATGGGCAAGCTAAAGTCACTAACTGAGGCATCAAATGGATCCTCGAGAAAACCATAGGTCAAAATCACAAGGATTGCTCTACCAAGCTAGATGATGCATTATGGGCTTTCAGGACAGCCTATAAGACTCCCATTGGCACCACACCATTCATTAGTTTATGGGAACTCGTGTCATCTACCTGTGAAACTAGAACACAAAGCCTATTAGGCACTTAAAGCAGCAAACCTAGACCAAAACATTGCAGGTAAACATCGATTTCTACGAATCCACAAACAGGAAGAACTAAGAGAACAAGCATACAAAAATGCTAGGGTTTACAAGGAAAAGACAAGGAAATTCCATGACTCTGGATTAAAGAACACTAAACGATTTCATGTGGGAGAACGTGTCTTACTGTATAACTCTCGTTTATGTCTGTTTCATGGAAAGCTTAAGTTACGTTGGTCCGGACCTTATATGATAACTTTTTTTCGAACGGTGCCATCAAAATCAACAGCCACGACGGTTTAAGTTTCAAGGTAAATGGTCATCGTTTGAAACCATATACCGATGGACCAACCAAGATTTTCTCGGAGGAATTACACCTCCGCCCCTACGAAGACTAAGTGTGGGGAAGGGTCGCGCCGAAGACTCGAAACATAAACGCGACATCTGTACATAGGTTTTTCTTTGATTTTTAACTTTTTTTAGGACCTCAGAAGCACAAACATGGGGTCGTGCCCCATAAAGCACGCCCCCGTGCCTCTGACAAAAATTTTCCACGATCACCGCTGACGACTCTGGAACGCTGCATGTCGAATTTAAGACGAGTTCTGACAAACACCGGGACGTGCTTGTCCAAGAACACCCCCGTGATCAACTTTCCCAACCTGCATATAAATACCACTCTTGTTCCAAGCTTTAATCACATCCATTCCTGCTTAAAAACGTCGAAAAAAGTGAAAGAATCAAGTCACGGAAGTTCAAGCTGGAATCCTGCAAAGAAACCGCATTCTGAAACGCGAGAGCCAACGACGCAAGAATATTTCTTCAAGTTACATGAACTAATCAAGCAATTGACCGGGGAGAACGTCATCGCATCCCAACGCCTAGCTAAACTCATCCAAAAAGTTCAAGAAATAGGCGAGAAACTCGTTTCCGTCAACCCTCAGCTTGCAGAATTAAGTAACCGCACTTCACACTATCCCATCCCGAACCTTCCACACGAAATGTGTGGAGGCTTCTTTTAGAAGAATTTCGTGATGTTATGTGCGCTGATGCGCCCTAAGGAGTCTAGTTTTGCAGCTTTAGACTCTCGGGTTTTAAAGTATCATGTAACCGTAGGACCTTCGGAAATGTAATTGTTATTTGGCTTGCTTTAAATTAACTTTAAGACTATTTTCATAACTTTTCTGGTGATTTGGGAGTGATAAAACTTAACCAGGTAAATTATGTAACGCGTAACGCAGAAAAACGGAACAACAAAAACTGAAACTGGGCGATAAAGGGGAGGCACGCCCCCGTGACTGACATACCATGACACCATCTTACTTGTTTCGGCAATTTGTCTTGTTCCCCATCAATTCCACATGTTAAAAACCGAAGGCATACCAGTTATCTTCCACATTCACTTCCATTTTCATCACCTTTTTCATTTTCCTTTGTTATTTTCAAGTATTCTTCCACTTCCTTTCAAGTTAGATTGTCCAAGAGGTTAGTATTGTTAATTCCTAGTTATAATGATGGTCATTGACATGTAGTTAGGTGATTAGGTCTCTAAACAACCGAAATCTTAGCCATTATATGTAAAACCTTGTAATCAATGTTATATGGAATGATGAATACTTTAAGCCTTCTTGTTCATGTTTATCTTTGTAGTTAATTAGTTTGTTAATTTTTATGTTTAGTTAGATTATTGTTGTTTATGTTTTTCCTTTCATTGTTAACATGACTATCTTCATAATTCATGGTTGAATCATTGTTAAACACATTCAAGCTATAAGAGTTTAATTGTCAACAAGTGGTGTTAAACACTATATATATTTTGAGTATCTTGAATTATTAACAAGTGATTAAAATGATACATGTGTAATCTTTGGTTTTTCAATCAAGAAAATGTTAAACCAATGCTTAACTAAAGGTTTACAAACAAAACCACGCGTGCTCGAGTTAAAATTTCATATCTCAAAATGTTAACCGCACCCCCATGTTTCACGAGATACACCCCCATGTTCAACAGTTTTTCTTGAATGTCAAACTTTTAACTGTTTTTAAACAGGAGTTGAACAAATATGGTGTTATGTCTCATGAAACCCATGCTTATCACTAACATAATGAAACTATTCTAGAAATTTGTTTTGTATAGTTTAACTTATTTGTTTAAAATTTCAGGATCATGAATCATCCCTATTTACGATTCGGAGGAAGCCGCGAAAGATGGTGTCGTGACAGGCTGCAAAGACTGTTACAAAGGACCAAAAAATCACATCTACAAGTAGATGAAGAAACCTTGGCGGCCGTCAGGCAGCTCAAAAGATATAATAATTTATTGAGTGTTCAGTGGAAACATCTGTTTTCATAAAACAAACCTTCTGTTTATGAACTGACTCTTGAATTTTTGGCATCTTTTAGATTTAGCATGAAAGACTCTGACCCATGGGATGATCAAGTATTTTCATTCAGACTTAGGGGACATTGGCGAAAAACATCCATCGCCTTATTCGGTGTCTATCTCGGTATCTATACAGAACAAGAGATAGAGGAGGAAGCAATATTAGGAATGCCAGCATACCATACCTTTCTAGACAAGGAAAGTAGAGACGCGGAAACTGGTGCCATGAGAAAAGCATTTTGGGAGAAAATTAGAACAGGGGTGTTCAACTAGAGTAAAACCAAAATCAGTCAAATTTGAGACCCGCTGCTGTGTTACATACATCGGTTACTTAGCCATTCGATAACAGCTTGTGGTCAAAACGAGGGAGTTGTTAGTTTGAAGGACTTATTCATTTTATATTGTATGGTGAATCAATTTCCATGTAATATTGGGTATTTATTTTGTAATCTATTTTCTAGAAATATAACTGCAGGTGCTCCAAAACCCATGTTTGGAGGAAACTGGATTCTAAACCAATACAAGAGCTATGGGTGTAACACGGAGGGAACTTAAGGAGTGATGCCAGGACTGTTGGATTTGAACATTTGCACTAGTATGTGCATGATAACAAACCTACCAATTAGATAGACGAGTTTTATGGACAAAAAGGGACAAATCTGGGATCCAGCAGATCCCGAAGAAATCATCATGGACCTCGATATGCCGGCATAGCATGAAGAACTCGAGGCTTCCAGTTCATAAGCTGGTGAATTCCCGAGTATGTTAGACCTTTATGAAGCAATCCAAACCACCGATAACCATACGAGGCGATCATTTGAATATGGACAACAAGCGTTCAACCGAGTCGAAAATCTGCATTCCCGTGTGGATGACCTGAGCAACGATGTCACGTACATCAGGAACCAGATGTATCACGAGTGGGGGGATATCCCGCCACAAAGCCCTTGAAAATAGTATCACTTTCAGGGCCCAGGCATGGCTGTTTCATGCCAATCTATCTTTTAATTTATGTCATTTTATTTTATTTCGTGTGTTTAGGATTTTAATGTTTTCAATAAACTGATGTTAGTTCAGGTGATCCTGAAAATTCTCACAAATTAAGGCGACTAAGGATTTCAAGCACAAGTGTCAAATTCATCATTTTTATGGGAGTTATTTCATCACATTTCTCTGTTTTAATTTATTAATCACATTGAGGACAATGTGTATTTTAAGTGTGGGGATGGGGTAATTTACACACTTGACACTTTGCTAAAAAGGTCCAAATTGAAAAATGTTTGAAAAATCTCTTAACCATTAATTTTTGTGACAAAAAACCAAAAATTCAAGCAATTTTTGATAAACTAAATCATAAATATTCGTTTTTGGGAAATAATAAGTAAAAAGATGACATCCAAATAAAATTGAAAAATATTTTTGTTGTGATATCCTTAAAGGCAATGATTTAGTAAAAATTTAAACATGTAAAATGAAAACACTTTTACCCAATTCCATCCGTATGTGAGTTTATTTTTGATCCTTAAATAGCTTTTGCATTCATACAATTCTTACTCATTTTGGATTTAATTGAGCGTGCCTTATGATACGTGTGATTAGAACTTGCTTTGGGTATACATTTCAACACCTTAATTAGTATTTTTTGCATAAAAATGAGTTAGGCATTAGGAAACCTTAACCATTCAAGCCCCAACCATTTTTCTTTTAACTTTCTTTACCCGAACGTCAACTCTAGTTAGCCCCGTTGAGATTAAACGTTTTTATTTCTTGATCACCCGAACCACCAAGTCACTTAACCAAAAAGCCTTCAAAAAACCCCGTTTTTCATTAAAGACACGTTTTTGGCTTATAAAAAAAAGAGAGAAAAGAAAAGAAAAGAAAATTTTGGTCTTTTACCGGCATACCTAAAAGAACTGGAATGCATTCTTTTGATTTCAATTTACTTTATTGCCTTCACCACGCAAAACCAGGACTTCCCTTTTCAACCTCACGTTCGACGCAAGAAAGAAATAGCGAAAAAAGGAACAAGTTTCGCCATTTTGTGGAATTTGAATAAGCGCTATAAAGAGGCGGGCAAAAAGATATGAAAGATGCTCGAATTGTGGAAACTGGTCCCACAATGGAAAATGCAAAAAGAACCAAACCGAGTCCCGATACGAATACACGAAACTGATCTGATTGGGTGCTATTAGGCTTCAAGCCAAACGATCCTTACGAAAGGAAAGTTTTGTGTATCTTTGGGTGAAACACGAAGTAAGGTTTTTGAAAGTAAAGTACGGTCTTGACAATCTGACCTTAAACGAGTCCTCAAGTCAGCATATCCCTTCTAGCTTGAAGTATTGTATAGGGAGCCTTCTACTGCTTTCCTTGTAGTTTATATTAGAAAAAATAAGCCAAGACCGTCGTCTTTAGAATTTAGCCACTTTTTTCAAAATAATCCATACCCGAGCCCAAGCCAAGTTACAACCCATAAAAAACCTAACGATTAATGAAAGTAAATATCTAAGTAGGTGGAGATTCGATCCGTTAACAAGCATATGATTTGACACGTATTCATACTAGGCAATTGAGCATATTAGTCATACTTAATCCTGATTATGACTCCATATATTGAGCTGAGTGTGAGTACATCTTGTGAGAAGTGTGGATTTTTATATGATAATAATCTTTACTAACTAATCTATTACTTGCTAGGATATCATTCTACATATGCTTAAAATGTTTACATTTGGATGAAATAATGTTTACTTGCGTATTTTCTGAAAGACATATTTATTATTTGATTTATTTGGATTTTGGAAGAATTGTCATTTTAAGTGATTTTGCTTAAGGACAAGCAAAGTTCAAGTGTGGGGATGTTTGTGTTAGGAAAGGTCTGCCCAAGATACATATTGAATTGATGTGACTAGTATGTTATGATCCAAGTCGGGTCATACCCAATAACAAGCTAGACAAACACCTACAATATTTATTTTATGATATGATCATGTAAATAAATATTGACACTTGAAGTATTTAGAAATTGGGTTTCTAAATATTTGCACTAGTGTTATGAATAAATTATATGGATAATTTATTCTAAAGAGAGAGTACTTTGTATTGTTATTCAAATGGTTGAACAAACAATACAAAGTGTTTTGTCCGCATTTCTTTTACTTATCCGCATTTACTAATGCGGATGTGTTACTGAGGAAATGCGGATGAATGTTCCTCATCCGCATTTGCAAATGCGGATGTGCATTTTAGGAAATGCAGAAGGAATTACTTCATCCGCATTTACTAATGCGGATAGTAAACGCGGATGAGCATTTAAGGAAATGCTGATGAGACTGATCATCCGCATTTACAAATGTGGATGTGCATTTTGGAAATGCTAATGGAGTTACTTATCCGCATTTACAAATGTGGATGTACATTTGGGAAATGCGGATGAAGTTTCTTCTTCCGCATTTACAAATGCGGTTAGAGTTTGTTCATTCACATTTACTAATACGGATGAATAATTGAGAAATGCGGATGGGTTAAAGGGATGGGTCCCGCCCACTTTTCTCTCACTCTGAAATTCAATTTCATAGGATGTCCAATATATGATTGCATTCAACTACTCTCTCTGATAACTTACAACACATACAAAGGTGCAAATCGGTATTACTGTAGCTTTTCTCTCGATCGGTCGAGAAAAACCAAGAACGGAACCCAATTCAAGAAAAGAAAACCTAGCAACCTGGTGTATTGTTGGAAGCTTGGGGTAGACAAGCTTGAGGTTTAGTGCTTTGGAAGATGCTGATCAAAGATCTTCTTTCTCTGTCCCATTCGAGAGGTAGATTACTAAACACCCTATGGTTGTTTGTAAGCATGGTTTTTCATATAACGATCCATTACGGGTTTTCTGTTAACAGATTTCATAAATTGGTTTATATGTTAACTGTAACAAGTTTTACATACCAATTCCGTTGCGTTTTCATTTTATAAGGATAAAATAACTCTGATAAATTTGTGAAAACCCAACAGTGGTATCAGAGCCGGTTATATGGATACATGCTTCATCTGGACTGAATTCTCGGTTTCTTGCTGTTATTCACCAACAGACCGAAAATTCAGGTCTATGTTTCCCCTGTTTTTCAAGATTCTACTTTACATGCATATTGTAATCTTGAAAAATTTAATCATTTAGATGATTTAGTTGTTTGGACAAGAATCATGATATTCGGTTTGTTTATACATTAACCGAAAATCAGTGATTCAAGGGGAAAACTCTCGGATTTTGCTTACATATTTGGATATGTATCTTGATGTTCATAACCTAGCCAAGACCTTGTGTTTGGTTGTGTTGTGATTTATTTTTGATTATTCAAAGGGTTGTAATAATTAAATTTATTTGTTCTTTCTATTGGCTATATAATTTATTTATTTTCATTTGGTATGTAAAATAAATAGATTAATTGCATTTCACTTTTACTAGAAAATGTATATAGGATATATATTTTTGTAAAAGAAAATGCAACAAGAATGTTTTTCGGTTTGGGCCAATTTTGTGCCCGAAGGGCTTCATGGCTCTTAATGGGATTTAAGCCCAATAACTGAAAACATATTTTGAAGGCCCAAATGGGTTTGGTGTAGAATTTTAAGTCCATCAGGAAGCTCAAATCGAATGGGAGAATCACAACACAATGTGGACACTTGAAGCATTTGGATGCGGGATCAAGTGGGAGTTCACCGACACAATTGTTACCCTTAGGAAGGACCTAATAACTCATTTGTTTCGGTCAATAAATGATTTAGTTTACTATGGTTATGAACTTGTTGTTGTATGTGTTGCTTGTATGGTTGATTTAATTTATTGTTCATGTGATATTTGGATATGCACTATCAAACAATTTCAAATCAACAACAAGCTACAAACGGTTTTTTTGGAAACATTAACAGGGGTAATAAAATGGTTTTATTAAAGGTTAATGTTTTTGCAATAAAATTAGGTTTTATTAAAATAACCTTGGAAATTGGTTTCACTCGTGTACCACGCATTTGAATGCATGCAAATGTAAGGTACAAAATGTTTTCATAACTAGAATTAATGGAAACAAAATCCCTTTTAAACAAGTTTAACACCATCCTTTTATACAACACTCAAATCACTTGGGAACTATTTGTGGGATAAAGGTCACCTAACCACATTTAGAGAACTTGTGTGTTTGAGGTGGGTTTAACATATTTGTGGGATAAAGGTCACCTAACCACCTGTATGTGTAAACTCACACGTGTGTGTAAGTAGGATGACTTGAGTTGGAAACCATGTGAATAGGGTCACCGAAGCATGGCGTACAACGGTGTTGATGGGATTAAACATGCCGACTAAACATAAAGATGTTTAACCGATCCCATAAACTAGAAGTTGCAAAGGGTTGCAATTGTCAAAAGTTGACTACCTTGTTAATTTAAATAATGGGATAAAGGTCACCTAACCATTATTTGAATGTAACGTTGGATTCTAGATTTTAATTATTAATTGTCTATGAGACATCAAAGGGTATTAATAGTTAAAATGTCATTTTATGAATACTGAAATTGAACTTTGTTTATATTGTAGTAATGGCCGTTAATAATCACAACGCTACCTCCCCGCCCGTCCTTAACCTATCACTGAGAACTATTCTTGAAAAGGATCGTCTAAACCACAATAATTTCATGGATTGGTTTCGAAACTTGAGAATTGTTCTCAAGAAAGAGAAGAAATCATACGTGTTGGACGATCCTATTCCCGATGAACCCAACATTGATGATGTTGATGCCTACAAGGATTGGGTTAAGCACACTGAGGATTCTGTGCAAGTTTATTGGGTCATGTTGGGAACCATGATTCCCAAGCTTTAAAAGGATTTTGAACATCACGAGGCATACGACATGATTAACCAGCTGAAGGAAATGTTCCTTCAACAAGAGAGGGTGGAGCGCTTCGAAACGGTTCGAGCGCTTCATGCATGTCGAATGGAAGAAACCCAATCTGTATTATCTTATGTGATGAAGATGAAAAGCCACATTGATCGCCTCGAAAGGCTAAATTGTCCCGTCTCAAAAGAGTTGGCCACGGATTTGATCCTCAATGGTCTAACCAAGAAGTTTGAGACTTTTATCATGAATTATAACATGAATGGATGGGACAAAAGCATTGGGGGACTTCATGCAATGCTCAAAGCAGCTGAGGCAGGGATGGGTAAAAGGGTTTTACCAGTTCTCATGATCAATGAGGGTGGCAACAAGAAGAGGCATCATCCCGAACCCAAGGCAAATGTTGCCAAAGCCAAGGGGTACATCAAAGGAAAGGGTAAGGGAAGGACTAAAGCGGGACCACAAAAACTGAGGCTTAAGAAGCCAAAGGTTACGGAGAATGATCCATGCTTTGAGTGTGGTGAGATAGGACATTGGAAGAGGAATTGTCCAATCTATCTCAAGGGGTTAAGAAACAAGAGGGATGTTGGGCAGCCCTCAGGTACAACTTTCATGATCCATATTGAACTTAATGTTATTTCTTTAAACACATGGGTATTAGATACCGGATGTTGAACTCATATTTGCAATTTGTTGTAGGGGTTCAAAAGAAATAATCATTTTAAGATGGGGGATACTAGTCTTTATATGGGCAACGGAGCAAAGGTTGATGTCGAAGCCCAAGGAGACTACATCTTGAAGCTTCCAAGTGGTTTGGAAGTCATTTTGAAGAATGTTTTGTATGCTCCTAGTTTGACTAGGAACATAATTACTGTTTCCCTTCTAAAACAATTTGGTTATGTATTAAAGTTTGTAAACGATGGTATTTGTGTCTTTATGGATGATATATTTTATTTTAAGGCTATGCCTTTTAATGGTATTTATGAATTGGTTCATAATGACTCATCCTTTAATAACTCGTTATACTAGTCGAGCACCAAGAAACTTAAAATGGGTTTAAGTGAATTATATCTTTGGCATTGTCGTCTTGGTCACATAAACAAGAATGGTATTCAAACACTTCAAAAGAATGGTCTTTTGGAAGCAAATAAAGAGGGTATATATTATAAGTGTGAATCTTGTTTACAAGGAAAGACGACCAAGGAACCCTTTAGTGGTACTAACCAAAGGGCAAAAGATTTATTAGGAATCATACATTCGGATATATGTGGTCCTTTTAAAGCAATGACAAGGAATGGTGAAAGATACTTCATTACCTTCATTGATGATTATAGTCGTTATGGTTATGTCTACTTATTGAGACACAAAGATGAAGCTTTTGAAACGTTCAAAATCTTCAAGAATGAAGTAGAAAATCAACTCAACAAAACCATCAGATTTCTTCGTTCAGATAGAGGAGGTGAATACCTTAGTGATGCTTTTCAAGATCATCTTAGGAGTTGTGGGATTGTCTCACAGCTTGCTCCACCCCGAACACCGCAGCATAATGGTGTGTCTGAGAGGAGAAACCGAACCCTATTGGATATGGTTTGATCTATGATGGCTAGAAGCACACTACCTCTGTCATTTTGGGGTTTTGCATTGCTCTCTGTGGCCCGTATTTTGAATATGGCCCCAACCAAGAAAGTGGATAGAACACCTTTTGAAATATGGCATGGAAGGGTTCCATCATTATCATATTTAAAGGTATGGGGTTGTGAGGCTTATGTTAAGCAAAACACCCCAAACAAGTTAGAAAGTCGATCCACTAAGTGTATCTTTGTAGGATATCCCAAAGACTCGATGGGATATTACTTCTATAATCAAACAGAGCAAAAGGTATTTATTGCTTGAAAGGCTGAGTTCTTGGAAACTAAATTCCTTATGGAAGGAACTATCGATAAAATAGTGGAACTTGATGAGGATCGAGAACCACAAGCAGATACACGATTGGTTGATACTAGCAATCAACAAGAGGTTGTTGATAATGATCAAGTGGTTGATCAATACACATAAAACGTTCGCAGATCTGGTAGAACTAGCTATCCACCCGAAAGATATGGATTTTTCATGAATGGATGCTATGTAGTTGACTCAGATGAACCAACTATATACCATGATGCAATGTCCAATTTGGATTGTGACAAGTGGCTTGAAGCCATGACCATAGAGATGCAATCCATGTATGACAACCAAGTGTGGGAATTGGTTGTGCTACCACTTAACTCCAAACCGGTTTGATGTAAGTGGGTTTTCAAGAAGAAAACTGATATGCATGGAAACTTGGATACTTATAAAGCAATACTTGTAGCAAATAGGTTTCACTCAGACTCAAGGGGTTGAATATGATGAAACCTTCTCGCCCGTGGCAATGCTAAAGTCAATTAGGATATTATTTGCCATAGCTGCATATTATGACTATAAGATTTGCCAAATGGATGTCAAAACTACTTTTCTTAATGGACATCTCGAAGGGAATGTCTATATGGTTCAGCCCGAAGGTTTTGTTGATCTATAATATCCTAATAAAGTATGCAAGTTAAAGAAATCAATCTATGGATTGAAACAAGCATCAAGAAGTTGGAATCAATATTTTGATGAAGAGATCAAAAGGTTTGGATTCATCAAGAATGCTGATGAAGCTTGTGTGTATAAGAAAGCTAGTGGGAGCATCATCACATTCTTAGTATTGTATGTTGATGATATATTACTGTTTGGAAATGACATTCCAACCATGGAAGGTGTTAAAACCTGGCTTGGAAGTTGTTTTTCCATCAAAGATCTTGGTGAAGCTGCCTATATTTTGGGAATAAAGATCTATAGGGATAGATCAAGGCGGTTGACAGGTTTAAACCAAAGTGCATATATTGATAAAATCTTGAAATGGTTCAAGATGGAGAACTCTAAGAAAGGTTTGGTACCTATTCAAAGAGGGACAATATTGAGTGCATCTCAATGTCCAAGCTCAAAGGATGAGCAAGAAAGGATGAAGGAAATCCCATATGCATCTGCTATAGGATCCATCATGTATGCGATGATATGCACTAGGCCGGACGTGTTATGCGCTTTGAGCATGACAAGCAGATATCAGCAGAATCTAGGAAATAGTCATTGGATGGCTGTTAAGAGTATATTGAAATACCTTAGGAGGACTAAGGATATGTTTCTAATATATGGATCTGGTGAAGAGGAACTCATTGTAAAGGGTTACACGGATGCGAGTTTCCAAACTGATCGAGATGATTCTCGATTACAATCGGGGTATGTTTTCATTATGAATGGAGGGGCAGTGTCCTGGAAGAGTCCAAAGCAGGATGTGGTAGCGTTGTCCACTATAGAATCAGAATACATCGCCGCTTCATTGGCAGCACAAGAAGCTGCATGGTTAAAGAAATTCATTGCCGATCAAGGGTTGTCTCTACCATTCAAGATCCCCTAGAGATCTTTTGTGACAATGAGGGTGCGATTGCTCAAATCAAGGAACCCCGTTCACATCAAAAGACAAGGCACATTGAGCAGAGATTCAACTACGTAAGGGATGAACTTGAAAAAGGAAAGATATGTATTCGCAAAGTTCATACCGATCAAAATATTGCGGATCCACTCACGAAGCTCCTTGAAAGGCCAAAGCATTAGAGTCATACTTGTGCCTTAGGACTTCGATATTCTAGTGATTGGATTTGATTATTTTGTATTTAAATATCAGAACAATTATTATTTTGACTCATATATATATATATGATTATGATACTATGAGTTGTGTCCCATTTTAGCATGTTTAAATCCATGAATATATTTATTATTCTAAATGTCCGTAGTCGGTCATATTTATGGGAACAAATATGAAATAAGTCTATTATGAACTTGGATTGGTGGATATTCATAAGGTATGAATATAGAGCAAGAGGTTTCTACCAAGGTTCATAAATATTTGTGGGATACAAATATTGGATAGACCCGCTCTCAAATTTTA
This sequence comes from Flaveria sonorensis, assembly GCA_025506505.1. NCBI lineage: Eukaryota > Viridiplantae > Streptophyta > Magnoliopsida > Asterales > Asteraceae > Flaveria > Flaveria sonorensis. The sequence continues at coordinate 22,656,674 of CM046429.1, forward strand.
CTGCATGGAATTATGTAATTGATCATAAGTAAATTTGAGTAAAGGCGAATATCGTTGTGTCCTCCGACCTGAGATACATATTGGGTTTTGATATTCACCAAATATTATACTTTGATCTAGTTCTTCGTTGTTCTGAAATAATGGACAGTACATGAGGCTAGTTTCAGGTGTGATACAAGGTGATTGTGAGAAACGTATGTTGTCAAGATGGGATTTGTTCCTCTTATTCGTTGAGAGTATTATGTCTAAGGCCTGATTAAGTTAAATCAATAGAGAATGATCATTCTGTGTCTCTAGATTTGACATGACATCTGTAACTAAAGGATAGATAATAGATTCACCTAAATCATTTCAAGTAAGAGACTTGAGGAAGATGATTTTATTGAATGACACTTCGTCATGCGTGTTAGGGGTAGTAAACCGTTATTAGGCGGTATTTACTATTTGCATCAATTCTCTATGTATCTTGTGCAAGTGGGAGATTGTTAGGAATGATCTGCCCAAGACACATATTAAATAGATGTGGTTAATACATTATGATCCAAGTCGGGTCATACCTAATAACAAGCTAGACAAACACCTACAATATTTATTTTATGATATGATCATGTAAATAAATATTGACACTTGAAGTATTTAGAAATTGGGTTTCTAAATATTTGCACTAGTGTTATGAATAAATTATATGAATAATTTATTCTAAAGAGAGAGTACTTTGTATTGTTATTCAAATGGTTGAACAAACAATACAAAGTGTTTTGTCCTCATTTCTTTTACATATCCGTATTTACTATTGCGGATGTTTACTGAGGAAATATGGATGAATGTTCCTCATCCGCATTTGCAAATGCGGATGTGCATTTTGGGAAATGCAGAAGGAATTACTTCATCCGCATTTACTAATGCGGATAGTAAATGCGGATGAGCATTTAAGGAAATGCTGATGAGACTGATCATCCGCATTTACAAATGCGAATGTGCATTTTAGAAATGTTGATGGAGTTACTTATCCGCATTTACAAATACGGATGTACATTTGGGAAATGCGGATGAAGTTTCTTCTTCCGCATTTACAAATGCGGTTAGAGTTTGTTCATCCGCAGTTATTAATGCGGATGAATAATAGAGAAATACGGATGGTTTAAATGGATGGGTCAAATGGATGGGTCCCACCCACTTTTCTCTCACTCTGAAATTCAGTTTCATAGGACGTGCAATATATGATTGCATTCAACCACTCTCTCTGATAACTTACAACACACACAAAGGTGCAAATCGGTGTTACTGTAGCCTTTCCCTCGATCGGTCGAGGAAAACCAAGAACAGAACCCTATTCAAGAAAAGAAAATCCTAGCAACTTGGTGTATTGTTGGAAGCTTGGGGTAGACAAGCTTGAGGTTTCCTGCTTTGGAAGCTACCGATCAAAGATCTTCTTTCTTTGTCCCATTCTAGAGGTAGATTACTAAACACCCTATGGTTGTTTGTAAGCATGGTTTTTCATATAACAATCTATTACGGGTTTTCTTTTAACAAATTTTATAAATTGGTTTATATGTTAACTTTAACAATTTTTTCATACCAATTCCGTTGCGTTTTCATTTTATAAGGATAAAATGACTCTGATAAACTTGTGAAAACCCAACAGTTTGATGTGCTCTAAATTATACATAAAATTCCTATCAAAAGCACATCAATTATTTTTTAATATCTCCCTTAAAATGATGATTATGTACTTAAAATTGTTAAATTATGTTTTCAGGTGTTATAAAGGGCAAGATTGACAAAAGAAGCATATTTTATAAGAAATTGAAGAAATCCGAGCTTTGGAGTCCAAGCATGGGGTCGTGCCTCATTAAGCACGCCCCCATGACTTGCCTGAAACATACCCCGTGCTTAAATTGGCCCACCCCCGTGTTTGGACATCTGACAGGACAAAAAGTATTATCCCCCAAAAGTTGTCACTGAGGATGTGCCCCTTGAGTCACGGGGCCATGCCCCACCCCAAACACGGGGTCATGCCCCATTTAACACGAGGCCATGCCCGACACCTTCTGCACGTATGACCCGACCAACTTTCGTAAGCATTTTACTAGCATGGGGTCATGCCTTTTAGGCACGTGTCAGTGCTTAAACACTCCAGAAAGCCTATAAATAAAGGCTTAGTTCATCATTTGACAAAGCTTTTGGTGGGAGAGTTGCTCTGATGAATTCTCTCAGGAATCAAGACTTGAAGACCATTTGGAGGCTCGGGAGGTGCATACAACACTTGGAAGAAGCTTGGGTTTGTCCAAACATCATCCATTATGGATCACCAGTTTGATTGTTCTATTTCACCGATGATTCCATATCTATCTTCTATGTTACTTGTTGTTATGTGCAAGCTCATTATGAGCTAGACTCCTATTATCATCCTGATTGGATGAAACTTATGTAATTTGTGATGAACTAATGGTGTGATTTATATTATGTTAATGTTATGGTAATCTTAGGAAAACTTTTGATGGGTAGCATCTACATTTGAACGAGAAGTTATAAACTTATGATTTATAATTGTGAATATCATACAAGGTTAAAAAACATATGAACTAACTTTTATTTGCAAAATCGGTCTTCATAATAAATCCATGGCTAATGATCTAGAAATGGTTATTAGAAATCATATCACCTTAACTTTCTAATCATTTATGGGTTCCCTTTTATTAGTTTGAGAAATCTACAGAATTGTTATGGTTTTATAAAATTAATGGTATGTTAGAAAGGAACCTGATCAACTATCTTTTTAACATTAAGTTATGTTTTCAAAAATCATATGTCAAAAGATCACAGGAGATTTACCTACATTACTAGTGGCTTTGATTTATTCAGTAATCATCTTGATTAGGTCCTAGTCACTACGAAGCGGATAGACGAAAAATCGCGCCAGCTCACATTTATAAACATTAACATAATTACTTTAATCAATATCTTTAATCATACTACCAATTCATCACAGTTACATAAGTATAATCTAATTAGGATGATAGCCGTTATTCCCTGGTTTTAAATCCAAAAATTTCAATCTTGTTTTTACTTTATTTTAATTATTGTTTCTAAACCCTAAAAATCTTAATTACATCAATGCAGATTATTATTTTCTCAAAACAAATATCTAATCCGATAGTCAATCATTAAGGTTGTTGAAGAGGCTCAGTGTGTCCACGGATTGATACTCGGTTCTTACCATCACTACATTACCACATGACACGTACACTTACCTTTTGTGTGTGTAGTTTAGTATTAGTAATAACCAATTAAAACTGAATCTGTGCGAAAAATCTTTATCAAAATATATATACTTTTCACACGCATCAGTAAACTTTGAAGATAGTTTATGTGTATATGACGCAAAACATGAGAAATACGTGAACTACATGAATGCTACATGTATAGCTTTGGCATTAGTAAACTTTAAAGATAGTGGATCTGATGAGAGAATCTAACTTAACAATAAGCATATGTATGATGTGATATAAACTATGTGGAATACATGAATGATATATATGGAGAAACAGGGTCCGATGGATGAGTTCGAAGCCTCGAAATAGGTTTGATGGGTGAGTCTAATGCCATGATGTTGGTCAAATGATCGAGTCTAACGCAAAGAAAAGTCACATATTGGTGTCAATGAATCTTAAAGTTCTAGACCACAAGCTATAGTGGTCCAGATCGTAGGGAGTCACGATCAACAATGTAAACTCATTGCAAGTGACTAGGAACCATATGATTCCAATTTTATAGTGAATTAGAAGACAAATAATATATGGACAATGTCAATGAATCTTAAAGTTCTAGACCACAAGCTATAGTGACTATGAGATCTAAAATATGTATGTGAAACAAGGTAAATCCACTTAGAGAATTCTTATATCTATTATGCATATATATATTCAAGTGGTTTTCCAACTAGGTGGGCTAGAATGGATTAAGTCTCTTACATAATGGATCAATCATCTGTTATGCAAAAATATGCAATGCATAATTTTTATAAATATAATAGAGAAAAGGTCTTGAAAGATCTTGGTTTCTGTAAAGCTTGAACCTAAAGGCTCGATATATCAAAAGAAGATATTGAAGATCAAGTATAGTCACGCGAGAACTTTCGATCCACGTGAGAAGTTATTTCTCACGCGAGTCCTTTTGGTATAGTATAAATATGTTTCTTTAGTTATCATTGTAATTAATCCTGATATTGAGCTAAAGTTTTCTGTGACATCCGGTAATTTTCCGTTACCAAACTCCGTTTGTTCCGTTAAGTCTTGCATACACGTTTCGGGAGCACACACTAGTTGTCGTTGAACGTTGGTGACTTAACAATAATCAGTAATGTTAAATTGATGATAATTAAGTTAACAATGTGATTATTAAGTTATGCTTATGTGATTTGAATGTTAACTGTAATTTTATCGCGTAACGTGAAAACGTGCATATTTGTTTCGTGTGTTTTGTGATAAATGGGAATTATGCATGATTGTTATTTGTGATTAATAATAATTGTGTTTAGTAGTTAAAAACTATTTAAAAACTATTCAAAAAGCCTAATCTTTATAAAATACAAAATGCAAGGGTTTAAAGGGTATTTATGCAAAATTAAATTAATAAAACAAAAACTCCAACCCTAATCCCACCCTACGGCCGCGATCGACCTCCTCTCTCCCTCTCCTCTTCGAATTCAGCCCAAGAACAAGCAATCACCTTTGAATTTGATCGATTACAAGGCATACAACAAGTTAGAATTATCAATTGCAAGCCATTACACGTTTAAAGGTTAGATTTTTACATGTTTTTGATGGTTTTCATGGTGGCCGAACCCTAGTTCGAAAATCTGCAATTGAATGTTAATTCTTGGTTGTTTGGTGATGTTATGATGTTAGTTAGGTGGTATTGATGCTAGTTAACGTTGATTATGCAAGAAAGTTTGGATTTTGGTTGTTTGTTCATATGATCATCTTGGCCGAGAGTTTGAGGCGATTTTGGATCAAATTGGATGTTGAATAATGGTTGTTTGATGTTGTTATTGTGTTAGTTGGATTGTATATATATTGGTTAACGTCGATTTTGCAAGAAAGCTATGATTTTGATACGTTGTTCATAGGTTACTAATAATAGTAACTTTATTTTGCATGAATTGATGATTGGATGATGTATGTATGTTATGGATGTGTTTGTGATGATGATTAGATGCTAAGTTGATGTTATGAACAATTTAAAATCAAGAAGATGTCTTATAGTTCATACATTGCTAGAAATAGTAACTTTTGGTGTTGAATGTTGATGAATCATGTTGATTAGGTGTTGTTGATCATGTTTAGATGTTGTCATGGACTTGAATTGGTATATAATTGATGAATTCATGAATGTAGTGTGAGTTTGATGAATTTGGGATGAACTTTCCCAAAAGGGAAACTTTAATTGTGCAAATCCTTGAATTGGATGATTTGAGCATGTTTGGGATATTAGGATCATGCTAGTGTGTTCATGGATGATTTCTAAGGTGACTAAATGTGTTGTTTATGTTGTATGAATGTTGATTTGGGTTGTTACCTGTTTTGGCCTGTTAGTGGAAAAATCATGGTATGAGTTATATAGGTAAGCTAGGACTTTTGTGGATTGATGATTGATTAAGAATGAACATTTTGGATGTTATGAGCATGATAATAGTTGAGTTTCGCATGACTTGTGTGATATCTAGTTGTATGATGATCTAGTTGGTACATGTGGTAAATGAAGTGCTATATGTAATCAAGTTGTATGTGAACATGTATGATATGCTGTTGTGTTAGTATTAACGAGTTATCACCTATAATGTCACCAACGGGTCAAACGGGTCAACTGGGTCAAATGTGTCTTGTCTTTCTTAAACCTTGAGTTCCTTGGTTTGTAGAGCACTTAGGGTTTCATGTTGATTTTGTGTACACGTGCTTATGTACCTTTGTATTCTAGGTGACCTTTGAAGGTTATCTTTCCCTCTTTCTTTCAAGTTAAGCTCTAAGTTAATTCTTGCGCGTATCAGGTGAGTTCTTGCCCCACTCATTTTACATAATCTCTTTTGGGGGAGATAGCATACTGTTGATCACAAACGCTTTTATATATGAGTGTGTATAATATTGATATAGTGCTGTTTACCATGGAAAGTCCTCACACTTTCGGATTGTTAATATTGAATAGCGGGGAAATTTTGGGTAGTACTACTGGGTCTGACGAGCCCCACCTGTGCGACTCGAGGTCAAACGGGTGCAATTTTGTCCTAACACATATTCGTCACGACCTGGTAAGTCGTGACGGGAGGCAACAAACGTAACACAATCAGCTTCGATCGCGAAATCACTATGATTAATATTTTTATGTTAATAGACTAGCTATCTATTGCAATACACTACTTATGCTCTGAAAACTGTTGATTGGTTTATATTTTAACGCAAACTCTTGAACTCACCAACCATGTGTTGACTTGTTTAGTATGCTATTCTCAGGTTAAGGTTGCCAGTTGCCTAGGAGCACGCACGTCAGCATTGTTGAGTTGTCTACATTTGCTTGTTTACAAATTTGGGATTATTTTCATATTAAACATTTGTGTTTGGGGCGCGTATGTTTTGCGCATTCTTTTTACATACTACTTGTTTTGGGTTTTCTGGTTTTAAAAACGCTTCCGCAGTATTTTAAACGTTAACTCTGGTTTTGTTTATTTATCATATAGAGTCGTTCTTGGTAACTAATGACTGAGATCCTGGTATGTCACGTGCCTCGCGGTAAAACCCCGCTCGCGGATTTTGAGGGTGTGACATTTTCTAATCTTACATCAGAGAACAATACAATTGAAGTTTATTTACATGTGTTTTGCTTGAATCTACTTCATATCTTGCGTTTTATCATTCTAATTACATTTTTGTGAGTGAATACATTCCGCATATTTCTTACGAGATCGATCTATATTGAAATTCAAGGACCTTACGGTTGGTATCAGAGCCATGAGTGTTCTAGATCAATTGGATTAGAATTTGAAGCATTTTGAAGAGTTTTTGAGCTACATATTCTATATCTTTTTGAAAATTGCATTGGTTTCTACTTTTGTGGTGAATTTGAAAAAGTGAAGATAATTTCATGGTTTAATTGGACTTAATTAGGGTTGTTCACGAGCTGAGCCGAATCGAGCGGACCTTTGCTCGTGCTTGGCTCGTTTCTAAACCGAACCGAGCCGATCGGCTCGTTTACAACCGAGCAGAAAATCAAACGAGCATTTTTCGAGCGTTAATTTTTCGAGCGAGCGTCTAGCGAGCGCAAACGAGCACCAAAAAAGTTGTACAACCCAACTATCTTGTATGTCATACGATTTTATATTGCGGTTAAACATGTGTTAATGACTTAAAAAGTATCACATTTCATAACATAACATTTTTATGGATAACAATATGTTATGGCTGACGATAATGCTAAGACTGTAACCGATAAGGCGGAGAGTATATTGCAGAGAATGATGACAGTGAGAGCGGGAGATGATTGACAAAACTTGTCTCTTAGCGGCTTGGGATTTAAATTTTATGTTTAGTTTGAAATTCTTTATTAGGTTGATTGATCAAGTATGCGTAAATATACTTATAAATTTATATATAGTAGGCCAATCGACTAGAGTACTATGTATAAACTATATAAACATATATATGTATATAAATTCGAGCTGAACCGAGCTGAGCGGACCTTCGCACGTGCTTGGCTCGTTTACAAAACAATCCGAGCCGATCGGCTCGTTTACAACCGAGCAAAAATTCGAACGAGCATTTTTCGAGCAAATTCCGAACGAACGTCGGGCGAGCGTCGAGCGGCGAGCGGTTTGAACAGCCCTAGACTTAATTGAATCAATTAGAGACAATTAGGATCAAATTTGAACTTATTTGATTAGTTAGGAGCTTAATTCACTTAGTTTTTGACAAATTGGTGATCAGATTGAGGTTGAAAAGATCGAAATGGCACTGAATTGATTGTGCGAAAAATCGTTAATCGCACGCGAAAAGTTCATCTTTCGCACAAGAGGTTTAGAATTTCGCAAAAACTTTGTTACAAAAGATTCTGTTCGCGTGAGAAGTTCAGGCGATGAGTTTGATTTCTGTGTTATTCGCGCGAGAAGTTGATTTTTCAAGAAATTCTGAGAAGTCTGATTTCTAATTTTCAACTATGGCTAATTTGAAGAATCTTACCGCTACCTTAAGTCTTGGTAATGAGATTAGTATGAGCACTAAGCTTCCAAGACTTTTGAGTGAAGATGGTTATCCAAACTGGGTGTATCATTTTGAGAACTATGTCAAATACACCAAACCAAGGATGATTTAGTCAATCAAATGCGGATCGTATATTCCTGTGTACTCAAATGACAAAGGAGAGTTGGTTCCAAAACCTAAACATTTTTTATATGAGGAGGACATGAAAAAGCTTAAACTTGACGATAAAGCTTATGCTGCAATCACTATGGCTCTGACTACTGAAATTGCTTAGAAATTTACAGAATTCAGAGGAGCCAAAGTGTTATGGGATGCCATGGAAGAACAGATTATGGGAAACAAAGATATGAAAGAAAGTCGAAAAGATATGCTGAATCAAGAATTCAACATGTTCAATCATGTACTTGGGGAGACATTGGAAACACAAATGTCAAGATTTGTAAAAATGAACACAAAGATGAAAACTGCAGGAAAACATTAGAGAATATATATGTCAACAAGAAGGTATTGAACTCTTTATCTTACAGTTGGACCAAGAACTACACTACCATCAACAGAACCAAAGACCTCTTTACCATATCTCTCAGGGATCTGATTTCTACATCAAATCTTATTAAATGGATGATGAAGAAAGAGCTACAAATCACTTAAACACAATGGGAGCTGAAGCAACTTCCTTGTATGCAAAGATGACAAGTAATCCTAATTACTATGTGAGCTAGTCACAACTGTGTCAGCAACAACAGTCAGCAAACCCTGTCATTCCTACTATCAAAGAGACATATGTCCCTCATTTCTAAGTCCCTAATCCAAATCAATATACTTCCATGCAATCTCAACACATATCCTTTAAACCACAAATTTACTCATACCCATCCGTCGGCCTTCACCTCAGACTCAACATGCTTATGTTGCAACTTCTATCCCATCCAAACAAACCATTCAGGTTGCTGATAAATATCTTGTATTGTTTACAACATTTATGTTAAGCTATGAATCTTTTTTTGGCTGGAAGGTTAAGTGCACCAAATATACTGGTTGATGACCTACAATAAGTTAATCTAGATGATGTTGAAAAGAATGATATTAAATATCAAATGGCTATCGGAAAATGTTTAGGGTGAACAATTCAAGTAAGATTGGGTTTGACAAGACGAATTTGAGATGTTATAACTGTGACAAACCTAGGCATTTTGCTAGGGAATGCACAGAACCAAGGGTTAATCATAACGAAGGTGGAAAGAAAATGGTGACTCTTGAAGTTGAAGGCAAAACTAATAAAGCTAGTACTTCCAAAAACAAAGCTCTAGTATCTCAGACTAATGGAGATGATGATAACGATCAGAGAGGAGATATGGGTTCAGCTACAGGTCCTTCTGGTTCATCAGGTTCTACCAATGTATTCAGACCAAGGTTTGATTCAGATGACTATGTGCCTTTAGATCCTACTACTGAAGAGATGTACAAAAAGGAATTTTATACATTCCAGCAACAGATACTTGCTAAGGAATCATATGAAGATTTTGATACTTTTGATGATCCGAATGAGGATGTAGATTACATAGATGTTTTCAGGAACAGTCTGAAGAGTTTATTTTCCGATATCTTGGTTAAAGAAGCGAAGATAGTGATAGAGTCTGGAGCTGATCAAACGATTGACAAGACTGATGATCTAACTAGAAAGAGTGCAGTACGTTAGATCGGAAATCTTACTATTAATGCACCTCCATCGCCAGCTTATATGCACACGCTTAGATATTCCAAACCTTTCACAAGGTATGGAAATTCAGAGTCGATTATCAGTTGGCATATTATAGTAAGAAGAATATGTATATAGTGAAACGACGAGCAGGAGCTATTGAGTATTATTAGGACGAGCATGATTTTCATACTTTGAAAGGCAAACTGGATTCGAAATATGATATGGCGTCAAAGTAAGTCCAACTTCAAATACTTTAAGACTACCAAATCCAAAGTCATTGAGGATGAGACTCGTGTTGATCCAAACACCAACAAGCCAATGAAGATCCTAGTTTACAAGCATCCTAAATATGCACGAAAGATTCCTACACACGCCTCGGTACCAGTTAACAGTTTGGCTAAACTTATGTTATGGGGTTGTGAGAAAAACACTGGGCGTTCGGTAATTCATTATGTAGATAAAGACTACCGTATCATTGACCCCTTTGACTTGCTATAGTTTGGAAGACAAGATTTGATGAGGCTACAAGCTTGTCTAAAGTTTTGATTCATTGAGCCTAGGGGGAGATTATAGAGATTGAACCAAAAGGCTCGGGAAATCAAAAGAAGACATTGAAGATCAAGTAAATAATCACGCGAGAACTTTTGATCCCGCGAGAAGTTAGTGTCACGTGAAAACTTTTGGTTTAGTATAAATATGTTGCTTTAGTTATCTTTGTAATTAATCCTGATATTGAGCTAAAGTTTTGTAATCTTACATCAGAGAGCAATACAATTAAAGTTTATTTGCATGTGTGTTGCTTGATTCTACTTCATATCTTACGTTTTATCATTCTAATTACATTTCCATGCGTAAATGCATTCTGTATGTTTCTCACGAGATCGATCTATATTGAATTCAAGGTCCTTGCAGTTTCCTCTGTCGTAACTCTAATATTTTTTATTACACTAATAAATAGAAATGTGGGTGTTTCAAGTTGGTATTGGAGCACATGTTTAGTTGGATTCGAGTATAGTCATAAATACCTAAACTCATATTGTAGTGCTCCTTGTACTGGTAAGGAATTTGACCCAAGACTTGATTAAAAAACCAAGGATAAAGTTATAGTATAATAATTATGAACTGAAAGTATGATGTAGTATGGTTAGTGTGAATTAAGTATGGATAATGTCACACCCAACAAAAGATGAAATCATTAGGATGGACAAATGTGAATCAATTATTCATAGCAAATGGTATTTAAAATATTAAAATAATATTAATTACAATTCATTAACATTAAACAGTCAAACATTGCATTACAATCAAACATAAATTAATAAAACTTAGCAATTGCATTTTTGTTTATAGGTCCAATTTCCTAAATGAAAGCAAGTATGAAGTCCAACTAAGCTGCATTTCCTGATATCATGTGAAAAACAACAAGTCAGCTAAATAATTATCCGGTTAGTAAACATCAGTTCTCATACATAGATATATTGCTTAAATTGATTAAAACAATTCATTTTCATGGCATGTGAAGACATATAATGCAATAATGAAACATACAAGACAAACTAAACACAATCAAACCTAATAACAAAATTGACTCGGTCCGCAGATAAAGTCTTATGATTATGTATGAGTTCGATTTCAATCACCTTCAAATAATAAAATGGGTTGAGTACGTTAATCCAATAGATCTATCATTATTGTCGTGGTTTGAATAAAGTAATGATTGCGGCATCAAAGTTTATCTGATTACAAATACATAATTGCAAGTAATAACATAGCATGATTTGAATTGAACTTTTAATATAATAAACAATGAATAAAATTGATTAAATATTATCACATGATTTCTCCAAAATATAAAACACATATAAATGGGCTACGACTACTTAATTACTTGGTAATTATAAGTGATTTGAAATAATAAAATGCTAGAATAGGCACCAATATTCCTAACGGTTTAACCAAAGGAGTGGTATCTTAAGCTAAAATAATAACATGTTTATGAATATTAAAGTGTGAAAATAATTAATTTAATTATTATTTTAATAACTTGGTCAAAATAATTAATTTGACAATTAACTGTTCGATTGAATTACGTTTGTAAACAATCTTGATTCAAATTATTTAAAATAATATATTTTTGTTTCTATAATATTTTTATAAATTTTAAAATTTATAAATAAATTATAATATTTTATAATATTTATAATCTCAAAAATATAATGAAAATGTCAACTTGTAACTTTAGAAATTTCATAAATTAAAAAATAATTTTTGGAATAATACTAATCAACAATATAGTTTTTTTATTATTATATTAATATTATAGTATTTTCTAAAAAAGTAAAATAGCTTTAAAATTGAAATAAAAAGAAATTTTGGATGCCCGATTCGAACACGGGTCTCCCTGGAATTGCTAAGCGTGTTAGCCAGTGGCCAAAGCCCTAAATCTGGTGTAAACTTGAATGCAAAAAGATAAAACATATAATGAAAACCCTCAAATCGTATGAACCCTAAATCCAATAGATTTATCAAACATGTTAATTAAAATATGATTACCACGTCTAATATACACCTGAAATGGAATATAATTATGTAAACAATTAGCTAATTTGATATTCATTTAATGGTAAAAAGAAAGAAGAATAGTTTGATTATGATTAATTCAAATACGAGGAAATGAAGATTATTCAATCAAATTGTTGTTATGCATAGCTTCCACCGGTGATAAGAAGTAATAACCCTCGGCCAATCTCCATAAAAAAATAATCAGAAGAAGATGCTAGACTAAGTTTCAGTTCAATGAACACAGAATGATGAACGTGATGTGTGTGTGTGTGTTTTCAATTGAAATTGGACGCTCGCATAGTTCAAAGGGGTTGAATAGATGATTTACTCTCTTTTATATAAGGTGAAATTAGTTTGTTTCAATTCAAACGAATTCAAGATTGATTCTAGGGGTTTCAATTCAAATTAATGTTACGACTCAATTGATTCGATGGTTATGTCAGTATTGATTGTGAATATGGTTATAGTCAAAGAGATCTACTAGTTAACCGAATTTTGATTTGGAATTTTGAATGATGATTCTGATTTCGATTTGTACAAAGAATAACAGTATTTGCTTTCGAATTGTAACTGGTAGTGAGTTCGAATCATGTTCATGAAGGCTGTGGAACGATTTAATTGGGTTAAGATCGGTGGATTTTGGGGTTTTTGTAGTCGTCGAAGGGATGCCAGAGTGTGGCCGGAGTCTGGGGTCGACGGGGGGTGGTTTGTTTTTTTTTAAATAAATTACACTTAGGTCCCTATAGTTTTAAAAGTTATTATTTCTTGTAAAAATTTTTGAAATTAAGTTTTAAATTTACATTTTACCCCTTGACTTATTAAAATTTATTTTTTAATAAATAACAAACTATTCATTTATTATATTTTATAAACTTTACAAATCTTGTAAACTTTGTAATTTAATTATTTAATTTAGTTGAATAATAAAAATCCAATAATTAATAATAAAACCTTATAAATAAAAAAATTAATTCTATAAATTATAATTATTATCGATTTAATAAATGATATATATTTGAACACCATAATAAATAAAATGATTAAATAATAAATTTTTAATTATATTAATGCCCCGAATGGGTTTAGGTTTACATTATAAAACGGGTCAAATGTTAAAGATATGTGTACTAAAATTCATTGCTAGAGACATTACATCATAATTATAAGAATACAAGGGTATTGTATGTGTAAAATTACACCTTGCCAGTGTTATTGTATACAGACGATACTAATGCTTTCTTTGAATTAACATAATCATATCAAAGGTCTAGTAGTGTCTATCATGCATGTGCTAGCATATGAAAAAGTATATCAATGGTATAGCATGCCTAAAATAGAGTTGACTCTAACAATTACTCGGTGAAGCTTTAGAGTCATAGAATCCTAACAAAGATACTAGACCTATATGGCTAAGAGATAATTAAAATTACAAAACATGACGATAATTATAGTCATCATACCGGTAATGATGATAATAGGTAAGAGTTTCATTCGTTCTACAATTATACGATCGGGCATTTGCGAAAAGACAAATCAGCTAATATTGAAGGAAATAGCAACGGCTCTTTAGAATATGTTTCCATTATTCATGGATACATGGATATAGCGATTGAGAGTCTTCTAGAGAGATAGATGTCAAAACCTGAGTTTGGATAAACAAACATATAGAATGAAAACAAAAGAAAAGGGTGGTCAAGGAAATAAAAAGACCGCATTGCTCCTTTATGGTTTTATAGCTTGTAAGCCAGAGAATTTTATGGGAGAAATTGATCCACTAGCTAGTCAAAGTTGGATCAAATTATATTGTAGAAATGTTTAAATAAGTCATTGCCATCCAACGGATGATGTGATTTGTTTCCAAAATATTAACAGAAAGAGCAAAAGACTTGCGAGGTGTGTAGCGACAAAAAATAGATAAGGAATATAAAAGGAGGATGACCTAGGAATATTTTAAGACATTACTCTTCAATAGATTTCGTTTCGTTGCATAAGTTAGTAAATCATAGAGGAGTCACTTCACCTTCGTCAAACTAATGAAATGATCAATGAGATCGGAGGTATACTTTGATTAGGCCAGTTTCCATCATAAAAGAAAGGATGTGGATCAATTGATCCATATATATTGAGGGCTAATCTTAGAGAATTTATTTCTCACTCAAAATGCCCAAGATTGTAATAAATGAGAATACATGCACGAATGAAAAGGATCAAAGGTTAAAAACCAAGTGAATAAAGAAGAGAAAATGAGAATAGAAAACCTAAAAGATCATCTAAAAATGAATTTTTCTAAATAAATAAAGGGTATACTATAAATTTATTACATATGCTCTTAAGAAAGTTTGATGTGTTGGGCAAGATGGTTTGGCTATCTATTGAATCATGAAGGATGAAACCATCAAAAACTCAGGATTTCAGCACTGGCAACCAACTGCCGAATCAGGCCAAATGCTGAATCCACTGCTGAAGTGCATGTGCTGAATAACTACTGATCCGTATATGCCGAAGCAACTACCGGACTACATACGTTGAGTGTCTGCCTATGAGCATATGCAGATCAATTGTCGATCACCAGTGAACTCCATGAGCTGCCGATCGACTACTACTTAGAACAAGTATGTCCGTACCGACGGCTGCTGTGTCTCACTTTTGAAGATAACATAATACGGAAGCTGCCAACTCCGATACACAGATTACTTGTTCTACTATAGTATCTAAACATAGAATAGTTTATTCTTATTGTTAAGTTTAAAAGTTATCACACTTGTATAGGAGATGCAAGTTTTTCAAGCTATTTGATTGTATCCTGCCGAATTGTAACTTTTGTATAAAACAGGTTAATCAAGTGAATATTTTAAAAGAACATTTTGTGCAGTTATATTTTCTCAAAGTATTTGTGTTATGATAGTAACTAACTAACTTAGATTTTGCATTTGTTAGTTTCTGATCTAAGAAGAAGTTTTTGTTTGTCTAAACCAACCCGATTCAATAAGTGGTATCAGAGAGCTCTTGATTTGATTGAAATCATTTTTCTAACAAATCACTTGTTTCTTCTTTTGATCACACTATCAAACCACCACCTTTCCTCATATTCCTCTACCCTCTCAAAATGACTACTGACTACTGTAGCCATTTCTAGTAAGCATGACTTGGAGAATGGGACTCAGACCAAACCTCCCATGTTTACTCCACTTGACTATGATACTTGGAAAATCTGAATGGAGGATTTCATAAGGAATCAAGACATAAGACTTTGGCTGTCAATTCTGAATGGACCATATGTCCCCATGGTCCAAGCTGCAGGTGAAGGTTGAGTCATTATCCCTAAAGATTCTACAAAGTACTCAAATGAAGATCTGAAGAAAATGGATATGGATTCAAAGTCTTTATGGCTAATCAGAATGAGCATACCCAACAGCATCATGCATGGCTTCAAGAAATTCACAACTGCTCAAACGTTGTTGGAGGCTTTAAAGGCCATATTTGAAGTAACGAAAGACATGAAGGAAAACAAAAGAGATGTCTTGAAATAGAAGTTTGAAAATTTCGGTTTCATAAGGGGAGAAACCATGACTGTTACATATTTTAGATATGTTAAACTTCTAGACTCTCTAAATGAAGCTGGGGTGAAGATGGAGAACATTGATATTCTTAGAAAGTTCTTAAGATCCTTACCAAAGACATAGACGGTTTATACTGTATCCATCAGAAAAACTAAGAATCTAAAGACAATGACTCTTGAGGAGTTGTATAGCATCCTCAGTGCTTATCAAATGGAGATGGATGCAGATGAAGAATCACTAGGCAATCTTCAAACCTCTCAAATCAGCTCTCATGGCCCCTATACATGAGCAAGTTCACTATCACTCCTATTCCCAAGTCTATCTAACTCTTATGGTGACTCATCAAGCACCTATGATCACCTACCCTGAATTCCCAACTACTGAATCTCAAACATCACCATCATTCAACAGATGGAATCATCCAACCACACCATACTTTTCATAATCATATCCCATAAACTCTGCTTTCATCAGTGACCAAGCTAACTTTTTTCAACTCTCTAAAGAAGATCTGGAGTGTGTTCATCCAGATGACCTTGAAGAAATGGATATCAACTACCAGATAGCAAAGATATTCTTCAGGGCAAAGTAGTTTCAGCAGAGAATTAGAAGAAAATTCATGAAGCAGAGAAGATCACGATTTGGGTTTGACAAAAGCAAGGTAAAATGTTTTAATTGCAACCAGCTGGGACATTTTGCTAGGGAATGCAAAGTACCAAAGTCTAACCCATATCCTCTAAGCTCATCAAATCATCAATAACACTCAAGCCACTAAGATCCTTCCTCTTCATTCAGCCAAAGAAATACAGTAGCTGTAGCCTCGGGAGAAGAGGTGATTGACTGGAGCTTCCAAGTGGAATATATTACACCCATCAACAATGCATTGATGGCTGGAAGCTCATCCTCCTTACCTAATGTAACTTTTGAACCCTGTTGTATTCTTGAATGCATATCTAAGGTTAACTTGTAAAGAAATCATAATTTGGATCTCATGAAAGATGTGGAGTCAATCAATATTCTTAAAACTTATTTTAAGAAAAATGATGAATCTCAAAAGGTGAAAATAATAGAGCTAGAAAAGATTGTTTCACAATTAAAACATAAACAGACCAACCTAGAAACCCAAATTGATGATCTTCTAAGTAGATTAAAACAGCACAAGGTGATTTAGCCATAGCTAAAACCTATGCTGATAAATATAATGTTCAAACTGAAAAGTTTGAAAAATTACTTGTGTTTACTGAAAACACCCAAAGGTTGTATCAAACCAGGATAGGTTTAGGGTATAATTCTATGGAACCTCCAATGACATACACTCCTACATATACCCCTAACTGCAACCTTAAGGTAAAGAAGCAAGTATCACCCAAACCCATCTATACAAAGACATCTACTGAGAGGATTGAGACAGCAGAGAAGGAGGAGAAAGATGGAACAATTGAGGATACAGATTAAAAGGAGGAGAAGAAAGTAAAAGGAAGGAGGAGAAGAACTAGGAGAAGGATAGAAGGAGAGAAGATCTGAAGGTAAAATCAAAGCAGGATGTGATTAGGAAGATAAATTTGTAAAAGAAAAGTCATCTTCAGAATCATACCAGTTATCTACTGAATCAGATTCTTACACCAAGACAAAGCTTCATTTAAAGCACAACTATAACAAGAAGAACCACACTATAAGTTGTTGTGCTGGAACCTCAGACTCTTCAGAATTAAGACCCCAACCATATATTCAAAAGTCCATTTCTAAAGAAGTTGAAATTCACAACAAGAGGTTCCTAAATAAGAAGATAGATTTGTCCACTCAAGCTGATCAAAAGAAAAACAAGAAGATGAGTAGAACTAAGGGAGGCAAGAAGATGAAGAAGGAACTATAAAAGATCAGGCAGATGCTAAAGATAGCAGATAAAATTCCCATGCCTACTATGTGGGAAAGACAGTCACTTTGCAAAAGACTGTCAATACAATTATCCTTTAAACATTCCAACAAATTCAAACCCTTAGGGAAGTCTGCAGCTGCCAAACGACCATCAAAAGGACATGTTCAGCCGATAAATCACTCAAGTACTGAAATCAAGATAAATTTAGCACCCCTGAATGATCTGCTGAATAAGCCAGCAGTTATAGACCAAAAGAAGAAGAAGAAGAATTTGGAGAACCCTTCACCATCTCCAAAAGCTTCAAAGGGTCACAACAAAAACGATGATGTCAAAGAATCATGCAAAGTCAACAGAGAAGCCTGGAAACCAAAGACTTCTGTCGAATCCTTAGTTGAACCAAAACCAACACTTACCCCCTCAGCATTTACCATTAATTAAAACTACTAAAAACTTGAAGACCCAAGACTAAATAGGCTTAGGTCCCTATTCATCACTAACCAAATTATTTATGTGTAGGATTATCCACAGGCCAAAACTAACTTGTGGATTGGGGATAGTGGATCCTCCCAGCACATGATAGGTGACAAATCATGTCTACTGAATCTATAACCATTTGATGGCAGATCTGTTGCCTTTGGAAGTGATAAAAAAGGAGGATACATTACTAGTTGGGGGACAGTCAGCAATGGTAAGGTAAGTTTTAATAAGGTTAACTATGTAAAAAAGATAAACTATAATCTACTTAGTGTGTCTCAGTTGTGTGACCAAAAACATAACACTCTTTTCATAGAGCATGAATTATTGTCTTATCCCCTGGGTTTGAAATTCCAAATGATAAAATACTTTTAAGAGCTCCCATGAAAGACAATATGTACATGCTCAACATGCAGAATGTATCACCTTCATGAAATGTATTTGTTTATATCCAAAGCTTTTTTGAATGAATCCTCTCTCTAGCACAGAATATTAGCACATGGTGAATCTCAAAAACGAAAAAAGCTTAAACTTGACGATAAAGCTATGCTGCATCACTATGGCTTGACTACTGAAATTGCTAGAAATTTACAGAATTCAGAGGAGCCAAAGTGTTATGGATGCCATGGAAGAACAGATTATGGGAAACAAAGATATGAAAGAAAGTCGAAAAGATATGCTGAATCAAGAATTCAACATGTTCAATCATGTACTTGGGAGACCATGGAAAACACAATGTCAAGATTTGTAAAAATAGAACACAAAGATGAAAACTGCAGGAAAACATTAGAGAATATATATGTCAACAAGAAGGTATGAACTCTTTATCTTACAGTTGGACCAAGAACTACATACCATCAACAGAACCAAAGACCTCTTTACCTATCTCTAGGGATCTGATTTCTACATCAAATCTTATTAAATGGATGATGAAGAAAGAGCTACAAATCACTTAAACACAATGGGGCTGAAGCAACTTCCTTGTATGCAAGATGACAAGTAATCCTAATACTATGTGAGCTAGTCACAACTGTGTCAGCAAAACAGTCAGCAAACCCTGTCATTCCTACTATCAAAGAGACATGTGTCCTCATTTCTAAGTCCCTAATCCAAATCAATATACTCCATGCAATCTCAACACATATCCTTTAAACCACAAATTTACTCATACCCATCCGCGGCCTTCACCTCAGACCTAACATGCTTATGTTGCAACTTCTATCCCATCCAAACAAACCATTCAGGGTGATAAATCTTGTATTGTTTACAACATTTATGTTAGCTATGAATCTTTTTTGGCTGAAGGTTAAGTGCACCAATATACTGGTTGATGACCTACATAAGTTAATCTAGTGATGTTGAAAAGAATGATATTAAATATCAAATGGCTATCGGAAAATGTTTAGGGTGAACAATTCAAGTAGATTGGGTTTGACAAGACGAATTTGAGATGTTATAACTGTGACAAACCTAGGCATTTTGCTAGGGAATGCACAGAACAAGGGTTATCATATACGAAGGTGGAAAGAAAATGGTGACTCTTGAAGTTGAAGGCAAAACTAATAAAGCTAGTACTTCCAAAAAAAAAGCTTAGTATCTCAGACTAATGGAGATGATGATAACGATCAGAGAGGAGATATGGGTTCAGCTAAGGTCCTTCTGGTTCATCAGGTTCTACCAAATGTATTCAGAAAGGTTTGATTCAGATGACTATGTGCCTTAGATCCTACTACTGAAGAGATGTACAAAAAGGAATTTTATACATTCCGCAACAGATACTTGCTAAGGAATCATATGAAGATTTTGATACTTTTGATGATCTTATATGCACACGCTTAGATATTCCAAACCTTTCACAAGGTATGGAAATTCAGAGTCGATTATCAGTTGGCATATTATAGTAAGAAGAATATGTATATAGTGAAACGACGAGCAGGAGCTATTGAGTATTATTAGGACGAGCATGATTTTCATACTTTGAAAGGCAAACTGGATTCGAAATATGATATGGCGTCAAAGTAAGTCCAACTTCAAATACTTTAAGACTACAAATCCAAAGTCATTGAGGATGAGACTCGTGTTGATCCAAACACCAACAAGCCAATGAAGATCCTAGTTTACAAGCATCCTAAATATGCACGAAAGATTCCACACGCCTCGGTACCAGTTAACAGTTTGGCTAAACTTATGTATGGGGTTGTGAGAAAAACACTGGGCGTTCGGTAATTCATTATGTAGATAAGACTACCGTATCATTGACCCTTTGACTTGCTATAGTTTGGAAGACAAGATTTGATGAGGCTACAAGCTTGTCTAAAGTTTTGATTCATTGAGCCTAGGGGGAGATTATAGAATTGAACCAAAAGGCTCGGGAAATCAAAAGAAGACATTGAAGATCAAGTAAATAATCACGCGAGAACTTTTGATCCCGCGAGAAGTTAGTGTCACGTGAAAAACTTTTGGTTTAGTATAAATATGTTGCTTTAGTTATCTTTGTAATTAATCCTGATATTGAGCTAAAGTTTTGTAATCTTACATCAGAGAGCAATACAATTAAAGTTTATTTGCATGTGTGTTGCTTGATTCTACTTCATATCTTACGTTTTATCATTCTAATTACATTTCCATGCGTAAATGCATTCTGTATGTTTCTCACGAGATCGATCTATATTGAATTCAAGGTCCTTGCAGTTTCCTCTGTCGTAACTCTAATATTTTTTTTACACTAATAAATAGAAATGTGGGTGTTTCAAGTTGGTATTGGAGCACATGTTTAGTTGGATTCGAGTATAGTCATAAATACCTAAACTCATATTGTAGTGCTCCTTGTACTGGTAAGGAATTTGACCCAAGACTTGATTAAAAAACCAAGGATAAAGTTATAGTATAATAATTATGAACTGAAAGTATGATGTAGTATGGTTAGTGTGAATTAAGTATGGATAATGTCACACCCAACAAAAGATGAAATCATTAGGATGGACAAATGTGAATCAATTATTCATAGCAAATGGTATTTAAAATATTAAAATAATATTAATTACAATTCATTAACATTAAACAGTCAAACATTGCATTACAATCAAACATAAATTAATAAAACTTAGCAATTGCATTTTTGTTTATAGGTCCAATTTCCTAAATGAAAGCAAGTATGAAGTCCAACTAAGCTGCATTTCCTGATATCATGTGAAAAAACAACAAGTCAGCTAAATAATTATCCGGTTAGTAAACATCAGTTCTCATACATAGATATATGCTTAAATTGATTAAAACAATTCATTTTCATGGCATGTGAAGACATATAATGCAATAATGAAACATACAAGACAAACTAAACACAATCAAACCTAATAACAAAATTGACTCGGTCCGCAGATAAAGTCTTATGATTATGTATGAGTTCGATTTCAATCACCTTCAAATAATAAAATGGGTTGAGTACGTTAATCCAATAGATCTATCATTATTGTCGTGGTTTGAATAAAGTAATGATTGCGGCATCAAAGTTTATCTGATTACAAATACATAATTGCAAGTAATAACATAGCATGATTTGAATTGAACTTTTAATATAATAAACAATGAATAAAAATTGATTAAATATTATCACATGATTTCTCCAAAATATAAAACACATATAAATGGGCTACGACTACTTAATTACTGGTAATTATAAGTGATTTGAAATAATAAAATGCTAGAATAGGCACCAATATTCCTAACGGTTTAACCAAAGGAGTGGTATCTTAAGCTAAAATAATAACATGTTTATGAATATTAAAGTGTGAAAATAATTAATTTAATTATTATTTTAATAACTTGGTCAAAATAATTAATTTGACAATTAACTGTTCGATTGAATTACGTTTGTAAACAATCTTGATTCAAAATTATTTAAAATAATATATTTTGTTTCTATAATATTTTTATAAATTTTAAAATTTATAAATAATTTATAATATTTTATAATATTTATAATCTCAAAAATATAATGAAAATGTCAACTTGTAACTTTAGAAATTTCATAAATTAAAAAATAATTTTTGGAATAATACTAATCAACAATATAGTTTTTTTTATTATATATTAATATTATAGTATTTTCTAAAAAAGTAAAATAGCTTAAAATTGAAATAAAAAGAAATTTTGGATGCCCGATTCGAACACGGGTCTCCTGGAATTGCTAAGCGTGTTAGCCAGTGGCCAAAGCCCTAAATCTGGTGTAAACTTGAATGCAAAAGATAAAACATATAATGAAAACCCTCAAATCGTATGAACCCTAAATCCAATAGATTTATCAACATGTTAATTAAAATATGATTACCACGTCTAATATACACCTGAAATGGAATATAATTATGTAAACAATTAGCTAATTTGATATTCATTTAATGGTAAAAAGAAAGAAGAATAGTTTGATTATGATTAATTCAAATACGAGGAAATGAAGATTATTCAATCAAATTGTTGTTATGCATAGCTTCCACCGGTGATAAGAAGTAATAACCCTCGGCCAATCTCCATAAAAAAATAATCAGAAGAAGATGCTAGACTAAGTTTCAGTTCAATGAACACAGAATGATGAACGTGATGTGTGTGTGTGGTTTTCAATTGAAATTGGACGCTCGCATAGTTCAAAGGGGTTGAATAGATGATTTACTCTCTTTTATATAAGGTGAAATTAGTTTGTTTCAATTCAAACGAATTCAAGATTGATTCTAGGGGGTTTCAATTCAAATTAATGTTACGACTCAATTGATTCGATGGTTATGTCAGTATTGATTGTGAATATGGTTATAGTCAAAGAGATCTACTAGTTAACCGAATTTTGATTTGGAATTTTGAATGATGATTCTGATTTCGATTTGTACAAAGAATAACAGTATTTGCTTTCGAATTGTAACTGGTAGTGAGTTCGAATCATGTTCATGAAGGCTGTGGAACGATTTAATTGGGTTAAGATCGGTGGATTTTGGGGTTTTTGTAGTCGTCGAAGGGATGCCAGAGTGTGGCCGGAGTCTGGGTCGACGGGGGGGGTGGTTGTTTTTTTTAAATAAATTACACTTAGGTCCCTATAGTTTTAAAAGTTATTATTTCTTGTAAAAATTTTTGAAATTAAGTTTTAAATTTACATTTTACCCCTTGACTTATTAAAATTTATTTTTTAATAAATAACAAACTATTCATTTATTATATTTATAAACTTTACAAATCTTGTAAACTTTGTAATTTAATTATTTAATTTAGTTGAATAATAAAAATCCAATAATTAATAATAAAACTTATAAATATAAAAAAATTAATTCTATAAATATAATTATTATCGATTTAATAAATGATATATATTTGAACACCATAATAAATAAAATGATTAAATAATAAATAATTTTTAATTATATTAATGCCCCGAATGGGTTTAGGTTTACATTATAAAACGGGTCAAATGTTAAAGATATGTGTACTAAAATTCATTGCTAGAGACATTACATCATAATTATAAGAACAAGGGTATTGTATGTGTAAAATTACACCTTGCCAGTGTTATTGTATACAGACGATACTAATGCTTTCTTTGAATTAACATAATCATATCAAAGGTCTAGTAGTGTCTATCATGCATGTGCTAGCATATGAAAAAGTATATCAATGGTATAGCATGCCTAAAATAGAGTTGACTCTAACAATTACTCGGTGAAGCTTTAGAGTCATAGAATCCTAACAAAGATACTAGACCTATATGGCTAAGAGATAATTAAAATTACAAAACATGACGATAATTATAGTCATCATACCGGTAATGATGATAATAGGTAAGAGTTTCATTTCTTTGAATTAACATAATCATATCAAAGGTCTAGTAGTGTCTATCATGCATGTGCTAGCATATGAAAAAGTATATCATGGTATAGCATGCCTAAAATAGAGTTGACTCTAACAATACTCGTTAAGCTTTAGAGTCATAGAATCCTAACAAAGATACTAGACCTATATGGCTAGAGATAATTAAAATTACAAAACATGACGATAATTATAGTCATCATACCGGTAATGATGATAATAGGTAAGACGTTTCATTCGTTCTACAATTATACGATCGGGCATTTGCGAAAAGACAAATCAGCTAATATGAAGAAATAGCAACGGCTCTTTAGATATGTTTCCATTATTCATGGATACATGGATATAGCGATTGAGAGCTTCTAGAGAGATAGATGTCAAACCTGATTTGGATAAACAAACATATAGAATGAAAACAAAAGAAAAGGTGGTCAAGGAAATAAAAAGACCGCATTGCTCCTTTATGGTTTTATAGCTTGTAAGCCAGAGAATTTTATGGGAGAATTGATCCACTAGCTAGTCAAAGTTGGATCAATTATATTGTAGAAATGTTTAAATAAGTCATTGCCATCCAACGGATGAGTGATTGTTTCCAAAATATTAACAGAAAGAGCCAAAGACTTGCGAGGTTGTAGCGACAAAAAATAGATAAGGAATATAAAGGAGGATGACCTAGGAATATTTTAAGACATTCTCTCAATAGATTTCGTTTCGTTGCATAATTAGTAAATCATAGAGGAGTCACTCACCTTCGTCAACTAATGAATGATCAATGAGATCGGAGGTATACTTTGATTAGGCCAGTTTCCATCATAAAAGAAAGGATGTGGATCAATTGATCCATATATATTGAGGGCTAATCTTAGAGAATTTATTTCTCACTCAAAATGCCCAAGATTGTAATAATGAGAAATACATGCACGAATGAAAAGGATCAAAGGTTAAAAACCAAGTGAATAAAGAAGAGAAAATGAGAATAGAAACCTAAAAGATCATCTAAAAATGAATTTTTCTAAATAAATAAAGGGTATACTATAATTTATTACATATGCTCTTAAGAAAGTTTGATGTGTTGGGCAAGATGGTTTGCTATCTATTGAATCATGAAGGATGAAACCATCAAAACTCAGGATTTCAGCACTGGCAACCAACTGCCGAATCAGCCAAATGCTGAATCCACTGCTGAAGTGCATGTGCTGAATAACTACTGATCCGTATATGCCGAAGCAACTACCGACTACATACGTTGAGTGTCTGCCTATGAGCATATGCAGATCAATTGTCGATCACCAGTGAACTCCATGAGCTGCCGATCGACTACTACTTAGAACAAGTATGTCCGTACCGACGGCTGCTGTGTCTCACTTTTGAAGATAACATAATACGGAAGCTGCCAACTCCGATACACATTACTTGTTCTACTATAGTATCTAAACATAGAATAGTTTATTCTTATTGTTAAGTTTAAAAGTTATCACACTTGTATAGGAGATGCAAGTTTTTCAAGCTATTGATTGTATCCTGCCGAATTGTAACTTTGTATAAAACAGGTTAATCAAGTGAATATTTTAAAAGAATTTTGTGCGTTATATTTTCTCAAAGTATTTGTGTTATGATAGTAACTAACTAACTTAGATTTTGCATTTGTTAGTTTCTGATCTAAGAAGAAGTTTTTGTTTGTCTAAACCAACCCGATTCAATAAGTGGTATCAGAGAGCTCTTGATTTGATTGAAATCATTTTTCTAACAAATCACTTGTTTCTTCTTTTGATCACACTATCAAACCACCACCTTCCCTCATATTCCTCTACCCTCTCAAAATGACTACTGACTACTGTAGCCATTTCTAGTAAGCATGACTTGGAGAATGGGACTCAGACCAAACCTCCCTGTTTACTCCACTTGACTATGATACTTGAAATCTGAATGGAGGATTTCATAAGGAATCAAGACATAAGACTTTGGCTGTCAATTCTGAATGGACCATATGTCCCCATGGTCCAAGCTGCAGGTGAAGGTTGAGTCATTATCCCTAAAGATTCTACAAAAGTACTCAAATGAAGATCTGAAGAAAATGGATATGGATTCAAAGTCTTTATGGCTAATCAGAATGAGCATACCCAACAGCATCATGCATGGCTTCAAGAAATTCACAACTGCTCAAACGTTGTTGGAGGCAGATCCTTACCAAAGACATAGACGGTGTATACGGTATCCATCAGAAAAACTAGAATCTAAAAGACAAGACTCTGAGGAGGTTGTATAGCATCCTCAGTGCTTATCAAATGGAGATGGATGCAGATGAAGATCACTAGGCAATCTTCAAACCTCTCAAATCAGCTCTCATGGCCCCTATACATGAGCAAGTTCACTATCACTCCTATTCCCAAGTCTATCTAACTCTTATGGTGATCTCATCAAGCACCTATGATCACCTACCCTGAATTCCCAAACTACTGAATCTCAAACATCACCATCATTCAACAGATGGAATCATCCAACCACACCATACTTTCATAATCATATCCCATAAACTCTGCTTTCATCAGTGACCAAGCTAACTTTTTTCAACTCTCTAAAGAAGATCTGGAGTGTGTTCATCCAGATGACCTTGAAGAAATGGATATCAATACCAGATAGCAAAGATATTCTTCAGGGCAAAGTAGTTTCAGCAGAGAATTAGAAGAAAATTCATGAAGCAGAGAAGATCACGATTTGGGTTTGACAAAAGCAAGGTAAAATGTTTTAATTGCAACCACGACTGGGACTTTTGCTAGGGAATGCAAAGTACCAAAGTAACCCATATCTCTAAGCTCATCAAATCATAATAACACCAAGCACTAAGATCCTTCCTCTTCATTCAGCCAAAAGAAATACAGTAGCTGTAGCCTCGGGAGAAGAGGTGATTGACTGGAGCTTCCAAGTGGAATATATTACACCCATCAACAATGCATGAGGCTGGAAGCTCATCCTCTTACCTAATGTAACTTTTGAACCTGTTGTACTTGAATGCATATCTAAGGTTAACTTGTAAAGAAATCATAATTTGGAGTCAATCAATATTCTTAAAACTTATTTTAAGAAAAATGATGAATCTCAAAAGGTGAAAATAATAGAGCTAGAAAAGATTGTTTCACAATTAAAACATAAACAGACCAACCTAGAAACCCAAATTGATGATCTTCTAAGTGATTAAAAACAGCACAAGGTGATTTAGCCATAGCTAAAACTATGCTGATAAATATAATGTTCAAACTGAAAAGTTTGAAAAATTACTTGTGTTACTGAAAACACCCAAAGGTGTATCAAAAAGGATAGGTTTAGGGTATAATTCTTGGAACTCCAATGACATACACTCCTACATATACCCCTAACTGCAACCTTAAGGTAAAGAAGCAAGTATCACCCAAAACCCATCTATACAAAAGACATCTACTGAGAGGATTGAGACAGCAGAGAAGGAGGAGAAAGATGGAACAATTGAGGATCGAGACAGATTAAAAGGAGGAGAAGAAAGTAAAAGGAAAGGAGGGAGAGAAACTAGGAGAGAAGGATAGAAGGAGAGAAGATTGAAGGTAAAATCAAAGCAGGATGTGATTAGGAAGATAAATTTGTAAAAGAAAAGTCATCTTCGAATCATACCAGTTATCTGCTGAATCAGATTCTTACACCAAGACAAAGCTTCATTTAAAGCACAACTATAACAAGAAGAACCACACTATAAGTTGTTGTGCTGGAACCTCAGACTCTTCAGAATTAAGACCCCAACCATATATTCAAAAGTCCATTTCTAAAGAAGTTGAAATTCACACAAGAGGTTCCTAAATAAGAAGATAGATTTGTCCACTCAAGCTGATCAAAAGAAAAAACAAGAAGATGAGTAGAACTAAGGGAGGCAAGAAGATGAAGAGGAACTAAAAAGATCAGTGCATAGCAGATGCTAAAGATAGCAGATAAAATTCCCATGCCTACTATGTGGGAAAGACAGTCACTTTGCAAAAGACTGTCAATACATTATCCTTTAAAATTCCAACAAATTCAAACCCTTAGGGGAAGTCTGCAGTGCCAAACGACCATCAAAAGGACATGTTCAGCCGATAAATCACTCAAGTACTGAAATCAAGATAAATTTAGCACCCCTGAATGATCGCTGAATAAGCAGTTATAGACCAGCAGTTATAGACCAAAAAGAAGAGAAAGAATTTGGAGAACCCTTCACCATCTCCAAAAGCTTCAAAGGGTCACAACAAAAACGATGATGTCAAAGAATCATGCAAAGTCAACAGAGAAGCCTGGAAACCAAAGACTTCTGTCGAATCCTTAGTTGAACCAAAACCAACACTTACCCCCTCAGCATTTACCATAATAAAACTACTAAAAACTTGAAGACCCAAGACTAAATAGGCTTAGGTCCCTATTCATCACTAACCAAATTATTATGTGTAGGATTATCCACAGGCCAAAACTAACTTGTGGATTGGGGATAGTGGATCCTCCCAGCACATGATAGGTGACAAATCATGTCTACTGAATCTATAACCATTTGATGGCAGATCTGTTGCCTTGGAAGTGATAAAAAAAGGAGGATACATTACTAGTGGGGGACAGTCAGCAATGGTAAGGTAAGTTTTAATAAGGTTAACTATGTAAAAAAGATAAACTAAATCTACTTAGTGTGTCTCAGTTGTGTGACCAAAAACAAACACTCTTTTCATAGAGCATGAATTATGTCTTATCCCCTGGGTTGAAATTCCAAATGATAAAATACTTTTAAGAGCTCCCATGAAAGACAATATGTACATGCTCAACATGCAGAATGTATCACCTTCATGAAATGTATCTTGTTTTATCCAAAGCTTTTTTGAATGAATCCTCTCTCTAGCACAGAATATTAGTCACTGAACTACCGAACAAGGATTCTTTATGTGCTGGCCATTATGTTGCTTGTCAAAAGGGAAAGCAACACAAATCTTCTCATAAGTCCAAAGAAATAAATTCAATCACAACTCCTTTACACCTTCACATGGACTTGTTTAGACCAACATGTGTAAAAAGTTTGGGTAGAAAATCATATTGCTTGGTAATAATAGATAATTTTACAAGATTCACTTGGGTTTTCTTTTTAGAAACTAAAGATAAAACTGCTGAGATTTTAAAATCATTTATTATCAAAGTTGAGAATCAAATTGATCAAAAAGTTAAAATAATTAGATATGATCAAGGCACTGAATTTAAAACCACACCCTTGATTCTTTTTGTGAATCCAAAGGTATTACAAGGCAATACATTGCTCCTAGAACTCCTCAGCAAAACGAAGTTGCTGAGAGGAGAAATAGGACACTTATTCAAGCTGTAAGGACCATATTGTCTGACTCTAAACTTCCAATAACATTTTGGGCTAAAGTAGTCAGCACTGTGTGCTATGTTCAGAACAGAGTGTTGATAGTTTAGACATATGGAAAAACCACTTATGAACTATGGCATAAGAGAAGACCATTCATAGGTTTCCTCAGACCTTTTGGATGTCCATGCACTCTTCTGAATACAAAGATCACCTATCTAAATTTGCTGAGAAATTAGTAGATGGGTTCTTTGTTGGATACTTATCATAGGCTAAGGCTTACACGGTATACAACAAAGTTGACCATACTATTGAGGAATCTGAAAATGCCATATTTAATGAAAATTCCTCAAATAGTGTTGGAAACACTCCACGTTGGATGTTTGATCTAAATGGATTCATAAATGCATCTAATCATTTGATTTAGAATGTTTCAGGAGACTCTCTTAACAGGTCAGCAGATGTACAAGACCCAAGTATTGAAGATCACAGGGTAGATCTACCATAAAGAATCAGTCACAACATGTCATCTACTAACACAATCGAACCACATTCACCTGAAGTAGATGATTGTACCACAAACTATGTGGATCATCCATCACTTGCTCATTATGACTCTTTAGATCAGGAGTCTTATGATCACTGTGGTACTAGACAATCTCCTGGAAATGATCCAAATATGACAACTACTAAAGATAGAGTCAATTCGGTAGATGAAACAGTAAATCCATCTGCCGAACTTCCTGAAACAAACTTCTCCAATTTAGATCTATCTCAATAACTCCAAGTAATCCCAAGACTAAGAATTAATTAAGGGCATCTAATTGAAAAAGTCATTGACAATGTAGAAGTTGGTTTTAAAACAAGAAGCAAGGTGAATGAAGCAAACATCTATTTGTTTTCATGCTTCCTTTCTCAATTGGAACCAAAGAAAGTTGATGAGACCTTAAGAGATAACAGTTGGGTAAAAGCAATAGAAGAAGAGCTTCTTCAATTTTCTCAAAAAAATGTTTGGAAACTATGTGCACTTCTAAGGGGGTAGACTGCAATAGGGACCAAATGGGTTTTAGAAACAAGAAAGATGATAGAGGCATTATTATCAAGAACAAAGCCAGACTTGTGGTATAAGGGTACATACAAGAAGAAGGGATTGATTATGATGAATTATTTGCTCCTGTAGCCAGGCTTGAAGCAATTAGAATCTTTCTATCATTTACTGCCTCCAAAGACTTCAAGGTGTTTTAGAGGGATGTCAAGAGTGCATTCCACTATGGTGAGATTGATGTAGAAGTTTATGTCTCCCAACCTTTAGGATTTGAAGATCCTAAGTATCCAGATCATGTATGTAAGCTTGACAAAGCCCTTAATGGTCTTTATCAAGTACCAAGAAAATGGTATGAGACACTCTCTACCTTTCTCCTAAAAAAAGATACACCAGGAGATCCATAGTCAAAACTCTATTCATTAAAAAAGTTGATTTGAATATAATCTTGGTACAAGTGTATATTGATGACATAATCTTAGGATCTACAAATGAGAACTTGTGCAAAGCCTTTGGAAGTCTCATGAAGTCAAAATTTGAGATGAGTTCAATAGGAGAGCTCACTTTCTTTCTAGGGCTACAAGTAAAACAAACCTTTGATGGCATATTCATAAATCAATCTAAGTATGTTTAGGACATCTTAGTAAGATTTCAAGCTACTAATGCTAAGACTACTAAAACCCCAATGTCGAAGACATGTTCATTAACTCCTGATCTTGAGGGGGAAGAAGTTGATCAGTAGCAGTATAGAGCCATCATTAGATCTCTCATATATCTCACAACCAACAGACCAGATATCATGTTCACCACATGCCTATGTTCAAGATTCCAAGCTGCTCCAAAGGTGTCACATCTAATGGCTGCCAAGAGAATTCTGAAGCATCTCAAAGGGGAACCTAAATTGGGATTATGGTATCCTAAGAATGATGACTTCAATCTCTATGAATATACAGATAGTGACTATGGAGGATGCAACATCAACAAAAAGTCCACCTCAAGAGGATGTCAATTTCTAGGGGGGAAGAATTGTTTCGTGGCAATGCAATAAGCAAACCTCTGTCTCTACATCAACTACTGAGGCAGAATACATTGCTGCATCAAGTTACTGTGCTCAGGTGATGTGGATCCAAACTCAACTTAGAGATTACGGAGTAACTTTCATGAACACTCCAATTCACATTGATAATAATAATGCCATCTCAATCACCAACAATTTTGTTCAAAATTCAAAGACAAGCACATTGACATCAGGTATCACTTCAATAGAGATTATGCAGAAAAGAAAATCATTAAATTAATTAAGGTTCATACAAATAAATAATATGCGGACTTATTCACAAAAGCTTTTAATGAATTTAGATTTAAATATCTTGTATCTGCTATTAGAATGATAAACTTTTAATAATTAAATGATTTAAAATTGATGATACTTGAAAATTTTGTAAAGAAATCCTTTTCTTGATAAAGTGGTTAAAACTATGTATCTGCCGAAAATTGCAAATTAGCAGATAAATGGGTATCTATCGAATATCAGCAGATATCTGGGTATCTGCCGAATTATGCAAGTTAGCAGATAACTGGGCAAAGCTTGTATCTGCCAAATGGGAAAATTCGACACATAGGTTGAATTCAGCTCATGTTTTGAAAAAGATCCAATAGGTCCCACTATCATCTTCCAATACATAATGGAGCCGGAGAAGTTACCTGAAAAGATTGTTTCATCATCTCACGCTGTTGATTTTACAGTTACGATGGTAAAACATTTTAAAGTTCACATTTTTTATATTATCCATAACTGTTAAAATCAAAGGTTTTCCACCATTGTCATCTTCAATCTTTCTATCAAAGCAAACCCTTGAACCTTCAATCTCTCAAAGTCTTACCAAAATCAACCAACTTCCAATGGCCGTTCAATCTCAAACCCTAGAATTCCGTCCGAACCACAACATCAACGCATCACTTCAACCCTTAAGTGATGAGGTCATGATCCTGTTCTTCAATCCCTAAGGAATAGCAACTATTCCTTTGCCATTACAATAGACCTAGTGATTTGTGAGTCTCATATAAAGGAATTCTAGACCTCATGCTCCATACAGAGAGAACATGGAAAGAAGGTTCTTACTACGATAGTGCAAGGGATGAAGGTAACCATTTCATGTATGAAAATTCGTCAACATCTGAAGTTGAATGATTTAAATGGTGAATCTTCCTTCTTCAAAGAAGTGGTCAGTGCAACCTTCAAGGAGATGGGATATCAAGGACCTCTCCTGATGACCACCTTCTCCAAATCACTAGAATATCATAACTAGAGAATTATTTTTCATATCTTTCTACACTTCTATCCAATAAGTAGGGAGGATGGGACTAAATACTATTGGATTTAGCAGGGGCTGTCCATGGTATGGTGAAATAGTAGAGTTACGACTTCTCAAACTTCATTTTTTAACACATGTGTAAAAATGTAACTGCTGCTACAAAATATAAGTTTTTGATTTACCCTAGATTCTTACAAGTGATTTTACAAGAGAATTAGGGGATGAACTAAAACTTAGTGGAGTTGTTCATGCTCTAGGAACTTTAAACAAAGCAATATTTTCAAAGTTCATAGTAACTCCAAAGTCTTTTTCAGGGAAGGTAACTTCCTTTTTTGAGCATATGCTTGAGGTCACTAAGCCTCAGGGTGATAGCATGAACACATCCACCATTGTTGATCTCACACCCTTCACATCAAAGCCAAAATTTCAAAATCACAAGCGAACCCTTGCATCTTCTACTAAGAAGATGCAGGCCCCCAAATCAACTCCTCTCAAAAATGCAAGACTGGAAAGCAGGGTCCCTGTCAAGTCAAAGGTGTTAGCCACATCTAGAAAAGGCTCAAAGAAGAAGGTTTTTTTTCCTTCTTCCGAGCAGACCCACACCCAACCTACAAGCACTCAATCGGAGTCCCAACACTCAACTGAGAAAACCAAAAAGGATATCCACATAACTGAGAAAACCTCTAAGGAAGAAGTCTTATTAGGAATTGGTTCACATCCCGAGCCATTAGACTCAGCTCCACTCTCTCCCATACACATGTCTACCACCAAGGATGATGATGTTCCTATCACCTATTAGCATGAATCACTATCTCCCCCTTTCCATACAATACAGATAGTGGAGACTAATGTGTTTGCAGTACCATCTGACCCACATCCTTTATCCCAAGAGGTAGATCCTAGGGAGAAAAGGATCAATTTGGAAGAGGCTTTCTCTACTGTTGATCCATCAATTGATCAGCAGGATAAAGATAACATCACTAAGACCTTAACCATGATAACTCACCTTGAGAATGTTTCCTTATAGTCATTCTTTAAGGAGAGGAATCCAAGGCGCCAAGAAACCACCTCTGGTGGTGAGGGTGCAGAAGCTCGGCCAAATACCTCATCTCCAAAGGATTCCACATATGTGGATGAGAGAAGTATGCAACAAATAGGTGAATTGACGGCCCATAGAAGCTGATGACATTCTCTAGAGATTGGCTACTCAAGTGATACATGCCGCATAGCCAATCTCTTTCTCCTCCAAATAGATTGATCAATATGAGCCTCTATCGAAAGTGAGGCCAAATTGAATGAGCTTCTTGATAAATCTGGTTATGATAGCTCTAAGGAGAAGGAGATGAAAGCCAGAATAGTGATGAAGAGGATGAACCAAAACATTCAACTTGGGAAGAAGAAATTGGCTATGCTGAAAAGATCTAGCACTGCTTCACTGCTCTCTCTAAAAAGAAAGAGAGCTAATAACTAATAATATAAGAGAGAGCTAGTGCTAGGACTTGAAGACTTTCCCAAGTCATCTACTAAAGAAGAAGCACCACTGTTAAAAGTGCTTTTAGAAGCTGCTGAAGTAATCAACAAATTAGGTACGGATGCAACTGCTGAAAGTACACAAGAGACTCATTCGGTAGAAGAATTCTCAGACAAAATGGTGGTTTACACAAGAGGGACTCAGACCATGGATGACGACATGGAGTGACTCTTGAAGTTGAACCATCTCAACTTCATAAACAACACAAGGATACACCTGAGTCTAAACTCAAAAAATCAGCTGAGGTGATATTTGGTCAACCGAAAGTTGAAACTGAAACCCCAGTTAACTCTGAGGTGAATGCGGAGACCGAGGGCCCAGAAGTCACCAATGATGCTGAGAGAGCTCAGACATCTGTCGATGATCCCAAGTCAGCTGGTGAGGCATCAGGTGTAACTCTCAAACCTTTGGCAGTCAGACTTACTAAAGTCTCTACCTCTAATAAAGGTAAGAGACTTTTGACTACTGAGGAAGAAATTAAAGTTGAATCACAAAAATCAAAGGTCAGATTTCTGATGACAAAGAAAGTGGAGCTGTTCCCATGAACTGCTAAAGAAGAAGTAATAGTTCTGAAGGCAGGAAGAACTCAAGAATCCTCAGTAAAGAAGAATATCATGGCATTAATCAAAAGTGCAAAGGATTCAAGAGATGCAAGAACTATAACAAGAGAATTCAACCGTAGTGGTAAGTCCAATAGAACAACATCAAAATCTCCACATAAAGCAAAAGACAAAGCTATCAAGAAGGTGCAATTTAAGTCATTAAGGCCATCTGCCGAAAGCATCCAGAGAACAGCAACTCAGCAAGCTTTAATAGCTGCATCTTTTGAACCAAACCTGTGATCTCCTTAATAATAAAAAAGAAAAGAAAGATGAAGAAAAGTGTCTCCTAGCAGCTCAACTTGAGTTGAAAGTATAAAACTTTGATTAGATCATAAAGCAGAGCACTACTGAGATCAAATCAAAATTAATAGCTGCAACTCATGCTGAGATGGAGAACGCAATTGAGTCAGCTAGAAGAAAGAAGGCTGAATTAGAGAGGAAAAAAGTAGAAAGCGTTTAGCAAGAGTTCAGGGACAAGCAACAGAGGAAGAAATTCCTCAAATAAGATGGTTTCTCTGGTAGACAAGTAGGACCAATGAGTATGTCAACTCATGATCTGAATATCAGAGGAATCAGGAAAAAGATTGATGCTGGAGAGCTCCTAAAGTTTGAACAAGCTAGGGTGCAATAGGAAAGACAACATGCCAGAACAAAGAAAGTGACTCAAAGGTCTTCCTATCGGCTGACTAAGTCTCCAGCATCCCCTGACTCTGCATTAACAACCTCTGATGACAAACAGCCTATCTCTACAATCCTTGCAAAGAAGACAAAAGCACCAAAGAAGGTAATAAAAGCAAGGATTGTTTATCCAGATGTGGAGGAGAAGGTACTTAAAGGAACAAAGGTAGTGGTTACTAGGTGTCTTGCTCAAATGAGGAAATTTGTTATCAAGAGGACAAATGGAGAAACATGTACTACGATCATGAAAATGAGGTACTTGATTTACCCCTTGACATTTTCGAGCAAATTGCTGAATACTTTAGCATTTTTTGGCTACAAAAATGATGAATCCAAAATGCTACTGCATAAAGTACTAGCCTTGGTCAAAGCTGATGCCGGTGAAGAAATTGTTGATACTTCACTATCAGCACATGATCATGTAGTGGAGTGGGAATATGATACAAAAAACACCTACTTCATAATCAGATCAGCAGCTGGAAAAATGGCTTACTCAAGAAACCAAGTAGTGTGCTTCATCTGGTTTGAGATAGCTGACTTAACTAGGATAAGACTAAGAATCCCAAGCAATGATTTAAAGGCAAGGGAAGTAGAGAAAGTACTAATGAGAATTTACAATTCTCATCTAGAAAGGTCAAGGCAAGCTTTAGAACAAACGAAGAAGATATCAGAGTCTGAAACTGCCGAAACTACTCTATCTGACAAACCTAGCCACCAACCACAGTCACCTCCTATCACTTATGTACCTACTCAAATCACTGAGCATGAATCTCCATAATTCCAAAAAGCTTCTAAATAGATGAATCCCCTACCCAGAGTCAATCTAAAGAATCAACAGATGTTATGATCATCACTGATGTTGCTGACAGAATCAGACGTGGGTTGGAACATCCTGAGGAACAAGAGGAACTCTCAAAATCTAAGGAAGAAGACTCAAAAAATGATGATACCATCATCAAGCGGGACTATGATTTTAAATCTGAGAGGTTCTTTATAGAAAGAAAGAATAAGTCAAAGTCTTTCTTTCTATCTGAATTGGATGTTCTGAAACTCAGCCTTGAAGATCTAAAAAGGATGCACAAGTCAATCTCAAAAAATGAAGACATCCTAGATAAGTACAAATCTATGGCTGCTATTCTAAAGATAAAGTTTGGAAACAAGGCTGAGCAAATGGAAGTAGAAGATGTCATGCATGTAACTCCATTGAATGTTCATGACCCAATCACCTATTGGAGCTACAATTCCTCAACCAGTTCCTTCCCTCTGACATATGCTAGTGCCAGCAAAGTGAAAGTTAAAGAGTATGATCTCTTCAGAATCTCTCAGGACAACATGAAGGACTTGGTGAATCTACCTCTGACAACCCCTTAAGAGATAGAAGAGGATATATGTATGAACTTCTGTTGATCAGAATGCTTGAGGGATAGAGTTTTGGTAGCATCATCCTAGGGGGAATTTGTTGAATCATGAAGGATGAAACTACCGAAAACTCAGGATTTCAGCATTGCAGCCAACTACCGAATCAGGCCAAATGCTGAATCCACTGCTAAAGTGCATGTGCTGAATAACTGCTGATCAGCATATACCAAAGCAACTGCCGAACTACATATGCCTATCAGCATATGCAGATCAACTGCCGGTCATCAGTGAACTCCATGAGTTGTCGATCAACTATTACTCAGAACAAGTATGTCTGTGCCGACGCCTGCTGGTCTAACTTTTTGGAGACAACATAGTACTGAAGTTGCCAACTCCGATACACAGATTACATGTTCTACTGTAGTATCTGAACATAGAATAGTTTATTCTTATTGTATAGTATAAAATTCCTCATACTAGTATAGGAGAGGCAAGCTTTTCAAGATATTTGATTGTATCTTCCAAATTGTAACTTTTGTATAAAACAAACTAATCAAGTGAATACTTTGAAAGAACATTTTATGCATTTATATTTCCTCAAAGTATTTGTGTTGTGATAGTATGTAACTAACTTAAATTTCGCATTTGTTATTTACTGATCTAAGAAGAAGTTCTTGTTTGTCTAAACCAACCTGATCCAACACTATGTCAGATCATATGCAATCGAAAGATTGTTTGGGTTATGTCTCTAAGTGGACGCCAAGTTTGTATTTATGTTGAGAAAGATGATGATAGCATGTTATGTTTATTATTAAGGTAATAAAATACATTATCATGGTGGTAATGTATTTTTGGCATATGCCATTGACAATTACAAAGAAAGAAAAAGTTAGAGGATCTCCCAGTTGTACAGGATTTTTTGGATGTCTGTCCGGATGATTTGCCGAGGATTCCATCTTAAAAGGAGTGAAAATTTGTAGACCGATGCTAGAACGTTTAGTGATTGTCTTTACTTACAATACCTAACCACTCTCGAAGCGAGGAAAAGCATGCCTCTCACACATATGAGGTGTTGAAAATATTAAGAAAAGAGAATTTATATGTGAAATTCTCAAAATGTGCATTGTGTATAAAGATGGTACCGAGAACTTATTTCTAAAACTCTGTATTGATAGGCTCCTTCCGTAATGGAGGAACTAATGGAGCAATGACATGATCTTCTTAATAAAGACTTTATCTGCCCTAGTACTTCACCTTAGGATGCTTTTGTATTATTTTCCTAGAAAAGGATGGTAGGATAAGAATTTGCATTGACTACCAAGAATTAAACAATTTAACGATCAAGAATAGATATAAGTTTCCAAAGATCAATGATCTATGTGATCAATTTTTGGGTGTAAGTTGGTTCTCTAAGATTAACTTACAATCTAGATATCACCAAGTTAAGTTTATAGAAGCATCCATACCTAAAATAGGAATTCATACCCATTATGGGTAATATGAATTTTCAGTAAAGTCTTTTGATTTGACCAATTCTCCTACAACATTCAAGGATATTCTGCATTTAGTGAGTAGACCGATGCTAGAGTGTTTAGTGATCATCTCTACTGATGATACTTATCCACTTTCATAGTAAGGAAGAGCATGCCTCTCATACACATGAGGTGTTAAAAACATTAAGAAAAGAGAAGTTATATATGAAATTTTCAAAATTTGTCATTTAATTAGGAGAAGTACAAATTTTTAAGACACATAATCAATGAGGATAGAATGTTTGTTAGATGCATCCAAAATTAAAGTTGTAATGAAATAGGAACTTCTTAAGACTCCTATTGAGGTTTAAAGTTTTCGGTATAAGAGATTTATTCAAGACTTCTTCAAGATAGTCTTGCCATTGATAAAATTGACCAAGATAAATACTAAGTCTATATAGGGAAAATAAAAAGAGTAAGTTAGTCCAACACTAAAGAAAAAGTTAACTCAAGCTGCATTGTTATCATTAATGGATGGAACTGATAATAATGTCATATACTTAGATGCTTTGAGACTTGGCCTTTGTTACGTGCTTATGAAACAAGGAAAGGTTATACTATATGCATCAAGGTAACTAAAACCCCATGAAATGAATTCTCCAATTCATGATCAAGAGCTGGTAATGGAAATATTGTTCTCAAATCTGAAGACACTATCTTTATTGAGTAAAGTGCACTACCCATTTTAATCATAAAGTTTGAAATACTTTTTTGATCAAAAAGTCTAATATAAGACAGCGGAGATGGCTGGAATTGGTTAAGGACTATCACTATGAAATCTATTATCATTCTTGAAAAGTAAATGTCATAGTAGAAGTGTTGAGATGCAAAGAAATTACACGCTAATAAATATGAAATCAATAGCAATGGTAGTGACTCCAAAACTAAAGACCTTGACAAAAATGGTTTAAGAAAATGCATTAAAAGAGGAAAATCATATACATTAGAAAATCATAGGTCAATTTAAGGATTTAGAGGATAATGCAAAAGGAATCAAAAAAAGGTTTAGACGTTTATAGATTCTAAATACTTGTGAAGTCAAGTCACTATTATTGAATAAAGCTCATAATTATAGATACTCTATTCATACTGATGCAATAAATCTAATAAGATCTAAAGAGATATTAGTGATTTTCGGGAATAAAGCAAGACATTGTTAAATATGCTGAGAAGTGTTTAACATGTCTACAAGTTAAGGGTGAGTATTAAAATTCCTATGTAAATATTCGAACAACAAAACTTTCCAAATGGAAATGGAAACATATCACAATGGATCTAATAACAAATTTATCAAAGACAAAAAAAGGTTATGATCAATCTAT
This sequence comes from Flaveria sonorensis, assembly GCA_025506505.1. Lineage (NCBI taxonomy): Eukaryota > Viridiplantae > Streptophyta > Magnoliopsida > Asterales > Asteraceae > Flaveria > Flaveria sonorensis. Next base: position 22,696,660 of record CM046429.1, read on the forward strand.
TGCAGTTGTAGATCGTTTGGTTGAAAGTGCTCATTTTCTCCCAATACAAGAAAATTACTCCACTAATCATATAGCTAAAGTATGTATGAAAGAGATATTATCAAGGCATGGAGTGCCAGTAACAATTGTATGAGATCATGATAGTCATTTCGCTTCTTAATTTTAAAGGAAGTTCCAAGTACAAATATACCATGACTGTAAATTAGTACAATCTATCACCATAGATAGATGGACCTAGTGAACGTACAATTCAAACGTTAAAGGATATGTTACAGGCTTGTATTATAGATAGAGGAAGAAGTTAGGATAAATATGTACCCTTAGTAGAGTATTCCTACAATAATAGCTAGCATCCAAGTATATGGATGCTTCACCATGAAATGCTATATAGTAGAAGATGTCGAACGTGCATATGATAGGGAAAGATTAGTCCAACGTGAGCTTTCGTAATAAAAAATATTTTCAGGAAACCACTAAAAATATTGACTTGATTTGAAGCCATCTATAGGCTACCCAACATAAATCAATTATAGATAAAGACCAATGGAATTTCAAGTGGGAGATCGTGTTATGTTAAAGGTCACTTTGTGGAAGTGAGTGATTTGGTTCCGCCATCATGGAAAGCTTATTCAACATTTTGTTGGGCTCGATTCTAGGGTTTTGCAAGTGTTCTTCACAACCTGAGTTCTAGATCCTCATATTTTATACTTTTTAGATGATTTTGGGGTTGATATGCATACTTTTATCAATGTCTTACTCTTGATCTACATTTTCATATGTAAAGTCAGTATTTTTATTATGAAAACTTTGATTTTATGAGGATGCATGTTAGAACAATATAGTACATGCATGAACACTATAATTTGTTTGTTTAGATTTATTTTATTTCACAAATAATAGATCCATAATGTTTTATTCAAATAATAGGGTTCTCGACCTTAGTATCGACCGGTAATGGTACTCGATTGGCGAAGTTCTTGGTGCTATGGAGTACTCGGCATGACATAGTCCTCGGTAGGACAATTGTTCTTGGGTTCCAAGAGTTATCAATCATAAGCAGTTCTTGGGCCTATGTAGGTTTTCGGATAGGGGTAGTTTTCGGCTCTCTAAAGTCTACTGATTTAAGTTTGTTGTTTGATACCCGAGGCCCGACCCTGACAACCCAAAACCGATTAAACAAATTGTTATACAGGTTGGGTGTTGGGTAGACTTTCAAAGTTAAAAACCCGAATAACCCAAACCCGTAAACCCGAATAACTAACCCGATCAACACCCTTATAATGACATCCGGTGACTAGCATCTTTGTTTTAATGATTAACAATTAATATAAAAAGACAATTTAATGTTCTTTTTTTATGAAAATTTTTTTGACAAATTTTATGAAATGTGATATGTTTTGCTAAATCAATAATTTCAGATTCATCGAGCTTGGATCTTAGGATTCATCACGTTCAGATCTAGAAATCAAAATTAAGATGGGTGTATGTGTGTGAATCAAAGAACAAAGAGATGGATAATAATAATGTTATGATTTCATTGATGTTGATAAACAAGTTACAATGAGAATCATAGATGGCTGCTGAAATCAAACCCACCCAAAGGAGAGGATTTCTCCTTGGGTGGTGATTTACACCATGAGAAACACACACAAAAGAACCACACTTGCAAAAATGCACTAGTGGGTCTATTTATATTATTATTACAACATGACCTAATCTTGACTTTCTAATTGTCTTGATGTTGACTTTGTCATGTTGAATTGTCTTGTATTGTTGTTTTTTTTGTTGTGATCACCTTGGTCTCTGAACTTGTACAATGAGATCTTCAGTTGGCTTTGATTGTGTTTTGGAAAGCTTCAGTTTATCTGTTGTTAAACCCAACATGTTTTATGTTATGATATGTGAGGATTCCTAGGATGAGTGCCTTACAATAGTTCTAGCATGAGTAAACTATGTGGATATAGTCAACGAGATGAATGAATCTGACTCGACAATTAGTGTGTATATGATGTAATGTATACTATTTGAAATACGTGAATGATATATGTGGAGAAAGTGGGTTGGATGGGCGAGATAGATGTCATGAACTGGGACGATAGGCGAGTCTAATGCCAGGATGTTAGTCTGATGCAACGAAAAGTCGTGTACGGATGATTATGAATCTTATGATTCCAGACCACATGTTGTAGTGTCTAGATCGTAAGGAGTTAGGATTAAATATGTAAAGTCACTACAAGTGACTAGGAACTATATGATTTCAATTCTACAATGAGTTAGCAGACAAATAATGTGTGGATGAAAAAATGTCCCTATGAGACAAAATATATATGTGAAATTATGTATACTCACTTAACCAAAGCTAATATTTGTTATGTATATATTTTTAGGTCGTGTGTCTAAGTTGATGGGCTCGCAGGGATCAGGTTTCTAGTATAAAAATAAAAAAGGAAATTTTTCGGAACATTATGGATTTTCGTGTCCTACCTTTAATCTTCTTTTTATTAAACTATTTAATAGAAATTATAGGTGTTTTAAGTTTTAATTTATTAAAGTATACTAAAAGCCAATTAGTTTTACCCATTTACCATTTCAAACTTTTAAGTATGCAACCCAAACCCATTTAGCTTACCGATTTATGATGGGATTTACCACCAACCATTTGGTTGAGTGGTAGCCTCATGATTTCCTATGGGAGGTTGTGAGTTGGAGTCCTACTAGCAACAAAATATTGTTGGTGGGCCAGGTTTTACCGCAGTGGGTCTTCGGGTGGCGGGTTTTCCCTGGAATTGGTGGTTGGTGGGCTTGGGCTACCCAGCGTTGTCTGTGATCGCGGGCGTATGGGATGCCTTTTCGCCATTGGGGTACCCCGAGTAGCCGGGCTTTAATTAGTCGGCCGTTCAAAAAAAAAATTATGATGGGATTTTCTAAATACACCCTGGTCTATTTTCTATTTGCTCCTTAGTCTATGCATTAATTATGTTGACCATAAACAAACCAATCAAAGTTGTTATTTTATAATTAAAACTGAAATCTAAAACTAGAAGTTGATAAACAAAAAAAAAAGTAAATGTTACATTAATCAAGATACGTAAACTATAGTTATTAAAAGTAAATGTTACATTAATCAAGATACGTAATCAAGAACTAGAAGTTAATAAAAAAAAAATTAAATGTTCGTGGATTTCAACATGATAATGTATATTTGCTTTTATTAAATTGTTGTAAACTATAGTTATAGTATTATATAAAAAGTATATAAGAATAAAAATTTTATATGTGTACTTTATTAGCTCGTATATAATTGAGTTTTTTTACACAGTGGGAACATGATTTAAAAAAAAAATCAAAGTTTTCAGATGCTCCTTATAAGCAAAAAAAGAAAAAAAATCTACAGTGAGAACCTAGTTTGGCAAAAAAATAAATAATCAGAGGGGTTATATTTCTTAACTAATAGTTGATTACGATATGAAAAGAAAATTGAAAATCAATGAGTAGGTATGGGCTTTTAATACTTGAGTTAATAAATGACTGAAGTATAATAAATGATTATAAAATAGAATAATAAATGACTATGAATTAGGATGTCAGTAGAGTAGAGTGCAAAAGCAACACTTATTTACAATTCCAAAATAAATCGTCCACTGTTCACATTCGAGAATCTAAATCGAACTATCAAAGAAACTTAGTTGCATTAAGTCCACCATCGATGCATCAAAAACATAAATTAAATAACCTAAATTGCCTGCTCGGACCATTCAAAATCTTTTCTCTTTGAAGCATTCACATCCCGTTCTTTATATTAATGTGAGTATAATTTTTATATTATTTGAAATGGTTGTTAGTGGTTGTAAGTGAAAAATAAACAACATGTTACTGTTTATCTTTAAATTTAAGAAAGCATCGTCAGCCCTTATAATTTTGTAATATTTTTAAATGTGGTTGTAAGTGTAGAAGAAAAAAAAATAGTGATAAAAATATATAATTTATTATTTAATTAAAAAAATAAGAAAAAAATAGTAATTTTTAATATAATTATATGAATAAAGATAAAAAATTGACTCTGAATGCTCTTGCCTATTCAAAATTTGACACTTTCAATGTTTTAGGTATTGCCATTTGTTCCTTCATTTGGAATTTTTTTTCTTTTTATTTATTCGACATTGTATTTTCCATTTGAAATATAGATTTTGATCATTTGAAATTAATTTGGATTTTCCAAATTTGCATGTAATTTCATAATAGAATTAAAGTTAATTACTTTTATGCTAAATTTAAATTTAAAAGTTTATGAATCTAGTTTGTTTTCGTATTGAATCCGAATCATGTTTCAAAATTTTTGAATTCAAATTATTCGCTACGATTCGATAAATACCATTAGTTTTAACTGTGATACATAAGACGGTTATGCAATAGTTAAGCGCTCTCGTTTCTCCCTCACTAGATATGAAAGATGTCAAGCAAAAGTGTTTATCATGGATTTCGTGGTTTTATCCTAAAATTGATTACGTACTGAACATGCTTAGGTGCTTCTATTTACATAAATGATACAATTTAGTCTATGTCATATGTTTGTAGTCTAATTGTATCTAATGTGTCGATTGTGTGGTCCCTCTGCATGAGATTGATGGTTTGAGTATCATGAAAGATAATAGTGTTTAAACCATATATAAATATAACAAATTAAAATAAAAAGAAATACATCTGTTTTATATTAGTATTAGTTGATATTAATCATTTTAAAATTTCTTTAATTTATTAATGTCAATTAGTTTAATTTGAAGATTAACTTATATTAATATATTCAATTAATGTTATTAATACGTGTCTACAAGGTAACAATTCCCTGTTAGTGATATAATTGGAGAGCGACAAACAATAAGAAATTTAGTTAAGATATAATAAAAGACCTAGTGGGCCGACACAGATAAGGTTTTGATGGGCCCATTTTAAAAATCAATTATTAACACTTAAGGCGTGTGTCCACGTGTTGGGCCTAATGCTTACAGACCCAGCAACAATGGGCCCACCGTAAGAAACAAATGAAAAGCTATAAAATATGCGCATTCACAAAAAGAACCGACCTTGTTATAAGTCGGGTCAAATATAGCATAAGTGTTTTCAAACCTCTTGAATCTCTTGTTTGAAAATATGAAAAATCTGTGTTTTTTAAGTCTTATATAAAATATTTATAAAATAAAAAGCACAAAAGAGAAAATCATACCAACCATAGGAATAAAGAAATCAAGGCGAGTCCGAGCTGGTTTATAGAGGAGCGTTCTCGTTTAATTTAAAAGAGCTTGAGTTCGACTTGTTTCATATAACATATTAAAAGTCGAGCTTGGCTCGTGTATAATTTTATGAGTTTTGAAATGACTTGTTAATTATTTTTTTCACATCAGTGGCCATTTGTTCCATTAGCACTAGCTGGTGTGTATAAGAGTTTTGTGGCCTTAAGGTCATAAGTTTAAATTCCACTTCAACGCAAAAATCTTGCATTTATTATTAGGTGCTGCTAATAAGCTCTTCAGACATGCAAGTCAAAAAGTTTTACGAGCTAGTCTTTTTGGCGTCATCCTTAAGCGTCAAACTAATGGTTGACAGTTGAAATCTCGTCTAAGGTATAGACATGCCTAGTCTATGGAGAAGCATGCCACTGAACTCGAATTGTCATCGTTGGTCAAATAATAAAGTTTCTTTATTTTCTTAAATAATTTTTATAAATTCTCTTATTAATTGTCATATATAATTGTAATATATGTTATCAACTTATCACTATTATGTGTATAGCTGTAGTTTATATAAATAATATTATCATTCGCATTAATATTTATTTATTATCCAATATAGACTTGTTTATTAAGTACGATACAAATTAAGCTTTTAGAAAACCGATCTTTGAGGGTTAAGCTTTTAGAAAACCAATCTTGAGCACTAAAGAGCATCTAGACTTGTTTTAACCCTTTTGTCTCTGGTTCAACCCTTCAAACTCAATTGAAGAACTCTTTGCCTCTAAGTGAACACTAATATGCTCCAGAAGCTTTTTTAACTCTCAAATAATTTCAACTATTAGTTTCCAAAAGATGGTTTATGTCCATCTTCACAAAGCCATTCACGTAGGCAGATCGAGAATCAAAGCTTCACAAAACCAAACCCACACAAAGCAACTCGAAGTATCGGGCCACACGTAAACAACCTGGATCTTTCAGCCACAAGCCAAGCCCGTTTGTTCTGATTCGAGCAAAACCCAGGTTCAGATCGGGTCAGGTCAAATACACAAGAAGAAAAATCCTTGAAAAGTTGGGCTAGAGATTTATATTAAACAGAAAACAGCCCAGCTACAACAGTAACAAGGCAGCAAAACACTTGCATACTAACAAGAAGGAAAACCTACATGTTTCACCACTAAACAGACTCCCTTATCAAAAGCAAAGCACAATATTTCTACCCAAAAAACTGCTTATGCATTTTGGTAAAGGGTAAAACCGTCATTTCACTTGATGGTAATGTAACGATTGGTGCCATGCTTCGCCCAATAGTTTCTTAGGTCAACTGGTGCCGACAGATCATGACCTTGTGCAGCGAGTCGACTGATCAATCTGGTGAAAACCGTTCCACTCATTTTCCGCCCACCCATTCGGGAATGACGTTTGTTAGGCATCTGGGGCAGTGGGTACATGGATATAGTAGTGGTGCAGCATGACGACTGCCATCCGCCGCTACCCCATTTGTAGCATTGCCTTGCCACACCCGTGCACGAGCATATTGGAATCGGCATTGTTGACTCATCAAAATTGATCTGGTCCATAAACCCAAGCTCTTGAGCATCCCACTCGGCTTTTGAACCGTCTGTGGTTACGTTCCTGTTCAAGTCCTCACCGACTTTCTTCTGTTTCTTAGACCTTGACGAACTGCCGCCACCACGAGGTTTGGGCTCCTTTGTTATCTTTGACTTGTGAGCAGGTTCAGCTGGAACAGCGGTTATCGGGAATGCTTCGGATACATGTGGGTCCACCACGTAAGACGGCTGTGCATGATTGTGGTGGTTGTGATGACCACGCTTTGAACCTCGTTGGAGGTGGGTGTTCATAGTGGTTTCTTGGAACCGTAAGGCGGCAATTGCATTATCTCTTTCTCTAATCGCATCGTTTCTGTCAGCGATAGCTGTATCCCGCTGCTGGATTGCCATGTCACGTTCTTCTAATGCCGCCTTCTTTTCCGATAAAGCCCGGTCCCTCTCTTCGATGGCGGTGTCTCTTTCAGTAATAATGTGCATGATTTTCCTATTCATCATCATGGCACTTTGATCCTTCACTTGGTATTGAGGCATCACATTCCACTACAACTCCAAGACATTATAAACATATAATATAGAAATTTTCCGAAAACTAAGACTATTAAGATATTAAATTTTCACCTGAGGATGAACACCTTTGTAGTAATCTACTCTATGGCGCCCGTTTTCACGATGCCCGGCATCATCCATCCTGGTTCCGCTTAAATAGAGTCACAGTGGATAAATATCGTATTTACCTAAGTAAAATCTGATTTTAAATATATATAATCATCTTCTCCTGTATCATGGACACCAACAGTAATATTCAAACTCAATAAATAACAAGATGTACAGATAAGTTATTATATTTATCATACAGAACATTAGCAAATCAGTAGGTAATTTGATCTCATAATTCATCAATTGGACAGCCCTACTATATCAACTAAATAATAGTAATGATGATATTAAAAAAATAAAGAAAAACCAATAAAATACAAATTCAGTCTGCTTTCAAGAGCGCGTCTCTCCCAGTATACCTAAATCAGTGATCAAATGAAGCATAAAAAGCAATCATGCATTTTCTATTAATATATAGAGGTAAACGATTATGGTAATAATAAGTAGTTACTTTTCCCTAATAGGCTAATACGATTACCATGTAGATAATAATATAATTATGAATATATACGCACACACTTAGTTACTTCTTGCAATGTTACATTATAAATAGAAATACTAAAATTACTATGGTAACTAAACCTTTAATTGTGATTCTAATGCCCTATCCGACCAGTCTATCTAAGATTCAAATTGCAGTGTTGTGACCAAAAGCAATGGCGGAATTGTCAAAATATGCGGTTTAAAAGGTGGGTTTGTAAGAAAAACATAAAACGTAAAACAATATCCATCTTGGAGAAGCAATTGACCGAATCCCATCTCTGAAAGAACTTACCATCTTAAACCCTTTCTAGATCGAATGTGAGCCCAATAAAAACTTATTGAGTGATCTACATATGTTCTATAAAAACCCAAGATAGTTCACCTAGTTATTTGGTGATCTACTGTTTTCAAAGTGTCAAGCATCATCCATCCTAGTTCACCTAGAAGAAGAGTGCAAGCGGATTAATTTGGTATTTACCTTTTTAAATGTATTTTTATTATTTATAATCATCTTGTCCTGTATATAGAACACCATAGTCAGATTCAAAATTAAACAATACCAAGTTGTGCAGATAAATTACTATATACATCATATCGTTAGGCAGCTTGATCTCCTTAACTAGAAAAACCTGCTGATGGTTCTAATCATGTTTGTGGGTTAAGATGTTCACGGGTCAAAAGTTGATTAAATGGGTCATGGGTCAGAAAATTGGATTTATCCAAAATCTATTTTTGGAATGAATAAATTAGTAATTAGGCAATCAATTATAATAAAGTAGTCAAAGCATAAATCAAGCAATTGCTTGATTTAAGCAATCAATTATGATTCTCTTTTATGATAGTAGTTATTTTCTTCCTTATAAATAGATGGTAGGAATAAGATGCAAAGTGTACCAAAAGTATTCCTTTGTTCTATTCAATAAAATTATGTGAGTGTGTTTTTATCAATTGTTTTTGTGCCAATTGTCTAACAATTGGTATCAAAGCCTAGGGCTCGAGAGGCGGAGAAGGCCGTTTTGAGAGTCGGTTTCGAAGAGGCGAGTAGCCCGTCGCTGCGGGGCAAACGCAGCAGGTAACCAGCGTGTTTCGGGACAGCCAGAAGACGGAGTTGGCGGAATGGCGTTTGGGTCACGCGTTGTCGCGGGGAAGTACCGGTAGAGACGAAGGTGGTGACCTGTGATGAACATCAGCGTTCTGTGGCTGTTAGTGGTGATGAAATTGGGAGAAAAAGGGTTGTTTCGAGATATTTTTACAGCAGGGGGTGCTGCTGTCGGATTTTGTAATATTTGATCGGTTTGTTTCGTGATAAGAGGAGACCGGCGTACAGGCGTGAAAAGCGGGCAGAAAGGATCCGTTAAAGCAGGTGGCTTTGGGTTCGGTTCGTTTGGCAGGTGAAAGAAAACGGTAAAGGTGGTGGCTTTGTTTTCTTGGTTGGTGGAGAAGCTCTTTGAACAAGGGTGATTGGGAAAAGATATAAGGTGTAAAGGAAAAAAAGAAAGATATTGGAGAAACTACGCGGTGTGAACATTATGGCGTTCGAGTTCAAGTCAGGTTGGCTTTGGATGTGACGGGGGAAGAGGTCGTCTATCCGTGAAGAGTCAAGACGTTAATGAACGGGGTTTTAACGGGTTGCCATGTGAGATGTTGCAAGTGTGGTGAATTTGATTTGGTTGAATTGAAAAGACTTTGGACGTGATCGGGGTGAAGATCGGGTGTCCGGAAAAAAAGTCGAGATTGTTCGAGAAGACAATGATTTTGCGTTGCCATGAATGAGTGGTGTGAACAAACCATGATTAGGGGGGTGAATGATGGTTCTAATCATGTTTGTGGGTTAAGATGTTCACGGGTCAAAAGTTGATTAAATGGGTCATGGGTCAGAAAATTGGATTTATCCAAAATCTATTTTTGGAATGAATAAATTAGTAATTAGGCAATCAATTATAATAAAGTAGTCAAAGCATAAATCAAGCAATTGCTTGATTTAAGCAATCAGTTATGATTCTCTTTTATGATAGTAGTTATTTTCTTCCTTATAAATAGATGGTAGGAATAAGATGCAAAGTGTACCAAAAGTATTCCTTTGTTCTATTCAATAAAATTATGTGAGTGTGTTTTTATCAATTGTTTTTGTGCCAATTGTCTAACACCTGCTATAGGAAAAAAAACAAAAATAATATTATTTAGAAAATAAATAAATAACCAATAAAATACAAATTGCTCTACTCTCGAAAGGTAGTTTCTCCCACTGTTGCTTAATTCAAACCTAAGTAAATATGCAAATGAAGCATACCATGCATTCTCTACTGATTTCTTGTGTATAGAGAAACAATTATGGAACATAAATGCTCCTTTTCCGTAATAGGATTAGCATAAAGATAACATGATATAGTAATAATGATATACACATACATGTATCCCCATGTTCATTCTTGCAATAATGATTAAATATAGAAATACTAAAATTGATATACTAACTAAACAATAAACATCCTAAACCACAAGTCCTTTAACCACACCCAATTGGACAAATATAATAACCAAGAGCAATGGCAGTCAAGAGGGTTCACCGACCCTCAAGCTGCTAGAATTTGCTACGTAAAAGAACCCTAAGAGGACCATTTTTAGAAGAAGCATGAGTTCTCTTAAGAAAAGACGAGTTTGTCTAACCATATGAAGAAATTATATGCTGACCCTCTGACCAAAAAGCTGTGAGTCCAACTGCACCCTATCAACTCCTTACATACCGGTTAAGTGACCGTCTAGCTATGATCTAACAGATGGTAAAACACCAAGCACTCAAAGAAACAACACATATAGAACAGCTAGTATTTTATGAAAGTGACTATCTTCTTGCTAAATTATTGGAACTTAAATAGTAAACGCCCCAACAAGACAAACCTTTTAAGAACCCAAATCATAATATCTTAATATCTTTAACGATATTCTTCCAAAAGAAGCTATGAAACCAAAATCAAACTCCGAAGAAATTACCATCTTAAACCTTTCTAGATCAAATGCAAACTCAATGGGTATAACAAGGAGTAAAAGCCACAACAAAAGTTAAAGTTGGGATGATCTGTGAGCCTATATATGTTCCAAAATCCCCTAAAATAACAGGTTTCATAATTCACAAACCCTAAATTATGCAATGACATATATACACAAAATGAAGATCCAAACCTAGCAGTTAAACAGAATGACATACCCTGAGCTAAATACAATATATTTCATGACAAAAAAATGGTAATTTTATTCTAGAGAAAAACACACAAAAACCGTCAAACGCCAATACAGATCATAAAGCCAGAAAATTATAAAATCAAACAAAAGATCGACGCATATTAGTCGATTAACATGATGAACACCAGCAACAGATCAAGGGGGCAGTGTTCCAATGGAAATTTCGGTTCTTGGATAAAAACTTTTAAGGGTTTTTTTGGGATCGCTAGTTAAGCGTTGATGGTTCCATTAATGAAGAGAAAAAGAAGAGTAAAGGTTGCAAGATTTGAAGAGAAAACTTACTTACAGATAAGGATGAAGAAGAAGAAGAAGATGATGATGATGATGATGTAGGTTTGGGAGTGGCACCGTGATATAACGCCGCCAGATGAAAAGCCCTACTTTTTATTTTTGTATTTGAATCATCAGCAGTTGGTGTTGGTGTGTGTGTGAGAGAGAGATGGAGGAATCTAAACCTTTCTGAGATTTTGCTCCAGTATTTTTAGATTTTCTTTTCCCTGATACGAAATTTTTCTAGAGAATGTGTTTATTCGAATACTAATTTTAGAAAACTCGTGTATTACACAGGTTAAATAAATAAAATATTAAATAAAATTAAAATTATTAATTATAAACGATAGACTAATATATGATATAATCAAAATTAGGTAAAAGTAATAACTATAAGTAATAAAATAATAATATGAACTTTTATTAGTAATAAAACTATAATGTAAAAATAAATAAATAATATTATTAGTTATTAATATGGTTATTTAATATGAGAGAGAAGCGGAAAAAATTTGATGAGAATGAATATAGTGCTGACACGTGACACTCTTATTTATCATTTTATTAGAATAATAAGATTTTCTTTGATATTTTTTAGAGAATTCATATCACATTCTTTATTTTTATTCTTATAATTATATTAAAAATTATTTTTTTCAATTAAATAATACATTTTTAGACTTTTATCATTACCTTTATACTCTCCTTCACTCACAAGCACTTTCAAAATATTAAAAAATTTATAAGGATTGAACAGTAAATCCTTAAATTTATAGATGAACAGTAACATTTTCTCTCTACTATACTCACAACCACTCAACCACTCACAACCACTTAATTAAAAGGGGTTTTCAACGTGAATCAACTTTTTTCTCACTTTTAACAATTTTAATAAAAAAAAAACTTTAAAATCACTACACTTGATTAAATAGACTTTAATATATTTATATATGCCTAGTGCATTTTAACTAAATAAACCGTTATACATGGCCTTACTATATTACCCATAAAAAGGTTTTCTATATTGTTTTTATAATTTCATATGCAAATTTAGTTTAGGTTAATAATGGTTATTATTTTTATTGTCATCGTTACTGTTATTTTAGACCCAATGTGCAATGATGTATAGGAAGTGAGTTATCTCTAAAATCTTGTTTTTCGTCAAATAAATATGTGTAGTGCTTCGTGAAGCTAGAGAGAAAAGTGAAACAAGAAGAAGTAAAAAAATCGTACTTTCGATAAGCTGGAGAATAATTTAATGTTCTAGTGGAGGTGAAAACATAATATAACTGAAAGAAGTTAGAGGTAACTGATTGATCTTTAAGTTTTAATTTTTATACCTAGGAGTAAGATTTGTTTAAAAAAGACAAAGTAAATCATCTTATCATGTGGGAATATGATCTTTAAGTTTTTAGTTTTTATACCTAAGAGTAAGATTTGTTTAAAAAAGACAAAGTAACTCGTCTTATCATGTGGGAATATGGTGTGTAGTATGTACTAGTAGACTTGTGTTTGCACTGTGTGATTACTTGAAGATTTAAGAGTAATTTAAATCTATGAATCTTTATTTGGGTGAAGATATTTTTTGGTTACTAATACTTGAAACCATGAATCATGCAATATTTTGATGAAAAATGGTTAGAACTGATGTCAAACATGGTTGGGAACTTTAAATTGATGCTTGAATTAGTTAAAATGGTATTTTTAAACACAAAAATGAAATTAGGATGTTTTGGAGGATTTAGGAGCGTAGAGACGCGTATAAAACGCATACCTCACCCCTAGCTACTATTTTCAATCGCACAGTGTTGTTTAAAAAGCATATAAAGTATTTAGCAAGAAAGGAAGTATGCGAGGAAAAGAGTGTCAACAAACAATATTCTTTTTTTGATTTAAAATAGAAAGTATCATACACGAATTATGAATGACAACAATTTTTTTACGATTGACACCATTGCTTTTGAAAAAAATACAACCCCATCGCCTATTGTTTTTTTTTAATATATAACTTTTTAATTAACTTTTTTAAGTTAAGAAACTAATTAAAAAGTTATATAAAAATGTAAATAAATATTCTTTTGTTAGTTTTGTAGATTGTACAACACTTGAATTAAAAGCCTAAATCCCGAGTCCTTTTCATTATATATTAGTCATTTATTAATTAAAAATCTCAAGATAAAACCTTTTTTTACGGCAGATAAAGCCTAGCTTAAATCAGATTTTCTAATACCCACATTTCACAAAACCGAATATATCAAAAAAAATTATAATATTGAGGGAGATAAATGTTTGTCAACGTGAATGGTACATCTCTTGTAAAACACGGTGAAAACAAAGAAACATATCGGATATTTTTTGGTTTATCGTTTAGTGAAGTTAACATTAGTTCTATCGTTAGCAATCACGAGTGTTAGGAGATGTTTCTCTTCGATAAAGCATGTGGAGACGGATTTGCGTAATCAAGTGGGTATATGAGCGATGATAACATTTACTATATTAAAAAAAGAATTCTTTGCAAAAGTTATCATTCAAAGTATGATGGACTAGTTTCAAAAAATAAAACTCGTAGGAAACTACTATAAAACGTTTGGATTTTAATAATCCAAACTATTACTTTGGCTGATAATAATTCATACTATTGATTTAACCAGTAATAATCCCAACTTTTATTTATATTACCAACAACAGTCCCAATAGTATAATTATCATACATTCACACTCGATTTGTACTTATTTTAGGCTCGATTTAGCTTGTATGTTTTTTCATTTCGTTCATATTCATTATTGTGAATGAAATCGAGTCGAAATCAAGCATAAATTTTTAATAATTATGTTATTGGAATTGTTGTTGGTAATAAAAATAAAAGTTGTGATTTTTACCGGACAAATCAATAGTATTGATTATTATAGACCAATGAGTAATAGTTTGGATTATTAAAATCCAATTTGCTTATATTTTAGTGGCATTGTATTTTTATTATGTTTAATAATGACAAAGCCTTTTATTTTGTGACCCGACCCAACCCGACCCGAATTGATTTTTAGTAATCTAAAAATTATGACGTCTCATTTGTTAGGATCTAAAAATTTGAAAATGCTGACACTATAGAAAAACTATTCTGGTTTGATCACTGGTATTTAGAGTACTAGTATGCCAAAAGTATATCATGACTTTTCAGACACTATCAATTCTCTTCTCTTACATTTTATAAAGATCATCTTAATTCGCTAGCATTTATTCGAGATGCTTTGAAGTTAGTTGTAAGTCATACTAGGAGTGTCTTAGGTTCATCGTAAAAACATCAATATTTTACCATTCTTTTTGAGGGCTTAATCAAGATTTCATTGCAATTGAAGATTCAAGCAAGCCAATGAGCAGCTACTTTCTTGTGTAATCACCTTCAGGTGATAGGTTCGTCTAAGGGACGTATTAACTTTGTTTAACCTAGGTTTCTTAGATTGATTTTTTAATGATAGTAATTGTGGTTTAGTTAATTTAAAAAAATTGTTTGTGTTTCATATATCCATCTAGTTCCATTCAGTTTTGGTTTCTCTTTTATCGTTAACAGTTTGGTATCAAGGGGTGTTTGTCATCTATAATTGGGTAACTGGGCGCACGATTTAATATTAGAAACGTGTCCTTGATTATCACTTTAACTAAATTGTTACAAGTTTTTGTCTATGTGTTCTCCAAACTAAGTTAACTTGTTTTTTGTGAATCTTTGAACCCAAATCCCGAAAGTGTTTATTTTTCTCCCAATAGTTTTTAAAACCTTAATTAAGTTATTTGCTTAACATTTTCTCAAAACCAACTCATAATCAATAGTTGGTCCTATATGTAGCTAATTATTTTACAAATTTACACTTTCCACCAATTACTTGTGGAGATGTCATTACTTACTCATACCAGTTATAGGTTGTTAAGTATAAAATTAACATTTTTATCCAACCACGACAATCAAATTAAAAAGGTGTTGTTGTCAGGGAATACATGCGCACACTATTAAGCTTTACTTTAGTTAAGTTTTATTCTTATTCGTGCAGTACTACTCTCAGTTTGCTTTGTGTACAGAAACATATTATACGAATACAAGATTGTATTGAAAAACCTCACTTTTGATCTGCAACCCTAAAGTTGAAAAGACCATAAGCAAAACCTCACCCGCTCAAAGATATAAATCATTTGTTACCCCAACCGAACAGGGTAACACTCTAAAGAATAAACGTCTTCTGCCATAGTTCATCGTATCTTGTTGGATCGGGGTTATAGATTAACATGATTTTCTATCTGACCAGAAGTTAACAAATGTAGAATCTAAGTTAACAACTTACTAACAAAACATAAATACTTTGAGTAAAGATAAATACACAAGTTGTTCTTTCAAAGTATTCACGTGATTCATCTTTAGAGTACAAATGATACAATCGGCAGATAAACCAAGTGGCTTGACAAAGCTTGCCTCTACTATACAAGTGTGAGGACTTTATACTATATACTATCTACATATCGGAGTCAGACAACTTTAGTACTATGTTGTCTCTAAAATTTGAAACACAGCAGTCGTCGGTACAGACAGTTTTGTTCTGTGAGCAGTTGATGATAGCTCATGGAGTTCAGTACTGATCAGCAGCAGTCAATCAGCAACTTATCTGTTGAATGCTAATCGATAGTTGTTCAGCATATGCTGATCGGTAGCCATTCAGCATATGTGATTCGGTAGTTGATTCAGCACTTGGCCGAAATTGACAGTTGATAGCCGGTGCTGAATTTTTGAGTTTTTGGTGGCTTCATCCTCTACATAGATCAACATATCTTATAACAATTGTCAAAGGTGGCCTAAAGTAGTCCATCAAAAGCAATGGAAAACTTAAAGCCATTAAATAATCAAGGGGAACAACCCTCATTTTAACCATGATAGCAGCCTATACCTAACATGCCTCCACCTTTGTTCCAACAACCACCTTTACAATTTCAAAAGTACCAACCTTTCAACCTTGAGCCGAACCAACTACAAAACCTAAAGAATCTTAATCATCCTCAACCACAACCTTTTAATCCTAGATTATGCTACTTATTCGTATCAAGATACCTAGCATGATGAGAGGATCGAGAATTGGGACAAAGATGGAATGAGGAAGGGATTTTATGCACAGAGAGGGTATGGCGTATGAATAGGATTACGAGGTTCAGGTTATGGAAACAAGAAGCATGGAATGGACCACCGCCATCAATCAACAATGATCATAATTATAAGGGTGTTCCACCATACAATGATGTTCTCGGTAATCAAGGCTACCAACAATTTCCTACTCAAGACGTCAAGAGTCACTTCCATCCCACCATTACTATGAATGTCTCCCTAATCAAATAATTGATTCAATAGCTAAAACATGTTAACATATCTTTTGTTGGTTGCTTTGTCATTAATATATTAATTTTTTTCATGTACTTATATGTGGCGTGGCTATTATTATTTTTTTGAAACAACCAATTTTTATTAATATATGGCTAGCAAGAAGCTAAAACCACAAATAGAAAATAAAATAAAATACAAACCTAACATTCAAAAACAAGATTTAGTACAAAACTATTATTTAAAATCAAATCTTCTCTTTAAATTCTTTTAGCATCCTTACCTTTTATTGTTGGATCTACTCCCCACCTATGGATTTTACTCCACAAACCAATTTGGCCAAATAGACCTTCTCATTTTTCAAGATAGCATTTTTTCTTACTTTTCAAATGCTTCAACATGCCATCATATTAACCGGGAGAACCAACTTACTTTTTGGGATCATTACTTGAGATTGAATTGTGAATATTTAAAGGTCCCTGTGTGAGAATTTATATAACGAAGGTATCTTGCACCACCGGCTAACAATACTCCAAACATAATTAGAAATTGTACACTAGATGAACAAATAATCAAGGGACTCATCCTGTTCCTCGCAAAGGAAACATGATTTTGGTTGAATTGTGATTCCGCTTCAAGTTAGAGCATCTTTTGTAGGAATACATCCTATCTCAGGCTTTCAATTAAAAATGTTAACCTTCTTTGGAACCCAATAATTCCAAGAAAAATATTAGAAAACACCATTCTTACGCGAGTACAAGTCTTTGATATAGTTAATTAACTGAGAACTCTCCGTCACCATCTTTTTCCCACCGGCAATGATCATTTGCAACCAACAATTGCGCTGAGCCCATCAAGCGCATCAAGTTATTAAGTTCTAAAGTTTTCTCCTGTGTTATTGCATACAAAGCTATATTATGTACCATTAATTAGTTGAAAAATGTTTGTAACTAATACCATCTTAGACCTTCTAAATGCAAATAACAAGGGGAATTTTTCCATAAAGGCATACCACCTAGCCATGTATCTACCCAAAAATGCATTTGATTACAATTTCCCACCAACACAATTAAAAACTCTTAAGATAAATGTTAACTTGAAGTATATTTAAATGAATTTCGAATATGCTCTTTCATGTTACCGGATTAAAATTGTTTTATTGGAACTAAACACCATGTCTTAGAAGTATGGTGAATTGACCATATTACTTTCCATCAAATCATTTTTTTTATTTTATTTTTAAACCTCCTACACCATCTATGTAAAAAACCCATAATGGTAGCCTTTAAAGTAGATATTTCCAAACCATCTTTTTTATTAGGAGCAAGGACCCTCTTCCATGAGACCTAACTAATCTGGTTTTAGCCATTACACCTCCCCCGCCAAAGAAATGACCTTCTAATCTTATTTGATGCTTAGATTACCTTATTCGAAGCACGATGTAGTGAGAAAAAATAATTAGGAAGGGAATCCATGACTTCTTTGATGAGTGTTACCCTACCACCAATCGACAGATTAGATGTTTTCTATCGTGGTAATCGTGATTCGAACATTCTTACCACCAGATATCAATTCTTTAGAAGATTCATGCTTGCGTTAACTTGCAAACCCAAGTATTAAAAAGGAAAGTTCCTAGTTTTGCAACCAAAAGTGGCTGCCATTTTGTTAAGTCATGCCTCCTCCACATGAATGCAAACCATATAGCTGTTTTTGAAGTTTACGCACAAACCCAAGGTCAAGTAAAATTTCGAAAGATTCTGCTAATTTTTTTACTATGGACACCCACAATTCACCAATAAGTATAACATCTTCAACTTCTAGAAAATGAGAGAGAATAGGATCACATTTGACATTCCAATACCATGGATAAGATAGAAAAATAAAGCTCTTTTTAGTTCACATGAGAGTGCTTCCATTATAATAATAAAGAAGAATTGAAATAAAGGGTTACATTGTCAAAACCCCTAAAAGTATTGAAGTTCAACCGATGGTGATCCATTAATTGAAACAGATGAACGGGCAGAAAAAAGGATTTTATTAAACAAGGATTTACATTTGATGTGGCTAATTAATTAAAGTCACCATCATAAGAGAATATGGGGATGTGTTCACACACCACAGTCACCATAAGGCCACTAACAGTTGTCTCGTTTTAATTGTTTTAGACCGCACGATATCGGACTCGCGGGAGGGTGGGGTGTCACACCCCGACCGATGGTGGAATCATCGAGGTGGACGAATGTGAATAG
The DNA here is from genome assembly GCA_025506505.1 of Flaveria sonorensis. Taxonomy (NCBI): domain Eukaryota; kingdom Viridiplantae; phylum Streptophyta; class Magnoliopsida; order Asterales; family Asteraceae; genus Flaveria; species Flaveria sonorensis. Next base: position 22,715,709 of record CM046429.1, read on the forward strand.
ATTGTTTATAGCACATGGTAGTAAATGCGTTGAAATAATATTAAATGTCATTTCATTGGATAAAACTAGTCAAACAATATGTTACAAATCAAATAAAAACTCAAATAACCACAATGAAATTGTCTTTAATTTTGACTAAGTCTAAGCCCTAAAAGTGCATATAGAAGTCCAATAATCTGCATTCCTGAAATCATACGAAAAAGTAACGAGTCAGCTAACGAATTAGTCGGTGAGTAAACATAAATTGGAATACATTTATAGATTGATTAAAAGATTAAAACAATTCAATTCACACGTCAATGTTAAGACTTATAATGTAATAGTGTAACATAAAAGACAAACCAAACAGAAATCAAACTAATGACTGAATTGACTCGGTCCGCAAACGAAGCCCTGTGATAGAATATGTAAATTCGGTTCCAATAATCACTCGAATTTTCATATGGGGTGAGGTTTTCAAACCAATAGATCTATCATTGTTACCATGGTTGTATGAATTAATGATTGTGTTATCATCTAGTTTATCTAACTATGAACATATAATTGCAAGTAATAACATAGCATGTTTGAATTGAATTTAGAATGAAATAACAATGAATATCAATAATTGAATATTGAATCACATGATTTCCTCAAAATATAAAAACACATGAAAATAGCCTATGAATACTCACATTGTATAATGATGGTCGTAGGGTTCATAAGAAAGCTTGGATGTTCAAGAGTCAAGGGTGATGTCATAAAGGATAAAAAAATAATAACTTCAGGATTCATTATAAGAAGTTCAGACGTTTAAAGAATACCAAAAGGAGAAATCTAGATTGAAAAAGGATTATTGCACCAATTATAGATGCTGGACAAAATGTTTGGTACATGTTTGAATAGGTTTTGAAAATATCAAACGGCTTTAGAAAATTATAAAAATTTACAGTTAACTAGTTCAGAGTCTCTCAGACAACTTTCGTTTAGAAAAGTTTTTATAAAAAGACCCGATAATAGGTCAAAACAACAGGACAAGACAGAAGGTGCTGAAATGCGCATTTGTCTTGTGAAGGTTGTTGTTGAGTGTTCGATTGAGTTTGAAGATGTATAAACTATTTTAAAAAATTTAATTCAATGAACTTAATTGGAGTCTGAGTTTTCATAAATTTAGTTTGGTATGACAAAGTTATGGTTGAAGTTAGATTACATTCTACCAAAATTTTACCAAGGCACTTATGTGCACTTTTAAACCTGTTAAAGCATAAAACGGGTTAGAACAAATCTTAATATGTTGATATACAGTATATTATACTCTATTTAAGTTATAAAGAATGTTTCAAGACTTAAATCATAGCCGTCATTTGGAGAAGCAATCTTGTGGAATAACCAAAAGCGGCGACATAGCCGTTCATGTGCAAACTAGATTCTTTGTTTACGTTAGCGTGTTGTTAGCTTGATTTATGCATGTTAGTGATTGTTAGAAGGTTAATGAATGTTAGAAATTTAATGATCAAATGATTATGATTAAAATAAAAAGAGATTTAGCAAAAAAAATATAAAAGCAAGAACATAAAGTTATAAGAACAATAGGTGAAACAAATCATTGATGAACTTGTTCATCATTTATAATTCTTACATCTATTATACAACAATATAGAGTATGTTTGGATGTTAGGATGTTTCTTTAAACTAAAATAAAATAAAAGAAATTGAAACTAACAAAATAATACATTATACAAAAGCAATATAAGATTACCTTAGCATTAGAAAATTTTTGAAATTACTTGTAAAAGAGATTGATCAAAACCAAAGAGATTGATCAAAACTAAATAATGAAAGAAAAGTTTGTGAGTGGTATTTTTAGAGAATGAGCAAATGAAAAGTAAGGCTTAAATCTTGCTTTTATAGTTGAGGTTAGGAGGTGGTTAATGGTAATGATTAGTTACAAGTCTTTCAAAAGTGGGTTATGATTGGAATTTGATAAAAAAAATAATAATAAATTAAAGAATAATTCCAATTTAAACTCTAAATATATTAAAACCATAATTTTATTTTACTCCACTTTTTTTTTTATAAAATCTTTATAAACTTTATAAATCTCACAAAAACTTTACAAATTGATTATTTATTTTAATTGAATATTTTAAATCTTATAATTATTAATAACCTTTTAAATTTTATAAAATTTATTTTATAACTTATAAAAATAAATTAAATTGACTTAGTGACACGTTTATTGTAACACAAAAATAAATAAAATGATTAAATAATGAATTTGATTTACAAGATTGATTCAAACGGGTTCGGGTTAGGATTTATAGTTTGAAAATGGATCAAATGTTACATGGGGGACACTCACCTCGAGTGGGAACACCACCCCAAACCACGCCGGGTTTATTTTCATCGGGTTCCACCGGCTACCACCCCCATTTTTTTTACTGTTGCTAAACGATATTGTGATTTTTAAAAAAAAAAAGAAAGAAAAAATACATTATAAATTTCTTCTATAACTCATTCTATTCTTCTTTACTCTCTAAATTATCTACTATTTTTTAAATCCTTTTAAATCATTAGATTTTAAAAATTTATAACTCGTCAAGCTCGGAAGATGAAGATTCAAATACGCATAAGCGTAATTTTTAGTTTTTAACTACGTTGGTTTCTTTATCATTAGGCAAAGTGCAAGACACCACCTTCTCATCAAGAAGGTAATTTAATTTTTGAATTACTGCGAATCGGCACTCTGACTGATGAGCTGCTGATTTACTGCTACACTAGACAAGACTGTCTGATCGAAGAGCACCGGCGGCTACATTGTTCTTCAACTGGCGACAACATAGTTCTGCCATCGGCGACAAAATTGTACTGAAACTGCTGAACTTCTAAAGTGCTGATTGCTTGTCTATGTTATACATATGTTATCCTAAACATAGAATAGATAATAATGATTTATTTTAAGTATTTAGCTTTCTTAGTATAATACCTCACACTTGTATAATTTTAAGAATAGCTTGTTTATCCACTTGTTATCTACTGATATTCATCTTTGTAATCAGAAAAGTTATCAAGTGAGTACTTTAAAAGAATCTTTTGTGGTATTATTTACTCAAAGTATTTGTGTTTGTTAGTAGATAGTTAGCTTAGATTTTACATTTGTTAACTGCCAATCACTAGAAAAATCTTGTTAATTCATAACACGATCCAACGGTCTGTTTGTGGTAAATAGTGTTGAATATAAATTTGAATACTATTTAGTTGGATATGATATATCCTAACTAACAACTATAGTTGAAATGTTATCGTTCCCACCGGAGAACGATCTTACATGACAACAATTTAAAAGAGCGCAAGAAACGGTTAGAAAGGACATTGACTGTGCATTTGGGGTCCTGAAAAATAAATGAAAAATACTTCAAAAACCCACAAAACAACTACATCCATGAAGATTTAGAAAAATCATGTACATATGTATTATTTGACACAAAATAATTTTTAAAAATGATGGTGTGGCGAGATCTTTGGATTACATAGAAAGATCCTCCAAACAATGAACCGGTAGAACATGACTTACTTTCACGTATATGCTCGCACACAACTCATGATAACTTTCGAGCGAATATTATCGAACTTTTGGAGCAATCGAATCAATCGAACCCAACAAACCTTTAGTATCTTTTTTAGATGTATTTTTTTAATTTTATAAATGTAAATTTTTTATGATGTACTTTCATTTTAATTAATGAAAGTATATTTTATTTAATTAAGTTATATAAATTAAAATGTATATACAAGTTAAAAAAATTAAAAAAACAAGAAAACAAGGAAAAACAAGGACAACACCACATAAGAAAGGGAAAAACCTAGGAAAAAACCTAGGAAAAACTAAAAAGAATGAGAAAAACTGAAGTGACTCTTATGTGTCACACATGAAAAAACGAAGAAAACGAAATGACTTCCGGTGCCTTTATCCTAACTGACATATCAGAGCTAATTCAGCTTTACTCATTTTCCCAAAATTTCCCAACTTTTTCCAACTTTTTCTCTTTTTGTAGGGTATCGTCCCCATTTTCCCGTTTCCTTATTATTTTTCAAATTTATTTATATTTAATAATAAATTATTTTTCATAAAATTAAATTAAATAAAAAACATAAAAAATAATAAAGAAAAATATTAAAAAATTGAAATATTGTATGAATAATAATTAATATATTTATAATAAAAAGCAATATTTGAGAATAAAATTAATATATTAGGCGGTGGATGTCACTATGTGAGGATTTGGGTGGTGTGTTTGGATGTGGGGATTTGTGTGATATGCCTTTGTTTTGTGTTAATTCAAACCAACTACAACTAAACTTCCTTCTCCCCATTAGTTATTCAGGGTGAACAATCACAGGGTCTAGTCATTTCCTTTCCTCTTCCTCCCTTGGTGATGACTCCGTATCCCCTAATAACTAAATAGAATGGTGACGTCTTAAAAGAGAATGCGCTTAAACATTCTATTGTAAGTAGTGTTGCAAGAATCGATGCCTAATTAATAGATAATTGGTCATTCACATATTAGATTTCAGCTAATCACTCAATTAATCATTCAAATGTCAAAATCGAATAATAATAAGATAAATTGGTCAAAGTTAGTTAAATTTTGGTCAAAATTGCCCAAAAATTAGACAAAATCAGTCAAATTAGTCACAATATGGTCAAAGTTGAAAACTTATATATATAGTATTGAGAAAATATTGAATATATATACTTATAAATTTGATAATTAACATATAAAACTTTAATCCGATAAATTTTGATTAATCCGTAGTTGGCATCCCACCGGCTGACTAGTGCCTAACAATTTTTACAACCATGATCATAAGTAGTTTGATATAATGTTGAATGTGTTACTTTCATTTGTTTCCAGTCAACTAAAACTATTTATTCAACTAGCTTTTGCTAATGTGTATTTTGTTGTAGTGTCCAAGAGCGTTTATTTTCCTCTTATTTTCTCGCCACGGAAACACTCCTATTCTACCAATGTTCAAAGGTATACAACCACAAATTATGATTATATTTACCTATATGTTAAAACTTAAACAGAATGAATAGTAATTTGAAAGATGTGATGCATTGTGTACAATCTTTTTATGCAAGTACCACGTCTTGACTTCTGTACAACCCTGAGCTGTTGTTTGTCTGTTCTCTTTTTAAATAGAGATTCCTTGCCTCCTTTTGTTCTAGAGAGAGACCAGGGGGTTCCTTACCGATGTCGCCACCCTTATCCCATATTTGTTGTAGCCCGTTAAGCCACCGGCGGCAAACAAAGATACAGGTGTCGGTGTGTCTTCTCTCTAGTTTAAATAGGGTTTCCCATGTTGCATGTCCCTTTGCATTCCAAAGAGAGACGATTCCATACCGGTTTTGCCACCACTGATGCCATATGTGTTGCTGCTGGCAAGGAAGGGAGGTATTGGTACCGGTGTGTCCCTGTTGTTACCGATAACATCTTGGTTGAACGGCGGGTCAGCATAGTGGCGTACCCGCTAGGTTTCGATTTGAGTGGTTTCCCTTTTAATAGGGATTTGGTTTTTTCTTGGTGGTGTAGGAGGCTGTCGTGTGTCGACGACTGTGCCGGCGACCTTTGGGTCGGTTGGTCGTTGTTGACCTCTATCTTTTCTTGCAAGTATGGTGACATTGTCTCCCTACCTAATTCATCATCTTCTCTCTAGTTTTCATTTTTCTGCACCTTTTTTATAGCTATGTTTGTGTTTGATTACAGTTGGTTGTTGGGTTCAGAGTGTCTGTCCGACGCCGATGGTCAGTGATGGTGTCCTATTCCCCCCCTCCTTTTTTGCTTTCTTCTATGATATGAATTTTTAGGATTTTTTTCAGGGCGCATGACCGTTATTTTCATGTTTTATGGCTGATTCATGGTGTTAGCGGTGTTCGATTTATAAATTATGGTTATAACGGTGACCCAACATTCATTATAGCCTAAAATTTGATTTGGTTTTTGGGATGTGAAATCTGCTATTGTTTGATAATATGAACTCAATTTTGCAATCCTACTATTGTTGGGTATTGGGGGTTGTTCATTTCTTTTGGAAATGGTATCGCCTCGATTCTTATAGGCTATGATGAGTAAAAGGTATATTTTGTGTTCGTTAAACATTTGATTGCAGCCACAATGAACCACTGTGTCTGAGCTGTCTAAAGTAGACTTTTATACCTTTTGAAGATTTGCGTGAATGATGATGAACGAGTGTTCGATTGAGACATGTCGAACCATAAACGAAACACTTACTCTGAGCCTTGGGTACCTATCAAACGTATTTGTTTGTATCAGATATTCCTACGAAGTGCAAATTGCATAGTTACATGTTGAAGACACATGCAACGTGCATGTTGGAATACACCTAGTTATGTAAAAATGTCACATACCTCATCAATGACAAACTTGTTAATATCATTTTTAAGTGATAAAGAAAGAAAAATTTGTTAGGGTAATGTTGCATTGTGAAAACATGAAGAGGACTAACAGGAAAACTATGGCGTGCTAACTCAACTATGGTATGGTGAAGACAAGAAGAATAATATTACATATCCCATATAATTCATATCTCCTGCTGTAAAAATAAAAAGAAAAAAAACATCTTTCTTGTGGAGTTAGGCTTGTATGCCAGATTTACATATCACATTCACATGAGTCCCTAATAAAAACAACAACACAACAATACAAAAACAACACAATTTTCATAGATCCAATCATCCCCATTGATTCATCCCCGATACAAACAAAGTCGTCCTCTCGTGATCCAAAAGGCCAAGTGTTCAACATCACACACATACACACAGATCTCAAACTCCTTTTCGTTTCACCTTAATCATCCGATCAAAATCAAAATCGTCCAATCAATTTCGATCGAACAATAATGTCTTCAGCTTCATGATTCAGCGGTGATGAAACCTCCCCTTCTTCAGTTTCCTCGGTGCAGCTGCCACCTTTGTCTTTTCTTGTACGCCATCTTAACCCCTAACCCTAATGTTTTTCTTTCTCTTTAGCCTTGTTTAGCCTTGTTTTTAGATTTTATTATTAGAATGGCAACCATGGATTTGTACTTGTCTGACATGCCTTTATATTCTAAGATTAAAATAAACATCCTCTTTAAGTATTCAAGGATGAGACTTAGAACTTCAAGCTCAAATAGAAAGAAGGATTTTGACTTGTTCTTTCTTTTAATAAAGAAACTCTATGCTTTCAAGTCACATCCCCATTTGATAATGGTTGCATCATCACCTTCTGAGTCTTCCTCTTTCTCAGATTTTGAGAGTTCTTCTTCTTCCTGTATATGATCTAAGCCATATCTTATTCATTTAGCAATAGTGGTGATGATAACTTTATCTGCTGAATCATCAGATCGGATTTAAGAAGGAGATTCAACTATTTTAGGAGCTTATTGGACTGATGAAGAACGATGCTTAGTAGTTTGAGCAGGTTAAGAAGTAGTAGAAGGTGATTGTGATTGACTGCTGGCGGCAGGTTCGGCAGATGGAATGGTGTTAGTAGCTTCAGACTCTAGTTTCTTCTTTTTTTGTTCTGAAGTCTACTTTGATCTTTCTAAATAAGATTTGTAAATCCTCATCAGCACTATATCCACTTCTCTTGCCTTAGAATCATTGCTTGGATTCCTTACTATTAGTCTGGTTAATCCAGCTATCTCAAACCTGTTGAAGAATATTAGTTAGTTCCTTGAGTAAGCTATTCTTCCAGTTGTTTATCTGGTTTTGAAGTAGATATTCTTCTTATGATCATATTGCCACTCCACTATTAGATCATAGGCTGATAGTAGAGTTTCTAGAATGTCTTCACCAGTATTAGCTTTGACCAAGGACAATACTTTGTGCAGTAGCATTTTGGATTTATCATTCTTATATCCAAAGATGCTGAAATACTCAGCAATTCGCTCTACAATGTCAAGGGGTAGATCAAGTATCTTATTTTTATGATCATAGTATATGATCTCATCATTTGCCCTCTTGACAGCAAATTTCTACATCTGAAAGATGTGTCCAGTAGCCAAGACCTTTGTTCCTTTGATTATCTTCTCCTCTACTTCTGGGTCAAGAATCCTTGCCTTTACAACTCTTTTAAGTGATATCTTCTTTGTCGTAAGGAGTAAGAAGATGGGCTGATTGTCATTAGAAGTTGTTGACTTAAAGTCAAGGAATTCTATAGGCTCAATCGGCAAATGGGAAGACATTTTAGTGGTTTTCTTTGTTCTGTCATGTTGTCTTTCCCTCCTTGGCTTCTTCAAACTTTGGAGCTCTACACCTGCAACTTTTTTTTTTGATTCCTCTGATATTCAGACTAAGAGTTGACATACTCATTAGTCCTACTTGGTTACCAGAAAAACCATAATACTTGAGAAACATCTTCATTTGTTTCTTATCCATGAACTCTTATTGAACCTTTTCTACCTGCTTCCTTTCTGACTCAGCCCTTCTTCTTCTAGCCAACTCAGCTGATTTCTCTATCTCAGCATGAGTTGTAACTATTAGTTTGGATTTGATCTTAGCACTACTCTATGACCTCATCAAAGTTGAATCCTTTCAACTCAAGTTGAGCTGCTAGGATATATTTTTATTGATCTTTCTTTTCTTTCTTCTAAGTGAAGGCTATGTGTAACATCTGTCACCAAAATAGGTTCATTACCATTAACTTTGACTGTTAACTTTGACTTTTGTACTTTGACACTATATATTTTTATTGATCTTTCTTTTCTTTCTTCTAAGTGAAGGCTATGTGTAACATCTGTCACCAAAATAGGTTCATTACCATTAACTTTGACTTTTGTACTTTGACACTTTGACTTTGACTTGGTCTAAACATGAACTTTGACTTGAAAGTTGAGCTAATGTTGACTTGGTCTGAGAATAGTACATTAGACGCGTGTAGACATGCTAAGTTCTAGAACTATGCATTATGGGCCTAATATGTGCTAATGGGCTTAGGGTTGGTGAAGTGAGATGTTCACTGGATCGGATGTAGTACAATTATTATGTACCTTGGGCTTGATCAAGAATTGTCAAAACTTAAAGTATTAAAATTCACGTTAAGAACACAACAAAAATCAAACATGTGGGCTTTCCCTAAAGCCTACTAAATAGACATAATTTAATTTGAAAATATATATAAATTAATTAATTTATATAGCATATAATAGTCCGTTGGAATCGTATTAGTAAGGAGAATTTAAAAAACACAAAAATTGGACGACGCGTGAATTGTGACAAGACGGAATTGGATGAGACAAGCAACGGGCCCGAGAGGCCCGCCCTTGGCCGAATTCTATCTAAAAACAAGGGTTTCCCCTTTGTTTTCTCATTCTTTCATTTTGAAAACTTATTCTCCAAGTTTTCTTTCTAAAAAACCTAGCCACCATCAAGATTTTCTTCTTGTTCATCTTCATTATCATCGAAAATGATCATCAACCACTATTTCATCGATTTTTGATGTCTTGGATCATTCAAGATTGGATTTTGGTCAAGCATTGTTCATCCTGTTGTTTTCCGGTAAGAAAATTGTTCGTTTTGATGATTTAGTTCTTGTTTAATCATGTTATTGATGTTGTTCATCATATAACATCAAAATCATCATCTAATAGTCTTGTCTTCTTAGTTTTGGGCATTGGATCATGAAGAAATAAGGGTTCCGGGTGTTGATTCTTTGAAATTGGTAAACCCTAGTTTTCGATGTTTAAATGTTCTTGGAGTTATTGTTTTGGGTTGTTAACTTGTGAGATCTGGTTTGATGGACATCTTAGCTACATAATCTCTGATTAAACACGTTAATCTTCATTCTCAAAATTGATAGGCACATTAGGAATCGGATCTATGTATTAATCGACTAAAAACGCGAACCATAAGATTAAAATCTTAACTACTCGAATTGGGACTGACACTTTTGATAATTTAAAGGTCTAATATAGTGGTTTGGTCAAATGTTACAAGAAATGATCAATGGTCTTGGTCTCGGGTCAATGGTGGTCAAAATTGGGGTCATGGGTTCGAAAGTCATAGTTGAAATTTTGTACAGCTTGCTGTCAGAAAAATAGGATGTTTTGTGCAGGTCATATTAAGTCCAAATGGGTCGAAATTTTCATCTAAAATCAAGTTTAGTGAGTCCTCTAACTAACCCAAGTGGTCTTGTATCTTTTTGACATCGTTTGGTCCTCCAAAGGTGGCAAACAAAACTGAAGGTCAAAACTGACGAATTTGGGCAGCAGGTTGGTCCGTGTTTGTCGAGTCATATCTTTCTCATATTTTATCCAATTGAGATGATTCTTTTCCTGGAGTTTAATTTTAAGTCTTATATTTTAAAAGATACCTATTACGTGATGTTTTGTTAACGTTTCAACCTTCAAATAGTTTACGTAAAACTGGTGCGCAATCAGCTCTACATGCTGAAATATTTTGATAAACTTAAAACTAAGGATTTAAAACTAAATTATCAAATAAAGACAAGTTTTGTATTTAAAAGTGGTTAAATGACTTTTTAAAAGGATAAGCTAATAATATCTATAATTCATTGAATATGAACTAATAGATGTGCATCGAAGGGAATAAATAAAATAATATAAAGCGACAAATAAAACCCTAAAAACGGCGAGACTTAAAGTTTAAATCTGACATTGGACTTGTTCTATTAGTAAATCATGTTTCCATAAAATAAAAACCATGATGAATATTAAGAACTGGGCTACAAGGATTACAACCATATTGGATATTTTTGTTCTTTAGTAATCCTTTTGTGATTTGTACTTTTAGTGTTTGCTTTGCGTATTGTGAGATTTGGATTGTACTATTTCGAGGTGAGTTTCACGGCCCCTCTTTAATATGTTTTACTTGGAGGAAAAGCTTTTCTCACTGTTTTGGACTATGTCATGTCTTAAAGATTATTTTGGAATATTGTATGTGGTTTGGGTCATGGGTTAAGTCTAGATGTTCATTCATAAGTGTGTACATGTGCTTGTGCTTTTTCTTGTGCTTGACTGTCATAGAGAGATATTGTTAGTACTAATGGGTTGACACCCCCACCCCTATCTTCGGTATGCTAGTTGAGACTAACTTGGCCTGTGCGTGCCCTTGGGTGAATATAATCTGGTTAATTGGACTTGGACTGATCATAAACTTGTGTTGATATCTATGGCTGCCATGTACTCTTACTCACATACAACCCTATGTACATGTTATACAAGGCAAACAGTTTGTACTTTTAAACTTGTGAACTCACCAATGTATGTTGACTTTTTAGAGTATGTCTTTTCAGGTAACGGTGCTTAGGTACTTGGACAGTGGACTTTATACGAGACTGCTCCTTCAAGAGCATTAGATATTGGAACATTGGTTTTGGACTATATGTTACTATTGTTGGACGTGTAAATTTTTTGGATTGTTCTTGTACTAGTTGTTCTAGTTTTGAACTTTTGGATCACTTGTGCTTTTATGAAATAACATTATGGTATTGATTGTTTTTGACACTTGTTCTTTTATGTCGGGCAACATCAAGATCCATTGACGGAGAATTCCTTTATAGATTCTCTTAGATCCCTAATGTGTTATGACGATCCCGTCCGTCGCATCCTCGTGTTTCCGCTACTAGCGGGGGTGTGACACTATGGGCTTGCTGAGTGGTTGTCCTTTAAATGCTTTCAACAGATTGCCTAGATAACTTAGATAGCACCTTTTGACAACTTTTCCCTTTGGTTTAGGTGAAGATATTGATGTTGTTTTGGATTTACCACCAAGGTTGAATTCTTTCATTGCAGTTCTTACAGCTCTCAATTCCTCTGCATTTTTTATTAAGGCAATGTTGTTCTTCTTAATAGAAGATTCTTGAGCCCTGCCTGCCTTCAGTTTGACAATTTCTTCTTCATCCTTGCATGGTAATAGCTACACCTTCTTAGTCATCAGAAATCTGGCCTTCGTTTTCTATGACTATATGTCAACTTTTTCTTCAGCAATCATAGGTCTCTTACCTTTGTCACAGGTAGAGATTGCAGTAGGTCTGATTGCTGAAGGTCTAGTCATTACACTTGATGCCTAACCAGTTGACTTGGGATCATCGGTAGTTGTCTGAGCTCTCTCAGCATCCTTAGTGAATTCTAGGCCATCTGTTTCCACATTCACCTTAGAGTTAACTAGGGTTTTAGATTCATTATCTGGTTGACCAAATATCACCTCAACTGATTTTTTGAGTTTAGACTCCATGTGTCCTCTTGTTGCTTATGAAGTTAGGCTAGTTCAGCTTCAAGATTTACCCCATGCCTTTCTATTTCATCTTTCATGGTCTGGATGCATCTTGTGTAAACCACTATTCTGTGTGAGGATTCATCTTCTGAAGAAGCTCTTGTGTGGTGCTTTCAATAATTGCATCAGCAGTTGATTTGTGTAGCACTTCTACAGCTTCCAATAGCACTTTTATTAGTGGTGCTTCTTCTTCAGTAGATGCCTTGGGAGAGGCTTCGAGTTCTAGCACAAGCTCTCTATTTAATTATTCCTCATTAATCCTTTTTCTTTTAAGAGAGAGAGTAAGGAAGAAGTGCTGGATCTTTTTATCATTGTCATTCTCCTCTTCCCTTTTTGAATCTTTTGGTTCATCCTCCTCATCACCCTTGTAGCTTCTATCTCCTTCTTTTTTGAGCTTTCATAGCCATACCTATCTAGAAGGTCATTCATTTTGACTTTAGCTTCCGATAGAGGCTCATATTGGTCAGTCCATTTGGAAGAGAAAGAGATTGGTTGTGTAGCCATACTAATTACCAAAACCGACATGGTGAAGCCATACTAAAAATATGATCAAAAAGGAGAAATTGACAAAAGTCAAACTTGGTCAACCATGATCAAAGTCAACAGTCAACATCAGCGGTCGTCCCGAATGACGTCAGCCACCCTGCATTCACGCATCAGCAATAGAGAATTTATCAGACTTAGAAGAATATTTATGTAATCATTGGGCATAAATGTAATTTTATTCATTTATGTAAAGAGTATAAATAGAATAAGTATGGTCATTTTTATACTCAAAGCATTATAAGCACTAACAATAAAAAACAAGAGAGAATTAGTCTAGTGAGAGAAACAATCAGGTTGAGTGTGTATGAGAGAGAATTTTCTTACAAACTCCCTTTGTAATCTCCTAGCATCTATCTCATCCATATGAATGAATGAAATATTTATGAATATGTGTTCTTGATTGTTCATCATTCATTCATCATCATACATTAAATCTTACAACAGATCTTCACTTGAAATCATCAACAGGTCTGTGAGATTCCGCATCACATATCTTATAAACGGCAACAATGAGATTGCAATATTTGATCCTACGATTATTGTGTTTCCACAGTTGGTATCAGAGCCTTGGCTCCTTGTTCTTCAAAATTTTTCCAAAAAATTTGAACCACAAGTTTGATCTGCAAATTGTTGTTGTTTTTGATGAAATCAAGCTACCATTAGCTTAGATTTGTTATTTTGTGAAGACCTGCAAGTTTTTACATCAATTGAAGTTCATTTGAGCCATTAGTTTGAAGATTTAAGCAAACTTTCAAGTCTTCAAATACTCATGAACATGAAATTTTGATTTTGTTGTTGTTTGATCAAATTTAAGCTTCTAATAGCTTTAGTTTGTGATTACTAACACATCTGCAAAGTTTCATATCAATTGAACAACCACAATTCTTGAATTTGAAGATTTTTGAAAATTTTGTGTTCTTGAGAAAAGTTCACTGTTTTAAAGGAAAATTCATCAAAATCATGAATCTGATGTTGTTTAACTGAAACTGATAGTGGTTTTAGCTTAGAAACATCAAATTTAAGGTTTGTTTATCATACACAACATCCAAATCATTTATTTTAGAATATTGATTCCCAGATCTGAGTTTTTTTATTCATTATGTTCGTTATGTGTTCATCATCAAAATCCGAGTTTAGGTGATGATTATATGAAATTGATTATTGTTTTAGCTTAGAATCACTTATCTATAGCTATTATAACATTTGATTTTATCAAATTCCATCAGAAACCCAAGAATCAAAAGTTTGTTCATTCAAGAACATGAAGTTTGACTTTTTCAAAGTCAAACTGTTTTGAAATCTTAAAATTCAGCCAAATTTATGATTTAATCCAGATTTTATTCGCTTGTTCATCATTCAATCGTTCAAGAATCATTCAACAGTTATTCAAACATCAATTTGCGTATTTGCAAGTGAAATTGAATTCATAATCGAATTTTACAAAGAATACACAAAGTACACTTGGAATTCAATTTTTGACCAAGTGTTCTATCATCCATAGCTGATGCACTAATTCCACAGTTGACAAATATCTAACTTTTTTTAAGTATTTACAGCTGATGAAGAAAAACATCCACAGCTGATGTGTTAAATTCCACAGTGGACATACACATCGGTCCTCAGCGGATACACACACTCATCCTCATCCACAGCGGATATACACTTCGGTCCAAAGCGGACAAGCAAACACAACATCTACATTGGACATTCATCTGTCCATAGCGGACGTGTAAGTAACTCCACAGCAGACGTTGAACAAACATAAGGTCCACAGCGGACGAGTAAACATCACCACCCACAGCACAACTCATCCACAGCTGATTCAATAATCACTCACAGCGGACATTTATCACGTCCACAGTGCACGTTAAACACACAACTTGGTCCATAGCGGACGAGTAAGAAAACTCCACAGCGGATGAGTAAGAAGCTTCACAGCGGACACACTCCTTTACATCTATCCACAGCGGACGAGTAAAGAACAAGAGCATACACAACATTGTCCACAACAGACATTCAAAATGGCCACAACGGAAGAGTAAATAACAAGAACATACATGACTCAAAATGTCCACAACGGACATACACAACTGATGTGTTAAGACCCATTGAGTTTTTCTTTGTTCACAACTGATCTTATAAACATCACTTCACCGAAGTTTGTTCTCAGAAGAATTTTAGTGTTCTCAGAAACTTTACATCTTGACCGACTTATAAGTTGTTCTCGGAAGATTTGAGAACTTCATTTTGACATCCTGTTGATCAAGATATATACATACTTCGAAAGAGTTGAGTTACTCTTAATCAAGTCACAAAATCATTTAAATTTTAATTGAGAAGATCCTAATATTGTTACTTTTAAATTAAGCTAGATTAATCTTAGTCCAGCTTAACTAAATTGTAATTGAACCGAGTTAACTTTTTAATTAGGCCGATCTAATTAAATTGAGTTTTGACGTTCTTTGGATTCAATTAAAGTTTTAAAATTTGATTTTGTTTGAAACACAGAAACAATTGTTAAATAATTTTTGTTTTTAAACAAAATAGAAAATTTAACATCATTCACTAACATTCGTGTTTCAAGAAACCTAGCTATCTTTCTTGCTGCAGGTAGAAAGAGGTTTCCAGAATTCAAACAATGGAAACCAAGTTGCAACCAACCAAACAACAACAGCAAATCAAACAAAAGCTGCAACCAACCAAACAACAGCAGCAAATCAAACAAAAGCTGCAACCAACCAAACAATAGCAGCAAATCAAACAAAAGCTGCAACCAACCAAACAACAACAACATATCAAACAATAACAACAATTCATTATTTGACAAGACAAATATTCAGTTGTACATCAGTCACATTGAGAAAGAACTGATGCATGTACATTTGTGTGATCTTGCAAACTCAAACAACACATTGTCTAATGATTTGATCAAATGCAGGTCAGAGATGGAACAATCCCCAAGAAATGATCAAGCATAAATCAAGACGTTGAATTAACAAAACATTAGTTTAGCTTAAGAGATGAACCAGCTGCAAGACAAAATGGTTCAACAACAAATCAAACTAGAAGAGTTAACTGCCGAGCTTGCAAAAGCCACAAAGAACAACAATACAAACATTCCTCCATTGCCCGAAATTCCTGAAGACAGAAAGATCAATCTATGCTCATTAGCATGCATAGATGAAGTACAAGCATATCAGAAGTATTACAACAATCTAGCATACATGATAAAGGTAGAAAGAGCTTCACATGCAGAGGAACTACAAACTTCTGCTAATCAAATCAGTTCACTAGAGAAAGAAGTTGATAACTTGCTTAAAGAAAACCACAAACTGAATGCTCACACAACTGAACTCTTTATGAAGTTAACAAACACAAACGCTGAAGTTGAAGCCAAATTATCAAAAACAAGTACAACTAAGACAATCAATAACTTGCAACATTACATTGAGCGTCTAAATTAAACAATCAATACAGAAAGGACTACAAATGTAGAATTGAAGATACAATATAAAGCTTTTGAAGATAAAATCAATTCTCTGCTGAAGGATGTAGACAAACTCCTTGGAGAAAGATTTAGTATTCAAGCTTAAGTTACAAGCCTCACTGAGTCTCTAACAAAGACAAAAGCAGATCATGCATCAACAGAAGTTGAACTTGAGAATTTAAAGCTGGCTGTTAGCAAGTTGGAAGAACTACTTGATGCACAAAGAGATCAGAAGAAGAGTGCTAGAACTACATACCATGTTGTTCCTCCTCCTTAAAATGATAACTATATAGATATGCCAACTTTAATGACAAGTCCAGTCAAAGAAGATTCAAATATGCATGATCATCATCCAACAGATGAACCATCCACTATCACTCAAATCACTTCTCCTGAAACAGCATCAAAGCTATACCTCAAACCTGAATCACCATAGAATGAAACCTTTCATTCCTGTGATGGTTAAGATGGAGATCCTACAAGTGATGACAGTGATGAAGAGACCAACTAACCAAACAAAGCAACATTGACATGTACTAATCATGTCATTGAAGAAATCAATACAAAACAAACACAGCTACAAAAATCCAAAGCAGTAAAGCTTGAAAACAAACTAAAGGCTATGGTTCTCTATGTGAAATTCAAACCAGCTGAATTTCTTGAACCAGAATTAACAAAGGCTGAACTGAAGGCAAAGATTAAGATGGAGTTAAAGAACAAGCAGAAGCCTGAGGTACAAGAAATCAAAGAACAGGTCAAGAGGAAGAAAACTAGATCTGAAAGAAAGAAGAAATTTTAGACAAAGTCTTCTACACCTGATCCAAACCAACTCTCAACCTCAAAAGCTACATTAGAAACTCCAAAACAACAACCAATTCTCTATGAGATATGGAATTCAGATTCACACAACACGTCTGAGTGTAAAAACACTAAGAATGATACATATATATGTCCTCACAAGAGAAAGCAACAAAAACAACCAAGACAAAAGGCTGTGAAGTTCCAATCAAATCCAACTTCATCATCCAAGCCTAAAGGAAGAAGACCCAAACCTTTTCCTTACTGCTTAAATTATGACATGGAGAATCATACCACTTCAGAGTGTTCATACAACAACTCTCCAACATCATAACACAGAAGAGGTCAAAGATCTTATCATTCATTAGAGTCATACTCACCAAGATCGGAGCATGAGTACTATAACAGACGTTATAGCTAATCTTCTCCTCGATCACATCAGCATGGGTATGATTTTAAACATTATGATATTCATGATTATTGGGCACCAAGACATTACCCTAGGTCATACACACAACATAAATATGATAGATATAGGAATAATACTTGGTATAATGGCTATCATAAAAGATCATAGCCATCAAATTATTATTATTATGATTATAATTCTTATGATGAATATGATCACATGCCTAGAAGAAACAAACAAGATCAAGGACATGGATCCTTTGCTACACCTCCACAAAACTTTCAAAAGCAAACTAGATTTTCTAAACCAACCAAAAGATTTTCAAAAGCCAAACAAACTCCTTTGGTTAAACAAACTAAAGTTGAGTCAGTTGGTTGAAAATCAAAACAATATTAGAGAAAGAAAACAATTTCAGGAGGTGAATCTGATACATCATCTGATAAAGCAAAATCATACACAAACCAGCAAGTCACATATAAAGATACTAATGGATAGCTCAGGACAGTAATGGTCTGGGTTGAAATATCTAACTGATTTGCTAGTGTGATAGGGACAGTTATGGAGGCCTGCCAACACAAGAAAAGTTAGCAGTGGCTGATCCCTTCCCATGACAGGAACGTTCTTCCTGCTCATGATGTTTATGATGTAACTGAGCTAAATGAATCAGAAATTAGCCATGATTCAATCTAGGACATTAATCATTCACGGAAATTATGATGGCAATGCAAGAAACAACTGATATTTCATTCCGTCTGCTTAGTCTGATTACATTTCTACATGGACTAACTGTTGATGATCTTTATTGATTTGATAACACATATGCCATTTTTTTATTTTCTCAAAACCAAAAATCCTAAAAAAATTAGAAAATCATAAAGCCCAAAAATATTACTAGTATGTGATTATTTTTAAATCTTCCTACATTTACATGAGAAATGATAGTACACTCAGCTACTATCTTCTGCATCTATTTTTCAGATCAATAAATACTGACACGACTCTGTTTGATATGTCAGTAGACTCAGCTTGGATTCAAGATAAGCATATTTATGATGAACTAAATCAATATGCATTGTGGACCAAAACCATCTTAGGGTATTGGTAAGCAATGACTTTTCCAAGTGTTTGCTTGTATGGTTACATAAACACACCATGCGAAAATGGTTTATAAATTTCTCATTGATAAAAGCATCTGTTTCTCCTTTGTTGTATGTAAATACAGACCTAGAGTAAACATAAGGACAATTTCTGTTGTGCTGAGCACAGACCTAGTTGACCTTGCACTAAAAGTGCTGATGCATGTCAAAAAGGCAAAGAAAACAATCCCAATGTGGATCAAAGCTAAAAGAATCCTAATGAGGATCAACTTCCAAAGTGAAGTGTAAAAGAATCCCAAAGTGAATCATATCATGAGAATTTATACTATAAGTAGCCTGGTTCAAGTTGTAATAAAGTGCCACCTTGCATTTCATAAGGAGGGTTATTCTTCCATACTTCTGAGTGTGGGGTACTCAATTAGCATATCTAATCAAACTTAAACATGATAAATATCATAAAGTGTTGAATTTAGATCCTTGCAAGAGTTTAAGTGGACAAACATACTTACAATCAACTTTGTTCTTTGTCTATGTCTCTTCAAACATTAAACATTCTTAGATATAGAGGATTTTGAATTAGTGTGATCTCATTACAGTTGAAGGATTCAGCTTCCCAAACTCTTTGCAAAGCTTCGGCTTAGTTGACCCAAAAATAATGTCATCTATATAAACTTGAACCAGTATCAAGTCATTTCCTGTTCCTTTAATGAAGAATGTTCCAGCAATAGTACCTCTCTTGTATTCATACGTACAGAGATACTGTGATAGTGTCTCATACTACTTCCTTGGAGCCTGATGCAGCCCATAAAGAGCTTTTTCAAGCTTGCAAACATAATCCGGATGATCTGTGTCTGCAAATCCAGGTGGTTTTTTGACATACACCTCCTCATCAATCACCTCATATAAAAAGGCTCACTTGACATCAAGTTGGTAGACCTTTAAATCCTTGGATACAATAAAAGCCAGGAATATCCTAACAGCTTGAAGTCTTGCTATAGGAGCAAAAACATCTGTGTAATCAATCCCTTCTTCTTGTTTGTATCCTTGAATAACTAGTCTTGCCTTGTTCTTGATGACAAGTCCTCTATCATCCTTCTTGTTCCTAAAAACCCACTTGGTACCTATGGTAGTCTTCCCTTGAGGAAGAGGACATAGATTCTAAACCTTCTATCTCTTGGATTGAAGCAACTCCTCTTGCATTGCTTCAACCCAGCTTCCATCTTTCAAAGCCTCTTCAATCTTCTTAGGTGCTATCTGGGACAAGAAACAAGAGTGAAGGCAAACATTTTTGTTATAGGTTTGTCCTCTTATTCTTAACCCAGTCTTAACATTTCCAATGATGTTTGTGGTGGGATGGGACTTGTGGATTCTCAGTTGAGAAATCACAACAAGTTGTTTAAACAGATCTAAATTAGTGAAATTCAGATCTGGTGCTTGAGAGTCATCCAACACATCCACACACTTATCAAGTGAGACCAATGAGTATGTCACATCATTAATTTTGTCTTCTATGGAGTGGTTATCAGTATCAAGAAACTCCTGATCACTATCACCACCTCCATCTCCTCCTATATTGGAAATGCCTTCGTCTAAGTTCTGTGCCTCTGTGCTGGAATTTATAGGCACCTCGGATGTGTCAGCTGAAGAATTTGTCATGGTTGTGCTGACAGGATTTCCAACTGCAGGGCTAGTTATCATTGGAGCTAAAGTAGTTTGTACACTTGGTCTTCTCAGCTCAAATCTTAGATCAGAATCTCCTATTGATAATATACTCATAGTTCCTAAAACATGCTCATAAGATTTGTTAAAACAGTTGGTAACTAAATCAAGATCAAATAGCCAATCAGGACCAGAACTTTTCACACTGGGTGTGTGCTCATTGAAGGTCACATTAGCTGACTCCTTAACTACTCTGGTTCTAAGATTGTATACTCTATAAGCCTTGTCTTGGGAGGAGTATCCAATGAAATGTCCATTATTTGATTTCTCATCAAATTTGGCTATTTGATCCTTGGTATTCAAGATAGTGCAAAGACATCCAAATGACCTAAGGAAACCAATAAAAGGTCTCCTTTTGTGCCACAGTTCATAAGGAGTCTTACTATGAGTGTTGACTACTAAAACTTTGTTTTGCACATAACAAGCAGTGTTAACTGCCTCTGCCCAGAAGGTGATGGGAAGTTTGGAGTCGGACAACATGGTTCTTGTAGTTTTGTTAAGTGTTTTGTTTCTCCTCTCAGCAATATCATTTTGTTGAGGAGTATTGGGAGCACTATATTGTCTTGTAATACCCTTTTCATCATAAAATGTATCAAGGAACTGGTTTTTAAATTCGATTCCTTGATCACATCTTATAATCTTGACCCTGTGATCATATTGATTCTCAATTTTTAGAATGAAACTCTTCAAGATCTCAGGGGTCTCATCCTTAGTTCTAAGAAAGAAGACCCAAGTTTATCTTGTAAAGTCAACTGTGATCACCAAGCAATATGAGGTCCTTCCTAAACTCATTACACTGGTAGGGCCAAAGAGATCCATATGTAATAAGTATAAGGGTGTAGTGATGGAGTTTATTTCCTTTGGCTTGTGAGATACCTTGTGTTGCTTCCCTTTATCATCACTTGTAAACTCTTTCTTTGGCATTCCATTTACCAAATCATTCTTAATTAATTTGTTAATGTTTTTAAACTTTACATGGCATATTCTTTTATGCCAAAGGAAAGACTCATCACTAGTGGCTTTAGATAGAAAGCAAGAAACTTCACCTGAAGGGGATGTTTCTTGCAAGTCCATCTTGTACATGTTCCCTCTCTTGGGGGCTTTGAGTAGGATATGCTCTTGAGGAATGACCACCCCTGGCTTGAGAACAATGCACCCATGCTCAGTGAAGAGCATGTTATGTCTCTGATCACAAAATTGGGATACACTCAGAAGATTGTACCCAAGCTCCTTAACAAAGTTTACCTTCTCAATATTGAGCTTACCATTTATGACCCTGCCCCTTCCAGTAATGTAACCACTAGATTCTCCTCCAAAAGCAACTGACCCTCCATCAATTCTTTCAAAGTTTTGAAGCAAAGAGCCATTGCCTATCATGTGCCTGGAACAGCCACTATCAATGATCCATACATTCCTTTTGGTCTTGAGTTGTTCCTGTACATAAAGAAAAGGTTAGTTACATTTGGAAACCTAAGCCTTCTTGGTCTTGGGCTTGTCAAAGTGAAAAGAAGATAATGAAACAGTAATTGATCCTATATGCAAGTTCTAAGGATCATTTGCTGTTGTTGATGAAGAACTTTCAATCACATGGCCTTCCTTCATCTTCCACACCATCTTTGGAAGACTAGACTTGGCCTTCAATGCTTTGGAAGTTTTGATGACTTTAGAAATTTTGGAGACTGAACGTTCAGAAGCTTTTGTATCCACTACAGCAAACATCAGTACTTCGGAAGCATTCCCTTTCTTTCGAGACCAAATTTTCTTCTGAAGGTAAATTTTCACTTATCTTCTTCTTCACTTTGGAGCTTCCGAAAGGAAGACATTTTCCTTCCGAAGCTATTTTTTTCTTTTTCTTCTCAGAAGTTTTCTTCTTGTTCATATGGATAGTACTTTTAGGATTGTGGATACAATCCTTGGCAAAGTGAGAAGTGCTACCACACATGATGCATTTAGTTGGCATACTTTTGAGAGTCTTCTTTTGAGAGGGAGGCTGAGCCTGATCATTTTCCACTTCCTTCTTCACCTTTTCATATGATGCAGCAGGCTTCTTGGGATGAGGCTTGCTCTTGGAACTAGATAGTTCAAGCTATGCAGCAGTGATGCACACTTTATCAGCCTTCCTCTCTTGACCAGGATGATTTGGACATGAACTAGGATTCCCGGTACAAGAATCCATAGTTGAGTCTTTAGCCTTTACCACTTTAAATCCAGCAGAGATAAAAACTTGCTTTTGCTTGGAGTTGAAGATGGCCTTGATCTCTTAGGCTTTATTGGATTTTCTTTTAGCAGCCCTAATCAAGTTCTTCCTTGCAGACTTGGTCATCCTTGATTCATTCTTCTCTCCAAGAGAATGGTGTCCTTCTTAGGATAACCCTTGTCACTCAACTCAGGTTCATCCTTCACCATCTCCTCTTCATCTTCATCCTTCTCTTGGATAGGATCAATGGAGGGCAGCTCATCTTGACAAGTTCCACTCCTTGGATATCTAATAGATAGGAGTGTGTGTGGATGAGCTATCTCACTTGATCCTAGTCCCTGCCTGTTTTGATAACAAACTTTTGCATGCAAGGATGAGGATATTATGTTCTTAAAGGTTTCCTCTTCAAGAACACATTTTTCTACCTTGGCTTTGCTGATCACAAGCTTAGCCTGGCATTCAGTCAATTTAATAATGAGATCCTTGATCTGAGTCCTATAATTTGTATGTTCATGCTTAAAAGTTGAAATGGTTTTATTTAAATCTTCTATTCTGAGTTTATAGTCATTTTCAGCTTTTTTAAAATCAGCTTTTAAAATACTTAAGAACTCAAGGTCAGATCTCACTTCCAAATTATATGACTAATACATGTTAACTTTAGCAATGCATTCAGGGGTACATAGATGTTCCAATACCTTAGCTTCTTCATGATCAACCATCAGTGCTTGGTTTGGAGAGGCATCTTCCACCTGAAAGCTCCAGTCAAAGGGTCCTTCTTCAACAGTAATAGCAGCATGTTGTTTGGGTTAGCTTGGCTTCTCAAATCTTGGAGCTGCATCAGTGTAGTTTGGTCCGGTTTGTGCTTGGCCACCATTTGTCCTTGGTGCCTTGCACTCTCTAGCAAAGTGGCCCATCTGGTTACAGTTGTAAAACTTCACTTTGCTTTTGTCCAGTCCAAATTTTCCACTGGCCACATTGCTGGGAAACTTTCTCCCTGTCCTCTTGTAGAACTTCTTGGCCCTGTGAGTGAGAAGAGCTATCTGCTGGACTATCTCCATGTACACCAAATCATCTGGATGGATATAGTCCAAGTCTTCAAGAGTGAAGAGAAAGTTTCCACAACTTTCATCAGTAGACATAAAGGCTTATGCAAAGCTTATCTCTTGGAATGGGCTTCCTTGGATGTAGCTCTCAATTGGTATCTCGGGGAAGGTGATGAAAGGACCCTTTTGTGAGTTTTCAGGGAAGCATATAAGATGATGCTGTGGTTCTATGCTATCCCTTTCAACCACATGAAGAGTTGAACTCTGCTAATTGTTGGAAGAGTTGCTTAATGGATTTTGCATGTTTATCTCCATCTGGTAGCCACTGAGGATTACATACAGCTCTGTGAGAGTAAGGGTAGAGAGGTTCTTATTTCTCTTGATGGCCACACAATAGTGAGTCCATTGTCTGGGAAGAGAGAACATGAACTTCTTCACTATGTCTCTATTCTCAAGTTTTACTCCAACATCAGTCAGAGTGTCCACAATCTTAACTTACCTGAAGTATTGTTGAGTCATGGTTTCACCTGTCTTATAGGTGAAGTTCTCAAACTGCTGCTTCATGAGGTCTTTCTTGTTCTCTTTGGCTTCCTCAAACCCTTCATACATGAGCTTCAGTGCATCCAAGAGCTCTTTAGCAGTCTTGCACTTCTTGAAGCCTCTATATATGGAGTTAGGAAGAGTAGTTTGGAGGGCGGTCATGGCTTTCTGATCTACATCAATCTTCTTCCAATCTTCTTCAGAGTAGTCAGCTATTTCCTTTGGTATCATCCCACCTCCAGTAGTGGCTGAAGAGGTGCTTGGGATGTGACGTTCTTCGACAACAAATCTCCACATCCTACTATCTTGAGACTTGATGAACCCTTCCATACGTTGGCACCAAGTATCAAAGTCATCAGGAGTGATTAGTGGAGACTTTGTCATAGTACCGGTTTCCATATCAGCTTTAGCAAGAGCTGTTATTTGAGTTTTTAAGTGTTCTGTGAAACTGAAATGATCAAGGATGGTAAAATCTTACAATCAAGAGCCTGAAATGCTCTGATACCAATTGCAGGACCGGTGAAGGGTGGTCAATGCAATAGTTTCACAAGGTGGAGAGATATGAAACACTTAGCAGATCAAATAGGGAACCAGATAGATGATACAAAGAACACAAGTAAAAGAACAAGAATAAGAACACTCAAATATGGGTTTCAAGAATGATGTATATTACTCTCAAGTTCTTACAAGTGTTATAAAGCATACATTAAGATACAAGTACTTGAGACACTTTATACTACATCCTATAGTTGGCCATACTTTGAAGGCCAGCTGGATACACTAATCTAGACAACAAGATCAATGTAGACTCAAAAGGCAAATTGCTTTTTGACTAGTGACTATGACATGTCATAGCTCACATCCTTATCTATTAAAAAAAGGATAAAAGTACATATTTGGAAAGTTATAGACAAAAGATCTTAATCTACAGTTGACAAAAGCATGGACTTTTCACCAACTCATATAAGTTGGTGAGTCTTTAGAGTGGCAGCGAAAAGTGGTTCAGCTTTTGTCAAAAGATGACTCAAAGAAAGCATGTCTTCTCTGTCTTTGGATGAAATCAGTCTTTGGCTTCGGAAGACTTTGTCTTTCAAGCTTCCGAAGACTTTGTCTTTGAAGTTTCGGAAGACTTCATATTTGGCTTCGGAAGATTTGATACATAACATAATTCACTGATTTGTGTCAAATCTTCCGAAGTAGCTTCCATGTTGTAACACACCGAATTTTATTTAAAAAAGGAGAAAAGAAAAGTATCTAGAAAGAAAGGAATATGGGCATAAAGTGGAGGGGCTAAAGTTGTAAAAAGGACAAAACGTTATTATTTTAAAGATTTAAAGGTATGGCCGCCCACTTCTTCTTTCACACCACTATTCTCGGCTGAAAAGGAAGAAAGAAGAAGAACTCTCGGTTCTAGAGATAGAGAGGAGGAAGAAGCTGCAAAAGGTAAGTCTCTTAAGTATATGTTTGGTTTTAACTGAATTCACAGCTTCTTGACCGAAGTTCTTGGTGTTCAGTGGTTGTTTTCGGGATTTTTAATGCTGAAATCATGGGGGAGCTTCGGTGTTTTGCTCGAAGGTTGCTTCAGGTGAGTTTCTAGAACCCTTTTTTTACAGATTTTCAACTTCTTGGGGCTATTATGCATACCGAATAAACGTTTTAAAGAGTTAACCGAATGTTTCTGCAATTTGTTTGAATGATGTTCTGTGATTTAAGTTTTGATGCTGTTTTGGTGGTTAGAATGGTTGTTAGTATGTTTTAAGGGCCTTATTATGTTAGATCTGTGTTTGGGTGGTGTTATAATGTTAATCGAGTGTTTTTGGTAGTTAAGAAATGTTCAGAAAGTTCTCATGCGCCCAACTTATCTCATGCGCCTAACTGTCCTCATGCGCCCAGGGTCATGAGCCCAAATAGTGGACATGCGCCTGAACAGTAGTTCATGCGCCCAGAATAAGGGTTGATGCGCCTAAGTGTTGGCCATGCACCCAAATAGTGTTCATGCGCCCAGAGTTGCCCATGCGCCTAAGTGTTGATGCGCCTAAGCAGGGCTCATGCGCCTGCATAGTGCTAAAGCGCCCAGACTGTTTAATACTTAGAATTTTTATGCTCATGAGATTGAAATGTTCCATGTGCCTCATTTTGGACTTAGGATTTTCTAGGGGCTTTAAGAGGGAGATATTTGAGGTAGGTCCTGTTATGATGTGATGGCTTATGCTTGATGTATGCATGATGATGTGATGAGGTTGATGTGTGTGTGTGTGTGTGTGATGTGTTATCTTTCTTCGTTAAACGATTTTCAAAACGTATGTATTATGGTATGTAATACGTTATGTATTATGTTATGACTTTACGTGGTATGATGTATGAATGTGTGTACGTAAAGTATTATGTAACGAAGTGAAAGATAACGATAATGAAAAGTGGAACGTGATGAACGAATAAAGTCTTGCAAGCGATGAATGGAGGTGCACGACCATGTTGTCGTTAGCTCAACTATGTCCGGTTTAGCTAACCCGAAGGATGCACACAGGGAGTCTAATAATGACTCGAAGGGGGTCTAATCCTTGAGGTTGACCCGAATGATGTCGTGATGCATGCCCCGGTACTGTGTCGGTCTTCGGACATGAGTTTGGGGTTTGTTTACAGGCCTCGGCACAGTATTAGTCTTCGGACATGAGTCGGGGGTGTTGCAAACAGAGACAGGGTCCTTGTCGCGTACCCCAGTACTGTGTCGGTCTTTGGACATGAGTCGGGAGTTTGTTTACAGGCCCCGGCACAGTATCGGTCTTCGAACATGAGTCGGGGGTATTGCATGAGATAGGATCTGATTAATGGTAAAAGATGTAATGAACGAACGAATGAACGATGATGAAGATAATAATAAATATTATCAATGTGTACGTATAATGTGTGATCGCGTACGATTGTGAAGGTTATGATTTAACGAAAGTAAAGTATTTTATTTATAAAACTAGAACTCACTCAGCGTCGCTGACTTTTTGTATGCATGATAGTTGGCAGGTATTTTGTTGATGCTGAGGAGTTGCAGGCATGGATGCATACGCTACTGGGGACGTTTTGAGGCTGGCATCCACATTTTGATATGATGTTGTATTCTGAAATGTAAACGATTTATGTAATGAGATAACATGTTTTAATTATTAATGAAAGTTTTTAAATTCTGCTGCAAAAGTAATGTATGTTTTAAATATTTTATGCGATGACGGCCCAGCTGTGAGTGTCCCAGGAACGGGGCCTTACACATGTACTTCAGTTTTGCATGTTGAGAGATCTTGGTTGTTCTTTGGTTGCATCAGCCTCTAAGAGTATTCCTTACAGGTCTCTTGAAGTTATTCAACTTTGTTTTCAAGATCCATTGCCCTTCCTGTAGATTGTTGAAGAGTTGTAAGTTGTTGTTCTAAGGAAGTAACTCTTGCAGCTTGTTGTTTGACACCTCAGAGACTCTTTCTACTAAAAACTTCAGCAGACAGTTCTCAAATTTGAGAACTATGGCTCGTTCAGCATAACCTTAAAGCCTTGCATTTGCAGCTTGTAAAGTATTCCGTTTTTAGCAAGCTCAAGGTTATGGGCTGCCAATTCATGTATTTGTTCTGGACTTTCCTCATCCACAGTTATGGAATCCTTAGGAGATGAGTTCCTAGGTAGAACCTCTACACCCTCACTACTAGATGTGGTTTCTTGGCGCCCTAGATTCCTCTCCTCAAGGAATGACTCCAAAGAGACGTTCTCAAGGTGAGTTGTCATGGTTAAGGTCTTAAAAATGTTATCTCTATCCTGTAAATCAATTGATGAATTAGCAGTCGATACAACCTCTTTCACATTGATCCTTTCTTCCCTAGGATCAATCTCTTGTGATAAAGGTTGTGGGTTAGATGCTTCTACAAACACATCAGTCTCCACTATCTGTAGTGTATAGGAAGGGGGAGACAATGGGTCATGCTGAAGTATAGTGTAAACATCTTCATCCTAGGAAATAGACATGTGTATGAGAGATTAAAGAGCTAAGTCTAATGACCCGGGATGTGAACCAATTACTAATGAGACTTCTTCTTTAGAAGTTATCTTAGTAATATGGGTATCCCTTTTTGGTTGCTCAATAGAGTGTTGGGACTCTAATTGAGGGCTAATAGATTAGGCTTGGGTCTGCTCAGAAGAAGGAAGATAAACCTTCTTCTTTGAGCTTTGTTTAAGTGTGGCTGATACGTTTGACTTGACTGGGACCCTTCCCAGTCTTGCCTTTTTAAGGGGAGGTGATTTGGGTGTCTGCATCTTCTCAGTAAAAGATATAGGGATTTGATTTTGTTAATGTGCTTTATGCTTTGTAGTAGAGGGTATGGGATTAGCAATGGTGGATGTTGCTATGCTGCCACTCTAAGACTCAGTGTCCTTACGCATGTGTGCTAACAGGGGAGTGACCTTCCTAGAATAATATTTTGGAGTGGCCATGAACTTTGAGAAGATAGCTTTGTTTTAAGTTTCTAAGGCATGAACAACTCCTTCAATTTTAAGTTTTGTGAGAATCCAGGGATCGACATATGAATTATCAGATTTGATTTTAACAAGTATTGATCGCTGAATTACCAATACTTGCTGTTTAATTGATTAATGAACTTGAAATTGATCAAACAATATAAAGAACAATCAAAATATAATAATAATCAAACCACGATTGCTCAATAATTACAATCAATTGATTGTAATGTTTCTGTTGCTATTGATTCTATGGTTGTGATTGTTATATGATCTGATGTTGCTTGATCGTATGTTCTTCGATCTCTCGTTACACGTTCTTGATCTCTTGTTATATAGAGATCTTATTCTGTTCCTAAAACATTGCTAATCTTTCGCTATCCTGTTGGTATAATTAAGCCAACTTCCTATAGCTATCCGAATCCTTGCCACGTTTATCGGCATAGGAGTTCGTGATTTATAATGAAATAAATACAAATAATATTGTTGATGTGACGTGTTATCTTTGCTTGAATTATATGTCTTCTGCCATCATTAATATTGTTGATCTGCCACGTAGACTTGTTGACTTTCCGTTGACTACTTGATGATGCGGAATCATTTAAGTGTTAAACAGTCTTCCGTAGGAATTTATTCTTCCATAGGAAATTTGTCTTCTGTAGCAAAACTTGGTCTTCAGTGCTCGTTCTTCTGTGATTGTGCTTCCGCAGGAGTTCTTGTTCTTCAGCAGCAAGCTCTCCTTCAGCAGCTCCACTTGATCTTTGGACTTGTTTAGCTATTGTTGTTCTTTCGCAGGAGATCTACGGATGTACACTTCAGTTGTATTACTGAGAACATCTACGGAAGAGTGATTTGTTCATCCGTAGTTGTTCTAACACTTAGTTAATTTTTCCAAATTGACCAAGTCTCATGTTTTCTGCAATCACACATATATCAACACATATATTATGAGACACATTATAAATTAATGCAGTATAATATATCATGCAGTTCATTAACTCACCATGTAATCAATGCATTATATTATGTCATCAAAATCATAATTACAAAGAGTGATTACAAGAGTTTGATCTATCATCTAAACCTATACAAGACATCTAGACCTAACAATACTCCCCCTTAGGTTTAGACTCTAGTAATCATGGGTTTAGTTCTTTCAGTTCTTGCACTCTTGCCAAAATCTTGGTATTGAAGTAGTTCACGGCATTCTTTTGATCTTCATACTTATACTTGATCTGCCGTCTACTCATTCTCTTCAAAGTCTTGTATTTCAAGCCCAGGATATCCTCTTCAATGGTAAAGGTTGCAACAACACTATTGTTAGATACCACCTCCAATTCATCCTGTTTTGAAATTCTTAGTTCTGTTATGGGCTTTATCTCTATTCCAATCAACTGTCCAGCCTCAAACTTCCTCCTCATATGTGCCTTAGCATGCAACTTGTCAATGACTTGAATTAAGTGAACATATAAGCACATGTCATTCTGAGCTGTTTGATCATGCAGCTTTGGGAAGTATTTGTCATGTAAATATGAGGTGTAGCTTGGGTGCAGGAGTTTGATCTCCATAGGGTCAAATAATCTGATACTTGAGGCTTTCTTCTGGGGAACATTCCTCTATAGCACCGGCTCTTTTGTCTTTTCAACATAACCCTATTCAGTGATAGGGTATGTATACTGATTTCCCTTAATGACTTTGATGGATGCTTCAGATTGATCTTCATAACCAAGTCTTTGCACAAATTCAGCATCAACATATTAAGAACTGGATTAATGCCTCTTCTATCTTAGCTTTCTTCTCTTATGTTCAACATCCTCTCTTTTTGCTTCTTTCATCACATCTCCCTTGAACCTATGACTAAGCTTAGCCATAAGTCCAGAGAAGTCTCTACCTCTTGGAGTGATTGGGTAATTTGTGATAGGGATGTTTTGCAAAGTGATGAGATCAGCATCTGGTAGTGTAAGGAGGGTCTCCACCCATGGAAAGTATTGTACCATTCCAGATACTCTCTTCAGCATAACACAGTCCCATTCTGAATCAAATCTCTAGGCAATGATCTTGTTTTCTTCTGCTGCTTCTGGAGTTGTTATCAAATCAAAAAATTGTATCAATGTAGCCTTCTGCTCTGTAATCTCTCTGACTGTAGTGCCCAGAGGCCAGATCTTGTTGGGAATCAAATCCCTTGGCTCTCTTATTAGATTTTCTGTTCCCCTGTGCATGTCTCTGCTTTCAACTACAATGGGCTCAGCAGAAGCTTGTTCAGATTGTTGTTTGTATGCAGGTTTAGGAGCTCCAGTTCTGAATCTCACTCCTGTGTCTAGCTCAATTCTCATTACATATTCCATCATGCTCCTGAGCTCACCAACTGTTCTTCCTTTGAGTTTATGATGCTCATAATTATGACTTTGTAACCAACAGATCATGTTGTATCTTGTCAGTTTGGCTGTGTCACAATGTCCCAACTCCTTTCTGATCTTCTCCATTGCCTTAAACTTGGAGAAGGTTTCATAGTTGCACACAGGTAGCATCATTCTTGCAGCATCAAACTCTTTTAGTGTTTGAATCAGTTCAGACATGTTCATCTTCTCCACCACTTCATATGGAAACCCATTATTAATTAGGTCCATGAACATTGCAGAGTGAGGTCTTTCTTCTAGAATGTCTTTGGTTGTCAGTAATCCAACATCTTCAACTTCTCGAGCCACTTCAATCGGCTCTTCTTTTGTAAGCTCTTCCCATTCCGCATCACTGTCTTCTTTACTTTGTTCCAATGTGGCTAAATGCTCTGGTGAATCTAGATTCTTTTTGGTGATTCACCAGCACCATCAGTTGTTTTCCCCAGATAATTCCTTTTTCTGCTGTAAGTGATCATGGTTGACTCACTTTTGATATGTTCAGCTTCAAATAACTTCTTCTTTAACCACTCAATCTTATAATCCTTTTCTCTCAGGTGTTCACCTTGTTCATCAACCAGATCATTCAGGGCATCAATCACCTCGTTGTCAATCATAATATCTTCTCTCAGTCTCTTTAGTCTACCTTTTAGTTGAATGATTGACGTATCTTTCTCAGCTATTAGTTTGTCTTTCTCACTCAGCTCCTTCTTCATCCTCCTTAATTTTTCTAATTTCTTGTTGCTCTTGAGGATCAGTTTATTGTACTCAGCTACCAAGTAGCCTTTGCTTACGTCTATCTCTTCTTCTCTCAAATCCTTCTCATCATAAGCTATTATGTCAATGTAAGCACCCTCTCCTTATTCAACTTCCTCAACCACATCTTCCTTTTCAACTTCTATACAGATCTCCTCTGTATCAGCATCATTGTCAGTATCATAAACATCCTCTTCCAGGTTGAGTTCCTCGGTTGGTGTTGGGCTATCAATGGGTTCAGTGGGTGTGGGTGAAGTGGTTGGTTCTAAAGGTGTTGGTGAAGTGATTGGTTCAGTTGATGTGGGTGATAGGGTTGGCTCATTTTGACTTGGATGTGTGGGTGATAGCTGAGGGATCTCCTCATCAACTACTTCAGTTGAAGCAGTGTTGATAGTTATTTATGATAGATCAAGGGAGATAGGTTGTGTGTGTTCACTTGAAAAAGATATCAAGTGAATATGTGGTGATAGTAGATGGGGTTCTTGGTGAGGTGATTTGGGTGGTTCAGCTGCTAGTACTTACTGTTGGGAGTGTGTGGAGGATGCAGCTGATTAACTTTGCTGTTGAGGTTCTTCAACCCACAACAGTTCTTGTGGTATGTCCTCAGTCTCATCTAGCACATGAGCAAAGAGCTGTATATCTCCTCCTTGGTACTGCCCGGTTAACTTGTTGAGGAGTGACCTTCCTAGGTGAATTTGAACAAAGATATCACCCTCTCTTTCAATGCTCCGTAGTTGATCATTGATGATGAGCTGAATGAATCTTGGAAACATGAACATCTTGTTCTCTTTCTGCACACGTATGTGGTCACACAGGCAGTTGAGGATATACTTGGAGTAGTTGTACTTTCTCCCTTCAAATATACCAATGATTCCGAAAGATATATGCGTAGAAAATCTATCCAACCCTGACTACCGGTTGGATATACACTTTAGATAAGTGTGGCATAGGAATCGATATGGTTTGCATAGCCTGCCCTTCTTGATCTCACCATTGTGGTAGTCACCGTCGTATCCCATCAGACCAAACACTTTCTAAATGTATTCATGGTCGAATACATCAGTGTGACCTTCTTCATCATCTCCGAGTTCCAGTGCCCTTCGGACTGCAAGTTCGTCTATTCGTAATTGTTGCGTTCTGATAGTTGCATACACGACTTGTGCTTCATCTTCTTCCTCCATTCTTGCCGTGTTCCAGAAGTTGATCATGTGTGTTTAAAAGATAAGCGGGTCTGCAGTTAGTGCATAGAAGAGTCGTGTTCTTCTCAGGTAGCGGATGATGGTTCTACACTTGTCTTCCATGTCTGGATTTAGGAATGCGCACACGTGTGATCCTTTACAAAACGATTAGCCATAGTGGCTGTGATGTTTGAGCGGTGTGAGTATTGTTTGAGTGGAATGATCGATGTCAAAAAAGGTGAAACGGGTTTTTAGATCAAAGGATTTCTAGGTCGTAAAGTGTTTTGAAAGTGAATAGAAAGGCCAACGGTCTAGGTGCCCTTTTTATACTTTTACTGGCTGTCTAACCTCATCCAAATGACGTGGAACCCATTTACCCTTTTTACCCCTCCGAGGTTATCAATGTCTACAAGTAATTAATATTTATGCAAGGCAAACATTTGTGTTGAACCTTCCGTAAAATATCTACGGAAGTCAAGATTCCTCTGTTTCAATCTGTCTTTCTCAGAACATCTATGGAGAACAGATATCCTGATTTATCCTCCATTTTGGTTGAACACTTCTTTCAAAAGTGATGTTAAATGTTGATAAACTTTTCTTCTGAAGTTAATTTTGTTAAACACTTTCTTTCGAAGTTAATTTTCTTAATTTTGCTGAAAACTTTCTTCCGAAGGTAAAAGTTTAATGAAAAAATATTCAGAAGGAAAATTTTAATTTAACTGTATGAACTAACACATAGTCCATTTGTTGTTTGTTGTTGGACCTTATGACTTTGCTTCATGGCAATTGTGCAAAAGTAGTTAAACACTTTAGATATCCTGCAGCCAAGCCAAGTTAGTGCTCAAGTTCCAATTTTCTTCATATCATTATGTTAAAATTTTAAACTCAGTTTCATGCTTTGACTACTCCCCCTAAATTTGTGATTAATCATAAACTTATGTATTTATCAAAAATTTATAAGAGCATAGCATGAACAGCAGTTAATTTGTCTGACTAATAATCATAGAGAAAATAGAATGTTGTTTATAGCTTATTACAGGCAAACATAGGATATACTAGGGATTATACTATGATCTAGACATTTTCCTGAGTATTACGTGTGAGATTATAGTATACTTGATCTAGTGCTGATTGCAAATTTGTGGATCCGCAGAAATTCAGTCAAGAGTGTATTTTTAACTTATCATGCTGGTTATCATGTTTTGGTAAGAATTAAAGGTAACAAAGATGAACTCATCATTGAAATGGCGTGTAAGTTAGTCCTCCAGAAGTGAATCAAGTTATCACTTTATCACACTTAAACTATGTTCCATAGATTATAAGCTTGATCTTAAGATTTCTTTGAAATCTTATTAATGCTGAGATGATTTTCATGCTCTGGAATAATTATTCAGATTATCACATTGGATTCTTTTAGAGCAGTTCCTTTTGGAACTTTTGATGATCAACACCAGGTCACCAGGTCTTTACTCACGTAAAACAGAGGTGACCTTTGACCCAGGTCTTTGCTCATGCAAAACAGAGGGTCATGATGCAAAAAGATAGAGGTTATAAGGTGTTACAACATAGTAAGTGTGCGTGGGTGTTAACATGATCACATCCGGATTAGACTTACTTGAATGCTTCTCATAATGACTTGTCCACTCTTAGTCACCTTGACTTTATGTTATGCATGACATTGTTTAATTTCCACTCAAGCTGAACCTATTCACATATCAAACACATCTGATCAGTAGGTAGTTGTTAATTGAAGATCAGGAGTGAATGTCAAGTTATAGTGTACTATCATATCCTTAGAATATCACTGCCTTATGTAGTTATTTTTAAAAAAGAATGTGTGCCTTTCTCATATGATTGCAAGTAATGGAAAAATATTTCTATTGTTGTTATGATCTAATCTAAGTTGAGCATGCCTAAGGACTCAATTAAGAAATTAAATCTAACTGAATCAAAGGCTTTAGTGAACAAATCAGCAAGTTGATTTGTTGTGTCCACTTTGATTAACTTGATTAGACCCTTTTCTGAACAGTCCCTCAGAAAATGGTATCTGATTTCAATGTGTTTAGTTTTACTATGTTGTAGTGGATTGGCTGTGATGAACACAGCAACTGAGTTATCTATGTAAATTGGAGTTTGAAGAAAACTATAACCATAGTCAAGTAATTGGTTTTGCAACCATAGAACCTAAGAGCACC
Source organism: Flaveria sonorensis (assembly GCA_025506505.1). Taxonomy (NCBI): domain Eukaryota; kingdom Viridiplantae; phylum Streptophyta; class Magnoliopsida; order Asterales; family Asteraceae; genus Flaveria; species Flaveria sonorensis. The sequence goes on from CM046429.1 coordinate 22,750,835, forward strand.
TAGCTGAAGCAGCTATGTACTCAGCCTCAGCTGTGGACACTGAAACATTAGTCTGCTTTTTGCACTGCCAAGAAACAAGTCTTGGTCCAATGAATTGACACCCTCCAGTTATTGATTTTCTGTCATTGTTACAGCCTCCAAAGTCACTTTCTGAGTAAGAGTACAGTTTGAAGTCTCCTTCTTTGGGATACCACAGTCCAAGTGCTGGTTTCCCTTTGAGATATCTGAAAATTCTTTTTACTGCATTCAAGTGGGACTCCTTTGGATCGGCTTGATACCTAGCACACACACACAGCAAACATTATGTCAGGTCTACTGGCAGTTAAAGTACATTAATGATCCTATCATAGATGTATATAATCTTTGGTCAATAGACTTCCCTGTTGGATCCGGTACAATTTTCTCAATTGTTGATGCTGGTGTTTTGCATGATGAAGACTAAGCAAGGTTGAACTTCTTCAGTATTCGAAGCACGTATTTCTCTTGATTGATGAAGATGCCATCTTGTTTTTGATGTACTTGTAGACCCAAGAAAAAAGTTAATTCTCCCATGGAACTCATTTGAAATTCAGATTGCATCAAAGCTTCAAAATCTTCACACAATCTCTTATTGGTTGATCCAAATATGATGTCATCAACATATATTTGCACAACTAAGAGATCTTGATGTTTATGTTTGAGGAAGAGTGTCTGGTCAATTGTACCTCTTTTGTAGCCATGCTTCAGTAGGAATGAAGATAATGTTTCATACCATTTCCTTGGTGCTTGATGAAGACCATACAATGCTTTGTCAAGCTTGTACACTCGGTGAGGGTAGTGAGGGTCTTCAAAACCTGGTGGTTGGGAAACATATACTTCTTCATCAATTTTTCCATATAAGAATGCACACTTTACATCCATTTGGTAAACTATGAATCTCTTATAAGATGCATATGCTAGAAAAACTCTTATAGCCTCAATCCTTGCAACTGGCGCAAAGACTTCATCATAGTCTATTCCTTCTTCTTGTGTATATCCTTGTGCTATTAGCCTTGCTTTGTTTCTGACAATTATTCCTCTGTCATCTAGTTTGTTTTTGAACAACCATCTTGTGCCAATAGGATATTGGCCTTCAGGTAGATCAACTAGATTCCAGACTTTCTGCTTCCTGAATTGCTGAAGTTCTTCTTGCATTGTCTCAATCCAGCTATTGTCTTTTAGAGCTTCAGTTATGTTAGAAGGAACTACTTGTGATAGAAAGCATGAGAATAGACAAGTATTGGCAGCTCCCCCTTGTCTTCTTGTAGTTCTGCTGTTGAGTTCACCAATCATGTTGTCAATTGGATGATCCTTATGAATTCTAACTATTGGAACAGTTTGAACTTGGATAGATGAATCCAAGTTTGTGATGGACTGATTCTGTTATGATGGTGAGTCAGCAAAATGATCTAACTCCTTAGTATAGTGATATTGCATGGCTGAATGATGTTCTGCATAGACTTGTGTTTCCGCAGATGTGGATATACCTTCCGTAGCAGTTAACGGATCAGCTACAGAGTCTGTAATTGGTGTATCTGCATGTGGCATTGATGTTGGGATGTTTTCTGAAGTGTGAGGAACTTTAGGGAGTTTCAGTGCATCATCTGCAGAAGTGGGAACATCTACGGAAGTGGAAGGAACCTCTATGGAGGGAGGTACTTCTGAAGTAGATTGTACTTCTGTTGATGTAAAAGTTTCAAGGACATCAGACATGTCTTTACTTTTTTGAGATAAAGCACCAGGATCATTGTGTCTTTGAATATCTGTGTGAACTTGTCTTGGTGGATCAGCAGTCAATGGTACACCCATGTTTAGAGGAACATAAGGCTAACATGTATCCGTAGCACCTGTCACATTTAGATAGCCAGTGTTAAATGAGTTAGTTAATGCATCTATATCAAACAACCAAGATGACCCTTTCACAGACTGTGTAAACAAGGATTCATCAAATGACACATTAGGAGTTTCTTCCATAATGTTATCATGTGGGACATATACTTTGTATGACTTAGATGTTGAGGAATACCCGACAAAGAAACCATCATATGCCTTTTCAGCAAACTTTCTTAATTGTTCTTTAGTGTTTAAGACAGACACATGAAACAAAGCTCTAAGATATCCTATGAAAGGTTTTCTTTTAAACAAAAGTTCATAGTGTGTTTTGTTGTGTTCTTTGACTATTAATGTCTTGTTTTAAACAGTGTATGTTATATTCACTACTTCAACCCAAAATGTTATTGGTAGCTTTGAATCAGCCAACATTGTTCTTGCTGCCTCAATTAGAGTTCTGTTTCTTCTTTCAGCCACTCCATTCTATTGTGGAGTTCTTGGAGCACTAAATTGCCTAGCTATGCCTTTGTACCTGCAAAATGAGTCTAAGACCTAATTAACAAATTCAGTTCCATTATCACTTCGTAAAATTTTGACTTTTAGATCAAGTTGATTTTCTATCTTGGTGATAAACTCCATTAATATTTCTGATGTTTCACTTTTGTGTTTTAAGAAAAATACCCAAGTGAATCTAGTGAAATCATCAACAATCACCAAACAGTATTGTCTTTTTCCAATGCTTAATACATTAGTTGGACAAAAAAGATCCATGTGCAATAACTTCAATGGTGTTGTGTTAGTGTTAATTGTTTTAGATTTATGTGACACTTTGTGTTGTTTTCCTTTAGAACATGATAGACAGTGATTAGAACAGAAAAATTCTTTCTTAGGAACACCAATGACTAAGTCATTTTTCACCAGTTTATTCATGTTTTTCATGTTGGAGTGAGCCATCCTTCTATGCCACAGTTGAGATTCATCTTCTGATGATTTGGAAATCAGGCATGTTTCTTTACTTGTTATGGTTGTGTTGTTCATGTCCAACACATAAGTGTTGCCTTTTCTTGGTGCTTTGAGAAGGATCTAATCTTCTGGAATTTTGTAACCTGGCTTGAGAATGTAATAATTAAAGTTAACAAAGAAAGTAGTATAGTTTTGATCACAAATTTGAGATACACTTGGTAAATTAAATTGTAAATTTTCACAAAAATTGACTTTCTTAAATTTGAGAACTCCATTGGTTACCATTCCTTCACCAGTGATTTTACCTCCCTTCTTATCCCCACCAAATACTACATATGAAGCATTTTTATGTTTGAAGTCATGAAGGAGAGAACAGTTTCCTGTCATGTGTCTGGAACAGCCACTGTCAACATAGCACTTGTTGTCAGTCCTCCTTGGATGTTCCTGCAAAACATAATGAACTTAATTAGACCGAGGAGCCCAAGCCTTGATGGTCTTGGGCTTGCCATTATTATTTAATATAGTAACTTTCTCATGAATGAGCCTTGATGTTTCTAAATTAATTTTAATATCAGTTGATTCATTATGTTTTGTTTTGGGTGAGGATAATTTTGGTGATGATGTTGAGGTAATTTTATCTTGATTCATACTGACTTAGTCGGTCATTCCTTCCTTCAGTGCCTTCTTCTTTGATCCTGATGTTGAGGATTGCCCAGAAAATGTTTCTGCATCCTTTGATTTAAACTGAGGTAGATGATTGCCTTTGTAAAGTGATCAAAGAAGTCATCATCTTCTTCAAGTGCTACCTTTTTGTGAGGTGTTTTGCTTTGAAATTGTTGTTTATCCTTCTTTTTCTTTGTTTGCATCTCAGCAACTGTTATCCTTATCTTGGAAGTTTTCTGCTTTTGTTGTTGCTTCTTTTGTTTTGAGACTGTTGAATCATCATCCTTAGAAGATTGTGAATCTGATTCAGTGGTCTCTGCTAGCTTCTTCTTGAGGATCTTTGTTTTGTTCTTTTTGTTGAAGAAGCATTCCTGAGTTGAGTGATTGTGTTTGTTGCATATTGCACAATATTTGTTAAAGTAACAATCAGATGTCATGTGATTGTTCATATTACATATTGAGCAATAGCTGCTGAAGTAGCACTCTTCTGTGTTGTGATTATGCATATCACACCATTTACAGTACTTCTCTTCAGCTTCACTATCAGAAGCAGCCTTTACCTTTGCCTTTTTCTTACTTGGTGCCTTCTTTTGCTTCTTCAACTCCTTCACCTTGTTGATGCTGGATGAAGCTTCAGCAGATTCTTTCTTATTCCGTATTTCTTCTACGGATGATTGTTTATAAATTTTCACAGATTTTACAGCTTTCTCAGACTGCTTCCGTAGGAGATCTGCTGAAGTGAATTTGTTATCTTCCGAAGCTCTTTTTGCTTATTTTCTTTTGTTTTGTTTGTTGAGAGCATGAATGCCTTCATTCAGTTGACCAATCCTTGTGTAAATGGTCTTTAGCAGATTTCTTTGTTTTGGTGGGTAAGGGAGCTTGATTTCATCCAACACTTTGGGAATTAGATGTTCATTTAAAACAGTTTTACCATTACCCAAACCAGTATTATGAGGCTCATTATTATCCTCATCCAGATCATCACAGTTATCATAATCAAATTTTGATTGACTTTGTTTTGAAAGTTCTGATTTTGATGATTCAGTTTTAAATGATTCAGTGTCATTAGTTACATTATTATGATTTTTATCCGTTGACTCAGATTTAGTACTAGACACAAAGTGATTAGATAAGTTGTTAGTCATGGACTCAGGTAAAGGAGTGTAATTATCATTTACTGGTGGTGCAACAGCATGAAATCCCAAACCTGATCTGTTCTTTAACTCAATATGAGAGTTTAATAGTTTCTCATACTGCTGTGATGACAGTTGGAATTTTTGAAGTTTCACTTCAGTAGATGCATGATCTGACATAGACTTAGTTAAAGACGTAGTCAAATGCTCAACTTGTGCTTTCAAATTGTAATTTTCAGACAAAAGTTTATCTAAATCCTTTTGTAAAGAATTGATTTTGACTTGATAAAGTTTATGTTCTCTTACATGTGATTCATTTAAAAGTAGAGTTTCTTTTACTTTATCAGCTAATTGTTGAGCATGTGTTCTATATCTTTCAACTGCGTCAATACAAGTGGAAGAACATAACCTTCCTCTTACCTCTGTGGCCATTGGTGGAACTTTGTTTTCCATGTTAGCCATTAAAGCTTAATTTTCCTCCAGTACTTCCTTTTCGTACATGCTCCAATCACAAGTACCATCCTGCAAAATAATTAAACCAGATTCTTTAGCATTATTAGTACCTGTAGTATTGCTTGTTGTTGGTGGGGATGAATTGGTTAGTTGAGCTTGTGTAAAACTTCTTTGACTAGGCTGTCTTGAGTCATTTGATTGTTGTTGATTGCTGTTACACTCCCTTGAGAAGTGTCCATATAAATTGCACTTAAAGCATCTTACTTTGGACTTGTCAATACCAATTTTAGTTGATCTTCCTCCTACAGACAATCCTTTGTTCCTCTTCATGTACATCTTGGCTCTGTAGGCGATCATGGCCATTTGCCATTGTAGATCCATCTCTTCTACCACATCAGGATGAAGTTCTTCTAGATCTTGTTAACAGAAGAGGGTAGGAGTCAAAGTGCTTCCTAGATAAGCCTGAAAGCTTGAACTAAAGGCTGCAAAAGCAGCTTTCTATTCTTCTGATTCTAGAACCAGAGTAATTGGTTCTGTTTGATTGTTGTTCTTTTTATTCTTGGAGTCATCAGCTTTTCCTTTGGGCTTGCTGTGCTGATTGTTTTGAGTACTTGATTTGGAAGACTTGGCAGCATAAAAGCTTGTTTCTTCTTCATGTTCACTCTCATCACAAGAGTTATCTTCATCTTTATTGGAGATGAATGCACTTCCAGCATTCTTTAACTCTTTGAATTGATAAGGTGCTATAGGTGCTTTCACACTCTTGTTTCTGGTCTTTTCATCTAGCTCCAAAGCTTCAACCTTCACCACCAGTGTGTCTAGTCCTATTGCCTTCAAATCAATAGTGTTCTTGAACATCAACACAGTCTGTGTCCAACTTTCTGGTAAGGCATGAAGCATCTTTTTGTTCAGCTCTTCATTGCTATACTTAAGTTCAAAGATGTTCATCTCTATAACAAGTTACATAAATCTATGCAATTGTTGAGGAACTGACTCACCCGCAATATGATGAAAGGTTTCATATTGTGAACGAAGAGTATCCTTCTTTATGCTCCTAATCTCGTCACTTCCTTCACACAATGTGTGCAGTATTTTCCATAACGAGTGAGCTGTTTTGTATGATTCACACCTGATCAAAAGATCTTCAGGTAAAGCCATAGTAAGCATACTATAGGCTTTGATGTCAATCTTGACTTTCTTAGCATCATCAGGTGACAGATTTTTCAGACTTATGGGTTGATTATTATCCTTATAATCCGCTCCTAACGCAGGTGGAATATATGGTCCTTCAATAATCAAAACCCATAAATCAGAATCTGTATAATTAACATGATTCCTGAACCTGATTTTCCAACTTTTGAAATCAGATCTGTTTTCCAGTTTAGGAGGTTGATAAGCACCAACAACTGAATTACTCATGTTAATTACTTTTGAAAAAGCAACAACTCTGTTTTAGCAAAAATCGATTAAACAAATCAAACCGATAGATCAATTGATCTGGATCAATGAGCACCAGGCTCTGATACCACTTATGAGAATCCAGGGATCGATATATGAATTATTAGATTTGATTTTAACAAGTATTGATCGCTGAATTACCAATACTTGCTGTTTAATTGATTAATGAACTTGAAATTGATCAAACAATATAAAGAACAATCAAAATATAATAATAATCAAACCACGATTGCTCAATAATTACAATCAATTGATTGTAATGTTTCTGCTGCTATTGATTCTATGGTTGTGATTGTTATATGATCTGATGTTGCTTGATCGTATGTTCTTCGATCTCTCGTTACACGTTCTTGATCTCTTGTTATATAGAGATTTTATTCTGTTCCTAAAACATTGCTAATCTTTCGCTATCCTGTTGGTGTAATTAAGCCAACTTCCTATAGCTATCCGAATCCTTGCCACGTTTATCGGCATAGGAGTTCGTGATTTATAATGAAATAAATACAAATAATATTGTTGATGTGACGTGTTATCTTTGCTTGAATTATATGTCTTCTGCCATCATTAATATTGTTGATCTGCCACGTAGACTTGTTGACTTTCCGTTGACTACTTGATGATGCGGAATCATTTAAGTGTTAAACAGTCTTCCGTAGGAATTTATTCTTCCATAGGAAATTTGTCTTCTGTAGCAAAACTTGGTCTTCAGTGCTCGTTCTTCTGTGATTGTGCTTCCGCAGGAGTTCTTGTTCTTCAGCAGCAAGCTCTCCTTCAGCAGTTCCACTTGATCTTTGGACTTGTTTAGCTATTGTTGTTCTTTCGCAGGAGATCTACGGATGTACACTTCAGTTGTATTACTGAGAACATCTACGGAAGAGTGATTTGTTCATGTTCTAACACTTAGTCAATTTTTCCAAATTGACCAAGTCTTATGTTTTCTGCAATCACACATATATCAACACATATATTATGAGACATATTATAAATTAATGCAGTACAATATATAATGCAGTTCATTAACTCAACATGTAATCAATGCATTATATTATATCATCAAAATCATAATTACAAAGAGTGATTAAAAGAGTTTGATCTATCATCTAAACCTAAACAAGACATCTAGACCTAACAAGTTTATTACTCAATTCTTCTTATAAAATCAGTTGAATGAATTTAGGATGAATTTAGGGTACATTAAAAAACATAAATTTAGCAGCAACAGTTATATTTTTACAAAGATTTTGAAAAATAAAGTTTAAAATATCATAACTCTGCTATTTGACAAGACCATGGATAATCCCTACTAAATCCAATGGTACTTGATCCTATCCACTCGACTTGTTTAACAAGCCGTGTAAAAAGATATGAAGTATGATTATCCATTTGTGATATACCAGTGATTTGAAAAAGGTGGATGTTGGGAGGGGTCTTTCATATCAAATCTCCTTGAAAGTGGCACTCACCACTTCTTTAGAGAAAGAAGATTCACCGTTTGCATCGTTCATCTTCAGATGTTGTTGAATTTTTGCACATTCAGATGTTGTTGAATTTTTGCACAGGAAATGGTGATCTCCAGCCCTTGCACCATCGCGGTAAGGACCTTTGTTCCATGTTCCCTTTGAATGGAACATGTATTCCAGAATTTCTGAATGTGTGTCTTATATATCACCGGTCCTACAGAGATTGCAAAAGAATAATTGCTATTAAGTACGAATTAAAGAATTGGATCATAGACAGGATCACCAATGGGTTGAAGTGATGTGGTGATGTTGTGATTCGATCTGAATTCTAGGTTTTGAGCAGGCATGAAAATATTTTTAATTGTCTGTAGGGTTTAAAAGATTGAAGGGTTTTGAGAGGGTTTGCTTTTAGACGAAGATTAAAGATGATGATGGTGGGACAAACATAGATTTTAACAGTTGTGGGTAGTATATAATAGTGTTATTTTAAAAATTTTACCACCGTAACTGTAAAATCCGACGGTGCTGAATTCTTGAGTCAACGCCCACCAACTACAACTAAACTTCCTTCTCCCCATTAGTGATTCACGGTGAACAATAACTGGGTCTAGTCATTCCCTTTCCTCTTCCTCCCTTGGTGCTGACTTTGTATCCCCTAATAGCTAAACAGAATGGCGACGTCTTAAAAGAGAATGCACTTAAACATTATATAATAAGAAGTGTTGCAAAAATCGATGCCTGATTAATAGATAATTGGTCATTCACATATTAGATTTCAGCTAATCACTCAATTAATCATTCAAATGTCAAAATCGAATAATAATCAGAGAAATTGGTCAAAGTTAGTCAAATTTTGTGTCAAAATTGCCCAAAAATTAGAGAAAATCAGTCAAATTAGTCAAAATATGGTTAAAGTTAAAAAATTATATATATAGTATTGAGAAAATATTGAATATATATACTTATAAATTTGATAATTAACATATAAAACTTTAATCCGATAAATTTTGATTAATCCGTAGTTGGCATCCCACCGACTGACTAGTGCCTACAAATTTTTACAACCATGATCATAAGTAGTTTGATATAATATCGAATGTGTTACTTTCATTTGTTGCCGGTCAACTAAAACTATTTATTCAACTAGCTTTTGCTAATGTGTATTTTGTTGTAGTGTCCAAGCACGTTTATTTTCCTGTTATTTTCTCGCCAAGAAAACACTGCTATTCTAACAATGTTCGCAGGTATACAACCGCAAATTACGATTATAATTTACCTATATGTTAAAACTTAATCAGAATGAATAGTCATTTGAAAGATGTGATGCATTGTGTACAATCTTTTGATGCAAGTACCACTTATCTTGCCTTTTGTGCAACCCTGAGCTGTTGTTTGTCTCTCCTCTTTTTAAATAGAGATTCCCCTGCCTCCTTTTGTTCTAGAGAGAGACCAGGGGGTTTCCCACCGATGTCGCCACCACTTATCCCACATTTGTTGTCGCCCGTTAAGCCACCGGCGGCGAACAAAGATACAGGTGTTGGTATGTCTTCTCCCCAGTTTAAATAGGGTTTCCCATGTTGCATGTCCCCTTACCTTCTAGAGAGAGAGGCGATTTCGCGCCTGTTTTGCCACCACTGATGCCATATGTGTTCCCGCTGGCAACGAAAGGAGGTAGTAATACCGGTGTGTCCCCGTTGCTGCTGACAACATTTGGGTTGAACGGAGGTCGGCATGGTGGCGTACCCGTTGGGTTTCGATTTTTGTGGTATCCCTTTTAGTGGGGATTTGGTTTTTTCTTGGTGGTGTAGGAGGCTGTCGTGTGTCGACGGCTATGTTGGCGGCCTTTGGGTTGGTCGGTCGTCATTGACCTCTATCTTTTCTGGCAAGGATGGTGACACAATCTCCCTACCTGATTCGTTATCTTCTTTCTAATTTTTGTTTTTCTGCACCTTTTTGTATAACTATGGTTGTGTTCGATTACAGTTGGTTGTTGGGTTCGCGGTGTCTGTCCGACACTGACGATCAGTGATGGTGTCCTATTCCTCCCCCCTACTCTGAGCCTTGGGTGCCTATCAAACGTATTTGTTTGTATCGTTTATTGCTATGAAGTGCAAATTGCATTGTTACACGTTGAAAACACATGCAACGCGCGTGTTGGAATACACCTAGTTATGTAAAAATGTCATATACCTCATCAATGACAAACTTGCTAATATCATTTTTAAGTGATAAAGAAAGAAAAAAAAGTTAGGGTAATGTTGCATTGTGAAAACCTGAAGAGGACTAACAGGAAAACTATGGCGCGCTAACTCGACTATGATGTGGTGAAGACGAGAAGAATAATATTACATATCCCAAATAATTCATATCTCCTCCAATAAAAAAAAAATCACATCTTTCTTGTAAAGTTAGGCTTGTATGCCAGATTTACATATCTCATTCACATGCGTCCCTAATAAAAACAACACAGCAACAAAACAAAACTAAACAATTTTCGTAGATCCAATCGTCCTCATTGATTCATCCCCGATACAAACAAAGTCGTCCTCTCGTGATCCAAAAGGCCAGGTGTTCAACATCAAACACACACACACACACAAAGATCTGAAACCCCTTTTTCTTTTCACTTTCTCCGATCAAAATCAAATTCATCCGATCGATTTCAATCGAACAACAATGTCTTCAGCTTCAGGGTTCAGCGGTGATGAAACCGCCCCTTTCTTCGGTTTCCTCGGTGCAGCTGCCGCCCTCGTCTTCTCCTGTACGTCATCAAACCCCTAACCCTAATTTGTTCCAGTCAATATCGTCTTAATTGCTAGTTTGAACGTTTGATTAGAAATTAACGATTGTTGATTTGGAATTATGGATCTGGAGGATGAAAATTAGGTTTTTGATGGATTGATTTGGTTATTAGGTATGGGGGCTGCATATGGGACTGCTAAGAGTGGCGTTGGTGTGGCGTCGATGGGTGTGATGAGGCCTGAGCTGGTGATGAAGTCGATTGTTCCGGTGGTTATGGCTGGTGTGCTTGGTATTTATGGTTTGATTATTGCTGTCATTATTAGTACTGGGATTAACCCTAAGGCGAAATCGTATTATCTGTTTGATGGGTATGCGCATCTTTCCTCTGGTTTGGCTTGTGGTCTTGCTGGTCTGTCTGCTGGAATGGCCATCGGAATCGTTGGTGATGCTGGTGTCAGGTATTGGTTTAATCATTGTTTCCGAAACTTATTTGTGTTTGATGCATATTGGTGATTGTGTGATAGTGATGATATTGTTAGTATGAATAGTTTTAGAATCTGACCTATCGGATTGACTGTGGTTAAGATGATTTAGAGGTGGCGATTTCAAAACGGTTTCTTTGAAAAGTGTGGATTTTTGTTGCTCCTTTTTCTTTTCAAAGAGCGAAATGGCTAAATGTAAAACTTTTAGCTGAAAAGGATTTAAGTAAAATAGGTCAAGCAGTTTTAAAATTGCCAAAAGTGCATATAGGTGCTCACATCCTCCTTAGTTGTTTTATTTTGAAATTCAAGAAAATTGGAGAAGTGATGTGGATTGGTTAACCTGACCCGACACATTTGCTACCTTTTCCTTATATGATATATACGTCAGTTTTGCTTATAGAAAACATAGATATCTATCATGTTCTTTCTGGCTTTCCATTATTCTTTGCAGAACTGATGCTTTGATATTGTTAACATTCATCTATTCACAAAATTTGGCATTTTCTTTTGAGTTTTGACTTTTGACCCATACTCTTTCTTAGAGGTGGCAATATGGGTGGGGTGGGCAGGCTTGATAACATGTAAAATAATGTTCAAATCGAAAATGGGTCGATAGACTAGCATTTTTATTTATTTTTATTTTTATTTTGTTTAAAGTCGATGTTTACATCAGATTACAAAATTTTTCATAATTATAAAATTATTTTTATTTTCATACTCTGATTCTAGGTAATCTATACACTTTGCAACTAAAAAGCTAAAAGAAACGTACCCGTACAATCCCACTCAATAAGCTGGGTGTGGGGAGGGTGAGATAGGGGTAAACCTTTTCTTTATGCAGGTGATATAAAGGCCACACCCACTAAGACCCATGAAAGTGTGATCATTCCAGATGTGGAGAATCCGGTGCTAGTCTTAGTTTGACTTAAAACATCCCCTTTTCTCTTGAACATATAATACAAGCATACAAGTAGCATAAAGTGCATATTAAAAAAACAAAACAAAAGTTCTAATGATAGTATTTACTTATCGGTAACAAGTAGTGATAAAACTAGTAAGAGCAGCAAATTATTGTATGACAAAGTGAAAACAATCTATTTGCTAACTATTGATGTATTTCCTCAATAGCTATTAAATTTTCTGTTTTTACCTTGTTGCCCACTATCAATGTTTTGAAACTTGAATTGATCCATTTTGACATAAATGGGATGAAATGGTCTCTTGTATTTTTTCTGATTATCTTAGAGTTCTATAAACTTTGCGTAAGTTGCATTTGGCTACTAAGAACAAAGATATATCATCTAATTAGCCAACCATGTGATTTTGAAGGGAGTATGCTTTGAGAAATTATATTCTGTACTTTCTAAATTAGAAGGATTTGTCATGAGGGCATAGTATGTTAATATAGCATCATTATCTGAAATTACTTCTAGATTTGTGATTTTCTGTGGGAAAATGGGAGACACTATTAAGATGGGCAGATCCAGTCGGGTTGACCTGAAACTATTATGTCGATAATTTAAAATAGTTTTATAATTAACTAGCATGCCAAATACGAATTCAGTAAGTTAACTATCTGAATAAAGTGATTTGTTATGCTTTATGCATTAAGCATACACGTTATGAGAGTTTTGATTCATTGAACATGTTTCCTTTTTAGCTAAGGTTTTTTACATGCTTCTCTAGTTAGAGATAGAACATAGGGACACGACCTGAAACACGGCTAACTTGTTTATTAGGGCGTGTTTGGGTTGACATATTCAACCGTTCAATTAAATGGGTTTTGTTTGAGTTGACACTTGACATGTCAACCCTTTAATTAAAAATGTCAACCCTCCAATCCGTTTAACCCATTATTACAACCCACAGACCTCTTTACCACGTCTACAACTTGATTACAAATCGCCAACGTGTTTGGATAAATGGGTTTAACTGGTCGTGTTTAGACTCAATGATTCAACTTGCCAACCCGAATCACGCCAACTAACACGATTGCTATATACCTAAATTAAAACCCATTCAGTATCGATCCAGGCAAAGCTGACAATCATAATAATACCATATGACATTTCATCTGAATATTCTCTCAATGTATTTTACAGAGCAAATGCACAGCAGCCAAAGCTTTTTGTGGGTATGATTCTTATTCTCATCTTTGCCGAAGCCCTTGCGCTATACGGGCTTATTGTTGGTATCATCTTATCTTCCCGTGCTGGCCAATCGAGAGCAGATTAAGAAGGCGACCCGAACTCAACAATGAGCATGAACTTGTCTCTATATCTATTTGTTATTTGTCCTGAAAAATCAAGATCATGTTAATTTTTGCTTTATTTCCATTTCCCATATTATAAACGTCAGTTTTCTGGATGGAATTCTTTGTGTTCTTATTATCATTAGTGTTTATGGTGCAACTACGGAATAAGGCCAAAATTTTGGTCAAGACTTTTGTTCATTTGTGTATTCTTATAGTCAGGAGCCAATAACCTTTGCATTATATGGTAGCTGAAAGTTGTATATTGTTTTGTTGGAAAATGGTGGGTCTCTCTCAGGCTCTTATTCTAGCATCTTGTTATCGTACCGGCCAGTTAAACCAGGAATCATACACTCACTCCTGTGAGTGTAATCGTTGAGAGAAAAACCCCTAACAAACGTGGAACCCTTTTTTTTTTTTTTGTCAAAGGTGGGACTTGAACCCAAGACCTCTCTTTATTTGAATGAAGTCTTTATTGCTGAGGAAGATGTTGTGAAGTTTAACCCATGCAGCCCATGTACTATCATCACCTTCAAGAACGTGACCTGGTAAATCATCGAATGGTGTGCTATGAGTCTTGGGCTGTACCAGGTAATCAATCTCGGACCATTGAAATAGTCACATGGTTTTCTTCGAGCGCCTTTGACCCATGTTGACTATGTAACCTTGGTTCTGTGTAGGGTGTGTACTTATTTTGGATATTCGTGATTGAATATGTTAGGTGTATTACTGATGTTGGGTTGCTTGATGACGAGGCATTGTCTTTGTCCATGATGAAGGCGACTAGATTCCGCAGAAGATGAAGTCGATGGTGAAAGGATTATGGCAGTTAGGATCGATATTATTTAGACTCTAATACCATAAAAGTATTTTATAGAATAATATTTTCAATGATCTTATTAGCAATAGAACCCTCGTTATATAGAGATTGAAAATACAATCATAATTTAATACAATGCCTAAAATCAAGGAATTATACACCGAAATAATAATAGACATATGGTAAATATAAATGCTAAAGATAAGAGTTAGATGCAATTAACAAGAGGAAGAAGATAAAAAACCAGAGAAGAGAGAAGAAACTCATATTATTGCATACATGTACTAATAGAATTACAACGGGAATATAATTGTCTCAACTACAGTTAGCTCAATGTTTACAATTAACCCCCTCATACAATCGTAATTTCCAACTAACAGTCAACTGCTCTTTGTCTCACAACAATACCCCTCCCATAACAATCGACTTAACCTCAAGCAGAAAACTCTGGAAAACGCAACTATAGCTCATCGAGGTACTCCCATGTAGCATCACCAGGCGATGAATCCTTCCAATGACCCAATGCCTGCATAGCAGCACGGTTTCAGCGTTTAACCAAATTTCTATTCGACACAACAGCAGAAGCCAAATGGAATGCTTTTGTGAGGCGGTCCAATAGCTTTCTTCAAAAAAGAAACATGAAATGTCGGTTGAATGGAAATGTCGCTAGGCAGATCTAGACAATAAGCAACAGGTCCTACACGTTCCACAATCAAGAAGGGACCAAAATATTTGGGAGTTAACTTGGAATGCCTATACAAACGAGCAGAGTTTTACATATAAGGTTTCAAACAAAGATAAACCCATATATGGCCACTTCAAAGTGGCACTCAGTACGATGGGCATCACTTTATTGCTTCATGCAATGTTGAGCTTTATGTAAACATGTACGAAGAAGAGTGATGGTAGATTCACGATCACGACACATTATTAGAATCCTTAGGAACATACGGAATATAAATGGGTGGATCATACCCATATAACGCTCGGAAGAGAGTCATTTGAATAGAGGAACGAAAGGTAGTATTATTCCACAACTCCGCCAACGACAACCACTTATACCAGGTGTTAGGCCTTTCCATTACCATGCAGCGTAAATATCCTTCAATATAGTGGTTCACCACCTCCGCCCGACCATCAGTTTATGGGTGGAAGGCTGTAGGCAGTTTTAATGTAAAACCTTGTAAGATAGTATCACGGTTGCAGACTATCGAGGAGGGACATCCATGTAATGTATAGACATGATCCAAGAAAAGTTAAGCAACATTTAGCCACTGAATAGGGATGTTTCAAGGCCATTAAACGGCAATACTTGGTCAAACGATCCACAACAACAAAAATGGTATCTTTGCCATGGGAGGGTGGCAATCACTCAAGGAAATCCATAGAAATTTCATCAAAGATTGCTGTGGGAACTGGTAAGGGCTATAATAGCCCAGTGGAAGCACCATTTTCAGAATTAGCTCGTTGACATGTATCATAACTGCGAATGAACTGTTTGACCATTTTAGATATACCCCGCTAATAGAAAATACCTGTAATTCGGTAAATGGTTGCTTGTACCTTTGAATGCCCGCCCATTGAGGAAGCATGCATCAATTTGATGATGTCCAACAACAAGCTTATGCTTATAACGCAAGACTGATCCATCCCACGAATAATGAGAAGAAGCTTGATCCTGTTATAAAGTAGCAATGAGAGTAGAAAGTACAACATCAAAAGTCCAATAGCACTATTGTTTGATGTTTGGGAGATGGGAGATAGGGCCTTAGTGATGAATAAAATAGGGTGGTGATCTTGCATTAACACAACTCCCAATCCCTGATTAGAAGCATCTGTCTGCACAATGAAAATATTAGAAAAATCAGGTAGAGCTAACACAGTAGCTGTGGATAAAGCTATTTCTAATGCCTCAAAGGTTGTTTGAGCTGTTTCATTCCACCCGCAACCATCTTTCTTAAGTAAATCACTGAGAGGACGCCCTATAATACCGAATGAACGAATAAAGCATCTGTAATATCTAGCTAAGCCCAAAAATCCCCTTAATTGCTTCATGTTATGAGGGACCAGCCGGTTAACAATCGCTACAACTTTAGCTGGGTTAGTGTGGACTCCTTTTCCAGAAATGACATTACCCAAGTGCTCAACAGCCATACCACTAAAGCTGGGTCACTCTCCAATAGATCTTTTGCTGGCTATTTCCTTACTAGATAGAGTTTTAGCATTAAGAATAGTAGAATTGGTAATAAAGGGAGTGACAGATTTAGTTGAAGGTGTAGGCAATAGAGAAGTTTTACAACTATTGGACAAGAGAAATGGTTTAGAAGACCGTGGCCAAGTTTTAACTGTTTAAGAAGGCGAAGAAGTGATCTTGTTCCATAAATTAGTGTGATTAATGCTTTGAATCCGAGCCAAACTGAAAACATCTTAACCGAACCTTAATTTCATCTTTCAATCCTTTTAAAAATAGACTAATTGGTTGAGATTTGTAAGACTTACCTTCTTCAGCAATGAATCAAACTTATTGCAATATTCATCGTAATCATCAGTTTGCTTCAGCAGTGCTATTTCCTCCATCAGATCTCGATAGAGTGTATTTGAAAATTGGTTGGAGATGGCTCGAGCATAATCTACCCATTGAAAATCGGCCACCGTTGCACCCTTGGATCACTTGAATGATTGATGCCATTTTATAGCATCATCTTCCAAATTGATCACAACATATATGAGATTCAAAGATTCTGGAGTTTCATCCACCAAAAAGAAGTGCTCGCATTTATACAACCAACCACCAACCGTTGAACTTTGGGGAAGTCCAATCCCCCCAATTTCGTCGATCTGTTTACACTAGGATCTCGTTCATTATTTCGATCGGATCCATTCACCACTGGAATTCGGTTATTTACCGATGAAGTTGAACTTCTGTTGCTAAGCAATTGTTCCACCATCAATCTCAATTCTGCCATAGATCTATCCCTTTCAGCCACCGATGCTTTCAATTCGGCCTTCAATTTCAAGAATGTACATTCATGCTCCTTCAACGCCTTATCAATTTCTTGATTCCGAGTGTTGTTCCGCATATTTGATCGATAGAGAGCTCCGAGAATAGGTAGCTCTCATACCACTTGATGTAATTAACAAGAGGAAGAATTGAGAGAACCAGAGAAGTAGTACTAACAGAATTACAACGGGAATATAACTGTCTCAACTATACTTAACTCAATGTTTACATTTTACCCCCTCATACAATTGTATATTGATATAAAATACTCTCTAATTTCCAATTAACAGTCAACTACCCTTTGTCTCACAACAGAGTTACAACGATAAGGTAGTTAGAGAGTTTCGAAGAGAAGTTTGCATCCGGATGGCACGGAAACAAAGATGATCAATTGAAGGTCTTATGGTTGTGGAGATTTTAGGAAAACGAAAATGATTTGTTTAACACATAAATATTTAAGATGATGGGACCATCTATTCACAATATTTATTTGCTTCATCTTTAAAGTTTACTAGTTCGTTTTTTTCGTGATCTTTGTTTAACTTTGATGCATTATATTTGTATTTGACACTTGAATGCTCATTGGATTATAAAATCTTCTAAAGTTTTTTGGTTGAGTTAAAACTAAAAAGAATTGTTCGTTGATTTATCAATAGTGTTATCAAGGGCGGACTTATTAAGAGCCCAGAGGTAGCCCGAGCTATCCCTAGACTACTCCTGAACTCTCATTTCAAAGTGTAATTTTATTACCGTTCTATGTATATGGGATACCTCTAAGCAAAAATCAGGCCCTTCAAATTTAAAAATCTTTAATTCATATAAGATTAAAAGAAGTTTATACAACCCCTAAGAATTATAATACCAATCCAATTACTATGAAACGACCCAAAAAATAAGTAACAAATATAAAACAATTAGTTTGAATAACTAAATCATTTATCTTATTAGCTGATTATTTGATAGATTAATTATTAGATTATTGATTAGTAGATTGCTATATTAGATTATTTTATTTATTTAGTTGATTATTTGTTTGGATACTTGATTATTTGAATGTTACCATGACTGTAAAATAGGAGTGTAGACAAGTCGTGAGGAGGCTGCGATTATTTTGATATAAGATAGCTTGATTTCGTGCATGAGCTCGGCTTGTGTAGAATATTAATTGTAAGGATCGAGCTCATCTCGTTTAAAAGTTTAATTTTAATACTCGAGTTTTTTATTTTGGAATTTTAAAAACAAGTTTTTATAATAACAAATTTCTATATCAATATGAGAAATGTGTAAATACAAAGTCTTCTAAAACTAAAAAGTTCAAGACGGATTAAGATGCTCACACGTGTCCTTTTGATCAAAATTAGGATGGAGGCAAAATTGGTAATGTTTTTCCTTCTCAAGTTCCACCTTTTTTAAACATGCATAACTTTTACGTACGACATGTTTTTTTAAAATTACACCATAAAAACGAGTATTTTTAATCTTTAAAACGTGTATAATGTTGATATAAAGAAACAAAGTTTTTTTCATGTTTTTCTAACTCATTGTGTAATTTCGTCATATCATTGTGTAATATCCTAAATTGATGAGTATTATTCAATTATCTGATGAGGAATACACAATAAACTTGAAACATAAAAATTTTCATTTCTCATTATTGTGTTATTCGAAAATCATCGTTTTAAAAACACACGATGGTCAACATTAGACACAATTGGTAACACAATGACTAGCACTAGACACGATAATTAGCAATAGACACATTGAGTTGTTTGACGAGGATTACACAATGATATGATTACGATCACATAATGAACTGAAAAACGTAAAAAAAAACTACATTTTCAGCATTGTGTTATTTGAAAATAATAATTTTAAAAAACATAATGCATAACGTAATAGTCAACATAGCCACAAGGGGTAATACAATGACCAACACTAGACTCGATAATTAGCAATAGATACAATAAGCCGCTTGACAAGGATTACATAATGAGCTGATCAATATTACACAATGAACTAAAAATCATAATAAATTACATTTTCAGCATTATGAAATTTGCAAATCACCATTTTAAAAAACACAATGGTTAACACTAGACACAATGGGTAACATAATGACTAGCACTAGATTCGATTATTAGCAATAAACACAATGAGCTATTTGATAAGGATTATATAATGACCTGATAAAGATTACACAATGAACTGAAAAACCCAAAAAAATACACTTTTAGCATTGTATTATTTGAAAATCATCTGCAGGACCGTATGAAGGGTGGTCAATACAATGAAGAGAGATTTAGAACACTTAACAGATCAAATGGGGAACCGGGTTTGGGTGAGATGATACTAAGAACACAAGTAAGTAGTGAGACAGAACTAAGAACAAGAACAAAAAAGTATGGTTTTCAAGGATGCTGTATATTGCTCTCAAGTTCTATTACAAGTGTTACAAAGCATAAAAGAATTACAAAGACCTGAGACACTTTATACTACATCCGACAACCGTCAATACTTAGAAAGACAGTTGGAAACACTAATCTAGACAACAAGATCAATGTAGAGTCAAAAGGCAGATTGCCTTTTGACTAGTGACTATGACATGCCATAGCTCACATCTTTTTCTAATATAAAAAGGTTTACAGGTACAATAGTAGGAAGTTACAGACAAAGACCTTAATCTACAGTTTACAAAAGCATGGACTTTTCACCAACTTATATAAGTTGGTGAGTCTTCAGAGTTTCAACGGAAAGTGTGTCAGCTTTATGTAAAGTAGATCAGAGAAAGTATGTCTTCTCTGTCTTCGGAAGAAATCAGTCTTCACAGTAAACTGTCTTCGGAAGAAATCAGTCTTCACAGTAAATTGGCTTCGGAAGACTTTGTCTCTGAAGCTTTGAAAGACTTCATCTTTGGCTTCGGAAGATTTTACACCTAGAGTATTTTCTGTGGAGAGTGTAAAACTTCCAAAACAACTTCTACCTTGTACGTCCAGTGCATGCATGCAGGAAGACCCTTGGTTGTTTTGGCTTCTTTGGTTGCATCAGCCTTATAATCTTCTGATATTACCTTACAAACTCCCCTAGGCTGATGCTACCAAAACAGAGAAGTTCTTCATATGTTGACTGTCCTCATTAGGATCAAGACCATGCCTCTCTTCATCATCTAGTCAAGATCCCTCAGACTCTCATAGTATCTTCTCATGTTATAGAGATCATGTAAAGGAAGATCAAGCATGTCTTGCCAAAAGTAAACATCTTGACCTCCTTGATCTCTGATGACATACCATCTATCCGGATTAGCAGTAAAACTCAAGGACAAGATGGGTCTTCCAATTGCAAGAGTCTTTACTTGAAAAGGAGTTGGTTGAGCAGCCTCTTCATGCACTACCTCAGGATGTTTTGACTCATCCTGAGATGTAGAAGTGGATGCCTTGGTCTTCTTCTTCTTTGAAACACTTTTCCTGGCCATCCTTTTCCTCCTCTTTGAAATTTTTAACTGAGAGGACTGGTCTTCAGCACCAGATTGTTCCATTGTGTCTCTCTCAGTTGGGTTCTCTTCTCTCACAGGTTTAGAAGAAGAGAGAAGAGGATCCTGCTATGGACCAGAAGATGAAGTTGGCTGAGATGCAGCTCTAGGTTCAGGTTGTGTTGTCTTAAGGGGTTCAACCTTCACCTCAACTTTAGGTTGAGCTGGACTTGGTGGAGAATGCAAATCAACAAGCTCTACTTTTTTTAATCTTCTGTTTGATCACACTGATATGCTCATCCATAGTGGATAGAGACATAGGACCAAGCCTCCTTCTGGAGAATCCATACAGCTTCAAGAAGCTCATCATCCTTTGTCTGTCATCAGACTTCTTTTGGCTTTTGTGGATAATGGCTTTTGACTTTGCAGCTTCTTCCATTAATTTTCCCTTAGCAGCTTTTCTTTCTCTTGTAGCTTGTTCCTCCAACTACTTGAGATATTCAAATTCAATGTACTCAAATGATAAGGGAAGAAGTGCAGATGCCTAATAGAGTCTTGTGGCACTCAGGTAGTTAATCATGTTCATCCTTTCAGCTTCCTTGTCTACCTGAGGTTGTGCAGTTGCCATAGTCTATTTCTCAGGACTTTCTTGAACTGGGGAGAGGACAGGAGCATGTTTGTAGAGCCTTTTCAGTCTCTTTTCTTCCTTAATCTTGAGGAGCAATACTGCATCCTCTACCTCCTTCCTCTCCTTTGACAACTCATTGTCAGCCAGTTCATTCAACTCATCTAAGGGGAGAGATATGAGTTCATCAATGTTATAGTTCCTGGTCCCCAGGTTGTTTAGCCTGGCCACCCTCAACTCATCATCTTGAGTGTTTGGCCTGGGTGCAGCCCTGATGGCAGCTTCCATGAAGCCTGAAGACCCTTTTGAACTTTCTCCCCTTAGCTTCCTCTTCCTCTCTCTCTTCTCCTCCTCTATCTCCTCAGAGGTCATTTTCCTCTTCCCTTTATCACACACAGGCCTTGGTGACTCAGGGTGGAGAGAGTTTTGGCCTTCATTGCTTGGTTAAGCAATCAAGCTCTGGCCAGAGAGAGTATGTGAAGCACCTTCACCAGCTGGTGCCTCACTGAGGGTACAGGGTGCTGAAGGAGATCCTGTCTCAAGGTTCACAGGTTCAACTTCTGGGCCTTCAGTCAAGGCTTCCCCTTCGAAGCTAATCTTAGGGGTCCATCTTAACATCCAGTTGACCAAAAATCTCACCTGCTAGCCTCTGTTTATATAATCTTGATCTCATCTTGAACTCTTCTAGCACCCTTCCTTGAATCCAATCGGCTAATCTTTTAGCTTGTCTGTTTTGACTTGGGTTGACAAGTGGAAGATCAACTAGATGGATCCACTCATAAAAACTCAGGTTTGAAAAATTGAAGATTTCCTGTTGACCCTGAGCTCTAGAGATGACAAAAGACCTTCTTTCTGTGTCATACCTCCATCCCATGATTGGGTTCTTAGAGTGAAGAGGTGGGGCAGGCATGGCTCTGGGTATACCCTCCTCAAATAGGCTATGTATGAGTGAGTCCACATCAATATGGACTTGAAAAGGTTGCTGAGTATGGACTATTGCAAGTAAGGGTGGTGAATCCTCAAAGTCCATACTCTGAGAAGAACTCCCAGGTTCTATGACTGTTCGGACTTTCTCCCCCTTTTTGGTAGCATCACTTTCTTGCATAAGTGAGCTGAGGTTTGAGTCTATCACATTCATAGGTTCTTGTGGACCTAGTTGAGTTCTCCTGAGTGGTCTCTCAGCTAACTTGCCCGTGAGATCAATGATCTCAAGTTGCTGGTCATTGACCCTCCTTTGTAAGATAGTCACCTGAGATTCTAGGTGACTAATCTTAGAGACTAAATAGGTGCAAGTTTTAGTTAGTTTGTGTACCTTTAGTTTCAGACTCCCTTCATCTTTATCAGAAGAATCACGGGGGGATGAGAGAATAGGACCAATGTCTTCTTCCTCATCACCAGCATGTTGTTCTTGGCTGCTGAATTTCCCCTGTATCATGACAACTTCAAGAGAAGTGTCAAGAGGCTGGGTTGCCATGGTTAAGGTCTGAATGATGTAATCACTTTTTAAAGTGAGAGCCTCTTCCAAATGGATCTCCTAAATAGATTCAGGGAGATCCACCTCAGTGGTGGGTAGATGATGTGGGCTAGACATGGGTGAGACAGGAGTACTCATCTCTCCTTGAGTAGGGTTGGAGAAGAGAGACTCATGGTACTCACTGAAGCCCATGTCTTCATCATCATAGAAGTCAAGGCTGGGAATTGGTTGGTTTAAATCAAGCGACTGGGGATGGTAACTATCCCCGGAAGGTTGTTCACTAGAGTGTTGAGACTCTCAGTGAAGGCTTAAGGCTGTTGGGGTTGTAAGCTCATCAGGCTGAGCATGAGGGAACCTCATCACTAATCATTTAAGAGATGGGAGTGGTTTGCTCCTCAGGAGAAGTGGGAGCTCGAGTTTCCACTTCCTCCTGCATGGGTGGTGATATGGGGGACTGCACAAGTTGAGTAGCATGTGTAGGGGTTCGTTTGTTTTTTCTTTAGTAGGTGATGGTTATTGTAGGCTGTATTTGTGGTTGGGAGGTAGAAGGTGTGGATTCAACACTAGTTGGTGCTGCTAGGTTGCCACCTTTAGCAATGAGCTCTAACATTTTTGGGACTAGGGCTGTTTCTACCCCAGAGAAGCCAACAGTTGGCTTCCTCATGATTTTGAAGATGTCGGGCTTCATTTGTCCCAGTTTTAGAATATTACCTGTTCCCCTCAACTGTGTCCTAGTTCATAGTTGAAAATGTGCTGGACATATCTAGGGAACATGTAATACTCTAGGGAGTCTAAGTTTGCAAGAAAATTGGTATAGACAAATTATGAATACCTGAACTTAACCCCCTGAACCATCCTATGGAATATAAAGGAGAGGTCTTTTGGAATCTGGTCCCAACCTCCATGCTTGTTGGATAAGCTGTGTATGACAACATGGAGGAGGTACTTCTACTAAGAGGAGACCTTCCCCTTTTTGAAGGTCTTGACTGAGAAGTCACCTTCATAGCCCATCTACTTAAAGGAGTGGTTAACAACAGCTTTGGGAAAGGACAAATCACCTTCTACATCATCCAGCTGAAGATGAGTGTTTATGGTAGCTGGAGTGATGAAGATTGTCCTCCCCTGTACTGTGGCAGACAGTGCCTTTTCCCCATCTATGGTGACCTCTTGGCAGGTCCTCCAGAATGCCAACAACTAATCCTCATAGAGAGGAGGATCAATGGTGAGGGAGGTGAAGTAGTTTGACAAAGAAAGGTAACAACAAACCTCTGAGAAACCAGGATCTTTCTCAGAGTCTAATAGAGCAACCTGATTATGTTGCCTGTGAAGATGCATGGAAAAATCGGGTTGGTTTCTACGGTCAAGGTTGGCCATTTGAAGTAGCTTTACGATGAAGGAAGATAAGAATGAAGGTGGTTTGTGGGTGAAATTAGGTTAGAGAAAATTCAGATGAAGAGGATAGTGAGAAGAGGGGGAACCATTGTGAGAATATATACGAAATCGATTTGAGACAAAGTTAAAGCAAAAGGATAAACTTTGAAATCCGAATGTCGGTCCCACCTCTGAAAAAGTGCCCAAAAAGGTAGTTTTCTTGAAAGTTGAAAATCTTCCGAAGGTAATTTTGCTTCGGAAGTTTTAAGAAAAAGCTTCCGAAGCCAATTTGGCTTCTGAAGAAAAATAATTAGAGATTTTTTTCTTCTGACACATATTTGGTTTCGGAAGATATTAAGACTTGGGAGTTTTATTCTAAAGAGAATAAATCTTTCGAGACTTAATTGCTTTCGGAAGATATTTGTCCTTCAAATACATGTAAGTACTTAGAAGCATATTTACGCTTCGGAAGATATTCTCAGAATTTCTTCCGAAAGTAAATTTCTTATAAGTAGTTATTTGATTTGAAGACATAAATTTCTTCCGAAGGCAGCTTGAAATCTTCTGAAAGAAAATATGTTTTGAGAAATTTTCAAAAAATCTAAGGAATATCATTTTAAAGATTTTCTTCCATAGTAAATTGGGCTTATGAAAAGCTTTAGTGAACAGATCAGCATATTGTTTATTTGTGTTAACTTTGACTAGTTTGATTAATCCCTTCTCAAAGTTATCTCTAATCAAATGATACCTGATGTTGACGTGTTTGGTCCTTGAGTGCTACACAGGATTCTCTGTAATAGAGATAGCACTGTTGTTGTCTTTGTGGATGGGAGTCTCTTTGAAGTTGAATCCATAGTCCAGTATCTGATTCTGAATCCAAAGCACCTGAGCACAGTAGCTTGCAGCAGAAATGTATTCAGCTTTAGCAGTTGATGCAGAGACACAGGATTGTTTCTTGCATTACCATGAGACAATCCTTCCACCAAGGAATTGACATCCCCCAGATGTAGACTTTGCAGTCATGTTGCAGTCACTATAGTCACTATCTGTATAAGCATATAGATTGAAGTCAGAACTCTTTGGATACCAAAGGCCAAGCTTGGGAGCACCTTTGAGATATCTAAGAATCCTCTTGACAGCAACCAGGTGTGACATCTTGGGGTTGGCTTGATATCTTGCACAGATACATGTGGCAAACATGATATCAGGCCTGTTGGCTGTGAGGTACATAAGAGACCCAATCATAGCCCTGTAAAAATGTTCATCCACACACTCCCCCTCAATATTAGGTCCAAAGGAGTGGCTTCTGGCTATGGGTGTCTTAGCAACCTTACAACCAGTCATATTGAATTTTGTAAGTATGTCTTGTACATACTTTGACCGACCTATGAAGATGCTATTGTCAACTTGCTTCACTTGAATTCCCAGAAAGAAATTGAGTTCCCCCATGGCACTCATTTTAAATCTATTCTTTATCAGCCTCTCAAAGTCTTTGCAGAGCTTTGGATTAGTTGACCCGAAGATAATGTCATCCACATATACTTGAACCATCATTAAGTCATTCCCTGTTCCTTTGATGAAGAGAGTTCCATCTATAGTACCCCTCTTGTAACCATGTTGACAGAGATACTAAGATAGTGTCTCATACCACTTTCTTGGAGCTTGGTGCAACCCATAAAGAGCTTTATCAAGCTTACAGACATAATCAGGATGATCTGGGTCTACAAATCCAGGTGGTTGTTTGACATACACCTCTTCATCAATCACCCCATATAGAAAAGCACACTTGACATCAAGTTGGTAGACCTTGAAATCCTTGGATGCAGCAAAAGCTAGGAATATTCTTACAACTTCAAGTCTTGCCACAAGAGCACAAACATCTGTGTAGTCAATTCCCTCTTCTTGTGTGTACCCTTGAACAACTAGTCTGGCCTTGTTCTTGATGAAAAGCCCTCTATCATCCTTCTTGTTTCTAAAAACCCACTTGGTTCATATGGTAGTCTTCCCATGAGGAAGAGGACATAGGTTCCAAACCCTCTGTCTTTTGAATTGAAGCAGCTCCTCTTGCATTGCTTCAACCTAGCTTCCATCCTTTAAAGCCTCATTAGCTTTCTTTGGCTCTACCTGGGACAAGAAGCAAGAGTATAGACAAATATTTTTGTCATGGGTTTGTCCTCTTGTTCTCACCCCTGTATCAATATTTCTAATGGTGTTTGTGGTAGGGTGTGACTTGTGGATCCTGAGTTGAGGGATCACAGCAAGTTGATTGGAAAGATCTAAATTTGAGAAATTCAGATCTGGCAATGAAGTATCTCCCACCACATCAGCCACTTATCAAGTGAGACTTGATCCAATGAGTGTGTGGCATCATTTATGTTGTTTTCTATAGAGTGGTTATCAGCATCAAGAAATTCTTGATCACTGTCACCACCTCTATTTCCTCCTATATTTGAAGTTCCTTCACTTGAGTTTTGAACCTCTGAGCTAGAATTTGAAGGCATCTCAGATGTATCAGCTGAATTTGTCATGTTTGTGCTAATAGGATCTTCACTTGCAAGGTTAGTTACCACTAGAGCTGAAGTAATATTCTTGCTTGGTCTTCTCAGCTCAAATCTTGGGTCAGGATTTCCTATTGATAAGTTACCTGTTGATCCTGAAACATTCTCACAAGACTTGTTAAAACAGTTGGTAACTAAATCAAGATCAAATAGCCAATCCAAACCAGAACCTTTCACTCTAGGAGTGTGTTCATTGAAGGTCACATTAGCTGACTCCTCAACTACTCTAGTTCTGAGATTATATACTCTATAAGCCTTAGCTTAGAAGAGTATCCAATGAAGTTTCCATCATCTGATTTCTCAGCAAACTTGGCTACCTGATCTTTGGTATTCAAGATGGTCTCTTTTTGTGCCATAGCTCATAAGGAGTCTTACCATGAGTTGTAACTACTAAAACTCTGTTCTGCATATAGCAGGCTGTGTTGACAGCCTATGCCCAGAAGGTGATGGGCAGTATAGAGTCAGACAACATAGTTCTTGCAGCCTTAATAAGTGTCCTATTTCTCCTCTCAGCAATACCATTTTGCTGAGGAGTCCTGGGAGCACTATATTTTCTTGTAATACCCTTGTCATCACAAAATGTATTAAGGGTTGGTTCTTAAATTTTGTTCCTTGATCACATCTTATGGTCTTGACCTTGTGATCAGATTGATTCTCAATTTTCAGAATGAAGTTCTTCAAGAAATCAAGAGTCTCATCCTTAGTTCTAAGGAAAAAGACCCAAGTGAATCTTGTGAAATCATTTGTGATTACTAAATAGTATGAGGTCCTTCCTAAACTCATTACACTGGTGGGGCCAAAGAGATCCATATGTAATAAGTGTAGGGGAGTAGTGATGGAGTTCCTTTCCTTTGGCTTGTGAGACACTTTGTGTTGCTTCCCTTTTAGGCATGCAACACATAGGGAAGCAAAACATTGGTCATCACTTGTAAACTCTTTCTTTGGCATTCCAGTTACCAAATCATTCTTAATTAATTTATTCATGTTTTTAAAGTTTACATGGCACATTATTTTATGCCAGAGGAAAGACTCATCACTATTTGCTTTAGATAGAAAGCAAGAAACTTCTCCTGAGGGAGATGTTTCCTGCAAGTCCATCTTGTACATGTTCCCTTTCCTGAGGGCTCAGAGCAGGATATGCTCTTAAGGAATGATCACCTTGGGCTTGAGAACAATGCACTCATGCTCAGTAAAGAGCATGTTGTGTCTCTGATCGCAAAATTAGGATACACTCAGTAGATTGTACCCAAGCTCCTTAACAAAATTTACCTTTTCAATGGTGAGCTTACCATTTATGACCATGCCCCTTCCTGTAATGTAACCACCGGCATCTCCTCCAAAAGCAACTGGCCCTCCATCAATTCTCTTAAAATTTTGAAGAAGAGAACCATTGCCAGTCATGTGCCTGGAACAACCACTATCAATGATCCATACATTACCCTTAGTCTTTAGCTATTCCTGCACAAAACAAAGTGGTTAGTTACACTTAGAAACCCAAGCCTCATTGGTCTTGGGCTTTTCAAAGTGATCTGAAGACAATGTTGATCCTATATTCAAGCTTTGAGGATCATTCGCTGCTGTTGATGAAGAACTTTCAGTTACCAGGTCTTTCTTCATCTTCCACACCATCTTTGGAAGATTGGACTTGACCTTCAACACCTCGGAAGTTTTAACAACTTCTAAAGTTTTGGATACCGGACCTTCAAAAGATCTTGCTTTCACTGCAGCAGGCTTCAGTACTTCGGAAGCATTCCTTTCTTTCGAGACCAAATTTTCTTCCGAAGGCAAGTTTTTACTTGTCTTCTTCTTCACCTTGGAGCTTTCGAAGGAAGAGATTTTCCTTCCAAAGCTAGCTTTTCCTTCTTCTTCTCAGAAGTTTTCTCTTTGATCATGTGGATAGTACTTTTAGGATTGTAGATGCAATCCTTAGCCAGATGAGATGTACTACCACACATGATGTAGTCCATTTGCTTCATTCTGAGAGTCTTCTTCTGTGAGGAAGACTAAACTTGATCACTTTCCATCTCCATCTTCATCTTCACAGATGATGCAGTAAGCTTCTTAGGGAGAGGCTTGCTCTTGGAGCTGGATGGTTCAGGCTATGTAGTAGTGGTACACAGCTGATCAACCTTCTTTTCTTTATTGAGATGATTTGGAACTGAACTAGAAATCCTGGTACTAGAGTTTATAGTTGAGTCTTCAGCCTTCACCACTTCAAATACTACAGAGATAAACACTTGTTTCTGCTTAGAGTTAAAAGTGGTCTTGATTTCTTGAGCCTTCTTTGCCTTTATCTTAGCTCTCTTGATCAAGTTCTTCCTTTGAGACTTGGTCATCCCAGCTTCTTCATCTCTCTCCTCAGGAGAATAGTGTCCCTTCTTAGGATGGTCTTCTTCACTCTTCTCAGACACATCCTTCACTATCTCCTCCTTATCCTCTTCAGTAATAGGGTCTATAAGGGGAAGCTCATCTTCACAAGTTCCACACCTTGGAGTTCTTACAGATAAAAGAGTGTGTGGAGGAGATATCTCAGTAGATCCCAGTCCCTTCTTATTTTGATAACAAACTTATGCATGCAGAGATGAGGATATCATGTTCTTGAAGGTCTCTTCTTCAAGAACAAGTTTTTCTACCCGGGCTTTGCTGATCACAAGCTCAGCCTGTCATTCAGTTAACTTAGTGATGAGGTCTTTAATCTGAGTCTTGTAGTTGGTGTGTTCATGCTTTAGAGTTGAAATGGTTGTCTCTAAATCTTCTATTTTCAGTTTGTAATCATTTTCAGCTCTTTTGAAATAAGCTTTTAAGATATTTAAGGACTCAAGTTCAGATCTCATCTTTAAGTTATAGGACCTATATTTATTTACTTTTGCAATACATTCAGGTGTACAAAGATGTTCCAATACCTTGGCTTCGTCATGATCTGCCATAATTGCTTGGTTTGGAGATGCATCCTCCACCTGAAAGCTCCAGTCAAAGCCTCCTTCTTTAACAGCAACTACAGCTTGCTGCCTGGGCTTCTCATTTTGGTGAGCTCCTTTAGTGTAGTTTGGCCTGGCTTATGCTTGGTCACCATTTGACTTTGGTGCCTTACACTCTCTGGCAAAGTGTCCCATTTGGTTACAGTTGTAACACTTCACCTTGCCTTTGTCCAGCCCAAACTTTCCACTAGACATATTGCTAGGAAACTTCCTTTCAGTCCTCTTGTAGAACTTCTTGGCCCTGTGAGTGAGAAGAGCCATCTGCTGGACTATTTTCATATACTCCAGATCATCTGGATGGATACAGTCCAGGTCTTCAAGAGTGAATAGAGAGTTGCATGTGCTTTCATTAGAAGACACAAAAGCTTCTGAAGAGCTTGTCTCCTGGAATGGGCTTCCAGGGATGTAGCTCTCCCTTGGTGTCTCCGTGAAGGTGATGAAAGGTCCCTTCTATGAGTTTTTAGGGTAGCAGATAAGATGGTGTTGTGGTTCTCTGCAGTCCCTTTCAACCACATGAAGGGATGAACTCTGTTGGATGCTGGAGTTACTAGATGAATTTTGCATATTCATCTCCATCTGGTAGCCATTGAGTATACCATACAACTCAGTAAGAGTAAGGGTCTTGAGGTTTTCAGTCCTCTTAATGACCACACAATAGTGTGTCCATTGTCTGGGAAGAGAGGACAAGAACTTCCTCACAATATCCCTGTTCTCAAGAGTTACTCCAATATCAACTAGAGTATCCACAATCTTAACATACCTGAAGTACTGTTGAGTCATGGTTTCACCTATTTTGAAGGTGAAGTTCTCAAACTGCTGCTTCAAGAGGTCCTTCTTGTTCTCTTTAGCTTCATTGGACCCCTCATACATCAGCTTCAGTGCATCCCATAGTTGCTTGGTAGTCTTGTACTTCTTGAAGCCTCTATAGATAGAGTTTGGAAGAGCAGTTTGGAGGGCGGTCATGGCCTTCTGATCAATATCAATCTTCTTCCAGTCTTCATCAGAATAATCAGCCACTTCCTTTGGTATTATACCACCACCAACAGTAGCTGAAGGGGTGGATGATACTTGAGGTCCAAAGACTACTGATTCCCACATCCTGGAGTCCTAAGACTTGATGAAGCCTTCCATTCTTTGGCACCAAGTGTCAAAGTCCTTAGGAGTGATTAGTGGAGATTTAGTCATAGTACCAGTTTCTATGTCAGCCTTGGTGATAGCTGCCATTTGAGATGTTAAGTATTTTGTGAGATTGAAAGGATTAAAGATGGTAAGATCTTACAATCAAGAGCCTAAAATGCTCTGATACCAATTGTAGGACCATGTGAAGAGTGGCCAATACAATCAGTCTCACAACGAGGAGAGATTTAAAACACTTAATAGATCAAATGGGGAACCGGATTTAAGTGAGATGATACTAAGAACACAAGTAAGTAGTGAGATGAAACTTAGAACAAGAACAAAGAAGTATGGTTTTCAAGGATGATGTATATTGCTCTCAACTTCTATTACAAGTGTTACAAAGCATAAAAGAATTACAAGGACCTGA
The DNA here is from genome assembly GCA_025506505.1 of Flaveria sonorensis. NCBI lineage: Eukaryota > Viridiplantae > Streptophyta > Magnoliopsida > Asterales > Asteraceae > Flaveria > Flaveria sonorensis. The sequence continues at coordinate 22,782,127 of CM046429.1, forward strand.
GACACTTTATATAACATCCTACAACCGTCAATACTTGGAAAGACAGTTGGAAACACTAATCTAGACAACAAGATCAATGTAGAGTCAAAAGGCAGATTGCTTTTTGACTAGTGACTATGACATGCCATAGCTCACATCCTTTTCTAATATAAAAAGGTTTATAGGTACAATAGTATGACGTTACAGACAAAGACCTTAATCTACAGTTTACAAAAGCATGGACTTTTCACCAACTTATATAAGTTGGTGAGTCTTCAGAGTTTTAGCGGAAAGTGTATCAGCTTTATGTAAAGTAGATCGAGAAAGCATGTATTCTCTATCTTCGGAAGAAATCAGTCTTCACAGCAAATTGGCTTCGGACGACTTTGTCTCTAAAGCTTCGGAAGACTTCATCTTTGGCTTCGGAAGATTGGACTTTGGCTTTGGAAGATTTTACACTTAGAGTATTTTCTGTGGAGAGTGTAAAACTTCCGAAGCAACTTCTACCTTGTACGTCCAGTGCATGCATGCAGGAATATCCTTGGTTGTTTTGGCTTCTTTGGTTGCATCAGCCTTATAATCTTCTGATATTACCTTACATCATTATTTTTAAAAAACACAATGCATAACAAAATGATCAACACTAGCTACAATGTCTGATGAATATTACACAATAACCTGATGAATACTACACAATGATCTAATATTACATAATAAGCTAACGAATATTACACAATGAATTGAAATAATGTGGAAAAAAACTTTGTTTTTTATGTATCAATATTATGGGAGTTTTAATGATTAAAAATTATTGTTTTTATGGTGTAATTTTAAAAAAATAATATTGTATGTAAAAGTTACGGACGTTTTAAAAAAAAGTTGAAACTTGAAAATGTGGTTAAGACCAAAATACCTTTGGTATGTCATTTAAAGTTTTAATTATTTATCATTATGCCACCAAATTTTTTTAGCCCTTGGATCAAAGATCTAATGGCCAATAATTCTTCTCATCCTTTTTTGTTTTTTCTTTCTTTTTTATAATAATCCCACCCTATAAATATAATAAGTAAAAGTTATATAAAAAAGTTCATTTTGAGAGGTTTTGATACGTGAAGCTCTGACTCAATCTTGTTTATTAAATGGTAAATAGTATAAGCTCGAGCTTATTTAAACTCGGTTCGATCCAAGATTTTGATGAGCCGGTCCCTAGTAATTCACGACTTCGGTTGTCTCATTTACACACCTAGTGTTCAATCTTATTTGTTTTAGTTTGATTTTTTTTCGTCTTCTTGTTATGTTATCCAGACCCGAATCAGAACGTATTAAAAAGATTTAATAATTAGCGATAGATGACCGACCATTAAAACTTTTTGATCCCTATGTAAAAAATTTATGCATACATCATTGAAGATGAAACCTCTTTCTAAATAAATGAATGTATCAAAAAAAAAAATTATTATTAAATAAATGTACCACAAATTTTTTTTGGATATCCCTGACTATTCGGGCTTGATCCGCTGATGGTTGTCATTTTACTTTAGAGATACTATAGACGTGTAGTAAATATGTTGGTGGTGCAGTTTGTTATGATTCACATCTAAAGTTAGTCAATTCCTCAAGGTAAGTTATGTCTATGTAAACAAACAAATATTTATATCGAACATCGAGTTAACAAGTTGTACTCCTGCTTATTTAAACAAGAATTGTGTTTAGATATTTTATCGATGGTTAATCATACGCTTTTGGTTGTTATTTGTCTTTATGTGATTGGTTTTTGAGTTATTCGATAGATGGTGCTGGTGTGAAGATTAAATGAGATGTCGATATCTTAAATTCTTACATGATATTTTAGTCCCACATTGGTGTGGGAATAAAATTTTATTTGGTTTATATGTATAACCCTATAAGGCTTATTAAATTCTTATGTTGTATTTAATTACAGCACCTACCCGTGCGCAGGGGGGGGGGGGGCAGAAAGCGGGTTTCTGGGTTGAAAATTTCTTGAACCAATGCATCACCCGTGCGACATGCAGGCACGAATGCAGTTCCAAAAACCCGGGCTCGCGAGAGGTCCTTTTTGCTACTGGAATCGTTTCTTGTTTTTCAACAACATAGAATTTATGAAGCAAACTGTTATTAATCATTATTGCTAAAACTATTTTGCTATTGATGATAATTCTATCGAAACTGTTTTGCTAATAATGATAATTATATTGAAACCGTTTGCTACTAATTATCATTATTGTCGAATAATGATATAAACCGTTACAATTCTCTTCTCTCTGTGTTTATATGCCAACAAAACAGAGAGGTCATAAGACTATGAATAACACACCAGCAAAAACGACAACTTCAGATTCCAACTATCTTTCAGGCAAGTATGCTTAGAACCGGTGTACCCTGGGAACAGACGACGAATCTGTTTAAGGGAATTATATCAAACACAAGCTCGGTTCTCCTCGTGTTCTTCTGTTTCTGTTCTTTAATTTTGTTTTGCTGGATTACTTTCGACTGCTGATCTTATTCTCTTTATAAATATTATACCCAATTTGTTGCTACTGATTATTACGGATTTTCTAACAAACTTAAACAGAATCGTAACTAACTGTTCCTGCTTCGTTATCTTTCAGTTATGGATTCTCGTCCCATGATCGAGCAACCGATTCTGACCTCCGCTGTATCTGGGGTCTCTGTGATCTTCACTTCTGCTGTTGTTGTTACCACTGTATTGGTAGCACCATTGCATAACATGGTTGCAAGCCACGTAGAGAAACCTGAAAAGTTCACCGGTGTGAACTTCAAACGTTGGTAGCCAAAGATGTTATTTTACTTGACAATGCTGAACCTAGCGAGATTCTTGACTGAAACCACTCCCCAAAGTTGCTCAAAAGAAAACAACCGTTCCCGAATTTGCAAAGGCTAATGTTGTTAAGCATGGTCAATCCTTTAAGAGTAACAAAAACAAAGGACGGGTTGGGAAGAAAATTAATGGGAATGGATTTCACCTTGGACCTAAAGGTGGAATTATGAAAAAGAAATTCCAAAGTACCTGTTACAATTGCAACAGGTCAGGTCATCGGGCAAATGAATGCAAGCAGCCCAAGAGAGAGACTACCCAACAAGCCAACATGGTTGATGATGTTAACAACCTTGTTGTTACGATTTCTGATATCATAATGATGATCACTAAAATTAATTTGCTTGGGTCGAATACCAAGGAATGGTGGGTTGATACCGGGGCTACCCGCCATGTTTGTGCTGACAAGAATCTCTTCAACACTTTCAAGGAAGTCAATGAAGAGAAACTTTTTATGGGAAACTCTGCCACTGCTGATGTCAAAGGGGAGGGGAATGTGATCCTAAAAATGACATCTGGAAAGGAGCTTAACTTAACTAATGTGTTGTATGTTCCTGAGATTCGCAAGAATCTTGTGTCTGGGTGGCAGTTGAACAAGTTTGGGTTTAAAATAGTGTTTGAGTCTGATAAGGTCGTGTTGACCAAAAATAGTATGTATCTTGGTAAGGGCTATGCCCTCAATGGTATGTTCAAATTAAATGTAACTATCATGAATGGAATGAATAAGACTGGTAATAGTTCTACTTATTTGCTTGAGTCTTCAAATATATGGCATGGTAGACTAGGTCATGTTAATTTTAATTCCATTCGTCGTTTGATTAAATTAAATTGCATACCAACATTTGATATTGATTCACATCATAAATGTGAAACTTGTGTTGAAGCAAAACAAACTAGATCATCGTTCAAAAAGGTTGAGCGAACCACCGAACCCCTTGATATGATTCACACTAATATATGTGATTTAAAAGCGATTCCCACTTGTAATGGGAACAAGTACTTCATAACTTTTATTGATGATAGTACAAAATACTCAAAGTAAGGATGAGGCTATCGACAAGTTTATCTTGTTCAAAGCCGAAGCTAAAAATCAACTCAAGCAGAAAATCAAAATCGTAAGAAGTGACCGAGGTGGTGAATATGTTTCACCTTTTGTTGATGTGTGTGCGAAAAGTGGTATCATACATGAGCTCACAGCTCCGTACTCCCCGCAATCAAATGGCATGGCAGAGTACAAAAACCGTACTTTAAAGGAAATGATGAATGCCATGTTGATAAGCTCTGGGATAAGCCAAGACATGTGGGGGATGCAATTTTATCAACAAATTATATGCTAAACATGATACCTACTAAGAAAAAAGATGTAACACCATATGAATTATGGACAGGAATCAAACCATCATACAAATATTTACTAGTGTGGGGGTGCTTAGCTAAAGTGGTGGTGACACCACTGAAGCGCCTAATAATAGGACCAAAAATTATGGATTGTGTATTCATAGGATACACTCGTCCTGGTGGTGCACTTCATTTTCTAGTGCATGACTCTAAGAACCCTGGAATATGCAAGGGTACTATATTAGAAGCAAAGGATGTATCATGGTTTGAACATATATTTCCATGCTTGGGGATGAAGAACAGGGTTCATCAAGACTGGTCGAGGAAATTGGTCCGGATGATAAGGTTGCAAATGATGAACCTCAAGGACAATCTAAGACTGAAGAGGTTGAAATACGAAGAAGTAAAATGCAAAGGACAGAAAAGTCTTTTGGTCCTGAGTTTCTTACTTACATGGTTAAAGAAGAACCTCAAACTTACCAACAAGCGATAAGTTCTTCAGAAGGACCTCAATGGAGAGAGGCCTTCAAATGTGAGATAGACTCTGTCTTACAAAATCATACTTGGGAGCCAGTGGATCTTCCTTAAGGATGTAAACCACTAGGATATTGATGGATCTTCAAGAAAAAGATGAAACCAGATGGTACCATTGATAAGTACAAGGCAAGATTGGTGATCTAAGGATATAAACAATGAGAAGGTTTAGATTACTTTGATACAAATTCGCCAGTTACGCGAATAACTTCCATCAGGTTGGTACTTGCCATTACCGCCATTAGAAATTTGGAATTTCATCAAATGGATGTGAAAACTGCTTTCTTGAATGGAAATCTAGAGGAAGAGATTTACATGGAACAACCTGAAGGCTTCATAGCCACCGGGCAAGAAAAGAAACTTGTAAAATCCTTGTATGGGTTGAAATAAGCTCCAAAACAATGGCATCAAAAGTTTGATCATGTAATGCTTGATGTTGGGTTTAAAATCAACGAATGTGACAAGTGTGTATATATGAAAGACACATCAGGTGGATATGTTATCCTGTGTCTATATGTAGATGATATGCTCATTGCAGGAAGTGATGACAAAATGCAGGACCGTTAAAAAGGGACTTTGCACTTAGTTAACACACTTAGGAGGATCTTTAGGATCACTTAACAATTCAAATGGGGAACTTAGAACTTTTTACAGATGATACAATGCACAACACAAGTAAAGTAAGACCAAGAACATAAGAAATAATTTTCAAGGAAGTAGTATATTGCTTCTTAGGTTCTATTACAGGTTTTTGCACTGATGTTTGAAATACAAGAACCTTTGACTCTTTATACTAAACCTACAACCGTCAATATGCAAAAAGACAGTTGGATGTGACTAATCTAGACAACAAGATCAGCCTAAAGTCAAAAGGCAGATTGCCTTTTGACTAGTGACTATGACAGGCCATAGCTCACTGACTTTCCTATTACAAAAAGTAAAAAAAGAAACAAATACAGAAACTTGCAGACAAAGACCTTATCTATTTATTATAAAGCATGAAAGTTTCACCAACTTATGATAGTTGGTGAACCACCAGAGCATGCAACAGACATGAGGTTGCTTTATGATAAAGTTGACAGAAAAAGTGTCTTTTCTCTCTCTTCTAAAGTAATCAGTCTTATCTTTATTTAGCTTCATGAAGACTTTGTCTTGAGAGCTTCAGAAGACTTCATCTTTAACCTTCGGAAGAGTTGAGTCTTTGGCTTTGGAAGACTTGACACTTAGTGTAAAGTTTCCTCAGTAGTTTCTTCTGAACATTAGCTTCGGAAGATTTTACACTTAGCATTTTACTTGAGTGTGTAAAACTTCCAAAGCTAGTTCTTCTTTGTTCCTTAGTGCATGTTGGAAGACTTGTTGTTTTGGTATCCTTTGGTTGCATCAGCCTCATAACCTCAGAGGTTCCTACAAACTCCCCCTAGGCTGATGCTACCAAAACAGAGAGGTCTTCAGACTGGGATAGTCCATATGAGAATCTTCAGAATTCCTTTCTTCATTAGCAGATCAGGATTCTTCAGACCCATGAAGTACCTTCTCATGTCATAAAGATCATGCAGAGGGAGTTCAAGCATGTCACTAGTGAAGTAGACATGTTGTTCTCCCTGATCTCTAGTGACATACCATCTATCAGGATCTTCAGCAAATGTCCATGATAGAATTGGTCTTCCAACAGAGAGAGGCTCTACTATGATAGGAGTCGGTTGAGAGCCCTCTTCATGCACTTCCTCAGGATGTTCTGACTCATCCTGAGTTTGGGAGGTGGATGCCTTTCTTCTTTTCTTCTTCTTAGAGGATCTTCTTTTGGCCATCCTCTTTTTCCTCCCAGATGATTTTAACTGAGAGGGTTGGTCTTTAGTACCAGGTTCTTCAGTGGATTCTGTCTCAGTTGGGATCTCCTCTCTCCCAGGTTCAGAAGGAGAAGGAGGAGAACCCTGCTATGGATTAGAAGATGAAATTGGCTGTGGTGTAGCTTCAGGTGCAGGTTGTGTTGTCTCTGTAGGTTCAACCTTTACCTCAACTTCAGGTTGAGCTTGTTCTGATGGTGAGTGGAGATCCACAAGCTCTCCCCTTTTAATTTTCTGCTTGATCACCCTTATGTGCTCATCTATTATGGACAGAGACATGGGACCAAGCCTACTTCCGAAGAACCCATACAGCTTCAAGAAGCTCATCATCTTCTGCCTATCTGCAGACTTTTTCTGACTTTTCTTGATGATGGCTCTTGACTTGGCAGCTTCTTCCCTTTCCATTTTTCTAGCAACTTGCCTATTTCTTTTGGCTTGCTCTTCCAGCTGCTTGTTGTATTTAAACAGTATGTAATCATATGGCAAGGGAAGAAGTGCATGTGCCTGGTAGAGGCCTGTGGCTCTTAGGTAGTTGATCATCTTTGTCTTTTCTTCTTCATTAACTACCTGAGGGTGATCAGCAGCCACAGCCTCTGACTCAGGGCTTTTGTTGAATTAGGGAGAGGACAGGAATATTATTGTATATTCTTTTTCTTCTCATTTCCTCTTTATGCTTGAGGGTCAAGGCTGCATCCTCAGCTTCCTTCCTCTCCTTTGACAACTCAGTGTCAGCCAGTTCATTTAATTCCTCTAAGGGGATAGAGATGAGTTCATCTATGTTGTATTTCTTGGTCCCCAGATAATTAAGTTTGGCTGCTCTTAACTCATCTTCTTGAGTGTTTGGAACATGGGCAGTCAGAATTGCAGCTTGCATGAATCCTGGGGAACCACTTGAACTCTCTCCCCTCAGCTTCCTCTTCCTCTCTCTTTTCTCTTCTTCAATCTCCTCAGCAGTTAGTTTTCTTTTGCCTTTGTCAAGTACTGATCTTGATGACTCAGGCTGAGGAGAGCTTTGGCCTTCATTGCTGGATTCAGCAGTCAAGCTCTGGCCAGAGAGAGGTTGTGATGCACCATCACCAGCTGGTGCCTCACTGAGGGTATGGGGTGCTGGAGGAGATATTGTCTTAAGGTTCACAGTCTCAGCCTCTGGGCCTTCAGTCAAGGCTTTCCCTTTGAAACTAATCTTAGGGTCCACCTCAACATCCAGTTGACCAAAGGCTTCAACTGCTAGCCTCTGTCTATATAGTTCTGATCTCCTTTTGAATTCTTCCAGCACCCAATCTTGAATTCTACTGGCTAGTCTGGCAGCTTGTCTGTTGTTGCTTGGGTTGACAAGTGCCAGATCTACCAGAGTTATACCCTCATAGAAACTCAGGCTTGAAATGTTTAAAATTTCTAGTTGACCCTGAGCTCTAGAGAGTACAAGAGCTTTCCTTTCACTGTCATAGCCTTAACCCCAGATTGGGTTCTCAGAAGGGGCAGACATTGCTCTTGGTATTCCCTCCTCAAACAGTTGTTGTATTAACAAATGTAGATCACTGTCTAGAGGAGGTTGCTAAGTATGGACAACTGCAAGAGAGGATGGTGAGTCTTCTATGTCCATACTCTTAGAGGAACTCCCAGGTTCTATGATTGTTAGGATTTTCTCCCCCTTTATGGTAGCATCACCCTCTTGCATAGGTGAGCTGGGAGATTGATCCATGACATCCACAGGTTCTTGTGGACCTCGATGAGTTGATCTCATTGGTCTCTCAACTAGCTTACCCTTAAGATCAGTAATCTCAAGTTGCTGGTCATTGACCCTTTTCTGCAAGATAATCACCTGAGATTCCAGGTGAGCTATCTTGGACACAAAGTAGGTGCACATGTTTGAGAGTTTGTACACCTTTTGTTGCAGACTCCCCTCATCTTCAGATGAAGAATCATAGGGGGATGAGAGGATTGGACCTGAGTCTTCTCCCTCTTCACCAGCATAGGTTTCTTGGCTGCTGGATTTCCCCTGCTCTATTTCAAGAGGCTGGGTGGCCGTGGTTGAGGTCTTAGAGATGTAATCACTACCAACAGTGAAAGCCTCTGCCACATGGATCTCCTGGACAATCTAAAGGAGATCCACCTCAGTTTGTGGTGTTTGATGTGGGCTAGAAGTGGGTGAGGTAGGAGTACTCATCTAACCTTGAGTGTGGGTGGAGAGGAGAGATTCATGGTACTCACTGAAACCCAAATCTCATCAGAGTAAAAGTCAAGGCTGGGCATGGGTTGATTAAGATCAAGAGGCTAGGGATGGTAGCTTTCCCTTGAAGGTTGATCACCAGAGTGTTGAGACTCAGAGTGATGGATTAAGGCTATTTGAGGAGGTGTGAGCTCATCAGGCTGAGCATGAGGAACCTCAGCACTGATTGTGTCAAGAATGGGAGTGGTTTGCTCCTCAGGGGAAGTGGGAGCTCTAGTGTCCACTTCCTCCTATGTGGGTTATGATATGGGGGCCTGCATATGCTCAATAGCAGGTGCAGGTTTGTATTTTCTTTGGTAAGTGAGGGTAATGGTAGGCCTTGATAGTGGTTGAGAGGTAGAGGGTGTTGGTTCATCACTAGCTGGTGCTGCTAAGATGTCATCCTGAGCAATGAGCTCAAATTTTTTTGGGACAAGAGCTGTTTCTACCCCTGAGAACCCAACAGTTGGCTTTTTCAATATTTTGAAAATGTCAGGTCTCATATGTGAAAGTTTAAGAACATTACCTTTTCCCCTCAACTGTGGTCCCATTTCACAGTTGAGAATGTGTTGAACATACCGGGGAAACATGTAATATTCTAGGGAGTCCAAATTTGCAAGTAAATTTATGAAAACAAACTGAGAATACCTGAATTTGACCCCTTGAACCATCCCATGGACAATGAAGGAGAGGTCTTCTGGAATCTGGTCCCATCCTCCATGTTTGTTAGACAAGCTGTGGATGACAACATGGAGGAGGTACTTCCACTGGTATGAGACCTTCCCCTTCCTGAAGGTCTTGACTGTGAAGTCACCTTCATATCCCATCTGCTCAAAGGAATGGTTGACAGCAGCTTTTGGGAAGGACATTTCACCTTCTTCATCATCCAGCTGAAGATGGGTGTTGATGATGGCTGGAGTGATGAACAGTGTCCTCCCTTGCACTGTGGCAGACAGTGCCTTCTCCCCGTCCAAAGTGACCTCTTGACAGGTCCGCCAGAACTCAAACAACTGATCCTCATAGAGGGGAGGATCAATCGTAAGGGAGGTGAGATAATGAGACGAAGAAAGATACCTACAAACATCTGAGAAGCTTGGATCCTTCTCAGAGTTTAACAGAGCAACCTGGTTGTGTTGCCTGTGTAGATGCATGGTGAAATCTGGGTCGTTTCGGCGATCAAGATTTGCCATTTGCAGAAGCTTTGCAGAGAAGGAAGGTAGAAGAAGATGAATTTGGGGTTAATTTTAGGTTAAGGAAAAATGAGAGTAGAGAGATGAAGATAGGACCGTTTGGGGAGATATACTCAGGATTTGAAACAAAGTTAAAGCAAAAGATAAACTTTGAAATCCGCAAGTGGTCCTACTTCAGAAAAAAGGCGCCCAAAAAGGTAGTTTTCTTGGAAGTTGCAAAACTTCCGAAGGTTATTTTAGCTTCGGAAGCTTTTCAGAAAAAGCTTCCGAAGGCAATTTTGCTTCGGAAGATATTTCAAAGAGTTTTTGAAAGTTTTGGCTTCGGAAGAGATAAACAGGTCTTTCGAGACTTAATTGCTTTCAGAAGAGATTTATTCTAAAATGTATTTAGGAGCTTATATTCAACTTAAGCTTCGGAAGATGTTTCATGAATTTCTTCCAAGATAATTGGCAGATAAGCTGTAAATTTCTTCCTAGGGCAATTTTATTTCTTCCGAAGGTAAATTTTCATAACTCTAAAAAATATCATTTTGAAAATTTGTTTTCCTCCAAAGAGAACTGGGCTTATGAAGTGATCTAATAGACAACCTAGGACACACAATTTTAGGTAGTAAGATTGATGAAGTTATTTAAAAAACCTATTCAAGGTTAATCATCCCAATGGCTGATACAAGATACTTAAATCTCTGCTCATCAAAAGCTTTTGTGAACAGATCAGCATATTGTTCATTTGTGTTAACCTTGATTAGTTTTATCAAGCCTTTTCAAAATTATCCCTAATCAGATGATACCTGATGTTGATGTGTTTGGTCCTTGAGTGCTGCACAGGATTCTCTGTTATAGAGATGGCACTGTTGTTGTCTATATGGATGGGAGTCTCTTTGAAATTGAATCCATAGTCTAGCATCTGATTTTGAATCCAAAGCACTTGAGCACAGCAGCTGGCAGCAGCAATGTATTCAGCTTCAGCAGTTGATGCAGACACACAGGATTGCTTCTTGCATTGCCAAGAGACTATCCTTCCACCAAGAAACTGACACCCCCAGATGTGGACTTTGCAGTCATGTTGCAGCCACCATAGTCACTATCTGTATAAGCATACAGATTGAATTCTGAATTCTTTGGATACCAAAGGCCAAGATTTGGAGCACCTTTGAGATATCTAAGAATCCTTTTGACAGTGATTAGGTGTGACATCTTGGGGTTTGCTTGATATCTTGCACATATGCATGTGGCAAACATGATATGAGGCCTGCTAGCAGTAAGATACATAAGTGACCCAATCATAGCCTTGTAGAGATGTTCATCAACACACTCCCCCTCAAGGTCAAGACCAAGGGAATGGTTTATGGCTATGGGTGTCTTAGCAACTTTACAATCAGTCATCTTGAACCTTGTAAGTATGTCCTGTACATACTTTGACTGACTGATGAAGATGCGATCTTTAACCTGCTTCACTTGAATTCCTAGAAAGAAATTAAGTTCCCCCATGGCACTCATTTCAAATCTATTCTTCAACAGAATCTCAAAGTCTTTGCAGAGCTTTGGATTAGTTGAACCAAAGATGATGTCGTCTACATATATCTGAACTAGCAATGTGTCATTCCCTGTATCTTTGATGAAGAGAGTCCCATCAATAGTACCTCTTTTGTATCCATGATTGCAGAGGTATGTTGATAGTGTCTCATACCACTTTCTTGGAGCTTGATGTAGTCCATAAAGGGCTTTATCAAGCTTGCAGACATAATCAGGATGATCTAGGTCTGCAAAGCCAGGTGGTTGTTTAATATAAACTTCTTCATCAATCACCCCATAAAGAAAGGCACACTTAGCTGGTAGACCTTGAAATCCTTGGATGCAGCATAAGCCAGGAATATCCTTACAGCTTCAAGTCTTGCTACAGGAGCAAAGACATCAGTATAATCAATTCCTTCTTCTTGTGTGTATCCTTGGACAACCAGTCTAGCCTTGTTTTTGATGATGATCCCTCTATCATCCTTCTTGTTCCTAAATACCCACTTGGTACCTATGACAGTCTTCCTTGAGGAAGAGGGCACAAGTTCCACACCTTCTGTCTTTTGATTTGAAGCAACTCTTCTTGCATTGCTTCAATCCAGCTTCCATCCTTTAGAGCCTCATCAACTTTCTTAGGCTCAATTTGGGATAAGAAACAAGAATGTAGACAAACATGGCTATCATGAGTTTGTCCTCTTGTTCTCACCCCTGAGTCAACATTTCCAATGATGTTTGTGGTGGGATGTGACTTGTGGATCCTGAGTTGAGGAATCATAGCAAGTTGGTTGGACAGATCAAGATTAGAGAAATTTTGATCTGGCAAAGAAGAATCCCCCACCACATCAGCACACTTATCAAGAGAAACTTGATCCAATGAGTGTGTGACATCACTGATGTTGTCTTCAATGGAGTGGTTATCAGCATCAAGAAATTCTTGATCACTGTCACCACCATCCATTCCTCCTGCATTGGAGGTTCCTTCGCCTGAATTCTGAGCCTCTGAACTAGACTTTGAGGGTAATTCAGTTGAATCAGCAGTATTTGTCATGCTTGTCCTGATTGGAGCCTCAATGATAGGGTTAGTCACCATTGGAGCTGAAGTAATCTTCTTGTTTGGTCTTCTCAGGTCAAATATTGGGTCAGGATCATCTGTTGACCTGTTATCCATAGATCCTGAAATATTCTCACAAGATTTGTTAAAACAGTTGGTAACTAAATCAAGATCAAATAGCCAATCCGGACCAGAACCTTTCACACAGGGTGTGTGTTCATTGAAAGTCACATTGGCTGACTCCTCAATGATTCTAGTTCTGAGATTGTATACTCTATAAGCCTTGGCTTGAGAAGAGTATCCAACAAAATGTCCATCATCTGATTTCTCAGCAAACTTAGCTATTTGATCTTTGGTATTCAAGATGGTGCAAGGACATCCAAATGTTCTGAGAAAACCAATAAATGGTCTCCTTTTGTGCCATAGTTCATAAGGAGTCTTACCATGTGTCTTAACTACTAAAACTCTATTCTGCACATAGCAGGCTGTGTTGACAGCCTCTGCCCAGAAGGTGATGGGCAGCTTAGAGTCAGACAACATAGTTCTTGCAGCTTTAATAAGTGTCCTGTTTCTCCTCTCAGCAACACCATTTTGCTGAGGAGTCCTGGGAGCACTATATTGTCTTGAAATACCCTTCTCATCACAAAATGTATCAAGGATTTGGTTTTTAAATTTAGTTCCCTGATCACATCTTATGATTTTGACCTTGTGATCAGATTGATTCTCAATTTTCAGAATGAAATTCTTCAAGATTTCAGAGGTTTCATCCTTAGTTCTAAGGAAAAACACCCAAGTGAATCTTGTGAAATCATCTGTGATCACTAAACAGTATGAGGTCCTTCCTAGGCTCATTACACTGGTGGGGCCAAACAGATCCATATGTAACAAGTGTAGGGGAGTAGTGATATTTGGCTTGTGTGACACTTTGTGTTGCTTCCCTTTTAGGCATGCAACACAGTGGTCATCACTTATCAACTCTTTCTTTGGTATTCCAGTTACCAAATCATTCTTAATTAGTTTATTCATGTTTTTAAAGTTTACATGGCACATTCTCTTATGCTAAAGAAGAAACTCATCACTATTTGCTTTAGATATAAACCAAGAAACCTCTCCAGATGGAGATGCTTCCTGCAAGTCCATCTTGTACATGTTTCCTCTCCTGGGGGCTCTAAGAAAAATATGCTTAGGAGGAATGTCAACCCCAGGCTTAAGAACAATGCACTCATGCTCAGTAAAGAGCATATGATGTTTTTGGTCACAAAATTGGGACACACTCAGAAGATTGTATCCAAGCTCTTTGACAAAGTTTACCTTCTCAATGCTGAGCTTACCATTTGTAACCTTGCCCCTGCCAGTAATGTACCCTCCTGTATCTCCCCCAAAAGCAACTGGTCCTCCATCAATCCTTTCAAAGTTTTGAAGCAAGGACTCATTGCCAGTCATGTGCCTAGAGCAGCCACTATCAACAATCCAAATATTTTTGTTGGTCTTTAGTTGTCCCTGCACAAAAAGAGATGATTTAGTTACATTTGGAAACCCAAGCCTCATTGGTCTTGGGCTTATTAGAATGAGTTAAAGGAAATGAAACAGTAATAGATCCTATGCTCAGGCTTTGGGGATCATTTGCTGTTTCTGATGATGAACTTTTAGCCATATGGTCTTCCTTCATCTTCCACACCACCTTTGAAAGATTGGGCTTGACCTTCAATGCTTCGAAAGCTTTTGTGGCTTCGAAAGCTTTTGTGGCTTCGAAAGCTTTGGAGACTGATCCTTCGGAAGATCTTGCTTTCACTGTAGCAGGCCTCAGTACTTCGGAAGCATTCCTTTCTTCCGAGACCAATTTTCCTTCCGAAGACAATGGTTCATTTGCCTTTTTCTTCATTTTGGAGCTTTCGAAGGAAACAGATTTTCCTTCCGAAGCTGTTTGTTTCTTCTTCCTCTCAAAAGTTTTCTTCTTGATCATGTGGATAGTACCCTTTGGATTGTATTGACAATCCTTAGCCAAATGTGAGGTACTACCACACATAACACAGTCTATATCTTTTCTTCTGAGAGCCTTCTTTTCCAAAGAAGACTGAGCTTGAACACTTTCCTTTTCCTCTTTCACCTTTTCAGATGATGCAGCAGGCTTCTTAGGGTGAAGCTTGCTTTTAGAAATGGATGGTTCAGGCTGTGTAGCAGTGACACACAGCTGATCAATCTTCTTGTTGTTGCTGGAGTGAGTTAAAGCTGAAGTAGAACTCTTGGTACTAGAATTCTTGGCAGGATCTTCAGCTTTTATCACCTTGAACCCTGCAGAGACAAATACTTGTTTCTGTTTGGGATCAAAGGTGGTCTTGACCTCTTGAGCTTTTCTTGATCTTCTTTTGCTCTTTGATCAAGTTCTTCCTTTTGGTTTTGCTCAAACCAGCTTCTTTTTCCTCCTTAGGAGCATGGTGACCCTTTTTGGATTTACTCTCTTCACTCACCTCAGAGTCATCCCTCACCTTCTCCTCTTCATCCTCTTCATCACTGGGGTCTATGGATGGAAGCTCATCTTGACCAGTTCCACACCTTGGAGATCTAACTGATAGTAGAGAGTGTGGAGGAGCTATCTCACTAGATCCCAGTCCCTGCTTGTTCTGATAACACACTTTTGCATGCAGAGATGAGGATATCATGTTCTTGAAGGTTTCCTCTTCAAGAACATATTTTTCTGCTCTGGCTTTGCTGATCACAAACTCAGCCTGGCATTCAGTCAGCTTGGTAATGAGATCCTTAATTTGAGTCCTGTAATTTGTTTGCTCATGTTTAAGAGTTGAAACTGTTTTTTCTAGATCTTCTATCTTAAGTTTATAGTCATTTTCATCTCTTTTAAAATCAGCTTTTAAAATATTTAAGGACTCAATGTCAGATCTCATTTCCAAGTTGTAGGACCTGTATCTGTTTACTTTAGCAATACAATCAGGAGAGCAAAGATGTTCAAGTACCTTGGCTTTATCATGGTCAGCAATGAGTGCTTGGTTTGGAGATGCATCTTCAGCTTGAAAGCTCCATTCAAAGCCTCCTTCTTTAACAGCAACTGCAGCTTGCTGTCTTGGCTTCTCATTCTGGTGCCCTCCTTCAGTGTAGTTTGGCCTGGATGAGGCTTGGCCACCATTTGATTTGGGTGCCTTGCATTCTATAGCAAAGTGTCCCATCTGGTTATAGTTGTAACACTTGACTTTGCTCTTGTCCAGCCCAAACTTGCTACTGGCAGCATTGCTAGGAAACCTTCTCCCAGTCTTCTTGTAGAATTTCTGGGCTCTGTGAGTGAGAAGAGCCATCTGCTAGACTATCTCCATATATTCCAGATCATCTGGATGGATACAGTCTAGGTCTTCAAGAGTAAAGAGAAAGTTTCCTGAACTTTCATCAGTGGAAACAAAGGCTTGAGAGGAGTTTGTCTCTTGGAAGGTGATGAAAGGACCCTTTTGTGAAGTCTCAGGGTAGCAGATGAGATGATGCTGTGGTTCTCTGCTATCCCTTTCAACCACATGAAGGGCTGAACTCTGGTGAGTGATGGAGCTACCAGATGAATTTTGCATATTCATCTCCATCTGGTATCCACTGAGTATCCCATACAACTCAGTGAGAGTAAGGGTCTTAGGTTTTCAGTCCTCTTAATGACCACACAGTAGTGTGTCCATTGTCTTGGAAGAGAGGACATGAACTTCTAACAATATCCCTGTTCTCAATAGTTACCCAACATCAGCCAGAGTATCCACAATCTCAACATACCTGAAGTATTGTTGAGTCATGGTTTCACCTGTCTTGAAGGTGAAATTTTCAAACTGCTGCTTCAGGAGATCCTTCTTGTTCTCCTTGGCTTCATTTGAACCCTCATACATCAGTTTCAGTGCATCCCATAGCTGTTTAGCGGTCTTGCACTTCTTGAAACCTCTGTAGATGGAGTTTGGAAGAGCAGTTTGGAGGGCTGTCATGGCTTTCTGATCAATGTCAATTCTTTTCCAGTCTTCATCAGAAAAGTCAGCCCTCTCCTTTGGTATCATGCCACCACCAGCACAGCTGAAGAGGTGCATGGTACATGAGGTCCATTGACAACAGACTCCCACATCCTGGAATCTTGAGACTTGATAAAGCCTTCCATTCTTTGACACCAAGTGTCAAAATCCTCAGGAGTGATCAGCGGGGACTTTGTCATTATTCCAGTTTCCATATCAGCTTTGGAGATAGCTGCCATTTGAAGAGTTAAGTGATGTGTGTTACTAAGAGGTTTTGAAGATGGTGAGATCTTGCAAACAAGAGCCTGGAATGCTCTGCTACCAATTGCAGGACCGTTAAAAAGGGACTTTGCACTTAGTTAACACACTTAGGAGGATCTTTAGGATCACTTAACAATTCAAATGGGGAACTTAGAACTTTTTACAGATGATAAAATGCACAACACAAGTAAAGTAAGAGCAAGAACACAAGAAATAATTTTCAAGGAAGTAGTATATTGCTTCTTTGGTTCTATTACAGGTGTTTGCACTGATGTTTGAAATACAAGAACCTTTGACTCTTTATACTAAACCTACAACCGTCAATATGCAAAAAGACAGTTGGATATGACTAATCTAGACAACAAGATCAGCCTAAAGTCAAAAGACAGATTGCCTTTTGACTAGTGACTATGACAGGCCATAGCTCACTAACTTTCCTATTACAAAAAGCCAAAAAAGAAACAAATACTGAAACTTACAGACAAAGACCTTATCTACTTTATCATAAAGCATGGAAGTTTCACCAACTTATGATAGTTGGTGAACCACCAGAGCATGCAGCGGACAGGAGGTTGCTTTATGATAAAGTTGACAGAAAAAGTGTCTTTTCTCTCTCTTCTAAAGTAATCAGTCTTATCTTTATTCAGCTTCATGAAGACTTTGTCTTGAGAGCTTCGGAAGACTTCATCTTTAACTTTCGGAAGAGTTGAGTCTTTGGCTTTGGAAGACTTGACACTTAGTGTAAAGTTTCCTCAGTAGTTTCTTCTGAACATTAGCTTCTGAAGATTTTACACTTAGCATTTTACTTGAGTGTGTAAAACTTTCGAAGCTAGTTCTTCTTTGTTCCTTAGTGCATGTTGGAAGACTTGGTTGTTTTGGTATCCTTTGGTTGCATCAGCCTCATAACCTCAGAGGTTCCTACACAAAATAATAACGAAGAACATGCTAAAAGCAAGATTTGACATGAAAGACATGGGTTTTGCAGATGTGATTCTGGGAGTTAAAATCACACGAACCGAAAGTGGACTTGTTTTAAGTCAATCCCACTATGTGAACAAAATTCTTAAGAAGTTTAATGCAAATGACTCCAACATAGCTAGAACTCCTATTGACACAAGTCAACATCTAACTAAGAATAGAGGTGAACCTGTTAACCAGTTGGAATACTCAAGAATTATCGGCAGCTTGATGTATCTTATGAGTTGTACGAGACCAGAGCTAGCATATGCTGTAAGCAAGCTAAGTCGATACATGAGCAACCCAACTTCAATTCATTGGAAATGTATGACTAGGTTGCTTTGGTACTTAAGATACACTCGGGAATACGGGCTGCATTATAATAGATATCCAGCAGTTATCGAAGGACACTGTGATGCAAATTGGATATCTGACACGAATGATTCCAGAGCAACAAGTGGGTATGTATTCATACTTGGAGGTGCAGCTATATCGTGGAAATCATCGAAACAAATGGTTATTGCTAGATCCACGATGGAATCAGAATTCATCGCTTTAGACAAAGCAGGTGAAGAGGCAGAATGGTTACGTCAATTTGTTAAGGATATACCAAGATGGCCTAAGCCGGCATCAGCCATTTGTATACATTATGATAGCCAATCGGCAATTAGCAGAGCTCATAGCACAATGTATAATGGTAAGAATAGACATATTAGATGTAGACATAATACGGTACAACAACTAATCTCTACAGGAATTATCACTGTTGACTACATGAAGTCAAAGTATAATATCGCGGATCCGCTAACAAAAGGCCAAAGTAGAGAGTTAGTTTAGAAGTCGTCAATAGAAATGGGACTGAAGCCCTTGAAAAATTAAAGTTCATATGAAGGAAACCTAACTCAACAGATTAGAGATCCCAAGAATTGAGTTCAATAGGAAAACCTAATTGTATGAATTAGTGAGGTCACTGTGGGGGGGGGGGGGGGATAACCCACGTATTTAAAAGGGAGTTTATTGCAAAGTTTAGTAAACTTCCTAGTCCATTCCTAAAAGTGACAAATACAAGGCTAAGCCTAAGGCTTTTAATGATTCGACTAATATTACCATATGTAGTGAATCACCTATGTGAGAGAGAAGTGGGGTCGCTTCAAAGGGTATTGCTTGGGCACAATACTTAATGGCTCTCGTAGAACCAGGCACATGTTCATGACCATAACGAACATAACTATGAGGACTTAGCATTGTCAAGGAGAGTTTTGTGTGAAACGTATTAACGCCTACACAAACGGCAGACGAGTTCAAAGACATCGCCGTCCACTCAGAGGCAGTAGACTAAGTGCGTTTCATGAGCAAAGGTTCAAAGGGTAACACCTACCTATTATATGCAATATTCAACTGTTGAAATTTAATCGGAATGTTGATGTTTCTGAGATCGACCTCCATTCATGTGGGGGATTGTTGGTGTGAAGATTAAATGAGATGTCGATATCTTAAATTCTTACATGATATTTTAGTCCCACATTGGTGTGGGAATAAAATTTTATTTAGTTTATATGTATAAGCCTATAAGGCTTATTGAATTCTTATGTTGTGTTTTATTCCAGCACCTACCCGCGCGCAGGGGGGGTGCAGAAAGCGGGTTTCTGGGTTAAAAATTTCTTGAACCAATGCGTCGCCCGCGCGACATGCGGGCACGAATGCAGCTCCAAAAACCTGGGCTCGCGAGAGGTCCTTTTTTCTACTGGAACCGTTTCTTGCTTTTCAACAACATAGAATTTATAGAGCAAACCGTTATTAATCATTATTGCTAAAACCGTTTTGCTAATGATGATAATTATATCGAAACTGTTTTGCTAATAATAATTATTATATTGAAACCGTTTGCTACTAATGATCATTATTGTCTAATAATGATATAAACCATTACTATTCTCTTCTCTCCGTGTTTATATACCAACACAACAAAGAGGTCATAAGAATACGAATAACAAAAATGACAACTTCAGCTTCCAACTATCTTTCAGGCAAGTGCGACGTCCGGCAGTATGCTGCTTAGAACAGGTGTACCCTGTGAACAGACGACGAATATGTTTAAGGGAATTGTGTCAAACACAAGCCCGGTTCTCCTCATGTTCTTCTGTTTCTATTCTTTAATTTTGTTTTGCAGGATTACTTTCGACTGCTGATCGTATTCTCTTTATAGATATTATATCCAATTTGTTGTTACTGATTATTACGGATTTTCTAACAGATGGTTTATAGTAAATCACCTGATTATAGATAAACTATATTTTATGTAACCAATAAAGCACTATTATTGTGTGTTGCCACAAAGTAATCAAATCTAAAATCGGAAGTGATTGCTTGTTCTCATATTTGTAACTGGTTTTAGTTCTCTCGTGTTTTTGTGCATTTTATGTTTCCTAAATAAATTGCAATTTAGTTTGAGTTAGTCTTCAGTCAAACCTTTTTCCTTTGATATAATATCAAATAATATGTGTTATACTAACCGGCTACTACTCGTGGATATGATGGTACCTTACATACTGAAGTTGTCTAAGTTATTTAAGTTTTTACATGACTTGATGATGATTTCAAGTTGGGTTTGGTTTGCTTGAGTCATAATTATAATCACAATAAACGGAGATGAATCGAATAATATCTTATATGATTATTACTTCTTGTCTCTACATAGTTTTTATGGTGTCAGTTTTACAATAAACATGATGTTTATTTATTGTTTAGTAGAGAATTAGACTGTTGACAATGAAGTTGAGTAGAGAAGTCGTAACAAGAAAATCTTGCTCCATGTTTAGACTTATACTTTTTACGAAAGTTATTTAGGTTTTCGTATAATCCTCAAGTTATTTTTGGTTTACTTGAATCATAAATAACAATCATACCAAACTAACAATATAAATGGATGAATTGAAGAACATCTTATGATTATAACTTTTTATCTTACTTTGATTCAGTGACACTTTTTTTTTTATAAAAATGTGATGAATTTTTACATGTTAGTAAAGAAGATTAGACATGCTGACGGTAAAGATAGTAGTAAACTTTAACAAAAATCATTTAACTTAACCCATAATGTACTTAGTTCATAAGTTGCAATTAATGACAATTATCATCTAAATAATACG
This sequence comes from Flaveria sonorensis, assembly GCA_025506505.1. Lineage (NCBI taxonomy): Eukaryota > Viridiplantae > Streptophyta > Magnoliopsida > Asterales > Asteraceae > Flaveria > Flaveria sonorensis. Next base: position 22,802,994 of record CM046429.1, read on the forward strand.
AGTTATTAATAACAACCTATTATAAGATATTAACAAATTTTGTTAATGATAATATGATTCGTCTAACTACTATTAAAAAATTTAAAATATTTATGTTAGAAATTTTTGATCGTTGGTTCAACTAAATCAGACCGGCCGAAACTTTCTAAAACAAATTAATCAAATTTGATTTAGTTCCCTCAATTTCTATAATTTAGAAAATATCTTCAAACAACATGTGCGAACAACTTGTAACTTAATAGTATTACAAAGTGATATTCCTTTTTAAATAAGATTATTACTTCAAATTGTGATAAAAAATCACGTAGATTTAAGAGTGTTTTTCATTCTAAAGAAAATCTTCAAACAATACGAGCTTTTTAATGTTTTTCTAAAGGCGAGGGCAAGTTTTGCCATCATTCAATTCGTGAAGGGCAGTTTCAGAAAGTTCCAGAAACATAACAAACGTTTAACAAAGTTAAGGATTGGATAGAGAAGCAATAATCTTTGCAAAATTTTCGTCAAGATATGGCTTCTTCCTCAGCAGCTTCTGTGTCTCTAATGGCTTCACAAACCCTAATCCTCCAAAAACCCACTTCCCTTCATCCCCACAGACCCTCAATCATCACTCTTTGTAAACCCAAATCCCCTTTTTCTCCAAAACCCCTTCAATTTTCCCCCACAAACCCTAACAAACCCCTACTCATCGCCTCATCGTCTTCCTCATCAACACCCACATTAACCCCAAATCCACCGGCGGAGCCGCTACTCACAGGGTCCACCAGAACAATCACAACCTTATTCGCAATCGCCGTCACAGTATCCAAAGTATTCGCTCAAAAGCTCACGACTTTCGCCCTGAAATCGAACCTGCAACAGAGCTTGATTGCCGCTAGCGGCCCTTTGTTCTTCGCCACCATGAGCGGCCGGCCGGCGCGGCTGCACACGCCGTTGACGGTGGTGGCGGCTGGGATGGCGAAATGGCTTGATATCTACAGTGGGGTTTTGCTTGTTAGGGTTTTGTTGAGTTGGTTTCCTAATATTCCGTGGGATAGACAGCCATTATCGGCTATTCGTGACCTGTGTGATCCTTATTTGAATCTGTTTAGGAATATTATTCCTCCGGTTTTCGATACTTTGGATGTTAGCCCCTTGCTGGCGTTTGCAGTGTTGGGGTTTCTTGCTGGAATTCTCAAGAACAGCAGGATGGGTTACTAAGATTAAGAAGGTATCTTGAATTTTGGGCTTTTATAAGTTCATCATTGTATGCATTTAAATGAATGAGTAGGATTGTTTGGCTATAAGTGATTATGATTATACAATTTTTTTCATATTACTTAACAGAGTCGAAATGAGCAGATTTGGAGAATCAACTAATTAAGTCATTAGAAAACTTATTATTAAGATAATTATGGAAGTCCTTAATTATCAACATGTCTGGTTATGATTCTGTTATTAATAGCAATGTTATTCCACTTCGTAACAAGAGTCTTGTGCAGATAGACTAAGCTTATGTTCATTGGATATTGTTCATCATTTATGCTGTTAGTATATTCAACTTCTAGTGTGGTTAACTAGGGGTGCAGAGGAGCCATACCTTGAGCACCTAGGCATGGTTAATGTAAGTGATTTTGAGCCCATTTTGAGCTCAATCTCCGAAACTCGAAATTTGTTCCTGTGTGATTTATCAAGCTTAAATTTATGGTTCTTTTATGTTGGGTTCGTAGGCCTAGCCTACTCTTGGCCCTAAGCTCAGCCCTTTAGTGAATTCTTAACCATGAAGTTATTAATTGGTTCTTTTGATTTGGGTTCATCATTATATGCATTTGTGATGTCGTGTGTAGCTGGTTTGATAGGGGATGTGTGGATGCTAGTTTAAACTTATCATGTAAACAATCAGTTAGATTAAGTGGCAATAAGTGATTATGGTTATACCATCTTTCAGATTACTTAAAAGAGTTAAAAAAGCAAATTGGAGAAATAAGTCATAAGAAAAGTTATTATCTAGATAATTACTGCAGTCTGTAATTATCAATATGTCTTTTATGAATTATGATTATCCAAACACACCCCATGTTACTAGCTCTGGCATTCTTTCAGGTAGTAAACTTATTTGTGCTCATAGACTAAGTTTTGTTTATTGGATATTGTTAATCAACTGTGCTGTTAGTATGTTCAACTTCTAGTGTGGTTAACTAGGGGTGTAGAGGAACCATGCCTCGAGCTCCTAGGCTCTGTTAATGTAAGTGAGTTTGAGCCAAGCCTGTTTCGAGCTCTATGTCCAAAACTTGAGGTTGATTCGTGAGTAACTTATCAAGCTTGAAGTTATTGTTTGTTTATTATTTATTAGTTTTTTTAATATTTTATTCATATATAATTATTTTTTTAATATTTATAGGTATAATATAATGATAGATATACTAATCTTTGTTAAGAACTTGTTTTTTATCATCTTAAATAATAATTAGTAATTGATTATTAATAATAGATGCGTTTAGGCCTACAAGCCTATTTAAGCTAAATAAGCTCGATACATGAAGCTCAGGATGGAGCTAGTTTATTAAATGAACTCTAATTTAGGCATGACCTTGATTTGGCTCGACTTGATTCAATCTTTTAGGGAGTATATATTAAGTAGGTCACGTCTCACTAGTGGCTCGGCTTGTTTACACCCTTGTACTTAACCTTTTGAGATACATATATTTCTCGTAGATTAAACTAGTTTATTAATGCATTGAATATGATTTGAAAAGTTATATTGTTACAATAGTAATATAATTTTTTAAATAAATTATCTTAAGTGGTTTTATGCGCTTGAACTCGGTTTGGATTAATTTTGACCCACTTGACCAATTTCCTTTTTAGTTAATATTTCTTTAGATTAACCTGTTTGTCATGTTGGAGATAAAGCATAACCAAAGGGACCATAGGTAAACGAATCAAATTGACACATTTATTTTTGAGCTAAATACTTATGGTGTGTTTCGATGTGCTTTTAAACAGTTTGTTGTAATTTGAAGTTGCAATGGTTATTTTAGGATATTTGGGAAAAAGTATTTATGATTCTGCTTTTCTGATTATAAAATGGTTCGTAGTCTGATTATCTTATTATGATTCTCATCCACATCTTTATAATCACTTTAAAAAAGTTTACTTTTATGTAGGAGTATTGATGGTTTGGTCTGATCTGATTTTGACTGAAGTTTCCTGGCCAAACCGCAACTATTGTTTTAAAGAACGACAAACTAAATTGGTCGGGTTGGGTGGGTTAGCTGGACATGCTAGTTTTTACGGTTTGGCGCGGTCCTGCCACTCAACTTGACGAATTTGGTTTGTTGTTTCTTGAAACCATAGTAGTGGCTCGTCTAAATATGTCTCAAATTCAGCCCAAACCAAACTATGAACGATCCTACATAAAAGAAATTTTGCATCCAAGTCTTAACCTGCCGAACTTGTGTTTTTGTCGATTTCAACTGTTTATGAACACGTGAGGTCTTGCTTTAGATGCTCAAATGACTATCTTATGTTGCCTATTTTCAATCTTAACGACCTCCATTGTCTATTTTTTGGTTATAAAACAGGTCTGCAAATTTGTGGATACGAGTTTGATGGTTATTCAGCAGCCAGCAGCTTCATAGCAAGTTTTTTTCTTGGTGTGTTCAATTTTTGTTCTTTTTTTCTTATAATATTCATGAACAAGTAGAATTATAATGCAATACCAGTTGAAGTACTGTAGCATTAGCAACTTTTGCTAGGCGTTCGACTGCTTATATATATTGCGGTTTAGATGGATTTTCATCAATTAATATATACGGGCATGGGTTCTTATTTAACTGCTCGTTTCTATTTCAACATTTACATGCTTGTTTCCATGTTGATTAAGGCTATGATATTGTGGATCATTAGTGTCATCTTAGACACCTTGTCTCCTTATTCCTTATTATATATGCAAACATGAATGTGTTGAACTGAACGGATGTATGATCATTTTTTGTAAATCAACAGACATGAGTTGTGTATGCCGTGGCGGATCTAGAAGACAATTTCAGGGGTAACATAAAATTTTTTTTACCGTACATGCAGTGGCGGAACCAGGAATTATTTCCTATGGGGTCACTATTTTTTATAATTAGCTTCTAACGAAACAACATAAAAATTATTGGGTTCTATTGATTTGAGTCGGATCGGGTCGGACTAGACGTAATTAAATTGCATTGAATTGTTAACAAAAATACAATACCAAAAGAAATAAAAAAAAGAGTTAAATGCGTTTTACGTTCCTGATGTTTTATAGAAATTGTCATTTGAATTCAAAAGTTTAAAATGTTGCTATTTGTATCCAAAAGTTTTACTAAAATTGTCATTTGAATTCATTTGGCTACACCTAGCTAACAAGGTTAAGTTTTTCCATTAAGTTTTCAACATGAGAGTTATTTTAATTAAAAAAAATTATAAAATAAAAAACTAACTCAAGTGAGGGTTTTTATATGTTTAGCCTCTTTTGATAATTACAGTTATAATTTGCTCTATAATCGTATTTTGATGTTTTATCTTGTTAATGTATTTTGGTTTAGTAATCGTGTTACTTTTGCCCATTTTATTAATTAAACATAGATTTCTTTGGTTTAAAGCTTAATTTTGGTTACGATTATTGATGTTTTGTGATTATTATTCATGGGCAGTTAATGTCATTCTATTAATTGTTTTTATATTTTTATGATAATTTGTCTTTTATGGTTATAATTCAAATAATTTATATTATATGACTTGTTTGTTTATTTATATATACATATTTGTTTTGTATGTTTTATAAAGTTAGAAATTAATTATTTTTAGTTAGTTATACTTATATTTTATTTTATATAATATGATGTCCAGAGATGTCGTTCGTGATGAAATGAAAGAAATGCTGACCATCATTCCTGGTAAATTAAAATCGCAACGGTGATTATGAAAGGAGACTGAACCCTTAAAACTTATCACGTAAAGCTGATTTTTTATTTTGTAATTGTTTTGACTAAAATACCTCTAATTTAGAAAACTTAACGGAAAAACTTAACGGCGCTAATTAGGAGTAGTTAAGTGGATTCAAATGACAATTTTTGTGAAACTTTTGGATGCAAATAACAAAATTTAAACTTTTGGATTCAAATAACAATTTGTATGAAACATCAGGGATGTAAAATGCATTTAACTCTAAAAAAACTTATGTACAATGCATTTAACTCTAAAAAAAAACTTATATTTAATAGTGTTTCGTACGCGTTTTCATCTTTTGATGCTTTATTTTCACAACAAATGATTCATGTTCTCTAAATTTCAAGTTTAAACAATAACTAGAATCATTAAATCAAACATAAAATGTCCATGATAAACAAATAATCATATAAGAGCATTCATAGTTGATTCATACATTCTTTACATCATCTATTTTTATTTTATTATCATTTACTTTTTAAATTGAGTTTTAATAAATTTTTATAGAAGTTTGAATATGAGTTATACTCTCGTCATTCTAACAACTTTCTTAAAGTTTTGATACAAATTGTCAAGGTTTTTAAACAATAAACAACAGAAACATCAATTACTTCATTTTCTTTCTTCATTTTCCTTTTTTTTACATAAAAGAATAAATAAAATGTGTATGACCATTGAAAAAAATGTATTTATTTGTTATGTTATGTACTAGTATTAAGCTCACTCGCATTGCAATGGGAGGCGTAAAACCATACCAAGTAATATTAATGGCACACCACCACCAGTGACCACCAACATTGAAGAAACCAAGAAAACGAAAAAAAATAAACCGAATAAAAAGTAGACGTAAAAACATTGAACCATACACTTACAAGCAAAAAGTAAAGCAATAAGTAAATTGATCTAGGACCAGTGCATTATGTCATGATGAGAAAAATAAGTGAAAAAATGTTGAACCACACACGTACATTGCGGCGTGTTAACTTGTAAAATTTAAACCGAAACGTATAACGGAAAATTTATAAAATTTAAAAAGTATAGAGGACCAAAGTTGAAAGTAAAAAAAATATTAAGGCTAAATTATAAAATATGTAAAAGTATTGGGTTAAAATAAAAATGTTAAAGATTAAAGAGTAAATTACATTTTTCGTCCTTTAGGTTTGTTGTAAATTTCAGGTATCGTCCTTAAACTAAGTAAATTACAGTAAATCCTTTATGTTTTAAAAAGTTTGCACGTTTCGTCCTATCCTCTAACGGGCGTTAAATTTGGTCGTTAAGTCAGGTCACGTACATTGCACATGATGGTAGTTTAGTCTTTTTACCTTTAATAATAGAAAACAAAATATTAAAATCCATCCCACCCTACCCCACCTCCACACCTCTCTTTCTCTCTCTACCCCTCTCTCTCTCTCTTTCTCTTTTCATCTTCACACACAAGAAACTTTTGAAGGTAAATATATTTTTTTTAATCTTTTGGATAAAAATAATTATTTTTATCAAATTTTATGCAGCAAAATTAAAATTAACTCTTTAAAATTAACTCTTTTTTTTCATCTACCCATAGTGATTTGTAACTATAAATCAAACACTAACTTAATGCTAGAAAAAACAGGAAAATATAAGTGTTTATTTTGTTTCTAAAATTCCTTTTAACGACTAGAGAAAGTTGTTTGAAAATAGTGAAAAAATAACCGTCTCTACAAATTATACCATTGTATCCAGTGTTACAGACTTGTCGGGCGCTAGTAGGGTACTATTTTACATATATATATATGTACACACACATATATTTTTATATGTAATTTTTATACAAAAGCTTAGTTATATACACACACACTGATAGGCACCAATGTGAGTAACAGATTGAGATCTTGAATTCAAACATAACGGATAGACAACTGAGTTGAACGGGTACAAATTCACCACCCAATTCAAAACCGAAGAGCTTCCACAGATTAAAACCACCTAAGCTCAAGTATAGGTCTCAGAGAACACCACCCAAGCCGCTACTCTTGAATTAACAATGGAAATTGAAACTGGTTGTGAGAAAACACAACAGAATGTTTAACACAAATTCATCATATCCTTTTCTCTGCAAACTCGGTACATATGAAGGAAAGAAACATCAACTACTCTAACCCAAATACTACATTCTAGCTAAATTGAAAACTAACTTACTACATGGCAAGCCAAAGGTACAAATAAAAGAAGCATAAAACAACTATTGCGTTTAAACATGAGAAATTAGATAAGTAAATGCATGGGTTTGTGACTCGATATACAACACACGCATTTGCCCAAACATTTGCCCAAAGTTTCTAATGTTTGGCTGGAATATCCAGAGTATGCCAGAATCTTTGGAAAATCACTCATTTTTGACTGATTAGGCCTGCTAGGTCTAACTTTGTCCACCGTCGGTTGCCTAGTGATTAACTAGTCGAATAGCTAAAATTCCGAGGTTAACGACTAATTTAAGATTTTTGGTTGATTAAACACCGATGAATCGCGAATTTTACAACCACCATTGTGTCCATTGAATATTTCTGTATATGATTAGTTTATGTCAAACTTATCCTTTAATTTCTAGTAGCGCAATTCAGATAAGGTAGTTTTTAAATCAAAGTATTTGAATTTTATTAATGAGTAAGGACTGAAAAATGTAAACGCAACACTTACAAACCAAACCACCATCTTCTAATTCACACACACTGCGTTTCCATAATACAATATTAACCTTCATAAAGGTTCAATGATTATTTTAGGATATTTGGGATACGCATGGATGGCATGAACTAAACCAAAACTAGGAAGCAACGGCCCATCAGTTAACCCACCTAATCAAATTGAATAGTAGGTGATAACTGAATAATTGAAACTGACTGGTTTCAAAAACTTAGAGTTTTTTTTTTCAAAAAAAGTGTTAGGTCGAAAATTTATTTATCATAATGGATGATTGGAAAATATTTATAAAAAAAGGATAGGTTTATACTAAAAATGATGTTTAATCTAAAAAGGCTAAGAAGGATTGTGTGCTTTACACACGTCATTTTATTGTTTTAAATAAGAGGATATTTTGGTTATTGTGTCACATACATCAGCTCATTGTGTCTTATACGTTTATTATGTCATATATTTTAAATCATTTGTTATGTGTATTAATCATTTGTGTTTTACATTTTAGATCATTTTATGTTATTTTTGTTATTTTTTATAGATTATAAACTTGTTATCTACCATTGTGTTTTACAATTAAAAATACATAATAACATACTTTCACCAATGTATTTTTCAAAACTCTCTGTGTTGAAGATAACACAATGTGTTATTTTTTGTTCTTTATTTTTAATAGATTATATAAAATTATTATTATCATTGTAGTTTACCATTAGAAGTACACAATGATGTTATTTCACCCATATATTTTACAAAACTCGTCATGTTTAAGATAACATAATGACGATCAAAAGACACAATGATATATTATGTTATTTGGTCATTGTTTTTATTGTATTAGATTAATTATTAGTTAATTTATTATTGTGTTTTACATATTAGAGATACATAACAATGTTATTCTATCATTACATTTTTTAAAATTTATCATTTTAGAAAAACACAATAGTATTCAGAAAAACACAATAACTAACAAAAAGACACAATGAAATGCACTAAATACACAATGACGAGATATAAGCTTAATAATGTAAATTTTTTTTAATCTTTTTATATAACAATACTGTACAACGCTTTAAAGATTAAAAAAACTCATTTTTTGTAATATATATAAAAAAATAATGTCGTACATAAAAGTTATGAACGTTTTAAAAAAATAAGAAACTTGTAAAAAGTCAATAAAAGTGGCTATTCCTAAAATAGCCCAAAAAAAAACTTTTTTCTATAATTTTGATTTCAACCATTGATTAGTGAGATGGATGATTGATATTACTTCTTATATTTTTTAGTTTTTGAGAAACTTTATATATGAACCATTTCCTATAAAAAATGGGTGTTTTCTGAAGAAATTTTCAATCCTAATATTATTGGATAAAAATAATTAACAAAACTTAAGAAAAAAGGCTCCAATAAAATTAAAAAAAAAACATTTTGCTAGATCATCATAGTTAATAGTAAGAATTTTAAATGTTTTTTAATTTATAAATACTTGTTCTTTAAACTTTTTTTAAAACACTAACGATTTTATTCTTTCATAGATACTCTTTTGATCTCTATAAAAAATTATAATTTTTTTGATTTATAATTTTTCAAAAGATATATGTGCTGTAAATACGTTTTTAAAGATAAATATAATAAAGAAGTTACTTTTAACGGAAAATAGACAAAATTATAAAACATCCTTTAGGTTTATAGAAAACTGCAGGTTTCATTATTATAGATAAATATAATAAAAAATGTACTTTTTAAACATGTTTATTCTTTAACATCTAATGTGAGTGTTATTATATTGGGAACGGTCTGCCAAAGACACATATTGAATTAATGTGACTAGTACGTTATGATCCAGGTCATACCCAATAACAAGCTAGACAAACACCTACAATTTTTGTTTTATGATATGATTATGTAAATAAATATTGATACTTGAAGTATTTAGAAATTGGGTTTCTAAATATTTGCACTGGTGTTATGAATAAATTATATGGATGATTTATTCTAAAGAGAGAGAATACTTTGTATTGTTATTCAAATGGTTAAACAAACAATACAAGTGTTTTGTCCGCATTTCTTTTGTTCATCCGTATTTACTAATGCGGATGTATTACTGAGGAAATGCGGATGCATGTTCCTCTCCGCATTTACAAATGCGGATGTGCATTTGGGGAAATGCTGAAGGAAATACTTCATTCGCATTTACTAATACGGATGAGCACTTAAGGAAATGCTGATGAAACTGATCATCCGCATTTACAAATGCGGATGTGCATTTTGGAAATGCTGATGGAGTTACTTATCCGCATTTAAAAATACGGATGTACATTTGGGAAATGCGGATGCAGTTTCTTCTTCCGCATTTACAAATGCTGATAGAGTTTGTTCATTCGCATTTTCTAATGCGGATGAATATTAGAGAAATGCGGATGGGTTAAAGAGATGGGTTCCACCCACTTTTCTCTCACTTTGAAATTCAGTTTCATAGGACGTGCAATATATGATTGCATTCAACCACTCTCTCTGATAACTTACAACACACACAAAGGTGCAATTGGTGTGCTACTGTAGCTTTTCTCTCGATCGGTCGAGGAAAACCAAGAACAGAACCCGATTCAAGAAAATCCTAGTAACCTGGTGTATTGTTGGAGGCTTGGGGTAGACAAGCTTGAGGTTTCCTGCTTTGGAAGCTGCTAATCAAAGATCTTTCTTCTCTGTCCCATTCGTGAGGTAGATTACTAAACACCCTATGGTTGTTTGTAAGCATGGTTTTTCATATAACGATCCACTACGGTTTTCTTTTAACAGACATTATAAATTGGTTTATAATTAACTGTAACAAGTTTTTCATTTACTTTCCGCTGCGTTTTCATTTTATAAAGATAAAATGACTCTGATAAACTTGTGAAAACCCTACATATTGAACTTCTCATATGCTAGTAGAGTACTAGAGTACCGACTAACGAATAATCATGATTATTTAGATTGGATTTTTACATGTAGTTTTTAGTTTTATACATAAACACACACATACACAAACATTTGGCCAAAATTTCCAAAGTTTGGCCTAAATTTCCAGGGTTTGCCGACATCTCTGGAAAATCACCGATTTTTTGCCGGTTGGGACCACTAGGACTATCTAGGTTGATTTTGCCACCGTTGATCGTATAGTCATTATGTGACTGGTTAGCTAAAATTTCATAGGTAGTTTTACCACCACGGTTGTATTCATTGAATATTTCTGTGTAGGATTTATTTATATAGGATTTATCATTTGCTATAACTTCTAGTAGTATAATTTGCAGACAAGATAGTTTTTTAAATCAAACTATTCGAATTTCATTAATGATTCAAGAAAGAAACATGTAAAAAGAACACTTACAAACCAAGCCACCATCTCCTAATTCAAATGTAACATTTGAAGACAAACAGGAAGCCACTTATTTTTGCTTTATAGACATCAGACACAGTTTCTATAATACATTATTAGAAGCTGACAATGAACTTCATTTTGACATGAAACTTTAATTTAACCATCATAAACAGAAACATTTGGTGCTGGTTCAAATTTTTGGTTGGATATCTTCTTACCTTTTAAATATGCATCATTATCATAAATTGAGACATTTGGTTTTGGTTCAAAGTCTTTAAATGTTGTTTTACCCTTTAAAGTTGCATCGTTATCATAAACTGAAACGTTTGGTCTTGGTTCAAATTCTTGGTCAGATGTCTTCTTACCATTGAAATAGGCATCGTTATCATAAACCGAGACGTTTGGCCTTGGTTCAAATTCTTGGTCAGATGTCTTCTTACCTTTTAAATAGGAATCGTTATCATAAACCGAGAGATTTGGCCTTGGTTCAAATTCTTGGTCAGATGTCTTCTTACCTTTTAAATAGGCATCGTTATCATAAACCGAGACGTTTGGCCTTGGTTCAAACTCTTGCTCAGATGTCTTCTTACCTTTTAAATAGGCATCGTTATGATAAACCGAGACGTTTGGCCTTGGTTCAAACTCTTGCTCAGATGTCTTCTTACCTTTTAAATACGCATCGTTTTCATAAACCGAGACGTTTGGCCTTGGTTCAAACTCTTGGTCAGATGTCTTCTTACCTTTTAGATACGCATCGTTATCATAAATCGAGACGTTTGGCCTTGGTTCAAAGTCTTCAGATGTCCTTTTACCCTTAAACTCTGTATTATTATCATAAACCGAAACGTTTGGCCTTGGTTCAAATTCTTCATTGAGCGTCTTTTTTCCTTTTAAACCTGTATTGTTATCATAAACTGATACGTTTGGCCTTGGCTCAAAGTCTTCATCAACGTTTTTCTTACCTTTTAATCCTGTATCATTATCATAAACCGATACGTTTGGTCTTGGTTCAAAATTTTGGTTTTGGCCATCTGGATTCACATCATCATCAAAACTTAATTTATTAAGTCTTTGTTCAGATTCATTATCCACTGATGATATGTGGTTTCTTGCGTTTGCCAGCGTGTCACAATGACTTTTCCTTATAGGAAGAGGTGACACCGAAGTAACGCTTCGATCATATGAGTCCTGCCAATATCCTTCAGGATGGGGTCTTGCATTAATATTGACAATGGTCTGTTTACAAACAACATACCATAAATAATAAGTTGAAAGAATACTCAATTCTCTAGGAATAATATAACAACAATATAATGTCATATATATTACCTAGGATGTTCATGTATCTAACCCATATAGTCAAACTCCTAGAATTCTAGATATTTGTTTAATTAAACGTGTCGTATTTAAATGATTAGATTGTACTAAAACTAAAAAGAATGATTAGTTAAGCTTTTCAAATATTATGTCCTATTTAGATTTGTACTAAAACTAAAAGACATTTTATTAAAATTGGTATATCAGCAAATGAGCCGAAACGACATGAACAAGATCTTGTTTGTGTTTATTTAATAAGGATGTGAAAAAAATTCATAAACTATTTACAAACACTTACGGAATGAGTTTTTTTGTTCGTGTTATTCATTAAGGAATGAACATGTTCATGACAACTTATTGACTACAAACAAACACAAACAAATTTTCATGAATATAAACGAACACAAACGTCTTTTCATGAATTTAAACAAACACAAACGGATGTTAATAAACATAAACGAATACAAAATATTATATATTCTTCTTAAAATAAAATTCACCTTTTTATTCACAAACATTGCGTATAATCCGCTAAAAATAAATAAAAGGTTGATGTTAGTGGATGCATATAATATAACTAGGCTTTATATTTTTAGAATTTAAAACTACTATAATAAAAACATAATATATAAACACTTTTAAAATGAACAAACATAAAGAAACAAAAACGAACATAAATGAACACCTTTAGCTTAAAGAACAAAATTTCTTATTCGTGTTCATTCATTCATTAAACGAACAAACATAAACGAATTTTCTATCAAACGGCTCATGAACTGTTCACTAAATTTTCGGTTTGTTTGCAACCCTATCAACCAAGTTACAACCTACCATTTACAAAATCAACTAAATCAAAATATTACATTTCCTCATTTATTTAAATAGATTATAAAGTTCATCGGTTAATAGTTTTAACTTATAAACTCAAAGTACAAAATGCCAATCATACCCTAGCTAGTCACGTATACTAATATTTATACCATAAATTTAGTCATATAAAATAATATTCAACTAATTAAATACACATACACACATACACGATTACCATAACAAGTGAAAGGAGAAGCAAGATAGCAAGTGATGACTCCATCTGTCGAGACTCAAACACAAATGTTCTTAGAGTTTTTAGTATACGGAAGTAGTGAAATGTTGGTTCAATTTATAGTAAATTCAAATGCTTCTGCTTATTATTAAATAAACCTTTTAAATCAAATTGGCAATTTAAAATAGACGTAAATATAAAAATGTTATTGCAGAAGATATTTTATCAATATTTAAAATTTGTCTACACGTGAAAACATGTTTAATAATCATTTTGACATGCACAACATTATTTTTATGAGCTATCATATATGTATATATATATATATATATATATATATTAATATTTGATGGTTGAATCAATTCTATTATAAAATTGTTATATGAAGGGTTGTTTACCTAATTCATCTTTCTTCCTATGTAAAGTGCGTAAAAGATTTGGATGGAAACTCTTGAAAATTTGATTTGTGAAAGGGTGTGGCCGACAACCTCACACCAAAAAAATCATATTCGTTCATGAACTTGTGAAGAAAAAATCAAAGACAAATCTAGTTTCCATCTTTTGCTAGGGATTAAGAAATTGTTTTGACGCAACCTGTTTTGTCCAGTTTGACATGAATGATCTAATTTTGGCTCACACCAAGAAAAATTCTCGCTCTCCGATCTGTCACTGGTCTTTATCTTTGAAAATCGCCGATTAGTAGTATTCCCATTCGTCTGAGAGTTTATAAATTATGTTTTTGTGGGCGGTGTGTGTATGTTTAAGTATGTAACAATCTGCAGATAAATATAATTGAAACAGACGTTTCTTGTTTATCAAGGATGTTATGATTAGTCTATTGATGAATAAATGCTATTCTGGTCTTGTGGTGGTTGTTTTGCGAATACTAAGGAAAATATGGGTTAATAGAGGTTACAACATAAAATATATTTTGAAGATAAAAAACTATATTTCTTTTTGTCTTTCCAGTATTTAGAAATTACACATTTTGTGCTTAATGTTAATTCATAACAAAAACCATTTTTTACGTTTAAGGTTTTCCACAAGTTTTATTTTTTTTCACTAACTATCATTAAAAAGGTTAGTTAAATGTATTTGAATGATCAATTTAAGCATACAATTATACCTCTTCAACTAATAAATTAAAGAAATCAAAAAACCTTAAACCTCAACCCTAAAAAAACTTAAAAATACGATATTTAACATCATTACAACGATCAACGATGCCGATTCAATGCATCACCGTATCTCCATCTTACGCCATCATTTTACAACTAGGAATCCAAAAAGAATCAATGATTTCATGTTCCAATCTTTTCAACAAATGATAATACAAGAGGGGTCAAAGTTGTTCACCATTCACAATTGTGGTCATTGTTAACGTGAATGGTGATATCTTCTTAAGTACGTAGGCTCACTAGAGATGGTTCAGATGTGTCAAGTGGAGGTATAAGTTAATCATCCCAATAGCTGATACAAGATACTTAAATCTCTGGTCATCAAAAGATTTTGTGAACAAATCAGCATATTGTTCATTTGTGTTAACTTTGACCAGTTTTATCAATCCTTTTCAAAATTATCTCTAATCAAATGAAACTTGATGTTGATGTGTTTTGTCTTTGAGTGCTGCATAGGATTCTCTGTGATAGAGATAGCATTGTTGTTGTCTATATGGATGGGAGTCTCCTTAAAATTGAATTCATAGTCCAGCATCTAATTCTGAATCCAAAGCACTTGAGCACAGCAACTTGCAGCAGCAATGTATTCAGCTTTAGCAATTGATGCAGACACACAGGATTGTTTCTTACATTGCCATGAGACTGTCCTTCCACCAAGAAATTGGCATCCCCCAGATGTAGACTTTGCATTCATATTGTAGCCACCATAGTTACTATCTGTATAGGCATACAGATTGAAATTAGAATTCTTTAGATACCAAAGTCCCAGTTTGGGAGCACCTTTGAGATATCTAAGAATTCTTATAAAAGCATCCAGGTGTGACATCTTGGGGTTGGCTTGATATCTTGCATAAATGCATGTAGCAAACATGATATCAGGCCTGCTAGCTGTGAGGTACATAAGAGGCCCAATCATAGCCCTGTATAGATGTTCATCAATGCACACCCCCTCAAGATCTGATCCAAGAGAGTGGTTTCTGGCTATGGGTGTCTTAGCAACCTTACACCCAGTCAGATTAAATATGGTAACTATGTCTTGCACATTCTTTGACTGATTTAGAAAGATGCCATTGTCAACCTGCTTCACTTGAATTTCTAGAAAGAAATCTAGTTCCCCCATGACACTCATTTCAAATCTATTCATCATCAGCTTCTCAAAGTCTTTGCAGAGCTTCGGATTAGTTGACCCAAAAATTGTGTCATCTACATAAACTTGAACCAGCATCAAGTCATTTCTTGTTCCCTTGATGAAGAGTGTTCCATCAATAGTACACTTCTTGTATCCATGTTGATAGAGATACTATGATAGTGTCTCATACCACTTCCTTGAAGCCTGAGGTGTGACCTCTCGTGTAATTGTTAAGTTGTTGTTTATTCTGTTATCTCTTATAAGGGCCTGTTTTGTCATTAATACAAATACAAGGACTCGTTTGAAATTTCTTGTATCTTAATCTTTTGGATATTTGGTTTTTCTTATAAGTTGTGTTATTATTAAAAATGAAGTTAATAATATTAATAATACCAATGAATATAATAACAATAACAATAATAATAATAATAATGATGAAAACAATAATAAAAATAATAATAAAAATAATAACAAGCATAATAATTATTAAATCTTGAAAATAAATAAAAATAAAATAAGCTAATTACTTTAAAACTTGTAAATTATAAAAATGAGCATAAAATAAAAAGAAATAAAACTCCAGGGTCTAAACTGTAAATATCTCTTAAATTAAACTTTGGGTTAAAAGTGTCAAAATTATAACTGCAATGAATAAAATGTAACAACTCAAATCAAACCCAAACCCCCTCCCGTATTCCGGCGGCACCCTCCGGCCACACCTCCGGGTAACTCCGGCGAGCCTCAAACGCCCAAAATTAAACATTTTTAAACCCCCAAATCAACCCTAAACCGGTCGCGAATAGGTTTCGAACACAGGGGAGTGTTGAAATCGATCTTGATAGTGTTAAACACGAAGTAACCGAACTCATTAAAAATCGAATACGTTTCCACACTTAAGTCACATTATTAATTCAATTAATTGTGTATACACGTTGTTATCACCAATTAGACATCATTAGTACGGTTAATTTCACCTGAAACGACCAAATTACACCCCCCAATAGATGATAACGGCCGAGGTTAATTCTATAGCCGTTGGACATTTAATCAACCAAATTGGAACTATAAATAAGAGGGCAAATGATCCTAATAGCCCCTTTTAACTCTCTGTAACATCAATCTCTCAAAAAAAAACACACACACGCATAACAATTGAATCAAAAACGGTCGTGACCTCGGTTCACACTCGAATTTATTCGTACAACATCAATTCAGGTAATTAAATGGGGTTTTATACTCAGTTTTACATGGGGAACAAAAGCCCCATGATTTCACTCAGTGACAGGATCGAAAGAGGTCTCAATTGGATCGATTTGATTCTAGGGTTTACGGTGGAATTAGGGATTTTTTCAAATATCTTTTATTAATTATTTAGCGTTTTAAAAAAAGATTTGGGTCTTGGCCCACCGGTTAAGGCGCGGGGGTGATGGGCAAGAGGTCCCGGGTTCGAACCCGGGCACCTGCATTTTTCAAAATTATTTTCTCTTAAAATTTCTTAGAAATTAAATTAATAAATCATTATTCTCTTATTTTTAAACATTATAAAAATTGTTATAAAATACAACTTTTTATTAATTATTAAATTGAAACAAATCTCCTTTAATTTTTAAGAATTTAAATTTAATAAATTCTTCATTTTTATGAAATATATTTACAACTTTAATTTTATATTTTGAGAATAATTATATGTACATATCTAAAATGTACACTTAATGTAATTAATAGAATTGTTTTAATCATTTAAATCTACAAAATTACTATTCTAAATAATAATCTTTTGATAATAAAGGTTTAACTTTTATTAATAGCGTTAATTACTAAAATTCTTATTTAATCATTTAAATACCAAAATAATAACAAATTGTATCTATTTAATAATTTAAAAATTATGGGTTAAATGGTTTATAAATATAACACTATAATCACCATGATTAACTTAATACGTTGTCCATTTAGGTTGAACGTTAACGAATCCTCGTCATTATATACAAGACCTTCTTATTTAACAATCTTATTATCCAAGTGAGTTTTCATACCCCATTTTGTATTATTTCTCACTTTTGGGGTGAAACATGTTAACCTTATACTAAACACATTTGTAAACACGTTTTATTTTTGTAACACTTGTGCAATTCATCTTATATTTGTCATGGTTATTTGAGCTCTTGTAACTATCATGTGATGACTCTTGTAAGATATAATCATTAACTATTACTAGCCTAGCAACGTCATAGATCTATGGGCCTGACAAGCCTATTTGGTGCTAAAGCCTAGATTATTGCCGGCTCCTAGTGTTGTATTCTTGAGCACTATGAGAAACAAGTACACTTAGCTAATCATTTAATCTTGTAATGACCATATTTGTCAAGGTTTGATTGTTACATTTGTTCATCCATCTTTATTTACTTTATTCAATAACCTATGACGTGAATTGTCATCTTTTGCTATATATTTATGTATGCTAAATCTATGGAAACTCACCAACATATTGTTGAATTTATTTTTAACATGTTTCAGAAAATGATACCGCTTCTTGCTTTTGAAGACTTGTTCACATCTAGGATTGGGCCTAGATAATAATAAAATGACATTTATTATCACATGACGCTTTAGAAACTTTTATTATTTTGTTTTGTTTGAAACTTATGTTTTCCTTATTGTATGTCATGAAACTTGGAAATTAATAATATTTACACTTTGAAATGGTGTTGTGTGGCATGAACAATCTTAACCCTCACACCTCGACGTTTCTGCCGTTAAGGTTGGGGTATGACAGATTGGTATCAGAGCCCATAACTATAGGGATTTAGGTTATTAGAAATGGTGGCCTAGACTATGGTTAATCTAGGGACCCTTTACATGACATTTGTTATAATCTTGTAAGTATGCTTATATGCCTATCACATGTTGTTACATGTTGCATGATAATTCCCGTATGTGTTATTTGTTTTTATTTAGAAAATGGTGCCTTAGGGATATGACTTGAACTTTGTATACCCCAACTTCCAAATCCTATTCGTATGCCTTTAAGTTCTACTGCGTTTAATATTTTCTAAATCTGATTCTCGACTACATGTGGAATTTTTTACGCATCTTATCAAGTGGAGAAAATTCCTTAGACGATATGTCTAAATCTTGAAAATCTCATCGAGGTTTGAATTCTAGTAGCCTATAGGGAAGTGTGTGACACATAAACACCTGTATTCTGGATTTCCTAGCAAAAGGCCCTCGGGCTAAGGCAAGCATTTTGTATAAATCTCATTGCGAGACCTGTTATGCTTACCTGGGGATTTCTGGAATGAGTGCTAAATTATGGTCAACATACACATCTTCTCCAAGGTAATTGGGATTAAGTCACCTCGACGTGTCCATTTTCCTATTGGATACGTGGTACCAATTGGAACCATCCTGGTTATATTTAAAAATATCAAAAATTCTTGATTTCTTGAACTGGTTTATTACCGAATTCTAATATTTTCTTTATTTCTATCTTATAGAATGTCTCGTCACCAAGGAAAGCGTGCTACCTCCGACCGCAAACTTGCTGCGATGATCACCCGTAAAATGGTTGCTGTACTCCTGACCATGGTTGCTGAACTTAGTAGCACTTTAATGGCCAACAATAGCAACAACACGAATGGAAATAATGGTGGTGATGGTAACAACGACCATGGTAAGAATAGCAATAACCAAGGTGGAAACAACCGTACCTGCACCTTTAAGCATTTCAACTCATGTAAACCCACTAGCTTTAGTGGAAAGGAGAGAGCCACTGGACTTCTTGAGTGGTTCGAGAGCATGGAAAATACGTTTATCAATAGTGAGTATCCCGAGGAGCTCAAAGTCCGCTATACTACGAGTGTCCTTCAACAACGGGCACTTACTTGGTGGAATAGTGAGAAAAGGAACCGAGGTGCTAAAGTTGCATTGGCACTATCTTGGGAGGAGTTTAAGGACTTAATGGTTCAAAAACTCTACCCGAGAAGTGAATTGCAGAAACTGGAGGAGGAGTTCTGGAATCTCAAACAGGACAGTGGTAATCATTTGGCGTACGCCACCCGCCACCACGAACTGAGCATGCTTCTACCACACACGGTGGATACTGTACCCCGTAGTATCGAGAAATTTATCAAGGGGGTACCGCCTCAAATCCAAGATGCTGTGGTGGGAAGTAGGCCCACAACTTTGGAGGAGGCGATCAATATCACTGCCCAGCTCACTGAGAATCATATTAAGGCTGGCACTTTGATGGTGAAGGGTGCCAAGTCAACTGCAAAGGTGACTCCTGAAGCAACAAAGGAGGTGCAAGCTGAAACATCGCTCAAGGGCAAGAAGCGTAAGTTCACACCGGCCCGCAACTATGCTGTGACAGCACCTAATGCCCCTCAAAGGCAAGCTGTCGCTGTCAACCAAACACCATGGCAAGAGCTTATACTGGACCATATCCGATGTGCAACACCTGCAAGTACCATCATACGGGAAACACTCCCTGCCGAATCTGTTCTTTATGCGGGAAGTATGGGCATTTGGTGGCTACTTGTCATTGTGCCCCGAATAATGCTACTATGATTGCCAACCGAGCCTGCTACAACTGTGGCGAAACTAAGCATTTCCGTCCTCAATGTCCTCGTCTTGCGGGAAATGTTCCACCGGCTCAAGGAAGGGCTTTCAACATGAATGCAAATCAAGCCCAAGCCAACAACGACATGGTGAATGGTATGTCATTATCCCTCCTTAATCGTTCTTTTATTTTGTAAAATTCCTATCTGTTTTCCATGTGCCAATGATAGTCTTATTTCTGAGCAGGTATGTACCTTGTAAATAATAGTTATGCATCTCTACTTTTCGATTCAGGTACGGATAAGAGTTTTGTGTCCCTAGAATTTGAGACTATTCTTGCTAAGCCACGATCTAATTTAGAAAGATCCTTTACGATCGAGGTCGCCGATGGAAAATCAATTGTAGTTGATGTCGTAATACGTGATTGCATCCTGAGTCTTAACTAGCACGATTTCTTTATCGATCTTATTCCTATGCAACCGGGGAGCTTCGACATCATTATTGGCATGGATTGGTTAGCCAAACAGCATGCGGAAATCATTTGTTTTGAGAAGTGCATTTGAATTCCTCTACCATCGGGAGATACCTTAAAAATCTTTGGGGAGAGATCATCTTAAAGACTCAAACTTATGTCTTGTATCAAGGCCCAAAAGGGCTTGAGTAAAAATTACATAGCCTTTATGGCTTATGTAGTCAATACAAAAGCCAAGGGGAAAGAACTTAAGGATATTCCTGTCGTACGAGATTTTCCTGAGGTGTTTCCCGAGGATCTTAGTGGGTTACCTCCCGTTCGGGAAGTTGAGTTCAAGATTGACTTGATCCCTGGTGCAAACCCCGTGGCTAAGTCACCTTATCGCCTTGCACCTTCTGAAAGGCAAGAACTAGCCAGTCAATTGCAAGAACTGACCGATAAGGGTTTTATTCGCCCTAGTTCTTCACCATGGGCTGCACCCATACTATTTGTGAAGAAGAAAGATAGGACGTTCCGTATGTGCATCGACTATCGAGAACTCAACAAACTCACCATCAAGAACCGATACCCTCTTCCTCGAATCGATGATCTCTTCGATCAACTCCAAGGAGCTACGCAATTCTCAAAGATCGATCTACGTTCTGGATATCATCAACTATGAGTCCACGATAATGAAATTCCAAAAACCATGTTCCGTACTCGATATGGACATTATGAGTTCATGGTTATGCCTTTTGATTTGACTAATGCACCTACTGTCTTCTTGGATCTCATGAATCGAGTATGTAAACCGTACTTGGACAAATTCGTGATCGTGTTTATCGATGATATTCTCATCTATTCTAAGAGAAAAACCGATCATGAGTCGCATCCGCGTCAAGTTCTCGAACTTTTGAAGAAGAAACAACTATACGCCAAGTTCTCCAAGTGCGAATTCTGGCTTGAAGAAGTTCAATTCCTAGGTCATGTGGTGAATAGCCAAGGAATTCACGTCGACCCTGCAAAAATAGAAGCCGTGAAAAACTGGTGTGTTCCCACGACCCCAACTGAAGTTCATTCTTTTCTGGGCCTAGCGGGTTACTACCGTAGGTTCATTGCAAACTTTTCGAAGATTGCTAAACCGCTTACGGTGCTAACTCAAAAGAATAGACTTTTTGAGTGGGGACCCGAACAAGAAGAGGCTTTCAAGACACTGAAACGCAAACTTTGTAATGCTCCTATCTTAGCCCTCCCTGATGGAAACGATGATTTCATTGTGTACTGCGATGCGTCTAGTCAAGGACTTGGTTATGTTCTCATGCAACGAGGAAAGGTCATAGCGTACGAGTCAAGGCAATTGAAGGTTCATGAAGTGAACTACACCACTCACGATCTCGAACTTGGTGTCGTAGTATTTGCTTTGAAGATTCGGCGACATTAACTTTATGGGACGCAATGCATAGTCTACACCGACCACAAGAGTCTTCAACACGTGTTCAATCAAAAGGATCTCAACATGAGACAAAGACGTTGGGTTGAATTGATTAGCGACTATGACTGCGACATTCGCTATCATCCTGGAAAGGCGAATGTTGTAGCCGACGCGTTGAGTCGAAAGATCCACAACAAGACTATCTCGCTTCAAGAAATCTGAGATCGAAGGAAATGGTTTGACACATTAGGAGAGTTTGATACTAAGATTCACGTGGATGTTAACGAGGCCACTATCATGCTTCAAAATATAAGGATTGATAGTGATCTCGAGTTTTCCATCCGCGAGGCTCAACGAGCGGTGTTAACCGAAGATGGGAAGGATGAGGAATTAACGTTTAACTGTAAGGCCCCGTTCCCGGGACACTTACAGCTGGACCGTCATCGCATAAATTATTTAAAATACTCATTTCTTTGCAGCGGAAATTAATAACTTTCATTTATAATTAGAACATGTTATCTCATTACATAAATCATTTACATTTCAAAATACAATAACATGTCCAAAAATGTGGTTACCAGTCTAAAAACGTCCCCAGTAGCGTATGCATCCATGCCTGCAACTCCTCAGCATCAACAAAATACCTGCCAACTATCATGCATACAAAAAGTCAGCGACGCTGAGTGAGTTCTAGTTTTATAAATAAAATACTTTACTTTCTTTAAAACATATCCTTCGTAAACGTATGCGATCACTCATCATACATACACACTGATAATATTATTATTATCTTCATCATTGTTCAATTCGTATATTTCGTACTTTCATCATTATCTTTCACGGCAATCTGGATCCTGTCTCATGCAATACCCCCGACTCGTGTCCGAAGACTGACACAATACCGGGGTACGTGACAAGGATCCCCTTCGAGTCACAAAGACTCCCTTCGAGTCACAAGGACTCCCTTCGAGCCACAAGGACTCCCTTCGAGTCACAAAGACTCCCTTCGATCCACAAGGACTCCCTTCGAGTCACAAAGACTCCCTTCGAGTCACAAAGACTCCCTTCGAGCCACAAGGACTCCCTTCGAGTCACAAAGACTCCTTTCGAGCCACAAGGACTCCCTTCGAGCCACAGGGACTCCCTTTGAGCCACAAACACTCCCTTTGAGCCACAAAGACTCCCTTCGAGCCACAAAGACTCCCTTTCAAGCCACAAGGACTCCCTTCGAGCCACAAGGACTCCCTTCGAGCCACAAAGACTCCCTTCGAGCCACAAGGACTCCCTTCGAGCCACAAGGACTCCCTTCGAGTCACAAAGACTCCATTCGAGTCACGAAGACTCCCTTCGTTATTTACGTTCCACTTTTCATTATCGTTATCTTTCACTTCGTTACATAATACTTTACGTTCATTCAAACATCAAACCACGTAAAGCCATAACATAATACACAACGTATAATATAACATAATATATACGTTTTGAAAACCGTTTAACGAAGAAAGACAACACACCACACACAAGGCCAGGAACCACAACACAACACCAAGCGTGCAACAAGCATAAACCATCACATCCCAACAGGACCTATCTCAAACATCACCTCTTAAAGCCCTTAAGAAAGCCCTAAGTCTAAAACTAGGCACAACATAAAATTCTAGGCGCATCAGCAGAAAATTCTAAGTATAAAACTTCTTGGGCGCATCAGTACTATTTGGGCGCATGAGCCCTCTTCGGGTGTCCCAACACTTAGCCACAGAAACAATTCTGGGCGCATGGGCACTATGCAGACACATGACCCACACTTAGCCAATTTTCACCCTTTCTGGGCACACGACCACTATTCAGGCGCATGACCTGGGTGCATTAGCACTATTTGGGCGCACCAACTTGGGCGCATTAGGTCATTTGGGCGCATGACCAACACTTAGTCATTTAAGCACCCTTCTAGGCGCATGAGGGTACTGTTTGGGCGCATGTCCCCTGTTGGGGCTCATGTCCCAGGGCGCATGAGGACCCTTGGTCATATAACAGTTAGGCGTATGGGAACATTCTGAAATGTGTCTAACACTACCAAATACACCCGAATGACAATCTAACACTACCCAAGCATAGATCTAACATACTAAGGGCATCTAAAACCTACCAAGCATAATACTAACCCATAACAAGCCTAGAACACATAACCACAGCACATAACATCGAACAACAAGCTGAAACATACGGGTATCTTAGAAAACCTTTTACCCGGTATGCATAATAGCCCCAAAACATATGAAAATTAGTAAAAGAGGGGTCTAGAAACTCACCTTGAAGCAGCTCTTCAACCCAAACACTTTCACCTGTGATTTCAGCTTCAAAATCCCGAGAACAACCTTCTAAAACATTGAGAGCTTCGGTTACAAGCTGCAAACTAAGCTAAAACCGAACATAAACCCGAGAACTAACCTTTTTGCAGCTTCTTCATCCTTCTTCTTCTTCAAAAACCGGCACCCCTTTCTTCTTCTTCTTCTTGACCGAGAACAGAAAGCGGATATGCTTTAAAGTGGGTGGCCATACCCATTTTAATAATAAAATATTAGAGTTTTTTCCTTTTACAAATTTAGCCCCTCTACTTGTGTCCATTTACCTTTCTTTCTGGATACTTTTCTTTTTGTTTTCTTTTAAATAAAAATTCAGGGTGTTACAAGTCCTCCCCCTTATGTAGGTTTCGTCCCCGAAACCTGTCGCTTCACGAACAGTTACGGGTAACGCTATCTCACCTCTTCCTTGATCTTACACGTAGGCTTAGTCCCCTTCTGGGCTCCACTGTACTAGGTGGAACCATCTTTCGACTTATCCCTTCTTTCCCTTCTATAAAAAAATGACCATCAGTTGCTCCACGTAGTTGAATCCTTCATCCATCTCGGTATTCTCATGTGGCACGATCACATCCTCATCGATTGAGCACTCTTTCAGACAAGATACATGTAATGTCGGATAACTTCACTTAACACATCGAGTAGCTCCAATTGACATGCCACTTCTCTTACCTGAGCAATAATTCAGATTAGTTCTTTACACCTTAGTATTAGCTTCACTCACTTTCGAAATCGGGTGATCTTCTCTCCCAAAACGAGGCCTTCATCATTACTCCATCGTCGTAGGTCGGCACCGAACTCTTGTCAGGCACGGCTGTTCAAACCACCTTGTTGCAACACTCGGTGTTTGCCTCATAGGCTGCTAGCTAATCCTTCTAAAGGCGCACGTCTATCCATCCATGTCTGTCCTGAACAGACTAGCAGGAAACACGTGCTCTCTCAATACTATCACGCAATTCTCTAGGACATCCGGTAACCTAGTGGACTTACCAATAGCAATTTCTACATCTAAGGATGCATCGATCTTCCTACTCCTAACGTGCAACTTAACACAAAGGCAACAGAAATGAAACTACTACTAGCACCATAATCAAAGCACAAGGCACAAATTTAACTTACTAGAAACGTACCTGACGTCGCGTCGAATTCCGCTCTAGCCTCCTCTCGGTCAGGGCAAATTCTCTAACCTACATCTTCTGCTCTCCTTCCTTGCACCGGAGCTTCCAGCCCTTGACTTCGTGTAGTCTCTGCTCCTGTGTCCACTCTCACCACACCTGTAGCATCTCATCGCGCGAAAATCCCTCACTAGGTGGCCCTCTCTTCCACACTGGAAGCAGACGCTCGATCCCCACCTGTACTCTCCTGCGTGGCCTCTACCACACTTCTTGCATACCTCTTCCCTCTCAGACATCCTCTTCCGATCATCGAACCTCATCATCTTACCTCCAACCACAAATTCACCATCATCATTATCCCGCCTTCCGATCCCACTCTTATCATAACTCCACTCCTCCTCCTCATCCATCATCGCCACTGCCTCTCGCTCGTCATACAGCCTCCCCGCCAAATCGACCGCCGACCTAAACGTGCTTGGCCGGGCAACGACCAGATGTCTGCGGATATCTACCGGCAGACCTTGAATATACCTTTTAATCTTTCGTGACACAGGCGTCACCTTATCTGGCACCAGTCTTGCCATCTCGTTGAACTTTGTGGTGTACTGTTGGTGAGTCATCGTCCCCGCCTCCAGCTGCAGGAACTCCCTCTCAACTTTTTCAAGTTCTCTATGAGGGCAACTCGATCACCAACCTTTTCAACTCCTTCCACCTCATCCTCCTGATTGCTCTGGTGCCCTCAGCCTGGACAATGTTGTCCCACTAGCATAAGGCTGAATTCACAAATGAGTGAGTAGCAAACTTCACCTTCTGATCCTCACGGTACTCGCTGATATCAAGTACGGCTTCCATCTCTCTCACCCAATGTTGTGCAGCAGCAGCACTCCTATTTCCATCAAACACAGGAGGCCTACACCTTTGGAATGCTCCATAGCTGCATCCCTTCGCAGTCTCCTGCAACGCTTCCTCCTCCTCCTCATCGCCACCGGAGACAACCATGTCAGCATCGGGTTGCTCCATACCCCTAGAACCTCCAGCTTCACCTTCGCATCGTGCGGTTCTCCTCTTCTCACTCTCCTTCTTCTCATCCTCCTTCATAGCTCTAATGACATCGGTCATTACAGTCGGCAGAATTGTCTGCATAACCTGTTGGACTTCTTCTACTACTGCCTCCTTCATTGAGGCTCTAAGATTAGCACTCCCATCCTCATCGTCCTGCTGATGAAGCGCTGGCTCATCAGGAGCCATCTCAGTAGTCTTAGCCCTGCTCCTCATGACACGTGGCCTAACACCACGTCCATCATGACCTCCACCTCACGAAGCCTCAGAAGAACTACCACCAGCCATCTAAACACTACAAGATTCAAACACCAACACGGTCAATCAAGGTAATAGCTCAAGATATGTCAAGTATAGTAAGTCCCTAATCATAGTGGCCAGTTGTGTTTAGCCACTTACTTTACTCTTCATTTTCCAAGCATTTCCTATCCTGACTACATCAGTATCTAAATCTACACAAAAGCACACAAGCCACATAACATGCGCACATAATACCGGTTAACATTAACTTAAATAAAACCTTTTACATAAAACTTTTACTTAAAACTTTTACATGCAGGCACATAGCTACTAGGATTGGCATCCCTTTCCTTTCCATCCCATTCTCAGTTTAAGATTAGGTTTTTTTTTTGGAAAATATTTACCCAATTCTCTTAAACTTTAGCTCTGATACCAACTACAGCTGGACCATCATAGCATAAATTATTTAAAATACTCATTTCTTTGCAGCGGAAATTAATAACTTTCATTTATAGTTAGAACATGTTATCTCATTACATAAATCATTTACATTTCAAAATACAATAACATGTCCAAAAATATGGATGCCAGTCTCAAAACATCCCCAGTAGCCTATGCATCCATGCCTGCAACTCCTCAGCATCAACAAAATACCTGCCAACTATCATGCATACAAAAAGTCAGCGATGCTGAGTGAGTTCTAGTTTTATAAATAAAATACTTTAATTTTTTCAAAACACATCCTTCGTAAACGTATGCGATCACTCATCATACATACACATTGATAATATTATTATTATCTTTATCATTGTTCAATTCGTACATTTCGTACTTTCATCATTATCTTTCACGGCAATCTGGATCCTGTCTCATGCAATACCCCCGACTCGTGCTCGAAAGCTGATACTATGCCGGGGCCTGTAAACAAACCCCCGACTCGTGTCCGAAGACTAACACAGTACCGGGGTACGCGACAAGGATCCCCTTCGAGTCACAAAGACTCCCTTCGAGTCACAAAGACTCCCTTCGAGCCACAAGGACTCCCTTCGAGTCACAAAGACTCCCTTCGAGCCACAAGGACTCCCTTCGAGTCACAAAGACTCCCTTCGAGTCACAAAGACTCCCTTTGAGCCACAAGGACTCCCTTCGAGTCACAAAGACTCCCTTAGAGTCACAAAGACTCCCTTCGAGCCACAAGGACTCCCTTCGAGCCACAAGGACTCCCTTCGAGTCATAAAGAGTCCCTTCGAGCCACAAGGACTCCCTTCGAGCCACAAGGACTCCCTTCGAGCCACAAGGACTCCCTTCGAGCCACAAGGACTCCCTTCGAGCCACAAGGACTCCCTTCAAGTCACAAAGACTCCCTTCAAGCCATAAGGACTCCCTTCGAGCCACAAGGACTCCCTTCGAGTCATAAAGACTCCCTTCTAGTCACGAAGACTCCCTTCGTTCTTTACGTTCCACTTTTCATTATCGTTATCTTTCACTTCTTTACATAATACTTTACGTTCATTCAAACATCAAACAATGTAAAGCCACAACATAATACACAACGTATAATATAACATAATATATATGTTTTGAAAACCGTTTAATGAAGAACGACAACACACCACACACAACACCAGGAACCACAACACAACACCAAGCGTGCACCAAGCATAAACCATCACATCCCAATGGGACCTATCTCAAACATCACCTCTTAAAGCCCCTAAGAAAGCCCTAAGTCTAAAACTAGGCACAACATAATATTCTAGGCGCATCAGCAGAAAATTCTAAGTATAAAACTTCTTGGGCGCATCAGCACTATTTGGGCGCATGAGCCCTCTTCGGGCGTCCCAACACTTAGCCACAGAAACAATTCTGGGCGCATGGGCACTATGTAGACACATGACCCACACTTAGCCATTTTTCACCTTTCCTGGGCACACGGCCACTATTCAGGCGCATAACCTGGGTGCATTAGCACTATTTGGGTGCACCAACTTGGGCGCATTAGGTCATTTGGGCGCATGACCAACACTTAGTCATTTAAGCACCCTTCTGGGCACATGAGGGTACTGTTTGGGTGCATCTCCCCTGTTGGGGCGCATGTCCCAGGGCACATGAGGACACTTGGTCATATAAAAGTTAGGCGCATGGGAATATTCTGAAATGTGTCTAACACTGCCAAATACACCCGAAAGGCAATCTAACACTACCCAAGCATAGACCTAACATACTAAGGGCATCTAAAACCTACCAAGCATAATACTAACCCATAACAAGCCTAGAACACACAACCACAGCACATAACATCGAACAACAAGCTGAACACATACGGGTATCTTAGAAAACCTTTTACCCGGTATGCATAATAGCCCCAAAACATATGAAAATTAGTAAAAGAGGGGTCTAGAAACTCACCTTGAAGCAGCACTTCAACCCAAACACTTTCACCTGTGATTTCAGCTTCAAAATCCCGAGAACAACCTTCTAAAACATCAAGAGCTTCGGTTACAAGCTGCAAACTAAGCTAAAACCGAACATAAACCCGAGAACTAACCTTTTTGCAGCTTCTTCTTCTTTCTTCTTCTCCAAAAACAGGCACCCTTTCTTCTTCTTCTTCTTCTTGATCGAGAACAGAAAGCAGATGTGCTTTAAAGTGGGTGGCCATACCCATTTTAATAATAAAATATTAGAGTTTTGTCCTTTTACAACTTTAGCCCCCTCCACTTGTATCCATTTACCTTTCTTTCTGGAGACTTTTCTTTTTGTTTTCTTTTAAATAAAAATTCGGGGTGTTACATTAA
Organism: Flaveria sonorensis; assembly: GCA_025506505.1. Classification (NCBI taxonomy): domain Eukaryota; kingdom Viridiplantae; phylum Streptophyta; class Magnoliopsida; order Asterales; family Asteraceae; genus Flaveria; species Flaveria sonorensis. The sequence continues at coordinate 22,832,668 of CM046429.1, forward strand.
CATTTGATCACAATTGGAGACAAAACCGAATGGCATGTGGTATTTCTTGAACCGGCTTTGGATCCCGAATCGTGACAATCTCCGTCACTTCAACATGAACAAAGCTCATCAAACACGATATTCTATTCATCCTGGGTCCTATAAGATGTACATGGATCTGCGTGGCCAATATTGGTGGCATGGGATGAAGAAAGATATCGTATCGTATGTATCCAAATGCCTCACGTGTGCAAGGGTCAAAGCCGAACATCAACGTCCTAGTGGATACTTGAGTAACCTGAAATCCCTATGTGGAAATGGAAGTACATATCCATGGATTTTATAACCAAGTTACCACTTACTCCTCGTGGCCATGATAGTATATGGGTGATTGTTGACCGTTTGACCAAAACGGCACATTTCATACCCATACGAGACACTTACAAGGTCTCAAAGTTGGCTCGCATTTATATAGATGAAATTGTGAGTCGTCATGGCATGACGTTGCATATTATTTCCGACCGTGATGCTCGATTCACTTCACACTTCTGGTCTTCTATGCAAGAACTCTTGGGTACCCAATTGGATTTAAGCACGACTTACCATCCTCAAATGGACGGTAAAACCGAGCGAACAATTCAGACCCTTGAGGATTTGCTACGTCTTTGTGTCCTTGATTTTGGTGGTGATTGGGATACGCATTTACCACTAGCGGAATTCTCGTATAACAACAGCTACCACTCAAGTATCAAGATGGCACCATTCAAAGCTTTATATGGTCGTAAATGTCGTTCTCCGATCTGCTGGACTGATATCGGTGAGAATTTCATTACCGGTCCGGAACTCATTCAAGAAACGACCGACAAAGTATTCAAAATCCGTAAAAACCTTGAGGTGGCTAGAAGTCGTTAAAAGTGTTATGCGGATAAAAGACGCAAACCATTGGAGTTTCAAGTCAACGACATGGTTCTTCTTAAAGTCTCTCCATGGAAGGGTGTTGTTCGCTTTGGAAAGAAGGGCAAGTTAGCCCCACGTTTTGTAGGACCTTTCAAGATTCTGAAAAGAGTTGGGAAAGTGGCTTACAAACTGGAACTACCTTCTGAACTTAATGGGGTTCATCCTGTCTTCCATGTCTCAAACTTGAGGAAGTGCGTGGCCGATGAAAATTTGCATGTTCCTTTGGAGGAAATTCAAATTGATGAGTCCTTGCATTTTATCGAGAAACCTGTCGAGATCATGGACCGAACGCTGAAGAAGACCCGAACGACTACCACGCCAATCGTCAAGGTTCGTTGGCAAAACAAACTTGGAGCTGAGTTCACCTGGGAACTCGAGGATTACATGAAGAAGAAATATCCCAATCTGTTCGTTTAGTCTCATCTTTAATTTCGGAATAAAATTCTTTAAAGTTGGGGAGACTGTGACCTCTCGTGTAATTGTTAAGTTGTTGTTTATTCCGTTATCTCTTGTAAGGGCATGTTTGTCATTAATATAAATACGAGGACTCGTTTGAAATTTCTTGTATCTTAATCTCTTGGATATTTGGTTTTTCTTATAATTTGTGTTATCATTAAAAATGAAGTTAATAATATTAATAATACCAATGAATATAATAACAATAACAATAATAATAATAATAATAATGATGAAAACAATAATAAAAATAATAATAAAAATAATAACAAGCATAATAATTATTAAATCTTGAAAATAAATAAAAATCAAATAAGCTAATTACTTTAAAATTTGTAAATTATAAAAATGGGCATAAAATAAAAAGAAATAAAACTCCAGGGTCTAAACTGTAAATATCTCTTAAATTAAACTTTGGGTTAAAAGTGTCAAATTATAACCGCTGGGACCAAAATGTAACAACTAAAATCAAACCCAAACCCCTTCCCGTATATCCGGCCACCCTCTGGCCACACCTCCGGGTAACTCCGACGAGCCTCAAACGCCCAAAATTAAACATTTTTAAACTCCTAAATCAACCCTAAACCAGTCGCGAACAGGTTTCGAACACAGGGGAGTGTTGAAATCGATCTTGATAGTGTTAAACACGAAGTAACCGAACTCATTAAAAATCGAATACGTTTCCACACTTAAGTCTCATCATTAATTCAATTAATTGTGTATACACGTTGTTATCACCAATTAGACATCATTAGTACGGTTAATTTCGCCTGAAACGACCAAATTACACCCCCCAATCGATGATAACGGCTGAGGTTAATTCTATAGCCGTTGGACATTTAATCAACCAAATTGGAACTATAAATAAGAGGGCAAATGATCCTAATAGCCCCTTTTAACTCTCTGTAACATCAATCTCTCAAGACAAACACACACACACGCATAACAATTGAATCAAGAACGGTCGCGACCTCGGTTCACACTCGAATTTATTCGTACAACATCAATTCAGGTAATTAAATGGGGTTTTATACTCGGTTATACATGGGGAACAAAAGCCCCATGATTTCACTCAGTGACAGAATCGAAAGAGGTCTCAATTAGATCGATTTGATTCTAGGGTTTATGGTGGAATTGGGGATTCTTTCAAATATATCTGTTATTAATTATTTCGCGTTTTTAAACTGGAATTGGGTCTTGGCCCACCGGTTAAGGCGCGGGGTGATGGGAAGGAGCTCCCGGGTTCGAACCCGGGCACCTGCATTTATTTTTCAAAAGTGTTTTTTTTAGTTTTAAAAATTCAGAAAAACATTTTAATATTATGATTAATTATATAAAAATCATTTTTATTCAAAAATCAAATAAAATTATTTTCTTTTAAAATTTCTTAGAAATTAAATTAATAAATCATTATTTTCTTATTTTTAAACATTATAAAAATTGTTATAAAATACAACTTTTTATTAATTATTAAATTGAAATAAATCTCCTTTAATTTCCAAGAATTTAAATTTAATAAATTCTTCATTTTTATGAAATATATTTATAACCTTAATTTTATATTTTGAGAATAAATATATGTACATATCTAAAATGTACACTTAATGTAATTAATAGAATTGTTTTAATCATTTAAATCTATAAAATTACTATTCTAAATAATAATCTTTTGATGATAAAGGTTTAACTTTTATTAATAGCGTTAATCACTAAAATTCTTATTTAATCATTTAAATACCAAAATAATAACAAATTGTATCTATTTAATAATTTAAAAATCATGGGTTAAATGGTTTATAAATATAACACTATAATCACCATGATTAACTTAACACGTTGTCCATTTAGGTTGAACGTTAACGAAGCCTCGGCATTATATACAATACCTTCTTATTTGACAATCTTATTATCCAAGTGAGTTTTCATACCCCATTTTATATTATTTCTCACTTTTGGGGTGAAACATGTTAACCTTATTTTAAACACACTTGTAAACACGTTTTATTCTTGTAACACTTGTGCAATTCATCTCATGTTTGTCATGGTTATTTGAGCTCTTGTAACTATCATGTGATGACTCTTGTAAGATACAATCATTAATTATTGCTAGCCTAGTAAAGTCATAGATCTATGGGCCTGACAAGCCTATTTGGTGCTAAAGCCGAGGTTATTGCCAGCTCCTAGTGTCGTATTCTTGAGCACTATGGGAACCAAGTACACTTAGCTAATCGTTTAATCTTGTAATGGCCATATTTGTCAAGGTTTGATTGTTACATTTGTTCATCCATCTTTATTTACTTTATTCAATAACCTATGACGTGAATTGCCATCTGTTGCTATATATTTATGTATGCTAAATCTATGGAAACTAACCAACATATTGTTGATTTTACTTTTAACATGTTTCAGGAAATGATACCGCTTAACTTGCTTTTGAAGACTTTTTCACATCTAGGATTGGGCCTAGATAATAATAAAATGACATTTATTGTCACTTGACGCTTTGGAAACTTTTATTATTTTGTTTTGTTTGAAACTTTTGTTTTCCTTATTGTATGTCATGAAACATGGAAATTAATAATATTTACACTTGCAATGGTGTTGTGTGGCATGAACAATCTTAATCATTTGGGGTGTGACATGAGGTAGCCAATAAATAGCCTTGTCAAGCTTGCAGACATAAACATGATGATCTTGGTCTACAAAGTCAGGCGGTTGTTTGACATACACCTCCTCATCAATCACCCCATATAAGAAAGCACACTTGATATTAACTTGGTAGACCTTGAAATCCTTGGATGCAGCAAAAGCGAGGAATATCCTAACAGCTTCAAGTCTTGCTACAAGGGCAAAAACATCTGTGTAATCAGTCCCTTCTTCTTATGTGTACCCTTGAACAACTAGTCTTGCCTTGTTCTTGATGACAAGTCCTCTATCATCTTTCTTATTCCTAAATACCCACTTGGTACCTATAGTAGTCTTCCCTTGAGGAAGAGGACATAGATTCCAAACATTTTATAACTTGAATTAAAGCAGCTCCTCCTGCATTGCTTCAACCTAACTTCTATCCTTTAGAGCCTTATCAATCTTCTTAGGCTCAATCTGGGACAAGAAACAAGAGTGAAGACAAACATTTTTGTCATAGGTTTGTCCTCTTGTTGTCACCCCTGTCTTAACGTTTCCAACGATATTTGTGGTGGGGTGTGACTTGTGGATTCTTAGTTGATGAATCACAGCAAGTTAGTTGGATAGATCTAAATTATTAAAATTCAGATCTGGTACTTGAATATCATCCACCACATCAACACACTTATCAAGAGAAACTTGATCCAATGAGCATGTCATATCATTAATGTTGTCTTGTATGGAGTGGTTATTAGAATCAAGAAATTCTTGATCACTATCACCACCTCCATCTCCTCCTACGTTGGAAATTTTTTTATTTGAGTTTTATGCCTCTGTGTTGGAGTTTATAGGCATCTCAGATGTATCAGTTGAAAAATTTGTCATGGTTGTGTTGACAGGATTTCCAGCTGAAGGGCTAGTTACCACTAGAGCTTAAGTAGTTTGAATACTTGGTCTTCTCAGCTTAAATCTTGGATCAGAGTCTCCTATTGATAAGGTACCTATAGATCTTGAAACATCTTCACAAGATTTGTTAAAACAGTAGGTAACTAAGTCAAGATCAAACAGCCAATCTGGACTAGAACTTTTCACACTGGGTGTGTGCTTATTGAAAGTCGCATTAGCTGACTCCTCAACTACTCTAGTTCTGAGATTGTATATTCTATAAGCCTTAGGTTGGGAAGAGTATCCAATAAAATGTCTATCATCTGATTTCTTAGCAAATTTAGATATTTGATCCTTGGTATTCAAAATGGTGCATGGACATCCAAATGATCCGAGGAAACCAATTAATGGTCTCCTTTTGTGCCATAGTTTATAAGGATTCTTATCATGAGTCTTGACTACTAAAACTCTATTCTGTACATAGCAAGTAGTGTTGACTGCCTCCGCCCAGAAGGTGATAGGCAATTAAGAGTAAGATAACATGGATTTTACAGCTTCAATAAATGTCCTGTTTCTCCTCTCAACAACACCGTTTTGCTGAGGAGTTCTGGGGTTACTATATTGTCTTGTAACACCTTTTTCATCACAAAATGCATCAAGGATTTGGTTCTTGAATTTAGTTCCTTGATAACATCTTATGATCTTGACCTTGTGATCACATTGATTTTCAATTTTAAGAATGAAACTCTTCAAGATCTCAAAGGTCTCATCCTTAGTTCTAAGGAAGAAGACCCAAGTATATCTTGTGAAGTCATCTGTTATCACCAAACAATATGTGATCCTTCCTAGACTCATTACACTGGTGGGGCTAAAGAGATCAATATGTAACAAGTGTAGGGGAGTAGTGATGGAGTTCATTTCCTTTGGCTTGTGAGACATCTTGTGTTGCTTCCCTTTCAGGCATGCAACATAATGGTCATCATTTGTAAACTTTTTCTTTGGCATTCCAGTTACTAAATCATTCTTAATTAATTATTCATGTTCATAAAGTTTACATAGCATATTCTTTTATATAAGAGGAAACACTCATTACTATTTGCTTTAGATAGAAAGCAAGAAACTTCTCCTGAAGGGGATGTTTCCTGCAAATCCATCTTGTACATGTTCCTTTTCTTGGGGGCTTTGAGCAAGATATGTTCATGTGGAATGACCACCTCGGGCTTGAGAACAATGCACTCATGCTCAGTAAAGAGCATGTTATATCTCCGATCACAAAAATTAGGATACACTCAAGAGATTGTACCCAAGCTCCTTAACAAAATTTACCTTCTGAATGCTAACTTACAATTTGTGACCTGCCCCTTTCAGTAATGTAACCACCTGATTCTCTTCCAAAAGCAACTAGCCCTCTATCAATTTTCTCAAAGTTCTAAAGCAAAGAGCCATTTCCTGTCATGTGCCTAGAACAACCATTGTCAATGATCCATACATTCCCTTTGGTCTTTAGGTGTTCCTACATATAAGGAGATGGTTGGTTACATTTGGAGACCCAAGCCTCATTGGTCTTGGGCTTGTCAAAGTGAACTGATGATAATACAATAGTAATTGATCCTATATGCAAGCTTTGAGGATCATTTGTTGTTGTTAATGAAGAACTTTCAATCACATGGCCTTCCTTCATCTTCCATTTGATGACTTTGGAAGTTTTGAAGACTGGACCTTCAGAAGCTTTTGCATCCACTGCAGTAGACTTTAGTACTTTAAAAGCATTCCTTTCTTCCGAGACCAAAATTTCTTCTAAAGGTAAGTTATCACTTATCTTCTTCTTCACTTTGGAGCTTTCAAAAGGAAGAGATTTTCCTTCTGAAGCTATCTTCTTCTTCTTCTTTTCAGGAGTTTTTTTCTTGATCATGTAGATAGTACTTTTGGGATTGTAGACGCAATCCTTAGAAAATTGAGAAGTACTACCACACATGATGCATTCAGTTGGCATGCTTCTAAGAGTCTTCTTTGAGTGGGAGACTGAGCTTGATCACTTTCCACTTCCTTCTTCATCTTCTCAGATAATGCAACAGGCTTCTTGGGATGAGGCTTGCTCTTGGAACTGGATGGTTTAGGCGGTGCAGTAGTGGTGCATATTTTATCAACCTTCTTCTTTTGACCAGGATGATTTGGACATGAACTAGGACTCCAGGTACTAGATTCCATTGACCAGAATGATTTGGAAATGAAAACTTGCTTTTACTTGGAGTTGAAGGTGGCCTTGATCTCTTGGGCTTTCTTTGACTTTCTTTTGATTGCCCTTATCAATTTCTTTCTTGTAGACTTGGTCATCCCTGGTTCTTTCTTCTCTACAAGAGAATAGTGTACCTTCTTAGGATAACCCTTATCCCTCGCCTCGGGTTCATCCTTCACTATCTCCTCTACATCTTCATCCTTTTCTTGGATACGATCAATAGGAAGCAGCTCATCTTAACAAGTTCCACACCTTGGAGATCCAACAGATAGGAGTGTGTGTGGAGGAGTTATCTCACTTGACCCTAGTCCCTGCTTGTTTTGGTTACAAACTTTTGCATGCAAGGATGAGGATATTATGTTCTTGAAGGTTTCCTCTTCTAGAACACATTTTTCTGCTTTGGCTTTGCTGATCACAAGCTCAGGCCGGTATTCAGTTAACTTGGTTATGAGATATTTGATTTGAGTCCTGTAGTTTGTGTGTTCATTCTTAAGAGCAGAAATAATTTTCTCTGAATTTTTAATTTTAAGTTTATAATCATTTTCTGCTATTTTAAAACCAGCTTTTAATATGTTTAATGACTCAATATCATATCTCATTTCCAAATTGTAGGACCTGTACATATTAACTTTAGCAATACATTCAGGAATACAAAGATGTCCTAATAACTTGGCTTCTTCATGATTAGCCATTAGTGCTTGGTTTGGAAAAGCATCTTCTACCTGAAAGCTCCAGTCAAAGCTTCCTTCTTCAACAGCAATAGCAACATGTTGTTTAGGTTGGCTTGGCTTCTAAGTTTTTAGAGCTATATCAATGTAGTTTGGTCTGGATTGTGTCTTGCCACCGTTTGTCCTTGGTGCCTTGCAGTCTCTAGCAAAGTGTCCCATTTAGTTACAGTTGTAACACACCACCTTGCTTTTATCCAGGCTAAACTTTCCACTGGCCACATTACTTGGGAACTTCCTTCCTGTTCTCTTATAGAACTTCTTGGCTCTATAGTGAGGAGAGCCACCTGTTGAAATATCTCTATGTACTCCAGATCATCTGGATGGATGCAGTCCAAGTCTTCAAGAGTGAAGAGAAAGTTTCCATAACTTTCATTAGCAGACATAAAGGTTTGAGCAGAGCTTGTCTCTTGGAATGGGCTTCCTTAGATGTAGCTCTTCCTTGGTGTCTCGGGAAAGGTGATGAAAGGACCATTTTGTGAGTTATCGGGGAAGTAGATGAGATGATCCCATGGTTCTCTACTATCCCTTTCAACCATATGAAGGGCTGAACTGTACTGATTGTTGGAAGAGCTGCTTGATGGATTTTACAGGTTCATGTTCATCTGGTAACCACTAAGGATACCATACAGCTCTATGAGAGTAAAAGTGGAGAGGTTCTCAGTTCTCTTAATGGCCACATAGTAGCGAGTCCATTTTCTAGGAAGAGAGAACATGAACTTCCTTACTATGTCCCCATTCTCAAGCTTGACTCCAACATCCATTAAAGTATCCATAATCTCAATATACCTGAAGTATTGTTGAGCCATGGTTTCACCTGTCTTGTAAGTGAAGTTATAAAACTGCTGCTTCATAATGTCTTTCTTGCTCTCCTTGGCTTCCTCAGAACCCTCAAATATGAGCTTTAGTGTATCCCATAGCTGCTTAGCAGTTTTGCACTTCTTGAAGCCTTTGTATATGGAATTTGGAAGAGCAGTTTGAAGAGCGGTCATGGCTCTCTGATCTACATCTATTTTCTTTCGGTCTTCTTCAGAGTAATCAGCCATTTCCTTTGGTATCATCCCACCTCTAGCAGTGGCTGAAGAGGTGCTTAGGATGTGAGGTCTTTTAACAATAGATCTACACATCCTGCTATCTTGAGACTAGATGAACCCTTCCATACGTTGGCACCAAGTATCAAAGTCATCAGGAGTGATCAGTGGAGACTTTGTCATGGTACCGGTTTCCATATCAGCCTTAGAGATAGCTGCCATTTGAGTTGATAAGTGTTTTGTGAAATTGAAGAGATTTAAGATGGTGAGATCTTACAATCAAGTGCCTTAAATGCTCTGATACCAATTGCAGGACCATTGAAGGGTGGTCAATGCAACAGTTTCACAAGCTGGAGAGATTTAGAACGCTTAGCAGATCAAATATGGAACCGGTTAGGGTGCAACAAAGAACACAAGTAAAGAACAACAACAACAACAAGATAGTATGGTTTTTCAAGAATGTTGTATATTGATCTCAAGTTCTTACAAGTGTTAAAAAGCTTAATTCTAAATACAAGTACTTGACATACTTTATACTACATCCTACAACTAACCATATTTTAAAAGCCAGCTGAAAACACTAATGTAGACAACAAGATCAAGGTAGATTCAAAAAGATAGATTGCCTTTTTGACTAGTGACTATGATATGCTATAGCTCACATCCTTATCTAACACAAAAAGGATTAAAGTACATAGTTGGAAAGTTATAGACTCAACACCTTAATCTACAGTTGACAAAAGCATGGATTTTTCACCAAGCCATTCTGGTTGGCGAGTCTTCAGAAATGGCAGCGGAAAAGTGCTTTCGTAAAAGTAAGTCAGAGAAAGCATATCATCTTTGTCTTCGGAAAAAATCAATCTTTGGCTTCAGAAGACTTTGTCTTTGAAGCTTCGGAGGATTTCATCTTAGCATAATTAACTGAATTATATTAAATCTTCCGAAGTACTTTCCTAGTACTTCACATATGTATGTTGAGAGCTCTTTGATTGCTCTTTGGTTACATCAGCCTTTAAGTGTATTCCTTACATATGTTAACCCAGCCATGTACATGCTGTAATATTTCACATATCAATATTAAATACTTACATAAAGGTACCTATCATACAAACATCCCAAAATAATAACCCAAAATCTTTGATAGATAATCGCTATGTATCAGGGTATGTGCGTCGCTATATAAGAGAACCACATGGATAATCGTCTGTGACACCAGGTATTTTCAGATCACTTTCTGATCAACACAAACATATTTTTCCAATCATACATTCTTGCATGTAATGTTGTTCACCTAAATACATCATTTATTGCACAAACATTTGCAAACCCTTTACGTAACGGTAATTCAAAGAATTGTCGGATCGCACACGCGTTTGTCCCCGAATGTTGGTTATTTTTCAAAATAGTTTTCAAACAATCATAATTGGTTTAAAATTATATGTTATATGTTTATTTGATTAAACTTTTAACTTAGTTGTAAAAATTGTAAATTTTCTAGCATTTACGCGTTTTCGCGCATTTTCGTCTTTTAAAGCCTAATTATTATAAAAATGACTTTAAACTAGAAAAATGAATATTATTTCATGTTATTAATGTTTATTTGATATTATGTGATCATTTAGTGGTTTCGATGTAGAAAACGTTTAATCGCATAGTGTTAAAACGATTTTATGAAACAATAGGGGCCTTTCTTCTAAATATATATATATATATTAAGTCCAACCCCCCAACCCTAATCCTCATTTCAGCTGGGCCCTCTCCCTTTTCCCATTCCCATTTGCGAAAATTTATGGTACTTTTGATTTTGGCTTAGTTTTCGAGTACTTTCCATTAAACGAAACTTTTTATGGAAGTTGATTAATAGATGATGATTTATGGATGTTTGATGAGATGTGATAATTGTTATATTATGTTTAGAATGTAATAATGGATTGGGAATATTCGAATTATGAAAAAACGCTTCAAATGAGCATGCTTACTATTTATGGAAACTTTTGTGACATGATGTGATGAATGTTGAATATAATTTGTGTAGAACATGGTATGATGATGTGATTGATGTTGGAGTGGTCATAGGAGTATGTTAGGAGATTTTGGATAAACGTTAAGCAACCTGTGTTCTTGCGTTTCTACTATAGAAAACTTTGGGCATGATGAAATTTCTAGGTTATGTTAACATGTTACGAATGATTGTTGGGTGTGTTACATGTATAGTTAATATGCTTGTTATGACGCGCTTCATAGTGTTGAAAAATATATTACACACGTGCAACGATGTTATACTTTTCAAAAGTAGAAACTTTCCAAAAATAGATTTCTGACATGAAACTTTATGTAGTCCCTATTTGAACTATTTGAGAGTGACTAAACATGTTTTAACTAATTTGAATCATCAACGGGTCGTTGGGTTAGTCCGGTCAACTTTTGTAAACAAAAGTCAATTTTGTCAAACTATCAAACATTTCTTGAACATAATAACAGTTTACGTTGTTCAAATACAATGGGGGATCATTTGAGCATTATGTACACATAATAATGGGCCTAGATTTGTTAGGTAAGGATTAGCCTTCGGCTTTTACACTTCATGTTTTTCCTACGCAATCTAAGGTGAGTCTTCAAGGCCCTACTATTATTTACTTTTCTTTTTGGGGGAGAAGCATGCAAACGATTCTTATTTATTTGGTTTCGGTATTATTAGTATATTGTCTGTTAATGTAGCACAAACATTATCATACAAGTCCTTACATTCTCAAACCTTTAGTATCAAACTAGTGGGTAATTTTGGGTAGTACTATAGGATGTGACAAACCCCACCCGCGTTAGTCGTGCTAACTCGACTGGTGGTCGAACGGGTGTTTAATTGACCTAGACACTTGACATTGTTCTATGATAAGACATGGCAGAAGGGCAAAACCACTCACAAATGCTCCAACATATTATTTGACAAACCTTACAAACAGTCAGCTTTGGTTTCGAAATGCTAAGTAACTTGATCTATAGGCTAGCTACCTATGGTATACATTTGTTTATTTTTACCTTACAAACACTCAAACCTATTATTTGATTAACACATGTGAACAAACCAACCTTGTGTTGACAGACTTTAGCATGTCTTCTCAGGTCGTTAGCACGCTTATGGCTAGGGTTGCACATTTGAGGTTCATGCATCATCCATATTGTTTGAAAAAGTATTCATTTACATTTCTACTTTTCATTGGGCACCTTGTTTTGAGCATTTTTACTCATGTCTTTAATATCGTTTGCGCTTCCGCATTAATTACATGGAAAACCGTGTTTTGCTCTGATTTAAGGTCAAACACTTCTTTTAAATCGCATATAGTGTCGTTTGATATAACTGTGTCTGAGATCTTGGTTTGTCACACATCTCGCGGTAGAACCCCGCCGGTAGATTTTATAGGGTGTGACATCTTGCCAAGCTTAAAAGATTGTTAATTAAATCTGAACAATTATTGTTTAAAATGTTTTTACCCCTACCCTTGTTCAATCCGTAACAATAGGCAGACACGAGCAACGTCCTTGTCATTCAAATAATTTAACATTGTTTCAAAAACATCTTTTAAGTAACTCAGTGTCATCTTCAGCACACCCTTTTGATACCTATTTATCAAATACTCTGTCCACAAAATAAGATGGTTTCGTAAAATTTAATTTTCTTGTAGCGTCTTGAAGTTTAAACTCACTTATTAGACAAAAATTTTTAGACCAAATGTTTACTCACTAATTTTAACTAAAAACTTTATATCCATTTCCTAGTTATCACAAGAAACTTAATGTTGTAACATTACTAGTACAATAGCTGTATCATTACTAATGTAATCGCATAGTAACCGGTTCTTAATAAAGTTGATTTAAATATTTGAAAATATTTCTAGTGATTTTGTAAGTGTAACAAAATATTATTCATTACACTAAGATTCATTATAATGCAAACGTGACCCCTAAAATAATCCTGCATAAAATACGTTCTTGTAGTGTCACATATCATTGAACAAAATAAAAAAAAACATTTATAAACTATAAAAAACTTTTGCATTTACTTGATTATCCATAGCATCAATTTCTTGTCGTATAAAGTCGAGTATCGTCCATATCGCCGAGTAGGTGAGATCATATCGCTGACAACGTTTTTTTTAATGTAAACTGTGAGCCAATAAAGAGTAAACACGTCTGTGGGTGAAATTGATATTTGTGAAATTAGTTAAATTTAAGGTAATTAATCGTATTTAATTTATAACGGTGTCTTTGGCTTGCTGAGTTTCTGTTGTGATATGTCTCGATATAGAACAAGTCAAGGAAGATCAACCTTGCAATTCAATCTACTTAATGTTTTTATCGTGTGTGTGCTCTTGCATATTGTATCGCTGACACATCTACCCGGGAATAAACGTATCCCTAACACTACGCTGACATATCACTACTTTTACTATTATTTAAATTTTAATGCTACCCGATAAATTATGTTTTTTTTTGGCAATATCTTTTTCCAATTTTAAATATGAATATAGACTCACACTATACTGTAGTGTAGATAGTACGGGGACCAATTCTGTCAACTTTGTATTTGTAAGGAGTAGAATGTGTAATAGTCCAACTATTAATAGTTAGTTAATAGGCGGGCGAATTAGTAGTTTTCTTTTGTACTTTCAGTGAGATAGAGTTCTTGTTTTTCCTTTGTAGTCGTTCGTAAGATTCATAGTGAAATCAATTGCATTCTTGAGTTGATTGTTGTGTAATCGATTGCTTCGAGTTCATAATCTTCGGTGTAGATTGGTTTAATCTTTCTACAATTGGTTACAGAGCCTGGTTCAGCTCGTGCATTGAAGATTCAAATGTCGAAGTGAAATTCGATTGAAGAATGGGATCAACGAAGTTCGAAATCGAGAAATTCGATGACAAGAATGACTTTGGGCTATGGAGAGTGAAGATGCGAGCGCTATTGGTGCATCAGGGTGTTGTTGAGGCGCTGAAAGGAGAAAATAGCTTGCCAGCGACTCTATCAGCAAAAGAAAAGAAGGATATCTTGAAAAAGTCTCAGAGTGCCATTATTCTGAGTCTCGGAGACAGAGTTCTCAGGGAGGTATCAAAAGAGACGTCAGCTAGTGGGCTATGGTCAAAGCTTGAAGGGCTGTACATGACAAAGTCTTTGGCTAATCGGCTGTATATCAAGAAAAGGCTCTAATGCATTTCAATTGGCTGCTGGTAAGTCAATTGAGGATCATGTGGATGAATTTAATAAGTTGGTGATTGATCCTGAGAACATTGATGTTGAATTAGAAGATGAATATCAAGCAATTATCTTCTTGGCTTCATTGCCATAAACTTATGAGCACTTTGTTGACACTCTCATGTTTAGGAGGGAGTCATTGTTAATGAAAGAGGTGCTGGCTACTATAAATTCAAAAGAATTAAAGAGAAGGTCTGATGTCAAGGATCATGCTGGTGATGGCTTATTTGTGCGGGGAAGACCTGAATCTAGAACTTCGAGAGGCAGGTCAACTTCAAGATCGAAGTCCAAATTCAATAGGAGATGTTATATCTGTAATTCTGATAAACATCTTAAAAGAGAATGCCTAGATAAATGAAAGAAACAAGCCAACCTTCAACAGCATAGAACTCAAGGTAGTATGTTTGTTGATAGTAGCCTTGATGGTTATGATAGTGCAGATGTCCTGATGGTGTCTAGAGGTCAGATAGATCAAGTTTGGATCATGGACTCTGGCTACTCCTATCATATGACCCCAAGAAGAGAATTCTTCTTAGAATTAGAGATGATGGAGTTAGTGATGACAGGCCATGTATGATCAAAGGAATTGGTTCTATCACACTCAGGTTGGAGAGTGGGGTGGAGTTCACTCTTGATCAGGTTAGGTACATACCAGAACTCAAGAGTAACCTCATCTTACTAGGTACTCTTGAAAGCCAAGGCTGCAATGTAAGTCTTAAGAATGGGAAGGTGAAAGTAATCAAGAGGTCATTGGTTATGTTTTCAGGCTCAAGAAAGGAGAACAACATATATGTTCTTGAAGGTACTATCATATGTGGTGCTGCATCAGTTGCTAATGTCAATAGGATGAACACTGCAACTTTGTGGCACAAGAGAATGGGCCACATAAGTGATTAGGGATCGACAGAACTGAGGAAGCAACAAGACATCATAGGAGTTAGTGGCTGTGATGTGGGATTCTGTAAGCATTGTGTGTTGGGCAAGTCAACAAGGGTCAAGTTTGGTAGGGGAGTTCATGAGACAAGAGATGTTCTTGAATACATTCATGCAGACTTATGGGGTCCTGTAAGAACTAACTCTCTTAGTGGAGGAAGATACTTCTTGTCTATCATTGATGATACATCAAGAAGGGTTTGGGTATATATATCCTTAAGCATAAGGATGAAGCATTCTTAAGGTTTAAGGAGTGGAAGCAGCTGGTTAAAACACAGACATGTAAAAGGGTTAAGAAACTAAGAACTAACAATGGTATGGAGTTTTGCAGTTCTTTGTTCAATTAGTTTTGTAAAGAAAATGGCATTAGTAGGCATTTGACAGTGCCATACACCCCTCAGCAAAATGGACTAGCTGAAAGAATGAATAGGACCTTGCTTAACAAGGTCAGATACATGTTGTCTGACTCTAAAATGCCAAAGTCCTTTTGGGCAGAGGCAGTGAGAACTGCAGCCTATCTTGTTAACAGGTCTCCTTCATCAGCTATAAATATGAAGACTCTTATGGAGGTGTGGATTGGTGTCAAACCTGATTGTAGTTATTTAAGGGTGTTTGGTTCTTTAGTCTATGAAAGACAAACTTGATTCTAGAGCTCAAAGATGTGTGTTGCTGGGCTACCCTAAGGGTGTAAAAGGCTATCGATTGTGGAGGATTAATAATGGAAGTCCTAAGGTAATAATCAGCGGAGATGTGTCTTTAGTTTATAAAGATCTGTTTGATAAGAAGAAAGAACAGGAGGAACTGGCAGATGGTGTTCAAATTGAGGTGGAGCCCAAAGCTTTCGAAGGCATTTCCAAAGCTTTTGAAGGCATTTCCAAAGCTTCTGAAGGCAGTTCCAAATCTTCCGAAGGTATTTTCAAATCTTCCGAAGGTATTTCCAAATCTTCCAAAGGTATTTCCAAATCTTCCGAAGGTATTTCCAAATCTTCCGAAGATATTTCTAAATCTTCCGAAGGCATTTCTAAATATTCCAAAGGTATTAAAGATACTTTCGAAGGCACTTTTGAAGTAGGGGAAAGCTCACAGCAGGGTTCTCACTCTTCACATTCATTAGGTGAATATAGTTTGGCTAAAGATAGAGCCAGAAGGCAGCATGTGATGCCTGCTAGATATAGAACTAATGAAGATATATCTGCATTTGTGTTCAGTGTAGCTACAGAGGAGTGTGTAATGGAACCATTGTCATATGGGGAGGCTGTTGAGTCAATTGATAGGGACAAATGGATGAGTGCTATGGTAGATGAGATGGATTCTTTGAGAAAGAATAACACATGGGTGTTGGTGGACAAACTAGCATGGCAGAAGTTAGTTGACTGCAAGTGGTTGTATAAGCTAAAAGAAGGATTAACTAAGGCTAATCCACCAAGGTTTAAGGCCAGGTTGGTGGCTAGGGGTTTTACACAGAGGGAAGGCATTGATTACAATGAGGTTTTCTCCCCTGTGGTAAAACACTCTTCTATTAGAGTAATCCTGTCTATGGTAGCTGCTAATAACATGAAGCTTGAACAACTTGATGTTAAAACAGCTTTCCTACATGGTTCTCTAGATGAAGAGATTATATGAAACAACTAGTTGGGTTTGTAAAACTAGGAGAAGAAGACAATGTGTGTTTACTTAAAAGGTCTCTCTATGGGTGTTGGTTTAAAAGATTTGATGATTATATACTGAGTCAGCAATTTCATAGGAGTAGCTATGATAGATGTATGTATTTCAATAACTACAAGCCTAATGAGTATGTTTATTTGTTACTCTATGTTGATGATATGTTAGTGTGTCGTAAGGATCAGTCTGAAATAAAGTTAACAAAGGAGCTGTTACATAGGGAATTTGAAATGAAAGATCTGGGGATAGCAAAGAAGATCTTGGGTATGGAGATTTCAAGGGATTTGGTCAATCAGAGGTTATTCTTGACTCAAATCGGATACATAGATAAAGTGTTAGCTCAATACTCAATGCATGGTAGCAAGTGTGTGCAGACACCTTTGGGTTAACAATTTAAGCTCTTATCAAAGGATTATCCTACTCAAGAGGAAGATGCTAAAAGGATGCAAAAGGTACCCTATGCTAATGTTGTTGGTCCCTTAATGTACTTAATGGTCTGTATCAGGCCATATATTGCATATGCTGTAAGCATTGTTAGCAAGTATTTGTTAAATCCAGGAAAACTTTATTGGGAGGCAGTGAAGTGGATTTTGAGGTATCTAAATGGTATAAGGAATGTGGGATTAATCTTTGGTAAGTGTTAGGATTCAAAGCCTAGTATTCTTGGTTATGTTGATGCTGGCTAAGGATCTTGATAACGGCAGATCTACTACTGGCTATGTTTTCAAGGTGTTTGGTGGTGTTGTGAGTTGGAAGTCTTCTCTTTAGCATGTGGTTGCTTGGTTAACTACTGAGGCTGAATATATAACACTTACTGAGTAGAGGTGGTTGATACTTTGGTTCTCTGTGACAATCGAGGGGTAGTGAGTTTGTCAAAGAATCAAGTATATCATAAACGAACTAAGCTTATCAATGTTAGATTGCATTATCTGGGAGGTCATTCCGTCTAAGGAGGTTAGAGTTGCTCATGTTGATACAGAGGATAATAAAGCTGATGCTTTAACCAAGGTGGTTCCAGGATCTAAGTTTACTCGGTGCTTGGAGATGTTAGATGTGGGCTAGGAATTGGTCATGTACTAAAGTGGAGAATGTAGTGTAGATAGTACGAGGACCAATTCTGTCAACTTTGTATTTGTAAGGAGTAGAATGTATAATAGTCCAACTATTAATAGTTAGTTAATAGGCGGGTGAATTAGAAGTTTTCTTTTGTACTTTCAGTGAGATAGAGTTCTTGTTTTTCCTTTCTAATCATTTGTAAAATTCATAGTGAAATTATTTGCATTCTTGAGTTGATTATTGTGTAATCGATTGCTTCGAGTTCATAATCTTCGGTGTAGATTGGTTTAATCTTTCTACATATAAATCTTCAATGCTTTTCAAAATATTCTCTCACAACACATCATAGTAACAGATCATATTACTAAACCTTATCGATAGCATAATTATAATACATCCTATTCTTAAGCCTCCATATTCTATAACGCTTCACTTTTCTTAGTTTATCTACATAACACCGATCAAAAAAATAAATTTGTACCATTAAATAAAGAGTGATGCATATTTTAATTCCACTAATTTATTTGTCTAATTACTATTGTTTCGATAGCAAAATCCTATAAAGTCATTTTCTTCTTTCATACAAGAAGGCGTTTCGCCCTAAAAGTCAGAAATTTCTTGTTTGTATTTATGATTAATATATGAACGAAATCCATGGAGATGGACATGTGATAAATGTGAAGAAGATTTCATGTTGTAATATTTTTTTAATAAAAGTGTTTTTCTCATTATTCGGAAGTAATCACTCGTATGTAATGAAACATTTCAATTCTTACAAGTCTACTTAGAACGCTATATATATAACTTCTCGTGGGGTATGGTTTTAATGTAGATGACTTGTATTTATTCTTTGTCTCATCTTCATAACTATAAAAATAAGAAATATGTAAACCCTAGTAAATTTAATTTTTCTCAAACATTAATATAATATATTAAAGATGACTAATACAACATCGATTTTAAAATAAAGATTATGGTTGGTTCAGGTCAAACTCCCATTTTCGTATCGTCATCATAAACTGAGACGTTTGGTCTTGGTTCAAAGACTTTTGATATCCGTTTTACTCATTAAATTTGTATCATTATCATAAACCGAAACGTTTGGCCTTTGTTCAAAATTTTGGTCAAATGTCTTGTTACCTTTTAAATATGCATCGTTATCATAAATCGAGATGTTAGGCCTTGGTTCAAATTCTTTAGATGTCCTTTTACCCTTAAAATTTGTATCATTATCATAAATCGAGACGTTTGGTCCAGGTTCAAATTGTTCACTAACAGTCTTTTTTCCTTCTAAACCTGTATCATTATTATAAACTTAGACGCTTGGCCTTGGCTCAAAATCTACATCAACATTTTTTTACCT
Organism: Flaveria sonorensis; assembly: GCA_025506505.1. Classification (NCBI taxonomy): domain Eukaryota; kingdom Viridiplantae; phylum Streptophyta; class Magnoliopsida; order Asterales; family Asteraceae; genus Flaveria; species Flaveria sonorensis. The sequence goes on from CM046429.1 coordinate 22,851,821, forward strand.
TCCAAACCTGTATCATTATCACTAATCAATACATTTGGTCTTGGTTCAGGATTTTGGTTGTGGCCATTTGGATTCACATCACTGTTATAATTTAGTATATTAGGTCTTTGTTTAGATTTGTTATCCATCGGTGATATGTGGTTTCTTGCCTTTGCTAGGGTGTCACAATGACTTTTCATTATAGGAAGAGGTGACACCGAAGAAGCGCTTTGGTCATATGGGTCCTGTCAATATCTTTCAGGATGTGGTCTTGCATCAATATTGATAACAATCTATTCGCAAACAATGTACCATAAATAATAAGTTACAAGAATAGTTGGTTCTCTAGGAATAGTATAACAACAATTATATATATATATATATATGGTCAAGATCATTACAGAACCTAAATAAATCTTCAAAACCGAAAGAACCATTTATAGCCATTAATCAACAAATATTTTATTTTTTAATTTTTTTATCATAAGGGGTATTTGAGTAAATATATTTGTTACAAAATCAAATCCCGTTTTTCACTCCTTTAAGTTAGGAAACTTATTTAAAATTCTAATCATTCAATTTTTTAGACTAATAAACCGATCTATTCTCCTTAATCACCATCGGTTCCATCTATTCTCCATCTTCATCAACGTCATCCTCCTGTGTGCGAAAGTTCATCACTAGCTACATATCCATAATCGTATGTATAAACCACACTGATTTCCCTATGTATTCACTGATTTATATGCACCTTCTTCGTTATTCAAATGTAGATATCTTTTGAGTAGATTATTAGTTCAGATATATGTTTTTGTTATCAAGTTTTTCAAATATGATGTTTCCCGCAGGTGTATATTTCTGGTGCATTTGATATGGTTGATATCAACATGCATAACAATGTCAATAATGGACCACCATGTAACATTAATCAAGATTCATCCAAATTGAATGAACACTTGGATGTTTATAATTATGTTCGACACGAAGGTAGAACATATTTTTTTATGATTGTTTAATTCCATGATTATAAAATGTTATACATTTATGTAAAGTTGTTAACATAATTTTTGTATAATTTTTTTGTCTCTTATGATTTTTAGTTGTGAATGATAATGGCCAAGCGGAATCAATTTGTAGCAACTTCTTCCATTCACCTAATGGCACTAAATACTGGATCCCTGAAGCTTTGAAACCAATTGTCGATATGGAATTTTCTAAATGGGATGATGTTTATCTAATGTATCAGTTATATGCAGAGAATTCTGGTTTTGATATAAGATTATCGACTACTAAGAAGAAACATGGCATTATTACACATAAATATATTCTATGTAGCAAGTCCGGTAAGCCTTATGGTCATCAGTTTGATTCTAGGGATCATGGATCATCTTATGGACCTTCACTAACATCTTCTATCAAGGTTACTGATTGCCCTGCCTGCATAAGCGTCAAATTTAAGAACGAGCATTTTATTGTCTATGATTTTGTTGAGAAACACAACCATGGTCTTGTTGATAGTAATAATCAAGATTTGACCAGGAAACGTCGTCAGTTGAAATTTTCTGATCAAGAATTCATACACAGGGCTCGGATGGCTAACATTGGTCCAAATGTTGCTCATAAAATCCAGACCGAAATTAGGGGTGGTCAACATATGGTTCGTGGCACGGTTACCGAATACAAGAATTTTAGTAGGGACATAAGGCGGTTCATAGGTAATAGAGATGCTCAAATGATTGTTGATACTCTAAATCAACGTAAAGTGAACTGGGAAAATTTCACCTTCGATTGCAAAGCTGTCAAAAGTGAACTTAGGTCTTTATTTTGGGCTGATGATGTTGCTAAGTTCAATTACTCCGTTTTTGGATACATTTTAGCATTTGACGCCACTTACTACATGAATCAGTAAGTTATATACACGCTATTATTTTATATTTTACATATATTAAGTTTTTTTGATGTTTTTTCAGGTACAACATGATTTTTGTTCCTTTTACCGATGTAGACCATCATAAAAAATGTGTAACATTTAGTGCTGGATTGTTATATGGTGAAACAATTGATTCCTATAAGTGGTTACTAGAATCGTTTATACATGCACATGGTAAACAACCTACCCTAGTTCTAACAGATTAGGATGCGGCAATGAAACAATTTGTTCTTGTTGTTCTAAATGAATCTAAACATCGTCTATGCATGTGGCATATCATCAAAAAACTCCCAAAGAAGGTACATCATTAATGATTTAATACATTATCTGTTATCTTATAAAATTAAGTTCAGATCATATACTTAGTCGAATTTACACAACTGTAAGCTAGGCTGCTAGTATCCTGACCCGCGTAAATTGAAATACTAATTTACACAACTGTAAGTCAGTATGTAGGTTTAACTTCTATCACGCAACGTTTAAAGAAGTGTTTCTAGATTTATTTAAGTGCATTTCTTAAATTTCCATATATTTATATAATTTTTAATAGGTTTCGGGTGATGTTGCACTAAACAATGAAATTCGTAGAGCAATACATAAGTTAGTCTGGAATGTCTTCATAGAACCTTTAGTTTTTGAAGAACGATGGCATCTACTTATGGCTGAGTATAACCTTACAAATAATGAATGGTTTTCTGACATGTTTGCCATAAGGGAACAATGGGTTCCCACATATTTAAAAGATATCCCAATGTGTTGTTTAATGAAAACAACATCTAGATGTGAGATCTCCAATGCATTATTCAAACTAAATTCTAGTGGATCAAACAATCTTGTTGATTTTCTATTATGTTTTGACTCAACAATCGAGGGACAACGTTATCAACAAAGGCTATTAGAGCATGGTACTACCACATCGAAACCTTCGTTACGTACATGTATACATATTGAAAAACATGCATCCGACGTGTACACCCATAACATTTTTGATGAGGTTCAAAAGGAGATTGTAAAATCAGTATGGTTTTGTAGTGTTGCAAGTTGTCAAGTCGTCAAAAATTTTAAGATTTATATTGTTTCCCATAACAAAGAACAGTCTGGTTTGGTTGGCGACTTCAAGGTACATATTATATGTTTAGATTTTAATTCATGTTTATAATTCACATATCATGCTTCATATTCATCTTTATAATTTTTAAATATGAAGGTTACTTTGAATCTGTCTGATTATTTAGCCACTTGTTATGCATGTTATTCATGAGGATTGGATATTTATGCAGACATGTGTTTTGTGTTTATAAAAACCAGAACATTCATGAAATACCTAACATATATCTATCAAAGAGATGGATGAGGAATGTTTTGCCCAAAAGACATTTTAGAATAGAAAACAGGTATGGGTTGATTACAAATGAAAAAACAAGATTGAGGCATGAGGCATTTGATTTGATTGAACAATGTGCCGAACGATTGGGTGGTAACATAGATGGCCTGCAACTTCTATTAGACAAGCTTAAGGAGTTCAACCGTAAAATCATGGAAGATGTTCCATACCAAACGCGTCGACAAAACAAGGGTGTTGTTTTTGAGGAACTTACTAGACATTCAAAAGAATAGGAAGTAACTGTTACGCCACCTTAAGGTATTAGGAACAAAGGTTGTGGAACAAACAGAAGATTGATTGGCCCTGGCGAGAAAGCTATTACCCGCAGTCAAAAACCCAAGAGGTTTTGTTTGACATGTAATACATACACCAATGATCATGATTCTCGCAATTGTCCAGAGAAGATAAAGGCCGCTGAAGCTCATCAACCACAACAATAATGAAGATCAACAAACATTCCCCCTTTGTATTTCTTGTTTTATCATTTTTATACTTTGATAACTATTTAAAATTGGTTCATTATTTGTTTCGGATTTCACATTTCTATTTTCAATTACAAGTTATTTATGCATTTTTGTTACACATTTATTACCATTTCATTCAACTATACAATCTACTACATTTTACCATAGTTTGTATGAACATCCATTGGTTTAATAACAGAGATAGCTACCAACATTATAAAAATATATTTCTGCAATTAACATCCATGTAAACAAATAACCAATTTAAAGACACGTTAACGAAGCAATTTGCTGTAGATGCATATTTTTTCAGGAAATAGAATCCACTTCTATTTCCTGAGTGTTTAGTAAGTCTAATCAATTGACATTCATGTTCATCACGGTATATCAAAATAAAACAATACTTTTAACCAGGACGTTAATATTTTATTTGTAAGGTTTGGAAAATGATAATGCTTGACAGCTTATACAGTCATGAACACTGAGTTTATTTAGTTAGTTTTTCACCAGCTAAAATTATCCAGTTAACCTAACATCTTTAAATATAATAACATTTACTTCATCCAAATATCAAAACTTCATCCATTAATCAAATTCCGAAATATAACTCCACATGTTCAAGAAAAATAACCATTAAAATTAACCCAAAAGACATAGTCATAATATGTCCCAAAAAATATAACTGTCAATTAAAGCAACATCCCATTGTCTGTCAACCATCATCGTCATCCGAATTCAGACGTCAAGTCTACGTTTGCCGCCTCTTGTGTAACCTTGCCTTTTTGTATATTCACATCAGATGTAAGTATTTTGTACGTGTACTTGATCCTTAAATTTTTCAACTGCAAATCCTGTCCTGGCCCTTCCTTCTTGAAGCCACAATTCCATCGCTTTACTTTGCTTCCCATGTATGACTCCATATGCCTAATAATGAACACCCCACAGTCAATGGAATTATTTTTTTCGCCCAACGCAACACCCTTTTCACCAGGTTAGAAGACCTTAGCCCTTCACATTTTTATGCCCAATGTACTCCAAATATCTAGTAAATATGTCTTTCTACAAGAAAAAAAAATTACATCAATTGAATTATTTTATATTTCAAATTTCATACATTTGATTTTAAAATAAAGTTAATGCATGTGTATATTACACATTACATACCATTTTCCTAACACATGTTCATCAATATCTCAAAAAATGTAAGCTACTCTATTTTTACAATGTCCTAATGCTATTATACATCTACATTAATCACTAACCAATTTACATACATGTTAACATAATGTATGTATATTGGTGTTACATATAGCATATGCCACTATTCATAGTTTATATATTATTCTTTTGCCAACCTTTTATATTAATTATATATCTTATTTGATAAACATCTGCCACTATAATATATATAATGGTCTAATGACAACGTTTACTTACCACTTTCAGCAAAGTGTCCTTCTATGGAAATTATTTGAATCTGTCACACCAACAAAGCTTCTTGTCTGATGCATGTTGTCCAGGTCTTCAATGTACTTCAGATCAAAGCAAACTAAGTAGTAGTGGTTCGACTATAATATTGGGAACATCACAATATCAACCTTCTTCATGTATAATTTACTCTCATCACCATCAACCACGCTTCTCAAGTTGTCTCTAAATGCATCCAAACGGGCAACATTATCAAGTTTATGATCTTCTAACATTGCATTAGTCTATGAAGCACCATTACAAATGTTATGTCACCTTAAAATTATTTACCAATGTAATTACCATATTCAACAAACCTATATTAAAACTTACTATGACACCCGTACTCATGAACAACCTATTAGGTGATTCTGCACTTTTGTTCCTTTCTTCAAAGTTCAGCACCGACGCCCAACAATCTATCACATTGCTCAATACAGTCTCCTCAGGTAGCAGCGACCTTAGCAAAAATCTTTTTGTTACAAAACCATTGCTGGTTTCAAATACCTCATCATTGTTCTCATTTATACATAGAAACTTAATATTAGAAATAAAATTACAAAACACTTTAAAAATGTTACAAAACCAATTTCTCACTAACCTGAATTCATTCATAACTTCCTTAAATTCTCCTGTTGTTGTATCCCCATCATTCCTACATACACAGTTACAATTAATCATTTTGAATGCATAGTATTTTGGGAAAATTGAAATTTATTATTAATTACACAATAATTAGAATGAACTTACAGTACAACTTTTGTTTCTTTCATTAGGTAACACCATACTTTTAGTTCATCATCTGTAACAGCCTTATTTATGTTAACCGGACGAACCAAGTATGGTGACTTGGATGCATCAGCTAGCGTTTTCAATCTTTTGGGTCTTAACTGATCATCTTCTTTAACTTTTTCTACTGCCGTATCAATAATCATTGCTCTTTCATCTCCACGTCACTTTTTACATGATCATTAATTTCTTGTGTTAGTCCTAAGCTAAAACTTGGTATCGGTGAACTAATCATGTTCGTCCTAAGCTCTGAGTTTCTTAATAAAGTACTATTCAATCTATCTTGTGCCCAATCAGCTACTTTACATGATGATTGGGTCAAACTTACACCATCCTCGACCGCAACACTATAAACAACTAATCTATTCTCCAACGGCGTATGATACACAACTGTTTGCTTATCTACTGGTGTTCTTTATGCAGCCTCCGTATTTTCTTCCCTAACAGGAGATACCAACTTAGTTACTTCTTCTTCTTTACTTATCTCGATGTTATCTACACAGATACCATGCTTGAATCCATTATTATATTTCTGTATACAATTTTTCACTTCGATACTACCAGGATATTCACTATACGCATCAATGACTAGCGTCTCAAACCTTTTCATCTCCGTCGGCAACCAGTTCAGATGAGTCTTTATTTTTGACACCGTACTCTGTACAAACATACCATCACAATTAACGAACAAAATTATTACTACAACAGTATATCACTTTTACATATGTGTAAAACTATATATTCTATAAGATTTCATAAATGTTTATATATTACATATTACACTGTCACATTACCTCCAACCCAGGGACTTCACAAACATCTGCCGAGTAATCACTTCCTTCCTCATTGAAGTTAGACCCATCATCATTCGTACTTACTTCATCATTCTCGTCTTCATCACTTTCAACATACAGCACCCTCATGAACCCGTTGCCAAATCCTCTGTTCATTATTTCCAGATCTTCTCTTATCTCTAGGTTCTCAGATGTCCAGATACTAAGAGGACTCATTGAACGCTGATTGTTTATTCCTTTGCAAGTAGTACCATCAACATATAAAAGCTGCATTAAGAGTAAATTAGTATCTTATAAACAAAACAATTTAAATACCTTTTAATACAAATGTAGATCAATACCGTAAGTATTTTCAAAGCTCTTTGAAAATGAGAGTTCAAGTCTCTTCTCTTCCATTTTTCTTTTGATTTTTTGATCCTAGACACAATGTAACTACACCAGTCTATCTCTGACAAGTCCACCTCCTCACTTATAAGGTCCAACACACCAACTTTACATTTACTGTTTTTATGACACTCCACCATTATGTTCAAGAACAACACTATGAAATCCAATTTGAACATTATACTGTCGCCATCATTTGAAAATGCGATGTTCCTAACAATATCCCTTAAACTAATCAGCTTAGATTTATATCTATCCCTCCATTTCTTTCCTAATTGTGTCCACTCTGTCGCATTTTCCATTGAAACCAAATCAACTCTTGTATTTGGCAACCCTAACAAGGTGTGAATTGCATCGCTATATACCTTCAATGATCCTCTATTGCATCTTATCTCCATCATTTCTGTGTTCAAATTTTCCACCACAAAATACCATAATTTTGTAGGAATCTGATGTGCTTTTAGTTCCAGTATTCTACCAAATCCCATTTCAATAACTGCCTGCCTTTGCTTCTTACCTAAAGCTCCTAAAACCGAACATAAGTTCAATGGTATGAATCGAGCTCTTATACTAAAATACTCATCATCATTGCTTGATTTATATTTTTTTGATGAACCATCTTCATCCTTCCTTATTCCCAACCATTTTTTACCTGCATATAAATATTTGTTTAAATTAATTTATACCTATAGTAATTACTTTATACACGTTTGTAAATCGATATACAAATACTCATACCTTTCCCAACACTTTCTTGCCTACCACCACTTTGTAACACCAATTGAAAATTCTCACCACTTTTCATATTCTTCCCTTGATTTGCACCTTTTCCTTTTTTACCTTTGACACCTTCATCTCTCCTTTTTTTTCCCAACTACAGATCCTTTCGCTATAGAATCTTTACCCAATCTTTTATTACTCACCTTCCCCTCTATTACATAAACATTTTTAAAAATCATATTAGTTTTGCATATGACTTTATTATTAATACTTCATACGCATCTTAAAGTGATTTACATTCAAAATCATTAATTGGATAAACGGATTATATTTTGTAACTAATTTACATGACTGTTATTCTGTTTTATAGACTACATTATGAATGGAATGATTTTTACTTACTATTCTTTTTCTTTACATAGATTCCATCTTCCTCGTACTTTTATGTTTTCTTTCTTTACCACAAATCCTCTTTACATCGACACCCTCATCTGTCAATAAAACATTCAACAATAAAGAATTTATTGTCATTATGCACCTTGTTCAATCTCATAATATTAAAATAACCATTTATACTTCTTAAATCTTAATAACATACATGTTGCTTCATATAACACATCATCTGTATTTTGTTCCGACTCATCACTAGTTGCATTTTCTTCTTCAAAATAATTTTCTTCATTTTGTCCAGATAGCTTGTCAAACGAATTTCCTTTTGAAGATTTGCTATTTTCAACATCCGAATCTCCAAGTATAACCGGGTTATCCGCCTTATTTTTAAACTTCGAAAAAGATGTTATGTTGGCAATTTACTTGCTTGTACGTCCTGCAATCAGGTATATGCTCATTTCATATAAAACTTATAATTTAAACTACAAAATCATTTCACTTACTTGACAATGAATGAAACCTCATTTTACTCACCTGCAACAAATGCTTTGAATTAGTACACTATCCGAATTAATTATATATCATTTTTTTGCATATGAAATCCTGCCACATTCCATACGTTATTCAACTACAATTACCAGAAGAGTACTATACAAGATCAATTGTACACTTTGATACCAAAAATATCGAATGTATATTTACAGTATTCTTTAATTTACACAAATGTATTTACAAACACATATACAAACATTTACAGGCTTACATGTACGTAAAGTCCATATACCAATGTCGCCTATTCTGAGTAAACCACTACCAGAATTGAATACATTTAAAACATATATATGCAATTAAATACCAAATGACTACTTTACACATATGTATTCCTAAACACATACCCAAACTTATGCAGATTTGCATGGAGGTACAAACCATATGACACTTTTATCCTTAATCACAACCATTCCAATCCCGTCTCTATTTGCACAGATTAACGCCATTAAACAAAATCAAACCCTAAATATTGTACTATTTTTAACCTTGCATCACTAAAGACAATTTTTATATTTAAACCCTAGCGACAACCAACTTTATTAACCACTTTCGTCATCTCCAAAACAACCATGAAATCAGGGTTACAACTGCGTAAACCCTTAAACCTCAAATTAAAAACATCATTACTTACCCCTGTTCTTCTGAAGCAAAATAGAGCTAAACAACAAACAAGGCTTCTCAACTTTCTGAATAGATAAAGAGCCCCTCTTCTCCAAGATTATATTTTGATCTTCTTCGCATCTACTTTTCACGGTAAGCTTATTGAATTGAAACCGATTTCCCTATGATTTGGGGATTTGTTTCTAAACAACGCAATTTCCATATTTTTTATATATGGATTTTAGCAAAATGCCCTTTTTTATAGTTTAAACCTTTATTTGTTCATAAAAATTTTCATTTTCTACCCTTTAACATATCCACCATTGATCCTTAAAATCAAGGGCTAGAAATGGTTCTTTTGGTTCTGGATTTAATTATAGTTCTGTAAAGATCCTAACCCTGTATATATATATATATAAATATATATATATATATATATATATATATATATATATATATATATATATATATATATATATATATATATATATGTTAACTAGGATGTTCACGTATGTGATCCCTCAACTCAGGATCCATAAGTCACACCCCACCACAAACATCATTGGAAATGTTTATATAGGCGTAAGAACAAGAGGACAAACCCATGACAAAAATGTTTGTCCATACTCTTGCTTCTTGTCCTAGATAGTGCCAAAGAAAGTTGATGAGGCTTTAAAGGATGGAAGTTGGGTTGAAGCAATGCAAGAGGAGCTTCTTTAATTCAAAAGACAAAAGGTTTGGAACCTATGTCCTCTTCTTCAAGGGAAGACTACCATTGGAACCAAGTGGATTTTTAGAAACAAGAAGGATGATAGAGGACTTGTCATCAAGAACAAGGCCAGACTAGTTGTTCAAGGATACACACAAGAAGAGGGAATTGACTACACAGATGTTTTTGCTCTTGTGGCAAGACTTGATGCTGTAAGAATATTCTTGGCTTTTGCTGCATCCAAGGATTTCAAGGTCTACCAACTTGATGTCAAGTGTGCTTTTCTATATGGGGTGACTGATGAAGAGGTGTATGTCAAACAACCACCTGGCTTTGCAGACCCAAATCATCCCGATTATGTCTGCAAGCTTGATAAAGCTCTTTATGAGCCGCACCAAGCTCCAAGAAAGTGGTATGAAACACTATCTCACTATCTCTATCAATATGGCTACAAGAAGGGTACTATAGATAGAACTCTCTTCATCAAAGGAACATGGAATGACTTAATGCTGGTCCAACTATATGTAGATGACATTATCTTCGGGTCTACTAATCCAAAGCTCTGCAAAGACTTTGAGAGGCTGATGAAGAATAGGTTTGAAATGGGTGCCATGAGGGAACTCAATTTCTTTCTAGGAATTCAAGTGAAGCATGTTGACTATGGCATCTTGATAGATTAGTCAAAGTATGAACAAGACATACTAAAAAGATTCAACATGACTGATTGTAACGTTACTAAGACACCCATAGCCAGAAACCACTCCCTTGGACCTGATCTTGAGGGGGAGTGCATGGATGAACATCTCTATAGGGTTAAGATTGGGTCTCTTATGTATCTCACAGCCAGCAGGCCTGCTATCATGTTTGCCACATGCATTTATGCAAGATATCAAGCCAACCCTAATATGTCACACCTAGTTGCTGTCAAGAGGATTTTTAGATATCTCAAAGGTGCTCCCAAGCTTGGCCTTTGGTATCTAAAGAACTCTGACTTCAATCTATATGCCTATATAGATAGTGACTATGGTGGCTACAACATGACTACAAAGTCTACATCTGGGGGATGTCAATTCCTTGGTGGAAGGATTGTCTCCTGGCAATGTGAGAAACAATCCTGTGTGTCTGCATCAACAGCTAAAGCTGAATACATTGCTGCTGCAAGTTACTGTGCTCAAGTGCTTTGGATTCAAAATCAGATGCTGGACTATGGATTCAACTTCAAAGAGACTCCCATCCACATAGACAATAACAGTGCTATCTCTATTACAGAGAATCCTGTGCAGCACTCAAGGACAAAACACATCAACATCAGGTATCATTTGATTAGAGATAATTTTCAAAACGGATTAATCAAACTAGTCAAAGTTAACACACATGAACAATATACTGATTTGTTCACTAAAAATTTTGATGAACAAAGATTCAAATATCTTGTATCAGCTATTGGGATGATTAACTTTGAGTAGATTTTCTTAAACTTAAATCAACTTTTTTTCTAAAACCTATGTGCCTAAGTTGTCTATTTTATCACCTTCCTAAGCCCTGTTTATTTTGAAAGAAAAACTTTAAAATGATATTCCTTAGATTTTTGAAAATTTTTTCAAACATATTTTCTTTCAGAAGATTTCAAGTTGCCTTCGGAAGAAAATTATGTCTTCAAGTCAAATAACTACTTATAAGAAATTTACCTTCGGAAGAAATTCTGAGATATCTTTCGAAGCTTAAATATGCTTCTAAGTACTTACATGTATTTGAAGGACAATTTTCTTTCGAAAGCAATTAAGTCTCGGAAGATTTGTTCTTTTTAGAATAAAACTCACAAGTCTTAATCTCTTTCGAAACCAAACATGTCTCGGAAGCAAAATTCTCTAAGTATTTTCTTCCAAAGAAAAATTTTCACAAATCTTAAGAATATCTTCCGAAGCCAAATTGGCTTCGGAAGCTTTTTCTTAAACTTTCGAAACAAAATTACATTCGGAAGATTTTCAACTTCCAAGAAAACTACCTTTTTGGGCACTTTTCAGAGGTGGGACCGACATTCGGATTTCAAAGTTTATTCTTTAGTTTTAACTTTGTCTCAAATCTATTTCATATATATTCTCTCAATGGTTCCCCCCTCTTTTCACTATCCTCTTCATCTGCATTTTTCTCTAACTTAATTTCACCCACTAACCGCCTTTGTTCTTATCTTCCTTCTCTGTAAAGCTACCTCAAATGGCCAACCCTGACCGCAGAAACCAACCCGATTTCTCCATGTATATTCACAAGAAACATAAACAATTACTCTGTTAGACTCTGAGAAAGATCCTGGTTTCTCAGAGGTTTGCCGTTACCATTCTTTATTGAACTACTTCACCTCCCTCACCATTGATCCTCCTCTCTATGAGGATCAGTTGTTGGAATTCTAGAGGACGTACCAAGAGGTCACCATGGATGGAAAGAAGGCACTATCTGCCATAGTATAGGGGAGGACAATCTTCATCACTCCAGCCTCCATAAACACTCTCTTCAGCTGGATGATGTAGAAGATGATTTGTCCTTTTCAAAATTTGATGTTAACCACTCCTTTTAGCAGATGGGCTATGAAGGTGACTTCTCAGTCAAGACCTTCAGAAAGGGGAAGGTCTCCTCTCAGTGGAAGTACCTCCTCCATATGGTTATCCATAGCTTATCTAACAAGCATGGAGGTTGGGACCAGATTCTAGAAGACCTTTCCTTTATAGTCCATGGGATGGTTTAAGGGGTCATGTTCAGGTATTTACAGTTTGTTTATACCAATTTACTTGCAAACTTAGACTCCTTAGAGTATTACATGTTTCCTAGATATGTCCAGCACATTCTCAACTATGAACTGGGCTCATAGTTGAGGGGAACAGGTAATATTCTAAAATTGGGACAGATGAAGCCCGACATCTTCAAGACCATGAGGAAGCCAGTTGGCTTCTCAGGGGTAGAAACAGTCGTTGTCCCAAAAATGTTAGAGCTCATTGCTCAAGGTGACAACCTAGCAACACCAGCTAGTGTTGAACCCACACCTTCTGCTTCTCAACCACCAATACAGCAAAAAATAACCATCAACTACCAAAGAAAATCCAAACAAACCCCTGCACATGCTACGCAGTTTGTGCAGGCCCCTATATCATCACCCATATAGGTGGAAGTGGACACTGGAGCTCCCACTTCTCCTGAGGATCAAACCACTCCCACTCACAACCCCGACAGCCGTAAGCCTTCACTCAGAATCTCAAAACTCTAGTGAACAACCTTCAGGGGATAGTTACCATCCCCAGCCTCTTGATCTAAACCAACCAATCCCAAACCTTGAATTCTATGATGATGAAGACATGGGCTTCAGTGAGTATCAAGAGTCTCTTTTCTCCTCCCCTGCTCAAGGAGAGATGAGTACTATTGTTACTCCTATGTCTAGCCCACATCATCCACCTACTACTGAGGTGGATCTCCCTGAACCTATTTAGGAGGTCCATATGGAAGAGGCTCTCACTTCAGCAAGTGATTACATCACTCAGACCTCAACCATGGCAACCCAGGCTCTTGACACTTCACTTGAAGCTGTCATGATGCAGGGGAAATCTAGCAGCTAAGAACAAAGTGCTTATGATGAAGAAGAAGACCTTGGTCCTATTCTCTCAACCCCTCGCGATTCTTTTGATAAAGATGAGGGGAGTTTGAAACTAAAGGTGCAAAAACTGTCAAAAATATGCACCTATTTAGTCTCAAAGAAAAGTCACCTGGAATCTCAGGTGACTGTCTTACAAAGGAGGGTCAATGACTAGCAACTTGAGATCACCGATCTCAAGGGCAAGTTAGCTGAGAGACTACTCAGGAGAACTCAACCAGGTCCACAAGAACCTATGGATGTGACAGACCCAACCCCAAGCTAACTTATGCAAGAAAATGATGCTACCAAAAAGGGGGAGAAAGTTCAAACAATCACAGAACCTTGAAGTTCTTCATAGAGTATGGACTTTGAGGATTCACCACCCACACTTGCAATGGTCCATACTCAGCAACCACCTCAAGTCTAGATGAATGTCGACTAACTTTCCCAAGTCTACATGGATTTGGACTCACTTATACAAAGTTTATTTGAGAAGGGTATTCCCAGAGCTATGCCTAGCCCATCTCATCACTCTGAGAATCCAATCATGGGATGGAGGTATGACACTGATAAAAGAGCTCTTGTCATCTCTAGATCTCAGGGTCAATAGGAAATTTTTGACTTTTTCAACCTGAGCTTCAATAAGAGCATCCATCTGATAGATCTTCCACTTGTCAATCCAAGTCAAAACAGACAAGCTACAAGATTAGCAGATAGGATTCAAGAAAGGGTGCTAGAAGAATTCAAGTTGAGGTCAAGACTATATAGACAGAGGCTAGCAGGTAATATTTTTGGTCAACTGGATGTTGTGGTGGACCCTAAGATTAGCTTCGAATGAAGCCTTGACCGAAGGCCCAGAAGTTGAACCTGTGAAACTTGAGACAGGAACTTCTTCAGCACCCGTTACCCTCAGTGAGGCACCAGCTGGTGAAGCTGCTTCATAACCTCTCTCTAGCCAGAGCTTGACTGCTGAACCAAGCAATGAAGGCCAAAGCTCTCTCCACCCCTAGTCACCAAGGCTTGTGCATGACAAAGGGAAGAGGAAGATGACCTCTAAGGAGATCGATGAGGATGAGAGAGAGAGGAAGAGGAAGCTAAGGGGAGAGAGTTCAAGAAGGTCTCCAGGGTTCATGGAAGCTACTATCAGGGCTGCCCCAGGCCAAACACTTAGGATGATGAGTTGAGGGCAGCCAGATTAAACTACCTGGGGACCAGAAACTATGACACAGATGAAATCATCTCTCTTCCTTTAGAGCAACTAAATGAACTGGCTGACAAGAAATTGTCCAAGGAGAGGAAAGAGGCAGAGGATGCAACATTGCTCCTAAAAATAAAAGAAGAAAGGAGACATAAAAGGCTCTACAAGCATGCTCCTATCCTCTCCCCACTTCAGAAAAGTCCTAAGAAAGAGGCTGTGGCAACTGCACAACCTCAGGAAGATAAGGAAGCGGATAGACTGAACAGGATCAACTAGCTGAGTGCCATAAGACTCTATCAGGCATCTGCACTTCTTCCCTTATCATATAAGTATGTTGAATTTGAGTATCTCAAGTAACTGGAGCAACAAGTCATGAAGGAACAAAATGCTGCTAAGAGAAAACTAAGGGAAGAAGTTGCAAAGTCAAGAGCCATCATCAAAAAGAGCCAAAAGAAGTCTACTGACAAACAATGGATGATGATCTTCTTAAAGTTCCAGAAGGAAGCTTGGTCCAATGTCTCTATCCACTATGGATGAGCACATTAGAGTGATCTAGCAGAAGATTAAAAAGGGAGAGCTTGTTGATTTTCATTCTCCACCATGTCCAGCTCAACCTAAGGTTGTCAAGGTTGAACCCACTGATACAACATAACTTGGACCTAGGGCTGAATCTCAGCTAACTTCATCTTCTGAACCACAGCAGGGTCCTCTTCACTCTCCTTCTAAAATTGTGAGAGAAGAGAACCTAACTGAGAGAGACACTATAGAACAACCTAGTGTTGAAGACCATTCCTCTCAGTTAAAGACTTCAAAGAGGAGGAAAAGGATGGCCATGAAGAGTGTTTCCAAGAAGAAGACCAAGGCATCCACCTCCACACCTCAGGATGAGTCAGAGCATCCTGAGGTAGTGCAAGAAGAGGCTGCTCAACCAACTCCAACTCATGTAGAGCCTCTTGCAACTGGAAGACCCATTTTGTCCTGGACTTTTTCTGCTAATCCAGACAGGTGGTATGTCATAAGAGATCAAGGAGGTCAAGATGTCTATTTCTGGCAAGACATGCTTGATCTTTCTCTACATGATCTCCATGACATGAGAAGATATTATGAGAGTCTGAGGGATCCTGGCCAGATGATGAAGAAAGGTATGGTCTTGATCCTAATAAGGACTGTCAACATATGAATAACTTCTCTGTTTTGGTAGCATCAGCCTAGGGGGAGTTTGTAAGGTTATATTAGAAGGCTGATGCAACCAAAGAAGCCAAAAAAACTAAGGTGCTTCCTGCATGCATGCACTAATGTACAAGGTAGAAATTACTTCGGAAGTTTTACGCTCTCCACAGAAATTATCCTAAGTGTAAAACCTTCCGAAGCCAAAGTCTAAATCTTCCAAAGCCAAAGATGAAGTCTTCCAAAGCTTCAAAGACAAAGTCTTCTGAAGCCAAATGAAGTGAAGACTGATTTCTTTCGAATACAGAGAGGACATGCTTTCTCTGATATATTTTTTCATAAAGCTGACTTACTTTCTGCTGCAACTCTGAACACTCACCAACTTATGCAAGTTGGTGAAAAGGTCCATGCTTTTGTAAACTGTAGATTATGGTCTTCGGTCTGTAACTTCCTACTTTGTACCTGTTATCCTTTTTTATAATATAAAAGGATGTGAGCTATGGCATGTCATAGTCACTAGTTAAAAGGCAATCTGCCTTTTGACTCTACATTTATCTTGTTTTCTAGATTAGTGTTTCCAGCTGGCTTTCAAAGTATTGATGACTGTAGGATGTAGTATAAAGTATCTAAGGTCCTTTTAATTCTTTTTATGCTTTGTAACACTTGTAAATGAACTTAAGAGCAATATACAACATCCTTGAAAACCATATTACTCTATTCTTGTTCTTAGTTCTATTTATTGTTTACTTGTGTTCTTAGTATCATTTACATAAACTTGGTTCCCAATTTGATCTGTTAAGTGTTTTAACACTCTCCTTATTGTGAGACTGATTGCATTGATCATCCTTTAAACGGTCCTGCAACGTATCTAACCCATAATCAAACTCCAAAAATTCTAGATATTTGTTTATGTTGTTTATTTTAACATGTCGTGTTTGAATGATTATGTTGTACTAAAACCAAAGAGAATGAATAGTTAACCTTTTAAATGTTGAATTGTAAAGAAACAAAATATTATGTTCATCCCATCAAGACATTTAATTACAACCAATAGGGCTACAAATGATCTGAACGACATGGGCAATGATTTGTTCATGTTCGTTCATTAAGTATATGAAAATGTTCATGAACTATTTACAAACACTAACCAAATGAGATTTATTATTTTTGCTCATTCACTCATTAAGAAAATAAACATGTTCATAAAAACTTACCGACTGAACGAACACAAACAAATATTTATGAACTAAATGAACACAAATGGGTGTCCAGAATATAAAGGAATACACATGATTATATATTCGTTATAGAATGAAATTCATATTTTTAATCACAAACATTACATATAATCCACCAGATATAAATAAATGGGTGATGTTGGCAGAGAGGTATAATATAACTAGGGTTTTATATTTTAGAAATTAAAACCAATAAAATTAAAATATAAAATATAAAAACTTTTAAGTGAACAAATACAAACAAACAAAAATGAACATAAACAAACAAACATAATTAAACACTTTACCAGACATTGACGAACATAAACGAACGAACGCAACCACTGTTTATGTTCGTTCATTTAACTTAAAGAACAAATCATTTTGTTCATATTCGTTAAATTATTAAATGAAAATAATAAAAAAAACTTTTCTCAAATAGTTTAGGAAATGTTCTCTAAGGTGTTGTTTGTTTTTTTAGGAAGCTCTTCTTGAGCTCTTATGTCTACGCTGCGCAGACCACGTACAGATACTTCCTTCTGCAGACTGTTTGATTTTTTGAAGATATTTCATTAAAAACGTTTGCACGGAGTCTTCTTGGTGCAGATGTGGATCATTCACTTCTTGTCTTCTAACCTCTTCTTTCATCTCATTCACTTCTACCCTACCCAATACTTCTACCCTCTTCTACCATCCTTCTTCCCCCTCATCTTGGCAGCTTCCTCCGCCGACCACCGCACCCACCGTCGGCCTCGCACCCACCTCCGGCCACCGCTACCATAGCAGCTCTCCCGTGTCCACCAAACGCTTAAACCTCCGATTCCAATTCACTTCAACTCAATGATTCAACAGCTATCTCGCTCCTTTCATCTTCGTCTTCACCATATTTGTTAGGTCTAGATTGATTGTATAGGTTTAGAAGATTATTCATCACTTGTAATGAACTCTTGTAAATTTTTATCTTTTTGTATGCAAGAAAACATCATACTTGGTCAATTTTGAAATTTGACCAAGTACAAGAACATCTACGGAAGAACAAGTCAAGGAATATGCATCCGTGGATCTCATGCGGAAACATTGTAACATCTACGGAAGAACAAGTCTGCTCGTGAGATCAAGTTACTACTGCTCCTGCGGAAGAAGAAAGCTTGCTCCTGCGGATGAAGTTCAATATGAAGATCAAAGAGCTAACTCCTACGGAAGGATAACTCCAACGGAAGAGCAAAGTACTTGCATGAACTCTAATCATCAAGGAAGCCACATGAAGTCAACAAGTCAAACTCTCTGGAGTGATGTCATCAAGTCAACATCTACGGAAGACTGCAATTCTGTCAGAAATGAATATTTCATGTCACGTCAAGAATTTTATTTGAGTAACTTTCTTACCATAATAAGAAAGTTACCTTTACCCATGTAAAAGTGAATCCCTATGCCTATAAATAGAAGGTATGGGTGCACTCTTTAAGAAAACAATATACTGAAAAACAATACAACAATTAAGATTACACCAGAATAGCAATCAAAATAGCAAGAACACCAAGAACACCAAGAACATCACCTAGCAATTACCATATCATCAAAAATGAAAACCAATTGTAACCAGTTCAGTATTAATGGAAATCATTTGAAGCTAACTAGTTTATCATATTACTTTAACTTGTTTCCATTCTATCATCTGTTCTTCATTGATTTACGTTACAATTACAGTTTCTTAAACAATTAATTAAACAACGAGTTGTGATAATTTCGCGATCATTATTTGTTCAATCAAACTGATAAATTCCTGTTTCGATCCTTGGATTCACAATATTCACCATCATCATCTTCCTCACTATAAAATCATCCAATTTCACCCCTAAATCCCCTTCAACATTCACCGTCACCTCCGTCTCCATCTCCGGCGCCGGCGTCGGCGACACCCTGCCGGAGGTTCCTCGGTTCGCCTACTTCATCACCGGCACCAAAGTCGATGGAGCTCGCCTGCACTGGCTGCTCCGAACGGTGTACCACCTGCGAAATTATTATCTGCTGCATCTGGATCTGGAAACTTCTGATGCGGAGAGAGCTGATCTATCGAAGAGTGTTGAGGCGATGTAGAATGTGATGGTGGTTGAGAAGGAGAATTTGGTGACTTCTAAAGGACCGATGATGATTGTGTGTATGTTGCATGTTGTTCTCTGTTGTTGAAGCAGGGGAAGGATTGGAGCTGGTTTACTAACCTTAGTGCGTCGGATTATCCTCTTATGCCTCAGGATGTTTAGTTTTTGTGGCTTTGATTGCAATGTTTTGTGATATAGTTTCTCTTCTATGATGTAAATGTTTTTGATGTTATAGATTTGAAGTACTTTTAAAGTTAAACATTAAGTTTATTTTAATTACAGACTATTTTTACAGTCTGCAGACGTTAAAAAATAAACAATCTTCTTCTTGCAGACTATAGACGTTTGGTCCACCTCTTCTCCTGCAGATGTCTGCGGACATGATCCGCAGACTGCAGACATTTCACTGCTGAAAAAACAAACAGCACCTAAATGTTCGGTTCGTTTGCATCCTTATCAACCAAGGCAGAACCCACCGTTAACAACTCACTTAAATCAAAATTTCACGTTTATAAAATTTTACTTATAAACTCAAAGTACCAACTGCCAACCATACCTTAGTTGACACATATAGTAATACTAGTATTACGTCCCTTGCATTGCAGTGGTAGGCGTTAAATCATACCAATTAGCCCCAGTGGCACACTCCCTCTAGTAATTATCAATACCGAAAAAAGTCGTATCAAAAAAGAAATTAAAAAAATACAAACAAATGAAAAGTAGACGTTAATACTTTGACCACACTTATGAAACGTAAGCATATAAAACAATAATTAAGTCGATCTAGAACCAACATTTTGCGACGGAGTTACACACAAAAAAGATAAGCATTAAAACGTTGAACCACACATGTATGGTATGACGTGTTAAGACGCCAAATTTAAACTGAAACGTAAAATGAAAATTTTATAAAATATAAAAAGTATATGAACCAAAATTGAAAGTAAAAAGATATTGAAGCAATACTATAAAAATATAATAGTATTGGATTTAAATAAAAAGTTAAAGATTAAAAAGAGACAAATGATGGATACAACCCACTAATGCATATGATAGAACCCATGAGCCACACCAAAGTTAATAGTTAGTATATATGGTGTGTGAACATGCGCTTTGCCGCGAATTGTTAAAATTTATAACATTTATTTTGATTTCTTATACATTAGTATTCAATCCGTAGTTATGTATAAAAATTATATTGAAAACTATGTTTTGAAAAAAAAATCATTTTAAAACATTGATATAATTTAGCATATTATAACGACAAATTTTGATTTTATAAACCATTATATTTTTATGATTATAAGAGAAAAATCATATAAGATTCAGAAACTTGAACCAGTTTTGAGAGATTGTATATTTTTAGTTGATGACATGTATATTAATAAACATTATTACTTATTACTAAAATTATTTTTATTTTGTAAATAGGTATTATGATTACTTTAATTACTATAATATTAATATTAATATTGTTGTTGTTGTTGTTGTTAATAAATTCAATGAATTCATATGATTAAAAGAATTAAATTAATTCCACCGTAATATTACCATATAGGTGTCTTAAGGTTAAGATGAAATTATTATTTTGAAATCTTAAAATGCTTTGTAAATAGTATAGATAATATAAATATTCATTATTGATTTTTATATGTTATGTAAAATGAATAGGGTCACGTGATGCTCGGGTGCTACTGAAACTATTTCCCGACCAGCCTTAAATAATGATTATATTATTATTATTATTATTATTATTATTATTATTATTATCATCATTATTATTATTATTATCATTATATAACTATCTAAATATTATAAATAGTATTTTATTGATAATATAATACTTAATTTGAATAGTAAAAATATAAATGAAAAATAATATAATTTTAACTTAAATTATTATAAGTAAAGTAATACTTAATATAGTAAATTAAATCATATGCATTAACTCATGTATTAATTAAAATAAGTTTATTAAATGAGGGTAATTTATGAAACTTGCATAAAACACTTGTACCATATGATTAAATGGTTGTTTTAGGTGTATTATGAGAAATATAAAATTACGAATCTACCCATGGATTTTGTATTAAATAGTAGTAGAGATTCATACCATAAATTTAGTCGTATATAAATAATATTCAACTAATTAAACACACACACGATGACCATAACAAGTGAAAGGAGAAGCAAGAAAGCAAGTGATGACCCCATCTGTTGAGACTTAAACACAAATGTCCACAGAGTTTTCAGTATACGGATGTAGTGAAATGTTGGTTCAATGATAGTATATTCAAATGCTTCTGCTTATTATTAATAAACCTTTCAAATCAAATCGATAATTTAAAATTGACATAAATACAAATATGTCATTGCAGAAGATATATCAATCTTTTAAGTTAGACTACATATGAAAACATGTTTAATGTGAATTATTTTGCTACGCACAACATTATTGTTATGAGCTATCACATCATATTAGTTTTTATATTTGATGGCTGTATTAATTGTATTATAAAAATGTTACATAAAGGGTTTTTCGCCTAATTCAACTTTCGTCGTATATAATGCGCGCAGGAGATTTGGACGGAAACTCTTAAAAATTTGATTTGTGAAAGGGTGTTGCCGACAACCCCAAACCAAAAAAATCATATTCGTCATGAGGTTTTGAAGAAAAAATCAAATAGAAATCTAGTTTACGTCTTTTGGTTGGAACTTTTGAGGCTGATAATTTGATATCCCATACTCACATACAGTTAATAGATTATTATTGTGGTTTGTTTGCAAATATTGCTACTCAAATTCGTGTCACGATCCGTGGAGTTTGCTAGGAATTAAAAACACTTTTGACGCAACCTGTTTTGTCCGGTCTGACATGAATCTTTCTAACATGATCTAATTTTGGCGCACACCACGGAAAATCCTTGCTATCCAATCTGCCACAAATCTTATCAGTATTCCCAATAGTCTGAGAGTTTATTCATTATGTTTTTGTGGGTGGTATGTGTATGATTAAGTGTATAATAATCTGCAGATAAATAAAATTGAAACAGACATTTCGTGTTTATCAAAGATGTCATGATTAGTCCATTGATGAATAAATGCTAGCCTGGTCTTGTTGTGGTCGTTTTGCGAATCCTACGTATAGGTAATAGAGGTTACAACATAAAAAATATATTTTGATGATAAAAAATTACAATTTTGTTATCTTTCTAGTATTTAGAAAATTACACATTCCGTGCTTAATGTTCATCGTAACAAAAATCATTCCTTACGTTTAAGGTTTTCCATAAATTTTATATTTTTACTAACCATTATGAAAAATTTAGTTAAACGTATGTTGAATGATATCCGTTCAACTAAAAAACTAAAGAAAACAAAAAACCTTAAAACCTCAACCCAAAAAAACACATAAAAATGTGATCTTTAACATCATTACAATAATCAATGATGTTGGATTCAATTCATCACCGTATCATCTTATTCCATCGTTTTTCATCTAGAAATCCAAAACGAATCAACGATTTCTTGTTCCAATCTCTTCAAAAAATGATAATACAAGAGGGGTCAAATTTGTTCAACATTCACAATTGGGGTCATCGTTATTGTGAATAGCGATATCTTCCTAAATATGTAGGCTCACTATAGATGGTTTAGATATGTCAGGTGGAGCTATAAGATGTTACACTCATGCTTATGGCGTAAATTGGATGTTAAAAGAAATACTATATGTTATTTCTAGCAATGGGTTATAACGTCGCCCGACAGAAAAGTGACGTGTCCAGTGGTTAGTAAATTCCATATACACAAGTAAACAAGAAACAAGCAAATCCAAAGCCTGGGTTTCACAAGCCGTGACGACTAAAGGGCAAAACACGCCCTACCAAAATGTCCAAGTCCAAACAATCAACACAAAACATGTCCACTAACTAAAATATAAATATAAATACTTGATTACAACTTGCATAGAATTATCATTCACACAAGAATTCTTTCCCTGCTAATGTTGGTTCTAGCTAGCATATTAACAACCGCGAGTGAAGGTGTTAATCCAATAGTACTACCGGTACCTCTCCATAGGCTCCATCCAAAAGTTAAATAGTTGTGAAATAAAGTAAACAACAGAATTCCCATGCACATACAGACTACAACATGCAACATAAACAACACAACAGTCTAAAAATTGTATGAAAACTTCTCACAACATAATATGTTTTTTAGCATTCTTTTACCCTAGTAGAAAGTATTAAAAAAGAAGCTACGAAACTCACCTTGATTAGTATGCGATAGATGTATGTCACACCCCGACCAATGGCGGAAACCTTAGGGCGGACGAAAGAGAGTCAATTGTTCATAGCACATGAAATTTAAAGCATTGTAATAATATTGAATGCAAATTTCATAACATAAAGTAGTCAAATTTTGTTTTATAACCAAGCATAATTTCAAGAAAACATAAATTTTCTTAGTATCTTAGTTTTCAATATCCTAGTTTGCAAGTGTTCTTGTAATCCCACCTAAGCAAAATTTTCTGAAATCATATGAAAAATAATATAGTAAGCTAAATAATTAGTGATTGAATAAATATAGGTTTGCGTATATATTATATTGAATAATATGATTGTAATAATTCAATTCTCATGACATGTTAAGATTTATAAGGTTAATATTAAACATATAAGACAAACAATAAACAATCAAACCTAATGATTGAATTGACTTGATCCTTAGATGGAGTCTTAATAAATAAGGCACATGTGTGAATCCGGTTTCAATCACCCCCGAGTAATCAAATAGGCCAAGCTAATATGTAACAGCCCAATTACCGTATCATATATTGTTCAATTTGGTATCAACATGCCCTTATGCACCCATCCCTCATGGTTTGAAAACGCATCTGATAGGGATGGTATCCAGCTCCATATATGAAAGACTTCAGTCCCCTTCCCATCCAATGTGTGATGTTACATCCTCGCCCACTTGGGAGACATCACCGTCACTTGCACACCGGTTGGCCCTTGGCTCAGATACTATTTGTAACAGCCCAAGTACCATACTAGATATTGTCTACTTTGATGTAACATGGCACATCGATTGGGAAGGGGAATGAAAGCTTTCTTATATGGAGCTGGACACCTTTTCTATAAGACACGTTTTAAAACCAAGAGGGGTGGGCGCCTGAGTGGGTTGCTGCTAAATTAGACAATATCTGTTACATTACTTGGGCTATTATATATGGTATCTAAGCCAGGGCCATACCAGTGTGCCAGTGAAGACATTAGGCTTTGATGGGGATAGAGATGTAATTCCCATATTGGTAGGGGGAACAAAGCCTTCCTTATAAGGTGGTGGAAATTATAGATGTTGAACCTAAATGATCGGGAAATCAAAAGAAGATAATCAAGATCAAGTATAGTCGCGCGAGAACTTTTGATCCACACGAGAAGTTAGTTCTCGCGTGAGACCTTTTGGTTTAGTATAAATATGTTGCTTTAGTTGTCTTTGTAATTAATCCTGATATTGAGCTAAAGTTTTGTAATCTTTCATCAGAGAGCAATATTGTAAGGATCAACATGTTGCAAATATCAATCTCATATTGAATACGCGGAATGTAGACATTACGGATAAGATTGAAAGATTAAAAGAAGAACTCAAACACAAGATGTAAATAACTTCAATAGTATTGCTCACTGATTTGGTAACAATTACAGTAAGTGTGAAATCAGGAAATGAACAAAAGCTATTTATTTACATTACAAAACTTCTATATATACTAAACTAGAAGTTCTCGCGCGAGTCACTAGTTCTCGCGCGACTAGATGTTGTCGCGCGAGAATCAAGTTTTCGCGCTGTAACTTAGATTTGTCGCATGACTTGATCTTTCTCATCTTGATTTGATTTCCCGAGCCTCTAGGTTCAACCCCTACAAATACAATTGAAGTTTATTCACATGTTTGTTGCTTGATTCTACTTCGTATCTTACGTTTTATCATTCTTTGTAAATTACATTTTATCATTAAGTTTTGTTTTAATATAAATTTGTTGCTTTGTAAATTACATTTTATGTTTACATTTAATTACCTTTTGGTTTAGTATAAATATGTTGCTTTAGTTATCTTATGTTTTATCATTCTACTTCATAT
This sequence comes from Flaveria sonorensis, assembly GCA_025506505.1. Lineage (NCBI taxonomy): Eukaryota > Viridiplantae > Streptophyta > Magnoliopsida > Asterales > Asteraceae > Flaveria > Flaveria sonorensis. Next base: position 22,877,426 of record CM046429.1, read on the forward strand.
CTTACATCTTTGTAATTACATTTTCGTGAGTGAATACATTACGCATATTTCTCACAAGATTGATCTGTATTGAAATTCAAAGTCCTTACAATTGATATCAGAGCCATAAGTGCTTTAGATCAATTGGATTAGAATTTTAAGCATTTTGAAGAGTTTTTGAGCTACCTATTTGATTTCTTCTTGAAAATTGCATTGGTTTCTGCTTTTGTGGTGAATTCGATGGTGTTTAAGATCTGTAACAAGCAAAACAAGTTCATTTGAAGAAAGTGAAGATGATTTTATGAATCCAAAGATCGAATCAGGAATTGTCGGTTTGATTGAATAAATAAAGATCGCGGAATTATCAATATTTAATTTTTAATTTAATTGTTTGTGAAATTGAAATTGACAAACAAAATATAAAACAAATTCAAAGCAGAATAATATAATGCAACAAAAGATTTGTTTCAATTGTTTTTCATTCATACATAATCGACTACAATTGCTATGATACTCTGGTGATCTTATGATCTCCAATAATGTTCTTGATGTTCTTGTTGTTCTGCTATCTTTCTAGAGTGATTGACTGATTGATTGATTTCGATACTAAGAATATGTCTCTTTATAGTTGTATTGGTCCCCCTCAATAACCTAACAAACTCTCCTAAAAGTGTGGATCCATGCCTTATTTTTAGCGGTAAAGGGATTTAACAATGGAAATTATGACTTTCCTATTGTGATAAGTTACAGTTGTAATATTCCTAATGTGACATCCTAAGTTCTCTCACATAAAGTTAGTCTTTCGTAGATGTTTACTTGATGACATCACTTCAGGCAGCTACTTGTTGATCATGTGTTGGTTCTTGATGAGTGCTCATGCAAGTTGTTCTTCCATAGGATGTTGGTATTCCGTAGGAAATTGTTCTTCCATAGGAGTTTGGTCTTCTGTAGGAATTAGTCTTCCGTAGGAATTTGGTCCTTTATTCTTTGAACTTCATCCTCAGGAGCAAACTCTCTTCTTCTGCAGTAGCAACAACTTGACTTTAGAACTTGTTCTTCAGTAGATGTTGAGCTTCCACAGGAGATCTACGGATGTACACTTGTTCAGATATGCTCCGGAGAACATCTACAGAAGAACAATATTGTTCATCCGCAGTTGTTCTTGTACTTTGTCAATTTTTCCAAATTGACCAAGTATGATGTTTTCCTGTAATCACATAAAATCAACACAAATAATATTTGGGTTAACATATATTTCATGCATTATATAATGATAAAGAATTACAAATTTCATTACAAGAAATGATTCATCATCTAAACCTATATAAAAGATCTAGACCTAACAATACTCCCCTTTAGGTTTAGATTCTTGTAATCATTGGTTCAGAGCTCTCAATTCTTGAACTCTTCTTAAAATTCTTGACTTGAAGTATTTAATCTCATTCTTTTGATCATCATATAAATACTTGATCTTCATTCTCTTCATTTTCTTTAATGTTTTGTAATTCAGTCTAAGGATGTCATCTTCAGTGGTCAGTGTTGCCACTACACTGTTGTGAGAAACCACTTCCAGTTCATTTTGTTCTGATATTTTGAGCTTAGTGACTGATGGAATGTTAGATCCCATAAGTTGATCTGCTTCAAATCTTCTTCTTTTGTCAGCTTTAGCATGTAATTTGTCAATCACTTGGATGATATGGACATATAAGCATAAGTCATCTTGAGTGACACTGTCATTCAATTTTGGAAAATACTTATCATGGAGATAGGATGTGTAGCTGGGATGAAGGAGTTTGATCTCCATTGGGTCAAATAGTCTTATGCTAGAAGCTTTCTTCTGAGGATCATTCCTTTGTAGCACAAGATCTTTTGTTCTCTCCATATATCCCCATCCTGTGATAGGGAATGAGTACTGATTTCCTTTAATGCTTTTCACATATGCTAAAGATTTGTCTTCATATCCAACTCTTCTTAAAAATTCATCATCAACTAAGTGAGATGAGCTGGAATGAGATATTTTCTGCCTCCGTCTTCTTTGATTATGTTCAGCATCTTCTCTCTTTGCTTCCTTTAACACATCACCTTTAAACTTGTTTTTGAGTTTAGCTATCAGCACAGAAAAGTCTCTTCCCCTTGGACTAATTGGGTAGTTGATGATGGGGATGTTTTGCAAAGAATATAGGTCTGCATCTGGGAGTGATAGGATTGTTTCCATCCAATGAAAATATTGCACCATCCCAGATGCTCTCTTTATCATAGCACAACCCCATTCAGAATCAAACTTCCATGCTATAATTTTGTTTTCATCTGTTGATCTTGGGGTGGTCATGTGCTCAAAAAGTTAGATCAGAGAAGATTTTTGTTCAGTTATTTCTCTCACAGCGGTTCCTAGAGGCCAGATTTTGTTGGGGATTACATCCCTTGGCTCCTTGATAAGTTTTTCTTTTCCTCTGTGCATGTCCTTGCTTTCTACAACTGTTGGCTCAGCATGAGTTTGTTTTGATTGTTGTTTGTAAGTAGGATTTGGAGCTCCGATTCTAAATCTCACACCAGTGTCTAGCTCAACCTTCATTACATATTCCATCATGGCTCTTAATTCTCCCACTAATCTTCCCTTAAGCTCATGAGACCCATAGTTGTGACTTTGCAACCAACAAGTCATGTTATACTTTGTCAGCTTCTTGGGGTCACAGTGACATAAATCTTTTCTTATCTTTTCAATGGCCTTGAACTTTAAGAATGTTTCATAGTTGTGCACTTAAATCGTTTTAGCCATGTTCATCTTCTCTACCATGTCATATGGGAATCCATTGTTTATCAGATCCATGAACATTGAGGATTGGGCTCTTTCCTTAAAAATATAAAAGTGGATAATAGCTCTTCATTAGATCCTGCTTCTTCATCATCCTTTTGATACTCATCTTTTGTTAGATCTATCCATTCAGCATCACTTTCTTCTTCATCATTTTTAGTTGGCTTGAGAGTAGAAAGATCCACTGATGGAGTGTGCTCAGTAGAGATGGTTCTTGCTTTCTTTGGGGTATCTCCAAGTTGTGTAACTTCTTCTACAGTTTTTCCCAAATACTTCATTTTCCTATGATATTTGATTGTTGGTTCCTTTGATTTGATCATGGAAAAGACAACAGTATCTATGATTGGTTTTTGCAGGCCAACTCCTTCTTGTGCAGCCACTTTCTTCTTTAATCCTTTTATCTCCTCATCTTTGGCTTTCAGAAGATCCAACTGCTCAGATATAGTTTGTAGTGCATTGTTGAGCTCAGCCATTGCTTTCTCCTTTTCTTGTTTTTCTTTCTCAAAAGATTCGTAGGACTTAGTTGCAAGCTGATCCATCCAGTCAATCACTTAATGGTTAGATTCAATCTCCTCTTGTAATTGCTTGATTGTTGCTTTTAGCTTTGAGATTGTCTCATCTTTCTCAATTATCTCCCTTTTTATTTTTCTCAAATTTTCCAACTTTTTATTGCCTTTGATAATGAGATTGTTGTATTTGGCCACCAGATAACTTTTGCTCACATCTCTTCATCTCTCAGATCATTTTCAACATGAGCAACTATGTCAATGTAGTTACTCTCATCTGGTTGTTTGAATGCTTCATCATTCTCCCCTTCTACATCTAAACAAAACTCTTTTGTAGCACCATCATTCACAGCATCATGCTCATCATCCTCATCAAGATTGACTGGTTCAGTGTGAGTTGGGCTTTCATCAGGTGAGATTGGTTTAGTAGGTGTGGGTGAGGAAGTTGGTTGTGTTGTTGGGTGTGATGGAGATTGTTGAAGGTCATCAAATGAGAACCCTTCTGTTTCAGTAGAGTTCATTGATGTTTGAGAAAGTGAAAGAGATAGTGGTTGTGTGTGTTCACTTGGTGGTGAGATGATATGGATAGGTGGTGATAATGGTATGTTGGTAAAGGATGGTAGTGAAGGAGGATTGGGTTCTTGATGTTATGGTTCAGGGGATTCAACTGGTGAAGATTGTTATTGTTGTTGATTAGAAGATTCAGCTGATGATGTTTGTTGTTGTTGATCATCAATGTATAGAAGTTATTGGAATATGAGCATTCTCATCAACTACATGAGCAAACATCTCCATTTCTTCTCTTTGATATTGCCTAGTGATCTTGTTGAGCACGTATCTTCCTAGGTGAGCTTGAACAAGCACTTCACCTTCTCGTTCAATATTGGGCATTGCTTCATTAATAATTAGATGAAGAAACCTTGGAAACATATACATCTTATTTTCCTTCTCCACCCTGATGTGGTCACATAAGCATCCCAGAATGTACTTAGCATAATTGTACGTCCTCCCTTCAAATATACCAATGATTCCTGATGAGATGTGCCTTAAGTACATGTGGCACAAGAATCTATAGGGCTTGCACAACCTACCCTTCTTGATTTCACCATTTCGATAGTCACCGTCATACCCCATTAAGTGAAATACTTTCTGAATGTATTCATGTTCGAATACATCAGGATGACCTTCTTCTTGCTCTCCAAACTCCAACAGCCTCTTAATAGTTCCTTCATCAACTCTTAACTCTTCATTCCTTATTGTACCATAAATCACCCGATCATTATTTTCTTTCTTAATCCTGGCTGAGTTCCAAAAATCCATAATGTGTGATTGATAGATGACAGGATCCGTAGATAAAGCATACAACTATCTTGATCTTCTCAGATATCTAATAATATCCCTACACCCATCGGCTACTGAATCCTCTGGATTAAGAAAAGCACAGACATTATGCTCTTTTGCGAATCAATTGGCCATTTTGATGTTGTTTAGGAGGTGATTTAGGTGAGGATTGTTGGGTGGAATGAAAATTTTGAATGTTTCGGTGAGAAAGGGATTTATGGCTGAGAGCGTTTTTCTAGGTCTGCAAAAGTGTTCTGAAAAAGTGAATAGAAATACCTTGACCCTAAAAACCTCTTATTTAATGTTAAGGGTCCCATAATCCTCTACCCTTCCTAGGATATTTGGATAGTTAATTCTTCCGCAGAACATCTATGGAAGGCAAAACTTATGCTTTTCTTCCGAAAGAAAAATTTTCTTCCGAAGCAAATGTTTGTTTTTCTTCCGAAGTTAATTTGATAAAATTTTCTTCCGAAGCAAATGTTTTTTTTTCCGAAGTTAATTTAATAAAATTTTATTCTGAAGCAAATGTTTGTTATTCTTCCGAAGTTAATTTGATAAAATTTTCTTCCAAAGCAAATGTTTGTTTTTCTTCTGAACTTAATTTTGATAAAATTTTCTTTCGAAGGTAATTTTGATAAAAAAAATTTCCGAAGCAAATGTTTTGCTGTATGATCCTAACATATTGTTAGATCATTTGTTGTTTGCTGTTGGACCTTGTTGACTCTACTTCATGGCAAATGTGCCAAATAGATATTTAGTTAAAAACTTCAGATATCCTGCAGTCAAGTTAGTTCTCAAGTTCTAACTTTCTTCATTTAAAAATAAAACACATTAAACTCAGATTTTCATGCTGATTACTACTCCCCCTAAATTTATGATTAATGATGAACTCATGCATTTATCAAAAATTTATTAAGAGAATAGCATGAAAAGCAATTATCTTTCAAACTTATTAGCAAATAAAAGAACAAAAACAAAATCTTTTTGTATTTTTGTGCATAAGCAGAAACTTAAACTTATTTACAAGCATTTAGATCATACAATGGGATCATCCTATGACTCTAAGCAACTTCCTGAAACAGATTTGTTTGATGATAGAAGACATAGATCTAGTGTTGATTGCAAGTACTATGATCCACATAAATTCAAGCTAGAGTGTAGTTTCAACTTGTCATGCTGTTTGTCATGTTTTGGGACTGATTAAAGATAGACAAATATGGACTCCACATTCAATTCACATTAGAGTTTGTCCTCCGTTTATGAATTAATTTATCATTTTTTCACACTTAAAACTATGTTCTTTAAGTTATAAGCTCTATCTTAAGATTTCTTTGAAATCTTATTAATGCTGATATGATTTGTAAGCTCAATATACAATTGATCACATTGGATTCTTTTAGAGTTGTTCCTTTTTGGAATCTTTTTGATGAACATCAACAGGACACCAGGTCTTTACTTATATAAAACAGAGGTGCCTGTGAACCCAGGTCTTTGTTTACACAAAACAAAGGGTCCATGATGTGCAAAGATAGAGGTTATAAAATATCATAACATAGTGTGCTTAGGTGAATAAGTTGATCACATCAGGATAAGACTTACTTGCTTGTTCCTCATATGGAATTGTCCACAATTAGTCAACTTGGCATTATGTTATGCATGAACTTGTATATTTTCCACTCAAGCTGAACCTACTCACATATCAAATCACATCTGATCAGTCTTTATTGAGTGATAAAATTCAGGAAATTAAGAAAAGGCATAGTGTACTATCATTTCCCATGACATAAACTACTTATTCAAGAAAACATGAAACTAAGATAATATTTTTGGAGGTTTATATTTTTTATGAAGGTTTTTGGCTTTTTCATATTAAGAAATTTAAGGACAGATCATGCTTTTCTTAGTGTTGATTATTTAATCTAAGTTGATCATGCCTAAGGACTCAATTAAGAAATTAAATCTCACTGAGTCAAGGGCTTTAGTGAATAAATCAACAAGCTGATTTATTGTATCCACTTTAATCAACTTGATTAAACCTTTTTTTGAACAATCTCTCAAAAATTGATCTGATTTCTATGTGTTTTGTTTTACTATGTTGCACTGGATTAGCAGTGATGAACATAGCAGCTGAGTTATCAATATGTACTGGTGTTTGAAGAAAATTGTAACCATAATCAAGTAATTGGTTTTGCAACCATAAAACTTAAGAGCAACCGGCTGAAGCAGCTATGTACTCAGCCTTAGTTGTGGATACTGATACTTTTGTTTGCTTTTTGCACTGCCAAGAAACAAGTCTTAGTCCTATGAATTGGCATCCATCAGTTGTGGATTTTCTGTTGTTGTTACACCCTTTAAAGTCACTATCAGAATATGAGTAAAGGTTGAATTCTCCTTCTTTAGGATACCAAAGTCCTAGAGCTGGCTTCCCTTTGAGGTATCTAAATATCCTCTTCACTGCATTCGTATATGGCTCCTTGGGGTCTGATTGGTACCTAGCACAAACACACACAACAAACATTATTTCAGGTCTGCTGGCAGTTAAGTACATTAAAGATCCTATCATAGATCTATATAATCTTTGATCAACTAACTTCCCTTTAGGATCAGGTACAATCTTATCTATTGTTGTTACTGGTGTTTTGCATGAAGATGAATCAACAAGGTTGTACTTCTTCAAGATTTGATTCATATACTTTTCCTGATTGATGAAAATACTATTTGGTTTATGATGAACTTGCAAACCAAGGAAAAATGTTAATTCTCCCATGGAACATATTTGAAACTCAGATTTCATCAAACATTCAAACTCTTCACACAATCTCTTGTTTGTTGATCCAAAGATGATATCATCTACGTATACTTGGACAACTAAGAGATCTTGATGATCTTGTTTCAGGAAGAGAGTCTGGTCAATTATGCCCCTTTTGTAACCATGCTTGAGCAAGAAGGATGACAATGTTTCATACCATTTTCTTGGAGCCTGATGAAGACCATACAAAGCAATGTCAAGCTTGTATACTCTATGTGGATAATCAAGATCTTCAAAGCCTGGTGGTTGGGCAATATAGACTTCTTCATCAATTTTACCATATAAGAAGGCACATTTTACATGCATCTGGTAAACTGTGAACTTCTAATGTGAAGCATAGGCTAGGAAGACTCAAATTGCTTCAATCCTGGCAACAGGTGAAAAAACTTTATCATAGTCTATCCCTTCTTCTTGAGTATAGCCTTGTGCTATCAGCCTTGCTTTATTTCTCATAATGATACCTGTATCATCTAGTTTGTTCTTGAAAAGCCACCTTGTGCCAATTGGATATTGGCCTTCAGGAAGATCAACTAGATTCCAAACTTTTTGTTTTCTGAATTACTGAAGTTCTTCTTGCATTGATTCAATCTAGCTGTTGTCTTTCAATGCTGTAGTTATGCTGGAACCACTTGTGAAAGAAAACAGGAGAATAGACAGATATTGGCAGCTCCCTCTTGACTTCTTGTGGTTCTTTTAGTAAGATCATCAACAATGTTTTCAATAGGATGATAGTTATGAATTCTTGTTGTTGGTACTGATTCAACTGGAATTGATGATTCCAAGTTGGAAATGTTGGTTGATGGAGATGGTCCCAGCTGAGATGGAGAATCAACAAAGTGATTAAGATCCTCATCATTTTGGCCTTCTGATGCTGAATAAACTCCATCTTCATGATTTTGTGTTTCCGCAGATGTAGTTACAACTTCTGTAGCAGCTACAGGAACAACTACGGATGTAGGAGTTTGTTGATCTGCAGATGTGAATATTGTTGAAATGTTTTCTGATGGGTTTGGAACTTCAGTTGAAGGCAATGAAGCATCTCCGGAAGAAGTTGGAACATCTACGCATGTGTAAGGAACTTCTACGGATGCATTGTTGACTTCTACTGAAGTTGAAATTCCATGTCCATCAGTTTTTATTGCTTGTTTGAAATGAAGGGCCTGGATCAGCAACATTTGAAGTATGTGTGTGGGATAATCTTGGAGGATCAGCTGATAATAAAACTTCGCCCAAACTTGGAGTTACATATAGGATAACATGTATCCGCAGGACCTGCAACGTTCAAATAACCAGAGTTAAATGAGTTTGTTAATGCATCTATATCAAACAACCAAGATGATTCTTTTTACTGATTTTGGAAATAAGGATTCATCAAAAGATACATTAGGTGTTTCATCCACAATGTTGTGATGTGGATTGTAGACTCTTTATGATTTAGATGTTGATGAGTAACCAACAAAGAAACCATCATAAGCTTTTTCATCAAACTTTCCTAATTGATCTTTGATGTTTAAATAGACACATGACACCTAAATGCTCTAAGATATCCTATAAAAGGTTTTCTTTTAAACAAAAGTTCATAAGGTGTTTTATTATGTTCTTTGACAATTAAAGTTCTATTTTGAACATTGCATGTTGTGTTCACTGCTTCTACCAAAAATGTGATAGGCAATTGTGAATCAGCTAGCATTGTTCTTGCTGCTTCAATTAGAGTCCTGTTTTTTCTTTCAGCAACTCCATTTTGTTGTGGAGTTCTTGGTGCACTGAATTGTCTTCCTATGCCTTTGTTCCTGGAAAAGGAATCTAAAACATGATTAACAAATTCAGATCTATTATCACTTCTTAAGATTTTGATCTTTAAATCAAGTTGGTTTTCAATCTTAGTGATAAACTCCATTAATGTTTCTGATGTTTCACTTTTATGTTTTAAGAAAAGACCCATGTGAATCTAGTGAAATCATCAACGATCACCAAACAGTATTGCCTTTTACCAATGCTCAAAACATTGGTTTGACCAAAAATATCCTTGTGTAGCATTTTGAGTGGTGTTGTGTTTGTGTTGATTGTTTTGGACTTGTGTGACACCCTATGTTGTTTTCCTTTGTAACATGATGAACAATGATTTGAATAATAAAATTCTTTCTTAGGAAGGCCAATGACTAAGTCATGTTTAACCAACTTATTCATGTTCTTCATGTTTGAATGAACCATCCTTCTATGCCACAATTGAGCTTCATCTTTTGATGACTTAGAAATCAAGCAGGTTTCATTGCTTGTCACAGAGGTGTTGTTCATATCCAAAACATAAGTGTTTTCTTTTCTTGGTGCTTTAAGAAGGATCCAATCTACAGGGACTTGAAAACCTGGCTTAAGAATGTAACAGAAAGAGTTATCAAATAAAGTGGTATAATTTTGATCACAAATTTGAGATACACTAAGTAAGTTGTATTGTAAATTTTCACAAAAATTAACTTTCTCAAATTTGAGTACTCTATTTGTTACCATTCTTTCACCAACAACTTTACCTCCCTTCTTATCCCCACCAAATGCCATATATAAAGCATTTTTACGTTTGAAATCATGGAGGAGTGAACAGTTTCCTGTCATATGCCTGGAATAACCACTGTCAACATATCACTTGTTGTCAATCTTCCATGGATGTTCCTGCAAAAATAATGGAATCAATTAGAAAGTGGAGCCCAAGCCTTAATGGTCTTGGGCTTGCCATTGTTATCTAGAATAGTTACTCTATCATGAATGAGCCTAGATGTCTCAAGATTGTTTCTAGTCTCAGTTGATTCATTAAGTTCTATTTTGGGTGAGGATGGTTCTGTTAGAGATGGACTTGAAGCACTTTGATCTTGATTCACAGTCACTTTCTCTGTCACTTCTTCCTTGAGTATCTTTTTCTTCAAACTTAAAGATGACATTTTGCTAGAAAAAGTTTCAGCATCTTTTGTTTTTTACTGTGGTACGTGATTTCCCTTTTTAAAGTGATCGAAGAAGGCTTCATCTTCCTGTAACACTACGTTCTTGTGAGAAGTCTTGCTTTGATAGTATTGCTTCTCCTTCTTTGTTTGATCATCAGCAGATGTTGGCTTCTTGACCTTTGGCACCTTTTGTTTTGGTTGCTGCTTCTTTTGTTTTGAGACCTTTGACTCTTCATTCTCAGAAGATTGTGAGTCTGATTCTTTATTCTCAGATTGTTGCTTCTTTGGCACTTGAGATTTGTTCTTCTTGTTGAAATAGCATTCTAGAGTAGAATGGTTCTTCTTGTTGCAAATAGCACAGTGCTTATTGAAGTAGCAATCAGAAGTCATATGATTATTCATATTGCATATGAAGCAATAGCTGCAGAAATAACAATCTTTTGTGTCGTGATTATACATGTCACACCAGTTGCAGTATTTTTCTTCAGCTTCACAATCAGACTACACTGTCTTCTTCTGCTTCTTTTTCAATATTCTTTCAATCTTTGCAGTTGAAGTATCTTCTTGTTGTTGCTCAGGATTCACATCTCTTTGTTGTTTCTTTACTTTCTTGACAGTTTGTGATTCAGCAAATGTTTTCTTCTTCCGTAGATCTTCTACGGATGACTGTTTTGATTTAGATGATTGCTTCTTCCGCAGATCTTCTACGAAAGTTGACTTTGGAACATTTTTCCTTTTCTTTTCTACGGATGTGTGAGGACCAGTCTTCTTCTTCCGCAAGTGTTCTGCTGAAGTGTTTTTCTCTTCTTCCTCCGTAGTTTTTTTTGCTAACTGACTTTTGTGCTTTTTGTTGAGCTCCTGAATTCTTTCTTTAAGCTGACAAATTCTTGTGTAGATGGTCTTCAACAAATTTATTTGTTTTAGGGGATAAGGTAGCTTGATCTCCTTAAGGACTTTGGGAAGTATAGACTCAATTGCCACATTCTTTTCCTTACCCAACCCAGCACAATCTTGTTCATTAGGTTCATCAACCTCATCCAGATCATCAAAGTCATCAAAGTCAAATTCTGATTCATTTTGTTTTGAAAATTCTAATTCAGATGAATCAGTTTCACTGATTTGAGTATCTTTACCATTTACCACTTCATTATTTTCAACTTTTGATTCAGTTTTGGTGCTTGACACAAAATGATTTGATAAATTATTTGTCATTGACTCAGGTAGTGTGGTGTAATTATCATTCACTGGTTATGCAACAGCATTAGATCCCAAACCATACCTGTTCTTTGATTCAATATAAGACTTTAATTGTTTCTTATATTGCTGTGATGACAATTGAAACTTCTAAAGTTTCACTTCAGTAGATGAATGATCAGACATGGACTTGGTTAAAGAGGTGGTCAGATGCTCAACTTGTGCTTTCAGATTATAATTTTCAGACACCAGTTTATCTAAATCCTTTTGAAAGGAAGTGATTTTGACCTGATACAGTTTATGTACTCTTACATGAGATTCATTTAAAATCATTATTCCTTTGACTTTATCAGCCAATTGTTGAGCATGGACCCTGTATCTTTCTACCTCTTCAACACATGTTGGTGAACATAATCTGTCCCTTACCTCTCTGGCCATGGGTGGAATTTTGTTTTCCAAGTTTGCCATCAGTGCTTGATTTTCCTCCTGCACTTCCTTCTCATACATGCTCCAATCACAAGTTCCATCCTGTAAAATAATCAAACCAGTTTCTTTAGAGTTACTAGTACCTGTTGAAGAACCTGTGGCTGGTGGGGATGAGTTTGTTAGCTGAGGTTGCTTGAAGCTTCTCTGATTTGCTTGTCTTGTGTCTGTTGTTGATTGTTGATTGCTATTGCATTCCCTTGAGAAGTGTCCATACAAATTGCATTTGTAATGCCTTACTTTTGTTTTGTCAACACCAATCTTTGTTGTTCTTCCTACAATAGAAAGTCCTTTGTTTCTTCTCATGTACATCTTGGCCCTGTAAGCAATCATGTCCATTTGCCATTGTAGATCCATCTCTTCCACTTCATTAGGATGAAGTTCTTCCAGGTCTTGTTGACAGATGTGAGCAGGAGTCAGAGTACTACCCAAGTATGCTTGAAAGCTTGAACTGAACGCTGCAAATGCTGCTTTCTATTCTTCTGTTTATAGAACAACAGTAATTGGTTCAGATTTGTTGTTGCTTTTGTTGTTTGATGATCCCTTTGCTGCTGAGGTTTTAGAATCATCAGCTTTCCTTTCTGCTTTCTTGCTTGAACTGCTTTGAAAGCAAGATTTAGAAGTCTTTGCTGCATAGAAACCAGCTTCTTCTTCATCATCACTTTCAGCACAAGAGCTTCCATTATCCTCACTGGAAATAAAAGCACTTCCAACACCCTTAGCTTCTTTGAATTGGTACGGTGCTATTGATGCTTTAAGACTCTTGTTTCTTGTTTTCTCATCCAACTCCAATGCTTCTACCTTGGGTACCAAAGTATCCTCATTACTGTACTTCAATTCAAGAATATTCATTTCAGTAACAAGTTGCATAAATCTATGGAGTTGTTGATGGACGAAATCACCCTGAATATGATGGAATGTCTCATATTGTGAACGCAGGGTATCCTTCCTGATGCTTCTAATCTCATCACTTCCCTCACACAAAGTGTGAAGAATTTTCCATAATGAGTTAGCTGTCTTGTATGCTTCACACCTGATCAATAGGTCTTCAGGTAAAGCCATAGTAAGCATAATATAGGCCTTAATGTCGACTTTGACTTTCTTGGCATCATCATGTGACAGATTTTTCAGACTTATGGGTTGATTTTTGTCCTTAAAATTAGGTCCTAAAACAGGTGGAATATAAGGACCTTCAGTAATAGACACCCATAAATCAGAATCTGTATAGTTAACATGATTCTTGAATCTGATTCTCCATGTTTTGAAATCAGATTTGTTATCCAACTTCGGAAGTTGATAGGCTCTAACCACTGAATTGCTCATGTTGATTATAACTATTAATTATCAAAATTATCAATTAATCTAATATCCTATTAAAGTGTAAAGACAATGCAAACACACTAACACGGCAATAACAAATCACTGATAATATTGATATCAAATCAACTAAGACAAAAATTCCTTGGAATTAATGACTTCTGTTGTGAATGGACTAATTAATAAAACACTCTTAATTAAATAAGAAGTTGTGGTCAAAATCATTAAAATCACTCAATATATTCTCAGTTAATTTGAAGTTATGATGTTAGATGATGGTGGTTTTGTATAAAACAGCCTTGACAAATCAAACAATAACACAAATCCACGAATCAAAAGTGATTCTAATGCAAATAGAAATTAATCTAGCAATGGAACAGTGAATAATGGTCGATACAACAAGTTTTTAATGATTTGATAAAACAAACAACCAATTAAAATAATCAAACTGATAAATCAATTAATCTAGATCAATGACCACGTGGCTCTGATACCACCTGTGAATCCAAGGATCGAATAAGGAATTATCAGCTTGATTGAACAAATACAGATCGCGGAATTATCAATATTTGATTTTTAATGTAATTGTTTATGAAATTGAAATCGACAAACAAAATATAAAACAAATTGAAAACAGAATAATATAATGCAACAAAAGACTTGTTTCAATTGTTTTTCATTCATACACAATCGATTACAATTACTATGATGCTCGGGTGATCTTGTGATCTCCAATCATGTTCTTGATGTTCTTGCTGTTCTGCTATTTTTCTTTAGTGATTGATTGATTGATTGATTTCGATACTAAGAATATGTCTCTTTATAGTTGTATCGATCTCCCTCAATAACCTAACAAACTCTCCTAAAAGTGTGGATCCATGCCTTATTTTTAGCGGCAGAGGGATTTAACAATGGAAATTATGACTTTCCTATTGTGATAAGTTACAGCTGTAACATTCCTAATGTGACATCCTAAGTTCTCTAACATAAAGTTAGTTTTTCATAGATGTTGACTTGATGACATCACTTCAGGCAGCTACTTGTTGATCATGTGTTGGTACTTGATGAGTGCTCATGCAAGTTGTTCTTCCGTAGGAAGTTGGTCTTCCGTAGGAAATTGGTCTTCCGTAGGAGTTTGGTCTTCCGTAGGAATTTGGTCTTCTGTAGAAACTTGGTCCTTTATTCTTAGAACTTCATCCTCAGGAGCAAACTCCCTTCTTCTGTAGCAGTAACAACTTGACTTCAGAACTTGTTCTTCAGTAGATGTTGAGCTTCCACAGGAGATCTACAGATGTACACATGTTCATATATGCTCCGGAGAACATCTATGGAAGAACAAGATTGTTCGTCCGTAGTTGTTCTTGAATTTTTCAATGTTTCCAAATTGACCAAGTATGATGTTTTCTTGCAATCACATAAAATCAACATAAATAATATTTGGGTTAACATATATTTCATGCATTATACAATGATAAAGAATTACATAAGTTCATTACAAGAAATGATTCATCATCTAAACCTATACAAAAGATCTATACCTAACAGATTTCATGGTTTAATTGGACTTAATTAAATCAATTAGAGACATTTAGGATCAAATTTGAACTTAATTCATTAATTTGAAGCTCAATCACTTAATGTTCAACAAATTGGTGACTAGATTGAGGTTGAAAAGATCAAAATGGCACTGAATTGATTGTGCAAAAAATCACTAATCGCATTCAAAAAGTTATATTTTCGCTCAAGAACTCAAGAATTCGCAAAAGTTTGTTACAAAAATATTTCATTCGCGCGAGAACTTCAAACTTTTGCAAAAGTTTGTTACATATCTTTTCGCGTGACAAGTTCCTTCGAAAATACCACGCGAAAGTTTCAAAGTTCTTGTTTTGCGCGAGAACTTCATTTTTCCAAGAATTTTTGAAAAAGTTTGACTTCTGATTTTCAAACAATGGAAAATTTGAAGAATCTTACTGCTACGTTAAACCTTGATGAGATTGGTACAAGCACCAAACCTCCAAGACTTCTAAGTGAAGATGATTATCTGGATTAGGATTACCATTTTAAGAACTATCTCATTTACACCAAACCAAGGATGAAATATGGACCGTATATTCCGATGTATTCAAATGACAAAGGGGAATTGGTCCCAAAACCTGAACATTTGTGGGATGAGGAAGACATGAAAAAGCTTAAACTTGACGATAAAGTTTATGCTACAATCACTATGGCTTTGACTATTGAAGTTGCTTAGAAATTTAAAAAACTCAAAGGAGCCAAAGTGTTATGGGATGCCATGGAAGAATAGATTATGGAAAACATAGATATCAGAGAAGTCGACGAGATATGTTGAATCAAGATATCAACATGTTCAATCATACGCTTGGGGAGACATTAGAAGCACAATGTCAAGATTTGTAAAACTGATAACAAAGATGAAAAGTGCAGGAATAACATTGGAGAATATAGCTATTAACAAGAAGCTATTGAACTCATTACCTTACAGTTGGAACAACAACAACACTACCATCAAGAGAACTAAAGATCTGTTTACCTTATCTCTCAGTGATCTGATTTCTACAATCAATCTTATAAGATGGATGACAAACAAAAAGCTAAAAATCACTTAAACGCAATGGGAGCTAAAGCAACTACTTTGTATACTAAGATGGCAAGTAATCCTAATTACTATGTGAGCCACTCATAACTATGTCAGCCATAACAGTCAGCAAACACTGTCATTCCTACTATCAAAGAAACATACATCCCTCATTTCCAAGTCCCTAATCCAAATCAATTCACTCCCATGTAGACTCAATATATATCCTTTCAGCCCAAAACTCATTCCTACACATCCATCAAGCCTTCAAATCATACTCTACAAGCTTTTATTGCCAGCTCCAACAAACCATTCAAATTGGCGAAGAACATCTTGCTTTGTATACAACATTCATGTCAAGCTATGAATCATTTATGGTTGGAAGATTGAGTGCACCAAACATTATGCTTGATGACTATAGCAAGTTAACCCAAATGATGTTAAGAGAATGACATTAAATACCAAATGACAATAGTGGTGTACAGGGCAAAGAACTTTGCAAGACGAACGGGTTAGAAAATGTTTAGGATAAACAAATCTAGTAAGATTGGGGTTAACAAGATGAATTTGAGATGCTATAATAGTGATAAACCTCAACATTTTACTAAGGAATGCACAGAATCAAAGACAAATCTGAATGACAGTGGTAAGAAAATGGTGACAGTTGAGGTTGAAGCCAAAAGTGATAAGGCCAGTCTAACAACAAGGGTCTAGTATCTCAGACTAATGGAGATTATGACTGGTTGGATCAAATGAAGATACTAGATCTCAAGCTATCCATAACTTTGTTGGCAGAGATAAAAGTTAGTGAAGAAGAAGTTGAAGAAAACTTATTTGCAGAATTTGTTTCGAGTGACATGCTTGAGGGAGATTTTGCTGAAGCTGAGTCAAAAAAGGATGATGAGAATATTATTACTAAACCTGTTGTTGAGACTACTCCAACACAAGTAATGAAGATTGAAGTTGTTAAAGATGGAATTGAAGAAAATGCTGTTTAGAATACTCCAACTACTCAAGAGAAGGAATGCTTACATTCCATTGCTGTTGAGATGACGCAAGCACTTGCTCATACTAAAGTTGATAATGCTATCGAAATCACTCCAACAACCGCAGCAGGAAAGGAAATTTGTGAGAAAAAGGAACTAATGAAAGCTTTTATGGTGAAGAATGTGCATGAAGAAACCTCATAGTCAGCAGTAAAAAATGACATATATAATGATCTATGTTCAAATTCTTATGTTGAAAAGGTTCAAAGATATAGAGTTCATAATGAGTACTTCATCTTAGAAGTTGATAAACTTCAACATCAAGCTTAAAAATATAAAACTAATGAAAAGATTTTCAAAGAAAGGCTACAAGGATTAAACAAATCAATTTATCAATTACAACTTAATCTTCATGACAAAGAATGTAAAATTTATGATTTGACTACAAGTAATAATGATCTACCTTTGAAAATAAACAAACTTAAAAGTGAACTCTTATCTACAAAACTCACGATTGAGAAGTTTGAGCTTTCTTCAAACATGGTTGAAGGTATAATCAAATCAAAAATGACTCGAAAGATTAATGGTGGTAAAAGTGGTATTGGATTTTTCAAAATTGAATCACCAATTAATCATGATTATACATATTTACCTACATCAGTCACTACAACCGATGAAGATATGAACAATGATTTGGGATTTGAACCAAATTGTGACTTAAAAACTTCAGTTAACATTTCTTTGACTATTGATCCAATCATGAAAATGAAATTAAACTTACTGATGTTAACACTTTTGTAGAAAGTGTGAAGATAGATGGTTTGGTTGAAGAATGGCATTGTGATGATGAACTTGATTTTCAATTAAAATTTTACCAAAAAATCATCTTCTTGTGAATCTTCACTATCCATCAATACAAAGTCTGATGTTTCTGTTTCTACATCTGATTGTTCAAATCTGTAAAACAAACAAAAGAAATTAAAAGCAAAAATCATCCATAAAGGTGATGAAAGAAAACAATTACAACATCATTATCTGAGTTGAAAATTGATTTCAAGAACAGATTTATTTCGAAAGACAATATAGATAAGGAAGATTATAGTTTTAAAGAAACGAATGCTTGCTTCATTAAAAATAAAATTACTAATGATGCTAACCCTAAGAAACAAGATGTGTGTAGATCAGGTGTCGTGGAAACTGGTCCACTTCTAGTGACTATGTCTCAAAAGGTTAAAGCTATAGTGCATGCCTCATCGCCTTCAATAAATAATCAACCGATAAAGAAAATTACCTCTATTTTTTTGGATTCAGCTAGGAATGTTTTTTATGAAAGAAAGAAATGAGGGACTATAAAGAATCATAAGGCCAAAGAAATAATAAAGGCAGATTCTATGATAACTTTGATGGTTATCATAAACAGTTCGAGGGAAATGCATAATGAGTATCATTAACCGTGTTGTTACGTTTATGGAAAGTCAAATTGTATGGCTAGAAATTGCATTCATCAACATCAATCAACAAGCAAACAACAATTTCATAATTCTGTTTCACATGTTGCATGACTGGTTAAGAAGATGCAACAGTTTCACAAGATTGGAGATATCAAACACTTAACAGATCAAATAGGGAACCGGTAAATGAAACAATGAACAAGAGTAAAGAACACAAGCAGAACACAAGTAATGGTTTTCATAAATGATGTATATTGCTCTCAAGTGTTTTACAATTGTTATCAGGCTTAGTCCTAAGGACTGGTACATGAGACACGTTATACTACATCCTACAGCCAGCCATACTTTGAAGGCCAGCTGGAACACTAATCTAGACAACAAGATCAATGTAAAGTCAAAAGGCAGATTGCCTTCTGACTAGTGAATATTACATGCCATAGCTCACATCTTAATCTATTACAAAGAGGATAAACGTACAAGAGTAGAAAGTTACAGACTCTAAGACCTTAATCTACAGTTGAAAAAAGTATGGAGATATCACCAATTTGTATAAGTTGTTGAGTCTTCAGAAATGGTAATAGAAAGTGATTCATCTTTTATCAAAAGCATGTAAGAGAAAGCATGTGTTCTCTGTATTCGGAAGAAATCAATCTCTTGGCTTCGAAAGACTTTGTCTTGAAGCTTCGAAAGACCACATCTTTGGCTTTGGAAGAATTGGTCTTTGGCTTCGGAAGATTTGACACTTACTGAATTTCTTTGTGCTTTGTCAAATCATCCGAAGTAACTTCCTTCGTAATTTAGAATGTTTGCCGAGAGTAATTTGATTTGCATCAGCCTCTAAGGTAACTCTTACATATGTATTCAATGATAAAAGATATATGATTTTGAAGCATGTGACTTATTTTGATGAAAATAATGTTCTCAAGTCAACAATTGCTTGGGTTCGTAAACTTGATTAAATTTTTTCATATATGCAGGAACAACCAAGATAAGTCATTAACATCATATGGCATGTTGATGGCTGTTGTTCTAGGCATATGACGGGTAACATATCACTGTTAAACAATGTTCAACCCTATAATGGTGGGTATGTTATTTTTGCTGGGGATAAAAGAGGTAAAATTACAAATAAAGGTATAGTGTCTAACGGTGTGTTAAGCTTTGAAGATGTAAGCTTTGTTGAAAAACTAAAACACAATTTGTTAAGTGTTTCTCAAATTTATGACAAACAGTATTCAATACATTTCACTGATCAAGAATATCTAATTCTAAAACCTGGTTTTGTAATAGCTAGTGAATGGGTCTTATTAAGAACTCTGAGAGACAAAGACACTTATTTGTTAGATATGAATGGTTCACATTCTTTTGTGATAGCGTCTTGTTTATTACCAAAAGCCTCAAAAAGTGATCCAATGTGTAATGCCCCGATTTTTTTGAATGAAGGTGAAGTTCTCGAGCGAAGGTTGAGTTCTCGCGCGAGTCATAAAGTTCTCGCGTGGAGGGAAGTTCTCAAGCGATTAGAGGTTCTCGCGCGAGGACAGCTGCGAGGAGAGAGAAAGACACTATAAATAGGTCTAGACACCCAATCTTCTCCACTTCATGCGAAAAGTTCTGCGGTTATGCTTGAGAAGAGAGAAGTCGGTTCTAGGTGGTGTCTAAGGTATGTATTTGGCGATATTCAATGTATTTATGAATGTATGAACCATATGTAATGACATTGCTCATGATTATGTAGCTTCTGCTCAAAACACACTTAGTTTGAGTGTTGTTTCTTGTGCAAAGATATCATAAGATGAGTTCTAGACCCCTCTTTTACGTGTTTTCTATGTTTTGGGGCTAATATGCATACCTAAATGAATGTTTTGATGTAGTATGATGATATAAACTGTTATAGCACGTTTTGGGCTTTAAAGTGGTTAAAGAAGCAATAACTTGTGGATAAACTTTTGTGCAGCGGAAAAATTATCGTGCGGGGAGCGAGTTCTCACGCGAATAGTAGGTTTTTGCGGCAAGAGGTTACTTTTCAAATGTACTCATGCAAATTTTGATGTTCTCGTGTAAAGAATGAGTTTTCGCATGAAGGGTGGAGTTCTCACGCGAATGTCAATGTTCTCGGGTGAAACCTTGGACTGTTACGTGTAATGTTACCCCCGTAAAACGTGTGTTAATGATAGTTTAATGATGAACTTAACGCTATAGAATTGAAGTACGCATATATATATATATATATATATATATATATATATATATATTATGTATATCATTACAGTTAAAGGATAAAGAATGATGGTTATGTCACATGTGAAACGTTAAAGAACTTGAATAATAATTCAAGAACAGTTACCCGATAAAGCACAGCTGTGAAAACGTTAAAGCACGCTAAAGAAGTCTTGCAAGCACTGTTAAAGGAGAATTGTATTCGTTGCATTCTCACATAGGAGCTACACATTGGTGTGCTCAACCGCTAAAGGAGTTATGCTTGGTGCATTCTCACATAGGAGCTACACATTGGTGCGCTCAACCGCTAAAGGAGTTATGCTTGGTGCATTCTCACATAGGAGCTACACATTAGTGTGCTTAACCACTAAAGGAGTTATGCTAGGTGCATTCTCATATAGGAGCTACACATTGGTGTGCTCAACCGCTAAAGGAGTTATGCTTGGTGAATTATCACATAGGAGCTACACATTGGTGTGCTCAACCGCTAAAGGAGTTATGCTTGGTGCATTCTCATATAGGAGCTACACATTGGTGTGCTCAATTGCTAAAGGAGGATGGTATTCGTTACATTCTCACATATCGGCTATACTTTAGGTATGCCCGCCTGCTAAAGGAGAATGGCATTTGTTGCATTCTCACCTGATAATGGAACGAAGCTTTGTGCTAAGTTCAAAGATAAAGTAAACGGATAAAGCTAAAGTGCAGATAAAGTAAAGATAAAGTATGGGTAATTCGATGATAAAGTAAATGTTAAAGTTAAAGCTAAAGTATAGTTATCGAACGAGTTTGATAAAGATGATGAATAAAGTTGAAGTTTATCTTATGTTTAAGTATGATTAAGTGTATGTTCATGATTAAGTTTCGTTAAAGTAAATCTAGAGATCACTAAGCGTCGCTGAATTTTGTATGCATATTAGATTGACATGTGTGCTATACATTTTGGGGTGAGCTTGGAATGGATGGGAGAGCAACTTGGCACATGATAGAGACTGGCATCCTGGCATAGAACTTTAGATAGATAGATAAAGTGATCTTTTGATGTTAATGTTTAAACAAATAGGAATTTTGTATGTTCCGCTACATATATTAATGACATTTGATATTCTAGAACTCGTGTTTCTGATGTCCAAATCCAACTGTGAGGTTTCCTGGAACAGAACCTTACAAGTTGGTATCAGAGCCATAGTTTGAGAGATTTAGGCATTTCGATATTTAGACTCGAACTGAGAATGCAATCAATTAAGGGATGCTAGTGCCAATAGCTCCATGATAGGAGGGTTATTACTGATAAAGGTTCCTTGAGGTTATAGTGCTCAGGGTGAGATTGAGAGCTGATGTGACTCAGTATAGGAAACGTTTAGGACATGAAGAGTAAAGTAAGTAGTTAATTACAACTGGCCACTATCATTAGAAACTTACATTACTTAACATGATTTGAACTATTACCAGGAATGATAATGTTAGCCTTTCGTATCTTATAGCAAGCTATGGCTGGAAGAAAAGCTACTCGAGGAGGTGCTCGTGGTGGTAGGGGTAGACCACCAGTTACCAGAAACCAAAGGCAGACAACTGAGGAGGTGCATGTGGACTCTATTCACACTGCTAGCGAGGAAAACTCTCATCATTCTAAAGGGAGAATTACCTTGGAGCCTGTTGTTAGGGAGGCTATCACCAAAGAGGTCCACAAGATCCTTCACGACATCATGCCTTCAATCATGACTGAGGCCATGAAGGAGGTAACCAAGGAGTGGACGTTGGAGGCAAAGAACAAAGCTAGCAAGAAATATAGTGAAGGTACCGGGGAAGGCTAGAGGAAGGATGAGGGGGACGAAGCTGATGGGGATATAGCCAAAGGGTGTTCGTACCGCATCTTCAAGTGATGCAACCCTCCATCCCTGGATGGAAAGGGTGGTGCTATTGCCACTCTCAAGTGGGTGTCTGAAATAGAGGCGGTGATTGAGATTAGTGAGTCTAAGGCTGACCAAGCTGTGATGTTCGCAGCTCACTCATTTATGGATGAAGCTATTCATTGGTGGAACACCATCAAGTAGACTAAAGAACCACGTGAGTTTAGGAACTTGAAGTGGAATGACCTGAAGGAGATGGTAATAAGGAAGTTCTGCCCTTAGAATGAGATCGACTGGGAGTAATACTGTCACACCGTCAAAATCCGCGTGCGGGGTTTTACCGCGAGGCGCGAGACATAACAGGATCTCAGTCATTAGTTACCAAGAACGACTCTATATGATTAATAAACAAAACCAGAGTTAACGTTTAAAATACTGCGGAAGCGTTTTTAAAACAGAAAACCCAAAACAAGTAGTATGTAAAGAGAATGCGCAAAACATACGCGCCCTAAACACAATTATTTAATATGAAAATAATCCCAAATTTGTAAACAAGGCAATGTAGACAACTCAACAATGCTGGTGTGCGTGCTCCTAGGCAACTGGCAACCTTAACCTGAGAATAACATACTAAACAAGTCAACACATGGTTGGTGAGTTCAAGAGTTTGCGTTAAAATATAAACCAATCAACAGTTTCCAGAGCATAAGTAGTGTATTGCAATATATAGCTAGTCTATTAACATAAAAATATTAATCATAGTGATTTCGCGATCGAAGCTGACTGTGTTACGTTTGTTGCCTCCCGTCATGACTTACCAGGTCGTGACGAATATAAGTTAGGACAAAATTACACCCGTATGACCTCGAGTCACACAGGTGGGGCTCGTCAGACCCAGTAGTACTACCCAAAATTTCCCCGCTAGTCAATATTAATAATCCGAAAGTGTGAGGACTTTCCATGGTAAACAGCACTATATCAATATTATACACACTCATACATAAAAGCGTTTGTGATCAACAGTATGCTATCTCCCCCAAAAGAGATTATGTAAAATGAGTGGGGCAAGAACTCACCTGATGCGCGCAAGAATTAACTTAGAGCTTAACGTGAAAGAAAGAGGGGAAAGACAACCTTCAAAGGTCACCTAGAACACATGAGTACATAAGTACGTGTACACAGAATCAATATGAAACCCTAAGTGCTTTACAACCCAAAGAACTCAAGGTTTTAGAAAGACAAGACGCATTTGACCCAGTTGACCTGTTTGACTCATTGGTGACATTATAGGTGATAACTCGTTAATACTAACACAACAGCATATCATACATGTTCACATACAACTTGATTACATATAGCACTTCATTAACCACATGTACTACCTAGATCATCATACAACTAGATATCACACAAGTCATGCGAATCACAACAGGCCAAAACAGGTAACAAACCAAATCAACATCCCTATAACCTAAACAACACATTTCATCACCTTAGAAACTATCCATGAACACACTAGCATGATCCTAATATCCCAAACATGCTCAAATCATCCAATTCAAGGATTTGCACAATTAAAGTGTCCCTTTTGGGAAAGTACATCCCAATTTCATCAAACACCCAAGACATTCGTGGATTCATCAATTATATACCAATCCAAATCCATGACAACATTTAAACATGATCAACAACACCTAATCATCATGATTCATCAACGTTCAACACCAAAAGTTACTATTTTTAGCAATGTATGAACTATGAGACATCTTCTTGATTTTAAATTGTTCATATCATCAACCTAGCATCTAATCACCATCACAAACACATCCATAACATTCATACATCATCCAATCATCAATTCATGCAAAATAAAGTTACTATTATTAGTAACCTATGAACAACGTATCAAAATCATAGCTTTCTTGCATAATCGACATTAACTAGCATATATACAATCCAACTAACATAATAACACCAACCAACATCAATAAATCAGCCTCCAATTGCAAGTTTCGAATTAGGGTTTCGTACCCTAATGTAATTTCCATAAAAACTTGTAAAAATCCAACCTTTATTGCATACTTGACGTTAATTAACATGTAATCTATCTAGTAAACACATTAACATCAACAACTAGGCATCAATCGACCACCAATTGCCGTTTTCACATGGAACATTCGGCCAACATGAAGAATCATCAAAAACATGTAAAAATCTAACCTTTAAACGTGTAATGGCTCGCAATTGATGATTCTAACATGTTGTGATGCTTGAAATCGGTCCAAAATCAAATGTTAATGCTTGTTCTTGGCTGAAATCGCAGGTTTGTGGATGTGGGGAGGTCGATCGCGGCCGTAGGGTGGGATTAGGGTTGGTGTTTTGTTTTATTAATTTAATTTTGCATAAATACCCTTTAAACCCTTGCATTTTGTATTTTATAAAGATTAGGCTTTTTGAATAGTTTTTAAATAGTTTTTAACTACTAAACACAATTATTATTAATCACAAATAACAATCATGCATAATTTCCATTTATCACAAAACACACGAAATAAATATACACGTTTTCACGTTACGCGATAAAATTACAGTTAACATTTAAATCACATAAGCATAACTTAATAATCACATTGTTAACTTAGTTATCATCAATTTAACATTACTGATTATTGTTAAGTCACCAACGTTCAACGACAACTAGTGTGTGTGCACGACACGTGTATGCAAGACTTAACGGAACTAACGGAGTTTGGTAACTGAAAATTACCGGATGTCACATTATCCCCATGTTGAAAGAATTTTCGTCCCGAAAATTGCGTTACATGGTGAGTGTTCCATCACTGGTCTACTGCATTGGCACAAGGAAATCGAAATCGTGTGAGTTTTGGATGAGTTGTCACATCATCCCCATGTTGAAAGAAATTTCGTCCCGAAATTTAATTAGTACCTTCGCCGGCTAGCATCGTTCTTTCGAACAGCTGAGGGTACTTAAGCTTCATTTGGTCTTCACGTTCCCACGTGAATTCTGGTCCACGTCTCGAGTTCCAACGAACTTTGACAATGGGTATCTTGCTTTGCTTAAGCGTTTTCACCTCACGATCCATCACTTCGACAGGTTCCTCAATGAAACGTAACTGTTCGTCTACTTGAACTTCTTCCAGTGGTACGACCATCGTTTCATCCGTTAAACATTTCTTTAGATTTGAAACATGGAATACATCATGGATTCCACTTAATGAATCAGGTAAGGCTAGTCGATAAGCCACTGGACCAATTCTTTCCACTATCTCAAATGGTCCAACGTATCTCGGATTTAGCTTTCCTCGCTTACCAAACCGAACTACGCCTTTCCACGGTGAGACTTTTAATAAAACATTGTCACCAACTTGAAATTCCAAAGGTTTTCGTCGTTTGTCAGCATAGCTTTTCTGTCTGTCTCGCGCTGCGGCCATGCGGTTTCTTATCTGAACAATCTTCTCAGTTGTCTCGTGTACTAACTCAGGACCCGTTAATTGACTATCACCAATTTCAGCCCAGCAAACTGGCGATCTACACTTTCTCCCATACAAAGCTTCAAAAGGTGCTGCCTTTATGCTAGTGTGATAACTGTTGTTGTAAAAAAATTCCACCAATGGTAGGTGAACTTCCCAGTTATTCCCGAAGTCAATCACACAAGCACGTAACATGTCCTCCAAAGTCTGTATAGTACACTGGCTTTGACCATCAGTCTGTGGATGATAAGCAGTACTCATATCCAATCGCGTACCTAATGCTTTCTGCAGTGATTGCCAGAAGTGTGATGTGAAACGAGAATCGCGATCAGAAATGATTGAGATCGGTACTCCATGCCTCGAAACGATCTCCTTCAGATAAAGTCGGGTTAACTTCTCCATCTTATCTGTTTCCTTTATCGCTAGGAAATGAGCAGATTTTGTCAATCGATCCACGATAACCCATATTGTATCACAACCCGTAGAAGTGCGAGGTAACTTAGTAATAAAATCCATTGATATTTGATCCCACTTCCACATAGGGATATCGGGTTGTTGTAGTAGACCAGATGGTTTCTGATACTCCACTTTAACCTTCGAGCAGGTCAGATACTTGCTCACATAAGTAGTTACATCTGCTTTCATGTTAGGCCACCAATAGTGCGCCTTCAAATCGTGGTACATCTTGTCAGATCCAGGATGTATAGAATACTTGGACTTGTGAGCCTCACTCATCACCAAGTCTCTCAGATTTCCGTGTAGAGGTACCCATAGTCTATCCATGAAGTAACAAATTCCATCCGCATTTACTTCCAATTGTTTTTCCATACCCCTTAACGATTTAGACCCAATGTTTTCTGCTTTCAAAGCTTCTGTTTGAGCCTCTCGGATTTGTTCAGGTAACTGCGTACTAATCGTTAGTTGCAGAGCTCGCACACATCGAGGTTTAGCAGTCTCTTTTCTACTCAACGCATCAGCAACTACATTTGCTTTCCCCAGGTGGTACTTAATAGCACAATCATAGTCGTTTAACAATTCCACCCAGCGTCTTTGCCTCATGTTCAACTCCTTTTGCTCAAAGATGTGCTGAAGACTCTTGTGATCGGTGTAGATGGTGCATTTGGTACCGTACAAGTAATGTCTCCAGATCTTTAAGGCAAAAACTACCGCACCCAGTTCCAAGTCATGGGTGGTATAGTTCTTCTCATGAATCTTCAACTGTCTAGAGGCGTAAGCTATCACTTTATCCGCTGCATCAGGACGCATCCAAGTCCTTGAATAGAAGCGCCATAATAGACTACGAATCATCACTACCATCCGGTAACGCTAATATTGGTGCGCTACACAATTTATGTTTCAGCAACTGAAAAGCAGATTCCTGACTCTCACCCCATTTGTATGTCGTTCCCTTGTGAGTCAAGGCTGTGAGAGGTTGTGCAATCTTAGAGAATCCTTCAATGAATCGTCGATAATATCCCGCTAATCCAAGGAATTGTCGTATCTCACTTGGTGTCTTAGGAACAGACCAATTCTTTATCGCTTCAATCTTAGCAGGATCAACATGTATTCCCTTCTCGTTGACAATATGACCCAAGAATTATACCTCACGTATCCAGAAATCACACTTAGAAAACTTTGCGTACAGTTGTTCCTTTCTAAGTAATTCTAAGATTAAACGTAAGTGCTTCTCATGTTCTTCCTCGGTCCTTGAGTATATCAGTATGTCATCAATAAAGACGATAACAAACTGATCAAGATAGGGTTTGCACACGCGATTCATGAGGTCCATGAATACTGCTGGTGCATTCGTCAACCCAAATGGCATGACCAAAAATTCATAGTGACCATATCGTGTACGGAAAGCAGTCTTCGAGATGTCCTCTTCTCGAACTCTCAGCTGATGATACCCAGACCTCAGATCAATCTTAGAGTAATAGCTTGATCCTTGCATTGATCAAACAAATCATCGATACGAGGTAACGGATATCTATTCTTGATAGTAACCTTGTTCAGTTCCCTATAGTCAATGCACATTCGAAATGTACCATCCTTCTTCTTCACAAATAGAACTGGCGCTCCCCAGGGCGACGAACTCGGTCGGATGAACCCTTTATCCAACAACTCTTGTAGTTGAGCAGATAATTCCTGCAGTTCGTTCGGAGCTAACCGGTACGATGCTCTCGCAATTGGAGCGGCTCCTGGAGTCAACTCAATCTGGAATTCAACTTGACGATGAGGCGGTAATCCAGGCAGGTCTTCCGGAAACACCTCGGGAAACTCACAAACTACAGGGATATCCTCTATCTTCTTTTCCTCGACCTGTTTATCTGTGACGAGTGCTAATATGGCTAGTCGACCCTTTCGTAACAACTTCTGTGCCTTCATAAATGAGATGATGCCTATCACCGCACCACTCCTATCACCTCTGACCATAAGGACTTCTTCACCAAGGGGAATCCGTATGATCTTCTCGTGGCATATGACTTCTGCTTGTTTATCAAAAGCCAATCCATGCCTACTACCACATCGAAACTTCCTAGTGTAACAGGCATGAGATCTATGGTGAATGTATGACCAGCAAGCTCTATCTTGCAGTCTCTAAGAATATGCGTTACGTGAATCTGTGTACCGTCAACTAACTCTACGGTGTATTTAGATTCTAAGGCTGAGGGCATATCACTTAAAAGACTACAGAACCTAGTGGACATGAAACTTCTATCGGCTCCGGTATCGAATAATACGGTAGCAAAACAACCATTAACCGAAAATTTACCAGTTACTGTTGTAGGATCGTTTAGAGCCTCACCTGAGCCAATGACGAAGGCTCTTCCTTTGGCTCCATTGTTGTTTCCACCATTGTTGTTGCCATTACCATTGTTGTTGTTATTGTTGTTGCCATTGTTATTATTGATGTTGTTCCCATTGTTGTTCTTGCCATTACCATTCCTCTTAAGCTGGGGACAGTTGCGTTTGTAATGGCCTTCTTTTCCGCACTCAAAACAACCTTTCAGAGTTTCTTGTGATTGTTGAGGCTTCTTCATCAGTTCACCCCGACAGTCTTTGGCTGCGTGACCAATCTTCCCACAACATTGGCACTTGAAGTTATCACATCGACCCACATGGTGGTAGTTACACCGGTTGCACTTCGGCAGTCTTCCACCATACCCACCGGGTCCTTGATTTGAGGGAGTCACCTGGTTGAAGCTTCGGTTGTTATCGAACTTCCGTTGCTGTTGCTGACTTTGCTGCTGTTGTTGAGGTTGAGATTGGCTGCTGGATGACGATCCCTTGTTGCTTGAACCATCCCACTTGCGTTTCTAGTCGGGCACGCTTGCCACCGCACCCCGTTTAGGTAACCGTCCTTGCTCAACTGCCTGGTCAGTCAGCCTGTGGGCTGTTCGGATAGCTTGTTGTATGGTAGTGGGGTTAGAGCAGTTACCATACTTTGAATTTCGGGCACCAATCCCCGTATATAATGCTCCACCCTCTTGTGCATTTCATTCACCATCCCTGGGCATAAAGTGGCTAACTCATGAGTACGAGTCGTGTAGGCTTCAATTTCTGAGCCTTGCATTTTGAGTTGCCAGAACTCAATCTCCAGTTTCTGCACTTCATTTCGGGGGCAGTATTCTTCAGTCATAATTCCCTTGAACTCATCCCAAGGTAGTTCATTGGCCATGGCTTGACCCAGCATTTGTACCTGGGCATTCCACCAGGAAAGTGCTGCGCCTTCCAATGTCCCGGTGGCATACTTCACCTGATCAGCAGGCGGGCAGTTGCATTTCGCGAAGACAGACTCTGTCTTCTCAAACCACCTTACAAGCCCTACAGCTCCTTCCGTCCCGCTGTAGGTATGGGGTTTACAGTCCATGAAGGACTTGTAGGTACATGGTGGTGGTCCTGTTTTGACAACCCAAACATTAGTCAGATATCCAGACAAATAACTAGGATAATTAGTTTAACCTCTTGTCATCATTTACCTGCTGGTTGTCCCGGTTGGGCAGCAGCCACTGCCGCCTGAACATGTTCGTTAATTAATGCCGCCAATTCGCAGGCGTCATGTTTATGGCTCCGGCTCCACGGCCTCCGGTGCCACGTCCACGACCACGCCCACGTCCTCTTCCACGTGCGTCCATATTTCACTTTAAAATTCACAATTACAATAATGAGTAACATCCAACACATTAATCTCATCAAGGTACAGTAAACAATAAGAAATAATGCATTCACACAACCACAACATTTATAACAGAAATAATAATCAAAGATAAATAAATTGCAATTGAGTCACAAAATATTCCATCAATGTCAAAATTTAAGTTTGTCAGTTGGGTGGGAAACAACCCTTCCCACATAGGTTTCAAAGAAAAGAAACACTACATAGTCTAAGTCATTTAAAAGGTAGGATCAATCCAGTACATCAGATCTGTCACTGTCCTCATCCATCTCTACTGGTTCTTCTTTGGGGGCTTCCTCGGGTTCCTCTTCTGGGTCTTCCTCATCAGGGTCCACCAAAGATGCAGGGGCTTCAACAACCTGAAGTGCTGCTAGTTGTGCCTCTAAATCAGCAAACCTATCATCGATCACAACGTTATGGTGATCTTGTGCGTCCATGCGCCCACTAAGTGCTACCACATTGCCTGCCAGCATATGATGTCCACCAATGGCCATCGTAAGTCGCTCCTAAAGCGTCTCTACCTGGAAACGCAGCTGACGCATCTCAGATCGTAATGCAGAGTTCTCATCAGTGAGTCCTCTAATCCGTTGTCGCTTTGTGTCCAGTGTGGCTACTAGGGCTGCAAATGCCTGCTCCAGAGGAATGCTCAAAGTAGGAAGTGTAGGCAAAGTAGAGGCGGTTGATGACCTAGTCCTAGGTCGTGTAGGTGCTACTGTGGTACGCGTTCTCTATAAGCCATACGGTTTATGTTAGTGGGGTAGAAATCCCAGTTACGCGGAGGATCGAGCTCAGGAGGTATGAAAGGCTGATCCCAGTCTATCTCGCCAGGAGGATAAGGATGTCGAGGCCAGTTAAATCCCCTATCCGGTACGGGAGAAGTAGGAGGTGAATCAGATCGTGCAGGTCTCTTGCCTAAATTTCTGGACGACGATGCCATGCTGCGAAGTACGTGTTGCGTATGCCAATGAGTATACAGTAAGGAGAGTAAGCGATGAGTAACTAACAACTGTGCAGTTATAGTCTAGTGTGTGTATGCAACCTAGTTCCCTATAACCAATGGCTCTGATACCAATCTGTCACACCCTCAAAATCTGCGTGCGGGGTTTTACCGCGAGGCGCGTGACATACCAGGATCTCAGTCATTAGTTACCAAGAACGACTCTATATGATTAATAAACAAAACCAGAGTTAACGTTTAAAATACTACGGAAGCGTTTTTAAAACAGAAAACCCAAAACAAGTAGTATGTAAAGAGAATGCGCAAAACATACGCGCCCCAAACACAATTATTTAATATGAAAATAATCCCAAATTTGTAAACAAGGCAATGTAGACAACTCAACAATGCTGGTGTGCGTGCTCCTAGGCAACTGGCAACCTTAACCTGAGAATAGCATACTAAACAAGTCAACACATGGTTGGTGAGTTCAAGAGTTTGCGTTAAAATATAAACCAATCAACAGTTTCCAGAGCATAAGTAGTGTATTGCAATAGATAGCTAGTCTATTAACATAAAAATATTAATCATAGTGATTTCGCGATCGAAGCTGACTGTGTTACATTTGTTGCCTCCCGTCACGACTTACCAGGTCGTGACGAATATAAGTTAGGACAAAATTGAACCCGTATGACCTCGAGTCACACAGGTGGGGCTCGTCAGACCCAGTAGTACTACCCAAAATTTCCCCGCTAGTCAATATTAACAATCCGAAAGTGTGATGACTTTCCATGGTAAACAACACTATATCAATATTATACACACTCATATATAAAAGCGTTTGTGATCAACAGTATGCTATCTCCCCCAAAAGAGATTATGTAAAATGAGTGGGGCAAGAACTCACCTGATGCGCGCAAGAATTAACTTAGAGCTTAACTTGAAAGAAAGAGGGGAAAGACAACCTTCAAAGGTCACCTAGAACACATGAGTACATAAGTACGTGTACAGAGAATCAATATGAAACCCTAAGTGCTTTACAACCCAAAGAACTCAAGGTTTTAGAAAGACAAGACACATTTGACCCAGTTGACCCGTTTGACCCGTTGGTGACATTATAGGTGATAACTCGTTAATACTAACACAACAGCATATCATACATGTTCACATACAACTTGATTACATATAGCACTTCATTAACCACATGTACTACCTAGATCATCATACAACTAGATATCACACAAGTCATGCGAATCACAACAGGCCAAAACAGGTAACAAACCAAATCAACATCTCTATAACCTAAACAACACATTTCATCACCTTAGAAACCATCCATGAACACACTAGCATGATCCTAATATCCCAAACATGCTCAAATCATCCAATTCAAGGATTTGCACAATTAAAGTTTCCCTTTTGGGAAAGTACATCCCAATTTCATCAAACACCCAAGACATTCGTGGATTCATCAATTATATACCAATCCAAATCCATGACAACATTTAAACATGATCAACAACACCTAATTATCATGATTCATCAACGTTCAACACCAAAAGTTGCTATTTTTAGCAATGTATGAACTATGAGACATCTTCTTGATTTTAAATTGTTCATATCATCAACCTAGCATCTAATCACCATCACAAACACATCCATAACATTCATACATCATCCAATCATCAATTCATGCAAAATAAAGTTACTATTATTAGTAACCTATGAACAACGTATCAAAATCATAGCTTTCTTGCATAATCGACGTTAACTAGCATATATACAATCCAAATAACATAATAACACCAACCAACATCAATAAATCGGCCTCCAATTGCAAGTTTCGAATTAGGGTT
Organism: Flaveria sonorensis; assembly: GCA_025506505.1. Classification (NCBI taxonomy): domain Eukaryota; kingdom Viridiplantae; phylum Streptophyta; class Magnoliopsida; order Asterales; family Asteraceae; genus Flaveria; species Flaveria sonorensis. Next base: position 22,910,358 of record CM046429.1, read on the forward strand.
TCGGCCCTAATGTAATTTCCATAAAAACTTGTAAAAATCCAACCTTTATTGCATACTGACGTTAATTAACATGTAATCTATCTAGTAAACACATTAACATCAACAACTAGGCATCAATCGACCACCAATTGCAGTTTTCGCATGGAACATTCGGCCAACATGAAGAATCATCAAAAACATGTAAAAATCTAACCTTTAAACGTGTAATGGCTCGCAATTGATGATTCTAACTTGTTGTGATGCTTGAAATCGGTCCAAAATCGAATGTGAATGCTTGTTCTTGGCTGAAATCACAGGTTTGTGGATGTGGGGAGGTCGATCGCAGCCGTAGGGTGGTATTAGGGTTGGAGTTTTTGTTTTATTAATTTAATTTTGCATAAATACCCTTTAAACCCTTGCATTTTGTATTTTATAAAGATTAGGCTTTTTGAATAGTTTTTAAATAGTTTTTAACTACTAAACAGAATTATTATTAATCACAAATAACAATCATGCATAATTTCCATTTATCACAAAACACACGAAATAAATATACACGTTTTCACGTTACGCGATAAAATTACAGTTAACATTTAAATCACATAAGCATAACTTAATAATCACATTGTTAACTTAATTATCATCAATTTAACATTACTGATTATTGTTAAGTCACCAACATTCAATGACAACTAGTGTGTGTGCACGACACGTGTATGCAAGACTTAACGGAACTAACGGAGTTTGGTAACTGAAAATTACTGGATGTCACAATTACCCATAGACAGTACACGTCTGGCTTCAACGAGATGGCCAGGTTGGTGCCTCACCTGGTAAGTACTGAGGAGAGGAGGATGAAGTGTTATGTGCAGGGTTTGCCTTCGAAGGTCAGGACATATGTAAAGGCAAGCGGGCCGAACACCTTCGAGTCTTTGGTGGAGTTGAGTGGAATAGTGTATGATGATGTGGTGACTGATGACCCTATTGAGGAGGTGAAGAAGAAGAGTTGGTCGGGAAATGTGAAGAAAGAAAGAAGTGAGAGGTCTGCTATTCAGATCAAAAAGATGAAGGTGAAGTCATCCGGTGATTGCTGGAAATGCAAGAGAAAGAATGCTGGTGAATGCAGGCTCAGTTCAAGCCTGTGTTTTAGATGCATGAAGACAGGGCATTTCTCCAAGGATTGCCCTAATCTGGTAAAGTGCTACAACTATGGCAAGTTGGGGAACTACAGCCGAGAGTGCAAAGAGGCGAAAGTCGTTGACTCGGCTAGAGGAAAGGAGACTGAGAAAGAAAAGAAAGCTGGTGACAAGCCAAGGGCAAAGGCTAGGGCTTTCACGATGACAAGAGAGGAGGCCAGGGCGGAACCTGATGTTGTGTCAGGTATGTTTCTGGTTAACAACATACTTGCTTCTGTTCTTTTTTATTCTGGTGCAAGTAAGAGTTTCATAGCTGCTACCTTCTGTGATGTGATGAATGTTAAGGCCAAGGAAATAAATCATGTGTTTGAAGTGGAAACTGCAATTGGAAAGACTACTAAGATAACTGAGGCTTTAGAGGATTATAGCATAGAATTGGAAGGTCATAGATTCCCCGCTAGGTTGTTTGTTATGACCCTTGGAGGATTTGATATTGTGTTGGGTATGGACTGGTTAGCCACCTACGAGGCTAATATAGTTTGCCAGAGGAAGATGATTCAAATGAAAGCGCCTGATGGTAGCATAGTCACGATTATGATGATAAAGTCTGCGAAGTTCCAAAGATAATATCCATGATAAAGGTAGAAAAGTTTATGAGACGAGGGTGTGGAGCATTCTTGGCATACGTTAAAGATGCTAAAGCTGAAACTATAAAGTTGATAGATGCACCCGTGGTGTGTGCCTTCCCAAATGTGTTCCCTGAGGACTTGACAGAGGTACCACCCGATCGGGCATAGAGTTTCAGATAGACATCGTGCCAGGAGCTCAGCCCGTTGCTAAAGCGCCATGTCGTCTGGCTCCATCAGAGCTGAATGAATTGGTAGCCCAACTACAGGACCTTCTTGATAAACAATTTATCAGACCAAGCATTTCTCCTTGGGGTGCTCCGGTACTGTTCGTGAAGATGAAGGATGATAGCATGCGAATTTGTATAGACTACAGGGAGCTAAATAAGCTCACGGGGAAGAATAGATACCCGTTACCTTGGATAGACGATCTGTTTCGACCAGTTGCAAGGTGCAAGTTGGTTCTTGAGGATCGACCTTTGGTCAAGTTATCACTAGCTAAAGGTTAAGGAAAAGGATATCCCAAATACTATGTTTCGGACGCGATATGGGCATTATGAATTTCTTGATATGTTGTTTGGTCTAACCAATGCTCCTACAGCATTCATGGACTTGATGAATAGGGTTTGTTGACAGATGCTCGACAAATCAATGATAGTGTTCATAGACGATATCCTGATCTACACAAAGAATGAGGGAGACCAGGCCTATCACATCCGTGAGGTGCTGGAAACTCTAAGGAGGGAGAAGTTGTATGCGAAATTCTCCAAATGTGTGTTTTGGGTACGCGAGGTGCAGTTTCTGGGTCATGTGATTAACCCAGAAGGAATCATGGTTGATCCTGCTAAAGTGGAGGCAGTGATGAAGTGGAATTCGCCTAAAACGCCATCAGAAATCCGAAGCTTCCTCGGATTGGTCGGGTATTAAAGGAGGTTCATTAAGGATTTTTCCAAGATTGCCTCATCACTGACCAAGTTAACGTGGAAGGATGTGAAGTTTGAAAAGGGTGACAGTCAAGAGAATGCGTTCGTGGAATTAAAGAGAAGATTGACACAAGCTCCAGTGTTAACGCTACCAGAAGGGAATGAATACTTGGTTGTCTATTCTGATGCTTCTTATCAAGGGTTAGGGTGCATACTAATGAAGCGAGGCAATGTCATAGGGTACGCATCTTGATAGTTGAAGATTCATAAAGTGAACTACCTTACCCATGATCTGGAGCTGGCTGTTGTGGTATTCGCGTTAAAAATATGAAGACACTACTTATATGGTGTCAAATGTACAATTTTTATGGACCACAAAAGCTTAAAGTATTTCTTTGAGCAGAAGGATCATAATATGAGATAGAGATGATGGTTGGAGCTCATTAAAGACTATGACTATGAGATTCATTATCACCCGGGTAAAGCTAACATGGTAGCTGATGCCCTAAGCCGAAAGAAAAACCGGGAACCAATTCGGGTGAGATCTTACTAGTTGATTGTGACTCCTGATGTGATAAAAAAATATGTGAAGCTCAAAAAGAAGCTCTGGAACCCGAACACGTTAATGAGGAGCGGATGAAAGGGCAGGTCGCAAATCTAGAAGAAAACATCAATGGTGTCAAAACCAGATTCGGGCGTATATAGATCCTTGGTCGTGGAGGTCTACGAGAGAAAGTGTTAGAAGAAGCCCACAAGACCACCTACTCCATTCATCCAAGAACTAACAAAATGTACCAAGACCTAAAGAAGAATTTTTGGTGGCCGGGAATGAAAGCCGACGTAGCAAGGCATGTAGAAAGGTGCTTGACCTGTCTCCAGGTTAAGGCTGAGCATCAGAAGCCATACGGGAAAATCCAACCCTTGGAAATTCTTGAATGGAAGTGGGAGCATATTACCATGGATTTCATAACAAAGCTACCTCGTACAGCTAAAGGTTATGATGACATATGGGTCATCGTAGACAGACTGACGAAAAGTGCTTACTTTCTACCCATCCGAGAGACGTATAACTCGGAACGGCTAGCCGAATTATTTATCAATGAGATAGTTACCTGTCATGGGGTGCTGGTATCGATTGTCTTTGACAGAGATATGCAGATCACATCCTAATTTTGGAAGAAGATCAATGATGTGATGGGAACCAGACTTCACATCAGTACACCATACCACCCAAAGATGGATGGCCAATCTGAAGGACTATCCAAAACTTAGAGGATATGCTTCGGGCATGTATCATAGAGTTTGGTGGGAGCTGGAATAGTCACCTATGGTTGGTGGAGTTCTCGTACAATAACAGCTACCATGCCAGTATTGGTATGCTTCCGTATGAGATGCTCTATGGATGAAAGTGTAGAACTCCTGTTTGTTGGGGGGAAATCAGACAGAAGGAGTTAGGTAGTATCCAGGTTATCGAGACGACCAATGAGAAGTTAGGCAGAATTAAAGCCTACATGAAAGCTGCTATAGATAGGCCGAAATCCTATGCCGACAAACGTCGAAGACCGATCGAGTTTAACGTCAGTGATAGAGTGATGCTAAAGGTGTCACCTTGGAGAGGAATCATTCGATTCAAAAAGAGTGGAAAGTTAAGCCCTCAATTTATTAGGCCTTTCAAAATAGTAGCCCGTGTAGGGGAAGTGGCATATAGGTTGGAACTACCAGATGAGTTGAGTGGAATTCATCCTACCTTCCACATATCACATCTGCGTAAGTGTCTAGCAGACGAAGACACTCATGTTCCACTTGAAGATGTGGAGATTGATAACAGACTGAACTACATGGAACAGCCCATAGCAATAACAGATAGGAAGGAGAAGCGTCGTAGAATAAAGTAGTTCCACTCGTCCGAGTACAGTGGAAGCATAGAAAGGGGTCGGAGTCTACTTGGGAATCCGAAGATAAGATGAGACAGCATTAGGCTTGGTTGTTTGGTGAATAACGGGTTTCAAGGACAAAAGCCAAATAAAGGGGGTGGGCTTGTAACCCCTTGAATTTTTTGAATGAAGGTGAAGTTCTCACGCGAAGGTTGAGTTCTCGCGCGAATCGTAAAGTTCTCGCGTGGAGGGCAGTTCTCGCACGATTGGAGGTTCTCGCAAGAGGACAGCTGCGAGGAGAGAGAGACATACTATAAATATGCCCAGACACCCAATCTTCTGCACTTCATGCGAAAAGTCCTGCTGTTGTGCTTGAAAAGAGAGAAGTCGGTGCTAATGGTGTCTAAGGTATGTATTCATCGATATTCGATGTATTTATGCATGTATGAACCGTATGTAATAATATTGCACATGATTATGTAGCTTCTGCTCAAAACACTCTTGGTTTAAGTGTTGTTCGTGTGATATAATAAGGTGAGTTCTAGACCCCTCTTTTACGTGTTTTCTATGTTTTGGGGCTAATATGCATAACTAAACGAATGTTTTGATGTAGCATGATGATATAAATTGTTAGAGCACGTTTTGGGTGTTAAAGTGGTTAAAGAAGGGATAACTTGTGGATAAAGTTTCGTGCAACAGAAAAGTTATCGCGCGGAAAGCGAGTTCTCGCGCGAATTCTATGTTTTTGCGGCAAGAGGTTACTTTTCAAAAGTACTCGCGCGAATGTCGATGTTCTCACATGAAGGATGAGCTTTCGCACAAATGTCGATGTTCTCGCATGAAACCTTGGACTGTTACATGTAATGTTACCCCTGTAAAACTTGCGTTAATGATAGTTTAATGATGAACTTAACGCTAAAGAATTAAAGTATGTATGTATATAAATATTATATATATCATTACAGTTAAAGGCTAAAGAACAATGGTTAAGTCACATGTGAAAGGTTAAAGAACTTGAATAATAATTCAAGAACAGTTTCCTGATAAAGCATAGCTATGAAAACGTTGAAGCGCGCTAGAGAAGTCTTACAAGCAGTGCTAAAGGAGAAGTGTATTCGTTGCATTCTCACATAGGAGCTACACATTGGTGTGCTCAACCGCTAAAGGAGTTATGCTTGGTGCATTCTCACATAGGAGCTACACATTCATGTGCTCAACCTGTAACACCCGAAAATTTAAAAAATAAATAAAAAAATAAAAAAATAAAAAAAATAAAAAGATAAGTAAGGGAGAAAACAGGAAGTTAGTTCAAAAGCAGAGGGTTAAAAGCGTGCAAGAGCCAAACTTGCACATAGTGGGGTTTAAAATAAGAAAGGGCTGCCATACTTTCTTCCCCACAACATTCAACCTTCGGTTCAAGAGAGAGAGAAGCCCTCAACCATTTTTTAGAGTGAGAAAGTAGAAGATCTTCAAGAAAGGTAAAGTTTTCAAGTGTTTCTTCCCTGTTTTCTGCTGGGTTCGTGCTTCTAGACCGATATTCTAGTGTTTAGTGCTCGTTTTCGTGGGTTTTAGGTGCTGGAACTTCAAGTGGGTTCTCGGGTTTGCGGTGTTCTACTCGAAAGCTGTTCAAGGTGAGTTCTAAATCCCTTCTTTTACTAGTTTTCTACGTGTTTGGGACTGTTATGCATACTGGGCAGATGGTTTTTCTAAACCAAACCATAAATTTTAACATGATGTGCGACTGGGTGTTGTTGGTATATGTTTTGGATGTTTTTCTAAGATGTGTATGATGTTTTGTATGTGCTTAGTGTTTAGCATGCTAGATTCGTACTAAGAATGAGTAAGAATGAGGATTGGGAACTGAATATAGCATAAGTTGCAACTGCAGTTTGGTTTAGTTCATCCGCATTTAGATTTGATTATTTGCATAAGTGTTTTGTTCTGGCGCATTTGCTATAGTGATCATGTGCATTTCTTTTGTTCATGCGCATTTGCTACAATGTTCAAGCGCATTTGTTTAAGTCATCCGCATTTGATTCATGCGCATTTCCTAACACTTAGACTATTTCTGAAGACTTTCATTTGCTTTGTTCATGCGCATTTGCTACGGTGTTCATGCGGATTTCTTTGGGACACTTAGAATATTTTCTGAGTATGATCATCTGCATTTGTTCATCCGCATTTACTTTTGTTCATCCGCATTTACTTTGTTCAGCTGCATTTCTTTGTTCATCCGTATTTGTTAAGTGCATCGGCATTTCTTTTGGGACTTAGGATTTTTTGGAATTATGGGAAGTAGAGCTTAAGTGTTAAGAAATGATGTCTTGTGGTGGCTTATCCTCGTTTAACATGTGTATGCATTATGTGTTGTTGTGGTGATGATGTTGTTTCATGCTATGTATATGATGTGACTTTACGTGGTATGTTATACTTATGTACATAAGTAAAGTATTACGTAATGAATGTGAAAGATAACTAATGACGAAGATGGAAGTAATGAATGATGGAGTCCTTGTCGCTTATCCTGGTACTTTGTTGGCTTTTGATTGACTTGGGGGTTTACGTATAAACCCCAGCACAATATCAGCTTTTGCTTTACGTGGGGGTATAGCGTATGGCAGGATCTAGATAAGGGTGGAAGATATTAATGAAAGGAAGTACGAATGATGAACGATGATGAAAGATAATAATTATTACCAAGATGTATGTATGATGTGTGATCACGTACGAAAGTAAATGAAATGTTTTAAACGGAAGTAAAGTATTTTAATATAAAACTAGAACTCACTCAGCGTCACTGACTTTTGCATGCATAATAGTTAGCAGGTATTGTTGATGCTGAGGAGGTGCAGGCATGGATGCATAAGCTACTGGGGATGATTCGAGTCTGGCATCCATATTTTTGGGAATGTTATTGTAATAATACATTTCTTAAATGTAAATGAAATGATATGGTGATTTGACATGTTTCAATTATTAATGAAAAGTTTAAAGTTCCACTGCAAAATGATGAATTTTATATTTTTTATGCGATGATTAACCGGCTGTAAGCGTCCCAGGCACGGGGCCTTACACAACCGCTAAAGGAGTTATGCTTGGTGCATTCTCCAATAGGAGCTACACATTCGTATGCTCAACCACTAAAGGAGTTATGCTTGGTGCATTCTCACATAGGAGCTACACATTGGTGTGCTCAACCGCTAAAGGAGTTATGCTTGGTGCATTCTCAAATAGGAGCTACACATTGGTGTGCTCAACCGCTAAAGGAGTTATGCTTGGTGCATTCACATAAGAGCAACACATTGGTGTGCTCAACCGCTAAAGGAGTTATGCTTGGTGCATTCTCACCTAGGAGCTACACATTGGTGTGCTCAACCGCTAAAGGAGTTATGCTTGGTGCATTCTCACGTAGGAGCTACACATTGGTGTGCTCAATCGCTAAAGGAGTTATGCTTTGTGCATTCTCACATAGGAGCTACACATTGGTGTGCTCAATTACTAAAGGAGGATGGTATTTGTTACATTCTCACATGGGGGCTATACTTTGGGTATGCCCGCCTGCTAAAGGAGAATGACATTTGTTGCGTTCGCACCTGATTAAGGAATGAAGCTTTGTGCTAAGTTCAAAGATAAAGTAAACGGATAAAGCTAAAGTGCACATAAAGTAAAGATAAAGTATGGGTAACGCGATGATAAAGTGAACGATAAAGTAAATGTTAAAGTAAAAGCTAAAGTATAGTTATCGAACTAGTTTGATAAAGATGATGAATAAAGTTAAAGTTTATCTGACGTTAAAGTATGATTAAGTGTATGTTCATGATTAAGTTTCGTTAAAGTAAACCTAGAACTCACTCAGTGTCGCTTACTTTTGTATGCATATTAGATTGACAAGTATGCTATACATTTTGGGGTGAGCTTGGCATGGATGGGAGAGCTACCTTGCACATGGTCGAGACTGGAATCCTGGCATAGTACTTTAGATAGATAGCTAAAGTGATCTTGTGATGTTAAGTTTGAACAAATTGGAATTTTGTATGTTCCGCTGCATATATTAATGAAATTTGATGTTCGAGAACTTGTGTTTCTGATGTCCAAATCCAACTGTGAGGTTTCCTAGAACAGGGCCTTACACAATGTTATGGCATCGCCATCTTGGACATGTTAACATTTAGGCTATAAACAAGTTGGTTAGAGAAAATCATGTTATAGGCGATGTCATAAACCAGTTGCCCATACCAAAATTGAATCAATCCTTCAATTATTACACATGGATTTGATTGGTTCTGTAAGTGTTTGAGTTTAGGACTTCATGCATATTGTTTGGTTATTACTGATGATTTTTCTAGATTTACATGGGTTTTCTTTATAGCACCAAAGGTTGAAATGCATCACATGCTAATAAAGTTCGACTATAGTGGAAAATCAGACTAAAAAAATAATCAAGTGCATTAGAAGTGATAATGGAATGGAATTTTGAAATCACATCTTGAATGAAATCTGAGATTTAAAGGGGATAGCAAGATAACTTAACGCAGCAGGAACTCCATAGCAAAATGGAGTTGCTGAAAGGCGAAATAGAATGTTGATTGAAGCAGCACAAACCATGCCTTCAGCAGCCAAACATCCTTCATTGTTTTGGACCGAGCCTGTTAATACTGGATGTTATGTTCAGAATCATGCCTTAATAAATAAACAACAAAATATGAATCCTTATGAAATATTCTTTAAACATAAACCTAAAGTCTAATATTTCAAAACATTTGGATGTTGTTGTACTTTGTTACACACATCAGATTTACAATCCAAATTTGACGAAAAAACTGATTATTGTTATTTTGTTAGATATTCGGCCAACAAAGTAGCATATAAGGTTTATAATAAAAGAGCTAATCAAATTATTGAGTCATTTGATATAGATTGATACGAATCTAACAAAATAGATGTAGGATCTTTAGACATACGTTCTTCTTCAACTGTATCAGCTGTTCAACCATCTTGTTCAAACTAGAAACAAGTTCCAAAATCTGATTTTATTCCAATTTGTCCAATTGTTGAACAAGCTCAATATGATTCTGATCCAAATTATTCTTCTACATAAGAGGCTCCAATTGATACAATTCAAGTTCAGTTTGAAGATTTCTTTGCTGATAATGACATCACTCAAGATGAACATATTGTACATCAACTAGATGGAGGGAATGGAATTGAAGAACTTGTTGACCACATGTTAAATTTAGACGAAGTTAATTCTGAAGATCTGATTCCTCAGTTGAGTATACATAAGCATCATTCGACTGAAGCAATCATTGGTCCATTATAGTAAGGAGTTTGCACTCGAAGTTAGTCAGGAGAAATCGTGCCAAAGAATGTAGAAATGGCTTTAAAAAGAATAGTTGGGTTGAGGCAATGCAAGATGAGTTAATGTAGTTTAAGAAGTTAGATGTTTAGTATTTATGTGAGCTTCCAAAAGATAAGCTGCCTATCGAAACAAAATGGATCTTTCGCAATAAGACGGATGCGAAATGTGTTATTGTTCGCAATAAGGCCAGACTTGTTGTCCAAGGATTCTATCAAGTTGAAGGTCTTGATTATGAAGAAGTCTATGCTCCAGTTGCAAGACTTGAAGCTATTCGTATATTTCTGGCATATGCTTCATTCACAAACTTCAAAGTTTATCAAATAGATGTAAAGCCTACATTTTTTAATGGTAAAATGAAAGAATAGACCTATGTTTATCAACCACCTAGTTTTGAGGATCCAGACCATCCCGACTATATATATAAGTTAGACGAAGCACTCTATGGGGTTACATCAAGCACCTCATTTAGGACTTCATGCATATTGTTTGGTTATTACTGATGATTTTTCTAGATTTACATGGGTTTTCTTTATAGCACCAAAGGTTGAAATGCAACACATGCTAATAAAGTTCATGACTATAGTGGAAAATCAGACAAATAAAATAATCAAGTGCATTAGAAGTGATAATGGAATGGAATTTTGAAATCACATCTTGAATGAAATCTGAGATTTAAAGGGGATAGCAAGATAACTTAACGCAGTAGGAACTCCATAGCAAAATGGAGTTGCTGAAAGGTGAAATAGAATGTTGATTGAAGCAGCACAAACCATGCCTTCAGCAGCCAAACATCCTTCATTCTTTTGGACCGAGCCTGTTAATACTGGATGTTATGTTCAGAATCATGCCTTAATAAATAAACAACAAAATATGAATCCTTATGAAATATTCTTTAAACATAAACTTAAAGTCTAATATTTCAAAACATTTGGATGTTGTTGTACTTTGTTACACACATCAGATTTACAATCCAAATTTGACGAAAAAGCTGATTATTGTTATTTTGTTAGATATTCGGCCAACAAAGTAGCATATAAGGTTTATAATAAAAGAACTAATCAAATTATTGAGTCATTTGATATAGATTGATACGAATCTAACAAAATAGATGTAGGATCTTTAGACATACGTTCTTCTTCAACTGTATCAGCTGTTCAACCATCTTGTTCAAACTAGAAACAAGTTCCAAAATCTGATTTTATTCCAATTAGTCCAATTGTTGAACAAGCTCAATATGATTCTGATCCAAATTATTCTTCTACACAAGAGGCTCCAATTGATACAATTCAAGTTCAGTTTGAAGATTTCTTTGCTGATAATGACATCACTCAAGATGAACATATTGTACATCAACTAGATGGAGGGAATGGAATTGAAGAACTTGTTGACCACATGTTAAATTTAGACGAAGTTAATTATGAAGATCTGATTCCTCAGTTGAGTATACATAAGCATCATTCGACTGAAGCAATCATTGGTCCATTATAGTAAGGAGTTTGCACTCGAAGTTAGTCAGGAGAAATCGTGCCAAAGAATGTAGAAATGGCTTTAAAAAAGAATAGTTGGGTTGAGGCAATGCAAGATGAGTTAATGTAGTTTAAGAAGTTAGATGTTTAGTATTTATGTGAGCTTCCAAAAGATAAGCTGCCTATCGAAACAAAATGGATCTTTCGCAATAAGACGGATGCGAAATGTGTTATTGTTCGCAATAAGGCCAGACTTGTTGTCCAAGGATTCTATCAAGTTGAAGGTCTTGATTATGAAGAAGTCTATGCTCTAGTTGCAAGACTTGAAGCTATTCGTATATTTCTGGCATATGCTTCATTCACAAACTTCAAAGTTTATCAAATAGATGTAAAGCCTACATTTTTTAATGGTAAAATGAAAGAATAGACCTATGTTTATCAACCACCTAGTTTTTAGGATCCAGACCATCCCGACTATATATATAAGTTAGACGAAGCACTCTATGGGGTTACATCAAGCACCTCGTGCTTGCTATGCTACTCTCATTGAACATTTGCTTGCAAATAGTTATACAAGAGGTGTTATTGATCAAACTCTATTACTAAGGAACCTTAGAAATAGATTCAAAACATTTGGATGTTGTTGATCAGATTCAAAATCCAAATTTGACAAAATAGCTGATTATAGTTATCTTGTTAGATATTCAGCCAACAAAGTAGCACATAGGGTTTATAATAAAAGAACTAATCAAATTATTGAGTCATTTGATATAGATTGGTACGAATCTAACAATATAGATGTAGGATCTTCAGACATACGTTCTTCTTCAACTGTATCAGCTGTTCAACCATCTAGTTCAAACATGAATCAAGTTCTTGATCTGATTTTATTCCAATTAGTCCAATTGTTGAACAAGCTCCACATGATTCTGATCCAAATTTTTCTTCTACACAAGAGGTTCCAATTGATACAATACAAGTTCAGTTTGAAGATTTATCTGCTCATAATGACATCACTCAAGAGGAACATATTGTACATCAACCAGATGGAGGGAATTGAATTGAAGAACCTGTTGGCCACATGTCAAATTTAGACAAAGTTATTTCTGAAGATCTGATTCAGTTGAGAATACATAAGGATCATCCGACTGAAGCAATCATTGTTCCGTTATCGTAAGGCATTTGCACTTGAAGTTAATAAGGAGCAATCGTGCCAAAGAATTTAGAAATGGCTTTGAAAAAGAATAGTTGGGTTAAGGCAATGCAAGATGAGTTAATGTTGTTTAAGAAGTTAGATGTTTGGTATTTATGTGAGCTTCCAAAAGTTAAGCTGCCTATCTGAACGAAATAGATCTTTTGCAATAAGATGGATGAGAAATGTGTTATTGTTTGCAATAAGACTAGACTTGTTGTACAAGGATTCTATCAAGTTGAAGGTCTTGATTATGAAGAAGTCCATGCTCCAGTTGCAAGACTTGAAACTATTCATGAATTTCTAGAATATGCTTCATTCATGAACTTCAAAGTTTATCAAATGGATGTAAAGCCTGCATTTTTGTATGGCGAAATGAAAGAGGTGACCTATGTTTGTCAACCGCCAGGTTTTGAGGATCCAGACCATCCCAACTATATCTATAAGTTAGACAAAGCACTCTATGTGTTACATCAAGCACCTCATGCTTGGTATGCTACTCTTACTGAACATTTACTTGCAAATAGTTATACAAGAGGTGCTATTTATCAAACTCCATTTCTAAGGAAGATTGGTGATGATCTTATTCTTGTCTAAATTTATGTTGGCTACATTATTTTTGGATCTACCAATGAAGATAAGTATAAGGAGTTTGAAGCGCCGATGAAAAAAAAGTTCGAGATGAGCTCTCTTGGAGAAATTTCGTTTTTCTTGGGTATTCAAGTTAAACAGGATGACCAGGGTATTCTGATACATCAAGAGAAATATGTTCATAGTATTCTAGACATATAAATATTTTAAGATTCCAATATTGTACAAAATCCAATATCATCTCGACCCATTTTATCTCCTGACCTCACGGGTGAAGACGTTGATCAACATTTGTATCGATCAATGATTGGATCCCTGATGTATCTCATTGCTAGCAGACCTGACATTATGTTTCCTATCTATCAGTATGCATGATATTAGAGTAATGCAAATGAATCTCAAATGAAAGTTGTCAAGCAGATTTTCAAGTATCTTAAATGCCAACTAAAACATGGACTTTGGTATCCTAGAAATTCTGAATTTAATTTATATGCTTATATTGACTATGATTAAAGTGGTTGTAATTTGGACAGGAAGTCAACAACAGGTGGGTGTCAATTACTTGGAAATATGTTGATTTAATGGCAAAGCAAAAAGCAGAACACTGTTTCCATATCCACTACAAAAGCTGAATACGTGGCTGCATCAAGCTGTTGTTCACAAATCGTTTGGATTCAACAACAACTTCTTGATTATGGTCTTAACATATACAACACCATATTTTGGTATGTTAATTCTACAGTTTTGAACATCGTGAATCCTATTCACCACTCAAAAATAAAACACATTGAAATCCGCATGCATTTTGATGAAAATTCGGGTTTTGAACTTAGAACACAAGAACAAAACAATGAATTCCCCCAAGGATCAATTTCAATCTCTAAAATTAACAACACTTGTTATAGAATCAATACTCATTAGTCATAGTATGGAAACCCATGATTAATGATATGATATCTATGTGTGTGTATGATTGTGTGTTTGTATGCTTGAATGCTTGAATGATAATAATAAACTGCTTGTTTGATTGATTGTTTAAAACTTACAAAGGATTAGGGTATGCTAATATTTATAACCTATACAATGATCTATGTACAGTTACAAAAATACCCTTATGTAAACAAAATACATATAATGCTAAGTCTATGAGTCTTCCGCTATGGATGATTAGCTCTCCACTGTGGATGATAAGATGTCCGCTATGGAAGTTAAACAACTTGTCTGCAGTGCCTTGGATGCTATCCGCTGTGAACACTTGTGTTTGTTTGTTGTTGTCCGCTGTGAAGTGTTCATACGTTGTGGATGAACACATGCTATGGACTGTTCATTAGATGTGGACTTGGGCATCCGCTATGTGTGTTTGTTCATTCGTTGTGGGCACTTGAACTTTGTTCTTCATCCGCTGCATCTTCTTGTTCATCCGCTGTGGATAAATCCTAAACCGCTTGGACACTTAAGCAAAAAATTCTTTAATCTATAAACCTGAAAATGAAATTTAAACTTAATTAGTGTATGTTATGAATGTTAATGATGTTTATGTGTTAGTTAATGATTGTTTGAATGCTAGAACACATTATGTTTGATTATGGCAAGCATTATCCTTTTATACACTTGTTGAGTCCAACAATACTCCCATTAAGGATGATGTTGCCAACCTTTAATATTTTCTTCTTACTGTTTTGTTTGTTAGTGATAATGTGTTTATTTACGTTTGATTTGAATGACTACATGATTAACTTATGATGTTTGATTGATTAGTTTCATGTATGATTGCATGATTGATTGATAAATTGTATGATTGCATGATTAACTGATTACACGTGGGTAATCAGATTACCTTGTATGTTCTGATTCATATATGTTTGCTTGTATGACTTGTTACTTTCATGATTGTTGTTATGTTTGATGATATGTATGATATGAATGATTGATGTCATGATTTGTTTGTTATGTATGTTATGTATGAATTGATGTTTTGATTGTTTGAGTGGTTAGATATGTATGATTATTGCTTTGCCTATTTGTTTGTTAGTGAACCTTTAAGAATGAGATGGACCAGCTTCATCTACACTCTTTTGCACTTTAGAGGTGGCTTTGAGAGATTCTTCAATATCTTTCTTTATGATCTGGTCTTTCTCAGCTTCATTCATTTGTTCAGGCAAAGGAGTAATTTTCAATGCATTGAAGTTGTTCACTATGTGTTTAGTGAAGTACTGAACTGCAATCTTCTGATCAACATCTTGAAGGTGATTGGAAGTTGCACCATCTGCTCCAGGGTGGTCTGATCTAGACTTTGAACTTCAATGTCGCTAACCAAAGTAGTCACAACATGATCACCCTTCAAAACTTCTAAATTGTTGTTCTCTGAGATCCTTAGGCTTATGATTCCTTTAATATGTTTCAGTGATTGATGATGTGTTTCTAATCTTTGCTTTAAGGCAGCATTCACATATATTGTGCCATGGATTCTCAACATGTGTATAAAATAACAGTAGTCACCCTTCCACAGCACATCTTCGATTGCAGGGAATGACTTTGTTTTCAGAAATGATACATATAATAATGTAGAAGTTTGATCTCAACAGGATCAAACAATCTGATGTCTGCAGCTTCTTTCCCTTCTAATTTTCTCTCTAACACCACTTCAAAATAGTTTTCATCATAATACCATCTTCTGATTGGGTGGTTGTACTGATACCATCATTCTTCTTAATAATCAACTTCAAATCTGATGGTCTTATTGGATATCCAACTCTCTCTAGCAGTTCACTATCTAGATGCTATGTTTGTTCTTCACTTGATTGTTTCTTTTTTCTAGTTGCTTGTTGTTCTCTTCTAAGTTTGGCAATGTGAAGTTTATATTCTCTATCAGCTTTTAGTTTCATCTCATGGTGTTGTCTATTCATGTACAATCTCATGATATGAAAGAAATCAGCACCTCTAGGATTATTTGTATGATTGACCATTCTCAGCTGCATCAGGTCTAATCTGTCTTCATAAGTCAATGATCCCAGTTGGAATATGTATGATATGTATTGGACAAGTCTAGATACTCTCTTGATAAGCACAACATCCCATATCTTATCATATTTCTACACTACTATCTTCCTTTCATCTGCTGAGGCTGTGAGTGTTATTCTATCATAGAGCTTCACAAAATTAGTATTCTCGTTGATCATCTCCCTCACTTCATTTCCTTCAGGCCATAGCCTGTGAGGCATGAACGGCCTAGGCTTCTCTATGTGATGAAGCTCGGGTGGAGCTTGATGATAAGTGGATAATGAAGCTGCGTGAGTCTAGTGACTTGTGGCTTCAAAGCACTTGTAAACGTGTTCTTATATATTTCCCTAGCAAGATCTTTCATTTGTGATAAAGATCTTTCAGCATATAACCTGTATGGCATTCTTGTATGACTCAACCAGCTTTTTACCTGGGAGTAGGTTATCTTCTCTATTTAAGAAAATGAACATGTTCATGAAAACTTACCGACTGCAAACGAATACAAACAAATATTCATGAACTAAATGAACACAAATGGGCTTCCACAACATAAATGAATACACATGATTATTTATTCTTATAGAATGAAATTCATATTTTTTATCACAAACATTACATATAATCCACCAAATATAAATAAATGGGTGACGTTGGCAGAGAGGTATAATAGAACTAGGGTTTTATATTTTAGAAATTAAAACCAATAAAATTAAAATATAAAATATAAAAACTTTTAAGTGAACAAATACGAACAAACAAAAATGAATATAGACAAACAAACATAATTAAACACGTTACCAGACATTGACGAATATAAACGAATGAATGCAACCTCATCTTTTAACTTAAAGAACAAAACTTTTTGTTCGTATTCGTTAATTTATAAAATGAACAAAAATAAATAAACTTTTCTCAAACAGTTTAGGAAATGTTCTCTAAATGTTCGGTTGCATCCCTATCAACCAAGGCAGAACCCATCGTTAACAACTCATTTAAATCAAAATTCCACATTTAAAAAAATTTACTTATGAACTCAAAGTACAAACTGCCAACCATACCTTAGTTGACACATATAGTAATACTAGTATTACGTCCCTTGCGTTGCAGCAGTAGGCGTTAAATCATACCAATTAGCACCAATGGCACACTCGCTCTAGTAATTATCAACACCGAAAAAGCTAGTATCAAAAAAGAAATTAAAAAAATACAAACAAACGATAAGTAGATGTTAATACGTTGACCACACATGTGAAACGTAATCATATAAAATAATAATTAAGTCGATCTAAAACAAACATATTGCGACGGAGTTATACACAAAAAAAGATAAACATAAAAGCGTTGAACCACGCAAGTATGGTATGACGTGTTAACACGCCAATTTTAAACTGAAACGTAAAATGAAAATTTTATAAAATATAAAAAGTATATGGACCAAAATTAAAAGTAAAAAGATATTGAAGTAATACTGTAAAACTATAATAGTATTGGATTTGAATAAAAAGTTAAAGATTAAAAAAAAAAAGACAAATGATGGATACAACCCACTAATATATATGATAAAACCCATGAGTCACACCAAAGTTAATAGTTAGTATATATAGTGTGTGAATCTGCGCTTTGCCACGGGTTGTTAAAATTTATAACACTTAGTATAATTTTGAAAAACAAATCATTAAAAATTATATTAAAAACTATATTTTGAAAAACAAATCATTTTAAAACGTTGATATAATTTAGCACATTACAACGACAAATTTTGATTTTATAAACCATCATATTTTTATGATTATAAGAGAAAAATCATATAAGATTCAGAAACTTGAACTAGTTTTGAAAGATTGTATATTTTTAGTTGATGACATGTATATTAATAAACATTATTACTTATTATTAAAATTATTTTTATTTTGTAAATAGCTATTATAATTACTTTAAATACTATAATATTAATATTAATATTAATATTATTATTGTTGTTGTTGTTCTTTTTGTTGTTGTTAACAAATTCAATGAATTCATATGATTAAAATAATTAAATTAAATCCAACATAATATTACCATATATGTGTCTTAAGGTTAAAATGAAATTACTATTTTGAAATCTTAAAATACTTTGTAAGTAGTATAGACAATATAAATATTCATTATTACTTTTTATATGTTATGTATAATGAATAGACTCACGTGATGCTAGGGTGCTACTAAAACTATTTCCCGACCAACATTAAATAATGATATTGTTTATTATTATTATTATTATTATTATTATTATTATTATTATTATTATTATTATTATTATTATTATTATTATTATTATTATTGTTGTTATTATTATTATTATTATTATTATTATTATTATTATTATAAATATTTAATATATAGTATTTAGTTAATAATATAATACTTAATTTGAATAGTTAAAATATAAATGAAAAATATAAATATAATGTTAACTTAAATTATTATAAATAAAATAATACTTAATATAGTAAATTAAATCATATGCATTAACTCATATATTAGTTAAAATAAATTTATTAAATGAGGGCAATTTTGAAAACTTGCAAAAAACACCTGTATCATATGATTAAATAGTTGTTTTAGGTGTATTATGAGAAATATAAAATTACCAATCTACCAATGGGTTTTGTATTGAATAGTAGTAGAGATTCATAACATAAATTTAGTTGTATATAAATAATATTAAACTAATTAAACACACACACGATGACCATAACAAGTGAAAGGAGAAGCAAGAAAGCAAGTGATGACCCCATCTGTTGAGACTTAAACACAAATGTCCATAGAGTTTTCAGTATACGGATGTAGTGAAATGTTGGTTCAATGATAGTAAATTCAAATGCTTCTGCTTATTATTAATAAACCTTTCAAATCAAATCGATAATTTAAAATTGACATAAATACAAATATGTCATTGCAGAAGATATATCATCAATCTTTTAAGATTCACTACATATGAAAACATGTTTAATGTGAATTATTTTGCCATGCACAACATTATTGTTATGAGCTATCACATCATATTAGTTTTTATATTTGATGGCTGTATTAATTGTATTATAAAAATGTTACATAAAGGGTTGTTCGCCTAATTCAACTTTCGTCGTATATGATTTGTGAAACGGTGTTGCTGACAACCCCAAACCAAGAAAATCATATTCGTTCATGAGGTTTTGAAGAAAAAATCAAATACAAATCTAGTTTACGTCTTTTGGTTGGAACTTTTGAGGCTGATAATTTGATATCCCATACTTACGTACTGTTAATAGATTATTATTGTGGTTTGTTTGCAAATATTGGTACTCAAATTCGTGTCAACATCCGTGGAGTTTGCTAGGAATTAAAAACACTTTTGACGCAACCTCTTTTGTCCGGTCTGACATGAATCTTTCTAACATGATCTAATTTTGGCGCACATCGCGAAAAATCCTTGCTATCTGATCTGCCACAAATCTTATCCTACCAAATTTTCAGTAAGTAGTATTCCCAATAGTCTGAGAGTTTATTCATTATGTTTTTGTGGGTGGTATGTGTATGATTAAGTGTATAATAATATGCAGATAAATAGAATTGAAACAGACATTTCGTGTTTATCAAAGATGTCATGATTAGTCCATTGATGAATAAATGCTAGCCGGGTCTTGTGGTGGTCGTTTTGCGAATCAATCCTAAGGAAAGTATAGTTAATAGAGGTTACAACATTAAAAATATATTTTGATGATAAAAAATTACAGTTTTGTTTTGTCTTCCTAGTATTTAGAAAATTACACATTCCGTGCTTAATGTTCATCGCAACAAAAATCATTCTTTACGTTTAAGGTTTTCCATAAATTTTATATTTTTACTAACCATTATGAAAAATTCAGTTAAACGTATGTTGAATGACATCCATTCAACTAAAAAACTAAAGAAAACAAAAAACCTTAAAACCTCAACCCCAAAAAACACTTAAAATGTGATCTTTAACATCATTACAATAATCAATGATGTTGGATTCAACACATCACTGTATCATCTTGTTCCATCGCTTTTGATCTAGAAATCCAAAACGAATCAATGATTTCTTGATCCAATCTCTTCAAAAAATGATAATACAAGAGGGGTCAAATTTGTTCACCATTCACAATTGGGGTCATCGTTATTGTGAATAGCGATATCTTCCTAAATATGTAGGCTCACTACAGATGGTTTAGATATGTCAAGTGGAGTTATAAGATGTTACACGTAAATTGGATGTTAAAAAGAAATATTATATGTTATTTCTAGCAATGGGTTATAACGTCGCCCGACAGAAAAGTGACGTGTGCCGTGGTTAGTAAGTTCTATATACACAAGTAAACAAGAAACAAACAAATCCAAAGCCTGGGTTTCACAAGCCGTGTCGACTAAAGGGCAAAACACGCCCTACCAAATTGTCCAAGTCCAAACAACCAACACAAAACATGTCCACTAACTAAATTAAAGTACCAAAAATCCAAATGTCTAAACCGAGCCCAAAACAAGGTCTTCTCCTAGCATATCCATATGACTCCAAGACATAAAATTTAATTATTTTATTACCAAAATATAAATACTTGATTACAACTTGCATAGAATTATCATTCACACAAGAATTCATTCCCGACTAATGTTGGTTCTATCTAGCATATTAACAACCGCGAGTGGGGGTGTTAATCCAATAATACTACAGGTACCTCTCCGTAGGCTCAATCCAAAAGTTAAATAGTTGTGAAATAAAGTAAACAACAGAATTCCCATGCACATTTAGATTACAACTTGCAACATAAACAACACAACAGTCTAAAAAGTGTATGAAAACTTCTCACAACATAATATGTTTTTTAGCATTCTTTTACCCTAGTAGAAAGTATTTAAAAAGAAGCTACGAAACTCACCTTGATTAGTATGCGATAGATGTATGTCACACCCCGACCAATGGCGCAAACCTCAGGGCGGACGAAGGAGAGTCAATTGTTCATAGCACATGAAATTTAAAGCGTTGTAATAATATTGAATGTAAATTTCATAACATAAAGTAGTCAAATATTGTTTTATAACCAAGCATATTTTCAAGGAAACATAAGTTTTCTTATTATCTTAGTTTTCAATATCATAGTTTCCAAGTGTTCTTATAATCCCACCTAAGCAAATTTTTCTGAAATCACATGAAAAATAATATAGTCAACTAAATAATTAGTGATTGAGTAAATACAGGTTTGCATAAATATTATATAGAATAATATGATTGTAATAATTCAATTCTCATAACATGTTAAGACTTATAAGGTAAATATTAAACATATAAGACAAATAATAAACAATCAAACCTAATGATTGAATTGACTCGATCCTTAGATGGAGTCTTAATGAATAAGGCACATGTGTGAATCCGGTTTCAATCACCCCCGAGTAATCAAATGGGCCAAGCTAATATGTAACAACCCAATTACCGTATCAGATATTGTTCGATTTGGTATCAGCATGCCTTTATGCACCCTCCCCTCATGGTTTTAAAGCACATCTGATAGGGAAGGTATCCAGCTCCATATAAGAAAGCTTTCATTCACCTTCCCAATCAATGTGTGATGTTACATCCTCCCCCACTTGGGAGACATCATCATCACTTGTACAACGGTCTGGCCCTTGGCTCTGATACCATTTGCACAAAGATCTGTTTACCTTATCTCTTAGTGATCTGATATCTACAATCAAATCTTATTAAATGGATGACAAACAAAGAGCTACAAATGACTTAAACATAATGGGAGCTAACGCAACTACTTTGTATGCTAAGAGGGCAAGTAATCCTAATTACTATGTGAGCTACTCACAACTATGTCAGCTATAATAGTCATCAAACACTGTCATTCCTACTATCAAAGAAACATACGTCCCTCATTTCCAAGTCCCTAATCCAAATCAATTCACTCCCATACAGACTCAGGATATATCCTCTCAACCATATACTCATTCCTACACATCCATTAAGCCTTCAAATCATACTCAACAAGCTATTGTTGCCAGCTCCAACAAACCATTCAGATTGCTGAGGAACATCTTGCTTTGTTTACAACATTCATGTCTAGCTATAAATCATTTATGGCTGGAAGATTGAGTGCACCAAACATTCTTGTTGATGACTGCATCATGTTAACCCAAATGATGTTGAAGAGAAAGACATTAAATAACAAATGGCAATGGTGGTGTATAGGGCAAAGAACTTTGCAAGATGAACGGGTTAGAAAATGTTTAGGATAAACAAATCTATTAAGATTGGGTTGACAAGATGAATTTGAGATGCTATAAGTGTGACAAACATAGGCATTTTGCTAAGGAATGCACATAATCAAAGACAAATCAGAATGACGGTGGTAAGAAAATGGTGACAGTTGAGGTTGAAACCAAAAGTGATAAGGCCAGTTCTTCTAACAATAAGGGTTTAGTATCTCAGACTAATAGAGATTATGATTGGTTGGATCAAATGGAGATATTGGATTTCAAGCGTTGTAATAATATTGAATGTAAATTTCATAACATAAAGTAGTCAAATATAGTTTTATAACCAAGCATATTTTCAAGGAAACATAAATTTTCTTGTTATCTTAGTTTTCAATATCCAAGTTTGCAAGTGTTCTTGTAATCCCACCTAAGAAAAATTTTCTGAAATCATATGAAAAATAATATAGTCAGCTAAATAATTAGTGATTGAGTAAATACAGGTTTGCATATATATTATATTGAATAATATGATTGTAATAATTCAATTCTCATGACATATAAAGACTTATAAGGAAAATATGAAACATATAAGACAAACAATAAACAATCAAACCTAATGATTAAATTGACTCGATCATTAGATGGAGTATTAATGAATAAGGCACATGTGTGAATCCGGTATCAATCACCCCCGAGTAATCAAATGGGCCAAGCTAATATGTAACAACCCAATTACCGTATCAGATATTGTTCGATTTGGTATCGGTATGCCCTTATGCACCCATCCCTCATGGTTTTAAACGCATCTGATAGGGAAGGTATCTGATACCATTTGTAACAGCCCACTTGGGAGATAAGAAAGCTTTCATTCCCCTTTCCAACCAATCTGTGATGTTACATCCTCCCCCACTTGGGAGATATCATCGTCACTTGCACCACGGTCTGGCCCTTGGCTCTGATACCATTTGTAACAGCCCAAGTACCGTACTAGATATTGTCTACTTTGATGTAACATGGCACATCGATTGGGAAGGGGAATGAAAGCTTTCTTATATGGAGCTGGACTCCTTTTCTATAAGACACGTTTTATAACCAAGAGGGGTGGGCGCCTACGTGTGTTGCTGCTAAATTAAACAATATCTATTACATTACTTGGGCTATTATATATGGTATCTGAGCCAGGGCCAGACCGGTATGCTAGTGAAGACATTAAGCTATGATGGGGGTAGAGATGTAATTCCCATATTGGTAGGGGGAACGAAGCTTTTCTTATAAGGGGGTGGAAATTGTAGATGTGGAACCTAAATGATCGGGAAATCAAAAGAAAATATTGAAGATCACGTATAGTCGCGCGAGAACTTTTGATCCACGTGAGAAGTTAGTTCTCGCGTGAGACCTTTTGGTTTAGTATAAATATGTTGCTTTAGTTGTCTTTGTAAGTAATCCTAATATTGAGCTAAGGTTTTGTAATCTTACATCAGAGAGCAATACAACTGAAGTTTATTTACATGTTTGTTGCTTGATTCTACTTGGTATCTTACGTTTTATCATTTTTTGTAAATTACTTTTTATCATTACGTTTTGGTTTAGTATAAATATGTTGCTTTGTAAATTACATTTTATATTTACATGTAATTACCTTTTGGTTTAGTATAAATATGTTGCGTTAGTTATCTTACGTTTTATCATTCTACTTCATATCTTACATCTTTGTAATTACATTTCCGTGAGTGAATACATTCCGCATATTTCTCACGAGATTGATCTGTATTGAAATTCAAGGTCCTTACAATTGATATCAGAGCCATGAGTGTTTTAGATTGATTGGATTAGAATTTGAAGCATTTTGAAGAGTTTTTGAGCTACATATTTGATTTCTTCTCGAAAATTGCGTTGGTTTCTGCTTTTGTGTTGAATTCGATGGTGTTTATGATCTGTAACAAGCAAAACAAGTTCATTTGAAGAAATTAAAGATGATTTCATGGTTTAATTGTACTTAACTGATTCAATTAGAGACAATTCGGATCAAATTTGAACTTGATTCATTAATTTGAAGCTTAGTCACTTAATGTTCGACAAATTGGTGATCAGATTGAGGTTGAAAACATCAAAATGACACTGAAGTAATTGTGCAAAAAATCACTAACCGCAAACGAAAAGTTATATTTTCATGCGAGAACTCAAGAATTCGCAAAAGTTTGTTACAAAAATATTTCATTCGCGCGAGAACATCAACCTTTTGCAAAAGTTTGTTAATATCACTTCAGCGACAAGTTCCTTCGAAAATACCACGCAAAAAGTTTCAAAGTTCTTGTTATGCGTGAGAACTTCAGTTTTCCAAGAATCTTTGAAAAAGTTTGAGTTCTGGTTTTCAAACAATTGAAAATTTGAAGAATCTTACCGCTATGCTAAACCTTGAAAATGAGATTGCTACAAACACCAAACCTCAGAGACTTCTAAGTGAAGATGATTATCCGGATTGGGTTTACCATTTTGAGAACTATGTCATTTACATCAAACCAAGGATGAAATGTGGACTGTATATTCCTGTGTATTCAAATGACGAAGGGGAATCGGTTCCAAAACCTGAACATTTGTAGGATGTGGAAGACATGAAAAAAGTTGAACTTGACAATAAAGTTTATGCTACAATCACTATGGCTTTGACTGTTGAAATTTCTCAAAAATCTAAAAAATTCAAAGGAGCCAAAGTGTTATGGGATTCCATGGAAGAATAGATTAGGGAAAACATAGATATGAGAGAAGTCGAAAAGATATGTAGAATCAAGAATTCAACATGTTCAATCATATGATTGGGGAAACATTGGAAGCACAATGTCAAGATTTGTAAAACTGATCACAAAGGTGAAAAGTGAAGGAATAACATTGGAGAATATAGTTGTTAACAAGAAGCTATTAAACTCATTACCTTACAGTTGGAACAACAACAACACTACCATCAAGAGAACTAAAGATTTGTTTACCTTATCTCTCAGTGATCTGATTTCTACAATCAATCTTATTAGATGGATGACAAACAAAAAGCTAAAAATCACTTAAACGCAATGGGAGCTAAAGCAACTACTTTGTATCCTAAGATTTCAAGCAATCCTAATTACTATGTGAGCTACTCACAACTATGTCAGCCACAATAGTCAGCAAACATTGTCATTCCTACTATCAAAGAAACATACGTCCCTCGTTTCCAAGTCCCTAATCCAAATCAATTCACTCCCATGCAGACTCAGCATATATCCTCTTAGCCATATACTCATTCCTACACATCCATTAAGCCTTCAAATCATACTCAACAAGCTTCTATTGCCAGCTCCAACAAACCATTCAGATTGCTAAAGAACATCTTGCTTTGTTTACAATATTCATGTCTAGCTATGAATCATTTATGGCTGGAAGATTGAGTGCACCAAACATTTTGGTTGATGACTACAGCAAGTTAACCCAAATGATGTTGAATATAATGACATTAAATACCAAACGGCAATGGTGGTGTACAGGGCAAAGAACTTTACAAGACGAAAGGGTTAGAAAATGTTTGGGATAAACAAATCTAGTAAGATTGGGGTTGACAAGATGAATTTGAGATGCTATAAGTGTGACAAACCTAGGAAATTTGCTAAGGAATGCACAGAATCAAAGAAAAATCAGAATGACAGTGTTAAGAAAATGGTGACAGTTGAGGTTGAAGCCAAAAGTGATAAGGCCAGTTCTTCAAACAACAAAGGTCTAGTATCTCAGACTAATAGAGATTATGACTGGTTGGATCAAATGGAGATATTAGATCTCAAGCTATCCATAGCTTTGTTGGCAGAGATAAAAGTTAGTGAAGAAGAAGTTGAAGAAAACTTATTTGCAGAATTTGTATCGAGTGACATGCTTGAGGGAGTTTTTGCTAAAGCTGAGCCGAAAAAGGATGATGAGAATGTTATTACTAAGCCTGCTGTTGAGACTACTCCAGCACAAGTAATGAAGACTGAAGTTGTTAAAGATGGAATTGAAGAAAATGCTGATGAGAATACTCCAGCTACTTAAGAGAAGGAATGCTTACATTCCATTGCTGTTGAGAAGACGCAAGCACCTACTCATACTCAAGTTGATAATGTTGTCGAGATCACTCCAGCAACTGCAGCAGGAATGGAAATTTGTGAGAAAAGGGAAGTAATGAAAGCTTTTATGGTGAAGAATGTGCATGAAGAAACCTCATAGTCAGCAGTAAAAAATGAGATATATAACGATCTATGTTCAAATTCTTATGTTGAAAAGGTTCAAAGATATAGAGTTCATAACGAGTACTTCATCTTAGAAGTTGATAAACTTCAACATCAAGCTCGAAAATATAAACTTCAAAATTGCACCACCAATTAATCATTATTATACATGTTTACCTTCATCAGTCATTACAACTAATGAAGATATGAACTATGATTTGGGATTTGAACCAAATTGTGACTTAAAATCTTCAGTTAATATTTCTTTGACTGTTGATCCAATCACAAAAACAAAAATTAAACATATTGATGTTAACATTTTTACAGAAAGTGTGAAGATAGATGGTTTGGTTGAAGATTGGCAATATGATGATGAAATTGATTTTCTAGATAATGATAATTAAAATTTAACCGAAAAATCATCTTGTAAATCATCAGTATCGATCAATAAAAAGTCTAATGTTTCTGTTTCTACATCTGATTGTTCAAATGTGTAAAACAAACAAAAGAAATTAAAAGCAAAAAACATCCATAAAGGTGATAAAATAAAACAATTACAACATCATTATCTGAGTTGAAAATTAATTTCAAGAACATGTTTGTTTCAAAAGACAATATAGATAAGGAAGATTATATTTTAAAAGAAACAAATGCTTGCTTCTTTAAAAATAAAATTAATAATGATGCTAACCCTATGAAACAAGGTGTGTGTAGATCAGGTGTCATGAAAACTGGTCCACTTCCAATGACTATGTCTCAAAAGGTTAAAGCTACAATGCATGCCTCATCGGCCTTAATAAATAATCAACCGATAAAGAAAATTACCTCTGTTCTTTCGGATTCAGCTAGGAATGTTTTTTATGAAAGGAAGAAACAAGAGACTATTAAAGAATCACAAGGCCAAAGTAATACTAAAGCCAGATTCTATGATAACTTTGATGGTTATCATAAATAGTTCGAGGGAAATACATGAATGCATAATGAGTATCATAAACCGTGTTGTTATGTTTGTGGAAAGTCATATCATATGGCTAGAAATTGCATTCATCAACATCAATCAACAAGCAAACAACACTTTCATAATTCTCTTTCATATAATAGAAAACAACTTTTTGTAAAGGCAAGGTTTAACAAAAATTAAAATTATTCAAACCTTTTTGTTGCTAAACAAAATGTTTTGATGAAAACTATCTTGGAAAAAGGGAATAAACTAAGAAATCTCAAAGTGTTGATGAAAGCAATTTCAATCACATGAAAAATACGTTGAAGAACATTGTCACAAAATTGACAAAGCCAATTCAAAAATAGAAACTCAAGGACAAAAATATTGAATCTAAAATCATTAATGACTATGTTGCAGGACCGGTTAAGGTCATGCAACAGTTTCATAAGGTTGGAGAGATCAAACACTTAACATATCAAATAGGGAACCGGTAAATGAAATAAAGAACAAAAGTAAAGAACACAAGCAGAACAGAAGTAATGGTTTTCATGAATAATGTATATTGCTCTCAAGTGTTTTACAATTGTTACCAGGCTTAGTCCTAAGGACTGGTACATGAGACATGTTATAGTACATCCTACAGTCGGCCATACTTTAAAGGCCAGCTAGAACCCTAATCTAGACAACAAGATCAATGTAAAGTCAAAAGGCAGATTGCCTTTAGACTAGTGACTATTACATGCCATAACTCACATCCAAATCTATTCCAAAAAGGTAAAAGTACAAGGGTATAAAGTTACAGACTCTAAGACCTTAATCTACAGTTGAAAAAAGTACAAAGATATCACCAACTTGTATAAGTTAGTGAGTCTTTAGAAATGGCAACAGAAAGTGGTTCAGCTTTTGTCAAAAGCATGTCAGAGAAAACATGTCTTCTCTGTACTTGGAAGAAATCAGTCTCTTGGCTTTGAAAGACTTTGTCTTGAAGCTTCGGAAGACCTCATCTTTGGCTTTGGAAGAATTGGTCTTTGGCTTCGGAAGATTTGACACTTAATGAATTTCTTTGTGCTTTGTCAAATCTTTCGAAGTAACTTCCTTTGTAATTTAGAATGCTTTTCTGAGAGTAATTTGGTTTGCATCAGCCTCTATGGTAACTCTTACATATGTATTCAATGATAAAAGATATATGATTTTGAAGTCTGTGACGTATTTTGATGAAAATAATGTTCTCAAGTCAACAATTGCTTGGGTTCCTAAACTTGATTAAATTTTTTCATATATGTAGGAACAACCAAGACAAGTCATTAACAGCATATGGCATGTTGATGGCGGTTGTTCTAGGCACATGACCGGTAACATATCACTGTTAAACAATGTTCAACACTATAAAGGTGGGTATGTTATTTTTTGTAAGGCCCCGTTCCCGGAGACCCCACAGTTGGACATTCATAGCATCATTCATTATTAAAAACACCTTAAATCACATTATTATAAGAAAACAATCGCAGCGGAATAATTTAACCAAAAACTATTTTTTGCATTAATGATTACTTTTGCCAAATAATACATCGTTGTTAGAGTTACAAAAGAATATTTAGTTGCATTACAAGGCAAAAATATCATAATTGCATAAATGGATGCCAGTCTCCATTCACCAAGTAGCTTTAGCTGTGCCATCCTCAGCAACATCCTTACCTGCCAACTGATATACATATAAAAAGTCAGCATTGCTGAGTGAGTCCTAGTTTAATAATATAGAAAATATACTTTGGTAAACTTCACATGGTGATCATTCATCATCATACATAATCAATCATTAAGAGATTCTTTATCAATCTTTCTTTCATTATCTTTCACTTTTATTAACTAGGATCGCTCAAAGAAAGAGCCTACATTGTTAGTTGGCAACAGATGCCGAACCCTTGTCGGTACACATTTATAAGTGGTAGCTAACCCCCGACAGTTGATCCACACTGCTAGGCATGAAGCCTGCTCATGAACTTGGATCCCATTAGTTTATTGGTCAATCACAAGGATTAGACCCCGGATGTGCCTTTCTTGGGATGAAACAGCCACACATCAGTTGAGCTAACAACAACATCGTCGTGAACCTCCGTTGGAAAAGCTTGCAAGGCTTTTCACCTTTTGTTAGGGCCCTGGGTAACATTTATTATGTTTGACTGTCCTTATTTTATTCCTTTGTGTCCTCTTATTATGAATAATACTTTTCTAATATTATTACCTTAAAACCACATATCATGAAACAGTAATAATTTTCCATAGCAAGCAGCCCATAAGAAGGTAAATAAAACATTAGAAACATAGGACAAGAATAAACACCCATTAAACATAAGCTCTTAACACTTGAACTCTATTTCCAAAATCTACAAAAAACTCCTAAGTATTCACAGCGCATGAGTAACTTATATAGCGGATGGCTTAAAGTACTAAGTATCCACAGCGGACAACCTAAGTCTACAGTGGACAGCCAAGATCCACAGCGGATGAATAACACACTAAGTGTTCACAGAGGATGAACATAGTCCAATACGGATGAATAACATCGACAGCGGATAACTAAAAGTCTACAGCGGATGAAATAAGTACACAGCGGATATCCAATGTCGACGTACAAATTTTTCTAATGGTTCGCAGTGGACAGTGTCCACAGTAGATAACCAACATCCACAGCGGACAACTAAAAACTCCTCAAGTGTCCACAGCAGACATGTAAGCCCACAGCGGACGTCCTACATTTCTAAGTGTCCACAGCGGACACACAATGTCCACAGCGGATGACCATCATCCACAGCGGACACTTGTTCAATACCTGCGATGCAACTTAAGAAGTTTTCCAATCTCAAACATCATTCCAGCCTGAACTTAACATAGATCTAACATGTTACAAGCTTAAAGCATAACAAATATCATCACAACATCATAGAAATCACTTAAAACCAACATATATCAAACACAACCGTACACCATGTAAAACTCATAGTTAGTTAGTAAAAACAGCAGTTATAATGCATATCAGCCCCAAAACAAGTAGAAAACATGTAAAAAAGGGGATCTAGAACTCACCTCTGAGCAGCTTTTGAGTGAAACACCACAACCCGAGAGCTAACAAGAATATCTGACACCTAAACACATAAAACAAACAACCAACACAAGAAAACACATAAAAATAGGTTCATATGCCCGAACCCAGCAGGAAAATCGAGAAGAAATCTTTTAGAAATCTCACCTTTCGAAGAACTTGAGCTTTCTCTCTCTAAAACCGGATGGGGTTTTCTTTTCCAAGCTTTCAGCCAAATTGTGCATGAGGGAGAGAGTCATGGGCGGCCTTACCTTATTTTTGAAACCCATTATGGGTAAGTTTACCTTTTGTACACCTTCACCTCTTAACCTTTTGGATATTTATATTTTCTTCTTTACTTTTCTTTTCTTTGAATTTTTCGGGTGTACAAGTCTACCCCCCTTATATAGGTTTCGTCCCCGAAACCTGTCATTCCTTAAAGAGGCCTGGGTTGAGCCGTCTCATTTCTTCCTTTGACTCCCAAGTGGTTTCTGATCCCTTACGATGTTTCCATTGCACTTTTACTTGGCCAATCACTTTATTCCTTAACCGTTTCTCCTTTCGATCCAATATAGCCACCGGTTGTTCCACATAATTCAACCTTTCATCAACCTCAATGTCCGTAAGAGGAATAACAACTTCACTTTCTGCCAAGCACTTTCGTAAGTGAGATACATGGAATGTAGGATGAATTCCATGCAGTTCATCAGGAAATTCCAGCCTGTATGCCATTTCACCAACTCTGGCAATGATTTTGAATGGCCCAATATACCTAGGGCTCAACTTTCCTCGCTTGCAGAACCTGATAATCCCTTTCCAAGGAGATACCTTCAACATCACCTTATCTCCCACTTGGAATTCAATTGGCCACCTTCTTTTATCAGCATAGGACTTTTTCCAGTCCCTTGCTGCCTTCATTAAGGCCTTGATCCTCTCCAACTTCTCTGACGTGGCTTTAATGACCTCGATGCCTCCCAACTCTTTCTGTTCGATGTCAACCCAACACACCGGGGTTTTGCATCTTCGCCCGTAAAGCATTTCGAATGGTGGCATGCCTATACTGGCATGATAACTATTGTTGTAGGAGAACTCTACCAACGGTAGGTGTTCATCCCAACTTCCACCAAAGTCAATAATACATGCCCGGAGCATATCCTCTAAGGTCTGAATGGTCCGTTCTGATTGACCGTCTGTCTAAGGGTGATAAGCCATGCTAATGTGTACCTCGTCCCCATCGCATCATGAAATTTCTTCCAGAACTTGGACGTGAACCGGGTGTCCCTATCAGAAACAATAGACACCAGCACGCCATGATGAGTTACGATCCTTGATGAATAGCTCCGCCAACCTTTCCGACGAGTAAGTCTCTCTGATTGGCAAAAAGTGTGCACTCTTCATCAGGCGGTCTACGATCACCCAAATGGTATCACATCCTCTCGCAGTCCGAGGCAACTTTGTGATAAAGTCCATGGTGATGTGTTCCTACTTCCATTCGGGTATATCCAAAGGTTGGATCTTCCCATATGGTTTCTGATGTTCCGCCTTCACTTGTAAACAGGTCAGGTACTTACTCACGTACTCCACCATGTCACGCTTCATCCCTGGCCACCAATAATCCTTCTTCAGATCATGATACATTTTTGTAGCACCAGGATGGATGGAATACCATGTTTTGTGAGCCTCATCCTTGATCCTTCCCCCCAGCTCCCCATAACGAGGAATCCACATCCGCCCGAAATGGGTTTTAACGCCAAGGGTGTTCTCCCCTAAATCTACCGCCTGCCCCTTCATTCGTTCAGAGTTGATCCTATTATCCTTTAATGCCTCATCTTGGAATTCCCTGATTTGACCCATAACATCCGGCGTTACAACCAGCTGGTAAGCCTTCACCCTAATCGGTTTCGGCCTCTCCTTTCGACTGAGGGCATCGGCAACGACATTCACCTTACCTAGATGATAGTGAATTTCGCAGTCGTAATCCTTGATCAACTCTAACCATCGTCTTTGTCTCATGTTAAGATCCTTTTGCTCAAAGAAGTACTTTAAGCTTTTGTGGTCGATGAAAATGGTGCACTTCGACCAGTACAGGTAGTGCCTTCAAATCTTCAATGCGAAGACCACAGCCGCCAACTCCAAATCATGAGTAGGATAGTTAGCCTCATGGATCTTCAATTGTCGGGATGCATAGGCTATAAGCTTTCCTCGTTGCATCAGCACACAACCTAAACCCAAATACGAAGCATCTGAATACCACCAAGTCTTCATTCCCTTTAGGCAACGTCAAGACGGGTGCTTGGGTTAACCTCATCTTCAACTCTTGAAACGCACTCTCCTGCTCAGAACCCCATTCAAACTTTACATCCTTGCGAGTCAGCTTCGTTAATGGGCTGAAATAGCCACACATCAGTTGAGCTAACGACAACATCGTCGTGAACCTCCGTTGGAAAAGCTTGCAAGGCTTTTCACCTTTTTTTAGGGCCCTGGGGTAACATTTAATATGTTTCATTGTCCTTCTTTTATTTCTTTGTGTCCTCTTATTATGAATAATACTTTTATAATATTATTACCTTAAAACAACATATCATGAAACAGTAATAAATTTCCATAGCAAGCAGCCCATAAGAAGGTAAATAAAACATTAGAAACATAGGACAAGCATAAACACCCATTAAACATAAGTTCTTAACACTTGAAATCTATTTCAAAAATCTCTAAAAAACTCCTAAGTGTTCATAGCGCATGAGTAACTTATACAACAGACGGATTAAAGTACTAAGTATCCAGAGTGGACAACTTAAGCCTACAGCGGACTTCCAAGATCCACAGCGGATGAATAAAACACTAAGTGTCATAGCGGATAAACATAGTCCAATGCGGATGAATAACATCCACAGCGAATAACTAAAAGTGTACAGCTGATGAAATAAGTACACAACAGATATCCAACGTCCACAGCAGACGTACAAATTTTTCTAAGGGTTCAAAGCGGACAGTGTCCACAACGGATAACCAACATCCACAGTGGACAACTAAAAACTCCTCAAGTGTCCACAGCGGACATCCTACATTTCTAAGTGTCCACAGCGGACACTTGTTCAATACATGCGATGCAACTTAAGAAGTTTTCCAATCTCAAACATCATTCCAGCCTGAACTTAACATAGATCTAACATGTTACAAGCTTAAAGCATAACAAACATCATCACAACATCGTAGAAATCACTTAAAACTAACATATATCAAACACAACCGTACACCATGTAAAACTCATTGCTAGTTAGGAAAAACAGCAATTATAATGCATATCAGCCCCAAAACAAGTAGAAAACATGTAAAAGAGGGGATATAGAACTCACCTCTCAGCGGCTTTCGTGTGAAACACCACAACCCAAGAGCTAACAAGAATATCTGACACCTAAACACATAAAACAAACAACCAACACAAGAAAACACATAAAAATATGTTCATTAGCCCGAACCCAACAGGAAAATCGAGAAGAAATCTTCAGGAAATGTCACCTTTCTAAGAACTTGAGCTTTCTCTCTCTAAAACCGGATGGGTTTTCTTTTCCAAGCTTTTAGCCGAATTGTGCATGAGAGAGAGAGTCATGGGCGGCCTTACCACCTTTTTGAAACCCATTATGAGTAAGTTTACCTTTTGTACACCTTCACCCCTTAACCTTTTGGATATTTATCATTTCTTCTTTACTTTTCTTTTCTTTGAATTTTTCGGGTGTTACATTTTTGTTGGGGATAAAAGAGGTAAAATTATAAATAAAGGTATAGTGTCTAACGGTGTGTTAAGCTTTGAAGATGTAAGTTTGTTGAAAAACAAAAACACAATTTGTTAAGTGTTTGTCAAAATTATGACAAACAATATTCAACACATTTCATTGATAAAGAATTCTAACTTTAAAACCTGGTTTTGTAATAACTAATGAATGGGTCTTATTAAGAACTCCGAGAGACAAAGACACATATTTGTTAGATATGAATGGTTCACATTCTTTTGTAATAGCATCTTGTTTATTACCAAAAGCCTCAGAAAGTGATCCAATGTTATGCCATCGCCATCTTGGACATGTTAACACTAAGACTATGGACAAGTTGGTTAGAGGAAATCATGTTGTAGGCGATGTCATAAACCAGTTGCCCAAACCAAAATTTAATAAATCCTTCAATTATTACACATGGATTTGTTTGGTTCTATAAGTATTTGCGTTTAGGACTTCGTGCATATTGTTTGGTTATTACTGATGATTTTTCCTGTTTTACTTGGGTTTTCTTTATAGCAACAAAGGATGAAATGCATCACAGGCTAATAAAGTTCATGGCTCTAGTGGAAAATCAGACTGATAAAACAATCAAGTACATTAGAATTAATAAAAAAACGGAATTTTGCAATCATATCTTGAATGAATTATGTGATTCATAGGGGATAGCAAGATAATTTACTACAGCTGGAACTCTATAGCAAAATGGAGTTGCTGAAAGGAGAAATAGAACGTTGATTGAAGCAGCTCAAACCATGTTATAAGCAGCCTAACATCCATCATTCTTTTGGGCTGAGCCTATTAATACTGCATGTGATGTTCAGAATCATGTCTTAATAAATAAACAACAAAATATGAATCCTTATGAAATATTCTTTAAACATAAACTCAAAGTCAAATATTTCAAAACATTTGGATGTTGTTGTATTTTGTTACACACATCAGATTCAAAATCCAAATTTGACGAAAAAGCTGATTATTGTTATTTTGTTAGATATTCGGCCAACAAAGTATCATACAGGGTTTATAATAAAAGAACTAACCAAATTATTGAGTCATTTGATATAAATTGGTACGAATCTAACAAAATAGATGTAGGATCTTCAGACATAGGTTCTACTTCAACTGTATCAGGTGTTCAACCCATCTAGTTTAAAGTTGAATTAAGTTCTTGAATCTGATTTTGTTCCAGTTAGTCTAATTATTAAACAATCTCCACATGATTCTGATCCAAATTCTTCTTCTACACAAGGGGTTATAATTGATACAATTCAAGTTCAGATTGAAGATTTATCTGCTGATAATGACATCGCTCAAGAGGAACATATTATACATTAACCAGATGGAGGGAATGGAATTGAAGAACCTGATGGCCACATGTCAAATTTAGACAAAGTTATTTCTGAAGATCTGATTCCTTAGTTGAGAATACATAAGGATCATCCTACTGAAGCACTCATTGGTCCATTATTGTAAGGCGTTCGCACTCGAAGTTAATCAGGAGCAATCTTGGTAAAGAATGTAGAAGTGGCTTTGAAAAAGAATAGTTGGGTTGAGGCAATGCAAGATGAGTTAATGTAGTTTAAGAAGTTAGATGTTTGGTATTTATATGACCTTCCAAATGATAAGCTATCTATCAGAACAAAATGGATCTTTCATAATAAGACAGATGAGAAATATGTTATTGTTCATAATAAGGCCAGACCTGTTGTACAAGGATTCTATAAAGTTGAAGGTCTTGATTATGAAGAAGTCTATGCTCCAGTTGCAAGACTTGAAGCTATTTGTATATTTCTAGCGTATGCTTCATTCATGAACTTCAAAGTTTATCAAATGGATGTAAAGCCTGCATTTTTTATGGTCAAATGAAAGAAGAGACCTATGTTTGTCAACCACCTGGTTTTGAGGATCCAGACCATCCTAACTATATCTATAAGTTAGACAAAGCACTCTATTGGCTACATCAAGCACCTCGTGCTTAGTATGCTACTCTCACTAAACATTTGCTTGCAAATAGTTATACGATAGGTGCTATTGATCAAACTCTATTTCTAAGGAAGTTTCAAAACATTTGGATGTTGTGGTACTTTATTACACATATTAGATTCAAAATCCAAATTTGATGAAAAAGCTGATTATTGTTATTTTGTTTGATATTCGGCCAACAAAGGAGCATATAGGGTTTATAATAAAAGAACTAATCAGTTATTGAGTCATTTTATATAGATTGGTACGATTCTAACAAAATAGATGTAGGATCTCCATACATACGTTCTTCTTCAACTGTATCAGCTGTTCAACCATCTAGTTCAAACTTGAATCAAGTTCCCGAATCTGATTTTATTCCAATTAGTCCAATTGTTGAACAAGCTCCATATGATTCTGATCCAAATTCTTCTTATACATAAGAGGTTCCAATTTATACAATTCAAGTTCGGTTTGAAGATTATCTGCTCATAATGACATCACTCAAGAGGAACATATTGAACATCAAATAGATGTAGGGAATGGAATTTAAGAACTTGTTAGCCACATGTCAAATTTAGACGAAGTTATTTGTGAAGATCTGATTCCTCAGTTGAGAATACATAAGGATCATCCGACTGAAGTAATCGTTGGTCCCTTATCGTAAGGCGTTCGCACTTGAAGTTAATCAGAAGCAATCGTGCCAAAGAATGTAAAAATGGCTTTGAGAAAGAATAGTTGGGTTAAGGCAATGCAAGATGAGTTAATGTAGTTTAAGAAGTTAGATGTTTGGTATTTATGTGAGCTTCAATAAGATAAGCTGCCTATCAGAATGAAATGGATCCTATCTTTCGAAATAAGTCCAGACTCCATAAGACTTGTTGAATGATTATGAAAATCAAATGGATGTAAAGCTTGCATTTTTGTATGGAAAAATGAAAGAGGAGACCTATGTTTGTCAACCTCCTAGTTTTGAGGATCCAGACCATCCCAACTATATCTATAAGATAGACAAAGCACTTTATGGGTTACATCAAGCACCTCGTGCTTGATATGCTACTCTTACTGAACATTTGCTTGCAAATAGTTATACGAGAGGTGTTGTTGATGAAACTCTATTTCTAAGGAAGATGGGTGATGATCTTATTCTTGTCCAAATTAATGTTGGTTATATTATTTTTGGATCTACCAATGAAGATATGTGTAAGGAGTTTGAAGAGCTGATGAAAAAGAAGTTCCAGACGAGCTCTCTTGGAGAAATTTCATTTTTCTTGGGTATTCAAGATAAACAGATGACCAGGGTATTTTGATACATCAAGAGAAATATGTTCATAGTATTCTAGACATATACAAATTTTAAGATTCCAATATTGCACCAAATCCAATGTCATCTCGTCCTACTTTATCTCCTGATCTCACGGGTGAAGACGTTGATTAACATTTGTATCGATCAATGATTGGATTCCTGATGTATCTCATTGCTAGCACACCTGACATTATGTTTCCTATCTATCCGTATGCATGATATTAGACTAATGCAAAATAATCTCAGATGAAAGTTGTCAAGCGGATTTTCAAGTATCTTAAATGCCAACCAAAACATGGACTTTGGTATTCTAGAAATTTTGAATTTAATTTAAATGCTTAAATTGACTATGATTATAGTGATTGTAATTTGTACAGGAAGTCAACAAAAGATGGGTGTCAATTATTTGGAAATAGGTTGATTCAAGGCAAAGAAAAAAGCAGAACACTATTTCCATATCCACTACAGAAGCTGAATATGTGGTTGCATCAAGCTATTGTTCACAAATTGTTTGGATTCAACAACAACTTCTTGATTATGGTCTTAACATATACAACACCATAATTTGGTGTGTTAATTCTGTAGTTTTAAACATCGTGAATCCTATTCAACACTCAAAAATAAAACACATTGACATCCGCATGCATTTTGATGAAAATTCGGGTTTTGAACTTAGAACACAAGAACAAAACAATGAATTCCCCCAAGGATCGATTTCAATCTCTCAAATATAACAACAGTTGTTATAGAATCAATACTCATTAATCATAGTGCAGAAACCCATGATTAACGATATGATATCTATGTGTGTATGTGTATGATTGTGTGTTTGTATGCTTGAATGCTTGAATGATAATAATAAACTGCTTGTTTGATTGATTGTTCAAAAGCTTACAAGGGTTTAAGGTATGCTAATATTTATAACCTATACAATGATCTATGTACAATTACAAAAAATACCCTTATGTAAACAAAATACATATAATCCTAAGTCTATAAGCCTTCCCCTATGGATGATTAGTTATCCATTATGGATAATAAGATGTCCGCTGTGGAAGTTAAACAACTTGTCCACTATGTCTTGGATGATGTCCGCTGTGAACACTTGTGTTTGTTTTGTTGTTGTCCGTTGTGAAGTGTTCATCCGTTGTGGATGAACATCAGCTGTGGACTTGGGAATCCATTGTGTGTGTTTGTTCATCCATTGTAGGCACTTAAACTTTGTTCTTCATCTGATGCATCTTCTTGTTCATCCGTTATGGACAAATCCTCATCCGCTATGGACACTTAAGCAAAAATTCCTTTTATCTACAAACCTAAAAAAGAAATTTAAACTTATTAGTGTATGTTATGAATGTTAATGATGCTTATGTGTTAGTTAATCATTGTTTGAATGTTAGAACACATTATGTTTGATTTTGGCAAGCATTATCCTTTTATACACTTGTTGAGTCCAACAATACTTCCCATAAGGATGATGTTGCCAACCTTTAATTTTTGCTTGTTACTGTTTTGTTTGTTAGTGATAATGTGTTTATTTATGTTTGATTTGAATGATTGCATGATTAACTTATCATATTTGATTGATTAGTTTCATGTATGATTGCATGATTGATTGATAAATTATATGATTGCATGATTAACTTATTACACATGTGTAATTAGATTACCTTGTATGTTTGGATTCATATATGTTTGCTTGTATGACTTGTTACTTGCATGATTGTTGTTATGTTTGATGATATATATGATATGAATGATTGATGTTATGATTTGTTTGTTATGTATGAATTGATGTTTTGATTTTTTGAGTGGTTAGATATGTATGATTGTTGTTTTGCCTGTTTGTTTGTTAGTGAACCTTTAAGAATGAGATGGACTAGCTTCATCTACACTCTTTTGCACTTTAGAGGTGGATTTAAGAGATTCTTCAACATCTTTCTCTATGATCTGGTCTTTCTCAGCTACATTCATTTATTCATGCAAAGGAGTAATCTTCAATGCATTGAAGTTGTTCACTATGTGTTCAGTGAAGTACTGAACTGCACTCTTCTGATCATCATACTTGAAGGTGATTGGAAGTTGCACCATCTGCTCCAGGGTGGTCTGATCCAGACTTTGAACTTTAATGTCGCTAACCAAAGTAGTCACAACATGATCACCCTTGAAAACTTCTAAATTGTTGTTCTCTGAGATCCTTAGGCTTGTGATTCCTTTAATATGTGTTAGTGATTGATGATGTGTTTCTAATCTTTGCTTTAAGGCAGCATTCACATATATTGTGCCAAGGATTCTAAACATGTGTATAAAATAACAGTAGTCACCCTTGCACAGCACATCTTCGATTGCAGGAAATGACTTAGTTTTCAGAAATGATACATATGATTGATGTAGAAGTTTGATCTCAATAGGATCAAACAATCTGATGTCTGCAGCTTCTTTCCCTTCTAATTTTCTCTCTAACACCACTTTAAAATGGTTTTCATTATAATACCATCTTCTGATTGGGTGGTTGTACTGATACCATCAATCTTCTTCATAATCAACTTCAAATCTGATGGTCTAATTGGATATCCAACTCTCTCTAGCAATTCACTGTCTAGATGCTCTGTTAGTTCTTTACTTGATTGTTTCTTTTTGCTAGTTGCTTGTTGTTCTCTTCTAAGCTTGGCAATGTGAAGTTTATCATCTCTATCAGCCATTAGTTTTATCTCATGGTGCTTTCTATTCATGTGTGATCTCATGATATGAAAGAAATCAGCACCTCTAGGATTATTTGTATGATTGACCATTCTCAGGTGCATCAGGTCTAATCTGTCTTCATAAGTTAATGATCCCAATTGAGATATGTATGATAAGTATTAGACAAGTCCAGATACTCTCTTGATAAGCACAGCATCCCATATCTTATCATATTTCCACGCTACTATCTTCCTTTCATCTGCTAAGGCTGTGAGTGTTATTCTATCATAGAGCTTAACAAAAATAGTGTTCTCGTTAATCATCTCCCTCACTTCATTTCTTCTAGGCCATAGCCTGTGAGGCATGAACTTCCTAGGCTCCTCTATGTGATGAAGCTCGGGTGGAGCTTGATGATAAATGGATAATGAAGCTGCTGGATGAGGTCTGGAGACTTGTGGCTTCAAAGCACTTGTAAACGTTTTCTTATATATTTCCTATTTCCCTAGCAAGATCTTTCATTTGTGATAAAGATCTTCCAGCATATGACCTGTATTGTATTATTGTATGACTCAACCAACTACCTGAGAGTAGGTCATCTTCTCTATTTGAGGATCTTTGGGTAGATTCTTTTGAAACTCTTGTTGATCCTTGATCTCTTTACCTTCTCTATGTTTGCTTAGATTCATTCTTCATTACATCTTGGAAGTCGTTAAGCAAGTCTTTAACCTTAGATAGGTTAAGTTGCATGAAAGTATCATAAGGAAAGTCTCAAGATGCTAACTCTATTCTCATTAGTGTTTCTGGATCATTTGGGAATATGTCTTGAATGTTTTCATTCTCATCTTCATCCTTTTCTTCTTCTTCTTCATCAGAATCTGTGAAGATAATGACTGGTTCTTGTTGTTTGTCATGAGATTGATCAATCTCTCCTTCTTCCAAAATAGCAGCCTCAGATTCTTTTTGTTTGGGCTCATCTTCATCAACTGGGTCAACTTTAACTTTTAAAAGTTTAAGAGGTGGAGACTCTAGTTCTTCTTGTTCGTGTACCTTTTGTTTTCCCTTCCTCAAAGAAGCTAGGTAGAGTCTCTTTCTCTTCTTTTCATATGTTTTCAATTGAGGCTGTGTTGATGATGAAGCTTGATGTTTAGATGGTTCTTGTTGCACTTTCAAAGATTCAGCAAATTGTCTGATTAACTCCTTTTGCTTCTCAGATAATGGATTTACAAGGATGATACTTGTTTCAGATGATTAGGCTTCTGGTGTATGAAAATGTTGTTTGAGAATGGGTGAATAGTAGATGTTCTCAAATGGATTAGACTCACCAAACAGCTGATCCATTGAGTATGTCTCCTCAAGGATAATGATTGCTTGTTCAGGTTCCCTTATGCTTGTTTCATCAACAGGAGACATTGCTTGATCAATGAAGTCTTCACTTAGTGCTTGTTCTCTACCTTTTGAATGTTCTTCCTCATTCAGATGATTGTCTACATACTCCAGTGCTCTATTTAATCTCTTAATCTTTTCATTTTGAGTAGAGATTATCTTCTTTAGCTCATCAATCTCATTATCTTTAAAGTCTATCTGTTCAGTCAAGTAAGCAATGTCAAGTTGTGCACTACTTAGATCTTGGTCTTTCACCTTTACTTCTTCCTTTGATTGTTCAAGTTGTTGTTCCCTATCACTTCATCTTTGCTCTTGAGCTTCTCTTTTATTCTTTTGGCTCTATTGTTTGATTTCTCTATTAGCTTGTTGTACTCAGTGAATAAAAACACTTTTGAGTACTCAATTTCTTCTTTAGTTGGGATATCACTTGATTGTTCTTCACCTTCGACTTGCTCCATATGAGCACTTTTTTCTTCGTGCTCAAGCTCATGCATAGATGATGTTCCAACCTCTCACGTTGAGTAGCTTGTTCAGTCAATGATGCATCTATATCTCTTAAGAGAGATGAAAGAGTTTGTTGATCTGATAAATGAGGGCTTTATGGTGGAGAAGGCATGTGATGCTTAAAATGAAACTGTTCTTGTTCTTGGGTTTCTTCTTGTGCTTGTTCTTGTTGGATGATTTTTTCTGGTTCAGGGCAATGGGATCTTGTTAATGTATGATTGCTACAAGATGAATGATAGGGTCTTGGTGAATAATGTTCTGAAATAACATGTTTGGCTTTCTTTGGCCTGGAATCCTCATAAACACTTTAGGCACAGGAAGATCATGACCTATCATGTGAGGAGGAACAGGAACTTCATCACCATCGTACAAACTTGATTTGATCCTATTAAGCACATGTTCATTGAAATGAACAGGCTCAAATACAACACCTTCTCTTAAGATGTTTAGCGATAGATTATTAATGATCATCTGAAGGAATCTAGGATACATCTGGAATTTGTTCCTCACTTCAGTAAGATTGTAGATCACCCCATTCAGTACTTGAGCAGCAAAATTGAAAGGTCTCCTTGCTATAATACTAGCAATAGCAGAAAAAACTCCTTAGTAAAGTGGCATCGCAGCCAGTCTTCCTATTGGTCATGGTCTTTTGATATGTATGCATAAGAAATCTAAATTGGGAACACATATAAGACTTCTTGATCTGCTTTCTCTCAATGGTACCAGTTTAGCCTATCTATCTGAACACATGGAGAACATAGTTCTCATCAAATTCCAACAGACCTTTTGTATCTTCATCACCCAATTGTAATACACTTCTGATCACTTCTTTTGAGATAGTGATCTGCTGATTATAGATGGTAGACACTACTACTTGTTGACCTTGTTCTTGCTCTAGATGAGCATCAATCCAGAATTGTACAATATGATCCTTAATAATCTTAGGTCTAGATGTCATAGCATGTACAAGCCTAGTTTGTCTGATAGCTTGTATGATATCGCTATAGTTCTTAGCCTTTGGTGAGTCTGGTTGAGATACGCACAGAGATTATGATCTCTGAAAAACACACGGTTTTCCATATCTGCAAATAAGAAAAGTATGTTAGTAACTTGAATGATGGTAATGCATGATGCTAATATGATTAAATTTTGATTTTGTGTTCACTAGGTAGTTGTATGATATGAGATG
Source organism: Flaveria sonorensis (assembly GCA_025506505.1). NCBI lineage: Eukaryota > Viridiplantae > Streptophyta > Magnoliopsida > Asterales > Asteraceae > Flaveria > Flaveria sonorensis. The sequence continues at coordinate 22,953,797 of CM046429.1, forward strand.
ATGAATCATGTAGGGCAGTTATGGAGGCCTGCCAACCCAAGAAAAATTAGCAGTGGCTGATCCCTTCCCATGACGGGAACGTTCTTCCAGCTCATGATGTTTATGATGCAACTGAGCCAAAGGGAGCAAAAATTAACCATGATTCAATGCAGGACATCAATCATTCATAGAAACTATGATGGCAAAGTAAGAAACAACCAATGTTTCATTCCATCTGCTTACTCTAATTACATTGCTACATGGACTAACTGTTGATGATCTCTATTGATCATCAAAACCCAAATTCCTAAAAAGAAATTAGAAAATCAAGAAAAGTCCAAAAATATTACTATTGAATCTTCCTGCATTTACATGAGAAATGATAGTACAATCACCTACTATCTTTTGCATCTATTTTTCAGATCAATAAAGACCGACAAGACTCTGTTTGATATGTCAATAGGCTCAGCTTGGATTCAAGATAAGCATATTTGTGATGAACTAAATCAATATGCATTGTGGATGAAAACCATCTTAAAGTATTGGTAAGCAATGACTTTTCCAAGTGTTTGCTTGTGTGGTTACCTAAACACACCATGCAAAAATGGTTTATAAATTTCTCATTTTCTCCTTTGTTGTATGTAAATACAGACCTGGAGTAAACATAAGGACAACTTCTGTTGTGCTAAGCACAGACCTAGTTGACCTTGCACTAAAAGTGTTGATGCATGCCAAAAGCGCAAAGAAAAGAATCCCAATGTGAATCAAAGCTAAAAGAATCCCAATGAGGATCAACTTCCAAAGTGAAGTGTAAAAGAATCCCAAAATGGATCATATCATGAGAATTTATACTCTAAGTAGCCTGGTTCAAGTTGTGATAAAGTGCCACCTTGCATTTCATGAGGAGGGTTATTCTTCCATATTTCTAAGTGTGTGGTACTCAATTAGCATATATAATCATACCAAAACATGATAGATATCACAGAGTGTTAAAAATAGATCCTTGCAAGAGTTTAAGTGGACAAACATACTTACAATAAACTTTGTTCTTTGTCTATGTCTCTTCAAAAGTTAAACATTCTTAGATGTAAAGGATTTTGGATTAGTACGATCTCATTGCAATTGAAGGATTCATGCTTGTAAATATCATAATTTTGAAAAATATAAAATTCCAAAAAGATTTATCATTTTTAGTATTTTTCTTAGTTTTGGCAGATTTACATGTTTTATTGATTTAGGAGTGAAACTTCCATGCAATACCTCTATCGAGAGGATTTAGACTTTTGCATGTGATGAATTGCATAACATGCCTGAGTCTCTCATTTAGTTCAAGATGTTAAGTGAACACTCTTGCTTCTTTCAAAGATCTCCTGCCACTAGCTGAGAACTAAGAATCCTCCTCTTGGTGTCTCATACACAAAAGTTCCTCGCCGTCTAAAGTTTTTGTTGAGGGAGAGTATATGTCAAGTCTGAAGAATGTCTGATACTTCTCATTCACTTTTGAAGTTGAGACAAAGCTGTTGATATACCTGTGCAATCCACAGTGTATGCAAATGGGTGTATTTTCAAGTCTTCAAAATAAGACAAGAACAACAAGCAGTTGAAACATCCATCAAGTGCCGAAACAAAGTCTGTATGTGCCGAAACAGACTTTTTTCTCAATGCCTTTTTCTGAAGCCTCTAAGAAGATGCTACCAAAAATGGGGAGAAGACGGCACTTCAAGACTGCACATCAATCAACATCCAAGGTTTTTTTTAATCATGAGGTTTTGGCAGCATCATCTTAGGGGGAGTATTTTTGGATATTTGAAGATGATACTTACCAAAACCTAAGTGCCGAATCTCATGATGATTACCGAAACCGACACGGTGAGACTATGCTGAAAATATTATCAAAACGAAGAAAATTGACCAAAGTCAAACTTGGTCAAACTTGGTCAGCCATGGTCAAAGTCAACAGTCAACATCAGTGGTCGTCCCAAATGACATCAACACCCAGCCATCATGCATCAGCAACAGAGAATTTATCTGACTTAGAACAATATTTGTGTAATTAATAGGGCTTAAATGTACTTTTGTTCATTTATGTAAAGAGTATAAATAGACTTAGTGTAGTCATTTTATACTCTAAGCATGGCTAAGCATTGTAAGCACTAACAGTAATAAACAAGAGAGAATTAGTCTAGTTAGAGAAACAATTAGGTTGGGTGTGTGTGAGAGAGAAATTTCTTATAAACTTCCTTTGTAATCTCCTAGCATCTATCATCATCCAAATGAATGAATGAAATATTTATGAATATGTGTTCTTAAATAGATTATCATTCATTCATCATCATACACTAAATCTTGTATAGATCTTCACTTGAAATCATCAATGGGTCTATGAAATTCTGCATCACAAATCTGATAAATGGCAACAATACGATTGCAATATTCGATCCATTATTATCGATTTCCACAGAACCCATTGATTATGTCTAAGTGTTTATTAGTTGACCATTATCAATTTTGAGTAATTTGACTTTTAAAAGTAAAATTAGATCAATTTAAATCTTGCATATCTTGTTGTTTTCAAGTTGTTTTGATCCAAATTTATTTGGATTATGTATGATTCATAACAATGAGTTGTTTTGTTCACATCATACACTAATTATGTTTCATAACAACTTGTTCATGAATTTCAATTGACTTTTGAAGTCAAAATATATCATTTAATGTTGTTGTGTTTATTGTCATGCCAAATTAACTATTTTTACATGTTTGTTACTGAATATTGAACATGTTTGCAAAGTTATATCATATTTCAAATCATATTCAACATTTTCAAAGATCAACAACCAATTTTAAATGTTTTGACATGAACACATTGACTGTTCATGAACCCAATGAACACTTAATCAAAATTCATCATATAAACATGTCTAATACATGCGACAAAGGTTGTTAAACATGTATTCAATGACTGATTTCATTAAGAAATCAAATGATTTCAGTTTGCTTCTGTTCATGAATCGGCTTAGGGTTTATCAATTGATTGAATCAGAATCGAGTAAATGTGTGTTTTGATGATTGTTTAATGAATAATAACATATTATTATACCTATTTGAATCCATGTTAGTGATGAAATCAACAGAACAAGTGTTTTAAATGATTAGGGTTTATCGCACTGTAGCAACGTTTTAAAATTTTGATTTTACCTTGCACACTCATGATGAATGAAAATATGACAAGTGTTGGTATATATGTACAACGGACAAAATGAACGTCCGCTGTGTATACAGTTTATATGTGCGCCGTGTAAATAGTTTAAACTTAAAATTTAATTTTAAGTCATGCGCTGTGAGGTACACATACGTTGTGGGAACAGTGTGTCCGCTGTATATACAGTGTATATGTGCGCTATGTAAACAGTTTAAACTTAAAATATAATTTTAAGTCATGCCCTGTGAGTTACACATACACCGTTAGAACAATGCGTTCACTGTACAACTTTTATGTTGTATGCTGTGGACCCTTGAATGTTTTTTTGTGTTCACAATAGATGAACATTTGGTCATGCGCTATGCATACTTGTGTGAAATGAAAATTCAAACTGATGACTAAAAGTCATACGATATGTTTGACCACTGTTCATAAAGCGGATGAATATTTGTTCATGCGCTGTGAATACTTCGATTAATTGTTTGGTTGTTCCCAGGGGAATACAAATTTGTCATGCGCTGTGTACACTTTGATTGTTTATTAGATATTCACACTGGATGACTTATTGTCATGCTTTGTGAACACTTTGTGTGATTGTGTAATAGTGTACAGCATGAGATTACCTGTGTGCATACGTTGTATACACTTACACTGTTTAAACAATGTATGAACATGGTTAGTCATGTACTGTGAAAACTTATTGTATTCACAACGGATGCTTTACAAACATCATGCACTGTGAACACATGTATCTTCAATAATGCATAGCGGATGCATGTTTGATTATTCTCAATAAATACTTGATGTATTTTGCATGTCCATTGGTTAACTGTATCTACAGCAGATGTATGATTGTATGTCCGCTGTGACTACAGTAGACAAATTTTAAAAACTTTTTATTTGTTTTGAAAATTTCGCTCATCGGCTATGTAACTTAATACGTAAGCTGTAAAGATTTGGTTTTCTATGTTTGCTTATAAATTAATTATGAAATGTTTCAAAACTTGAATGTTTGATAAAAATTTATAATTTTAACATGATTAATATATGGATGATAAGATATCACTCACAAGCAATATTGTGCATATATATGTGTCAAACTGCTGTTTTTGAGTGCTTGCTTGACTTGGCCGCATTTCTTTGTTTAAAAACTCAAAAAATTTTAAAATCCTCAAATTTTAATATTTCAAATTTTTAAGAATTTATGTATGATGATGCACATATTATGCTGCCTTTGATATTTTCATGTTCATTTTTCTCCCCCTAATTTTTTTCATATTTATAAAGACTTTTTATAAAATGACAAACATTTTAAATTGTTTTAATGGAAATTATCAAACTCCAATTTATTTGTTTGCATGATAAACTTGTAGAAAGATAGCACTTTATCTAACTAAAAAATGGATGATTTTCATGCTTGAACATGAATCATTTGCACATGACAGGAGATCATACTAGTCTTAAACCCTTATTGGGTTTATTTCATAATTTTGAGAATAGACATAGACTAATACAATGCTGATTGCAGATATTGTGATCCACTAAAACTCATGCATGGTATTAATGATTGATTGAAACAATGAGTGATTATCATGTTTCAAGTGTATTAAGATGATTTGTATGTACCCCATACTTGATTGTATGTTAAGATCAATCCTCCTCAAGATATGCCAGAAAGCACTTTCAATACTTATGACCTAGCTACTTAGGAGTATAAATGCTCAATTTGATCCTTATTGGTTGATCCATATTAGGATTCTTTTGCACTTCACTTTGGAAGGTGATCCTCTTTGGGATTCTTTTGATTCATTCACAAGGAATGTAGTAGAAGAGACTTTATTGATTGTTCATCCAACATGGATGTTTTCCTTATTGGGAGTCTTTTTGGATCATGATATAGGTCATTCATATCTGTGCTTAACACAACAAAGAATGCTTTAGTGTACTCCAGGTCTATGATAATCATAACAAAGGAGACACTTTTATGATTGAGAAATTTATAAACTGTTTCACTTGGTATATATCAGTTACTTTACAATCTATATTGGATAGACCAATACTTACCATAAACCAAGATGGGTGTTGCTTACAACACAATCATGAGAATTTAGTTATTCATTATTGTATGTGATGTTAGGTCTCCCATGCTAAGCCTGTCCATACATCAAACAAAGTATTGTCAGTCTTTATTAGTGAAAAATAACTCAAGTGAAGAAGTAATCTAGTGTACTATCATTCCTCATGAGTGGTCATGTGTGATTCAAATTGTTTGTTAATTGAAAAACATGATTGTTTGTTTGATATATTGATTTTGAAAAGATGTATGTTTGATGTTAAATTTGTACTTTAACAAAATCAAGCTTGTATGAGATTAATGTTTTGAAAACATTACTTGTTTGGTTTATAGTTGATCATACCAAGTGACTGAACTAGAAATTCAAATCTTGTAGAATCAAATGGTTTTATAAATAGGTCAACCAATTAATTGTCGATGTGAACCTTGATCAACTTTATGAAACCCTTTTCTGAGCAATCTCTCAAAAAGTGATATCTGATATCTATATGCTTTGTTTTTTAATGTTGAACAGGATTGTCAGTGATGAACATGGTAGCAGAATTGTCTATGTGTATTGGTGTTTTATGAAAATTAAAGCCATAATAAAGCATTTGGTTTTGAATCCAAAGAACTTGAGAATAGCATGCAAAAGTAGCTATATATTCTTCCTCAGTTGTTGACATAAACACATTTGTTTATTTCTTGCACTTCCAGGAGATCAATCTTGATCCAAGAAACTGGCATCCTCCTATTGTGGATTTTCTGTTGTTGTTGCATCCACCATAATCACAGTCAGTGTATGAAAATAAAGAGAAATATCCATTTATAAGATGCCATAGGCCAAATGCTAGTTTGCCTTTTAAGTATCTAAAAATTCTCTTTACAGCATTTATGTGTGATTCTTTTGGATCTTCTTGGCATCCGGCACACATGCAAACTGCATACATGATGTCAGGTCTATTTGCTATAAGGTACATCAAAGAGTCTATCATGGATAAAGCTTCTGATCAACTGATGTTCCTTTTAGATCGGGGCCAAACTTCAATCCAGTTGCAAATGGTGTCTTGCTTGGTGTACAATCAGTCATGTTGTAATTCTTCAAGATGTGGTTCACATACTTGCTTTGATTGATAAATATTCCTTTAGTAGATTGTTGAACTTGAAGACCAATCAAGAAGGTAATTTCTCCCATTATTTGGAATTTTGATTTCATAAGAGCCTCAAACTCTCTGCACAGTTGTATGTTGGTGGAGCCAAATATGATGTCATCCACATAGACTTATACTACTAGAAAGTCTTGTTTTTTTCTCTTTAAGAACAATGTCTGATCAATCTTCCCTCTGGTATATGCATTTTGTAGTAGAAACTTGTATAAAGTTTCATACCCCTTCCTAGGTGCTTGATAAACACAGTACAAAGCTTTATCTAACTTGTAGACTCTATGAGGGAAGTCTGGGTCTTCAAACCCTAGTGGTTGAGCAACATATACCTCTTCATCTATCTTTCCATAGAGGAATGCGCATTTCACATCCATTTGGAAGACAGTGAAGTTCTTTGATGAGGCATATGCAAGGAACACTCAGATGGCTTCTAGTCTATCTACAGGAGCAAAGACATCGTCATAATCAATTACTTACTCTTGAGTGTATCCCCAGGCAATGAGCCTTGCTTTGTTTCTAATGACACTCCCTCTGTCATCTGCTTTGTTTCTGAATAGCCATCTTGTGCTAATGGCATAGTGACCTTCTAGGAGGTCAACTAACTACCATACCTCTTGCTTCCTAAATTGTTCTAGTGCCTTTTGCATTGCTTCTATCCAACTGTTGTTTTTTAGGGCTTTTATGATGTTTTTTGGTACAGTTAGAGATAGAAAGCAAGAAAACAAGCAAATGTTTGCTGTATCAGAATGACTACGTGTCAATCTGACATTGAGATCACCTATGATATTCTCTAAAGGATGATATTTGTGAGTTCTTTTTGTCTCAATCTGATCAATAGGGATAGCTGATTCAAGATTAGTGATTGTTTGGTCAGGTGTTGATGGGTGAGCAAGGGTATTTGATGTTGTTGGATTATCTAACTGTGTAGGTTCATGGAATGTTTGTGCTGAATCATGAAAGAAATCTAAGATTTTATCATCATGATGGGTACCAAGTAGTGAATGATAGTCATCATCTTCTTCAACTGTGTCTGGATGATGTGACCTTGTTTGTTTGCTTGGTTGAGGGTCAACTGAAGCTTATGGTTGAGTGGTCACTAAAGTTGATGATGATGGTGTGTTTGGTGATGTTCCTCTTGATGTGTTTGTTAGATTAAATGAGTTGTAACTATTGTACTGGAAGGAGTATTATTTGTTCTCCTTGGAGGATCAGCCGTTAAAGAAACATCCATGGTTGGTGGAGGAACCCTTGGATATTCAATGTCATCCTTGGTACCTGAAAAATCAAAGTAAGATGTGTCAAATGATTTTGTTAGTCAGTCAATATCAATCAACCAGTCTGATCCAATGTAACACCTGAAAATTTATAAACAGGAAAAGAAAAGAAGAGAAAAAGGGGAAGATAACATTTTTCAAAAGTAAAGGGGGTTAAAGTGTACAAGTGGCAAACTTACTTCTAGCGGGTTCAAAAAGCAGGGGATGGCCGCCCACAGCCCCATTTCCTTACATCTGTTTTCGGCTGCAAGAAGAGTAGAAGAAAGTGTCATCAGTTTCTAGAGAGAGAAGGAGGAAGATCTGCTGGAAGGGGAGAGTTTAAGGTGCTGGAACATCAAGTGGGCTCTCGGGTTTGAGGTGTTCTACTCGATAGCTGTTCAAAGTGAGTTCTAGATCCCCCTCTTTTACTGGTTTTCTACGTGTTTGGGGCTGTTATGCATACTGGACAAAAGGTTTCTAAACCAAACTATGAATTTTAACATGATGTACGACTGTGTGCTATTTATGTATGTTTTTAGATGATTTCTAAGTTGTGCATGATTGTTAAGTATGTTCTAAGTGTGTAGCATGATAGATCTGTACTAAGGATGTATTAGAATGATGATTAGGAACTAGAAAATGCCATAAGTTGTATTGCAGGTAGATAACGATCATCCGTATTTGTTGGAGGATCATCCGCATTTAGACTTGTTCACTTGCATAAGTCTTTTTCTCATCCGCATTTGTTGAATGTTCATCCACATTCGTTTTTGTTCATCGGCATTTGTATGTATTCATCCGCATTTGCTGGTCTTCATCCGCATTTGCTAAACATTCAACCGCATTAGTTTTATGTTTAATACTTTAAGTATTGTTCATCCGTATTTGGACTTGTTCATCCGTATTTGGACTTGTTCATCTGCATTTGGACATGTTCATTTGCATTTGGTTCTTCCATTTAGACCCTTAGAATATTTACTGAGACTTTCATCCGCATTTGCTTGTCCGCATTTGCTAAACATTCAGCCGCATTGGCTTATCTTCATCCGCATTTCTTTGGGGACTTAGGATTTTCTGGAATCTTGGGAAGTAGAATGTGATGTTAAGTTCTGGAATGTTTTGGTGGGTTATGCCTGTTGGTATTATGTATGAATATGGGTTGTGGTTTAGTGACTTTATGTGGTGTGTTAATACTCTTGTACGTAAAGTATTATTGTAATGAAAGTGGAAGATAAAGATAATGAAAAGTGGAACGCAATAAATGAATTAAAAGTCTTGCAAGCATATGAAAGGGGTTTACAACTCTTTATGGGTTGCCACCTCGACAGTGTGCCGAGTGCACAGCTAACGATCAGTCTTTGTGGCTGATGGAAACGTGCGATAACGGGGTCCTTGCCGTGTACCCCGGTGCTGTGTCAGCTTTTTAGCATGACTCTGGGGTTTATTTATAAACCCCGGCACAGTACCAGCTTTTAGCATGAGTCGAGGATATAGCATATGACAGGATCTAGATAAAAGTGAAAGATACTAATAAAAGAAAGTACGAAACGAACAATGATGAATGATGATGAACGATGATGGAAGATATTAATGATATTATGTAGATGTATGTATGATGTGTGATCATGAACAAAAGTAAGGAAAAGGTTTTAAATGAAAGTAAATTTTATTATTAAAACTAGAACTCACTCAGTGTCGCTGACTTTTGTATGCATTATAGTTGGCATGTATTTGTTGATGCTGAGGAGGTGCAGACATGGATGCATAAGCTACTGGGGAAGGTTCAAGTCTGGCATCCATATTTTGGATAATGTTTTTGTATTAATACATTTTGGGAAAGTAAAAGAAATGATATGATGATTTGACATGTTTTTAATTGTTAATGAAAAGTTAAAAATTCCGCTGCAAGATTAATGTGTTTTAAATGTTTTATGCGATGATTGACCAACTGTAAGCGTCTCAGAAACGGGGCTTTACAAGTTGGTATCAGAGCCAAAGTTTAAGAGAATTGGGTAAAATATTTTTAAAAACCTAAACATAAAATGAGAATGGGACAAGAAAGGGAAAGGGATGCCAGTCCTAGTAGCTACATGCTTGCAGGTAAATGTTTCATGTAAACGTTTTATGTAAATTAATGGAAAAAAGGAATTATGTGCGTGTGCTATGTGGATTATGTGTTCCTTGTAGATTTGGATACTGATGTAGGATAGGAAATTCTTGGAGAATGAAGAGTAAAGTAAGTGGCTAATCACAACTGGCCACTGCAATTAGGGACTTACTATACTTGACATAATCCGAGCTATTACCTTGAATGACCGTGTTGGTGTTTGAATCTTGTAGTGTTTAGAGATGGCTGGTGGTAGATCTTCGGAGGCTTCTCGAGGTGGAGGTCGTGGTGGACATGGTATTGGACCGCGTGCCATAAGGAACAGGGCTAAGACTGCCGAACGGCTCCTAAAGAGCCCGAGCTTCATCACCATGATGGTGAGGATGAGAGTGCTAATCTGAGGGCCTCAATGAAGGAGGCAGTAGCGAAGGAATTTTCATCAGGTCATGCAAACGATTCTGCCGTCTGTGGTGACCGAGGTTATTAGAGCTGTGAGGGAGGATGACAAGAAAGAGAAGAAGGAGAGGAGGAAGACAGATAGGCGAGGGGGCGAAGGAGGAGGTTCAGGGGAGATGGAGCAGCCAGATACTGAGATGGTTGTCTCCAGGGATGATGATGAGGAAGAAGCAGTACAGGAAACTACGAAGGGGTGCGACTATAGGGAATTCCAGAGATTCAAGCCCCCGATATTCGAAGGGAATGGGGGTGCTGCTCCTGCTCACCGATGGGTGAGGGAGATGAAGGCGGTACTTGATATCAGCGAGTGCTGAGAGGATCAGAAGGTGAGGTTCGCTACCCACTTGTTTGTCGATTCAGCCTTATGTTAGTGGGACAACACCATCCAGGTCGAGGGTAGTAGAGCGATCGGGAGGATGAGATGGGATGAACTGAAGAAGCTGGTGATCAAGGAGTTTTGTCCTCATAGGGAGCTTGACAAGATTGATAGAGAGTTCCTACAGTTGGAGGCGGGAACTATGACGCACCAGCAGTACACAACTAAGTTTAATAAGATGGTGAGGCTGGTGCCAGAGCATGTGACACCCGTGTCATGAAAAATAAGGAGATACATCCAGGGTTTGCCGGCGGATATCCATAGACATTTGATCGCCGCTCGGCCAGGTACGTTCAGGTCGGTGGTTGATCTGGCTGGAAGACTGTATGACGAGTAAGAGGCAGTGGAGGTAATGGATGAGAAGAAGAAGTGTGGCAATGATAGGAGTGGGTATAAGAAGCGGTATAACGATGGTGGTTTTGGGGATGGAGGTAAGAAGATGAGAGTGGATGATCGAAAGGTGATAACAGAGAGGGAGAAGGCATGCAAGAAGTATGGGAGAGACCACGTGGGGGAGTGTAATTGGGGATCGAACGCTTGCTTTCAGTGTGGGAAGGAGGGCCACAGAGCAAGGGATTGTCATGTGGTGAAATGTTACAACTGTGGCAAGGCTGGGCATATGAGCAGAGACTGTAAGAAGTGGAGGGCTGAGAGCTCCAGGGCAAAGAAGGGGATTGATAAGGAGGGCAGAGGGCGAAGGCCAGGGCATTCGCCATGACTTGGGAGGAGGCTAGGGTGGACTCTGACTCGGTGCGAGGTAGATTCCTAGTAAACTAGACTTGTGCCTCTATACTTTTTATTCTGGTGCTAGTAGGAGTTTTATTTTTGCTGCCTTCTATGATAAGTTGCCCACTAGGAGTAGGAAGATTGATGAACCCTTCGATATAGAAACTGACATTGGTAAGTCAATCAGGATTTCTGTTATGGTAGAAGACTGGGGCATAGAGTTGAAAAGCCATAAGTTCTCTGCTAGGTTGTTCGTGATGCCCTTAGACAGATTTGATGTATTCCTAGGGATGGATTGGCTAGCAGCCATAAGGCAAATACCGTGTATCGCAAGAAGATGATTTGATTGACCGCGCCCGATAGGAGTTCGGTGATGATTTATGGCGATAGAGTTAGTACGATCTCGAAAGTAATTTGGATGGTTGTGGTAGAGAAGTGTATGGGACATGGAAGTGGTGCCTATCTAGCCTATGTGAAGGATGTGGATGCGTCAGTACCACGATTGACGGACGTACCTGTCGCATGTGACTTCCCAGACATATTCCCAGAGGATCTACTAGGAGTACCATCGGATCATGAGATCGAGTTTGAGATCCATCTAATCCCTAATTCCCAACCTGTTGCTAAGGTGTTGTATCGTCTAGCTCCCTCCGAGATGAAGAAATTGATGACACAGCTGCAAGAGTTATTAGATAAGGGGTTCAGTCGACCGAGCATCTCTCCATGTGGTGCTTCGGTCTTATTTATGGAGAACGAGGACGATAACATGAGGATGTGTATCGACTACAGTGAGTTGAACATGCTAATGATGAAGAACCAGTATCCATTACCGAGGATTGATGACTTGTTTGATCAGCTTCAAGGTGTTAGTTGGTTCTCGAGGATATATCTCCTATCTGGTTACCATCAATTGAGGTGGAGGAGCTAGATATTCCTAAAACATCTTTTCATACGTGTTATAGACACTACGAGTTCCTCATGATGTCCTTTGGTTTAACCAACACGCCAGCTGCTTTATGGATCTGATGAATCGGGTGTGCTGACCTATGTTAGATAAGTCAGTGACTGTGTTCATTTATGATGTTCTGATTATTTCGTAGAGTGAAGAAGAACATGTCGGTCACATCCGGGAAGTGCTGGATACACTTCGAAGGGAGAAGTTGTACGCCAAGTTCTCCAAGTGTGCGTTCTAGTTATGCGAGGTTCAACTTTTAGGTCATGTGGTTAATCCTGAAGGGATTATGGTAGACCTGACAAAGGTTGAGGCGGTGATGCAATGGAAGTCTCCAAAGACACCATCCGAGATTCGTAGTTTCTTGGGTTTGGTGAGTACTACAGGGTAATTATCCAAAACTTCTCTAAAGTGGCGGCTATGGTCTTTGCATTGAAAGAATGGAGGCCACTTTGGGGTATCAGAGGAAGAACTGAAATGGCACTACCCAGATCTCTTTAAGGAGTGACAGGTTTCGGTAACAAAACCCATTTAAGAGGGGTGGACTTGTTACACCCGGAAATTAATAAAAAGTAAAAGAAAAGAAGATAAAAAGGGAAAAGAAAACATTTTTCAAAAGTAAAGGGGGTTAAAGTGTACAAGTTGAAAACTTGCCTCTAGTGGGTTCAAAAGGCAGGGGATGGCCGCCCACACCCCCATTTCCCCACATCTGCTTTCGGCTGCAAGAAGAGAAGAAGAAGCTGCCATCGGTTTCTAGAGAGGGAAGGAGAAAGATCTGCTGGAAGGTGAGATTTTAAGGTGCTGAAACTTCAAGTGGGCTCCCGGGTTTGAGGCATTCTACTCGAAAGCTTTTCAAGGTGAGTTCTAGATCCCCTCTTTTACTGGTTTTCTATGTGTTTGGGGCTGTTATCCATACTAGACAGAAGGTTTCTAAACCAAACTACGAATTTTAACATGACGTGCGACTGTGTGTTGTTGATGTATGTTCTTAGATGATTTCTAAGTTGTGTATGATTGTTTAGTATGTTCTAAGTGTGTAGCATGATAGATCTGTGCTAAGGATGTATTAGAATGATGATTGGGAACTAGAAATGGCATAAGTTGTATTGCAGGTGGATAATGATCATCCGTATTTGTTGGAGGATCATCTGCATTTAGACTTGTTCACTCGCATAAGTCTTTTGCTCATTCACATTTGTTAAATGTTCATCCACATTCGTTTTTGTTCATCTGCATTTGTATGTATTCATCCGTATTTGCTGGTCTTCATCCGCATTTGCTGAACATTCAACCGCATTAGTTTTATGTTTAATATTCTAAGTATTGTTCATCCGCATTTGGACTTGTTCATCTGCATTTGGACTTGTTCATCCACATTTGGTTCCTTTGCATATCTTTAGACACTTAGAATATTTTCTAACACTTTCTTCTGCATTTGCTTGTTCGCATTTGCTTAGAATATTTTTTGACACTTTCATCTGCAATTGCTTGTCCGCATTTGCTGAACATTCAGCCGCATTGGCTTATGTTTATCCGCATTTCTTTGGGGACTTAGGATTTTCTGGAATCTTGGGAAGTAGAATGTGATGTTAAGTTCTGGAATGTTTTGGTGGTTTATGTCTGTTGGTATTATGTATGATTGTGGGCTGTGGTTGATATATTACGTATTAGTATGTGACTTTACGTGGTGTGTTAATACTCTTGTACGTAAACTATTTTGGTAATGAAAGTGGAAGATAAAGAAAATGAAAAGTGGAACGTAATGAATGAATTAAAAGTCTTACAAGCATATAAAAGGGGTCACAACTCTTTATGGGTTGCCACCTCGACAGTGTGCCAAGTGCACACCTAACGGTCAGTCTTTGTGACTGATGGATACGTGCGATAACGGGGTCCTTGTCACGTACCCCGATGCTGTGTCAGCTTTTTAGCATGAGTCGGGGGTTTATTTATAAACCCTGACACAGTACCAGATTTTAGCATGAGTCGGGGATATAGCATATGGCAGGATCTAGATAAAAGTGAAAGATAATAATGAAAGAAAGTACGAAACGAACGATGATGAATGATGATGAATGATGATGAACTATGATGGAAGATAATAATGATATTATCTAGATGTACGTATGATGTGTGATCATGAAAGAAACTAAGGAAAAGGTTTTAAAAGAAACTAAAGTATTTTATTATTAAAACTAGAACTCACTCAGCGTCATTGAGTTTTGTATGCATAATAGTTAGCAGGTATTTGTTGATGCTGAGGAGGTGCAGGCATGGATGCAAAAGCTACTATGGAAGGTTCAAGTCTGACATCCACATTTTGGAGAATGTTTTGGTATTAATACATTTTGGGAATGTAAAAGAAATGATATGATGATTTGACATGTTTTTAATTGTTAATAAAAAGTTTAAATTCCGCTGCAAGATTAATGTGTTTTAAATGTTTTATGTGATAATTGACCAACTGTAAGCGTCTCGGAAATAGGGCCTTACATCCAATGACTTTCTTAGTAAAATAATGTTCATTAAAACAACATCCATTATTTCATCCACTATATTCAGTCATGGATTGCATACACTGTAAGCTTTTTAGCTTCCGGAGTATCCAACAAAAAACCCATCATCTGCTTTTGGAGCAAACTTAGACAAATGTTCTCTGGTGTTTAATATTGATATAGAACATCCAAATGCTTTTAAAAATCCAATAAAGGTTTTATTTTAAACATTAATTATATGGAGTTTTGGTATGTTCTTTAATTATTAATGTTCTGTTTTGAATAGAGCAAGCTGTGTTGATTGCTTCAGCCCCAAATGATATGGGTAATAGAGAGTCAGCTAGCATAGATCTAGCAGCTTCTATCAATGTTTGGTTTCTCCGTTCAGCAACTCCATTCTGCTGAGGAGTCTTTGCTACACTAAATTGATGACTTATTCCTTTCTCCGCAGAAGAAGAAGAAATAATGTCATTCTTAAATTCAGTACCATTATCACTTCTTAAAGTTTTTACTTTAAGGTCTAATTGATTTTTAATTTTTGGGATAAATGATTTGATGATTTCTACTGTCTTTGACTTGTATAATAGAAAGAAAAACCAAGTGAATCTGGAGTAATCATCTACTATTACAAGACAATATTGCTTCTTTCCTATGCTTAGGATGTTTGTAGGGCCAAAAAGGTCCATGTGAAGCAATTTGAGTGGTGTGTTGTTTTAGTTTACCAATTTTGACTTATGAGACACTCTATGTTGTTTGCCTTTCAGACATGCAGTGCAATGGTCTGTACAGAAGAATTCTTTTTGTGGTAAACCTATTACTCTGTCAGCTTTTACTAGTTGATTCACTCTATTAAAATTTGAGTGTCCCAAACGTCTATGCCATAATTAGGAACATCTTCTGATGCTTTTGATAGTAAACATGTTTCAGGGATTGATGCTGAAATAGTGTTTATATTAACAATGCATGTGTTGTTTTAACGGGATGTTTTCAAAAGGATACAGTCTTTAGGTATTTGAAAACCCGTCTTGATGATGTAGCATTTGTTGGAGTCAAAAAGAGTGGCATATCCTTTATCACATATTTGGGATACGTTGAGAAGATTAAACTAGAGGTTGGAGCAGTAATTGACATTTTCAAAGCTGATCAACTCATTGAATAGCGTTCCTTCACCAGTGTTATCTTTCCACCTCTCTTATCACCTCTATATCCTATGTTTCCTCCATGTTTGGTCTTAAAATCCCAAAGGAGGGAACAGTTGCCAGTCATATGTCGGGAGCATCCACTGTCAACATACCACATGTTGTCAGGCCTTCATTGATGTCCCTGTACAGATAAAAAAATTAGTTAAAGGGTGCAACCCATGCCAAGATGGTCTTGGGTTTCTATGTTTTCCACTAACACAAATATCTTCTAAGGTAGCATTGTCTGTTGGCTTAGGAATTCTAGGTACACTAGATTTCCTTTGCATGTTTTTAGCTCTGTCTGGAGAAATGCTTTGAGCTCTTCACCTTTGAGTGCTAATGTCTGACTGATGTCTATTTTGAGACTTAAGACTCCTGTCTAGTTGTTTAAAGTTGTCATAAAATGTTTTGTCATTGTTTATAACAACTTTGGATGAGGAGTTTGTTATGGTACTCCTCCCTTGTTCTTGTTAGGGACAACTATCTGTTTCTCAGTTGATTTCTCAACTTGAAGTAGTTTGTTTTGCTTCTTGTTTTTCTTATTAAAAAAACAGTTGGCAGTACTATGATTGTTTCTTTCACTAATTGAACTATAGTTGTGAAAATGACATGATTCTATGCTATGATTGTTCATATAATAGTATTTGCAATACTTACCATATTTGCATTTTTCTGTACTATGGGTTTATTGCACACCACTCACAGTATGGTAAATTTACATTGCTTTGTTTGTTGAAAACTTTTGATTTTAAGTTTGACTTTAATGGTATATCAAAAGTTATAGTTGTTTGTTTTGTATGACTAGGGGTTTTTCCTTTCCTTTTGTTTGTTCTTTTGGGAGAGACAGTAGAAGACTCAGCTTTTCTTCCACCTAAGTAGATATCAATTACTTGTGTATTCTTTGATTGTTTTCGTGTTGTATCAACCACACTTGAAACATTTTTAGTTTCAATAATTGGTTGATCTGACTCATCATACAGTAGATCTTCATCATCTTCATTTGTTTTGTGTACATCAAACTCATTGTTTTCTCCTTGATAAAATTCTGTTGATTTTATTTATGGTCATGCTTGGCTTTTAACAAATTTCATCAAAGGTGATTTTGATATTGATGATGATTTAGATGATGATGATAGTTTTGAGTCATCTGTCCGGTTATTTGGGTCAAGAGATTCACCCTGTTTGTTGCTCATTGAATCAGGTAATGAGATATGGTTATCATTATAAGATGGGTTAACCTTATTATATCCCAAACCTGAAGGGTCTTTGAATGCCCTTTGTTAAGCAAAACGTTCTTTGAACTTCTTATTACTCACCTGAACTTTTGAAGTTTCATTTCAATTTCAGCTTGTAATGTTTTTGACTGAGTCAAAGATTCAAAGAGCTGCTCAACTTAAGCTACTAGTGTTAGTTTTTCAAAGAACAATTTGTCCAAATCATTTTTCAGTGATATAATTTTAATCATATATTGTTTTTGTTCTGATTTTAAACTTTCATTCAAAATGTTTGTTTAAATAACTTTCTTAGAAAGTTGGTCTGCATGTTCTCTGTATCTTGTGACTTCATCAATGCATGCTTGAGAATAGAGATTATCCTTTATCTCTTTTGGGATTTCGGCAATTTTATCCTCTAAATGTGCCATGGGGGCATGATCAGAAGATTGTATCTCTACATTATACATACTCTAGTCACACTTACCATCCTGTTTGATAATCATTATAGACGACTTGGAGTGTTGATTGGGGCCATACTGTGTGAATTGTACTGGTGTTGGTGATGCAGGAATACTTATGAGAGGTGGAATTTGTCTGTTTGTGTGATAGCTACTTGACGTTGGTGTTTGTTGGTTGTTTCTCTCAGCCCTTGGTTGTTGACATTTTCTAGACAAGTGTTCATAGAGCTGGCAGTTGTAGCATCTCAATTTGGTTTTATCAAAACCAATCTTTGTGTTCTTATCCAAAGTTGTAGCATCTCAATTTGGTTTTATCAAAACCAATCTTTGTGTCATTATCCAAACTCAACCCCCTACTTCTTTGCAAAAACTTCTTTGATCTGTTTGCTATCATTGCCATTGACCACTGAAGATCTATTTCTTCAACCACGTCAGGAGGCAATTCATCCAAATCTTGTTGGATGATCTATGATGGTGTGAGATTTGTACCCAAGTAAGCTTCAAAGCTTGTGGAGAAGGCTGTAGAAGCTGCCTTTTGCTCCTCACTTTGCAGAATAATTGTTAGAGCATCCATGGGTGTCTCATACTTATGGATGTTTTATGTATTTGCTGGTTGTTGTTTACTGGAGCTAGAAGCATGTAGGTGTTGTTTGCTCTGAGGTGTTACTTCATGAGAAGCATGAACACTAGTCTTCTTGGACTTTTGTTTGTTTTGTGGTGATTCAGAAGCATAAAAGAATGAAGTTTCACTTGAATCAAGAAACTCCTCCTCTTCTTCACCAGTGCAAGTTAAGAATGCACTGTCGGTTTGTTGCATCTCCTTGAACTTGTATGATTCCACATGTCTAACTGTGCTGTTGTTTCTTGATATCTCATCTAGTTTTAGTGCCTCTACTTTGGCCAATAGTGCATCCAATGATAATGCTTCTAGATCCAATGTTACTTTCATCAGAGAGACTAATTGAGTCCAGCTCTCTGGAAGAGTATGCAACATTTTCTTGTTGATCTCCATAGATTTGCATTTGAGAGCATAAACAATCATCTCCTTTACCAGCTGAATAAATCTGTGAAGCTGTTATGGTATTGACTCTCCTTGAACATGATGGAAGGTTTCATACTAGGTCCTCAATTTTTCTTTCTTAATTTCCCTGATTTCCTCACTTCCTTCACACATGATGTGAAGCACCTTCCACAGTTCATGTGTTGTTTTGAAGTTTTCCACTCTTGTTAATATCTCAAATGGCAGAAAATTGCCAGAATGCTATATGCCTTCATGTATGTTTTGACCTTTTTAAGGTCATCATCAGCTACACTTTTCAAGCTCACTAGTTTCTGAATGTTGTAATTTGGACCAAGAGTCACAGGTATGTATGGTCCCTCGGTTATGGAAGTCCATAGATCGGGGTTTTGAAAAATAATCCAATTTTAGAATTACTTTCCATTCATTGAAGTCAGCTTTGTTCTTCAATCTAGGTGGTTTAAGACCACTATTTGAACCTGAAATTTCATCTGACATGATTGTTAAATTTTGAACTTAATGGTTTAAGTCAAATTTGTTTGATTATTTAGCTCGGTGCTAAATTTGTTTTATCTTAAGGTCACTAGGATTTGTTTGTTGTTTTTGTCACATTTGATTTTTACTGAATAAAAGAGATTAATTAATTTGAAATGAATTAATTAATTAATATCCAAGGATTTGTCACAGTCAAATCTCGGTTGAATAAGGGAATATTCTGTTTATGGAATGTCGATAGTCAATATCCTTAGTGATGTCACTCAAAAAGTCAAAACCCTAAAAACAAATAATATGTTTTAAAAGTTAACTTTTTGGATCAAAAAGTGACTTTTTCAAAAGTTCAAAAGAAGAACCGGTTTCTTCTTTGTTTTCAATGAAAAACCAACAAAATCTCCGATGATTTTGAAGGTTGTGTATGAATGAAAAACTAGGGTTTATTCTAGTGTTGATGCGGCTGAAACAACTTCAATGAAAAATCAATCGGTTTGTTGTTTGAAGATGGTTAATTGTCTGATTTGAGTAAGATTCAAAGTATCCAAACCAGTGTTTGTTTGATGAAAACTTGATAGAACAGTAGCCGTATATTGTTTTATCAAAAAACCCTTGAACCGATGAGGTTTTTGAGAGTTTTTGTGATGAACACGTTTGAAAATAGTGTATGAATGATGTATAGAGCTTTAAACACATAAAATCTTCTTCACAATGTACGAAAATAGATTATTGAATCATGTTTTGAACATTTGTTGAATGTTTGATGTAGAAGAGGGTTTTGTGATAATTTTTAGCACAAAAATTGTTGATATGAAGCTAATGAATAATAGATATCATTGTATTGATTGAGAGGATCAAAAATCAATGATTGATTTAAGCCAAGGCTCTGATACCACCTGATGAAAATTCAGATTTTGAACTTGGAACACAAGACCAAAACAATGAATTCCCCTAAGGATCGATTTCTATCTCTCAAATATAACAACATGTTGTTATAGAATCAATACTCATTAATCATAGTGCGGAAACCCATGATTAATGATATGATATCTATGTGTGTGTGTATGATTGTGTGTTTGTATGCTTGAATGCTTGAATGATAATAATAAATAGCTTGTTTGATTGATTGTTCAAAAGCTTAGAAAGGATTAGGGTATCCTGCTATTTATAACCTATACAATGATCTATGTGCAGTTACAAAAATACACTTATGTAAACAAAATACATATAATCCTAAGTCTATAAGTCATCCGCTATGGATGATTAGCCGTCCGCTATGGATTATAAGTTGTCCGTTGTGGAATTTTGTAAGGAATACACTTAGAGGCTGATGTAATCAAAGAACAACCAAGAGCTCTCAGCATGCTGAAATGAAGTATAAGGAAGTCACTTCGGAAGATTAGATAAAATTCATTTAATTATGCTAAGTATCAAATCTTCCAAAGCCAAAAGACCATATCTTTCGAAGCCAAAGATAAAGTCTTCCGAAGCTTCAAGGACAAAGTCTTCCAAAGCCAAAGACTGATTTTCTTCAAAGACAGAGAAGACATGCTTTCTCTAAATCACCTTTTGAGAAAAGCTGAACCACTTTCCACTGCCATTCTGATGACTCACCAACTTATATGACTTGTTGAAAGTTCATGCTTTTGTCAACTGTAGATTAAAGTCATTTGTCTGTAACTTTCCAACTATGTACTTTTATCTTTTTTATAATAGATAAGGATGTGAGCTATGCCATGTCATAGTCACTAGTCAAAGGCAATATGCCTTTTGACTCTACATTGATCTTGTTGTCTAGATTAGTGTATCCAGCTAGCCTTCAAAGTATGGCCGATTGTAGGATGTAGTATAAAGTATCTCAAGTACTTGTATCTTTATGTATGCTTTGTAAGACTTCTAAAAACTTGAGAGCAATATGCATCATTCTTGAAACACCATATTTGAGTGTTCTTGTTCTTGTTCTTTTGCTTGTGTTCTCTGCATCACCTCTAACCGTTTCCCTATTTGATATGCTAAGTGTTTCTTATCTCTCCATCATGTGAAACTGTTGCATTGACCACCCTTCATCGGTCCTACAATTGATATCAGAGCATTTCAGGCTCTTGATTGTAAGATCTCACCATCTTTGACCATTTTAGTTTCATTGAACACTTAACAACTCAAATGGCAACTCATGCTAAAGTTGATATGGAAACCGATACTATGACAAAGTCTCAACTGATCACTCCTGATGACTTTGATACTTGGTGCCAACGTATGGAAGGGTTCATCAAGTCTCAAGACAACAGGATGTGGAGATCCGTTGTCGAAGGACCTCACATCCCAAGCACCTCTTTAGCCACTGATGGAGGTTTGATAATACCAAAGGAAATGGCTGACTACTCTAAAGAAGACTAGAAGAAGATTGATGTAGATCAGAAAGCCATGACCGCCCTCCAAACAGCTCTTCCTAACTCCATATACAGAGGCTTCAAGAAGTACAAGACTGCTAAGCAGCTCTGGGATGCACTAAAGCTCATATATGAGGGGTCTGAGGAAGCCAAAGAGAACAAGAAATACCTCATGAAGCAGCAGTTTGAGAACTTCACCTACAAGACAGGTGAAACCATGACTCAATAATACTTCAGGTATGTTGAGATTATGGATACTCTAATGGATGTTGGAGTAAAACTTGAGAAAAGGGACATAGTGAGGAAGTTCATGTTCTCTCTTCCCAGAAAATGGACTTAATATTGTGTGGCCATCAAGAGAACTGAGAACCTCCATACCCTTACTCTCATAGAGCTGTATGGTATCCTTAGTGGCTACCAGATGGAGATGAACATGCAAAATCCATCAAGCAGCTCTTCCAACAATCAGCAGATTTCAGCCCTTCATGTGGTTGAAAGGAATAGCATAAAACCATAGCATCATCTTATATTTTTCCCTAAAAACTCATAAAAGGGTTCTTTCATCACATTCCCTAAGACACCAAGGGAGAGCTACATCCAAGGAAGCCTATTCCAAGAGACAAGCTCTGTACAAGCCTTTGTGTCTACTGATGAAAGTTGTGGCAACTTTCTTTTCACTCTTGAAGACTTGGACTGTATCCATCCAGATGATCTGGAGTACAAGGAGATAGTCCAGCAGATGGCTCTTCTCACTCACAGGGCCAAGAAGTTCTACAAGAGGACAGGAAGAAAGTTTCCCAGCAATGTGGCCAGTTGTGACACCCTACATATATCCCACATCGGCCGTGGACAGGAGAGATTCCTGGTTCATAAGGAATGTTCGGTCTCCAATATCACCAACGCGTTTTGGGCGTATTGGCTGTGGATGAGAGGAGAACTCCACAGTTAAGCGTGCTCAGGTGGCAGCAATCCAGGGATGGGTGACCTCCCTGGGAAGTTTTCACCCGGGCAACCAAAAACAAATCCGTGAGCTCCTCGTGGGTAAAGCAGACAATATTGGTGGTATGAGGGGCCGGGTGTTACAGATGGTATCAGAGCCAGGGCCGGGCCGGTGTGCCAGCGAGGACGCTGGGCTCCTTAAGGGGGGTGGATTGTAACATCCCACATTGGTTGGGAAGGTGAATGAAGGCTTCTTTATGAGGGGCTTGAGACCTTCCCCACTGTGACGCGTTTTGCCTGGGCGATGGTGGTACGTCCCGGTCCAGGTGAAAACAAAACCGTGAGGCGATGGTGGTTCGTCCCGGCCAAAGCGGACAATATCATGGTGCGGTTATGCTGGGCTGTATATATCCCACATCGGCCGTGGGAGAGATTCCTGGTTCATAAGGAATGTCCGGTCTCCAATATCACCAACACGTTTTGGGCGTATTGGCTGTGGATGAGAGGAGAACTCCACAGTTAAGTGTGCTCAGGTGGCAGCAATCCAGGGATGGGTGACCTCCCTGGGAAGTTTTCACCCGGGCAACCAAAAGCAAATCCGTGAGCTCCTTGTGGGTAAAGCGGACAATATTGGTGGTATGAGGGGCCGGGTGTTACAGAATGGTATCAGAGCCAGGGCCGGGCCGGTGTGCCAGCGAGGACGCTGGGCTCCTTAAGGGGGGTGGATTGTAACATCCCACATTGGTTTGGAAGGTGAACGAAGGCTTCTTTATGAGGGGCTTGAGACCTTCCCCACTGTGACGCGTTTTGCCTGGGCGATGGTGGTACGTCCCGGTCCAGGTGAAAACAAAACCGTGAGGCGATGGTGGTTCGTCCCGGCCAAAGTGGACAATATCATGGTGCGGTTACGCTGGGCTGTTACAGATGGTATCAGAGCCACTCCTGTACCGTTCGGGATGGTGGGACAAACCTCACCGGGGATGGTGAGTGTTCTCGGGCTCATCGAGGATGATGAGTCCAAAGGGGAGGTGATTGTGACACCCTACATATATCCCACATCGGCCGTGGACAGGAGAGATTCCTGGTTCATGAGGAATGTCCGGTCTCCAATATCACCAACGCGTTTTGGGCGTATTGGCTGTGGATGAGAGGAGAACTCCACAGTTAAGCGTGCTCAGGTGGCAACAATCCAGGGATGGGTGACCTCCCTGGGAAGTTTTCACCCGGGCAACCAAAAGCAAATCCGTGAGCTCCTCGTGGGTAAAGCAGACAATATTGGTGGTATGAGGGGCTGGGTGTTACACCAGTGGAAAGTTTCTAATGGACAAAAGCAAAGTGAAGTGTTACAACTGTAACAAGATAGGCCACTTTTCTAAAGAGTGCAAGGCACCAAGGACAAATGGTGGCCAATCACAAACCAGACGAAACTACACTGATGCAGCCCCAAGAACTGAGAAGCCAAGCCAACCCAAACAACATGTTGTTGTTGCTGTTGAAGAAGGAGGATTTGACTAGAGCTTTTAGGTGGAAGATGCCTCTCCAAACCAAACACTGATGGCTGATCATGAAGAAGATAAGGTATTGCAACATCTCTGTACTCCTGAATGTATTGCTAAAGTTAACATGTATAGGTCCTACAACTTGGAAGTGAGATCTGATCTTGAGCCCTTACATATCTTAAAAGCTGACTTTAAAAGAGTTGAAAATGATTATAAACTTAAAATAGAAGATTTAGAGAAAAACATTTCAACTCTTAAGCATGAACACACAAACTATAGGACTCAAATCAAAGATCTCATAACCAAGTTGACTGAATGCCAGGCTAGGCTTGTGATCAGCAAAGCCAAGGTAGAAAAATGTGTTCCTGAAGAGGAAACCTTCAAGAATATAATATCCTCATCCTTGCATGCAAAAGTTTGTTACCAAAACAGGCAGGGACTAGGATCAAGTGAGATAGCTCCTCCATACACACTCCTATCTGTTAGATCTCCAAGGTGTGGAACTTGTCAAGATGAGCTGCCCTCCATTGATCCTATTCAAGAAGAGGATGAAGATGAAGAGGTAGTGAAGGATGAACCTGAGGAGAGTGACAAGGGTTATCCTAAGAAGGGACACTATTCTCTTAGAGAGAAGAATGAATTAAGGATGACCAAGTCTGCAAGGAAGAACTTGATCAAGGCAGCCAAGAGAAAATCCAAGAAAGCCCAAGAGATCAAGGCCACCTTCAACTCTAAGCAAAAGCAAGTTTTCATCTCCGCTAGATTTGAAGTGGTAAAGACTAAGGACATAACCATGGACTCTAGTACCAGGAGTTCTAGTTCATGTGCAAGTCATCATGATTCAAAGAAGAAGGCTAATAAAGTATGCACCACTGCTGCACAGCCTGAGCCATCCAGTTCCAAGAGCAAGCCACATCCCAAAAAGACTTCTGCATCATCTGAAAAGGTGAAGAAGGAAGTGGAAAGTGATCAAGCTCAGCCTTCGACTAAAAGGAAGACTCTTAGAGGCATGCAAACTGAATGCATCATGTGTGGTAGTACTTCTCACTTTGCCAAGGATTGCATCTACAATCCTAAAAGTACTATCCACATGTCCAAAAAGAAAACTTTTGAGAAGAAGAAGAAGAAGATAGCTTCGGAGGGAAAATATTTTCCTTTTAGAAGCTCCAAAGTGAAGAAGAAGATAAGTGAAAACTTACCTTTGGAAGAAAATTTGGTCTCGGAAGAAAGGAATGCTTCCGAAGCACTGAAGTCTGCTACAGTGGATGCAAAACCTTCAGAAGGTTCAGTCTCAAAAACTTCCAAAGTCATCAAAACTTCCAAAGTATTAAAGGCCAAGTCTAGTCTTCCAAAGATGGTGTGGAAGATGAAGGAAGGCCATGTGACTGAAAGTTCTTTATCAACAACAGAAAATAATCCTCAGAACTTACATATAGGATCAATTATTGTTTTATTATCTTCTTTTCACTTTGATAAGCCCAAGCCCAGCAAGGCTTGGGTTTCCAAATGTAACTAACCATCTCTTTATGTGTAGGAACATCTCAAGACGAAAGGGAATATATGGATCGTTGACAATGGCTATTCTAGGCACATGACAGGTAATGGCTCTTTGATTCAAAACTTTGAAAGAATTGATGGAAGGCCAGTTACTTTTGGAGGAGAGTCTGGTGGTTACATTACTGGAAGGGGTAGGGTCATAAATGGTAAGCTTAGCATTGAAAAGGTAAACTTTGTTAAGGAGCTTGGGTACACTCTTCTGAGTGTATCCTAATTTTGTGATCAGAGACATAACATGCTCTTCACCGAGCTTGAATGCATGTTCTCAAGCCTGGGGTGGTCATTCCTCAAGAGCATATCCTAATCAGAGCCCCCAAGAAAGGGAACATCTACAAGATGGACTTGCAAGAAACATCCCCTTCAGGAGAAGTTTCTTGCTTTCTATCTAAGGCCAATAGCGATGAGTCTTTCCTTTGGTGTAAATGAATATGCCATGTAAACTTTAAAAACATGAACAAATTAATTAAGAATGATTTGGTAAGTGGAATGCTAAAGAAAGAGTCTACAAGTGATGATCATCTTGTTGCATGGTTGAAAGGGAAACAACACAAGGTACTCACAAGCCAAAGGAGATGAACTCTATCACTACACCCATACACTCATTATATATGGATCTCTTTGGCCCCACTAGTGTAATGAGTTTAGAAAGGACCTCTTATTACTTGGTGATCACAGATGACTTCACAAGATACACTTGGGTCTTCTTTCTTATAACTAAGTATGAGACCCTTAAGATCTTGAAGAGTTTCATTCTAAGAATTGAGAATCAATGTGATCACAGGGTCAAGATCATAAGATATGATCAAGGAACCAAATTTTAAAACCAAATACTTGATACATTTTATGATGAAAAGGTTATTACAAGATAATATAGTGCTCCCAGAACTCCTCAGCAAAATGGTATTGCTGAGAGGAGAAACAGGGCACTTACTGAAGGTGCAAGAACCATGTTGTCTGACTCCAAACTACCCATCACTTTTTGGGCAGAGGCAGTTAACATTGCCTGCTATGTGTATAACAGAGTTTCAATAGTCAAGACTCATGATAAGACTCCTTATGAACTGTGGCACAAAAGGAGATGTTTAATTGGTTTCCTCAGATCATTTGGATGTCCTTGTACCATCTTGAATACCAATGATCAAATAGCCAAATTTGTTGAGAAATCAAATGATGGACACTTTATGGGATATTCTTCCCAAGTTAAGGCTTTTAGAGTATACAATCTCAAAACTAGGGTAGTTGAGGAGTCAGCCAATATGACCTTCAATGAGCACACACCCAATGTGACTAATTAGCTGTTTGATCTTGATTTAGTTACCAACTGTTTTAAAAATCTTGTGAAGATGTTTCAGGATCTACAGGTAGCTTATCAATAGAAGATTCTGATCCAAGATTTAAGCTGAGAAGGCCAAGTCAAAAAACTATTTCAGCTCTAGTGGTAACTAGCCCTACAATTGAATATCTTGTCAGCACAACCATAACAAATTCTTCAGCTGATACATCTGAGGTGCCTATAAATTCTAGCACAGAGGCATAGAACTTAGATGAAGGCATTTCCAATATAGGAGGAGATGAAGGTAGTGATAGTGATCAAGAGTTTCTTGATGCTGATAACCACTTCATAGAAGACAACATCAATGATGTAACACACTCATTGGATCAAGTCTTACTTGATAAGTGTGTGGATGTGTTGGATTACTCTCAAGCACCAGATCTGAATTTCACTAATTAAAATCTGTTTAAACAACTTGCTGTGATTTCTCAACTAAGAATCCACAAGTCCCATCCTACCACAAACATCATTAGAGATGTTAAGACTAGGGTAAGAACAAAAGGACAAAACCATGACAAATATGTTTGTCTTCACTCTTGTTTCTTGTCCCAGAGAGAGCCTATAAAGATTGAAGAGGCTTTGAAAGATGAAAGTTGGGTTGAAGCAATGCAGGAGGAGCTGCTTTAATTCAAGAGATAAAAGTCTTGGAATCTATTTCCTCTTTATAAAGGGAAGACTACCATAGGTACCAAGTGGGATTTTAGAAACAAGAAGGATGATAGAGGACTTGTCATCAAGAACAAGGCAAGACTAGTTATTCAAGGATACACACAAGAAGAAGAGATTGATTATACTGATGTTTTTGCTTCTGTACCAAGACTTGAAGTAGTTAGGATATTCCTGGCTTTTGTGGCATCCAAGGATTTCAACGTCTACCAACTTGATGTAAAGTGTGCTTTTTTATGGGGTGATTGATGAGGAGGTGTATGTCAAACAACCACCTGGCCTTGTAGACCCAGATCATCTTGATTATGTTTGCAAACTTGACAAAGCTCTTTATGGGTTGCATCAGGCTCCAAGGAAGTGGTATGAGACACTATCACAGTATCTCTATAAGCACAGATACGAGAGAGGTACTATTGATGGAACACTCTTCATCAAAGGAACAAGAAATGACTTGACGCTGGTTCAAGTTTATGTAGATGACATTATCTTTAGGTCAACTAATCCGAAACTCTGCAAAGACTTGGAGAAGTTGATGAAGAATAGATTTGAAATAAGTGTCGTGGGGTAGCTCAATTTCTTTGTAGGAATTCAGGTGAAGCAGGTAGACAATGGAATCTTCATAAACCAATCAAAGTATGTGCAAGACATACTTGTCAGGTTTCACATCACTGGGTATAAGGTTTCTAAGACACCCATAGCTAGAAACCACTCTCTTGGACTAGATCTTGAGGGGGAGTGTGTTGATGAACATCTATACAGGGCTATGATTGGGTCTCTCATGTAGCTCATAGCCAGTAGGCCTAATATCGTGTTTGCTACATGTATTTGTGCAAGATATCAAGCCAACCCCAAGATGTGAAACCTGGTTGCTGTCAAGAGAATTCTCAGATATCTCAAGGGTGCTCTCAAATTGGGCCTTTGGCATCTAAAGAATTCTGACTTTAATCTGTATGCATATACAGATAATGACTATGGTGGCTGCAATATGACTGCAAAGTTAACATTTAAGGGATGTCAATTTCTTGGTGGAAGGATAGTCTCATGGCAATACAAGAAACAATCCTATGTATCTGCATCAACTACTGAAGCTGAATGCATTACTGCTACAAGCTACTATGCTTATGTGGTTTGGATTCAGAATCAGATGCTAGACTATGAATTCAACTTCAAGGAGACTCCTATCCATATAGACAACAACAATGTTATCTCTATCATAAAGAATCCTGTTTAGCACTCAAAGACAAAGCACATCAATATCAGGTATCATTTAATTAGATATAATTTTGAAAAAGGATTGATAAAACTAGTCAAAGTTAACACAAATGAACAATATGTTGATCTGTTCACAAAAGCTTTTGATGAGCAGAGATTTAAGTATCTTGTATCAGTTACTGGGATGATTAACTTTAATTAGATTTTCTTTAAACTAGACTCGAGATTATTTTTTAATAATATGTGTGTTTTAAGTTGTCTATATCATCACCATGTTAGCCTAGTTTACTTTGAAAATAACTTTTCAAAATGATATCCCTTAGAATTTTGAGAATTTTGGATATATTTTCCTTCGAAAGACATCAAGTTGTCTTCGGTAGAAAATTATGTCTTCAAAACAAATAACTACTTCTGAGAAGTTAACCTTCGGATGAAATTTGACTATATCTTCTGACGCTTATATTTGTCATCATGTAGTTATATGAATTGAAGGACTATTTTCTTCGAAAAGAAATTAAGTCTCGAAAGACTTATTCCCTTTATTGAATAAGACTTCTGATATTTGATCTCTTCCGTAGCAAAATCTATCTAGGAAGTAAAAATACCATAAGTATTTTTCTTCTGAAGAAAAATTCTTAGAAAACTAAGAAATATCTTCCAAAGCCAAATTGGCTTCAGAAGTTTTTCTAAAACCTTCCGAAGACAAATTACCTTAGGAAGATTTAGACTTCCAAGAAAACTAAGTTTTTAGATACTTTTTCTAAGGTGGGACCGACATTTGAATTTCAAAGTTTATCCATTTTCATTAATTTGGTCTCAAATCCATATCATATATATATTTGTACAATGGTTCTCCCCTTTCACTATTCTCCTTCATTTGCAAAATTCAAATCCTAAATTCACCGACAAACTGACCTTGTTCTTACATTCCTTCATCACGAAGCTTTATAAAATGGCCAACCCTGATCCCTGAAACTAACCAGATTTTGCCATGCACTTACACAGACAACATAATCAAGTTGCTCTATTATCATTTGAGAAAGATCCAGGTTTCTCAGATGTTTGCCACTTTTTATCTCTTACCAACTACCTCACCGCCCTCACAATCAACCCTCCATTATATGAAGATCAACTTTTGGAGTTCTGGAGGACCTGCCAAGAGGTCATATTGGATGGTGGAAAGGTATTGTCTGCAATAGTGCAGAGGATAGTAGTCATCACCCCAACCACCATCAACACACATCTAAGGCTGGATGATGAAGAGGGTGACTTGTCCTTCCTAAGTCTGCTGTTAATGACTCATTCCGGAAGATGGGCTATGAAGGGGACCTCTCCATAAGAACCTTCAGAAAAGGAAAGGTCTCATACAAGTGGAAGTACCTCCTCCATATGGTCATCCACTCCCTTTTACAAGCATGGAGGATGGGACCAAATTCCTGAAGACCTTTCCTATATAGTCTATGGAATGGTTCAATGGGTCAAGTTAAGGTATTCTCAATTTGTATATACTAATTTACTTGCAAACGTGGACTCCTTAAAATATTATATGTTCCCAAGATATGTCCAGTACATTCTTAACTGTGAACTGGGCTCAAAGTTAAGAGGAACAAGTAATGTTCTAAAATTGTGACAAATAAGGCCTGGCATCTTCAAGACAATGAGAAAGGCAACTATTGGCTTCTTAAGGGTAGAAACAGCCCTGGTCCCAAAAAAATGTTAGAGCTCATTGCTCAAGGTGACAACTTGGTAGCACCAGCCAATATTGAACCCACACCTTCTCATCTGCAACCGACACACAGCTACAAATCACCATCACCTACCAAAGAAAATACAAACGAACCCCTGCTCAGTCTACTCAGGTTGAGCAGGCCCCCAAATCACTAACCATGCATGAAGAAGTGGACATTAGAGCTCCCACTTCTCCTGAGGAGCAAAACACTCCTATTCTTTCTATGATCAGTGCTAAGGTTCCTCATACTTAGCCTAATGAGCTCATAACCCCAGCCTTAAGCCTTCACTCAGAGTCTTAAAACTCTAGTGATCAACCTTCAGGGGAAAGTTACCATCCCCAGCCGCTTGACCTCAACCAACCAATTCCTAACCTTGAATTCTATGATGATAAAGATATAGGATTCAGTGAGTACCATGAATCTCTCTTTTCCACCCCTGCTCAAGGAGATATAAGTACTCATGCATCACCTATATCTAGCCTACATCATCCACTCACAATTGAGGTGGACCTCCCTGAACCTGTACAGGAGGCCCATATGGAAGAGGCTCTCACTTTTACAAGTGATTACATCATTCTGACCTCAACCATGGCAACCCAGCCCATTGACACTTCTTTTGAAGTTATCAGTGTGTAGGGGAAAACCAACAGCCAAGAACCTGAAGCTGGTGATGAGGAAGAAGATCTTGGTCCTATTCTCTTATCCCCTAGTGATTCTTCTGATGATGATGAGGGAAGTATGTAACTAAAGGTGTAGAAACAGACTGAACTCTGCACCTATTTAGTTTCCAAGGTTAGTCACCTACAATCTCAGGTGACTACCTTATAGAGAAGGTCAATGACTAGCAACTTGAGATCACTGATCTCAAGGGAAAGTTAGCTAAGAGGCCCATCTAGAGGACTCAACCAAGCCCATAAGAACCTGTGGATGTGATGGACCTAACTACTAGCTCCCCTGTGCAAGAGGGTGATGCTACCAAAAAGGGGGAGAAAGTCTTAATTACAATCATAGAACCTGGGAGTTCCTCTTAGAGTATGGACAGAGAGGACTCACCACCCTCACTTGCAGTTGTCCATACTCAACAACCTCCTCAGGTCCACATTGATGTGGACTCACTCATTCAAAGCTTTTATGAAGAGGGTATACCAAGGGCAATGCCAACTCCATCTCACCCAGCTGATAATCCAATTATGGGATGGAGGTATGATGATCAAAGAAGAGCCCTGGTAATCTCTAGGTCTCAGGGTCAAAAAGAGATCTTCAACTTCTTTAACCTAGGATACTATGAGAGAACCTATCTAGTTGACCTCCCACTTGCCAACCCAAGTTAAAACAGGCAAGCTGCAAGGTTGGCTAATAGGATTCAACAAAGGGTGATTGAAGAGTTCAAGCTAAGAACAAGACTATATAAAAGAGGCTAGCAGGCAAGACTATTGGTCAACTGGATGTTGAGGTTGACCCTAAGATTAGCTTCAAAGGGGAAACCTTGGCTGAAGGCGCATTAGTTGAGCCTGTGAACCTTGAGACAGGAACTACTAGCCTCTCTCTAGCCAGATCTTAAGTGAAGAACCAAGCAATGAAGGCCAAAGTATTTCCAACCTAAATCACACAAGCTTGTAAGTGACAAATGTAAAAGGAAGATGACTCCTGAGGAGATTGAGGAGGAGAAGAGTGAGAGGAAGAGGAAGGCAAGGGGAGAGAATACAAGCAGGACCCCTGGCTTCATGGAAGCTGTAATTAGGGCTGCCCCAGGCCAAGTACTCAAGATGGTGAGTTAAGGATAGCCAGATTGAATTATTTGGGGTCCAGGAACTATAATATTAATGAACTCATCTCTCTCCCTTTGGAGGAATTAAATGAACTGTCTGACAAGGAAATGTCTAAGGAGAGGAAGGAAGCTAAGACAGCAGAACTACTTCTCAAGATCAAAGAAGAAAGAAGAAGAAAGAGAATCTACAAAGCTCCTACCCTCTCCCCAGTTCAGGTAAGTCCTGAGACAGAGACTGTCGCTACTAAGCAACAAACTCAGGTAGATAGGGAACAAGATAGACCAAACATGATCATCTACCTGAGTGCCATAGGTCTCTATCAGGCAGCAGACCTCCTTCCCTTGCCATACGATTACATTGAATTTGAATACCTCAAGTAGCTTGAGCAACAAGTATAAAAAGAAAAAAAGCTGCTAAGAGGAAGATGAAGGAAGAGGCTGCAAAGTTAAGAGCCACCATCAAAGCAAACTTGAAGAAATCTACTGACAGACAGAAGATGGTGAGCTTTTTTAAGTTGTATTGATTCTCTAGAAGGAGACTTGGTTCAATGTCTCTATCCCCCATAGATGAACAAATTAGAGTGATCAAGTAGATGATCAAGCGAGGTGAGCTGATTGACTTGCATTCTCTACCAAGTCAGGCTGCACCTGAAGCTAAAGTCAAGGTTGAACCACAAGAGACAACACAACCTAGACCTAGTGCTGTATCACAGCCAGCTTCATCTTCTGATCCATAGAAGGGTCCTGATTCTTCTCCTTCTAGACCTATGAAGGACAAGGACCCAACTAAGGAAGACAAGCAAGAACAATCTGGTACTGCAGGCCAGTCTCCTATGTTTAAATATAGAAAGAGGAAAAGGATGGCCATCAAAAGGGACAAGAAGAAGAAGAAGAAGTCCAAGGCATTCACCTCTACACCTCAGGATGGGTCAAAACATCCTGAGGGAGATCAAGAAGAGGCAGCTCATCAAACTCCTATTCAAGTAGAGCCTCTTACTGCTGAGAGACCCATTGTGTCTTGGATGTTTGCCAACAATCCAGATAGATCATATATTACTAGAGATCAAGGAGGTCAAGACGTATACTTCTAGCAAAACACACTTGACCTCCCTCTGCATGATATCTATGACATGAGGAGATACTTTGAGAGTTTGAGGAATCCTGACCAGCCGATGATCAAAGGAATTGTCTTGATTCTAATAAGGACTATCAACAGATGAAGATCAAGACTCAAAGTTCTCTTCAGTTTTGGTAGCATTAGCCTAAAGGGAGTTTGTAAGGAATATACTCAGAGGCTGATGCAACCAAAGAACAACCAAGAGCTCTTAGCATGCTAAAATGAAGTACAAGAAAGTTACTTTGGAAGATTTGATACAACTCAGTGAATTAGACTAAGAATCAAATCTTCCGAAGCCAAAAGTCCATATCTTTCAAAGCCAAAGATGAAGTCTTTCGAAGCTTCAAGGACAAAGTCTTTCGAAGCCAAAGACTGATTTCTTTCGAAGACAGAGAAGACATGCTTTCTCTAAATCACCTTTTGACAAAAGCTAAAACACTTTCCGCAGCCATTCTGATGACTCACCAACTTATATGAGTTGTTGAAAAGTTCATGCTTTTGTCAACTATAGATTAAGGTTTTTTGTCTGTAACTTTCCAACTATGTACTTTTATCCTTTTTGTAATAGATAAGGATGTGAGCTATGGCATGTCATAGTCACTAGTCAAAGGCAATCTGCCTTTTGACTTGACATTGATCTTGTTGTCTAGATTAGTGTATCCAGCTGGCCTTCAAAGTATGGCCGGCTGTAGGATGTAGTATAAAGTGTCTCAAGTACTTGTATCTCTATGTATGCTTTGTAACACTTATAAGAACTTGAGAGCAATATACATCATTCTTGAAAACCCATATTTGAATGTTCTTGTTCTTGTTCTTTTACTTGTGTTCCTTGGATCACCTCTAACCGGTTCCCTATTTGATATGTTAAGTGCTTCTTATCTCTCCGTCATGTGAAATTGTTGCATTGACCACCCTTCACTGGTCTTGCCATGTTAAACAACTTGTCCGCTATGCCTTGGATGTTGTCCACTGTGAACACTTATGTTTGTTTTGTTGTTATCCGCTGTGAAGTGTTCATCCGCTGTGGATGAACATCCGATGTGGACTGTTCATCCACTATGGACTTGGGCATCCGCTGTGTGTGTTTGTTCATCTACTGTGGGCACTTGAACTTTTTTCTTCATCCGCTGCATCTTCTTGTTCGTCCGCTGTGGACAAATCCTCATTTGCTGTGGACACTTAAGCAAAAATTCCTTTTATCTACAAACTTGAAAAAGAAATTTAAACTTAATTAGTGTATGTTATGAATGTTAATGATGCGTATATGTTAGTTAATGATTGTTTGAATTTTAGAACACATTATGTTTCATTATGACAAGCATTATCCTTTTATACACTTGTTGAGTCCAACACATTTTATCCATGATTGTTTTGATAGAATACTTATTCACTTTCACAAGTCACTTCTGATGAAAACATTGCTGACATGTTTACCAAGGCGTTTGATTATTCCTGATTTGATTTTCTTGTTCAATCTCTGTGAATGATTAACTTTGGTTAATTAACTGTACCCTCTATCAAAAATTATTTTTCTATTTGTTAAAATTATAATTTTCTAAGTAGATAATCAAAATCTTAGGCGGAGAAATTTGAAAATGTAACAAAAAAGATTTTGGTTTAGGGGGAACAATTTTGAAAAATATCAAAGAGATATTGTTCTAAAATTCTTATAAAATGAATTTTCAATACTAAATAGGAAATAGTAGTACATTTCTTGATTTGGATATATTACATACAAAAACTTGAAAAAGAACTGACTTGGATTATGTTTGCTATGTTGATAAACTTGACTTCCAAGAATGAAAAGTACTATGCTATGTGATGCATTGAAATTAAAATATCTATGATTGAAGTGGGTTACACATCATGGTTTTGTGGTAACACTGAATCCATGTTAAAACAGACTGAGAGTTACAGTCTAGTCATACTAAAGCCAGTTATTCTCTGATTCAGTGATTTTCATGAGTATGTTATATATATGTATAAAATGAAAAAAGATAAAGATGAAAATCAAGCAAAAACAAATAATAAAATTGAAAAATGAAAAAAGAGCAAAACGATGCCAAAAAGGCCATATAGGAATAAAAGATGCCAATGTGCACACTAATAAAAGATATGTTAAAGACATAAATACTATATGGTAAATATTTTCTTTTTTAGAATGTGTTTTGACACAGGAGGCAAAATCAAAAGATAGGGCATGTAAGTCCGAATTAGGATATAAGTCCTAAACTTCTTGCGAGTGCAAAATATAAGTCCGACTGGCTATTGATAAGTCCTACAACTTGTTAATATTCAGCGTTCAGAAATGTTTATCAGGCTAGTTATGCTCTAAACCAATACTATAAGAAAATTAATAATCATGAGAATACTAATCAGAGGTAATAGGTTTAAGTTAAATTAGGGTTACTTGAAATCATAAAAGTGTGTTGAAGTTGGATAGGAATTCTACATGATTTTTGATTGTGGGATCCATTGATTTCATATAAATAAATAAAAACATGATAATAATCACAACATATGTGTCTTAGTAAAGATTGAAGTATGAGTTTAAGTTGGATAAAACATACTGACAATCAACTTAACCAGTCTTATTTTAAATACAGCTGAAAGATGTTAATAATTGATTTCAAAGAAATATGATCTTATACTTGAAAATTAACAATAATATTTAAGTTATAAGTCTAGGATTTTATGTGTTTTACTTTGTTTCATTTTGTTTTGATTTACCAAAATTTTTCATAAAATTGTATAAAACTTAAGGGTTTCTAGTTAATAATCAAAACTTGGAAAACATGATAATAAACATATTAAATCAAAAGATAAACAAATAAAAAAAATTGAAAAATTTTAAGAATTTGAATTTCTCGAGTGTGAGAAGTTCATGTTGTGCGATAAGTCAGTTACATGCGAGAGCTGACTTCTCGCGAGAAGTCAGTGTGTTATATATTGAACAGTCAAGCTACAAGTTGACCATTCGCATCGCCTAATTGTTGATTTTCTCTCTAAAAATTCTAAGTGTTGATACGATATATTTCTTGATATTCACGTTCATTGTGATCGATTATTGGAGAATACACTTAATATCTCATGAAATTAATCAAATTTAAACCTAATACTAACCTAATCGACATTAAACGAACAGGTTTCAATAGTTAAAACTCTCTAAAATGATCTAATTTGAAAATGGATTTTTGAAGAAGTCGCATGCGAAAAGTCTCAAAACTATGAACAGACGCGATTTGCATAGAACTTCTCGTATGGGAATCTTTGACTAATCGCACTAGTAGTTGACTTTTGGTTAAACTCAATCCGTGCGAAAAGTGACTTGTCACGCGAGAAATTAGAATGAAAAGAAAACAATTCGCATGCGATAAGATTACTTTTCGCGCGAAAAGTTCAAATTTTAAAAAAATTTGAAATTTTCTAAGTCTGAAATTTTAACTTTGATACTTATCAATGTTTGTTCATTTTGATTTCAGATGGCGAGACAAATTGTTTTTAACAAAAACCATAATGTAGTGGCTTATCTCGGTAATGTTCCAGACGAAAAAGCTTTATTTAGATCTCTTATTGACAGACTGAAGACTTCATGTATCTACCAATGAGAGAGATTCTCAGGGAGAACCATGTATTACTACTACAATGAAGGATAAGAGGGGAGTTATTATTGCAAAGATCATTAATAGTGTCTTACTGTTAGAAGACCAACATAATGCTCACGTGAAGTTAGACAATGATGTTTCTCACGATTGCTTAAGGATAATGGGTAATGATCATCATTATCCTTCTCTGGAGAAGAAGCATTTACCTCCATTATGGAAATTCTTGTTCCATGTGGTTGTACATTGCTTGAGCAACCTGAAGGTAGGTTTAGACAGTCTTAGTGCTATTTTTGGATCATTACTAGTTTCTTTGGTTGATGATTTACCATATAGCATATCCAAGGCAATATTCTCTGAGATGTAGAAGAACGTGATGGCATCAGCCAGGAAGAAGTTCATTATGTATCCCCTGTTTATTCAAATGATTATGAATGCTGCTCATCCTAAGTTGGTTGTTTTTTATTCAACTACTTATTCGGTTATGGTGATGAAGAAGGATATCTTCACATATTTGATAGGTTTACGAGGGAATGCATGTAAAGGGGATCACTTCATCAAACTTGGCAGATTTATTGATGGTTGTTAATCTGATGATCAGCCTTCACATCAACAAGCTAATACTGTGCCTTAACAGACTAATCCAGTTGCTTCATCTTCACAAACTCCTGATGATGCTCCAGGAATTTCTCAGTTGGCTGGAAGGTCTATTGATAAAAAGATAGATTCATGGTTTAGTTATAGTGAGACTTACAATTAAAGGATTGGGGAAGTTCCATATATTCTACAAGAAAGACCTAGAGTGCAATCTACACCAACTAAATGCACTGTTGATGATCTTAACACTAATTTTGTTCCTAAGAATTCACCATCTACTCAGAGGAGGATGAAGAAGATGGCAAGGAAGAAGGCAGATTCAGATGTTAGTTCACATGGTAGGGGCAAGGGACGAGGTGTGATCCAAAAGCGTCAAACCCTGATGACCACTGTGTCTATGAGTACTAATATACAAGTGTCTGGGCCTTGATTCATTGTTAGTAAGGTAATTCATCAAGGTATTCCAGTGATAGTCACAGAATCGACTATTGTAACATCATCTCTGATGGCCACTATAGATGACATTCTGTGTACACCTCCAAGAGGTCAAGGCTATCAATACTTCTTTTAAGCAAAGGCAGACTATAGGAACCTCTTCTAGCTCACCAACTCCTGTTACACTTGAGCAGAGGGTTCAAGTACAATAGAGAGAGAGAGATGTTGGATAAAACCCAACAGATATATGATCTGAATGCTCTGAATCAAGATAAAGATGAGAGGACCAAGAATCTTTAATATCAGCAACAATTTCTATTCGGCTATGTTTAGATTCTTGAGAACAACCTCAAAGACCACACATCTAGATTTCTATTCACATTTTCATAGCAAAGGACTATAGAAGTTGGAGAGCTGAATAGATAGCAAGCTGATGCTGATGCTGATGCTGCCACTTATCCTATTATTGATCTTGTTACATCTGATAAGGTAACAGAGACTACTGGATTTAATCAAAAATTGACTAACATAGTACATGATGAGGTTACTGAGGATCAACCCGTAGTTCATCACATTAGAGAGGCGTTTGTGGAGCCTGAGCACCATGTACAGCGTACTAAGCCTGTTGATGATGATGATGGTTGAGATCAGGTAGATTTTAGTTATGATGAGGAGAATGATATAGATGATGATGCTGATGATGATGATGATGATGATGGTGGTGGTGGTGGTGATTATGGTCATGATAAAAATGGAAAGAAGAAAGGAGATGCTGATGATGATCAGGGTGGTGATACGGGTTCAGCTGTTGGTCCTTCTGGTTCATCTGGTTCTGCCAATGTCTCCGGACCAAGGTCTAATGATCTAGATCACTATGTACCTTAAGATCCTACTACTGAAGAGATGTACAAGAAGGAATTTTATACATTCCAGCAACAGATAATTGTTGAGGAATCAGATGAGGATTTTGGTACTTTTGATGATCTGGATAAGGATGTGGATTACTAAGATGTTTCAGGGAACAGTCTGAAAAGTTTATTTTTCGATATCTTGGTTGAAGAAGTGGAGATAGTAACAGAGCCTAGAGCAGATCAAATGATTGACAAGATTGATGATCTTACTGGAAAGAGTGCAGTACGTCAGGTTGGAAATCCTACTATTGATACACCTCCACCGCTAGCTTATGTACACGCGCTTAGACATTACAAACCTTTCACAAGGTATGGAAATTTAGAGCCAATTATCAGTTGGGCATATGATAATGAGAAAAAGATGTATATAGTGAAACGACGAGCAGGAGCTATCGAACATTATCAGGACGAGAATGAATTTCATACTCTAAGAGCGTCCGATCTTTATGCTATGGGTCGTATTCTATTTATTAATCCAAGTAACAATGGAAAGGCCAACTGGATTTGTAATATGATATGGCGTCAGAGTAAGTCCAACTTCAAAGATTTTAAAAATGCAAAATCCAAAGTCATTAAGGATGAGACTCGAATTGATTCGAACACCAACAAGCTGATAAAGATACGAGTTTATAAGCATCCTAGATATGCATGAAAGATTCCTATACACGCCCCGGTACCAGTTAATAGTTTGGCTAAACTCATGTGCTGATTGTGAGAATGATACTAGGCATGCGGTTATACATTATATGGATCGTATCTCGCCCTGTTGATTTACTAAAGTTTGGAAAAGAAGATTTGATAAGGTTGCAGGCTTGTCCGATTACAGCTAATGAATCTGTTCACTTTTTGGCAGCACAGTTTGGTTGGTTGATAATGAAGGCCCTGTATAACAAGATGTACGCATATGGGTGAAGTTACAAAGTTAAAGATGTGGACTTCTAAAGATTTGATTCACTGAGCCTATGGGGAGATTGTAGAGGTTGAAACTAAAGGCTCGAAAAATCAAATGAAGATATTGAAGATCAAGTATAGTCGTGCAAGAACTTTTGATCCACGCGAAAATTTAGTTCTCGCGCGAGACCTTTTGGTTTAGTATAAATATGTTGCTTTAGTTATCTTTGTAATTAATTCTGATATTGAGCTAAAGTTTTGTAATCTTACATCAGAGAGCAATACAATTGAAGTTTATTTACATGTGTGTTGCTTGATTCTACTTCATATCATACGTTTTATCATTCTAATTATATTTCTGTGAGTGAATACATTCCGTATATTTCTCACGAGATCGATCTATATTGAAATTCAAGGTCCTTAAAGAAACCTTCCTTACCAAGATGCGTTTTGCCTCGGCGAGCAATTTGTCATTTGAAAAAAAAAATCGTGAGTTCCTTGATGGGCTACCCATCAACGGCAAAACGCCCAATATCTTTGGTAGGTTTTACGTGGGCTGTTACATACTAGATCTATCATTGTTCTCGTGGTTTGAATAAATTATTTATTATGTTAGAAATCTGTTTATCTAACTATGAACACACATTGCAAGTAATAACACAATATGATTGAATTAAGTTTGAAATTAATAAACGAATATACAATTGAATGAATATAGTTCATATGATTTTTCTCATATTATATAACATAAAAAAGAGATTATGAATACTCACATGATAATTTCAAGTGTAGGAATATTAGGATGCTAGACTAAACACCAAAGGTTTCTCATGAATTAACATAAGAAACGATGATTTAAACTAGATGAATAAATTATTTTAAAGATCAAAGGTCGATTTGAGAACTAGGGTTTCAAATAGGTATAATTTGGAATTTAATAAATGATTTAACATGGTATAATTAACTTTACTATATAACTTAATTAAATAAAATAAAATGATTGAATAATACGATTTAAATTTTAAATAATAATTCAAAATAAAAAAGATACAAGGAACTAATACAACTAAAATATTTAATTTATAATAATTTAAGAATTGAAACAATAAAGTGTGAAATTTGGTCAAAAATAAATAATCTAATAATTAATTATTTAAATATATTTGTGATAAATTTTGATTTAAAACAATTTGTAATAATCTATCTTGTTTATAGGAATTTTATAAATATAAGAACTTTTAAATAAATTTAAAATCCTTTTTATTGATTTATGAACAATTTTTATAACGTTTAAAAAATAATTAATTGTAATTATGACTTTTGAAATCTTCAGAAATTAATTAATAATTTACGTTATAATATTGATTAACAAATAAATTTTATATTAATATAATAATATAATAGTATTTTCTAGAATTATTTAAATAGCCAAAAATAAATAATAAATGAATGGGGGTGTCTTGGTTCAAACCTCGGTCTCTCATGTGAATATGATACGTGTTAACATTAGGTCGAAGCCCAAATTCTGGTTTAAACTCCATTTAAAATAAGTTTTAAGTAATAATTTAAAAAAATCCTCAAATTAGATAAACCCTAGATTGCAGCCCAAATTGAACATTGAATTGAAAATGATAAATTAATCATAGGGCTTTTGATATACACATGAATAAGAGTACATAGATGTATGTAATTACATGATTTGATGTTAAATGGATGTTAATATGAAAAGAATAAGAATACGTTTGAGATGATTCTATATTCGAGAAGACGATGATGATTTGATCAAATTAACATTGTGTAAAGCTTCCAAAGATAATGAGAAACCAAAGCCCTCGATTTATTGTTAAATAAG
Source organism: Flaveria sonorensis (assembly GCA_025506505.1). Classification (NCBI taxonomy): domain Eukaryota; kingdom Viridiplantae; phylum Streptophyta; class Magnoliopsida; order Asterales; family Asteraceae; genus Flaveria; species Flaveria sonorensis. The sequence continues at coordinate 22,995,418 of CM046429.1, forward strand.
ATGTCCAGAAGATGTCAAACGCAATTGATGCAGGTTCAATATGAACTTGATTTAGAAAACTGAATGTGTGTGTCGATTGTAATTGAGGTTATAAAGGGCTTAAAGAATTCTATTAGAAGATGCTCCCTCAACTATATGGGTAGGGTTATTGTAAATAGGAAAGAATAACTAAAAAGTGTGAGAAGGATTATTATCTATAAGATCTTAGATCCAAGGGCTAAGAAAATCTGATGGCATAATGGTAAATAACTAAAACTTTAAATGATAGATCAATGGTATTTTAGTCTTAACCACATTTTCAAGTTCCACTTTCTTTTTAAAACTCTGCGTTAACTTTTACATACAACATCAATTTTTTTTAAAAAATACACCATAAAAACAAGCGTTTTTTATCTTTAAAATGCATATAATTTTGAGAAATTAAAAACTGAATTTTTTTTAATGTTATTTCAGCTTATTGTGTAATATTCGACAGCTCATTGTGTAATATCAGATCATTGTGTAATATTCATCATATCATTGTGGCTAACGGTGATCATTTTGTTATGCATTATGTTTTTTGAAGATGATGATTTTCAAATTAACAATCCTAAAAATGTAATTTTTGTATGATCTTCAGTTTATTGTGTAATCCTGAGTAGCTTATTGTGTAATCTCATCAAGCAACTCATTATGTCTATTGCTAATCATTGAGTCTAGTGCTAGTTATTGCGTTACCTATTGTGTCTAATGTTAACCATTGTGTTTTTAAAATGGTGATTTTCAGATAAAACAATGCTGAAAATTTAATTTTTTTTACGTTTTTCTAGTTTATTGTGTAATCCTGATCAATTCATTGTGTAATACACGTCAAGCAGCTCAGTATGCTTATTGCTAATTATCAAGTCTAGTGTTGGTCATTGTGTTACCCATTATGTCTAATGTTGACTATTGTGTTATGCAATATGTTTTTTAAAATGGTGATTTTCAAATAACCCAATGTTTAAAATGTAATATTGTTTTACGTTTTTTCTAGTTTACTGTGTAATACTGATCAGTTCATTGTGTAATCCTCGTCAACCAGCTCATTGTGTTATTAATTTTGTCTAATGTTGACCGTTGTATTATGCATTAGGTTTTCTAAAATGATGATTTTCGAATAACATAATAATAAGAAATGTAAACTTTTTATGTTTCATGTTTATTATGTATTTCTCATCAGATTGAGTCTGGTGTTGGTCATTATGTTACTCATTATGTATAATATTGACTATTGTGTTATGCATTGTGTTTTTTAAAATGATGATTTTCAAACAACACAATGCTAAAAACATATTTTTTTATGTTTATAGTTCATTATCATGTCAATGTGTAGTTCTCGTCAACCATCTCATTGTGTCGATTGCTAATAATCGAGTATAGTGCTGGTCATTATGTTATCAATTTTGTCTACTGTTGATCATTGTGTTATGCATTGTGTTTTTATAATGATGATTATTGAATAACACAGTAATAAGAAATGTAAACTTTTATGTTTCAATTTTATTATGTATTCCTTATCAGATCGAGTCTTGTGTTAGTTATTGTGTTATCAAGTTTGTCTAATTTTGACTATTATATATTTATTATGTTTTTTATGACAATTTTCAAATAACACATTGCTAAAAATATAATTTTTTTTATGTTTTTTGTTCATTATGTATCTTGATCATGTCATTGTGTAACGTTCGTCAAGCATCTCCTTGTGTCGATTGTCAATCTTCGAGTCTAGTGTTCGTCATTGTGTAATGCTCATCAAGAAATATAAACTTTTTATGTTTCAATTTAATTATGTATTCCTCATCAGATAATTGTATAATATTCATCAATTCAGAAGATTACATAATGACATGATGAAATTCACAATGAGTTAAAAAAAAATTATTTTTTTATATCAGCACTATACTCATTTTAACTATTAAAAAATACTTATTTTTATGATATAATAAAAAAATAATACCATATGTAAAAATTATGAATGTTTAAAAGAAAAGGTGGAACTTTGAAAGGAGGGACATTATTAATTTTGCCCTCAAATTAATTTTGATCAAAATGACAAGTGTCAATATTTTAATTCTTCTTACAGTTTTTAGTTTTAGAAAACTTTGTATTTGGACCTTTCTCCAATTATATAGTATAAATTTAATCGGTTTCTAATTAAACGAGTTCAATGATTTGATTCGGGTGTTTCGATTTGAATTGATCATCGTTTGTGCGTTTATTGACTCATTTGAATGGATTATTACTATCACAATGATTACAATTGCGTGTCAAGTCAATTATTTGAATCATTTAATTAAATTGAGTTGAAACAATTTTGATTTTTGAATGGAGTTTTGGTTTCGAGTTTAACATGATCAAACGACTGAATAATTCGAATCAGGATGGGTTATGAGTTCAAATAATGCTTGCGAGTGATGGGGGACGATTAAATTGAATTAAATCAATCCATTCTAGGGGGTTATGGGGTCGATGCCGGTGGCTGGAACATTTATAAATTACCATATTGCCCATAACTATACATTGTTATTATTTTATGTATAAAAGTTTTGATTTAAGCCTTAAAATTTTTAATTCACCCCAAAGTTTACTGAAACCCTAATTTTAAATACATAATTAACTTTATAAACTTTGTAAATTAATTATTTCATATAATTAAATTAATAAAATCTTATTAATTGAATAAATGACATAATTAATTTTTTTGAACACAATAATAAAAGAAAGAATAATTATTGACTTTCATTATATGATTAATCCAAACAGGTTCAGGTTTACAATATAATCGGATGAAGTATTACAATGTACTCGAACAATCAACTTAGCAAGCTATAAATAATTGCACAAGTGGATTACTATTGATTTTAAGCGAATTAACTCCCTTTTGTAATCCACTTTGTTATTACCCTTATAACCAAACATGTTTCTTAGATAAGTAAGTCGTGAAGTTTTTGTTGATTAGTACCCCAAACTTATGTCAAATATCATAAGAATCTTTGTTGATATGTCTTTGATTATTGTGAATGATTTTATGATACGTTTAGCCTCATTTTTTAGTTGGTTTGTAAAGGTTAATCATTCAAGAATTATTTACCCCTAAATGTTCCACTATTTAATCCTAATTTCATATAATTCTCGTTTCTAATTTTTTACCTCATAGCCCTCAAGTTAGTACATTTTGTAAAATAATTCAGCATACTCTACTGTTTGCGCACAAATTTTATAAAACCTCTATGGAGGTCGAAACGGTAATTAAATGAAATGAGTACGGTTAAGTTTGAAAGCTAACACATGGAATTAATTATTTGGAGAAAATCACATCATTTTGATAATTTTTTAGGGAGTTATGTGTCTATAAAGTCAGACCAATAAGTTGCAAGAAATTTAGTTTTAATCAATCTTTTTATATCAACTATCTGAGGATACAAAACTTGTTGGATTTTGATAAATCACCGGGGTTGGAAAATAGACCCTTAGAAATTAATTTTGGACTAAAAACTCGTCTAATTTGGATTTGTCATGATTTAGTTATGACTGTTACAAAATGAGGTTAACACTATATTTAAACTAATTTTAAAATTTTAAAACTATTATCATTCATCAAATAAAAATGTGTATGTTTTTAATATTCATAGTGAGATTTGTATAAATTTAATTCTTTTAAATATCATGTTGATCATTGAAGAATCGTAGCAAAGTGGATTAAAAAGAGAATAAAAATGATAATCAAAGAATCAAAATAAAATGACATAAAATTAAAAGTTATCAATGATGATCTTGAGATGATCATCACCAATCGCTGAGCTTTTGAATATGTCCATGACCATAACGAACACAAAATTTTTAGCTAATAGTTCATGGATAATGGAGGAAGAAATACTCAAGATTGGAAAGAAATTACTTTATTATCCTATTTGTTGAAAAAGAAGTTGAAATAGTGTCCGGGGCTATTTTCGGTATTTTGCAATGCTTTGGGTTTCGTGTTGTGCCTTTTATATGTGTTACATGCGTCATTTCTTCACTCTATAGCGGTAGGGTGCCGAGGCGGTGGCCGTTCGGCCGTTGATGTCATTTCGTTTTCGCCAGTCTTCTGTGCTCTTTAAAAGCGATCGGTTGTCGGTTCGGGTGTTGGTGGAGGCGGTGGCAGCCCAGGCTTTCCCGTCAATTCCTCACCGTCGTGTGTTGTCTTGCTTTGACCAGGGTCTTCTGACGGGGCTTAAGATCGAAAGATCTGAGGTTTAATGGAAAGAACACATAAAACCTCTTTGGAGGTCGAAACGGTAATTAAATGAAATGAGTATGGTTAAGTTTGAAAACTAACACATGGAATTAATTATTTGGAGAAATTCACATCATTTTGATAATTTTTGAAGAAGTTATGTGTCTATAAAGTCAGACCAATAATTTGCAAAAAATTTAGATTTAATCAATCTTTTTATATCAAATGTATGAGGATACAAAACTTGTTCGATTTTGATATATCACTGGGGTTGGAAAGTAGAACGTTAGAAATTAATTTTAGACTGAAAACTCGTCTAATTTGGATGTCATAACTAAGTTATGACTGTTACAAAATGAGATTAACACTATATTTAAACTAATTTTAAAAATTTAAAACTATTATCATTCATCAAATAAAAATGTATATGTTTTTAATATTCATAGTGAGATTTATATAAATTTAACGTTTACTGTCATGTTGTATGTCTATGTTTTACATATTTGTTAGTGGTGATGAAGCTTACCAAATAATTCATATTTAATTGTTTTAAATATCATGTTGATCATTGAAGAATCGTAGCAAAGTGGATTAGAAAGATAATAAAAACGATAATCAAAGAATCAAAATAAAATGACATAAAATTAAAAGTTTATCAATGATGATCTTGAGATGATCATCGCCAATCGCTGAGCCTTTGAATATCTTCATGACCATCACGAACAAAAAACTTTTAGCTAATAGTTCATGGATAATGGAGGAAGAAATACTCAAGATTAGAAAGAAATTACTTTATTATCCTATATGTTGAAAAAGAAGTTGAAATGAACAATGCCAAAGGCTATTTTTGTTATTTTGCAATGCTTTGGGTTTTGTGTTGCGCCTTTTTATGTGTTACACGTTTCATTTCTTCACTTTATAGCGGTAGGTGTCGAGACGGTGGCCCTTCGGCCGTTGATGTCATTTCATTTTCGCCGGTCTTTCGTGCTCTTTAAACACGATCGGTTGTCGGTTCTGGTGTTGGTGGAGGCGGTGGCAGCCCAGGCTTTCCCGCCGTTTCCTCACCATCATGTGTTGTCTTGCTTTGACCGGGGTCTTCTAACGGGTCTTAAGATTGAAAGATCTGAGGTTTAATGGAAAGAACAAGGCGTGGTACCCTCGGTCGGATCTCTGGTTTTCTACAGTGGTGTCACGCTTCCACTGTTGCCTGTCGTCCTTAGTCGGCTCGGAAGCGACGGTCGGCCCAGCTTGGGCAGCATTTTAACGGTCTCCCCGTTGCCGTTTCTATGGGTTTTATTATAGTGGTGTCACACTTCCACCGTTGTCCTCCGCCCTTAGTCGGCTGGTTTCATTTCCTAGTGGCCATCGCAGCTTGTGGTGACGCGAATGTGATTGTCGATGAGGAAGACCCTCTTGTTGTTGCTATTTGTTCAACGATGATGAGAAAGCCTCATCTGAGAACCCATTTGCTCTGTTTTGATGTATTTGTGGGGCTTGCTTTTCAATGTTTTAGATCTACACCCAAATGTCTTTATGATGGTGCTGTTGCTTGCATCTGAGAACCTATTATCTATTATTTTGGGCTTTCCTTTAACTGTTGTTGACATATGTGTCGCACCCTGAAAATCCACCGGTAGGGTTCTACCGCGAGGCGCGTGACAAACCAGGATCTCAGACACAGTTATATCATACGACACTATATGCGTTTTCAAAATAAGCGTTTGAACGTAAATCAGAGTAAAAGACAGTTTTCAATGTAATCAATGCGGAAGCGTAAATGTTTGTTAAACCATGAGTAATAAATGCGCAAAACAAGGCGCCCAATGAAAGTAGTAAATGTAAATGAGCTTGCTTTCAAATGGCAAAGATGATGCATGAGCCTCAGATATGTAACCCTAGCCTTATGCATGCCAGCGACCTGAAAAGACATGCTAAAGTGTATCAATACAAGGTTGGTGAGTTCACAGGTTTAAATCATTAAATATGTTTGAGTGTTTGCCTGGTAAAAGTAAACAAAGGTATACCATAGATAGCTAGCCTATATATCGAGTTACTTAGCATTTCGAACCGAAGCTGACTGTTTGTAAGTTGTTTTGCCTTCCACCATGTCTTAACACAGAACAATGGAAAGTGTCTAGGTTAATTAAACACCCGTTCGACCTCCAGTCGAGTTAGCGTGACTAACGCGGGTGGGTTTGTCAAACCCAGTAGTACTACCAAAAACGGTTCGAGTGTGTAAGGAGTTGTGTGATAATGTTTGCACTACAGTAACAAGCGATATACCAATAATACCAAAACCAGATAAAAAAAGTTTGCACGCTTCTCACCCAAAAAGAAAAGTAAGTAAAAAAGGGGCCGTGAAGACTCACCTTATATGCGTATAATGCATGAAGTGTAAAAGCTGGAAGCTAATCATTACCTAACAAATGTAGGTCCATGAGTGTATGTACATGATGATCAAGATGAACCCCGTTGTATCCAAACAACGTAATTGTTAGGGTGTTCGAGAAATGTTTGACAAGATTAACTTTTTGACAAAAGTTGACTTTAGTTTACCAAAGTTGACCGGACTGACCCGACGACCCGTTGGTGACTCAAATAAACAAAAACATGTTTAATCATGCTCAAATAGCTCAAATAATGATTCATATAAAGTTTCATGTTGGAAATATATTTTTTTGGAAAGATTCTATTTTTGGAAAGTATGACATTGTTACTCATGTGCAACCCGGGTATGAATAATACCACCACAACATCTCAATTATAAATGTAACACATCCAACAATCATCCATAACATGTTAACATAACCTAGATTCTTCATCATGCCCAAAGTTTCCTAATTTAAAACATAAGAACACAAGTTTCACAAATTCACCCAAAGTCTCCTAACATACTCCTATGATCATTCCAATATCAATCATATCACCATGACATGTTCTACATATATCATACTCATCATTCATCACATCAAGTCACAAAAGTTTCCATAAATAGCAAGCATGTTCATACGATGCGTTTTTTTACAATTTGGATATTCTTAATCCTTTCTTATGCTCTAAACATCATATAACAATCATCACATATCATCAAACATGCATAAATCATCACTTATCCATAAAGTTTCCTTTAATGGAAAGTACTCAAAAACCGAGCCAAAACAAAAGTTCAAAACATGACTTTTCATCCATTAGCATCAACTAACATCCTAGAACCATCAATTCAATCCAATTTTATCTAATTCATACAAAAGCCACAAACTAAAGTTTCCATTATAAGTAAGTCTCGGGTTTTGTTCAAAACAACACAATTTCACAAAACCAATTCGTACAAACATCATTATATTGAATACTAACACATAATCAATCATCAATTTCAATCAATTTCAAGTTTTGACTCGAGTTTGGATTTTTAGGGTTCATGTTCATCATGATAATCAAAGAACATCAAATCAAACATAAAACTTACTTGTTGATGCAAGGAATCACGTACTACAAGTGTTTTGATGCAAGAAACATCCGAATTCCAACTGTAGATGCAAGAATCAAAGCAAAAAATGTGTGTGTGTGTTCTTGTGAGTATATTTTCGAAAAAAGGGAGGGGAAAAGGGAAGGGGACGGTTGGAATGAGGGGATTAGGGTTGGGGTTGGGTTTTACACTTTATTTTTACAAGAAAGGCCCCTGTCTTTTATAAAAATCGTTTTAACGCTACGCGATTGAACTTTTTGTACACCAAAACCTCCAAATGCTCATACAATATCAAACAAAATTAATAACATGAAATAATATTCATTTTTCTAGTTCAAAGGCATATTTATAATAATTAGGCGTTAAAAGCCGAAAATGCGTGAAAATGCGTAAATGCCAGAAAATTCGCAATTTTCACAACCAAACTACAAATTTAATCATACAATCATATAACACATAATTTCACACCAATTATGATTGTTTGAAAACTATTTTGACAAGTCACCAACATTCAAGGACAGACGCGCATGCGATCTGGCAATTCTCCGAATTACCGTTACATAAAAGAATCGCGAATGTTTGTGCAATAAATGATGCATTTAAGTAAAAATATTATATGCATGAATGTGTGATTGGAAAACCATGATCGTGTTGATCAGAAAGTGATCGTAAAATGTCGGGTGTCATAATATGTTCTAAGTTTAGTTCAATGATGATGAGCATGGCCTTTGTATTCAGAATTTCTTTTGTCTGTCATGTTGCATTTATGTTTTTTTTCTGATGGTGTCTATGTCATTTGGGGTTTTCTTTTGAATTTTTCTTGATCTAAATCTTAACATTAGTTCAGTGAGGATGAGGATGATCTTATCTTAGGACTTCTGCTTCATCTAAGAAACCGCTAGATTTTGGCTTCTGTTATATTCGATCTAAAGGGTGCAGCGTTTGCTGATTTGGGAAATGTGTGAATTAGTAATCTCACTCATCAACGTGTTTTAATTGGGGTTGTTATTATGGTCTGATAACTGTTGGTTTGGGAACTTAGGCGATGAAGATGTAATTGAACACAAGTAGTTTATTCCTTTGGTGTGGTTAACACAATTGTTGCTGTCACAATGAATTGTTGCTTTTGAGTCTTGAAGTTCAACGTATACAACTCATAATTGTTGCAGTCACTCATGGCGAAACCCTAGATTTTATCTCCCATCATCATTAATCTTTCATGGTAAAAGCCGTCTCTTTTAAGTATTTCAAGCTATCCCATCTATTTATTGATATTTGCGCAATGCTCGGCACATCTTTTGTGATTCACCGCCAAAACTTTCGTGGAATAGGGAACAAGTCTTTCTCTTCTCCCATCGTCATCAATATTTCATGGTAAAAAGTTGTATATTCTTGCGGAAACGGGGATGGAATCAAAAAATGATGATGGTAAATAGGTAAATTTGTACCTTGACTATGATGAAGATGAGAATAGAGTAAAGGTTGAAGGGGTGGTGGTTGTTGGATTAATTCCAAAAATATAAAAGTCAAACTTCCGAAGGAAAACTTCCGAAGCACAAAAAACTTCCGAAACACAAGTTCAAAGTTAAACTTCTGAAGTATATGTTTCTTCCAAAGCATATGGGTTTCTTCCTAAGTATATAGTATTGATCCAAACAATATTAAATGCTTGAATGTGTGATTGGAAAACCATGATCGTGTTGATCAGAAAGTGATCGGAAAATGCCGGGTATCACATCATCCCCATGTTGAAAGAAATTTCGTCCTGAAATTTAGCTAACTCCAGTAAAAGACGGACGAAAATTTCGTGGTTGTCACATCATCCCTTTTTTGAAGGAATTTCGCCCCGAAATTCTGAACAGGTAAACTGCGGGTATTTCACCTTTATATGGTTCTCGTGTTCTAAGGTAAACTCTAGTCCACACTTAGAGTTCAAACTAACTTTAACAATAAAGGTACAATTATGCTTGAGTGTTTTTGATGTAAGGCCCCGTTTCCGGAAACCCCACAGTTGGTCAATCATTGCATAAAAACATTTAGAAGATACATCATTATCGCAGCGGAATTTAAAAACTTCTCATTTATAAGTTAAAACATATCATTTCATTATATCATTCATGTAAATTTCAAAATACAACATCATATCAAAATGTGAATGTCAGCCTCAAAATACTCCCAGTAGCTTATGCATCCATGCCTGCACCTCCTCACCATCAACCAAAAACCTACCAACTATTATGCATACAAAAAGTCAGCGACACTGAGTGAGTTCTAGTTTATAATTAAAATACTTTACTTTTGTTAAAACAAACATTTTACATTCGCTCGTGATCACATATCATACGTTCACCTTGGTAATAATTATTATTATCTTCGTCATCGTTCAACATCATTCAATCATTATATCTCTCACCATCATCCAGATCCTGTCTCATGCAATACCCCCGACTCATGCTCGAAAGCTGATACTGTACCGGGGCCTGTAAACAAACCCCCGACTCATGCTCAAAAGCTGACACAGTACCGGGGTACGTGACAAGGATCCCATCTAGTATGCAACACCCCTGACTCATGCTCGAAAGTTGATACTGTGCTGGGGCCTGTAAACAAACCCCCAACTCATGCTCGAAAGCTGACACAGTACCGGGGTGAGCAACAAGGATCTCATCACTCTCACACGCCACACCCTCGACTCATGCTTGAAAGCTGATACTGTGCTGGGGCCTGTAAACAAACCCCCGACTCATGCTCAAAAGCTGACACAGTACCAAGGCGGGCGTCAAAGGTCTTATCGTTCATTACCTCCATTCTCGTCATCTTTCACTTTCGTTACATAATACTTTACTTATGCACTCATAGATAATAGGTAAAGCCACAACATACACAACACGAACATCATCAACAACACACAAACATGCATAGCACCACCGGCATAACCATCACATCACAACAGAACTTAGCACAACCACCTACCTCTCAATATACCCAGAAATACCTAAGTCTACCAAGAAATATAGATGAACAGTCTAGGCGTATGAGCATCCAAATACGGATGAACAGTCTAGGCGCATGAGCATCCAAATGCGGATGAACAGTCTAGGCGCATGGGAACTGCTGGGGCGCATGAGCCCTGTTTGGGCGCATGAGGTACTTGGGCGCCTGGGCAACTCTTAGGCGCATGGGCACTATTTGGTCACATGACTAGCACTTAGTCACATGGGTAACTCTGGGCGCATGAGAACAATCTAAAAATATAACCTATGCTACAAACAACACCCGAACATTGTTCTAACCCATCCTAACATGAATCTACCATGCTACAAACACTAGCACATGCTAAACATCAAACATAACACAATAACAACCTCAAAAAAACATACAACAACAGAGCACCATCAAACAACATGCTGAAAAACTCCCGGTTGCTTTAAAAACTTCTGTTCAGTATGCATAATAGCCCCGAACACTTAGAAAACCAGTAAAAAGAGGGGATCTAGAAACTCACCTTGAACAGCCTTCGAGTAGGGCACTTCAAACCCAAGACGCACCTGCAATTCACACCTAAATCCACGAAAACGAGTGCTAAACACCAAAAATCTCGGTCCAGAACTCGAAAATCCAACTGAAACTGAATAATTACCCAAGAAAACTCACCTTTTTGCAGATTCTTCTTCTTCTCTCTCTCTAGAACTAGAGCTTTTCTTCTTTCTTCTTCATAAACCAAGAAAATGGTGGTTGGAAAGGTGTAGTGGGCGGCCATACTTTCTTTTAAACACAATTATAATAAAGTTTGCATCTTGCATAACTTTAGTCCCTCAACTTAGGTTATTTAACCTTTCTTTCTTTATAATTTTCTTTTCTTTTTAATAAATTTCCGGGTGTTACATTTGACCACTTGGTTCATGATTTCAACTAGTCCCTCAATAATGACTGTTTCTCATTTAAAAGAATGACGACTGCTTCGCCAAACAGACATTTCTTCGTGTCTGAAACGTGTAACGCGTTATGCTCTACACTGAGTTCTCTAGGCAAATTAAGTCGTTAATCTACTGGTCAAACCCTTTTGACAATCTCAAAAGATCCAATGTAGTGCGGGTTTAACTTTTCCCATTTTTCCAAAAACAAATTTCACCTTTCCAAGGTGACACTTTTAGAAGTACCTTGTTGTGGATTTTGTTGGCGTAAATCTTTTGTCAGTAACGTGTTGCCGCCGTGGGGTTACGAATTTGTAAGATCTTCTTAATCATGTTGTGCACAGGCTCAAGACCAATAAGTTAACTTTCTTTTTAACTTCTGCCCAACAGATAGGTGACCGACACTTACTTCCATAGAGTGTCTAAAACAGTGCGGCCTTGATCGCGGTAGTAACTATTATCGTAAGAAACCTCAATCAAGGATGGGTGGGTTTCTAAACTACTACCGAAATCCATAACACATGCTAACAGCATGTCTTTCAGAGTCTGAGTCGTACGCTCATTCTGGCTATCAATTTACGAATGATACGTCATGCTCCTATCCAATCATGTTCCCAATGAACTTTGCAATGACCTTCAATAATAATAACTAAATCGAGTGTCACAATCAGAGATGATGCAAAACTAGCACCTCATGCCAAGAGACTTTTTCTCTTAGATAGATGCGAGTTAACTTCTCAATTCAATTAGTCTCTCTAATATACAGGAAGGGTGCGGATTTTGCCAAGCGATCTACTATTACCCAAATAGTATCGCATCCACTTAAGGTTTGATGTAACTTTACGATGAAATCTATTAAGATCTACTCCTACTTCCATTCTGGAAATTTATTGTTATTGGAGTAAACTAGATGATCCTTGATATTCCACCTTAACTTTAGAACAAGCTAAACACTTGCTTACATGCGTGGTAATATCTCCTTTCACATTCTGCCATCGATAAAGAACTTTCAAATCATGGTACATCTTCCCTGAACCTCGATGAATGGGATATCGAGTCAGATGAGTTTCATTCATTACCAACTCTCGTAAATTTACATACAGAAAAATCCATATTCCTTCCATGAAATAAAGAATTCCTTCGGATTTTATCATTAATTGCTTTTCTATGTCATGCATGGGCTCAGCCTTTAGATTCTCATCCTTCAAAGCCTCAATTTGAGCATTACGGATTTGATCAGGCACTTTGGCGTGAATAGTAAGCTTTAATGCTCGCACTTGCTTTGGTTTATGTCACACCGTCAAAATCCACGTGCGGGGTTTTACCGCAAGGCGTGTGAACAAACCAGGATCTCAGTCATTAGTTACTCAGAATGACTCTATATGAAGCATTCAAGCAAAATCAGAAGCAAAATCAGATTTTAAAAATTTAAAACAGTGCGGAAGCATTCGGTAAACAAGACAAACCAAAGTAATGCAACACAATGTAAAATGCGCAAACACGCGCCAACCGTTGTTCAAAACAAATAAATAATTATTTCAATAGCAAAACCAACAAATGTTCCCAACAATGTTGACCCACAAATGCTGACCCGTGAGTGCTCCTAGGCTTTTCATTAACCACGACCTGAGAATAGCATACTAAAAGAGTCAACGCAATGGTTGGTGAGTTCAAGAGTTTGCGTAAAACATAACAGTAACAGTTATAAAACATAAGAGTGCATTGAATTAGATAGCTAGTCTAAATTCACAAGTAATAATCGTAGTGATTTCGCGATCGAAGCTGACAGTGTTTCGTTTGATTGCCTCCCGTCACGACTTACTAGGTCGTGACACCATGTGTTAGGACAATATTGCACCCATTTGACCTGGAGTCGCATAGGAGGGGCTTGTCAAACCCAGTAGTACTACCCAAGATTTCCCGCTAGTTCCAATATTAACGATCCAAAAGTGTGAGGAATTTCATAGTATATCGCACTACATTACACTATACACAACTTATAATCAATAAAGCGTTTCAGAACAAGTATGATATCTCCCCTAAAAGAGAGTGTAAATAAAGTAGGGCATAACTCACCTGGTGTTCACACGAATGATATAAAAGCTAACTTGAGAGAGAGGAAAGACAACCTTCTGAGTATAAATGCTATCTCCCCCAAAATCAATCTAACACTCAATTCAATCATAAATTCATCAACACAATACCTATTCAATCTCATAACTATCATTTAAACATGTTCAACATCATCAAATCATCATAATTCACCAATCCCATATCCAAAAGTTTCTACTTTTAGCAAGGTATGAACTACATGATCAATTCATGGATTTTCTTGCATAACAATCACTATCCAACATCCACACAACATCATTATCATCACAACATAATCAATTCATCATCAAGTCACCAAGTTCATGCAACAAACTTACTATTATAGTAAACTATGAACTACGCATCAAAACTACGAATTTCTTGCATAATCCACGTAAACTAACATCAATACAACCTAACTAACATCATACAATCAACCAACAATCAAAAATTCGACATCTTGAACAAAAATAAAACTAGGGTTCGGCCAACATCAAAAATCCATGAAAAACCTCAAAAATCTAACCTTTAATCATGTAATTGACAAGAATTGAAGTTTCTAATGTGTTGTATTGCTTGGAACTCTATCAAATCCGATGATTATTGCTTGTTCTTGGTCGAAATTTCGAAGTGTGTGTGTGTTTTTGGTGATGTCTTGGCCAAATGGGTAGGGAGGGGGGATTAGGGTTTTGTTTTAGGTAATATTATGTTTAAAATAGTTACCTTTTAACCCTTATAGTTTATATTTTATAAAAACTAATCTTTTAATACTTTGTAAAAGGTTTTAACTACTAAACACCAAGTATTATTAACCAACAATAATAGTCATGTATATCTTTCATTAATTAACAAAACACATGAATTATAATTAACGTTGACACGTTACAAGATAAAATTCACCGATAATATTTAAATCGCGTAAGCACATAAGCACAACTTAATAATCACATCATTAGTTAAATTATTATCTGTTTATCATAGATAATTGTTATTAAGTCACCAACTTTCAACGACAACTAGTGTGTGCTCACGACATGTGCAAGACCTAACGGAACTAACGGAGTTTGGTAACGGAAAATTACCGGATGTCACATTTGTATTTGTTTTGAACAACGGTTGGCGCGTGTTTCGCATTTTACATTGTGTTTCATTACTTTGGTTTGTCTTGTTTACTGAACGCTTTCGTATTGTTTTAAAATTTTGAACTCTGATTTTGCTTCTGATTTTGCTTGAATGTTTCATATAGAGTCGTTCTGAGTAACTAATGACTGAGATCCTGGTTTGTTCACACGCCTTGTGGTAAAACCCCGCACGTGGATTTTGAGGGTGTGATAGATTGGTATCAGAGCCATTGGTTATAGGAAACTAGGTTGCATACACGCTAGACTATAACCACACAGTTTGTTAGTTACTCGTCACTTATTTCCTTACTGTATACTCATTAGCATACGCATCACGTACTTCGTAACATGGCATCGTCGTCCAGAAATTTAGGCAAGAGACCTGCACGGTCTAAGTCACCTCCTCCTTCTCCTGTACCTGATAGGGGATCAGACTGGCCTTGACATCCTTACCCCTCTGAAGAGATGGATTGGGATCAGCCATTCGTATTACCCGAGCGCGATCCTCCGCGGAACTGGAACTTCTATCCTACCTATATACACCACATGGTTTACAGGGAGCGTGTACCAGCTGTAGCTCCTACTCGACCCAGGACTAGATCGTCGACAACTTCTCTAGGAAACACACTTCCTACATTGAACATCCCACACGAGCAGGCGTTTGCAGCATTGGTGGCTACACTAGACACTGAGCGGCAACGTATTAGAGGACTCACTAATGAGAACTCCGCTCTACGATACAAGATGCGACAGTTATGGTTACAGGTAGAGACGCTCCAGGAGCAACTTTCGATGGCCATTAGTGGGCATCATACTCTGGCAGGCAATGTGCTAACGCTTACCGAGCACATGAACGCTCACGATCATCAGAACATAGTGGTAGATGATAGATTTGCTGACCTAGAGGCACAGCTAGCTGCCCTTTAAATTGCTGAAGCCCTTGCACCTGTGGCAGACCCTGAGGAAGAAGACCCGGAAGAGGAACCTGAAGAAGTGCCTAAGGAAGACCCGGAGGAAGAAGATCCAGAGGAAATGGAAGAGGATAGTGATGGATCGAATGTGTTAGATTGATTCCACTTTTGTATGACCTGGATTATATGGTGTTTCTTTTCCTTTGAAACCTACGTGGGAAGGGTTGTTTCCCACCCAACTGAAAAACTAAAAATTTTGACATTGATGGAATATTTTGTGAACCATTTACAATTTATTTATCTTTGGTTATTATTTTGTTATAAATGTTGTGGTTGTGGTAAATTCATTATTTCTTATTATTTACTGTACTTCAATGAGATTAATGTGTTGGATGTTACTCATTATTGTATTTGTGAATGTAAAGTGAAATATGGACGCAAGAGGTAGAGGACATGGACGTGGTCGTGGACGTGGTGCTGGTGGTCGTGGTACCGGTGCTATAAACATGACCCCTGCTCAATTAGCTGCCCTGATAAATCAACATGTGCAAGCAGCGGTTGGTGCACAAGCTGCACAATTTGGAGGTAAATGATGACCTCAGTCATCAACAGAATAAAATTTTCTACTAGATGGTTAACCCATTTGATTGGACTAAATAATCCAAAACATTGAATTCAGGACCGCAAGCATGCATATATAAAGCGTTCATGGATTGCAAGCCCCACACGTATAGTGGAGCTGAGGGAGCTGTAGGGCTCGTACGTGGTTTGAGAAGACCGAGTTAGTCTTCTCCAAATGCAACTGTCCAGCAGTGGATCAAGTAAAGTATGCCACGGGGATGCTTGAGGTCATAGAACTCTCGTGGTGGAATGCCCAAGTACAAATGCTTGGTTAGGCAATCACCAATGCTTTACCATGGAATGAATTCAAGGAAATGATGATGGAGGAATATTGCCCTCGTAGCAAAGTTCAAAAGCTGGAAGCCGAATTTCGGCAGCTCAAGATGGAAGGATCGGAGATTGAGGCCTACACAACAAGGTCTCACGAATTGGCAACGCTTTGCCCAGGCATGATCGACACGCCGGTTAAGCGAATTGAGCTTTATCTACTTGGTTTGGTTCTAGAGATAAAGAGCATGGTGACTGCTGCAAACCTCCCTACTATTCAATAGGTGATCCGACTAGCCCACAAACTTACTGATCAAGCGGTAGAGCAAGGCAAACTACCCAAGCGGGGCGCTGTGGCAAGCGTGCCCGACAATAAACGCAAGTGGGATGACTCAGGCAAGAAGGGATCGTCATCAAACAGTCAACCTCAGCGGCAACAACATCATCAACAACAGAAGAGGTTCGACAACAACAAAAGCTTCAACCAAACGACCCCCTCAAACCAAGGGCCAAGCGGATACAGAGGGAGACACCCAAAGTGCAACCGATGTAACTATCATCATGTGGGCAGATGTGACAGCTTCAAATGCCCACGCTGTGGAAAGATTGGACATGTAGTAAAAGACTGCGGTGGCGAGCTGATGAAAAAGCCACAAAAATCTCAAGAAACACCCAAAGGCTGCTTTGAATATAGGAAAGAGGGCCATTACAGGAGGAATTGTCCTCAGCTGAGAAAGAATAAGAATTGTGCAAACAATGATGGGAACAACAACAACAACAACAACAACAATAATAATAATGGCAATGGCAACAACAACGGTGGAACAAAAGGGAGAGCCTTTGTTATCGGTTCAGTTGAGGCTCTAAACGACCCTACTACTGTTACTGGTAAATTTTCTATTAATGGTCGTTTTGCTACTGTACTGTTTGACACTGGAGCCGATAGAAGTTTCATCTCCACTAAGTTTAGTAGTCTTTTAAGTGATATGCCCTCAGCGTTAGAATCTAACTACACCGTAGAGTTAGCTGATGGTAAGCAGATTCACGTAATGCATATCCTTAGAGATTGCAAGATAGAACTTGTTGGTCATACCTTTGACATAGATCTCATGCCTGTTACACTAGGGAGTTTTGATGTAGTAGTAGGCATGGATTGGATTTTTGACAAGCAGGCAGAAATCGTATGTCACGAGAAGATCATACGAATCCTTATTGATGAAAAAATTCTTACAGTCAGAGGCGATAGAATTGGTGTAGTGATGGGCATCATCTTATTCATGAAATCACAGAAGTTTTTGCGGAAAGGTCGCTTAGCCATATTAACCCTCGTTACTGATAAACAACCAGAAGAAAAGAGGATAGAGGATATCCCTATCGTTCGTGACTTTCCTGAGGTGTTTCCAGAGGACCTGCCTGGATTACCACCTCATCGTCAAGTTGAATTCCAGATTGATTCGACTCCAGGAGCCTCTCCGATTGCGAGAGCACCTTACCGGTTAGCTCCGAACGAACTACAAGAATTATCTGCTTAACTACAAGAGCTATTGGATAAAGGGTTTATCCGATCGAGCTCGTCGCCTTGGGGAGCACCAGTTCTGTTTCTCAAGAAGAAAGATGGTACATTAAATGGGATTTCATCAATAATGTCACCAACAGCTCAAACGGGTCAACTGGGTCAAATGTGTCTTGTTTTTCCAAAACCTTGGGTCAATGTGTTTATTGAGCACTTAGGGATTGTTGATGATTCTATGTACACGTACTCATGTACTTGCATGTTCTAGGTAACCTTTGAAGGTTGTCTTTCCTCTCTCTCAAGTTAGCTTTTATATCATTCGTGTGCACACCAGGTGAGTTCATGCCCGACTTTATTTACACTCTCTTTTGGGAGAGATAGCATACTCGTTCTAAAACGCTTTATTGATTATAAGTTGTGTATAGTGTAATGTAGTGCGATATACTATGAAAGTCCTCACACTTTCGGATCGTTAATATTGGAACTAGCGGGAAATCTTGGGTAGTACTACTGGGTTAGACAAGCATCACCTGTGTGACTCGAGGTCAAACAGGTGCAATATTGTCCTAACACATGGTGTCATGACCTAGTAAGTCATGACGGGAGGCAATCAAACGAAACACTGTCAGCTTCGATCGCAAAATCACTATGATTATTACTTGTGAATTTAGACAAGCTGTCGAATTCAATGCCCTCTTATGTTTTATAACTGTTACTGTTATGTTTTACGCAAACTCTTGAACTCATCAACCATTGTGTTGACTCTTTTAGTATGCTATTCTCACATCGTGGTTAATGAAAAACCTAGGAGCACCCACGGGTTAGCATTTGTGGGTCAGCATTGTTGGGAACATTTGTTGGTTTTGCTATTGAAATAATTATGTATTTGTTTTGAACAACGGTTGGCGCATGTTTGCGCATTTTACATTGTGTTGCATTACTTTGGTTTGTCTTGTTTACTGAATGCTTCCGCACTATTTTAAAGTTTTAAACTTTGATTTTGCTTTTGATTTTGCTTGAATGTTTCATATAGAGTCGTTCTAAGTAACTAATGACTGAGATCCTGGTTTGTTCACACGCCTCGCGGTAAAACCCCGCACGTGGATTTTGAGAGTGTGACAGTTTAGGTGTTTACTTTTGACTTAGGGCATCGGCTACCACATTAGCCTTACCTAGATGGTACTTCATCATAATGTCATAGTCGTTCAATAGGTCAACCCAATGACGTTGTCTTATGTTCAGCTCCTTCTTTTCAAAGATATACTAAAGGCTCTTGTGGCCGGTGTCGTGACGCATTTGGTACCGTACAAGTAATACCTCTATATCTTACGTACAAATCAATGACTCTAAACTTTGAGTTGTATGTCATGTAGTTCTTTTTATGAACTTTCAACTGATAGGAAGCGAATTAGATTACCTTCTCACATTGTGTCAACACACAACCGAGACCTTCGATGGAAGCATGACAATATACTACGAAATCACTTGTTTTCCTCTGAAAGGGATAGTATCGATAGAGTCAGACTTTCTATTCCATAACTTGAAATGCGGACTTCTATTTGTCACCCTAACTTTTGTAGTGCCCATATGAGTTATGCATGAAGAGGTTGTGTGATCTTCGAAAGCCCTTAGATGACTCGTCGGTAGTAACCAGACAACCAAAAAAAACGGTTGTAACTTAGTTGGAATCTTATGCGTAGCCCATTTCTTGTTGGCTTCTATTCTTTTCTGGTCAATAGGCATTCCCTTCTTACTGACCACATGACCCAAAATTTGAACTTGATCAAGAAGTCACACCTCAAAAAACTTGGCATACAGTTATCCTTGTTTTAGTAGTTCCAAAATCATGTTTCTCATGCTCCCCCTTGTTCTTTGTATATGTTAGAATGTCATCGGCAGAAACGTTGATAAACTTGTCCAGATGGGGTTTACATACTCGGTTCATGACAACCATGAAAACCGTTGGTGCATTGGTAAAACCCACTTGGCATAACCAGAAACTCATGGTAACAATACCAAGTCCTGAATGCCGCCTTAGATATGTAATCCTCTCAGAACATCACATGATGATATTCCAACCTCAGGTCTATCTTGGGATATAAACTCGACCCTTTAGGCTAGTGAAACAAATCATTGATGTGTGGAAGAGAATAACGGTTCTTAATTGTCACTTTGATAAGCTCACGGTAATCAATACCCATACCGAAATTTCTATCATTTTTCTTGACAAATAGGACTGGATCTCTTTGATCCTTTTTTTTTTCCTCCGTAGCTTTCTTGGTTATCATGGCTAAAATGGCAATATGGCACTTGCGTAAGTACTTCTAGGCGCTCATACAAGATATGGTATCTGAGACTGCAACTTTCTTCTCACCCTGAACAGATAAGACTTCACCACTTTGAAGGGGTATGCGAACGACCTTTCGCGACAGATAAATTTAGCTAGGTTATTGGACTACCAATCCATGCCAACAACCATATCAATCTATTAAGCGTAATAGACATAAGATCTATAACTGTCTTATGTCTGGACAATCCCAACGTACATCCTTTTAGAAAGTAAGTTGATTTATTTAGTTTACCATTAGCTAATTGAATGGTGTAACTAGGTTCCATTCCAGTTAAAGCTACATCTATAAGCTTGCTAAACGGAAACCACATTCTAGCCATTTCTTGCCTTACCAGGCCTAATCACAAAGGTTCGACCCTTGGCACTTTATCTATCGTTCCTTTCTATTGTTACTATCCTTATTGCCATTTTTCAGTTGAGGGTAATCTCTCTTCATTTGCCTAACTTTGTTCCATTCAAAGCAACCCCATGATGCTTCAGCTTGTCATTGCTACTGGGGTTTGTTGCTGCTTGATCATTGACTCTCCCTTAAAATCTTTGGCTACATGGTCCGTCTTGCAAAAGCTTTGGTAACAATAATGATCACACTGGCCATGATGGCGAATGAATTACTCTACGTGCCATCCTATTCCTGCTTGCTATTAAATGAACCATCAATGATGTCATGCTTAGTCAGAGTGCTCTACACCACAACCATGTCAGTGAGCTTGTGAGTTAACCTCATAGAGTGCTGAATGGTTATAGGATCAACGATGATGAGCCTTGCTTAAATCTAAGGTGATATCCCATCAATTGACTTCTCGGTACGCTTGTAGATTAGAGTTACCATTACATAAAGCAACCACTACATGGAAATGGGTCATATATTCTTCGATATCTGACCTTATCATCTTAATGTTCCTAAATTCCTTTTCTGGCTTCTAGTCTTAATTCCGTGTAAAGTACTCCTCCTTTGAATCTTCATTAGATGTACTAGCAACTATAGCTTAGGCTTCTAGCCTTATCTTGCAAGCACTTTTACCTTGCTAATAAAAAGGCCTTCCAGCTAGCAGCTACTCTTAATTTTGATAATGCTCGTCTTTGCGGCATATCCTGCATTGTAGCCTCGAGGGTTTCTGTCTTAGCCAATGCTCCCTCGACTATGCCATCTAGTGAATTGTGCTTGTTTGTTTTTCCTCGAATACATCAATGAAAGTATTATGTTTATTGCCAGTCTCCACCATGCCTTCCTTGAGTGTTTCCACATATTCACTGATGATGGTTTGATGCTTTTGTATATTAGTGATCTCACCAGGTGCTCCAAGTACATTGCGAATCTTTTGATCTAACCTTACCACAAGGGAGGAAAATGACTGCTTAGTCGAATAAGGTATAAGTGATGATGCACGAGTACAATCAGTTATGTCAGCAGTAAGGGGAAGGGGTACGCGCTCCTCTGGATTCAGTTGGCAGTCATATTAGGTAAACACTTCCAGTGTTGTGTATCCCCTGTGATTCGAATATTGAACAACACTCCATGTTATTTGAAGTTATCAGCAGGCTCCAGCTGATGCTAATTCAGCTTCGATGGTGAGGCTATTAGTGTAGATGAAGAAGGTATGAGAGTGAGATCCTTAGTCTCCTCTTTGATTGGGGGTGATACTAGTGACATGAGCGGGGTAGATGATGATGTAGACATCCAATATCGTTATATGTACGTGAAATGATATGTATGCTTGAAAAATAATAAACTGATAAGAGTATGTACAATGGTAGTGTGTGTCTAAGGCTATAGTCTAGATGCAAATGCAATCCTAGTTCTCTATAACCAGTGGCTCTGATACCAATCTGTCACACCCACAAAATCCACCGGTAGGGTTCTACCGCGAGGCGCGTGACAAACCAGAATCTCAGATACAATTATATCAAACGACACTATATGCGTTTTCAAAATAAGCATTTGTAAAAGACAGTTTTCAATGTAATCAATGTGCAAGCGTAAATGTTTGTGAAACCATGAGTAATAAATGCGTAAAAGAATGTGCCTAATGAAAGTAGTAAATGTAAATGAGCTTGCTTTCAAATGGTAAAGATAATGCATGATCCTCAGATATGCAGCTCTAGCCTTAAGCATGCCAGCGACCTGAGAAGACATGCTAAAGTATGTCAACACAAGGTTGGTGAGTTCAAGGGTTTAAATCATTAAATATGTTTAAGTGTTTTCCTGGTAAAAGTAAACAAAGGTATACCATAGGTAGCTAGCCTATATATCGAGTTACATAGCGTTTCGAACTGAAGCTGACTGTTTGTGAGTTGTTTTGCCTTTCGCCATGTCTTATCATAGAACATTGGCAAGTGTCTAGGTTAATTAAACACCCGTTCGACCTCCAGTTGAGTTAGCGTGACTAACGCGGGTGGGGTTTGTCAAACCCAGTAGTACTACCAAAAATTACCTCGTTATCCCATTATTAACGGTTCGAGTGTGTAAGGAGTTGTGTGATAATGTTTGCACTACAGTAACAAGCGATATACCAATAATACCAAAACCAGATAAAAAAAGTTTGCATGCTTCTCACCCAAAAAGAAAAGTAGGTAAAAGTGGGGCCGTGAAGACTCACCTTATATGCGTATAAATGCATGAAGTGTAAAAGCTGGAAGCTAATCATTACCTAACAAATGTAGGTCCATGAGTGTATGTCCATAATGGTCAAGATGAACCCCGTTATATCCAAACAACGTCATTGTTAGCGTGTTCGAGAAATGTTTGACAAGATTAACTTTTTGACAAAAGTTGACTTTTGTTTACCAAAGTTGACCAGACTGACCCGATGACCCGTTGGTGACTCAAATAAACAAAAACATGTTTAATCATGCTCAAATAGCTCAAATAATGATTCATATAAAGTTTCATGTCGGAAATATATTTTTTTGGAAAGTTTCTAATTTTGGAAAGTATGACATTGTTACACATGTGCAACCCGATTAAAGATTATGAATAATACCACAACAACATCTCAATTATACATGTAACACATCCAACAATCATCCATAACATGTTAACATAACCTAGATTCTTCATCATGCCCAAAGTTTCCTAATTTAAAACATAAGAACACAAGTTTTATAAATTCACCCAAAGTCTCCTAACGTACTCCTATGATCATTCCAAAATCAATCACATCACCATGACATGTTCTACATATATCATACTCATCAAGTCACAATAGTTTCCATAAATAGCAAGCATGTTCATACGATGCGTTTTGTCACAATTTGGATATTCCTAATCCTTTATTATGCTCTAAACATCATATAACAATCATCACATATCATCAAACATGCATAAATCATCACTTATCCATAAAGTTTCCTTTAATGGAAAGTACTCAAAAACCGAGCCAAAACAAAAGTTCAAAACCTGGCTTTTCATCTATTAGCATCAACAAACATCCTAAAACTATCAATTCAATCCAATTTCATCTAATTCATACAAAAGCCCCAATAAAAAGTTTCCATTATAAGTAAGTCTCGGGTTTTGATCAAAACAACACAATTTCACAAAACCAATCCGTACAAACATCATTATATTGAATACTAACACATAATCAATAATCAATTTCAATCAAGTTCAAGTTTTGACTCGAGTTTGGATTTCTAGGGTTCATGTTCATCATGATAATCAAAGAATATGAAATCAAACATAAAACTTACTTGTTGATGCAAGGAATCACGTGCTACAAGTGTTTTGATGCAAGAAACGTTCGAATCCAACTCTAAATGCAAGAATCAAAGCAAAACGTGTGTGTGTGTGTTCTTGTGAGTATATTTTCGAAAAAAGGGAGGGTAAAAGGGAAAGGGACGGCTTGAATGAGGGGATTAGGGTTGGGGTTGGGTTTTATACTTTATTTTTACAAGAAAGGCCCCCGTCTTTTATAAAAATCGTTTTAACGCTACTCGATTGAACTTTTTGTACACCAAAACCTCCAAATGCTCATATAATATATAAAAAAAAAAATTAATAACATGAAATAATATTCATTTTTCTAGTTCAAAGGCAAATTTATAATAATTAGGCGTTAAAAGCCGAAAATGCGCGAAAACGCGTAAATGCAAGAAAATTTCCAATTTTCACAACCAAACTACACATTTAATCATACAATCATATAACACATAATTTCACACCAATTATGATTTTTTGAAAACTATTTTGACAAGTCACCAACGTTTGGGGACAGACGAGCTTGCGATCCTGCAATTCTCTGAATTACCTTTACATGAAAGAATCGCGAATGTGTGGGCAATAAATGATGCATTTAAGTAAAAAATATTAAATGCATGAATATATGATTGGAAAACCATGATCGTGTTGATCAGAAAGTGATTGGAAAATGCCGGGTGTCACAATATGTTCTAAGTTTAGTTCAATGATGATGAGCATGGCCTTTGTATTCAGAATTTCTTTTGTCTGTGATGTTACATTTATGTTTTTTTTTATGGTGTCTATGTCATTTGGGGTTTTCTTTTGAATTTTTCTTGATCTAAATCTTAACATTAGTTCAGTGAGGATGAGGATGATCTTATCTTAGGACTTCTGCTTCATCTAAGAACCCGCTAGATTTTGGCTTCTGTTATATTCGATCTAAACGGTGCAGTGTTTGCTGATTTGGGAAATGTGTGAATTAGTAATCTCACTCATCAACGTGTTTTAATTGGGGTTGTTATTATGGTCTGATAACTGTTGGTTTGGGAACTTAGGCGATGAAGATGTAATTGAACACAAGTAGTTTATTCCTTTGGTGTGGTTAACACAATTGTTGCTGTCACAATGAATTGTTGCTTTCGAGTCTTCAAGTTCAACGTATACAACTCATAATTGTTGCAGTCACTCATGGCGAAACCCTAGATTTTATCTCCTATCGTCATTAATCTTTCATCGTCTCTTTTAAGTATTTCAAGTTATCCCATCTATTTATTGATATTTTCGCAATGCTCGGCACATCTTTTGTGATTCACCGCCAAAACTTTTGTGGAATAGGGAACAAGTCTTTCTCTTCTCCCATCGTCGTCAATATTGCATGGTAAACGTTGTATATTCTTGTGGAAACGGGGATGGAATCAAAAAAAGATGATGACTTAAACATATCAGAATAGTTTTACACCAATGGTGGTAAACAGGTAAATTTGTACCTCGACTATGATGTAGATGAGAATAGAGTAGAGATTGAAGGGGTGGTGGTTGTTGAATTAATTCCAAAAATATAAAAGTCAAACTTCCGAAGCACAAAAAATTCTGAAGCACAAGTTCAAAGTTAAACTTCTGAAGTATAAGTTTCTTCCAAAGCATATGAGCTTCTTTCCAAGTATATAGTATTGATCCAAAATATCAATATTGTTGACATGTAAGGTCATTGTTGTATATTTTAAAGTGTGAGGATAGTTAGTGTAAGATGGTAGTTGAGACTGTAACAACCATTTGAGTTGTATAGTTAATTAGTATAAATATAGGATTGGTGGGATTAGTAGGTACCACCATACAGAATCAATAATAGAAGTGAATTTGAAAGTAGTTTTGATTTGCATTCGTTTTCGATCCATTTTGCTCGTCATTAATTGGTATCAGAGCACAGTGAATCGAATCGAATCGATCTCTCATAGTTTGAAGGATTGAAGTGTGAGAAAGTTGATTCAAATTTAAGAAAACTACATTCTTGGTTGATCGATTCAAAGGATTGAATTGAAGAACACCTGCTCTCCAAAGGATTGGATTCGGATAAGAAGTTTGGAACTCCGTATCGAAGGAAGAAGACGAAGATGGTGAATCCGGAGAAATCCAGTTCATCGACAAACAACAATCAAATAGTCACCGTTAAAGAAGCCACAATTCCCCTGCAATGTCCAACCCTCACGGCAAATACATACTCAATTTGGGTGATCAAGTTAAAGGCCATTTTCAACGATCATGGTTTATGGGAAGTAATTGAACCTCCCCCCGAAATAGAGGTAGATCCAAGAAAAAACAATCAACAATTGCTTACCTATACAAAGCAATGCTTGAGGAGATGATCCTGCAAGTTGCAAGCATGAAAATAGCCAAAGAAGTGTGGGACGTAATGAAAACAAGATTTATGGGCATTGACAGGGTTAAAAAGGCTAGAATGGCTTCCTTGAGGAATGAGTTTGAGAGACTCATCATGAAAGAAGAAGAGAGTATAGATGATTTTGCTGGTAAGCTGAGTGCAATCGCAACAATGGCAACACAGTTGGGAGAACCTTTTCAAGAAGCAGCACTGGTCAAGAAACTGATGAGCTCAGTACCAGATAGGTACATCTAGATAGTCGCATTGATTGAGCAATTTCTAAACCTAGATGCTATGGGGCTTGCTGAGGCGATTGGGAGGTTAAAAGCCTTTGAAGAAAGAACAAATGGCAGAGTAAAAGCATCTCGTGAGAAAGGTGATCAACTCCTATTGACTTACTCAGAATGGAAATCAAGACAAAAGGAATCTGAGCACAAAACTAGGCTCAGAGGAAACAAAGAAAAGAATGATGGAAGATCAAGCAGAGGAAGAGGCTGGTCAAGTAAGCCAAGGAATTTCAGCTTTGATCAAAGTAGAACAGACTTCAAAGGTGAGAAGAAACCCAAAGACAAGACCAAGATTAAGTGCATTAAGTGTGATCAGCTAGGGCATTATGCCTCTTAATGCCTATAGAAGAACTCAGCTCAAGAAGCCAACCTGAGCCAGGCCTATGATGATGAACCAACCCTTTTGATGGCAGCAGCTGACATGAACCGGAAGGAATTGGTATATTTGAATGAATCCAAAGTTTTACCCTCAAGATACTTCAAAGAACCAGCAAGTGATGACACCTTGTATCTAGATAATAGGGCATCAAATCACATGATAGGTAACATTCTTGCATTTTGATCTATAAATAAGAATGTCGGAGGGAATGTAAAATTTGGAGATAGGTCAACTGTGATAATAGAGGGGAGGGGTTCTATCGTCTTGGCTTTGAAAATGGGGAACAAAGATTGTTAACTGATGTATATTACATCCCTATGCTTAAGAGCAATATCTTAAGTCTAGGACAAACCATAGAGGTGGGGCGTGAAATAAGAATGAAAGGTTAATTCTTATGGATGTATGAGAAGAGTGGTAATCTGTTAATGAAAGTAGAAAGATCCTCAAACAGACTATACAAGATTCAAATAGACTATACAAGATTCAACTAAAGATTGGGATGGTATGTACATCATTTGGATGTCAAGGAAGCATTTCTAAATGGAGTGTTGAAGGAAGATGTTTATATAGTCCAACCATAAGTTTATGAGGTAAAAGGAGCTAAAAAGAAAGTTTATAAACTAAAAAAGGCTCTTTATGGTTTAAAACAATCACCAAGAACTTGGAACAGGTGCTTAGATAATGGTTGAGTTTGGGTTATGTAAAAAAAATAAAAGAGAATGATTATGGGACAAATTACCTTATGAGCTTAGGGTTGATGGGTTTAAGGGCCCAACCACCCATTAAACACCCATAATCAGCCACATTCTCCATTTTTTGTAACTCAAGCCACTAACAACTTAGAGAGAGGCAGTAGTAAAAGAAAGTGAAGAAACTTAAAGATTTGGAATTTTATTGATTGAAGGATTAAAGATCTGGTGTTTGAGCATCAAATCAACAAAAAAAGAGAAAGAAATCCACGTAAGAATCACCATCTGAACATCTTTGTAGATCTGGGTTTGATTCTTGAGTTTTGGGTTTTTAGGGTTTTGAGAAAGATTTCAAAAAAGATCATATTTTACGTATGTAATGGTGTAAAAAGCTTAGATCTAGCCTTAGGAATGATAAACTAAAGTGTTGAACATAAAAAGTATAGATTTTGGTTAAAAAATGAAGATTTTTGATGAAAAACGAGCTAAAAAACTTGTCCAGCGAAACTGTAGTTTCATCATGCGAAACTACGTGAGAAACTGCGTGAGAAATTGCGTGAGAAACTGCATGCGAAACTAGCTGCGAAACTATAGTTTCGCTGGTAAACTCCAACGAAAGTTGGGCCGAGATCTCATGCGAAACTGCGTGAGAAACTGATGCGAAACTGCGTGCGAAACTAGCTGCGAAACTAGTCGTATTTCATAGAAAATGATAGATTCGTGTGGTAATTTCCATGGAGATTGTGCGACTTATTTGTTTACCTGAATTCTTCTTAGACTGATAGCAATCTACTCACCAGGTGAGTTCTAAATCCCCTTATTTACATGTTTTTCAATGTTTTGGGGCGATATGCATACTAAATATACAATTTTTATGGCTAAGATTTCAAGAGGTTTTAATAAGAAAATAGAATTTTCTATAACAAATTATGCCATATAAAGTCTTCAAAATAAAATTTCTTCACGCTGCCCCTTGGACCCACTAGGGGCTACTGCCCCTAGAACCCTGCTATTAGGGGCTGCCGCCCCCGAACACCCGCTATCCCGTGGAGGGTCGGTTATATTGTTTGTATTCTTTTGTGAAGAATGTGAATATATGGACTATAATTATATGTATAACTAAAAATGAATGTGAAACCTAAAGAAGTGTTATTGAGCTCATAACAATGTACCATTGCTAAAGTAAAGTCTTGCAAGCAAAAGATAAAGGAGAGTTGCATTTGTTGTGCTCTCATGGATAAAATAAAGTCTTGTGTTCATCACAGGCATGGATAAAGTAGTCTTGTATTCATCACAAGCGGGGGTCTTGCCTTTGGGCATATCCGGAGACATAGTAACTGGGAATTGACGGATAAAGAAGAGTAATAGAAAATAAACAAGCAAAAGTCTTATTGATAAAGTATTCACAAAGTGACAGTCTGTTTATAGTAAAGGTGTTTGTTCATGTGATGACTATTTTAGAATGATAAAGTTAACATACTATTTTATGATAAAGTAAACCTAGAATTCACTTAGCGAAGCTGACTTTTGTATGCATATTAGTTTGACAGGTGAGCTGTTGAACTTTAGTGAATGTGGGCATGGAATCTAGAAGCTACTTGGCATCTGAAGGCTGGCATCCCTGATTAAGAATATTACTACGAAGATGTAAGGCCCCGATCCTGGGGCGCTCATAGCGGGTCAATCATTGCACTCAAAGCATAAAACATACATTAAATTTACTAAAATATTGCAGCGGAAATTCTTTAAACAAACCATTTCATATTTGTATATAATTGTTTTTGCTAAAAAAATACATCGTTGACAGATTACAAAATAATACTCGTTGCATTACATCACAAAAACATTATAATTTTAAACAACGGATGCCATCCAAAAATGCCAAGTAGCTGCCCCGTGCCATCCTCAGCAACATTACCTGCCAACTGGAAACACACAAAAGTCAGCGTTGCTGAGTGAGTTCTAGTTTTATAAAATAAAATACTTTTCTTTCATTTAAAACCATTCTTTCTTTACTTTCACATGTGATCAAGCATCATACGTACACATAGATAATAATTTATCATTATCTTTCATCGTCATTCGTTGACTCCCGTTCATTCATCATCGTACGTCATCCTTATCATTCGTTATCTTTCATTCCGTACATTTCATTCATTAACCTTCCTTCGTTCATTCCTTGTGGATTAATGTCCTCAGCTATACCCCAAACATAAGCACAAAGCAGGTACCCGACCGAAGGTTATTAGACTTCCATTCATTGCACACAAAGCCTGGCACCAGCACCGGGGTAAGCGACCAAGATCCGGGTCAATCACATGGATTGAATCCCTTACGAGTCTTTTGTGACAACACAGTCACTCACTTCAACCTTTGGCATACAAGTCTTTTGTGACAACACAGACACTCACCTCAACCTTTGGCATACAAGTCTTTTGTGACAACACAGCCACTCACCTCAACCTTTGGCATACAAGTCTTTTGTGACAACACAGTCACTCACCTCAACCTTTGGCTTACAAGACTTTTCCCTTCATTCATTAATGCATGCATTCCTTCATTCCTTACGTTCCCTTTTTCATTATCTTCTGCTTTACGTTACATAATACTTTCCATTTACTTTTCATAATCATACCACGTAAAGCCACGGAAAATAAACATATATAGTAAGGAACATAACATAAACATAACCATACCATACATAGCATCATCACATCACACATGACATCATAAAGTCAACATACATCACCCTCGAGAACATCCCAAGTCAAAGCCTACACTTTACATTTTCCCCAAAATTTCATAAAATATTTTAAGGCATAGGCGCATGAGCACTATGCAGGAACATGGCCTTCTGGGCGCATGGGAACACTTAGGCGCATGGGGAACTTTCAGGCGCATGGGCACTATTTGGGCGCATGACCCAACACTTAGGCTCCTGGGCAAATTTCTATGCGCATGGGCACTATGCAGGCGCATGAGTGCCTAGGCGCATGGGCAGTCTTGGGCGCATGGAACACTTAGTCAAATCCAGCCTATTCTAGGCGCATGGATACTACTTGGGCACATGGGTTTTGGGCGCATGGGACAACACTTAGACAATTTGACCGTTGGGCGCATGAGCAATCAACTCTCACTATCAGCATCATAATCAGTCCCAACATCATCAATTCAACATGTTTTAACTTAGTTCTAGCATTAAAGCATCATAATATGAACATGGCATCATCAAAACATCATACATCACCCAAATCATAACCCACCCATATTCACACATACACATTCATACGGGTACAAAACCCATTTTCGTAAAAACATACATACATGCATTTCCAGCCCCAAAATCAGTTAAAACATGCAAAAAGGGGGTTCTAGAACTCACCTTAAACAACCTTCGAGTATGACTTCTTCAAACCTGTTTGCAAATGAGTTGAACCGCCTAGAAACCCACCAAAAACACACACCCGAACACAACAAACACACATAAGCATATAACCGAGGCATAGGCTGGCCAAGAACAACTTAAAATGATGAATTCTTACCTTGAATTCGGTTTTCCTCTTCTTCTTCTTCAAAAACCCGAGAGCTCAGCTCTTACTCTCTCTAGAAAAATCCGGATGAAAAGAAGTGTGCAGAAAGGTGTGGGCGGCCATGCCCACTTTATGCACCCACTTTTATTCTTTTTGTCCTTTTAACACATTTAGCCCCTTAACTTGGGTTAAATTGTGTGTTCTTTCTTTTATACACATTTATTCTTCTTTCTCGTCTTTTAAAATTTTCCGGGTGTTACAAGTCCACCCCCCTTATATAGGTTTCGTCCCCGAAACCTGTTATTCCTCTAACAGATGTCGGTAATACTGCCTCATCTCTTCTTTAGTCTCCCACGTAGACTCGGATCCCTTCCTGTGCTTCCACTGTACACGCACAAGGGGAACCACTTTATTCCTTAACCTCTTCTCCTTGCGATTAATGATTGCCACTGGTTGCTCCATATAATTGAGCCTTTCATCAACTTCAATATCTTCCAGTGGTACAACCATATCTTCATCAGCTAAACACTTCCGCAGATGAGATACATGGAATGTAGGGTGAATTCCACTTAACTCATCGGGTAACTCTAACCTATAGGCCACCTCTCCTACTCGAGCAATAATTCGGAAAGGCCCTATGTATCTCGGGCTCAACTTGCCCCGCTTCCTGAACCGAATGATACCTTTCCAAGGTAAGACTTTCAACATAACTCTATCGCCTACCTGGAATTCAATCGGTCTACGTCTCTTATCGGCATACGACTTCTGCCTATCTTTGGCTGCCTTCATAAAGGCTTCGATCTTTTCGAGCTTCTCAGTCGTAGCCTCAATCACCTCAATACTTCCTAACTCCTTCTGACCAATATCACCCCAACAAACGGGTGTTCTACACCTCCTACCGTATAGCATCTCATAAGGGGGCATACCAATACTGGAATGATAACTATTATTATGCGAGAACTCAGCCAACGGTAAGTGGTCATCCCAACTTCCTCCAAAGTCAATGACGCATGCTCGAAGCATGTCTTCTAGCGTCTGAATAGTCCTTTCTGACTGACCATCCGTCTGAGGATGATAAGCCGTGCTAATGTGTAACCTTGTCCCCTTGCATCATGGAACTTCTTCCAAAATTTAGATGTAAACCGGGTATCACGATCAGACACAATAGACATCGGCACACCATGACGAGTTACAATCTCTTTGATGAATAGATCCACTAATATTTCAGAGGAGTACGTCTCGCGGATCGGTAGAAAGTGGGCACTCTTTGTTAAGCGATCAACTATCACCCATATGGCATCATACCCTTTCACGGTATGCGGTAACTTCGTGATAAAGTCAATGGTGATATGCTCCCACTTCCATTCCGGTATATCCAATGGTTGGATCTTCCCGTATGGCTTCTGATGCTCGGCCTTCACTAACAAGCAAGTAAGACACTTACTCACATACTCTGCTACATCGCGCTTCATACCCGGCCACCAATAATCTTTCTTCATATCTTGATACATCTTTGTAGCACCGGGATGAATAGAGTATCGAGTCTTATGAGCTTCGTCCATAATCCTCCCACGTAGATCCCCGTAACGAGGGATCCATATCCGTCCGAATCGGGTTCTAACACCAAGAGTGTTTTCGCCCAATTCCGCAACCATACCTCTCATCCTTTCGGAGTTAAGATGATCTTCTTTTGAGGCTTCGTCTTGAAACTCTTTAACCTGCTTCATCACATCAGAGGTCATAATCAACTGATAAGCCTTCACCCAAATCAGCTCGGGTCTCTCCTTTCGGCTAAGGGCATCCACCACTACGTTAGCCTTTTCCGGATGGTAATGGATCTCGCAATCATAATCCATTATGAGCTCCAACCATTGCCTCTGCCTCATGTTCAGGTCCTTTTGCTCGAAGAAGTACTTCAAGCTCTTGTGGTTCGTGAAGATTGTGCACTTCGTTCCGTATAGGTAGTGCCTCTAAATCTTTAGTGCAAAGACCACAGCTGCTAACTCCAAGTCATGAGTAGGGTAATTTACCTCATGAACCTTCAATTGTCGAGACAAGTATGCTATCACCTTTCCTCGCTGCATCAACACGCAACCCAACCCCGAGTAAGAAGCGTCCGAATAGACCACTAAGTCCTCGCTTCCTTCGGGTAATGATAAAACTAGAGCTTGAGTCAACCTTGCCTTTAACTCCTCAAAAGCACTCTCTTGAGCTTGACCCCATACAAACTTCACATCCTTGCAGGTCATCTTAGTCAACGGAGAAGCTATCTTAGAGAAGTCTTGAATGAATCTCCTATAATATCCCGCCAACGCCAAGAAACTACGAATCTCGGATGGCGTCTTTGGAGACTTCCATTGTATCACCTCTTCCACCTTTGCCACTCAGCCATTCACCTCAACCTTTGGCATACAAGTCTTTTGTGACAACACAGTCACTCACCTCAACCTTTGGCTTACAAGTCTTTTGTGACAACACAGTCACTCACCTCAACCTTTGACTTACAAGACTTTTCCATTCATTCATTCCTTACATTTCCTTTTTCATTATCTTCCGCTTTACGTTACATAATACTTTCCATTTACTTTTCATAATCATACCACGTAAAGCCACGGAAAATAAACATATATAGTAAGGAACATAACATAAACATAACCATACCATACATAGCATCATCACATCACATATGGCATCATAAAGTCAACATACATCACCCCCGAGAACATCCCAAGTCAAAGCCTACACTTTACATTTTCCCCAAAATTTCAGAAAATATTCTAAGGCATAGGCGCATGAGCACTATGCAGGCACATGGCCTTCTGGGCGCATGGGAACACTTAGGCGCATGGGGAACTTTCAGGCGCATGGGCACTATTTGGACGCATGACCCAACACTTAGGCTCCTGGGCAAATTTCTAGGCGCATGGGCACTATGCAGGCGCATGGGCAGTTTTGGGTGCATGGAACACTTAGTCAAATCCATCCTATTCTAGGCGCATGGATACTACTTGGGCGCATGGGTTTTGGGCGCATGGGACAACACTTAGACAATTTGACCGTTGGGCGCATGGGCAACCAACTCTCACTATCAGCATCATAATCAGTCCCAACATCATCAATTCAACATGTTCTAACTTAGTTCTAGCATTAAAGCATCATAATATGAACATGGCATCATCAAAACATCATAAATCACCCAAATCATAACCCACCCACATTCACACATACACATTCATACGGGTACAAAACCCATTTTCGTAAAAACATACATACATGCATTTCCAGCCCCAAAATCAATTAAAACATGTAAAAAGGGGGTTCTAGAACTCACCTTAAACAACCTTCGAGTATGACTTCTTCAAACCCGTTTGCAAATGAGTTCAACCGTCTAGAAACCCACCAAAAACACACACCCGAACACAACAAACACACATAAGCATATAACCGAGGCATGGGCCGGCCAAAAACAACTTAAAATGATGAATTCTTACCTTGAATTCGGTTTTCCTCTTCTTCTTCGTCAAAAACCCGAGAGCTCAGCTCTTACTCTCTCTAGAAAAATCCGGATGAAAAGAAGTGTGCAGAAAGGTGTGGGCGGCCATGCTCACTTTATGCACCCACTTTTATTCTTTTTGTCCTTTTAACACATTTAGCCCCTCAACTTGGGTTAAATTGTGTTTTCTTTCTTTTATACACATTTATTCTTCTTTCTCGTCTTTTAAAATTTTCCGGGTGTTACAGAAGACTTTTAAAGATTATTTGATGTTTTAAAGACAATGTTAATGTTTTATTTGAATTATGTCGTAATGGATTGAAACTTAATGTACTTTTTCGCTGCAACATTTATCTAAATGAATGTTTTAAATCTATGTTTTTGCTTTCAGTGACCAATTGTACGGTTTTCTGGGATCAGGGCCTTACATGAGAAGCTTGATTGGAGTGGAGGATTTGACTGAGAGGTTTTGGAATTAAGAGGGGAGATTGTTGGATTAATTCCAAAAATATAAAAGTCAAACTTTCGAAGCACAAAAAAACTTCCGAAGCACAGGTTCAAAGTTAAACTTCCGAAGTATAAGTTTCTTCCGAAGCATGTGAGTTTCTTCCGAAGTATATAGTATTGATCCAAAATATAAATGTTGAATCTGTCAATATGGTTGCATGTAAGGGTCATTGTTGTATTCGTTAAATTGTGAGGATAGTTAGTGTAAGATGGTAGTTGAGAGTGTAACAACCATTTGAGTTGTATAGTTAATCAGTATAAATATAAGATTGATGGAATTAGTAGATACGACTATACAGAATTAATAATAAAAGTGAATTTGAAAGTAGTTTCTATTTGTATTCATTTTTTTGATGCATTTTGCTCGTCATTAGGTTTTAGGAGAGTACAAATAGCCTACATCCAACTACAAGCGAGCGCCAAGAAACTTGATTTGACAAAGGTCTGTGACATTCAGAATTCTTGGCCTTTTATGATTTCGATAAAACCCCAGTTTTCAATAACAGGCATGGGTCTTTCTCTTCTCTTTTACTAATATGTTCTTACTTGGGGTTTTGTTGCACTGTGTAATCTTATAGTGTTTTTTTTATCAGGGACTCTTTCTTATGTTATATTCAAAGAATTTAAAGGAACTATTAAGACTTTAGCAGGTAATTTCAAAACTCTTTTAGTATGTATATGTTTGATCTGATTTCAAATATGATAATTATTTATTAGGGTTTTCAGTTTGATTCATGTTTGGTCTGCCAATTACGATAAACATGGTTACAGTAGACTCGTCACACATTATTTCTTGGCATTTTGTATGAACTTGGTTTAAGATTAAGGATTTTATGGATATCCAAATTCCAAGATTAATGATATTGTTAGAAAGCATTCGGTAAGTAGATTTTAAGTTGTTTGTGATGATTTTTACTGTGACTCACCAAACTCTCTGTAATCAACTGCAAAGATACTGAAATCACTACATAGGACTCATGTAAAACAATTACTATGTACCAAAGTATATCATATTAAGGAATTGATAATATGTACCACTTTTGATGATATATATATATGTACCATATACAGGACAGAAGATATATAGGAAAAATGTAAGATATATAAAGATTAGGGGAATAGTTTATTCGATTCTTACTTTTCTTTTGTTATGAATCAAAGGTATAAATCACAAAAAGAACAAGTAATCCTAATGAAGAATTAATTAAAAATCAAACAGTTGTTGGTGGTATGCAAATATTTAGAGTGCTATTGTATGTTAAGGTAACTCTTGTAGTACTAACTTTTTAATAATCATAAGGTAATTATCCAAAACAATACTAGAAATTTGGATAGAAAATAGAATTTAAGTCAACCTGACCCTTACCACTTTAACAAGTATCTAAAAAATTACCCACTTCAACCCAAAACCGGTTAAAGCAGGTTCACAAGTCAAACGAAACAGGGTACATGTATACAAGTTTAGGATGCTTAGTTTAGCAAAACAGCTCGGTAGGATATTTTGCATCCTTTGTTTAGAATGTAGTGAACTAAGCACAATGGATAAACAAACATGGAGTTAGAACGCTTATCTTTCATGGCAATTCGAAAATTGGTTTGCGTTCATTACATGAGGGCTCTTCTACAATGGGTCTTAGAATCACAAATGGGTTTGTCGCATATTTTACTATTCTTTTTAATTTGTAACGTTCAAAGCTCAGTGCTTAATAAATGTGTTTGTTAACTTATAGTTGTTCTTGGTTTTTTTTCTAATTTGTATATTATTACATGTTTTCATATCTTGTTGTTCTATATTTTTTAGGGATACTTCATTTTGTATATTTTGAGAACTAAGTTGTTCATTTAGGTATTGCAGAGTTACAATTAACAACTACATTGATAGGTAGACCTGGGTCTGATCTTCCTCCCCATCAGCAGCAACTTAAGTTGTGCCCTGGTTCTACTTTCATGCAATAGATTTAGATTTCATAGGTCTACCTTCATTCGCGTTTTTCATATTCGAGTTCATGGCGAAAGGTGAGCAGCGATTGAGGCTTTGCCAGGACCTGAACCAACAGGTTTTAGCTGTTCGTGTTTTAATTTTTATAGAATTAAGAGATTTGTTAACGTATCAATTAACATTTATACCCTTCAAATAAACATTTACTTCAGCTATTTCTTAAAAATTGTACAATTTTGCTAAGATTTGAACTGATTTTTAAAAAATTGTATGATTTTGCTATGATTTGAATTAATTTCTTAAAAATTTTTTTGATTAGGAACATGATAGTATATTATAGGTCCACTTATACGCGAGGTGTGATATTGAAATGAGAGCCTAAGTATTTTGGATTTGGGATCATGGTGGAAATAGATAAACCTAGTTTAATTGAAATACTAAGAAATTCAATTAGTTGCTTACCCACATGACCACACTTGATGTTTGCTTCTTTTTATCAAGAACTCCTTTGATTATATGATGATCCCTTTGCAAAATTTTCTTAGAACATCTTGAAACTCTTGAGAACTGTGAAGGAAAGAGATGGTAGTAATGAGAATGAATAAGATAATAAAGAAGGAGGTTATAAAAATTGAAGTGGGTGGGGGTTATAGCACCCCATTGTGGCTGGGAATTAAGAGGGATTAAAAGGGAGCATATTGGTCATTATATAATTAATTTTTGTGTGACATATTGTTTTACGTCGTAGTTATCTTTTATTGTGTTATATGTGATTTTTGATGACTTTTGTAGCATAAAATCATGTTATTAGTTTGCATGATTTTTGCTTTATGAACTTTAGGTAAAGTTCATGTAGTAGCTTACAAACATCGGGTTTTTTTACGTATTATAAAAATTTTCCAAGGATTAGGTATGTTTACTTGAATTAGGGTGCATGAACTATATGTTCACACTCGTTTGCATTTTATCAACTTATGGTCAA
This sequence comes from Flaveria sonorensis, assembly GCA_025506505.1. NCBI lineage: Eukaryota > Viridiplantae > Streptophyta > Magnoliopsida > Asterales > Asteraceae > Flaveria > Flaveria sonorensis. The sequence continues at coordinate 23,033,771 of CM046429.1, forward strand.
TATCTATGTGTCCATTTTTATGTACTTAGACTTGGCTAAAACAAATTCTAAGTATGACAGACAACTACAGATTTTTACACGTAATGAATTCAATGAAACATAAAAGAAGCTAAGATGAGTTGATTGCAGGTTAGCACTTATTGAAAAGATAACCAGAATGCAACGTTAAGCATGCTTGTGGCTACATGAGCGAAATCGGTGAAAGGGGGGAAAAGGCTCAATGAAAGCACTTTTTTGTCTATAGGTTTTGTAAAATATATTAATGTGTTAGAATATGATTTGAAAAGTTATACTGTCACAATAATAATCTAACTTTATAAATAAAGCAATTGAAGAGGTTTTATGCACTTGAACTCAGTTTGGATTAATTTTGACCCAATTTGATCAGTTTCCTTTTTAGTTAATGTTGTTTTAGATTAACCCGTTTATCATGTTGGAGTTAAAGCAAAGCCAAATAGATGATTTAGTAGGTAAACAAATCAAATTGACATCTTTGTATAGAACAAAATACTTATGTGGTGTTTGGATGTTCTTTTGTACAGTTTATTGCTATTTAAAGGCACAATAGTAATTTTAGGATAGTTGAGGAAAAAGTATTTATGATTCCGTTTTTCTGATATCAATGGTTCATAGTATGATTATCTTATTGTAATATTAATCCAAATCATTATAATCATGTTAAATTGCACATCAAACACCTTTTAGTGCTTGACCTTGTACTTGATAAATAATTAAAAAAGATTAAAAGATTAATTTTATGTTGGATTGTATATTGTTTGTTTTGGTCTGACTTTGAGGAAAATTGAGGAAAATTCAAAGCCAAACCACTACTATTACTACGGAGAACCACAAGTTAAGTTGGTCATATTGCTTGACACAGTACACCCACCCAACTTAACTAATTTGGTTTGTTGTTTCTTAAAACTCATAGTTAGTGGCTCGTTTGAATTTGCGTCAAATTCAGTCCAAACTGAACTACAAACGTCTCTAAATAAAAATAATATTTTGAAGCTTTTGTTGAGTAGAAGCACAATTTTGTATCCAAATCTTAACCCGCCGAACAGTTTTGCGTCCAAGTTTTTTTATTGGTTCCACTATTCACTTTTGAGGTTCAAACGACTATATTATTCTAGCTACATTTAACCTTAAAATGACATCCATTGTCTATTTGTTTGTTATAAAACTAGCCTGCAAATTTATGGATACGAGTTTGATGGTTTATCAGCAACAGCTTCATTCATGAACAAGTAGTATTATAACGCGAATACCAGTTGAAGTACTATAGCATTAGCAACTTCTGCTAGGCGGATCGGTAGCCTATATATCACAGTTTAGATGAATTTTCATTGATTAAATTACCAATGTGAAATCTCTTGAAATCTCTTGAAATTACCAATGTTTGGCTGATTAGGCCCGGTTGGTTTGCCTAGGCCCAACTTTAACCATTGTTGACTACCTAGTGAGTAATTAGCCGATTAGCTAAGTATCCGATGTTACAAGACAATTAGCGATTCTTTGCCAATTAGCCGCTGATGAGTCACGACTTTTACAACCATGATCGTATCCATGGAAAATTTCTGGGGATTAATTTATGTCAGATTTATCATTTACTATAATTTCTAGTAGTGTAATTTGCAGATAAGGTTGTTTTTAAATCAAACTATTTGAATTTCATTATTGTTCAAGTATGAAACAAGTAAAAGGAACACTTACAAACCAAGCCACCGTCTCCTAATATGTATGTAAGATTCGAGGACAAGCACAAGAACACTTATTTTTGCTTCATATGCATCACACACACTTTTCATAATACATTATTAGAAGCTTATAATTAACTTCATAATATTGATGATGAATCATAAATTGAAATATTTGGTCTAGTTAACTTTTGAAGCAGATGTCATCTTCCTTTTCAAACATGAATTGTTATAAAAAAAATGAGATATTTGACCTTGGTTCAAAATCTTCATATGTCAAAAACCGTGATATTTGACCTTGGTTCAAATTCTTTATTAAACATGTTTTTTTCCTTTTAAACTTGTGTCATCGTCATAAACAGATATGTTTAGCCTTGGCTCAAATTCTTCATCAACGTTCTTTTTACCTTTTAAGCTTGTGTCATCATCATAAACAGAGATGTTTTGGTTGAAAACTTTCATTTTGTCCATCTGGATTCACATAATTGTGATAACATAAAATATTATGTCTTCGTTTAGATTTGTTATCCACTGATAATATGTGGTTTCCTGTCTTTACTAACGTGTGACAATGACTTCTTATGGGCTGAGGTGACAACGAAGTAATCCTTTGATCAAATGAGTCCTACCAATATTCTTCAGGACGTGGTCTTGCATCATTGGCAACACTCTACACAAACAACGTACGATTAATGTATAATAAGTTAAATAATAGTTAGTTTTCCGTGAATAATATAACAATAATATAACATAGGGTGTTCATGTGCCCAGCCTCTTAGTCAAACTTTTGGTATTTTAGTTATCCGCTAATTAAATGTGTTATGTTTATGATTAAGTTGTTACTAAATTTAAAGAGAATGACTTGTTAATCTATTAAAATTAGAATATTAGGGAATCAAAGTATTATATTCAATCTGTCAAGACATGTAATTACAAGCAAGTTACATTCCACCGCACCAACTTACTTTCGAGTCACTTAAAACAAAATATTATATTTAACCCATTTATAGTAATAAATGGCTTACACAAGTCATGTACACGTTTATTAATTTCCACTTATGAATCCAAAATATAAAATGCCAATCGTATGATTGGCAGCCCTAACTGTCACATATAGTAACATTCCTGTCATAAATTTATTCATATCTATATATCTATATTTACTAATAAACTAAAAGTTTTATAAGTCGCATGATAATTTTTTATATAAAATACACCTAGATTTCACATAAGATTTGGACCGAGGCGAAATATTGTTGGCTCCCCACCCCATTGGTTTTTCGCTCAAAAGTATTATGCGATTTTGGCCGAAAATTATATGCACATTGAGTACCGACTTCCTAATTTGGGTTTCAAGACTTTTGCCCCTCCCAGCATCATTCAAGCAAAGCTAAAGATTTGGACACGTGTAATTATTTGAATTGAAGTTAATTATTCAATTATACATAAAATGCTAATGATTATTTATATACTTCTTAACTTGCCAAACAGATTTTTGATAAACTAAAAACATGTTTCTTTTTATTAAAAACATAATTTTTTTAAAAAATAAAGTTTTTATGAAATATGAAGGCTTTTTAATACAAAGAAATTTTATAAAATGAATTTGTTTAAAAAAAGTAACTTTAAAAAAATATAATATTTGACCCATTTTCAAATTGCAAACTCGAACCCATTATCTTTTATGTAGTACATTTTATTAGTCAATCATTTTATAAACTATTATCTTCAATTATATTAAATTTTATCATTCATTCAATTTATGTCAATTTTTTAAATTATGAAATAATCTTTATGATTTTATAGATTTAAATTATTAATTATGAAGTTTTAATTATTTAATTAAAATAAATAATTAAATTACAAAGTTTAAAGATATTTTTTAGTTGGTTAAATCATTATTTAACACATTTTGTTTATTTTAGTGTGTCAAATAATTTAATATAATCTATAATTTATAAAATAAATTTTTTATAAATTTAAAAAGTTTTATTATTAATTAATATATTTTAATTATTTAATTAAAATAAATATTTAATTACAATGATTTTACAAGATTTATAAAATTATAAAGTTTTCTAAATTAAAAACTTGTTTAATTAATAAATAAGGGTTGTATTACGTTTAGGTGGCAAATTGTAATTTTTAAAAACTTAAACTAAAATATTTGAACATGAAATAATAAACTCATAACGTAGGGACTAAAACGTTTCTTTAGATTTCTAACAGCTTTAGTTTCCGTTTCACTATCTTTTAATGAATTAAATGTTATAAAAATACTATTAAAATTCATTTATAAGTTTAAAATTTAATAAAAGATATTTTAAGTCAAACATAAACTATTTCAGATTATTTTAGACTAACATTTTAGAAAAACATTTAAATAACTAATTATTTTAACCATATCATTATATAATTAATTATGAAATTAATTATCATATTTTTCACATATAAATATTGATTCATATGTTATAAAATAAATATTTTAATGATATTGAATAATTCCATTATCATTATTTTCAAATCAATATACTATATGTTATTTGAATTGAAGTTAATTATTCAATTATATATAAAATGCTAATGATTATTTATATACTTCTTAACTTGCCAAACAGATTTTTGATAAACTAAAAACATGTTTCTTTTTATTAAAAACATATTTTATAAAAAAAATAAAGTTTTTATGAAATATGAAGGCTTTTTAATACAAAGAACTTTTATAAAATGAATTTGTTTAAAAAAAGTATTTTTAAAAAAATATAATATTTGACCCGTTTTCAAATTGCAAACTCGAACCCATTATCTTTTATGTAGTACAATTTATTAGTCAATCATTTTATAAATTATTATCTTCAATTATATTAAATTTTATCATTCATTCAATTTATGTCAATTTTTTAAATTATGAAATAATCTTTATGATTTTATAGATTTAAATTATTAATTATGAAGTTTTAATTATTTAATTAAAATAAATAATTAAATTACAAAGTTTAAAGATATTTTTTAGTTGGTTAAATCATTATTTAACACATTTTGTTTATTTTAGTGTGTCAAATAATTTAATATAATCTATAATTTATAAAATAAATTTTTTATAAATTTAAAAAGTTTTATTATTAATTAATATATTTTAATTATTTAATTAAAATAAATATTTAATTACAATGATTTTACAAGATTTATAAAATTATAAAGTTTTCTAAATTAAAAACTTGTTTAATTAATAAATATGGGTTGTATTACGTTTAGGTGGCAAATTGTAATTTTTAAAAACTTAAACTAAAATATTTGAACATGAAATAATAAACTCATAACGTAGGGACTAAAACGTTTCTTTAGATTTCTAACAGCTTTAGTTTCCGTTTCACTATCTTTTAATGAATTAAATGTTATAAAAATACTATTAAAATTCATTTATAAGTTTAAAATTTAATAAAAGATATTTTAAGTCAAACATAAACTATTTCAGATTATTTTAGACTAACATTTTAGAAAAACATTTAAATAACTAATTATTTTAACCATATCATTATATAATTAATTATGAAATTAATTATTATATTTTTCACATATAAATATTGATTCATATGTTATAAAATAAATATTTTAATGATATTGAATAATTCCATTATCATTATTTTCAAATCAATATACTATATGTTATTTGAATTGAAGTTAATTATTCAATTATATATAAAATGCTAATGATTATTTATATACTTCTTAACTTGCCAAACAGATTTTTGATAAACTAAAAACATGTTTCTTTTTATTAAAAACATATTTTATAAAAAAATAAAGTTTTTATGAAATATGAAGGCTTTTTAATACAAAGAACTTTTATAAAATGAATTTGTTTAAAAAAGTATTTTTAAAAAAATATAATATTTGACCCGTTTTCAAATTGCAAACTCGAACCCATTATCTTTTATGTAGTACAATTTATTAGTCAATCATTTTATAAATTATTATCTTCAATTATATTAAATTTTATCATTCATTCAATTTATGTCAATTTTTTAAATTATGAAATAATCTTTATGATTTTATAGATTTAAATTATTAATTATGAAGTTTTAATTATTTAATTAAAATAAATAATTAAATTACAAAGTTTAAAGATATTTTTTAGTTGGTTAAATCATTATTTAAAACATTTTGTTTATTTTAGTGTGTCAAATAATTTAATATAATCTATAATTTATAAAATAACTTTTTTATAAATTTAAAAAGTTTTATTATTAATTAATATATTTTAATTAATTAATTAAAATAAATAATTTAATTACAATGATTTTACAAGATTTATAAAATTATAAAGTTTTCTAAATTAAAAACTTGTTTAATTAATAAATAAGGGTTGTATTACGTTTAGGTGGCAAATTGTAATTTTTAAAAACTTAAACTAAAATATTTGAACATGAAATAATAAACTCATAACGTAGGGCCTAAAACATTTTTTTAGATTTCTAACAGCTTTAGTTTCCGTTTCACTATCTTTTAATGAATTAAATGTTATAAAAAATACTATTAAAATTCATTTATAAGTTTAAAATTTTATAAAAGATATTTTAAGTCAAACATAAACTATTTCAGATTAATTTAAACTAACATTTTAGAAAAACATTTAAATAACTAATTATTTTAACCATATCATTATATAATTAATTATGAAATTAATTATTATATTTTTCACATATAAATATTGATTCATATGTTATAAAATAAATATTTTAATGATATTGAATAATTCCATTATCATTATTTTCAAATCAATATACTATATGTTATGTAATCAAGTTATATAAGTCAGTTACATTATTTCATTTAAACTATTCATTCAACTCTAAATCCAACCTTAGTCAATGTTTATTTTTTAAATCATTAGTATTCTAATCTAAAAGATCATTCCTAGGTTAATTGTGAAAAAAATCATTGTTGTTTAATCTAGCATTGTTGTTATTGTTCAGACCACATTTAATTATCAAATGAGTACTCATAGCTGATTTTCATGCTTTATATTTTGAGGAAATCATATGATTCATATTCAATCAATTGTTATTTATTGTTATTTCATTCTAACTCAATTTAAAACATGCTATCTTATCACTTGTAATTATGTATGCGTAGTTAGATAAACTAGATTATACACAATCATTAATTCATGCAATCATAGTAACAATGATAGATCTACTGGTTTGATAAACCCACCCCATATGGCTATTCGATTGGTGATGATAGATCTATAGGTTTGACAAACCCACCCCATATTAATATTCGAGTGGCAATTGGAACTGGAGTCAATCAATCAATCAATCATAAGGCTTCGTCTCCTGACCGAGTCAATTCAATCATTTTGTTTGATTGTGTTTGGTTTGACTTTTATGTTATATTACTGCATTATAAGTCTTTATATTATCATGTGAATTGAATTGTTTTCAATAATTTTAATCAATCTATATATCTATGCAAACCTTTGTTTACTCACCAGCTAATTTGTTAACTGACTTGTTACTTTTTCATATGATTTCAGGAATGCAGAATAGTGGACTTATATATGCACATTTAGAACTTGGAATTAGTCAACATTAAAGATAATTTTATTCTATACTTGAATTTCTATTTGGTTGTAATGAATTATTTGATTAGTATTATTCAGTAAATATTACATTTAATATTATTCCAGCGCAATTACTACCAAGTGCTATGAGCAATCGATTCACATCCGTCCGCCTCGATGATTCGACCATCAGTTGGGTGTAACAGATTAAGGAATTAAGTTATTAGAAATGGAATGACTTAGACTTTAACTAAGTACCTTATACATGAGTCCTCTAAAGTATTTTATATTCTTAGATTTTATGTTCCTTATATGTTTAGACATTATCCTAAGTTATGTGTCTTATGTGATTATTCTTACACTTTTGATTTCAATCAATGCACACCCCGATTCTCAAATCATATTCTAAGGCATTGTGTGCCTAAATCAAATGGTTTTCAAGTTTCAAATTTTGAATTGTTATTCATGGTTTTCAGATCTCATCAAAGTTTGTGTCTCATAACTGAAAACATGTAATGTTGGAAGAGTAGGATGCCTGTATCTTGAGGTGTTCTGTCTAGGCAAGGTATTCATATAAATCTAAATCAACCGATGGATCCGTTTACCTTACCTGGAAACATTTCGAGTGAGTGTCCCCTTGTGGGTACGTATGTCCTCATTAAGGTTGTGGTTGACCTATTACCTTGATAAGTTAATGTATTTGTTCTGGTTTGCGAATCGAACGATTGCACTCGGAACATCTTATTGTTATTTTGAATTATTCTATCCTTGATTTTGTTTTTTGAAACTATAAAATTCATTATCCAATCCTCATAAAATTTATTAATAATCATTCCGAATGTCTTTCCGTTAACACCATTCCCATTCTTGAAACCCATCACAGTTGATTTTGTTATCCCAAACTACATCCTTCATCTAGCGTGCACGATTTTCATATCGATCATACACTTATGCTATTTGGACGTATTGATGTCATAGTAGGCATTGATTGGTTATCTAAGAACCATGTTGAAGTTGTTAGATTCAAGAATTTCCTGAAGCTTTCTCGAGGACTTAACTGGTCTTCCTCCCATTCGTCAAGCGAAGTTCCATATGGATCTTGTGCCTGGTGCAACACCTGTGGCAAAAATCTCCTTATTGTTGAACTGTCTGAAATGCAAGAGCTTGCTAGTCAACTTTAAACGCGTTTTGATCCATTCAAACTGCTTGAGCATATTGGGAAAGTGGCTTACAAGCTTGAATTGCATCAAGAACTCAACAATGATCATCCAACATTTCACGTGTCTAATTTCCAAAAATACCTTGTAGATGAAAACCTTCACATCCCACTCGACGAAGTTCATATTTGATAATTCTATTCACTTCGTCGAGGAACCCATGAAAGTCATGGATCTTGAGGTCAAACAACTCAAGCGTAGCCGAATCCCGATCGATAGAGTTCGTTGGGAGTCTAAACGTGGCCAAGAGTTCACTTGGGAACGTCAAGACCAAATGAAATCCAAGTATCCTTATCTCTTTTAATTAGTACACTTTATTAGTTAATCATGTTTAATTACATTAAATTTATCATCCATTCAATTTAGGTCAATTACATAAATTATAAAATAATCTTTGTAATTTTATGGAATTAAGTTATTAATTATAAAGGTTTAATTATTAAATAAAATGAATATTTAAATTAAAAAGTTTCAAGATATTCTTTTAGTTGATAAAGTCATTATTTAAATCGTTTTTTTTATTTTAGTGTGTCAAATATAATAATATATTGTTTATTCAATTTATAACAATTTTATATAATCTATAATTTAGAATTTTTTTTTCATAAATTGAAAGAGTTCTCTTATTATTTAATAGACTTTAATTAATTAATTAAAATAAATAATCTAATTACAAAGATCTTCAAGATTTATAAAATTATAAAGTTTTTTAAATTAAAAAGTTGTTTAATTCATTAAATTAGGGTTGTATTAAGTTTACGTGACAAATTGTAATTTTTAAAAACTCAAACTAAAACATTTGAACATGAAATGATAATCTTACAAAACATAGGGACTAAAATGTAATTTCTTAAATCAAACCCATGCCCCCTCTTGTTGTCCCTGTTCCGGCCGAACTCCAGCATAGCTCCAGCGACTCCAAAACCTCATTTTCCGATCAAATTGACCCAATTAATCCGACGCAAACCACCCCGCGAGTTTGTCTCAAACCGATGACCAACTGAAAGTCAAATATGATGGTTGTTTCATGGTGTTCACCCAAAACAAAAACCATTGTTCAATGCTGAATCTGTTTCAGCTTAAAATCTAATCAAATGGCTTGAATGACTAACTTAAAACGCATACTCGGTCACCATGAATTCAAATCTTAACGTATCTTTGTTTAAAATCCTGGAATTATCATCCAACTAATTTCGAATCACCCAAATCATTTCAATTTGCTCGTTCAAGTCGAAAAAGTCTCAATTAAAACTATATAATTGAGGGGAAACTTTCCTTTCGATTCCCTTAAACTTTTAGTAACCTTAATTGCAATTGAAAGACACACACACCTCGATTTCAATTATCTCATCCATCGTGACCTGTAACCATATCACTATCGACATCCCGAGCTATTTAAACAGAAATTAATGGAGGGATTTGAATAATAATAACTCTCAGATGCTTCATACAAAAGTGATTTGTTTATAATAATCACATTCATCTTGAATCAACTTCTCCTCAATCGCGACTCATTTCATTTTATAACCATCAATTTCATTCTCAATCAGGCAATTGTACATACACATGTACTCGATTTCACATGGGGAGTAAAAGCTCCATATTTGATTTGATTATTGATTTTCATTTCATGCTCTATTTAATGAATATGTATTTAGGGTTAATGCCGATTTCGGGATTTCTTTTAACTAGTGGTTTAGTTAATTCAAATCAAACTAAAATTTGGTTAAAACTATCATCATTCATAGGAAAGACCCGAGTTTGAACCAAGCCTCCCCAACATGTTTTTAAGTCAACTGTTTTGTATTATTAAATTAATATAAAAATATTTTTTGATAATATATCTAAGAAGCTATTATTTAACAGCTTTAATTATTCATGTTTTGATCTTTCTCCTTCTTTTTATGAGTGGAGGTCATTTGCATGGATTTTGCGGTTACGGACATAGGAGTTTATTGAGTGGTTATCATTTGAGTGCTTTTGACAGTTTGCCTGGATGACTTATATCACTCTCTTGACAACCTTGGCCTTTAGTTTAGATGTAGCTGTTGGTTTTGTTCTGCTAGTTTCTCTAACAGGGTTAATTCTTTTCCTTGCAGCTCTAGATTCTTTTGCACTTTAAATTAAGGAAATGATGTTCTTATTTATACAAGATTCTTCAGCTTTGCTAGCATGCAAGTTTATAACTTCATTATCAACCTATGATAGGAACATCTCCAATCATTCTCAACTTCTTCTTCAACAGTCATAGGTCTCTTACCTTTGTCTAAGGTAGAGATTGTAGTAGGTCTAACTGCCGAAGGTCTAGTAGGTACACTAGATGCCTCACCAGCTGACTTGGGATCATCAACAATTGTCTGATGTAAGACCCCGATCCCGTAGACCCCACAGTTAGTCATTCATAGAAACATTCATTTAAAATCTCATTTAATATATATTAACATAAGAAAATATTGTAGCGGAAGAATTATCAATAACCATTTCATGCATTAATGATTACTTTTGCCAAGTAATACATCGTTGAATAAAGTTACAAAAGAATACTTAGTTGTATTACAAAACAACAACAGTATTTTTGCATAAGATAGATGCCAGTCTTTGCTTGCTAAGTAGCTTCAACTCAGTGCCACCCTCAGCAACATCATTACCTGCCAACTAAAAATGCATATAAAAGTCAGCGTTGCTGAGTGGGTTCTAGTTTATATAATAAAATACTTTACTTTTAATAAAAACCTTTCCTTTACTTTCTTTCGTAATCAAACATCATACGTACATCTTGATAATAATCATTTATTATCCTTTATCATCGTTCATAATCATTCATTTCGTACTTTATTGTCTTTCACTTCTATCTAGATCCCGCCATGCCCCATCTTCTGTGCACAAAGCGACTAAAGTCTTGGGGGCAAGTGGCAAGGACCCCGTTTTGTACGTTTCTATCAGTCACAAAGACTGACCGTTAGGTGTGCACTCGGCACACTATCGAGGTGGCAACCCATAAAGAGTTGTAAACCCCCTTTTATATGCTTGCAAGACTTTTAATTCATTCATTACGTTCCACTTCTCATTATCTTTATCTTCCACTTTCAATACAATAATACTTTACGTACAAGAGTATATCATACCACGTAAAGTCATATAGTAATACATAATATATAACATTAACAACAGCCCTCAAACATACATAGCATCAACAGACATAAACCACCAAAACATTTCAGAACTTAACATTACATTCTATTTCCCAAGATTTCAGAAAATCCTAAGTCCCCAAAGAAATGCGGATGAACATAGGCTAATGTGGCTGAATGTTCAGCAAATGCGGACAAGCAAATGCGGATGAAAATCTCAGAAAATATTCTAAGTGTCTAAAGATGCGCGGGTGAACCAAATGCGGATGAACAAGTCCAAATACGGATGAACCAGTCCAAATGCGGATGAACAATACTAAATGCGAATGATCAAAATACTTAACTTTGGAACATAAAACCAATGCGGTTGAATGCTCAGCAAATGCGGATGAAGCCCAACAAATGCGGATGAACAAAAATACTTAACTATTGAACATAAAACCAATGCGGTTGAATGTTCAGCAAATGCGGATGAACACTTACAAATGTGGAAGAATAAAACACAAATGCGGATGAACACATTACTTAGGCTATTCCACCAGTTCCAAGTCCTTATTCTAACATGTCCTTAGCACAGATCTAACATTCCAAATACTTAGAATAGAGCTTACAACTACGCAACATCAAAGAAGGCATTTAAAACACACACATCGCATGCACATCAGATGCAAAAACGTAGAAAACTCATGCTTCGGTTGTAAAAATTCAGTTAATATGTATTTCAGCCCCAAACAAGTTTAAAACAAGTAAAATAGGGGAATCTAGAACTCACCTCTAGCAGCTTTCGAGTAAGACTTATTTAGACTGAGAGAAATTAGGAGTTCTAGCACCTAAACACACCAAAACAAGCAGCCAAACATAAAAGAACACATAAAAATCGGTCCAGCAGCTCGAATCCAACTGAAACCGAATAAAAATGCAAGAAAACCTCACCTCTAGGAGAATTTCAGCTTCTCACACAAAAATCCGGTTGAACAGGTTCTTCTTTCTTCTTGCAACCGAAAGCAGATGTGGGAAAATGGGGGTGTGGGCGGCCATCCCTTGCTTTTTGAACCCATAATAGACAAGTTTGCCACTTGCAGACTTTAACCCCTTTTACTTTGAAATGTTTCACTTTTGCTTCTTTATACTCTTCTTTTCTTTTCCTTTTAATAAATTTCCGGGAGTTACAAGTTCACCCCCCTTATATAGGTTTCATCCCCGAAACCTGTCATTTCTCGAACAACTGAGGGTAATGCTGCCTCATCTCTTCCTCAGTTTCCCACGTAGACTCGGACCCCTTCCTATGCCTCCACTGTACTCGCACCAGCGGAACCACTTTATTCTGCAGCTTCTTCTTTTTTCTGTCAATGATGGCCACTGGCTGCTCCACATAATTGAGTTGTTCATCTGCCTCAACGTCCTCCAGTGGCACGATCATATCTTCTTCGGCTAAGCACTTTCTTAGATGAGATACATAGAATGTCGGGTGAATTACACTTAACTCATCGGGTAGATCCAACCTGTAGGCCACCTCTCCTACTCGAGCAATGATTTGGAAAGGCCATATATACCTCGGGCTCAGCTTACCCCGCTTTCTAAACCGGATGATCCCCTTCCAAGGTAAAACCTTCAACATAACTTTATCACCCACCTTGAATTCAATCGGTCTACGCCTCTTGTTAGCATACGACTTTTGTCTATCTTTTGCTGCTTTCATAAAGGCCTTGATCTTCTCTAACTTTTCGATCGTAGCCTCGATCACTTTGATGCTCCCTAACTCCTTCTGCCCAATGTCACCCCAACATACAGGCGTTCTACACTCCTACCATATAGCATCTCATATGGAGGCATACCAATGCTGGCATGATAACTGTTGTTGTATGAGAATTTGACTAACGGTAAGTGTTCGTCCTAACTTCCTCCGAAGTCAATGACGCATGCTCGGAGCATATCTTCAAGCGTCTGGATGGTTCTCTTTGACTGACCATCTGTCTGAGGATGGTAAGCCGTACTGATATGCAAACTTGTCCCCATCGCATCATGGAATCTCTTCCAAAACTTAGATGTAAACCGAGTGTCATGGTCAAACACTATAGACATCGGTATTCCATGATGAGTCACAATCTCTTTGATGAACAGATCCGCCAACCTCTCAGATGAATACATCTCGCGGATCGGTAGAAAGTGAGCACTCTTCGTTAAACGGTCAACTATCACCCATATGGCATCATACCCCCTTGCCGTACGTGGTAACTTCATAATGAAGTCCATGGTGATGTGCTCCTATTTCCACTCAGGTATATCCCTGTATGACTTCTGATGTTCCTCCTTCACTTGCAAGCAAGTAAGGCACTTACTCACATTCTCCGCTACATCGCTCTTCATACCCGGCCACCAGTAGTCTTTCTTCATATCATGATACATCTTCGTAGCACTGGGATGAATTGAGTATCGAGTTTTATGAGCTTCATCCATGATTTTCCCCCGTAGGTCTCCATAACAAGGGATCCACATCCGCCCGAAGCGGGTTCTAACACCGAGAGTGTTCTCACCCAACTCCTCGACTAGGCCCTTCATCCTTTCAGAGTTGAGGCAATCTTCTTTCAATGCCTCATCTTGAAACTCCTTGACCTGTTTCATCACGTCAGAGGTCATTACCAACTGATAAGCCTTTACCCGAATTGGCTCGGGTCTCTCTTTTCGGCTAAGGGCATCTGCCACTATGTTGGCCTTGCCTGGATGGTAGTGGATCTTATAATCATAATCCTTTATAAGATCCAACCATCTCCTTTGCCTCATTTTGAGATCCTTTTGCTCAAATAAGTACTTCAAGCTCTTGTGGTCAGTGAAGATAGTACACTTTGTCTCGTACAAGTAGTGCCTCTAAATCTTCAATGCAAAGACCACAGCTGCCAACTCCAGATCATGAGTAGGGTAATTAGCCTCATGGGTTTTCAACTATCGGGACGCATAGGCTATTACCCTCCCTCGCTGCATCAGCACGCAACCTAACCCCGAATAAGAAGCATCAGAGTAGACAACTAAGTCTTCGCTCCCTTCAGGCAACATCAAGACAGGAGCTTGAGTCAATCTCGTCTTTAGCTTTTCAAAAGCATTTTCCTATTCTAGACCCCATGCAAACTTCACCTCCTTGCAGGTCAACTTGGTTAATGGTGAGGCTATCTTGGAAAAGTCTTGGATGAATCTCCGGTAATAGCCCGCTAAACCTAAGAAACTGCGAATCTCGGATGGCGTCTTTGGAGTTTTCCATTGCATCACCACCTCCACCTTTGCCTGGTCCACCATAATCCCTTCAGAATTAACCACATGACCCATAAACTAAACTTCCCGCAACGAGAACGCGCATTTGGAGAACTTAGCATACAGTTTCTCTCTTCTAAGCGGCTCCAATACCTCGCGAATGTGACTGGCATGCTCGTCTTCGCACTTCGAATAAATTAGGATATAATCGATAAACACAATCATTGATTTATCCAACATCGGTCGACACACCCGATTCATCAAATCCATAAAAGCAGCTGGCGTGTTGGTTAAACCCAAAGACATAACAAGGAATTTGTAATGCCCGTATCGCGTCCGAAACACGGTCTTCGGGATGTCCTGTTCCTTAACCTTTAGCTGATGATAACCAGATTGGAGATCTATTCTTGAGACCATCTGGTGCCTTGGAGCTGATCAAACAAGTCATCAATCCTTGGTAGTGGGTACCGGTTCTTCACCGTCAACTTGTTCAACTCACGGTAGTCGATGCACATCCTCATGCTACCGTCCTTCTTCTTTACAAACAAGACAGGAGCACCCCAGGGAGAGATACTCGATCAGATGAACCCCTTATCCAGCAACTCTTGTAACTGGACCATCAGTTCCTTCATCTCGAAGGGAGCTTGTCATTACAGTGCGTTGGCAACAGGTTGGGCACCAGGTATCAAATCAATCTGGAACTCGATCTCGCGGTCCGGTGGCACACCTGGTAGATCCTCTGGGAATACGCCTGGGAAGTCACACACGACCGGTACGTTGGACAATCATGGTACTGACGCATCCACATCTTTCACATAAGCCTGGTAGGCACTACATCCACGTCTCATGCACTTCTAGGCCACCACCATTGAAATTTCCTTCGGAACCGTACTGACCCTATCACCGTAAATCTTCATCGAATTCCCATCAGGTGAGGTCAATCGAACCATCTTCTTGCGACACACAATATTTGCCTCATATGCTGCTAGCCAATCCATCCCTAGAACCACATCGAATCCGCCTAGGGGCATCATGAACAATTTAGCAGAGAACTAATGGCCTTCCAACTCTTTATCACAATCCTCTATCAGATCAGAAATCCTGGTAGACTTACTAATGGCATTTTCTACATCGAAGGGCTCATCAATACTTCTACTTCTAATAGGCAACTTAGCACAGAAGACAGTATAAATAAAACTCCTGCTAGCAGACACAAATTTGGTTTATTAGAAATGTACCTGACACCGCATCGGGGTCCACCCTAGCCTCCACCCAAGTTATAGCGAATGCTCTGGCCTTCGCACTCCGCCCTCCTTGTCAGTCCCCTTCTTTGCCTCGGAGCTCTCAGCCCTCAGCTTCTTGCAGTCCTTGCTCATATGCCCCTTCTCGCCACAGTTATAACATTTCACCACACGATAATTCCTTGCCATGTGGCCCTCCTTCCCACACTGAAAGCAGACATTCGATCCCCACCTACATTCTCTTACATACCCCTTCCCACACTTCTCGCACACCTTCACTCCTAACTCAGTTTCAGCCACCTTGCGACCCTCTACCTTCGCCCTTTTGCCCTTGGGAGCGAAACCGCCACTACCGGCACGTTTTCCACTCTAGTTTTCCCCTCTCCTCTCTTCTTCCCTTACAGCCCTAATGACCCCAGTCACCACAGATGGCAAAATCGTACGCATGACTTGATGAACCCCTTCAACTATAGCCTCCTTCACTAAGTCCGTCAGATTAGCGCTGTCATCCCCACCTACATGGTGATGAAGCTCGGGCTCTTCAAGAGCCACTTCAGCAGTCCTACCCCTGTTTCTCATGACACGTGGTCCAACACCACGTCCACCATGACCTCCACCTCGAGAAGCCTCCGAAGAACTACCACCAGCCATTCTAAACACTATTAGATTCAAACACCAACATGGTCATTCAAGGTAATAGCTCGGATTATGTCAAGTATAGTAAGTCCCTAATTACAGTGGCCATATATGATTAGCCACTTACTTTACTCTTTATCCCCCAAGCATTTTCTATCCGACTACATCAGTATTCAAATCTACTAAGAGCACATAAATCAGATAGCACACGCACATAATACCGGTTCACTTTAAGAAAATAAATTTCCTAATGGCACGTAGCGACTTGGGCTGACATCCTTCTATTCGGACCCATTCTCAGTTTAAGTTCAGGTTTTTTTGAAAATGATTTATCCATTTCTCTTAAACTTTGGCTCTGATACCAACTTGTAAGGCCCCGATCCCGAAGACCCCACAGTTGGTCATTCATAGCAACATTCATTTAAAATCTTATTTAATATATATTAACATAAGAAAATATTGCAGCGGAAGAATTATCAAAAACCATTTCATGCATTAATAATTACTTTTGCCAAGTAATACATCATTGAATAAAGTTACAAAAGAATACTTAGTTGTATTATAAAACAACAATATTATTTTTGCATGAGATGGATGCCAGTCTTTGCTTGCCAAGTAGCTTCAACTCCGTGCCACCCTCAGCAACAACATTACCTGCCAACTGAAAATGCATATAAAAGTCAACGTTGCTGAGTGAGTTCTAGTTTATATAATAAAATACTTTACTTTTAATAAAAACCTTTCCTTTACTTTCGTTCGTGATCACATATCATACGTA
Source organism: Flaveria sonorensis (assembly GCA_025506505.1). NCBI lineage: Eukaryota > Viridiplantae > Streptophyta > Magnoliopsida > Asterales > Asteraceae > Flaveria > Flaveria sonorensis. The sequence goes on from CM046429.1 coordinate 23,051,280, forward strand.
CATCTTGATAATAATCATTTATTATCCTTTATCATCTTTCATAATCGTTTGTTTCCTACTTTATTATCTTTCACTTTTATCTAGATCCTGCCATGCCCCATCTTCTGCACACAAAGCGACTAAAGTCTTGGGGGCAAGTGGCAAGGACCCCATTTCGTACGTTTGTATCAGTCACAAAGACTGACCGTTAGGTGTGCACTCGGCACACTTCTCATTATCTTTATCTTCCACTTTCATTGCAATAATACTTTACGTACAAGAGTATATCATACCACGTAAAGTCACATAGTAATACGTAATATAGAACATTAACAACAGCCCTCAAACATACATAACATCAACAGACATAAACCACCAAAATATTTCAGAACTTAACATTACATTCTATTTCCCAAGATTTTAGAAAATCCTAAGTCCCCAAAGAAATGCGGATGAACATAGGCCAATGCGGCTGAATGTTCAGCAAATGCGGACAAGCAAATGCTGTTGAAAATCTAAGAAAATATTTCAAGTGTCTAAAGATGTGCGGGTGAACCAAATGCAGATGAACAAGTCCAAATACGGATGAACAAGTCCAAATGCGGATGAACAATACTAAATGTGGATGATCTAAATACTTAACTTTGGAACATAAAGCCAATGCTGTTGAATGCTCAGCAAATGCGGATGAAGACCAGCAAATGCGGATGAACAAAAATACTTAACTATTGAACATAAAACCAATGCGGTTAAAGTTCAGCAAATGCGGATAAAGATCAGCAAATACGGATGAACACTTACAAATGAGGAAGAATAAAAGGCAAATGCGGATGAACACATTACTTAGGCTATTCCACCAGTTCCAAATCCTCGTTCTAACATGTCCTTAGCACAGATCTAACATGCCAAGTACTTAGAACAGAGCTTACAACTACGCAACATCAAAGAAGGCATTTAAAACACACACGTCGCATACATATCAGATGCAAAAACATAGAAAACTCATGCTTCGGTTATTAAAATTCAGTTAATATGCATTTCAACCCCAAACAAGTTTAAAACAAGTAAAATAGGGGAATTTAGAACTCAACTCTAGCAGCTTTCGAGTAAGACTTCTTCAGACCAAGAGCAACTGGGAGTTCTAGCACCTAAACACACCAAAACAAGCAGCCAAACAAAAAAGAACATATAAAAATCAGTCTAGCAGCTCGAATCCAACTGAAACCGAACAGAAATGCAAGAAAACTTCACCTCTAGGATAATTTCAGCTTCTCACACAAAAATCAGGTTGAACAGCTTCTTCTTTCTTCTTGCAGCCGAAAGCAGATATGGGGAAATGGGGATGCAGGCAGCCATCCCCCGCTCTTTGAACCCATAATGGACAAGTTTGCCACTTGCACACTTTATCCCCCTTTACTTTGAAATGTTTCACTTTTCCTTCTTTTTACTCTTCTTTTCTTTTCCTTTTAATAAATTTCCAGGTGTTACATCTGAATTCTCTAATCATCCTTGGCGACTTCTGGGCCATTTGTTTTGACATTCACCTTAGAGCTAACTGGGGTTTCAGTTTCAACATCTGGTTGACCAAATATCACCTCAGCTAATTTCTTGAGTTCAGAATCAAGTGTGTCCTTATGAATTTTATGAAGTTGGCTTGTTTCTTCATCAAGAGTCACCCCATGTCTCTCCATATCATATTCCATGGTCTGGGTTCCTCTTGTGTAAACTATCATTCTTCCTGATAGTTCATCTGCTGAAAAAGCCTCTTGTTTTGTTGTTTCAGCAACTAATTTCTTCAGCTCTTCTGTAGCTTCTGATAGCACTCTTAGTAGTGGTGCTTCTTCTTCAGCAAATGACTTAGGGAGTGACTTCCAGTCCTAGCACTAATCTCTCTTTGATGGTTGATCAATTCTTTTCCTTTTGAAAGAGAGAAAAGAAGTGCCAGATCTTCTTAGTGAAGCCATCATTTTCTTCCCAAGTTGAACCTTTTGGTTCATCCTCCTCATTGTTCTTCTAGCTTCTATTTCACTCTCTTCTAAGCTATCATAGCCATATCTATCTAAGAGATCATCTAGTTTGGCTTCACCTTCAGATACAAGGTCATATTCTTCAGTCCATATTAAGAAAAATAAAATTGGCCATGAGAGGTTGACTACTTGATCAGCCAAACCCAGAAGAATATTTTCAGCTTATTTAGGCTCATCCTCTCCTTTTTTGGGAGCTTTATCTGAGATTCCAGATGACATTAAATGAGTAGAGGAAGGCACATCAAAGGTTCTTGTGGTGTTGAAGAGACTTGGAGGCTAAGAATGATGGATTGTTGAATCTTAATGGTTTCTTGAAGGGATTCGACCTTAAGTTCAATGTCCATTGTCCTGGCTGCTAACTGTTGAAGAGTTGTAAGTTGAGATTCTAGGGTAGAAACTCTTGCAGCCTGATCTTGGAGAGTCCTGAGTTGAGCTTCCAGCTCAAGGACTATATCTGCCGAAGCCTTTAGTTGACAGTTCTTAAATTCTAGAACTGTGGCTCTCTCAGCATAACCTTGAAGCCTTGTATTTTCTGCTTGTACTAATTCAAATCTATTCTATTTTGAAGATATGACAAACTTAGTGTTTGTTAGAGACCATAACATCCTTGCATTCTTGAATCCTAATTCTCCGAAGTCTGAGAATTATATAGGTATGATTCAAGCTATCAAACAAACAAGGTTGTTTCAAGCAATGACTATGAGACCAGAGATCTATGAAGAACATATTGTATAGTTATGGACAAATGCAAATTTAGAACAAATGCAAGATGAGCAAGTCATCGTCTCAACTGTTTACGACCATCAAATCATAATCCTCAAGATGTGATCAGAAAAGTTTTACAATTGGGAGAAGAAGATGCCAATGGGCCTATAGAGTTTGATGAAAACTATGTTTAACATGTTTTCAGACAGATTGGATACACAGGTACTATTGAGAGAAAGAAAATCAAGAAATCATACATGTGTGCTCAATTCAGATTCTTAATGCACACATACCATAAGACAATGACTAATAAGAAGAGTGGATGAGATGTAACTTTTCTAAAAAGTTCATTTGCCATAGTCAGTATAATTGCAAGGAGACCTTTTAATTTTTCGGCACAAGTCCTGAATGGGATGGTGTACAATTTAACAAAAGTCGAAAACAAATTCCAAATGTACCCAAGATTCCTAAAATTGATCATCAATGATCTTATTCCCAACATCCCAAGAGAAGGAGCTATCTTTGAACCTATTCATTTTAATGAACATGTATTTAATAGAATCAAATCAAGCCTATACCATGGTGATGAAGTACCAGTGCCACCACACATGATCAATCATAATATCCTTATTCCTGATGTGTACTTGAGAATACCAGGACAAGGAGAACCAAACATGCTCTTTCAAAATGTGATTCATTAAGAACCAATCATCCAACCAACTTTAATTATTCAGCATGAGGTTCCAATCATTCAAGAACAAGAGCAAGTTCATGAAGAAGCACAATAACAAGATCCTACACTTTAAGCAGACATTCCTTCACCACCAAATAGCCCATTAAACTCATATCAACAAACATTATCATCATTGATTAGAGATCTTGATGCATCAATGGCTGAAGCTACACAACATTAAGAAGAAATGGGTACATCATCTTGACTTCAAACAGTAGAACAATCTATGCAATATTAGCCACAAAATAATTCTGAGCAAGTTGAAACAACAAGTCAATGAGTAGAAATACCAAATGAAGATGAGATTGAATACTCAAAGGTATTTTTGTTCACTGAATACAACAAGTTGATTGAAAAGTCATATCAAAGGGCAAAGAGACTTAAAGACACACTGAAAGCCAAAGATTATGAAATACAAAAGCTTGAGGCTGATTAAAAAGCTCAAAAGCTGATTGTTCAATTCCTTGAACAACAACTTGATCAAACAAGAAATGAAGTGAAAGCAAAGTCTGAAGAAGTAAAAAATGCAAAGCTTGATGTAGCGTACTTGACCAACCAAATAGAAGCCAAAGATGATAAAATTGATGCCTTGAAAAGAATCATTTCTAAACAAGCAGAAGAGATTAAGGGTTGAACAGAAAGTTAGATGTTGTTAAATAACAAAGATTGGAAAATGATAACCAATCTGAGGGTCATGAAGATGAATTTGAAAGACATGAGCATAGAACAAACTCCTGAAGCAAGGTATACAATTGATCAATTATTTGGTGATGTGAATCCATTTGAGTGCATGCATTATAACCAATTTTGAGACATAATTTCTACACAGAAGATCCTCAACAGCAACAAAAGAAAGACATTATTGCTGCAGATCCTCTGACAGAAGAACAAAAAGAGCTCATAAGAAAGTTTGTTGAATCATTTAGATCTCAAGCTGAAGAAGCAACACAACAAGAACCATCATCTTCACAACCAAGATTCAAAACCTATGAAAGGAAAAGAAAGAGGAAATACTTGGTAGTAGTAGCCAAAGCCAAAGAAAAAATGATTGAATAAGATGAGCCCGAATCACCTCCTATGAAAATGTTGAAGGTGAAAACTGAGCCAATTGATAAAGATGAGTTCAAAAAGCAACAATATGAGTTTGTAGATCTTGAAGAAGGAGAGATAGATCAAACTCATGAGCAAACACAAGAACCAATCATTATCTTTGATTCTGAAGAAGAAATAGAGGATTTTCAAAGTATGACGCCTGATTATCCAGAAACACTTATAGCTATTGAGCTAACCAACATAGGATTTCCTTATGATTCATTCAATCACCTAAACATGACTGAAGTTAAAGATCTTCTTAAAGATTTTCAAGAGGTGTTGAAGAATGAATCAGAGCAAACTTATAGAAGATACAGAAAATCAAGGATCAACAAGAATTCCAGAAGAATCTTCCTAAGGATCCATAAATTGATAAAATTTCATATGCTCAAGTGAAAAGCTGGTTGAGTAATACAAGGATTCCTTATAGATCATATGCTGGAAGAACCCTGGCCCAGATGAAAGACTTAGCAAGGGGTGTGTACAAGAACATGTTAACAAATGCTCTCAAACCTCAAATAATCAAGCGTATCTGGACTTGTCCAATAGTTATCATTTATATCCTAATTAGGCTTACTATCATATGAAGACAAGCTTGATCTGATGCAATTAAGAATGGTCAACCATTCAAACAATTCAAGGGGAGTTGACTTCTTTCACATACTTAGATCATACATAAACAGACAACATCATGAGATGAAGGGAAAAGCAGACATAGAAGACAAACTTCATATAGAGAAGCTCAGAGAGAATAGAAACAGGCAGACAAATAACAGATTTAGCATGAAGGCAAAGATGAAAGCCTAGATATTGAATTTCAAAATAAAGTTGGATACCTTTTGAGGCAAACTAATCTAAAGCCAATTATGAAGAAGATAGAAGGCAATCAATATAACCACCTAATCATAAGATGGTGTTATGATGAAAATCATTTTGAAGTAGTGTTGGAATGAACACTAGAAGGTAAATAAGCTGAAGATATAAGGATTTTTGATCCTGTTGAGATTAAACTGCTACATCCTTCATATGTATTATTCATGAAGACAAAGTCATTCCCTCTAATTCAAGATGTACTTTGCAAGGGTGACTATTGTTATTTCATTCATATGCTGAGGATCTTTGGCACAGTATATGTTAATACTGCTCTGAAGCAAAGGTTAGAAACAAGTCAGTAGTCATTAACTCATATTGAAGGAATTACAAGCCTAAAGATCTCGGAAAACAACAATTTGAATGTGATGAAAGGTGATCATGTTGTAACCAATCTGGTTAGCAACATTAAAGTTCAAAGCCTAGATCAATCAACACTTGAATAGATGGTTCACATGCCAATCACCTATTCATACAAAGATCAATCAATGCTTTGGAATACTTCACTAAGCATATTATCAACTGCCTGAATGCACTCAAAGTAGTTCCACTACCTCAACAAGTAGAACAAGCAGCACAAGATCAAAGTATTCAAAAAGAGATCCAAGATCCTATCCAATCTTCATCAAAAATGCAGAATAGTTAGGATGAATAACGACCTTCTCATTCCTGATAAAGGTTCACTAACAAAAAATCATACAATCAAATCAAGAAACAAACATTTAGGACTAACCAAGTAACCACAAAGCATACATAACTTCAATCAACAATTTTAAACGTCATTTAATCATACATAACATCATTCAACACATACATCAAGTCAATTAATAATTTATATAAATCATATCAGACAAATCAAACTAATTACACATATGTAATCAGATAATCATCCAATCAAATAATCATTCAATCATTTAATCAAGCATTATTCAGTTAATCAATCAAGGATAATCAATCAATCATTCAATCAAGAATATCATTAAGTCATTTAATCAAGCATAATCATTTAACCAATCAATCAAACAATCATGTATAATTAACCGTATCAATCAAAAAGAACAAACCATGACTAACAAACATAATCAATAACAACTTAAACATACCAGCATCCTCATTAGGGGGAGTATCGTTGGACTACAACAAACACTTTGAATGATAATGCTTGCCTTAATCAACCAAACAAGTTCTAACATCCAATCAACCATATTCTAACATTTAAACATAAGTATTATCCAAGCATAATACTAATTATCATTTATATTTCTTTTACAGAGTTTGTAGATAAAAGAAATTTTGCATAAGTGTTGGCAGCAGATGAAGAAAGGTTCACAGTTGATGCATAAGAAGTCACACGGGATGAAGACTATGAAGAAATGTCCAAGTGCTGATAATAGATGAACAACATCCATAGCGGACAACATAAAACAAACACAAGTGTTCACTGTGGATGACCAACACACACAACGGACAACTTAGTCTCTCATCCATTACAGATAGTCTAACATCCACAGCGGACAACACTTAGACTTAGGATTTTTATGTAATTTGTTTTTACATAAGGGTACTTTTGTAATTATACATAGTATGTGAACAGGTTATAAATAGCCTTGTACCCTAATCCTTTGTAAGCTTTTAAACAGATTATCAATCAAACAAGCAAATTTATTACTCTATGCATTCAATCACACAATCACACAGACACACACAAACAATCATACAATCACACACTAGAGATCATGCCATTAATCATGGGTTTCTGCACCATGATGATTAAGTGTTGATTCAATGTTGAGAGATTGAAAAGATCCTTGGAGGATCATCCTTGTTACACAAACTGTAAGTTTATAGAAAAGTTTGATTCCATCAATATGTTAGTGGTGATAAAGTTTACCAAATAAATCATAATTTAAACGTTTTAAATCTCATGTTGATTGTTGAAGAATAATGGATTACAAAAAGAATAAAACGATAATAAAAAAATCAAAAGATAGAATGACATAAAAACAAAAGGTTACCGATAATGATCTTGAGATGATCATCATCAATTGTAGAGCCTTTGAAATATTCATGAACATGATGAAATATAGATTATAATTCATTGATTTTTGAGGAAGGAACACTCAATATTGGAAAGGAATTCAAATGAGATACAAAGAAATCGATTTACAAAAATAGAAAAAAAAGAAAATAGTTTAAAAAAGAATAAAATGATAATTGTAGCAAAGTGGGTTAACAAAAAGAAAAATACGATAATCAAAAAATCAAAAGATAGAATTTAGGGTTTCATTCAGGTTTCTTAATCGGGTTTTGGGTTCTTCAGGTCAGGTTCCTCGGGGATTTAAGTTTAGGTAATCAACCCGAAGACCAAACCAATTAATAAGTTATATTTGATTGGGTTTCGGGTTTCAGTTTTTAGGTTTATTAAAGTCGGGTTAATCGATAATCAGGTTTAGGCTAAACCATTAAGCTTTAAATTATTTGTTATCTTAAATGTTGGTATATAAGTCATATGTATGTGATCAAAATACATGTATGAGATTTAGCATATGTTATCAATATAGAATTTTGTATATCATCTTGATACGAAAGGCTTCTGAATACTTATGTTCACTATATTATGCATATTTAATTGTTCAAGGGTATTATATTTTGATTATTCTTAAAGTTCATATTATAAATTGAACCACAACAATGAAATATAAAGCTTAGAAAACCATAAATTATCAAATATTGTAAAAACTAGCATATCACACATATAAAATACATACATAATACTATATAAATATTGGAAATTTTAAAAATACTAAGATTTAGGTTAATAAGGTTGACTCGATTCTCACAAAGCAACCTGAATGCCAAACCATTTATAATAATAGAGTTCGGTTTAATGGAATATTCGGGTTGGGTTATTAAGTTAGTCCTTAATCAGGTTTGGGTTGATTTAGTTTGGGTTCGGTATTCGGTTGGGTAAAAAAACACACCCTAAATAGAATGACATAAAAACAAAATGTTATCAATATTGATTTTAAGTTGGTCACCACCAATTGTAGTGTCTTTTAAATGTCTATGAACATGATGAACACAAAATATTTAGATGATGTAGGGATTGAACCTAGAGGCTGGCAAAATCAAATGAAGATAATGAAGATTATCAAAGTCGCGCGAGTACTTTTGATCCGTGCGAGAACTTAGTTCTTGAGCGAGACCTTTTGTGCTTAGTATAGATGGTTTGCTTTTGATGTAATTAAGTAGTTTTACTGATTTCATGCAAATAGTGAGATGGGGTAGGCATGGCTCTAGGATACCCTCCTCAAATAGGCTATGTATGAGTAAGTCCACATCCATGTGGACTTGGGCAAGTAAGTCCATATTCATGTATACTTAAGGAGGTTATTGAGTATGGATCATTGCAAGTGAGGGTGTTGAGTCCTCAAGGTCCATACTCTGTGAAGAACTCCCAGGTTCTGTGATTGTTCGAACTTTCACCCCTTTTTGGTAGCATCACTTTCTTTCATAAGTGAGCTAGGGGTTGAGTCTTTCACATTCATAGGTTCTTGTGCACCTGGTTGAGTTCTTCTGAGTGGTCTCTCAGCTAACTTGCCCTTGAGATCGGTGATCTCAAGTTGCTGGTCATTGACCCTCCTTTGTAAGATAGTCACCTAAGATTCAAGGTGACTTATCTTGGAGACTAAATAGGTGCATGTTTTAGTCAATTTGTGCACCTTTAGTTTCAGACTCCCTTCATCTTCATCAGAAGAATCACGGTGGGATGAGAGAATAGGACCAAGGTCTTCTTCCTCATGACCAGCACTGTGTTCTTGGTTGTTGGATTTCCCCTAAATCATGACAAATTCAAGAGAAGTGTCAAGAGGCTGGGTTGCCATGGTTGAGGTCTGAATGATGTAATTACTTGCTGAAGTGAGAGCCTGTCAGGATCAGCGATCTAAGTTTGATCAATTAGAATTGAATCGCAGCGGAATTAGAACAAGAATTAGACAAATATTGCAAGAACACAATAGATATTCAATGGAACAGTACACGGTTATATAGAAATAGGGTTTTCTGCAAAAGGGATAATAACATTCATGCACACATGCTTCGGTATGGCGGCTGCTAGGTTTTTCTAAGCTGCACCGATTACAATTAGGTCAGCATTCCTTGTATAAAGGAATGTGACGTCTGCTGATGTCACTTGATAGTGACGTCTAACAAAATTATTACAAACTACTGAAAGTAAGCAAACTACTGAGAATGTTCACAACAACTGAGAACATCTCAGAGTATGCTAAGTACACGAAGAAACATAAACTACTGAAACTACAAGTACAGAAAAGAAAATACAACTACTGAAAGGAAACCATCACAACTACTGAAGAGGTCTTCTTCAGCTGTTGTGACAACATCTGAAACTTGGTCTTCAGTCTTCAGACCTTGTTATCAGTTGATGTCTTCAGCAGTTGCAGACTACTTCAGTTGTTATAATGTCTGTGGGACTTAAAGGTTTTTCTAATCAGGCTCATTGGTTCTTTTGGTCCAACAAACTCCCCCTGAACCAATGCAGCCAAAACCTTTAAGCTTATTGAGGTCCCACTTATTCTTGGTAGAAATTCTCTCTTAATCAGCTTCAGAGATATCAGATAAGCACAGGCCAGGGAACAGGTTTCAGTAGATGTGAATGTCAAAGGATGGAAGGGAACTCTGTCTTGGGGAAACTGGACACAGAGCTGTTATCCCAACCATGAAACCTACTTCCCATTGATGAGTCTATAAGACTCTCTGACGTAGGCCTCAAGGAGAACAACTTGTTCCTCCTTAGTGAGTTCTTCTGCTTCTCCTTCGAAGAAGAACTCTGGGCCATAGTACTCTGATAAGTACTTTATCGTCTTTCCATTTTTCAACTCAACAGTTGTTATCTCTCTGTAACAAATTCATCTGGGTGAGTCCCTTCTAATAACAACTGGAGTTCATTTTTCTTGATCTCTTCAAGCCTCTTGTATAACAACCCCTTCTTGACCATTTTGTTCTCCATTAGAGTTTGAGGGGTCATCTTTGACTTGTAGGCTCTCTTGAAGTCTTCAAGTATTTCCCAGGGTGAGACTACAATGGCCAACATAATAGCAGCATCTATGGTCTTTCTCACTTGGCCATTGTATCTACTTGGTATGGATTTCTTATGAATTCTAGAACTAACCCTGGGGTCTGGCCAAATCCTTACTCTCTCCTTTTGATATTGAAAGGTATACCTGAGAGCATACAGCCTTTGAGCGTGTTTCTTCATGGCTTGTATAGATGATGACTGAGGAAACTCTTTGTCAATCATCTTCAAAAGTTGCTCATCGTGCTGTTTCTGCTGTTCTTCTTCTTCAATCTTAACTTTCACCATTTGCCTCTAAAAGTCTGGTGTGATCATTTGTTGACTTCTGGGCTCAGGTAATTTTAGAACATCAGAGATTGGCAGACTGTCTTCTTCATCATCATCTTCTTCTTCTTCTACCATCCTCAACACCCTTCTCCTCCTTCTGGGTGCATCACTGGATGTGGTTTGAGGTGGTTTTTGGGATAAGGGAGTTGGTTTTGAGGGTTGAGTTGGTTTGGAGAGTTGTGGTGTTGGTTGTTTTTGAGTGGGAGTTTGGAAAGGCTGATCTAGCATTTTTGTGGTAAGTTTGGCTTTGGAAAGCTTGGCCATATCAGTTCTCTTCCCAGCCCCTGCTTCATCTAAGGCTTCGATGATCAACCCCTTATTGAATGCTTCAGAAGCACAGATTCTGGTGGTTATTGCCAGAATACTGTCTCTGGTCCATGATTTAATCTCAATTAATGATCTTCCCAAGTATTTTGCAATAAACCTGATCATTATCTCCAACCTCTCCCTTTCCATTACACTGTAACTGGCCCATCTCTCTTGTATCTCTTCAATCTCCAGCCTTCTGATCTCAGTGTCTAATATGGCTGTATCAAAGCCCTGTCTGAAGAGTTGGTCTATTATTCTGTCCATTGATCTGCTGTGAGCTTCATCAGCTTCTTTAATCAGATCTTCCAATGATTTCTCTTCATCAGGCTTTTGAGTTTCAGCACTTTTCTTTCTCTTGTATGTGATCAGCTGTTTTTCCTTTTCTAACTCCTTTTCTTTTTCTTGTTGTTTCTCATCTTCCACTCTCTTTCTCTTTCTTTCTTTCACTGCCTTAGACTCCCCCTTTTTGGGTGCATTGGGTTCAGGGGTTTGAATGGCAGAAAGCTTCTTTTGCACAGCATCATCAACAAGTGTTTTTAGATTTGAGGAGATTTTCTCATCAATGGCTTTATGCACAATCTCATTGATGATGGGAGTGATGAGAGGTAAGGAATGTTGAAAGTAGCAACCATCTGCTCAGAGGGGTTCTGTCCCTGAGAGGTGGTGCCAAAAGCAGTGGCTGGTGGCTCAGTTGAGTGTAGTGGCGGAGTGTTTGGGGAACCTTCAGATGAAGGTGCCATCTGTGGGTTTATTGGGGCAGATGGACTTTGATCCTGAGACATTTTGGCAAGCAGTTCTTTGAGTCTGCTCACCTCAGCCTCAAGGATTGTGTTATGGGCAAGACATCGTAGAAAAAGCCCAGGTCATCATCAGTCTTTGCTGAATCACCTGACCTCCTGATTGAATCAGGATGTACATGCCCTGAGTGTAGATCAGTTGTAGCATGTGCCCCTTGTTCTTGGTTCTGGGGACTTCCTGCCTCAGGACTGAGTCCTTCATCGGCAGTTGCCTCTGGTGAGGTCTTAGAGATGTTACCAACTTCATCCTGGTCATTTGCTGAATCAGTAGAAGTGGCAGCCTCACCAGATGTTCTAACCTCCTCCTCTACACGGGGAGATTGAACATTATAACCCCTGTGCTGTGGGTTATCAGCAGCATTTTGGTCCTCTTCCTCAGCTGTTGAGGTTCTCCCCATTGTAATGGGTGTCTGGGGAGGAGGAGAGGAATGCAGCTGACTCAGCACTTGTGCAACAATAAATGTTGGGCTTTGAGGAGCGGTTGCATTTGGAGATAGGTTTGAAGCAGATTGCACCCGGGGTGACTGGTGCTCTTCAATGGTAACCTTCTCAATTGAGATAGGTTCCAGCATTGTGGTATCCCCAATTTTGGTTGCATCAGGATCCTGTTGAGAGGATGCCTGAGCGGCTAGGGCTGGTGGAGTCTTGACACTACTGGGGGGTTAGAACCAGTAAGTGTTTCCTGTATTGGTGGTACAGGGGCATCCTCAGGGGACTCATCTCCCTGAGTAGCCTTTTTAGGCTTTTTGGTTGGGTTTGGTGGGGACTTTGGATCTGGAAGTGGAGGCTGTGGGTTCCCGCTGCTTGGGTTTTAGCAGCCGGGCAGCCCCTTTCATTGTAGGGTCAGAGTTGTGCCTGGAGTATACTTCAGGCAATACAGCCGGAGCAGGGACTCCAAGGCCAACAAGGCCGTCTGATTTTAGCTGTGTTAAAATTATGGCCATGAGAAACCTGGGATATAATATCCATCTGTTTGCCACAGGTTTCAAGGCCAGATCCTTAAGTTCCATAAAAACTATCTCAGAAAAATTTAGAGTTTGTCGTTCAAAGATAGAGTATAATACCTGTTGCCATCGGGAGGACATCTGATCCCATGAGGAGGTTTTTGGTGCAAGGCAGACATTCACCATGTGGAATATAAGACGTTCAGCATCATGGAAGTGCTTCTTCAGAATGGTGGTAGCACTTAAGTCTCCTTCATACCCGTTGTTGATGAAAGACATATCGGTTGTGCCTTTCGGGTATTCTGTGACACAGGTGGCATCATGTAGATCTAGGGTTTGTCGAATGATGTCCGAGTGATGACCACCTGTTTCTGGTTGACCAACGACTGGAGAGTGATTTGGCTATCATTCTCACCAGTTTGCACAGAGACGTTGGTCCAGAACTGGCTTAGGGAATCGGGGTATATGGTAGGATTCAGAAGAAACGCGGTTCGGTACTGGGAATCTACCATAAGATCGATGGCGTTATCAAATTTGTTCCAGAAGGCCGATTTCGAGAGGTAGGCAACACAGTTGTGTCTGGGTTTGAGTTTCATGGTCGCCATTGTTGAGAGAGTGAAGGACGGAAAACGGCTAATGAAACGTTTGAAAGTAGGTTTAGGTATTTATAGGGTAAGAAAAGGCTGATATAAAACGACTGAAAGTGTTGGTGCTGTCATCAGTTGTTTGAAAACAACTGAAGACCTGGTTTTAACTTTCAGAAGTAACAACTGAAGACTTGGTATTAGTCATCAGTAGTTGTGAAACTACTGAAGACATGGTTTTGGCTTCAGGTGTTGTAACAACTGAAGACTTGGTGTTAGTCATCAGTAGTTGTGAAACTACTGAAGACATGGTTTTGGCTTCAGTTGTTTGAAGTGAAGCAGCAGTTGTAGAAACAACTGAAGAGAAAATTTCTCATCAGCTGTTGTCGTCAATTCTTAGCTCATCAGCTGTTTCATTCTGACCTCAACACTTTATCAGACGTTGTCTGATTTTCAGACGTTTCATTGGTCATCAGTACTTATCTGTTAGACTGACATCAGTAGTTGTAACTACATCAGTTCTTTTCAACAGATAGAGTACTTCAGTACTTTTAAGTAATTTAGTCTTCAGTAGTTATGAAAACTACTGAGGATAAAAGAACTTATCAGTACTTATTTGTGACAATAGTATACGAATGCTCATCAGTACTTGTTGACTGAGATCATCAGTAGTTGTCACTTATTCTAGCTGCAGCATACCAAGCCTTAACACTAGGTTTTGGAAAGTTGAACTGTCCAAAGGCTTAGTAAATATGTCTGCAAGCTCATCAGCACTAGGAACAAACTTTGGATCAATCAGACCTTTTTCAAAACAATCCCTAATAAAATGGTGTCTGATCTCAATATGTTTGGTCCTAGAGTGCTGGACTGGATTCTTGACAATACAAAGAGCTGAAGCACTATCCATTAGTAATGGAGTCTTAGTCTCTGTAATGCCATAATCCAATAATTGATTCTGAAGCCAGAGTACCTGAGATGTACAACTTGCAGCAGCAATGTACTCGGCTTCAGCAGTGGATGTAGCAACAGATGTTTGTTTCTTACTCTGCCAAGAAACCAAACAGTTGCCTAGGAATTGACATCCACCAGAAGTTGATTTTCTAGTTAATTTACACCCTGCATAGTCACTATCAGAAAAAGCAACTAATTTGCAAGAGTGCCCAGTGGAATACCAAAGACCTAGAGATTGAGTACCTTGCAGATATCTAAAGATCCTCTTGACTGCAATCAAATGAGACTCTTTAGGAGCAGCCTGAAATCTAGCACAAACACAAGTTGCAAACATAATATCTGGTCTAGAAGCTGTTAAGTACATCAAGGACCCAATCATACATCTGTAAAGTGTTTCATCAACAGCTTTACCTTTCTGATCTGCATCCAGTTGTGTGGTGCTGCACATGGGAGTAGAACAGGGCTTACAGTTTTGTAAATCAAACTTTTCCAAAAGACTCTTTGTGTATTTTGACTGATGAATGAAAGTTCCATCAGCTTTTGTTTGATTTGCAAACCTAGAAAGAACTGTAATTCTCCCATGGCACTCATTTCGAATTTTTGTTGCATCAACTTTGTAAATGCATCACACAACTGTGGATCAGAGGATGCAAAAATAATATCATCAACATAAATTTGAACAAGGAGCTTATGCTGACCCACTTTCTTAATGAACAAAGTTTTATCTATGGAGCCTCTAGTGAAATTATTCTGAAGAAGAAAATTTGACAGTGTTTCATACCAGGCTCTAGGAGCTTGTTTCAACCCATAAAGAGCCTTATCAAGTTTATACACCCAATCAGGATGTTTATTATCCTCAAAACCTGGTGGTTGACACACATAAACCTCTTCTTTTATTTTACCATATAAAAATGCACTTTTGACATCCATTTGAAAAACTTTAAGATTGTGGAATGCAGCATAGGCTAAGAACAATCTAATTGCCTCCAGTCTGGCTACAGGGGCAAAGGTTTCATCATAATCAATACCTTCTTCTTGTGAAAACCCCTGGACAACCAGTCTGGCCTTGTTCTTGACAATTTGCCCATTTTCATCTGTTTTATTCCTAAACACCCATTTAGTGCCTATTGCACACTTACCTGGGGGTAGAGGAACCAGTTCCCACACTTGCTGCTTTTTGAACTGAAGAAGCTCAAGCTGCATGGCATCAACCCATCCATTGTCTCTTAATGCAATATGATAGTTCTTTGGCTCTTGCTGACTGATGAAGAGAGCATAGAAGCAGAAGTTGGACAATTGACTTCTAGTTGAGACACCAGCATTGATATCACCAATGATTTGAGACGTTGGGTGATTCTTCAGCTCTTGGTACACTATGAGATCTGTGCAAGTGTTTGTAGCACGCTCAGCAGCAACAGATGTTGATCCAGATTCTTGAAACCAAGTGTTAGATGGCAGTCAAATGAAGTAGAGGATTCAGAAATCTCATCAGCATTTGTTGTGGATGGTGCTACTGAAGCTACAGGAACATCAAGTTTAGTAGACTCAGGCAGTTGATCACTAAACTTGAATAGGTGAGTACTGGGATCATCATCACATCAGTACCACCAGATGGATGACTAGCTGCAGAAGGTGATGAATTCACATGATCTGCAACAGCTGGAGGCTGATAAGGAACATATTGCAGTATGTCCAGATCAAACAACTCCACAGGGTTTTGTGGGATTTTGTCCTTAGGAGATTCATTGAACTTCACATGCAAGGTTTCTTCAACCATCTTTGTTCTGCAGTTGAACACTCTGTAAGCCTTGCAAGTGGATGAATACCCAACAAAATACCCTGCATCCACCTTAGAATCAAACTTTTGGAGTTGATCCTTTGTGTTGAGAATGTAACAAGGACACCCAAATGCTCTGAAGAATGAAATTAGAGGAGCCAAATGATGTAGAACTTCATAAGGAGTCTTCATCAACCTCTGATTCACTAAAGCTCTATTTTGCACATAGCATGCTGTGTTGACAGCTTCAGCCCAAAAGGTCAGTGGCAAACCAGAGTCAGCCAACATGGACCTTGCAGCTTCAATTAGGGTCCTGTTCTTTCTCTCCACTACTCCATTTTGTTCTGGAGTCCTTGGGATGCTATACTGCCTCTTGATTCCTTTTGAAAGGTAGAAATCATCAAGTGTATGGTTTCTAAATTCAGTTCCATTATCACTTCTTATACACTTGACTGATAGGGAATACTGCTTCTCAACATACAACACAAAGTTAATAATTGTCTGAGCAGCCTCATCCTTTGAATGCAAGAAGAAGGTCCATACAAATCTGGAGTAATCATCCACAATTACCAGACAGTATTTCTTCTTTGCCATGCTCATTACTCTCACAGGACCAAAGAGATCCATGTGCAGTAATTGCAAGCAGGCAGTGGACTTTGGTTCTTCTATAGGAGGGAATGAGACTTTGTGTTGTTTTCCTTTTAAACAAGCAGTGCAGGTTTCATCACAGAGGAACTCCTTTATTGGTAGACCTCTCACTAAACTATTGTGGATCAGCTGATTCATGTTTTTGAGATTAACATGACCCAGCCTTCTATGCCACAGTTTAGATTCCTGAGGAGAGGCCTTGGAGAACAGGCAAGGATGACCTTTTAACGCAATCTTCTTTGACAAATCCAAGGCATATACTCTTCCTATCCTGTTGGCCTTCAGGAGAGTATGTTCATCCAATACCTTGTCAATCAGCCTCAGAACTTTGGAAGACAGAATCCGGCAGTTCTGGCTTGTGAAAAGTGCAACATGCCCTTTATCACACATCTGACTGACACTCAGTAGATTATACTTGAGATTCTCCACATGGTTAACATCATCAAATCTGATTTCTCCATTTGACACAAATCCTTTCCCGATGATGTAACCCTTAGCATCATTTCCAAATGAGACAAATCCCTTCTTTCCTTGAGAGTAGTCATTAAGAAGAGAACTGCTCCCAGTCATATGCATAGATCCTCCACTGTCTACATACCAGATGCTTCTTTGGCATGCTGAAGAACCCTGCATTTATCATAAGAAACTAGTTAGCTTTAGAGACCCAAACCTTTTTGGTTTTGGGTCTGTTTTCATCAACAGATTTAACCATAACTTGTTTCTCATGATTAACACTGATGAAGGTGGAGATGGTGCTGAAATGGATTTCTTAGATTTGGGCTTGGATTTCCTTTTCAGTGGTTTGATCACAGGTGCATCTAGTTGGTTAACTCTCCCCAACAAATGCTGAACCATCATAACAAGTTGTGTCTGATTTGTTGCTAAAGCCTTCAGCTCATTTGACACATCAGTACTTGTTTTTGATGAGTTCCTGTGACCCACCATTTCCTCCTTCTTGAAATTCACAGACTTCGTCTGATGTTTATCATGAGGAACACTATCAGCTGTTTTCTGATAAACCCCATCCTTCTTTTTGGATTTTGGTGAGGCCTTGGGTTTATCAGTTTGAGATGACTGTGGTACAAACTTGGTTTCAAACTCATTTTTCATTTTATTTATCTCTTCTTTAATGAGCTTATCTCTGTTGAGTTTGGAACCCTTTTTGTACCAGCATTCATCAGATAGATGATTGAATTTACCACATATTTCACATGGCTTATTCTTCATCTTGGATTGATCAACTGCTGAAGTGGAAACTACTGAAGGTGTGATCTTCAGTACTTTCCTCCTTTCAGTACTTGTGTTAAGTACTGAAGGATCGGTAACAACTGAAGACTTGTTCTTCAGCTGTTCTCTATCCGTCCTGAAAGACCGTATGATAGATTCCTCAGCAGTTGTTAATCCTTTTATTTCATCAGATTTGAAATGCTTTTCAGATGTTGTGACTTGCCCTTCAGTACTTGGAGTACTTTGAGGAACAACATCTGAATTTCTCAGCTTCATGTGTTTATCAGCATTTAAACCATCAGGCAATTGATTTGCTGAGATCTTAACACTGACTTCATCCTCTAATTTTGTATTATCATTTGAGGATGAATCACATGATGATGTGGTTTGGAAATTACTTTCACCTTCAGATTTTACTATTGATTTTGAAGTAAAATCAGTAGGTGGTGCAGTATGATTGTAACCTATTCCAAACTTCACATTTGAAGCTGTTTGCTTGCTGAGAAGCATTTCAAATCCCTTGCAGGATGTTACCCAGCGGTCACACTCAACTTGGGTAGCTGCAAGTGTCTCTTTGAGACTTCTGTGGTTCTCGAGTATGACCTCTACCTTAGCCTTTTCATCATTAAGTTGGCATTTAAGCTTGTAAATCTCATCATCTTTGTCATTAAGTGCAGACACATACTCATCTTTTCTTTTGGAAATAGTTTTCTCAAGCTCAAGATTTTGATTGATTAAAGCTACATTTGCCTCTCTAATAGAGACAAAGGCAGCTATGCATGATTCAGAACATAACTTGGCTTTAGCCTCAGAAGATACCTGGGTTACCTGTGAAGATGAAGCATCTGAGCAGGAACCCTCAGTAGACTCCAGGGCCATGAGAGCAAGATTCCCAAAAGGATGTTCACCACCATGTTGACCAGCACCAGCAGATAATTGCTCATTGAAACCAGAAAGATCATCTGGTAAGCTGCTCCAGTCAACAACTCCTGGTGTGAAGAAGCTGTGATGAGGTTGAGATTGTGATGGAGATGGTTGAGGCTCAGGTAGGGCTTGAGGTTGTTGTGCTATAGGGACATGAACTGGATTTGGCTGTGGCATGTAATAGCAGGGATAAGGATATGGCATTGGACCCTGAGGGACAAAGTATGCAGGAGATTGAGGTTGTGAGTGATGACCAGAACTAGCAGGATGTTGCCCTTTGTTTTGTGAACTATTGCTTGGAAAGGTCACAAAGGGTGCAGAGGAGTTAGATCCAGTTGATCTACACTCTCTTGCAAAGTGCCCAAGCCTGTGGCATTTGTGACACCTCAACTTACTCTTGTCAAAACCAACTTTGGTTTTGCCAGAGAGTCCTGGAAATTTCCTACCAGTTCTCTTGTAGAACTTTTGAGATCTGATATTGATCAGGGCCATTTGGCTCAAAATATCCATCTCTTCTAAATCATCATCAGCAATACCCTGCAAATCATCCATGATAAAGCATAAATTATCACTATTACACCCAGAATGACTGTCAACACTAACAAATGCATGATCAGAACTGTTTGAAGAGAAATCTATATGCTCATCATAATGACTTTCTGATCCAGCATATTCTGACTCATGACCGACCAAGGCAGTGTTACCTGGTACAAAGTCATCAGAGAGCTTTCCTGATGATGCCAGTTTCCTTTTCTGCTCTATCTCTCTTTCAAATGTAAGCAGTTTCCCATGGAGTTGGGTGAGAGATAGGCTATCCAGATTTGCACTGGAGCGTAGGACAATGGTATATGTGTCCCATCTCTCAGGCAGTGATCTGAGGAATCTGTTATTCATCTGGCTGTTAGTATACTCATGCTTGACCATTTTCAGCTCAGAGATCAAGCAGGAGAAACGCTCAAACTGTTGAGTCAGTGTCTCACCCTTCCTATAAGAGAATGTCTCATATTGTTGGGCGAGGATTTCTCTATTGTTTGCTAAGACCTCATCAGTTCCTCCGAATTGTTCCTTCAAAGCATTCCAGAGGTCATGAGCAGTTTCATGATGCATAAGCCCAGAATAGATTTCATTCGGCAGTGCCATGGCCAGAATTCCATGGGCTTTAGCATCAATCTCAAACAGTTTACGATCTTCATCTGAGTATTGCTCCTTCTTCTTCGGAACCATTTGGTTGGTCTCCGGATTGTTCACCATAGGCTTGTGTGGACCATGAACCACAGATGTCCAACACCCTGAACTGTTAACAGACAGGTGATGGAGCATTCTTCGTTGCCATATGTTATACTCACTCCTAACCAGCATCGGAGGCTTGGTTGAGGAGCCAGTATTGTGAGGGTCATTAGAAGGAGTAGTCATTCTCAGATTCAAACCAAAACAATCAAGTTTCAACGGATTTAGCACAAAAACACAACAAACTCAATATGAACCAAGAAGAAACTCAAACAGAATAACCAGAAGCAGCAGAAAATCAATCTCTATAACCAATTCTTGCAAATATGCTAATTCGATCAAACTTTAGATATCAAAATAGCAGTTTCAATGATCAATTGTTAAACCGATCAATGATTAACCAGCTCTGATACCATTTGTCAGGATCAGCGATCTAAGTTTGATCAATTAGAGTTGAATCGCAGCGGAATTAGAACAAGAATTAGACAAATATTGCAAGAACACAATAGATATTCAATGGAACAGTACACGGTTATATAGAAATAGGGTTTTCTGCAAAGGGATAATAACATTCATGCACACATGCTTCGGTATGGCGGCTGCTAGGTTTTTCTAAGCTGCACCGATTACAATTAGGTCAGCTTTCCTTATATAAAGGAATGTGACGTCTGCTGATGTCACTTGATAGTGACGTCTAACCGAATTATTACAAACTACTGAAAGTAAGCAAACTACTGAGAATGTTCACAACAACTGAGAACATCTCAGAGTATGCTAAGTACACGAAGAAACATAAAACTACTGAAACTACAAGTACAGAAAAGAAAATACAACTACTGAAAGGAAACCATCACAACTACTGAAGAGGTCTTCTTCAGCTGTTTTGACAACATCTGAAACTTGGTCTTCAGTCTTCAGACCTTGTTATCAGTTGATGTCTTCAGCTGTTGCAGACTACTTCAGTTGTTATAATGTCTGTGGGACTTAAAGGTTTTTCTGATCAGGCTCATTGGTTCTTTTGGTCCAACAGAGCCTTTTTCATATGGGTCTCTTGAACAGGTTCAGGGAGATCCACCTCAGTAGTGGGTGGATGATGTGGGCTAGATATGGGTGAGACAAAAGTACTCATCTCTCCTTTAGTAGGGGTGGAGAAGAGAGACTCATGGTACTCACTGAAGCCCATGTCTTCATCATCATAGAATTCAAGGCTGGGAATTGGTTGGTTAAGATCAAGCGGCTGGGGATGGTAACTGTCCCTTGATGGTTGTTCACTAGAGTGTTGAGACTCTGAGTGAAGGCTTAAGGCTGTGGAGGTTATGAGCTCATCAGGCTGAGCATGAGGAACCTCAGCACTGATCATTTGAGAGATGGGAGTGGTTTGCTCCTCATAGGAAGTGGGAGCTCGAGTGTCCACTTCCTCTTGCATAAACTGGGTAGCATGTGCAGGGGTTCGTTTGGTTTTTCTCTGGTAGGTGATGATTATTTGTGGCTATTTAGGTGGTTGGGAAGTAGAAGGTGTGGGTTCAACACTAGCTGGTGCTGTTAGGTTGTCACCTTGAGCAATGAGCTTTAACATTTTTGGGACTAGGGCTGTTTCTACCCCTGAGAAGCCAACAGTTGGCTTCCTAATGGTCATGAAGTTACCGGGCTTCATCTGACCCAGTTTTAGAATATTACCTGTTCCCCTCAATTGTGAGCCCAGTTCACAGTTGAGAATGTGCTGGACATATCTAGGAAACATGTAATACTCTAAGGAGTCTAAGTTTGTAAGTAAATTGTTATAGACAAATTGTAAATACCTGAACTTGACCCCCTGAACCACCCCATGGACTATAAAGGAAAGGACTTCTAGAATCTTGTTCCAATCCCCATGCTTGTTGGATAAGTTATGAATGACGACATGAAGGAGGTACTTCCACTAAGAGGAGACCTTCGCCTTTCTGAAGGTCCTGACTGAGAAGTCACCTTCATAGCCCATCTGCTCAAAGGAGTGGTTAAAAACAGCTTTAGGAAAGGACAAATCACCTTCTACATCATCTAGCTAAAGATGAGTGTTTATGGAGGCCGGAGTGATAAAGATTATCCTCCCCTACACTGTGGCAGAGAGTGCCTTCTCCCCATCCAAGGTGACCTCTTGGTAGGTCCTCCAGAATTCCAACAACTGATCCTCATAGAGAGGAGGATCAATGGTGAGGGAGGTGGAGTAGTTTGTTAAAGAAAGGTTGTAAGGACCCGTTCCCGAAGACCTCACAGTTGGACAATCATAGCATTATTATATTAAACAATACGCATTTCATAAAATATTGTAGCGGAATTAAGTTAACAAAAACCACTCATGCTTATAACTAATGTTGCAAAATAATACATCGTTGTAAGTTAGGGTTACAAAATAATCAATTAGTTGCATCACAATACAACAAAATCAATAAGCATGAACGGATGCCAGTCTTGCCCCGACGAGTAGCTTTCCCCGAGTGCCAACCTCAGCAATAATTACCTGCCAACTAAAAATGCTTAAAAGTCAGCGTTGCTGAGTGAGTCCTAGTTTTAAAATATTAAAATACCTTTATTAATATATGAAAATATCATTTTCATAAAATACTTTCTTTTCATAAAATTCATTACTTTCGTACGTGATCAAGCATCATACGTCCAACAAGATATTATTTATTATTATCTTTCATCATTCATCTCTTTCATTCCGTACTTTCATTATTATCTTTCACTTTCTACCGGACCAGTGTGAAATACCCCGACATTGTGCACGAAGCTGGTGCTGGGCCTGAGGTCTATAAATAGACCCGGAACATTGTGCACGAAGCTGACCCAGTCACTTGAGGCAAGCAACAAAGATCCCTGTCAATCTCAAAGATTGACCCTGCGTGCATCCTCATGGGGTAGCTAACCCGCACACAGTTGAGCTGACAACCTGTGGCTGTGAACCTCCTTTCATTTTGCTTGCAAGACTTTCATTCATTCTTTATGTTCCACTTTTCAGTAATATTAATCTTTCACTTGATTAGTAATGATACTTATGAGCATAATCACACCACATGAAGCCACGTAACAATACATAATATGGAACACAAGAACAGGCCATAAACATGCATGGAATAAACAAATACAACCATCAAATAAATCCAGGGTCAAACCCTAGAATTTCTATTTTCCCAAAATTTCAAAAAAATTTTCTAAGTGTTCTAGGCGCATGAGCACTATGCAGGCACATGAATCCTGATTGGGCGCATCAACACTATGCAGGCGCATGAACTAACACTTAGGCGTCTGGGCACTAACTTTGGGCGCATGAGGTACTGTTTAGGCACATGACCTACACTTAGGCGCCTGAATAAACTAATTGGGCGCATGGGGTACTGTTTGGGCGCATGGTCAGCACTTAGGCTTTTTTATGTCAAATTCCTAGGCGCATGCGCCTTTTTTGGGCGCATGGCCAACTGTTATTCATTTTTCAGTATAATATTCAAACCCAATTAACATATGAACCTGTTCTAAGCTTATTCCTATCATTCTAAGCAATAATATCCCATAATCGACCATAAAACATATGAGCACCAACATATATACATACGGGTATACATGTAACAGTAATAAATCATTTTAACATGCATTTTCAGCCCCAAAATGTTAAAAACACATAGAAAACTAGGGTCTAGAACTCACCTATTGCAACCAACAAGTAAAACTCCTCCAAACTTGCATGCACAAGAGTTCAAACACCTAAAACAAGCCAAAACAACAACCGAACACAAAAAGCACATAAAAGTCGGTTTTATGGTTGAAAACTCGACAAAACCAAACCAATTATACAAAGAATATTCACCAAGGTACGAATTTCATCCTTTCTTCTTTCAAAAACCGAGAGAGCACTTCAGTTCTTTTTCTTCGTCTTCTTTTGTCAAAAAACAGCAGGTTGTGGGTGTAAGAATGGGCGGCCATACTCTCAAATAAATTAAAATATTTGAGTTTTGTACTCTTTACACTTTGGCCCCCTCTACTTTGGATCCTTTTTGTGTTCTTCAAGATACTTTTATTTTCTTTTCTTATTGCTTTTCTTTTCTTTTATTTTGACAAAATTTCGGGTGTTACAAGTCTACCCCCCTTAAAGAGGTTTTGTCCCCAAAACCTATCACTCTTCGAACAACTGTGGGTAATGCTGTCTCATTTCTTCTTTAGTCTCCCACGTAGACTCCGAACCCTTTTGGTGTTTCCACTGCACACGCACAAGTGGAACCACTTTATTTCTCAATCTCTTCTCCTTCCGATCGATGATTGCCACCGGTTGCTCTACATAATTGAGCCGTTCATCCACCTCGATGTCCTCCAGTGGTACAATCATATCTTCATTAGCTAGGCACTTCCTCAGATGAGATACATGGAATGTTGGGTGAATTCCACTTAACTCATTAGGCAGTTCTAATCGATTGGCCACCTCTCCTACTCGTGCGATAATCAGGAAAGGCCCTATGTATCTTGGACTGAGCTTACCCCTTTTCCTGAATCGAATGATCCCCTTCCAAGGTGAGACCTTCAACATGACTCTATCGCCCACGTTGAACTCGATTGGTCTACGCCTTTTGTCGGCATACGACTTCTGTCTATCCTTGGCCGCCTTCATAAAGGCTTTGATATTTTCTAACTTCTCTGTCGTAGCCTCGATCACGTCAAGACTTCCCAACTCCTTCTGCCCGATCTCTCCCCAACACATGGGCGTTCTACACCTTCTACCGTATAGCATCTCATATGATGGCATGCCAATGCTGGCATGATAATTGTTATTGTATGAGAATTCCGCTAACAGTAGGTGATCATCCCAACTTCCTCCAAAGTCAATCACGCATGCTCGGAGCATATCCTCGAGCGTCTGAATCGTCCTTTCAGACTGACCATCTATCTGGGGATGGTAAGCCGTGCTAATGTGCAACCTCGTCCCCATCGCATCATGAAATCTTTTCCAAAACTTCGATGTGAACCGGGTGTCACGGTCCGACACGATAGACACCGACACACCATGACGAGCTACAATCTCTTTAATGAACAGATCCGCCAGTCTCTCGGATGAATACATGTCACAGATTAGTAGGAAGTGAGCACTCTTTGTCAGATGATCAACTATTACCCATATGGCGTCATACCCCCTTGCCGTGCGGGGTAACTTCGTTATGAAGTCCATGGTGATATGTTCCCACTTCTATTCGGGTATATCCAATGGTTGGATCTTCTTGTATGGCTTTTGATGTTCTGCCTTTACTTGCAAGCAAGTAAGGAACCTACTCACATACTCCACTACATCACGCTTCATTCCCGGCCACCAGTAATCTTTCCTCATGTCTTGATACATCTTGGTAGCACCGGGATGAATGGAGTATCTAGTCTTATGAGCTTCATCCATAATTCGTCCCCTTAGGTCCCCGTAACAAGGGATCCACATCTACCCGAAGGGGGTTCTAACTCCATGAGTGTTTTCTCCCAACTCCGTGACTAGGCCTCTCATCCTTTCAGAGTTAAGGCGATCTTCCTTCAACGCCTCATTTTGAAGTTCCTTGACTTGTGTCATTACGTCAGAGGTCATCACCAACTGATAAGCTTTCACCCAGATTGGCTGAAGTCTCTCTTTTCAGCTGAGGGCATCAGCCACTAGATTGGCTTTGCCCGGATGGTAGTGGATCTCACAATCATAATCCTTGATCAACTCTAACCACCTTCTCTACCTCATGTTGAGATCCTTTTGCTCGAAGAAATACTTTAAGCTTTTGTGGTTCGTAACGATTGTTCACTTTGCCCAGTACAGGTAGTGCCTCTAAATCTTTAGTGCGAAAACCACAGCCGCTAGCTCCAAATCATGAGTGGGATAATTGGCCTCTTGGATTTTCAGCTGTCGGGACGAATAAGAGGCATCCGAATATACCACTAAATCTTCACTCCCTTCGGGTAATGTCAAGACAGGAGCTTGAGTTAATCTTGCCTTTAACTCCTCAAAAGCATCCTGCTGTTCCCGACCCCACACAAACTTCACATCCTTGCAAGTCAATTTAGTCAAAGGTGATGCTATCTTGGAAAAGTCTTGAATAAATCTTCTGTAGTAGCCCGCCAAACGCAAGAAACTACGAATCTCATATAGCAACTTTGGAGACTTCCATTGCATCACTGCCTCAACCTTCGCCGGGTCTACCATAATTCCTTCAGAATTCACCACGTGACCCAAAAATTGAACTTCACGTAACCAAAAAGCACACTTAGAGAATTTAGAATATAGCTTCTCCCTTCTAAGTGTCTCCAACACTTCGAGTATGTGGCCGGCATGTTCTTCTTCGCTCTTTGAATACATTAGGATATCATCAATAAACATAATCACTGATTTATCTAACATTGGTCGACACACTCGGTTCATCAAATCCATAAAGGCAGCTGGCGCATTAGTTAGACCGAAAGACATAACGAGAAACTCATAGTGTCCATAATGCGTGCAAAAAGCTGTCTTAGGGATATCTTGCTCCTTAAACTTCAACTGATGGTAACCAGATCAGAGATCTATTCGTGAGAACCAACTGGCACCTTGGAGCTAATCAAACAAGTCATCTATTCTGGGCAGGGCATATCGGTTCTTCACCGTTAACTTGTTTAACTCCCGGTAGTCTATGCACATCCTCATACTACCATCATTCTTCTTAACAAACAAAACCGGAGCACCCCAAGGAGAGATACTCGGTCGGATGAATCCTTTATCCATCAATTCCTGCAGTTGAACAATTAGTTCCTTCATCTCAGTCGGAGCTAATCGGTACGGTGCTTTGGGAACGGGTTGAGTACCGGGTATCAGATCAATCTGAAACTCAATCTCGCGATCCGATGGCACACCTGGTAAGTCTTCTGGGAACACGTTTGGAAAGTCACACACAACTGGTACATCAAAAAATTGTGGTACTGACGCGTCCACATCCTTTACGTAAGCCAGGTAGGCACTACATCCTCGCTTCATGCACTTCTCTACCACCGCCATCGAAATCACCTTCGGGACTGTAGTAATGCGATCACCGTAGACCGTCACCGAACATCCATCGGGCGCAATTAATCAAATCATCTTCTTGCGACACACGATATTTGCCTCATAGGCTGCTAACCAATCCATCCCAAGTACTACATCAAATCTACCTAGGGGCATCACAAATAGTTTAGCAAAGAACCTATGGCCTTCTAATTCTATGTCGCAGTCTTCTATCATATCAAAAATTCTGGTGGACTCACCAATAGCAGTTTCTACATCAAATGGCTCATCAATACTTCTACTACTAACGGGCAACTTAGCACAGAAAGCAGTAGAAATGAAACTCCTACTAGCACAAAATCAAATAATACAGAGGCACAAGTCTGGTTTACTAGAAACGTATCTGACACGACGTCGGGGTCCACTCTGGCCTCCTCCCGAGTCATTGTGAAGGCTCTAGCACTTGCCCTCTGTCCTCCATCCTCCATCCTCTTCTTCGCCCCGGAACTCTCTGCCCTTTGCTTCCTGCAATCCCTGCTCATATGCCCCTCCTCACCACAGTTATAGCACCTCAACACCCTACAATCCTTCATAATATGACCAGGCTTCCCACACTTGAAGCATACATTTGATCCCCATTTGCACTCACCAGTGTGTTCCTTCCCATATTTGCCATACTTTTTCATCCCCGAACTTGATGACCCCACTCTTCGGTCATCTATCCTCATCCTCTTGCTGTTTGGAGTGAAACCGCTACACCCAAACCATTTCGCGCTCCAGTTCTTGTCACCACCACCTGTCCTCTTCACCTTAACCACCGCCACCCCTCTCTCATCGTAAAGCCTCCCAGTCAGATCCACTACCGACCTAAAAGTGCTTGGTCGGGCAGCAATCAAGTGCCTGCTGATATCAGCCGGAAATCCCTGCACATACCTCTTAATCTTCCTCGACACCGGTGTCACCTGATCCGGCACTAGACTAGCCATTTCGTTGAACTTGGTGGTGTATTGCTGGTGGGTCATGGTTCCCGCCTCAAGCTGTAGGAACTCCCTCTCAATCTTATCAAGCTTTTTGTGAGGACAGAACTCCTCAATTACCATCTTCTTCAACTCTCCCCATCTCATCTTCCTGATGGCTCTACTGCCTTCGGCTTGGACAATGTTGTCCCACCAACACAAAGTCGATTCTACAAATGAGTGAGTGGCGAACTTCACCTTCTGGTCCTCTCTGCACTCACTAATCTCTAGCACCGCCTCCATTTCTCTCACCCAGCTGTGAGCAGCGGCAGCATTACCATTGCCATCAAAACTTAGGGGTTTGCATCATTGGAATGCCCCGTAGCTGCACCCCTTAAAGGTTTCCCGCACTACCACCTCTTCCTCATCATTGGAGGCTGCCATTCCAGTGCTCAGCTCCTCCTCATCATGATCTTCCTTATTCCCTCTTCTCCCAGCTGTGGTTCTTCCCTCCTTCTCCTTCTCCTTTCTCTCATCCTCTCTCACAGCACGGATGACTTTAGTCACTACAGACGGTAAGATCGTCTGCATGACTTGATGCACCTCCTCCACAACCGCCTACTTTACTGAGGCTCTTAAGTTAGCACTTTTATCCATACCCTCTGGATGATGAAGCCCAGGCTCAACAGGAGCCATCTCTCCAGTCCTTGTCTTGTTCCTTGTGGCACGTGGCCCAGCACCACGACCACCCCGTACTCCTCCTCTAGAATCCTTCGATGATCTACCACCAGCCATCCTCTAACACTATAAGATTCAAATACTAACATGGTCATTCAAGGTAATAGCTCAGTTTATGTTAAGTATAGTAAGTCCCTAATTACGGTGGCCAGTTATGATTAGCCACTTACTTTACTCTTCATCCCCCGACTATTTCATATCCTGACTACATCAGTACTTAAATCTACTAAAGGCATATAAAATCAGATAGCACACGCATATAATACTAGTTAACATTAAGAAAAGAATTACCTAATGGCACGTAGCTACTCAGGCTGGCATCCCTCCATTCGGTCCCATTCTCAGTTTAAGTTTAGGTTTTTGAAAATATTTACCCATTTCTCTTAAACTTTGGCTCTGATACCAACTTGTAAGGCCCCGTTCTCGGAGACCTCACAGTTAGACAATCATAGCATTATTATATTAAACAATACGCATTTCATAAAACATTGCAGCGGAATTAAGTTAACAAAAACCAGTTTGTGTTAACTTTGACCAGTTTGATTAATCCCTTTTCAAAGTTATCTCTAATCAATTGATACCTAACGTTGATGTGTTTGCTCCTTGAGTGCTGCATAATATTCTCTATAATTGAGATAACACTGTTGTTTTCTATGTGGATGGGAGTCTCTTTGAAGTTGAATCCAGAGTCCAACATCTTATTCTGAATCTAAAGCACTTGAGCATAGCAGCTTGCAGCAGCAATGTATTCAGCTTCAGCAGTTGATGCAGACACACAAGATTGTTTCTTGCATTGCCATGAGACAATCCTTCCACCAAGGAATGGACATCCCCCAGATGTACACTTTGCAGTCATGTTGCAGCCACCATAGTCACTATTTGTATAGACATACAGATTGAAGTCAGAACTCTTTGGATACCAAAGGCCAAGTTTGGGAGCACCTTTGAGATATCTAAGAATCCTCTTGACAGCAACCAGGTGTGACATCTTGGGGTAGGCTTTATATCTTGCATAGATGCATATGGCAAACATGATATCAGGCCTGCTGGTTGTGAGATACATAAGAGACCCAATCATAGCTCTGTAAAGATGTTCATCTACATATTCCCCCTCAAGATCAGGTCCAAAGGAATGGTTTCTGGCTATGGGTGTCTTAGCAACCTTACAATCAGTCATGTTGAATCTTGTAAGTATGTCTTGTACATACTTTGACTGACTTATGAAGATGCCATTGTCAACTTGCTTCACTTGAATTCCCAAAAAGAAATTGAGTTCCCCTATGGTACTTATTTCAAATCTATTCTTCATCAGCCTCTCAAAGTCTTTGTAGAGCTTTGGATTAGTTGACCCGAAGATAATGTCATCTACATTTACTTGAACTAGCATTAAGTCATTCCCTGTTCCTTTGATGAAGAGAGTTCCATCTATAGTACCCCTCTTATAACCATGTTGACAGAGATGCTGAGATAGTGTGTCATACCACTTTCTTGGAGCTTGGTGCAGCCCATAAAGAGCTTTATCATGCTTGCAAGCATAATTAGGATGATCTGGGTCTGCAAAGCCAGGTGGTTGTTTGAGATACACTTCTTCATCAATCACCCCATATTGAAAAGCACACATGACATCAAGTTGGTAGACCTTGAAATCCTTGGATGCAGCAAAAGCCAGGAATATTCTTATAGCTTCAAGTCTTGCCATAGGAGCAAAAACATCTATGTAGTCAATTCTCTCTTCTTGTGTGTACCCTTGAACAACTAGTCTAGCCTTATTCTTGATGACAAGTCCTCTATCATCCTTCTTGTTTCTAAAAACCCACTTGGTTCCTATGGTAGTCTTCCCTTGAGGAAGAGGACATAGGTTCCAAACCTTTTGTCTTTTGAATTGAAGCAGCTTCTCTTGCATTACTTTAACCCAACTTCTATCCTTCAAAGCCTTATCAACTTTCTTTGGCTCTATCTGGGACAAGAAGCAAAAGTATAGACAAATATTCTTGTCTTGGGTTTGTCCTCTTGTTCTCACCCCTATTTCAATATTTCCAATGATGTTTGTGGTGGGGTGTGACTTGTGGATCCTGAGTTGAGGGATCACAGCAAGTTGATTGGAAATATCTAAATTAGAGAAATTTAGACCTGGTAGTGAAGTATCACCCAGCACATCAGTATACTTATCAAGAGAGACTTGATCCAATAAGTGTATGACATCATTTATGTTGTCTTCTATGGAGTGGTTATCAGCATCAAGAAATTCTTGATCACTATCACCACCTCCATTTCCTTCTACATTTGAAGCTCTTTCACCTGATTTTTGAACCTCTGAGCTAGAAAATGCAGGCATCTCAGATGTACCAGATAAATTTGTCATGTTTGTACTAATAGGATCTTCACTTGCAGGGTTAGTTACCACTAGAGCTGAAGTAGTATTCTTGCTTGGTCTTCTTAGCTCAAATCTTGGGTCTGGATCTCCTGTTGATAAGTTACCTGTAGATCTTGAAACATTCTTACAAGACTTGTTAAAACAGTTGGTAACTAAATCAAGATCAAATAGCCAACCCAGACCAGAACCTTTCACACTAGGAGTGTGCTCATTGAAGGTGACATTGGCTGACTCCTCAACTACTCTAGTTCTGAGATTGTATACGCTATAAGCCTTAACTTGGGAAGAGTATCCAATAAAGTGTCCATCATCTGATTTTTCAGCAAACTTGGCTAGCTGATCTTTGGTATTCAAGATGGTGCACGGACATACAAATAACCTGAGGAAACCAATCAATGGTCTCCTTTTTTGCCACAGCTTATAAGGAGTCTTACAGTGAGTATTCACTACTAAAACTCTGTTTCGCACATAGCAGACTATGTTGACTACTTCTGCCTAGAAGGTGATGGGCAGTTTAGAGTCAAACAGCATGGTTCTTGCAGCCTCAATAAGTGTCCTGTTTCTCCTCTCAGCAATACCATTTTGCTGAGGAGTCCTGGGAGCACTAAATTATCTTGTAATACCCTTTTCATCACAAAATGAATCAAGGATTTGGTTCTTAAATTCTATTCTTTGATCACATCTTATGGTATTGACCTTGTGATTAGATTGATTCTCAATTTTCAGAATGAAGTTCTTCAAGATCTTAGGAGTCTCATCCTTAGTTCTAAGGAGGAAGACCCAAGTGAATCTTGTGAAATCATCTGTGATCACCAAACAATATGAGGTCCTTCCTAAACTCATTACACTGGTGGGGCCAAAGAAATTCATATGTATTAAGTGTAGGGGAGTAGTGATAGAGTTTCTTTCCTTTGGCTTGTGAGACACTTTGTGTTGCTTCCCTTTCAGGCATGCAACACAGTGGTCATCACTTGTAAACTCTTTTTTTGGCATTCTAGTTACCAAATCATTCTTAATTAATTTATTCATGTTTTTAAATTTTACATGGCATATTCTTTTATGCCAGAGGAAAGACTCATCACTATTTGCTTTAGATAGAAAGCAAGAAACATCTCTTGAGGGAGATGTTTCCTGCAAGTCCATCTTGTACATGTTCCCTTTCCTAGGGGCTCTGAAAAGGATATGCTCTAGAGGAATGACCACCTCAGGCTTGAGAACAATGCACTCATGCTCAGTAAAGAGCATGTTGGGTCTCTGATCACAAAATTGGGATACACTCAGTAGATTGTACCCAAGCTCTTTGACAAAATTTACCTTTTTCAATGCTGAGCTTACCATTTATGATCATGCCCCTTCTTGTAATGTAACCTCTAGCATCTCCTCCAAAAGCAACTGGTCCTCCATCATATTTCTAAAAAATTTAAAGTAGAGAACCATTGCCTGTCATGTGCCTGGAATAGTCACTATCAATGATCCATGCATTTCCCTTGGTCTTTAGCTATTCCTGCATAAAAAGAAGTGGCTAGTTATATTTGGAAACCCAAGCCTCATTGGTCTTGGGCTTTTCAAAGTGATCTGAAGACAATATAACAGTAACTGATCCTATGTTCAAGCTTTAAGGATTATTAGCTGTTGTTGATGAAGAACTTTCAGTCACCAGGTCTTTCTTTATCTTCCACACCATCTTTGAAAGATTTTAGGATTGTAGATGCAATCCTTAGAAAGATGAGAAGTACTACCACACATGATGCAGTCCATTTGCTTCCTTCTGAGAGTCTTATTTTGAGAGGAAGACGGAACTTGATCACTTTCCACCTCCATCTTCATCTTCACAAATGATGCAGCAAGCTTCTTAGGGAGAGGCTTGCTCTTGGAACTGGATGTTTCAGGCTGTGTAGCAGTGGTACATAGCTGATCAGCCTTCTTCTCTTTGCTGGAATGATTTGGATCTGAACTAGAACTCTTGGTACTAGAGTTCATAGTTGAGTCTTCAGCCTTCACCACTTCAATCCTACAGAGATAAACACTTGTTTCTGCTTAGAGTTGAAAGTGGCCTTGATTTCTTGAGCCTTCTTTGACTTTATCTTGGCTCGCCTGATCAAGTTCTTCCTTTGAGACTTGGTCATCCCAGCTTCTTCTCTCTCCTCAGGAGAATAGTGACCCTTCTTAGGATGGTCTTCTTCACTCTTCTCAGACACATCCTTCACTATCTCCTCCTTTTCGTCTTTAACAATGGGGTCTATAAGGGGAAGCTCATCTTCATAAGTTTCACACCTTAGAGATCTTACAGATAATAGAATGTGTGGAGGAGCTATCTCAATAGATCCCAGTCCCTGCTTATTCTGATAACAAACTTGTGCGTGCAGGGATGAGGATATCATGTTCTTGAAGGTCTCTTCTTTAAGAACAAGTTTTTCTGCCCTGGCTTTGCTAATCACAAGCTCAGCCTGGCATTCAGTTAACTTAGTGATGAGATCTTTTATCTGAGTCCTGTAGTTGGTGTGTTCATGCTTTAGAGTTGAAATGGTTTTCTCTAAATCTTTTATTTTTAGTTTGTAATCATTTTCAGCTCTTTTGAAATCAGCTTTTAAGATGTTTAAGGACTCAAGATCAGATCTCATCTCTAAGTTATAGGACCTATATTTATTGACTTTAGCAATACATTCAGGTGTACAGAGATGTTCCAATACCTTGGCTTCATCATGATCTGCCATCAATGCTTGGTTTGGAGATGCATCCTCCACCTAAAAGCTCCAGTCAAAGCCTCCTTCTTCAACAACAATTGCAGCTTGCTGCTTGGGCTTCTCATTCTGGTGAGCTCCTTTAGTGTAGTTCTGCCTGGTTTGTGCTTTCCCATCATTTTTCTTTGGGGCCTTGCACTCTCTGGCAAAGTGTTCCATTTGGTTACAGTTATAACACGTCATCTTGTTTTTGTCCAGCCCAAACTTTCCACTGGATATATTGCTAGGAAACTTCCTCCCTGTCCTCTTATAGAATTTCTTGGCCCTGTGAGTGAGAAGATCCATATGCTGGACTATTTCCATATACTCTAGATCATCTGGATAGATACAGTCCAGGTCTTTAAGGGTGAAGAGAAAGTTTCCTATGCTTTCATCAGAAGACACAAAGGCTTGTGAAGAGCTTGTCTCTTGGTATGGGCTTCCATGGATGTAGCTCTCTCTTGGTGTCTCCAGGAAGGTGATGAAAGGACCCTTTTGTGATTTGTCAGGGTAGCAGATGAGATGATGTTGTGGTTCTCTGCAATCCCTTTCAACCACATGAAGGGCTGAACTCTGTTGGAAGCTGGAGTTACCAGATGAATTTTGCATGTTCATCTCCATCTGGTAGCCACTGAGGATACCATACAACTTAGTGAGAGTAAGGGTCTTGAGGTTTTCAGTCCTCTTAATGACCACATAATAGTGTGTCCATTGTCTGGGAAGAGAGGACATGAACTTCCTCATAATATCCCTATTCTCAAGAGTTACTCTAACATCCACTAGAGTATCCATAATCTCAACATACCTGAAGTACTGTTGAGTCATGGTTTCACCTATCTTGAAGGTGAAATTCTTAAACTACTGCTTCAAAAGATCCTTCTTGTTCTCTTTAGCTTCATTTGACCCCTCATACATCAGCTTCAGTGCATCCCATAGTTGCTTGGTAGTCTTGCACTTCTAGAAGCCTCTGTAGATAGAGTTTGGAAGGGCAGTTTGGAGGGTGGTCATGGCGTTCTGATCAATATCTATCTTCTTCCAGTCTTCATCAGAATAATCAGCCAATTCCTTTGGTATCATACCACCAGCAGCAGCAGCTAAAGGGGTGGATGGTACATGAGGTCCAAAGACAACAGATCCCTACATCCTGGAGTCTTGAGACTTGATAAAGCCTTCCATTCTTTGGCACCAAGTGTAAAAGTCTTCAGGAGTGATTAGTGGAGACTTAGTCGTAGTACCAGTTTCCATGTCATCCTTGGTGATAGCTGCCATTTGAGATGTTAAGTATTTAGTGAAACTGAGAGGATTAAAGATGGTGAGATCTTATAATCAAGAGCCTAAAAATCTGTGATACTAATTGCAGGACCATGTAAAGGGTGGTCAATACAATCAGTCTCACAATGAGGAGAGTTTTAGAACACTTAACAGATCAAATGGGGAACCAGGTTTGTATAAGATAACACTAAGAACACAAGTAAGTAATGAGACAGAACTAAGAACAAGGACAGAGAAGTATGGTTTAAAAAGATGCTATATATTGCTCTCAAGTTCTATTACAAGTGTTACAAAGCAAAAAAGAATTACAAGGACCTGAGATACTTTATACTACATTCTAGAACCATCAATACTTAGAAAGACAGTTGGAAACACTAATCTAGACAACATGATCAATGTAGAGTCAAAAGGTAGATTGCCTTTTGACTAGTGACTATGACATGTCATAGCTCACATTCTTTTCTAATATAAAAAGGTTAACAGGTACAATAGTAGCAAGTTACAGACAAAGACCTTAATCTACAGTTTACAAAAGCATGGACTTTTCACCTACTTGTATAAGTTGGCGAGTCTTCAGAGTTACAGCGGATAGTGTGTCAGCTTTATGAAAAAGTAGATCAGAGAAAGCATGTCTTCTCTATTTTCAAAAGAAATTATTCTTCACAGCAAATTGGCTTCAGAAGACTTTGTCTTTGAAGCTTTAGAAGACTTCATCTTTGGCTTCGGATGATTTGGACTTTGGCTTCGGAAGATTTTACACTTAGAGTATTTTTCTGTGGAGAGTGTAAAACTTCCAAAGCAACTTCTACCTTGTATGTTCAGTGCATGCATGCAGGAAGACCCTTGGTTGTTTTGGCTTCTTTGGTTGCATCAGCCTTATAATCTTCTAATATTACCTTACAAAAATGAACAATCAAAATACTTCTAACTGCTTCTTCATAATGAAAGGGTTGAGATCCCCACAAAAGAAACCAGTGTCACTTATCTCACCCAAGTTTGCACATCATGCAAGTTTATCATTTAGAAATCTTGTAAAGATTTCTAAAAGCAATGATGAACAACATGATACTTGGCATCCTAGGGCCTACAGAGTACAACAGAATACAACTGATTTAAGAAGAAACTTGAATCCTACTCTTAGGAATCAAAATAGACAAGAATCATATAATCAACAACATGCCCAGTTTTTGTATAACAAAAGAGATCAATGTTTTGATTATACCTATAAGAGTTCTTCTAGTGAAGACATAGTGACCCACAAACACAAATCATCAAGATTCATCAAACTACATAAGGCGAATTCCTTTGTTGATGAACTTCAAACTAGGTTCTCTGAACCTAAGTTTAATGAATCTAATGAATCAACAGCAAGAGGAGCTTATCAAAATGTTATAGTTGTAGATAGAAATGGAAAACCTAAGACCATCTTGGCTTGGGTTATCCTAGAAAGTCCAATAGAATCTGGTATGTGGATAGTGGATGTTCCAATCACATGATAGGAGACAGTTCCCTCCTTTATGACTTCAAGCGCATACAAGGAATAACTGTGGCATTTGGGGAAGATTCTCAAGGTGGAAGAATTTCCGTGAAGGGAAATGAGAAATGGCCAGCTGAGCTTCGACAAAGTTAACTACTGTGAACAACTAAATTTCAATCTGTTGAGCATATCACAAATATGTGACAAGAAATATTCTACTCATTTCACTGACACCTATTGTTGTATTCTAAAACCAGGGTTCAAAATCCTTGAATAATGGGTTGTTTTGTAAATACCAAGGAAGAATATAACATATGTCCTTAACTTTAATTCAGTCCAACCTATAAAAGAAACATGTTTACTTTCAAAAGCATCTTTGATGAATCATAACTTTCACATAGAAGTTTGGGACACAAATTTCAAAAAAAAAATGAATAGATTGGTCAAAGGCAACCATGTCTTTGGTTTACCTATGAAAGAATTTCATTCTATTGACCATTGTTAAGCTTGTCTCAAAGGGAAGCAACACAAAACTTCCCACAAACCTAAGCTTGTAAACACAAACAATACTCTATTGAAGTTGCTTCACATGGATCTTTTTGGACCTACTCAGATCATGAGTATAGACAAAAAACAATATTATTTGGTGATCATAGATGAGTTTTCTAGGTTCACTTGGGTTTTCTTCCTGCTTCATAAAAATGAATCATCACAAATCATCAAGGATTTTATCACTAAAATTGAAAATCAACTTGATTTCAAAGTTAAATCAATTAGAAGTGATAATGGAACAGGAATTTAAAATGATGATTTATGCACATTTTTTCACAAATAGGTATTGATCATCAATTTAATGCAGCTAAAACTCCACAACAAAATGGGGTAGCTGAAAGGAGGAATAAAATACTAATTGAAGTAGCAAGAACCATGTTTGATGATGCTAAACTACAAATCACATTTTGGGCTGAAGTAGTTAACACAACATGCCATGTACAAAATAGAACATTAATAGGCAAAGAGATTAACAAACAACATTTGAATTACTTTTTCATAAAAAACCATTTATTAGCTTCTTCAAATCATTTGGTTGTTTTTTCTTAATATAAAACACCAGAGACAATTTAGGAAAGTTTGCTCCAAAATCTAATCAATGATTATTTGTAGGTTATTCATCTACATCTAAAGCATTTAGAGTGTTTAATCCAAGATTAAACATCGTAAATTAATTAACAAATGTTGAATTCAATAAAAGTTCATTTCCTAATTCCGCCAATGGTCCTGATTGGTTGTTTGATATTAACTCACTTACAAAATCACATAATCAGTTAAATTTGTCTAATGCAGAATATCAGCAAGGAATTGCATCATCTGAAGCTATACAAGATGATTTTCCCATGATTCCTCCATCATCAAGTCATGTACAAGCACAACAAGTTTCTTTACAAGCTGATCCTATTAGACAATCACAAATTGAAACTATATGAATTGAGGGTAGTCCAAGTTCAATACCCACAACTTCTCCGGATACATCTTCTGAAGTGCAACAAGTTGGATCTATTCCAAATGATGTTGATGGAGTGATGAATGAACAGATGACACTTATTAAAGTGCTTCTGACTCAAACAATCAAAATGAAAAAGCACACGATTACTTTCATGACTCACCCACTCATTTCAATCCACAAGAAGATGCTGCTCACCAACCTGAGATGAATGTTTCCATTCTGGATGCAACCATGAAAGTAGATGCCATTCCTACTTCAAGGATCTACAAAAATCATCCAGTAACAAACATCATTGGTGACCTTGAAGAAGGTGTGACAAGAAGCAAGTCAAGCACAACCAACATCTGTCTCTTATCATGTTTTCTTTGTTAAACTATACCAAAGAACATCAAGGAAGCTCTTCAAGACAATAGCTGGATTGAAGCAATGCAACAAGAATTGCTTCAATTCAGGAAACAAGAAGTATGGAAACCAGTTGAGCTTCCTAAATGATAGTATTCTATCGAAACCAGATAGCTATACAGGAACAAGACTGATGACACAAGCATTTTTTTCAAAAATAAAGCAAGACTGATTGCATAGGGATAAATACAAGAAGAGGGTATTGAATATGATGAAGTATTTGCTGTTGATTGGCTGGAAGCAATTAGACTCTTTTTATTTACTCTACATCTATGAAGTTCACCGTGTACCAAATGGATGTGAAGTGCGCTTTCCTGTACGGGAAAATTTCTAAAAATGTTTATGTCAGTCATCCAGCATGCTTTGAAAACCTAGATATTCCTCATAGGGTGTACAAGCTTGACAAAGATTTGTAGGTCTACATCAAGCCCCACGGAAGTGGTATGAGACATTGTCGTCTTTTCTTCTTAAACACGGGTACAAGAGAGGAAAGATTGACCAAACCTTATTCAGAAAGAAGAAAGGTCATAAGTTACTTTGATTCAAATTTATATGGATGATATCATCTTTGGCTCGACAAACAAACAACTCTGCAAGGATTTTAAAGACCTCATGTATTCCAAGTTCTAGATGAGTGCTATAGGTGAATTGACTTTCTTCTTAGGGTTGCAAGTACAACAAATAGAGAATGGAATCTTCATTAACTGGGCCAAGTACATAGATTCAATGTTGAAGAAGTTTCATTTCTCATATTCTCATATTCTCAGTCTATACGCAGTCATGTAGATAAAAAGATGAGATAGGTCCTGATCCAGACAGAAAATCTATTGATCAAACACATGATGGTTCAATGATAGGATCACTCATGTATCTAACATCAAGTAGACCTAATATAATGTTTGGAGTATGCGTTTGTGCCAAATATCAAGTAGACCCCAATGAATTTTATGTCAATGCTGTGAAGAGGATCTTCAGATATCTTAAAAGTAAACCAACACTTGGCTTATGGTATCCAAAGGATAGAAACTTGAACCTCTATGCTTACATAAACAGTGACTACAGGGGATGCAACTTCAATCAAAAGTCAACATCTGGTGGTTGCCAATTCATTAGTCCAAGACTCGTGTCATGGTAGTGTAAAAAGCAGACAAACGTGTTAGTTTCAAATGTAGAAGCTTAGTACATAGAAGCATCAGCTTGATGTTCTCAAGTTCTCTGGATTAAAAACCAGATGCTTGACTATGGTATTAACTTTTTGCACACACCAATACACATTCATAACACAGTTGTCATGTTTGTCATAAACAATCCAGTTCAGCACTTAAAAACAAAACACACTGAGATAAGATATCACTTTTTGAGGGATTGTGCTAAAAAAGGTTTAATCAATTTGATACAAGTACACACAAATAATCAACTGGCTAATTTGTTTACTAAGGCATTTAAACCTAGCGGGTTTATGTTCTTAGCTCAAGCAATAGGCACGATCAACCTTGAATAACATATAAATACACTATTACTTCTTATTGTTAATGACCCATCTTGCCTTTTACAATATCAAAACACAAAAACATTAGGAAACAAACAAGGTTACAAAAATATGTTATTTTCATTTGATAAAATATTAAAAAGACAAAAACAAAGAAAAATAAAGAAAAACATGAAAAATATGTTTTTACATTACAATAACATAGACTATACCATGGGAAATGATATAACTAGAGTTGGTATATCATTAGAAATACGATTCAAAATCTATCAATGACTGGCATACCTTATTTGATATGTGGGTAGGCTCCACTTGTAATTGAAGATACATGCTTTTGTGATTAACTAAAGCTCCTTATTC
Organism: Flaveria sonorensis; assembly: GCA_025506505.1. NCBI lineage: Eukaryota > Viridiplantae > Streptophyta > Magnoliopsida > Asterales > Asteraceae > Flaveria > Flaveria sonorensis. Next base: position 23,091,791 of record CM046429.1, read on the forward strand.
CAATGTGAAGATATCGTCTTAGGGTATAGGTAGAATTAACTCATTTAAGTGGGTGTGTGTGTAGCAACCTAAACACACCAGGTAATGATACTTTGTGAATGTCACTCACCCACATCAGTTTCTTCTCTGTTTTGCTATGCAAAGAACTGGAGTAAACAAAGCACAAAGTGCTAATGTAAATGATCCAAAAAGAATCCCAATAAGGAACACATTCTAAAGTGAATTCATAATAAAGTTCATCTTCGATTACAATCAAAAGAACCCCAAAGAGGATCAACTCCAAAATGGAGCATATAAAGGATCAGATAAATCCCAAGGGATTCCCCTCACCAATAATAACATGAGATTTCATAACTTAAATGACTTGTTTAAGTAAGTTGTAATCAAGTTCTACCATGCATTTCTGTGATTCTAAGTATGAGGCACATAAAGAATGATCAACAAACACAAAACATGATAAAATTCATGAAGTATAAGCAATATATAAACTATTGCTTGAGTTTAATTGGACAATTATACATATAATCAATATCTGTGTGATAATGTCTAATCTTCTAAAATATTTGCATTTGTGAAGTTAGACTGTTATGATCTCACAAACGGTATACTCTTATACTCATATACAGAAAATATTCACAAAATATAAAATTATTTTGATTTCATTTTATGTTTTTGATGGTGTCATTAATGTTTTCTAATTTTTAAATCTTTAAAGTTTTTATCCTTAAGGGATATAAACTTTAGGGGGAGTAATTAAAATTTTTAGAGAATTCTCACAAAAACATTAAAAAAATGATCAAAAATACAAAGATATTTTATATTATGTTTGTACAAGTGATTGATTTTTTTAAAACATTAAAAACACAAAAATATGATAAACAACTATGTTGGTGTGCAAAATTTATGAAATCATAAGTGTATTTCATCAATGCAAGTTTTCATATGCACAACATGCCCTTGACAAGTCAAAATAAACATTTGTATCACTCCAATGAACAAATCATTCTAAAAAAGACTTGACAACATCAGCACAAAATAGCAAAAGTGAAAGTCAACAAAATAGAAACAGTGCAAACATCACATCAGACATCAACTATTGAAAATATTAAATTTTGACCAGCTTAAAGTTCAAAATTTAATACATGTAACGGTATTGGTTTACGCAGGTGAAGGTAACCCAAGCATTTAAACCGATACGGGTAATCATTTTATTAGTCTTTTTACATAAGAAAAAGAAATACGGGTAAAAGTGTTAATAGAAATACGAATGACCAAAAATACATTTGCAGGTAAGTATTATTCAACCACTTTTGTTTTTGCGATGAACAGTGTCTTTGCAGTTAACAGTGTTTCTAGTATTCAAACAAAAGTTTTCTAAGTGTTGAAAGCATTATATTCAAACAAAAGTTTTCTAATTTTACAAACAAAATTTTTCCTAGTATTCACCGCATTTGTTTTTGCGAGTGAAGAACTGTTCATCGCATTTGTTTATGCTGACAACAGTTGATAACTTTTCTTCAACCGCATTAGTTTTTGCGGGTAATACTAAACTTTGGGAACTAAGCATTTACTCAACCGCATTTGCTTCTGTCGTGAACAGCACACTTTGCGGACAAAGCAATTTTTCAATCACATTAATTTTTACAGTGAACAGTGTACTATACAGTTCAAAATTTAAAACTTGCATTTGTCTTTCCAACACTTATGAAATTCAAAATATTGAAAGTCAGCGTATTTAAACTCAATAATAGACCACATTTAATACTTTTCAAATCTAAGAGATACCAAATAATGGGTTCATTGTGTTTAGACATTCAAAACATCCATTTTTCATCGATTCAAAACAAGATTTACATCATTTCATCTTCATCAATCGATCATCTACTACTGTAGTATCAATTATAACATGATTACACATATTTGTTCAAATTGACTGACTCAAACTGAAACACAATGATGAACCCAAGGTTTAGACTCAATAAGGATGGACATTAATCACAAAATAACATAAGTTCGGAAAGCTACAAACATTTTCAAATGATTATAAACTTGAATTTTTTCAAAGATTAGGAAAAATGTAATTCCAATGAACTTCCGATGAATATGTTTCCTACTTTGAACTAACTAAACATGAAATTCAAGTATTATAATGATTAAGAATAGTTGTTATGAACTTAAAATGACAAAATGACATGATTAAAACACAAAAGAATGATAAACAATAGTTGATTGATATGCATGTAACACAACAGTGAGTCTGAGATTAATTTTGACTTTTGAAAGTCAAACTTTGACTCACTTGTTTAAAGTCAAACTAATATCATCATCAAAGCTATCATCTTCATATCAGCGTTCATATTTGCATCTTTTGAAAATAATAGCCATCTTAACTTGGAGCAAAAGTCATAATATTAGTGGTTTTCTAGACCCTGATATGCCTGAAGCTAAGGAGCTAAAAGAAATGATCAGATTCATCTTAACCACCAGGGTAGCTTATGCCATCATAGTGAGGACAGTGGTTCTATGAGAACTTCATTAGATCATTTTGGAGAACTGCTAAAATGAACTTGGTTGATGAGGTACCAACCATCACTGGAAGGATAGAGGATCAACATGTTTTTGTTGGATCTAAACTAACTGTGATACAATGTCTATAGTTTGGAAATGAAGCTGGGCAGCCACAAGAAATTGATGAAGATGAGCTCCTTACCTTCTTTGCAAACATTGGGTATAAAGGTGGTTTTGAAGGGAAGCGGATTGTTAAAGGCCAAATGGACCGGCAATGGACATTTTTAGTCCATTACTTCAAACATTGTCTATCTGAGGGGAAGACTAGCTGGAATGATATTCCTCTTATGCACTAACAGACCATTCAATATGTCTGCTTATGAGTTAAATGGAATGATGTCTAACATTCAAGAAGAAGAAGAAGAAGAAGAAGAAGAAGAAGAAGAAGAAGAAGAAGAGGAAGAAGATCATGTATTCAACATTACTATTGAGGCCATGTCTGAAAAGATAAAGAAGGTGGAAAGATTATTGGATCCTTCTATTAAGACTTAGTATGAGTTGAGGAAAACACAAGAAACAAAGAAAGCCAAAGCTAAAGAAGCTCCCTCCTCTACTTCAGCACCTCTTCCTCCAAGACAACCACCAGTTCACTATCCATTTCCAGATCCCTATAACATGACAAATAGGGTAATGAAGAGCTTTCTTTCAAGAAATGGTTTTAGCAAGAGGAGATTGGGTCCAATGAAAACAAATTCTCTTAGAGGCTTTGTTCTAACAATGATTAATGACTTGAAATAGAAAACGAGAGCTGTTGAAGAAGAAATCATACCAAGACAACCAAGACAAGGAAAATCAGCACAACAAGTTCAAGTCTCCAGTGAAGATCATGACTCTCTTCCACCTCTGTTAAGCATAAATTCAGAGTGGTTCAGACAACCATCCCAACTACAAGTATAAGAGGGATTAACCATTGTGAAACGCTATAAGGTGTTTCAGCTCTACAAGGCAAAGTTGATGTGAAGATAATTTCCTGGAAGTATGATTCTGATTGGGATATGTTTATGGTCAAAAGGATCTCAGGTTTAATTTAATTCTTCACAGAATATACTAAACTTGTAAATTCCTTGAAGATTCATGACCTGAAAGAGCTTGCTGATTTAGAGATAATCAACCATGCTTTAGTGTCAAGGGGATATCAATTTAAGGACATTCTAAAGATGTTGAAACGAACTAAAAAATTTAGAGCCCTTCAAAGATATGCATGAGGAAAGATAGATCCTTCAAAAAGCCTTTTAACCAACCCATAAAAAAAAGACAATAGAAGAGTTGATAATCCCTAAAGGAAGCATAAAGGCAACATAAGAACTGAAGAGCAAAAGGGGTACCGGTACACATCATACAATATCAATCTTAAAGTTCAAGTATGATGAAAAGACATATGAGTTGGTTATTATCGGAGGTTGGGAAGGGAAAACTGGGACTGAAATCAGACTATTCAGCGCATATGAAGTGTGACTACTAGATGAATCATATATTCATTATATGTTCACTAGGCACTTTGTAATGATTACATTTAGAGGTTGACGCAACCAAAAGAGTTCTCAGCATGCACATGTGAAGTACAAGGAAGTTACTTTGGAAGATTTGATATAGCTCAGTGAATTATGCTAAGTATCAAATCTTCCAAAGCTAAAATACCAAATCTTCCGAAGCCAAAGATTAAGTCTTCTGAAGCTTCAAAGACAAAGTCTTCCGAAGCCAAAGACTGATTTCTTTCAAAGACAAAGAATACATACTTTCTCTGAATCACCGTTTGACAAAAGCTGAATCACTTTTCGCTGCCACTTCTGAAGACTCACCAACTTGTATGAGTTGATGAAAAGTCCATGCTTTTGTCAACTGTAAATTAAGGTCTTTTGTTTGTAACTTTTCAACTATGTACTTTTATCCTTTTTTTTAATATATAAGGATGTGAGCTATGGCATGTCATAGTCACAAGTCAAAATGCAATCTGCCTTTTGACTTTACATTGATCTTGTTGTCTAGATTAGTGTTTCCAGCTGGCCTTCAAAGTATGGCCGACTGTAAGATGTAGTATAAAGTGTCTCAAGTAATTGTATCTTATGATAGGCTTTGTAACACTTGTAATAGAACTTGAGAGCAATATACATCATTCTTGAAAACCATCTTCGAGTGTTCTTGTTCTTGTTACTAGTGTTCTTTGTTTCATTCTAACCGGTTCCCTATAAGGCCTCGTTCCCGAAAACCTCACAGTTGGTCAACCACAACATTATTTATATAAAATTACGTACATTTAATTAAAACATCGCAGCGGAATTAGATTACCAAAAACCAATCATTGCATTAGTATTTAATGTTGCCAAATAATACATCAATGTATAATAGGAGTTACAAAAGAAACGTTTAGTTGCATTACAAAACAACATAATTATCATGCACGAATGGATGCCAGTCTTGCCCACCAAGTAGCTTTCCCCCGCGTGGCATCCTATCAACAAATTACCTGCCACCGAAAATGCATAAAAGTTAGTGTTGCTGAGTGAGTTCTAGTTTTTACAAAAAAATTTAAAGTCCTTTAATTATATATATAAAAAATATCATTTTCTTAAAATGCTTCGTTTTCATAAATACGTTACTTCCGTACGTGAACACACATCGTACGTACAACAAGATAATATTCATTATTATCTTTCATCATTGTTCTCTACAATTTCGTACTTTTATTATTATCTTTCACTTTCTACCAGACCAATGTGCAATACCCCGAACATTGTGCACCAAGTGGGTACTGGGCCGAAGTCTATAAATAGACCCCTAACACTGCACACGAAGCCTGACCCAGTACCTAGGGCATGCCACAAGGGTCCCGTCAATCTCAAAGATTGACCCTGTGTGCATCCTTCGGGTTAGCTAAACAGCACACAGTTGAGCTAACGACAACATGCTCGTGCACCTCCATTCAATTTGACTTTCATTCATTCGTTAAGTTCCACTTTTCATTATCATTAATCTTTCGCTTCATTTATGATAATACTTTACATATACGAGCGTAAACACACCATGTAAAGTCACGTAATAATACATAATATGGAACATAAGAACAGGCCATAATCAAGCATAACACCAACAAACATAACCACCAAAACATCCCAGGGTTAAACCCTAAAATTTCTATTTCCCAAAAATTTCAGAAATTTTTCTAAGTCTTTTAGGCGCATGAGCACTATGCGGGCGCACCAACACTTAGGCGCATGGAAACACTTAGGCCCATGGAAAAGTTAGGCGCCTGAACTAACACTTAGGCATATGAGAAATTTTTTGAGGTTCCCTTAGGCATTTGGGCAGTGGGCACATGGGCACTATTGGGGTGCATGGGGTGGAACTTAGTCTTTTTGGCTAAGTATCAGGCGCATGAGGCTACCACTTAGGCTCATGGACAAAAATCCAGGCGCATGAACAACACTTAGACTACTGGGCAAAATTTCTAGGCGCATGAGGTACTGTTTGGGCGCATAAGAATGGACTTAGGCGTCTGAGCTAAATTTCAGGCGCATGAGCCCTATTTGGGCGGATGGGCAGCAGACATACGTGTTTCTAAATTATTTCTAGTCCCAAACATCATTCCAACATGCTCATAACTTAAATCTATCATTCTAAACACCTTAAACAAGCATAAATCAAAGAAATACAACCAACCCAAACACAACATACATACGGTTATCATACATACAAGTTGTAAAACATTTTTACATGTATTTTCAACCCTAAAGAAGTTTAAAAACACGAAATCAGGGATCTAGAACTCACCAATTGCAGCCTTCAAGCAAAACTCCATCGAACTTGAGGGCATAAAGAGTTCAAACAACCTAAACACACCAAAACACACAATCAAGCACAAAGAACACATAAAAATCGGTCCCCAAGCTGAAAACTCAGCTGAAACCGAACCAAATACACAAGAAAATACTCACCTTAGCAAAATCAGATTTTTTCTCTCTCTAGAACCGAGAGAACTTCTGTTCTTCTTCTTCTTTCTTGTTTCCAGCCGAAAGCAGATGGAAAAGCAGTAGCATGGGTGGCCATGCCCTTTTAAATGATAAATAATAGTGTTTTGTATTTTGTACACTTTACCCCCTCCACTTGTGTCCATTATCTTTTCTTTTAAGATACTTTTCTTTTCCTTTCTTTTTATTAAAATTTTCGGGTGTTACAACCCCTTATAGAGGTTTCGTCCCCGAAACCTGTTATTCTTTGAACAATTGTGGGTAATGTTGTCTTATCTCTTCCTCAGTCTCCCAGGTAGACTCGAATCCCTTCATGTGCCTCCACTGCACTCGCACTAGTGGAACCACTTTATCCCGTAATCTCCTCTCCTTCCGGTTAATGATTGCCACTGGTTGCTATACATAATTGAGTCGTTCACCCATTTCAATGTCCTCCAGTGGTACAATCGTATCCTCATCAGCTAGACCTTTTCTCAGATGAGATACTTGGAATGTGGGATGAATCCCACTTAACTCATCGGGTAGCTCCAATCTATAGGCCACCTCTCCCACTCGAGCAATGAATCGGAAAGGTCCTATGTACCTCGGGTTGAGCTTACCCCGCTTTCTAAACCAGATGATTCCTTTCCAAGGCGAGACCTTCAACATGACCCTATCGCCCACATTAAATTCAATCGGTCTACATCTCTTGTAGCCATACGACTTTTGCCTATCTTTCACCGCCTTCATGAAGGCCTTGATCTTCTCCAATTTCTCAGTGGTAGCCACAATCACTTCAATATTTCCCAGGTCTTTCTGCCCGATGTCTCCCCAACACACGGGCATTCTACACTTCCTACTGTATAGCATCTCATAAGGAGGCATACCTATACTGGCTTGATAACTGTTATTATATGAGAATTCAGCTAACGGTAGGTGTTCATCCCAACTCCCTCTGAAATCGATCACGCATGCCCGAAGCATGTCCTCAAGTGTCTGAATCATCCTCTCAGACTGACCATCTGTCTGAGGATGATACGCCATGCTAATGTGTAGCCTCGTCCCCATCGCATCATGGAATCTCTTCCAAAACTTCGATGTAAACCGAGTGTCACGGTTCGACACAATAGACACCGGCACACCATGACTAGCTATAATCTCCTTAATGAATAGATTCGCCAACCTCTCGGATGAATACGTCTCGCGGATCGGCAAAAAGTGAGCACTCTTTGTCAGACGGTCAACTATCACCCATATGGCATCGTACCCCCTTGCCGTATGTGGGAGCTTTGTGATGAAGTCAGTGGTGATGTGCTCCCACTTCCACTTGGGTATATCCAAAGGTTGGATCTTCCCGTATGGCTTCTGATGCTCTGCCTTCACCTGCAAACAAGTAAGGCACTTACTCACATACTCCGCCACATCACGCTTCATACCCGGCCACCAGTAATCTTTCTTCATATCATGATACATCTTGGTAGCACTGGGATGAATGGAGTATCGTGTCTTATGAGCGTCATCCATGATCCGCTCCCGTAAGCCTCCATAACGAGGGATCCACATCCGCCCGAAGTGGGTTCTAACTTCGTGAGTATTTTCACCTAACTCCGTGACTAGAACTCTCATCCTTTCAGAGTTAAGGCGATCTTCTTTCAATGCCTCATCTTAGAACTCCTTGATATGTGTCATCATATCGGAGGTCATAATCAACTGGTAAGCTTTCACCTGGATTGGTTCGGGTCTCTCTTTTCGGCTAAGGGCATCAGCCACTACGTTGGCCTTGCCCAGATGATAGTGGATCTCACAATCATAATCCTTAATCAATTACAGCCACCTTATTTGACTCATATTAAGGTCCTTCTACTCAAAGAAGTATTTCAAGCTCTTATGGTCAGTGAAGATAGTGCACTTCGTCCCATACAAGTAGTGTCTCCAAATCTTTAATGCAAAGACCATAGCCTCTAGCTCCAATCATGAGTAAGGTAATTAGCCTCATGAATTTTCAACTGCGAGGACACATAGGCTATAACTATTCCATGTTGCATTAGCAAGCAACCCAATCCCGAATAAGAAGTATCCGAATAAACCACTAAGTCCTCACTCCCTTTGGGTAATGTTAAGACAGGAGCCTGAGTCAATCTCGCTATTAATTCTTCAAAAGCATTCTCCTGTTCTCGACCCCACACATACTTCACATCCTTACGAGTCAGCTTGGTCAATGGTGAGGCTATCTTGGAAAAGTCTTAGATAAATCTCCGGTAGTAACCCGCCAAACCCAAGAAACTGCAAATCTCGGATGGCGTCTTTGGAGACTTCCATCGCATCAGTGCCTCAACCTTTGCCGGGTCTACCATGATTCCTTCAGAATTTACCACATGGCCCAAAAATTGAACTTCACGCAACCAGAAAGCACACTTAGAGAATTTAGCATACAGCTTCTCTCTTCTAAGCGTCTCCAATACTTCGCGTATGTGGCCAGCATGTTTTTCTTCGCTCTTTAAATAAATCAGGATATCATCAATAAACACAATCACTGATTTATCTAACATTGGCCGACACACTCGGTTCATTAAATCCATAAAAGCAGCTGGCGCGCTAGTTACCAAAAGACATAACGAGAAACTCTTAATGTCCATAACACGTGCGAAAAGCTGTCTTAGGAATATCTCGCTCCTTCACCTTCAACTGATGGTAACCAGATCGGAGGTCTATTCTTGAGAACCAACTGGCACCTTGGAGCTAGTCAAACAAGTCATCAATTCTAGGTAGTGGATATCGGTTCTTCACCGTTAACTTGTTTAACTCACGGTAGTCAATGCAAATCCTCATACTACCATCTTTCTTCTTTACAAACAAGACCAGAGCACCCCAGGGAGAGATGCTTGGTCAGATGAACCCTTTGTCCAATAACTCCTGTAGCTGTACCATCAGTTCCTTCATCTCAGATGGAACCAATCGATATGGTGCTTTGGCAACAGGCTGATCATCAAGTATCAAATCGATCTGAAACTCGATTTCAAGGTCCGGTGGCACACTTGGTAAATCTTCTGGGAAGATGTCTAGAAAGTCACGCAAAACTGGTACGTCAGACAATTGGGGTACTGACGCATCCACGTCCTTCACGTAAGCCAGGTAGGCATTACATCCCCATTTCAAGCACTTTTCGGCCACCACCATCGAAATCACCTTCGGGACCGTAGTAACTCGGTCGCCATAGACCGTTACCGAACTTCCATCAGACGCAGTTAATCAAATCATCTTCTTGTGGCACACAATATTTGCCTCATAGGCTGCTAACCAACCCATCTCTAGAACTACATCAAATCCGCCTAGGGGCATCACAAATAGTTTAGCAGAGAACCTATGGCCTTCTAGTTCTATGTCACAATCCTCTATCATATCAGAAATTCTGGTAGACTTACCAATAGTAGTTTCTACATCGAAGGGCTCATCAATACTTCTACTACTAACAGGCAACTTAGCACAAAAAGCAGCAAAAATAAAACTCCTACTAGCACCAGAATCAAATAATACGGAGGCACAAGTTTGGTTTACTAGAAACATACCTGACACGATATCGGGGTCCACCCTAGCCTCCTCCCGAGTCATCTTGAATGCTCTAGCGCTTGCCTTCTGTCCTTTATTTTCCGTCATCTTCTTCGCCCGAGAACTCACTGCCCTCGACTTCTTGCAATCCCTACTCATATGACCTTCTTCACCACAGTTATAGCACCTCAAGACCCTACAATCCCTTGCCAAATGACCAGACCTCCCATACTTGAAGCATACATTCGATCCCCACCTGCACTCTTCAATGTGCTCCTTTCCATATTTGCCATACTTCTTCATCCCCGAGCTTGATGACACCACCCTTCGGTCATCCACCCTCGTCCACTTGTTGTTTGGAGTGAAACCACCACGTCCAAACCGCTTTCCACTCCAGTTCCTGTCACCGCACCCACCTTTCTCACTTCTACCTCAGCCGTTTCCCTCTCATCATAGAGTCTCCCTGCCAGATCTACTGCCGATCTAAAGGTACTCGGCCGGGCAACAATCAGGTGCCTATGGATATCCACTGGCAATCCTTGAATATACCTCTTGATCTTTCTTGACACCGGCATCACCTGACCCGGTACCAGCCTTGCCATCTCATTGAACTTGGTGGTGTATTGCTGATGGGTCATGGTTCCCGCTTCTAACTGTAGGAACTCCCTCTCTATCTTGTCAAGCTCTCGGTGAGGACAGAATTCCTCGATCACCAGCTTCTTCAGTTCTCCCCACCTCATCTTCCTAATAGTCTGCTGCCCTCGGCCTGGACAATATTGTCCCATAAACATAAAGCTGAGTCTACAAATGAGTGAGTGGTGAACTTCACCTTTTGGTCCTCTCTACACTCACTAATATCCAGCATTGCCTCCATTTCTCTCACCCAGCGGTGAGCAGCAGCAGCATTACCATTGCCATCAAAAGTTGGGGGTTTGCATCGTTGGAAAGCCCCATAGCTGCACCCCTTTGCGGTCTCCCGCACTACCACCTCCTCCTCATCACTGGAGGTTTCCATCTTAGCGTTTAGTTGCTGCCCTTTACCATGATCTCTATCATCCCCTCTTCTCCCAGTAGTTTTCCTTTGCTCCTCCTCCCTCTCCTTCTTGTCATCCTCCCTCACCGCACGGAAGACCTCCGTCACCACAGACGGTAGGATCGTCTGCATGACCTGATGTACTTCCTCCATAACTGTCTCTTTTACTGAGGCTCTCAAGTTAGCACTCTCATCACCGCCCTCTTGGTGATGAAGCTCGGGCTCAGCAGGAGCCGTCTCAGCAGTCTTTGTCTTGTTCCTCGTGACACGTGGTCCAGCACCACGACCAGCCCATGCTCCACCTCTGGAAGCTTTAGACGATCTACCACCAACCATCCTCTAAACATTATAAGATTCAAACACCAACATGGTCATTCAAGGTAATAGCTCAGTTTATGTCAAGTATAGTAAGTCCCTAATTACAGTGGCCAGTTGTGATTAGCCACTTACTTTACTCTTCATCCCCCAAGAATTTCCTATCCTAACTACATTAGTATCCAAATCTACTAAGAGCACATAAATCAGATAGCACACGCACATAATACCGATTAATATTTAAGAAAAGAAATACCTGATGGCACGTAGCTACTTGGGCTGGCATCCCTCCATTCGGTCCCATTCTCAGTTTAAGTTTAGGTTTTGAAAATATTTTTATATATTTCTCTTAAACATTGGCTCTGATACCAACTTGTAAGCCCCGTTCGCGGAAACCTCATAGTTGGTCAACCACAACATTATTTACCATTCATTGCATTAATATTTAATGTTGCCAAATAATACATCACTGTATAATAGGAGTTACAAAAAAAACGTTTAGTTGCATTACAAAACAATATAATTATCATGCACTAATGGATGCCAGTCTTGCCCGCCAAGTAGCTTTCCCCCGCATGCCATCCCAGCACAAGTTACATGCCAACTGAAAATGCATAAAAGACAGCGTTGCTGAGTGAGTTCTAGTTTTTACAAAAAAGTTTAAAGTACTTTAATTATATATATAAAAAAATATCATTTTCTTAAAATGCTTCCTTTTCATAAATCCGTTACTTTCGTACCTGAACACACATCATACGTACAACAAGATAATATTCATTATTATCTTTCATCATTATTCTCTTTCATTTCATACTTTTATCATCATCTTTCAATTTCTACCAGACCAATATGCAATACCCCGAACATTGTGCACGAAGCGGGTACTGGGCCGAAGTCTATAAATAGACCCCTAACATTGCGCACGAAGCTTGACCCAGTACCTAGGGCATGCCACAAGGGTCCCGTCAATCTCAAAGATTGACCCTGTGTGCATCCTTCGGGTTAGCTAAACCGCACATAGTTGCGCTAACGACAACATGGTCGTGCACCTCCATTCAATTTGCTTGCAAGACTTTCATTCATTCGTTAAGTTCCACTTTTCATTATCATTAATCTTTCGCTTCATTTATGATAATACTTTACCGTATACGACCATAAACACACCATGTAAGGTCATGTAATAATACGTAATATGGAACATAAGAACAGGCCATAATCAAGCATAACACCAACAAACATAACCACCAAAACATCCCAGGGTTAAACCCAAAAATTTCTAATTCCCAAAAATTTCAGAAATTTTTCTAAGTCTTTTAGGCGCATGAGCACTATGCGGGCGCACCAACACTTAGGCATATGGAAAAGTTAGGCACATGAACTAACACTTAGGCGTATGAGAAATTTTTTGGGCGCATGGATACTATTCGGGCGCATGAGGTTCACTTAGGCATTTGGGCAGTAGGCACATGGGCACTATTGGGGCGCATGGGGTTAAACTTAGTCTTTTTGGCTAAGTTTCAGGTGCATGAGCCTACCACTTAGGCGCATGGACAAAAATCCAGGTGCATGAACAACACATAGACTACTGGGCAAAATTTCTTGGCGCGTGAGGCACTATTTGGGCGCATAAGAAAGGACTTAGGCGTCTGAGCTAAATTTCAGGCGCATGAGCCCTATTTGGGCGCATGGGCAGCAGACATACGTGTTTTTAAATTATTTCCAGTCCCAAACATCATTCTAACATGCTCATAACTTAAATATATCATTCTAAGCACCTAAAACAAGCATAAATCCAAGAAATACAACCAACTCAAACACAACATACATACGGTTATCATACATACAAGTTGTAAAACAATTTTAGATGCATTTTCAGCCCCAAAGAAGTTTAAAAACACGAAACCGGGGATCTAAAACTCACCAATTGCAGCCTTCAAGCAAAACTCCACCGAACTTGAGGGCGCAAAGAGTTTAAACAACCAAAACACACCAAAACACACAACCAAGCACAAAGAACACATAAAAATCAGTCCTCAAGCTGAAAACTCAGCTGAAACCAAACCAAATACACAAGAAAATACTCACCTTAGCAAAATCAGCTTCTTTCTCTCTCTAGAACCGAGTGAACTTCTGTTCTTCTTCTTCTTTCTTGTTCCCAGCCGAAAGCAGATGGAAAAGCAGTAGCATGGGCGGCCATGCCCTTTTAAATGATAGAATAATAGTGTTTTGTACTTTGTACACTTTACCCTCTCCACTTGTGTCCATTATCTTTTCTTTCAATATACTTTTCTTTTCCTTTCTATTTATTAAAATTTCGGGTGTTACATTCCCTATTTGATTTGCTAAGTGTTTTCAACTCTCTCCACCTTGTGAAACTGTTGCATTGATCATAACCAGTCCTGCAATTGGTATAAAAGAATTTTAGGCTCTTGATTGTTAGATCTCACCATCTTAAATCTCTTCAGTTTCACAACACACTAATCAACTCAAATGGCAGCTATCTCTAAGGCTGATATGGAAACCGGTACTATGACAAAGTCTCCACTGATCACTCCTGATGACTTTGATACTTGGTGCCAATATATGGAAGGGTTCATCAAGTGAAGATAGTAGGATGTGGAGATCTGTTGTTGAAGGACCTCACATCCTAAGCACCTCTTCAGCCACTGCTGGAGGTGGGATGATACCAAAGGAAATGGCTCACTATTCAGGGGAAGATTGAAAGAAAATTGATGTAGATTAGAAAGTCATGACCGCGCTCCAAGTTTCTCTTCCTAACTCCATATACAGAGGCTTCAAGAAATGTAAGACTGTTAAGCAGCTCTGGGATGCACTGAAGCTCATGTATGAGAGGTCTGAAGAACCCAAAAAGAACAAGAAAGACCTCATGAAGCAGCAGTTTGAGAACTTCACCAACAAGATAGGTGAAACCATGACTCAACAATACTTTAAGTATGTTGAGATTATGGACACTCTAATGGATGTTGGAGTTAAGCTTGAGAATAGGAATATAGTGAGAAAGTTCTTGTTCTCTCTTCCTAGACAATGGACTCACTATTGTGTGGCCATCAAGAGAACTGAGAACCTCTCTACCCTTACTCTCACAGAGCTGTATGGTATCCTTAGTGGTTACCAGATGGAGATGAACATGCAAAATTCATCAATCAGTAGAGTTTAGCCCTTCATGTGGTTGAAAGGGATAGCAGAGAACCATGACATCATCTTATCTGCTACCTTGAAAACTCATAAAAAGGTCCTTTCATCACCTTCCCTGACACACCAAGGGAGAACGACATCCAAGGAAGCCCATTCCAAGACACAAGCTCTTCTCAAGCCTTTGTGTCTACTGATGAAAGTTATGGAAACTTTCTCTTCACTCTTGAAGTTTTGGACTGCATCTATCCAGATGATCTGGAGTACATAGAAATAGTTCAATAGATGGCTCTCCTCACTCATAGAGCTAAGAAGTTCTACAAGAGGACAAGAAGTAAGTGTCCAAGCAATATGGTCAGTGGAAAGTTTGACCTGGATAAAAGCAAGGTAAAGTGTTACAACTGTAACTAAATAGAACACTTTGCTAGAGAGTGCAAGGCACCAAGGACAAATGGTGGTCAAGCACAATCCAGACCAAACTACACTGATGTAGCTCCCAGAACTGAGAAGCCAAGCCAACCTAAACAACATGATGTTGTTGTTGTTAAAGAAGGAGGCTTTAACTGGAGCTTTCAGGTAGAAGATGCTTCTCCAAACCAAACACTGATGGCTGATCATAAAGAAGCCAAGGTATTAGAACATCTTTGTACTCCTAAATGTATTGCTAAAGTTAACATGTACAGGTCCTACAGCTTAGAAGTGAGATCTGAACTTGAGTCCTCAAATATCAACTTTAAAAGAAATGAAAATGACTATAAACTTGAAATAGAAGATTTAGAAAAAACCATTTCAACTCTTAAGCATGAACACATAAACTACATGACTCAAATCAAAGATCTCATAACTAGGTTAATTGAATGCTAGGCTGAGCTTGTAATCAGCAAAGCCAAGGCAGAAAAATGTGTTTTTGAAGAGGAAACATTTAAGAACATAATATCCTCATCCTTGCATGAAAAAGTTTGTTACCAAAATAGGCAGGGACTAGGATCAAGTGAAATAGCTCCTATACACACACTCCTATATGTTAGATCTCCAAGGTGTGGAACTTGTCAAGATGAGCTGCCTTCCATTGATCCTATCCAAGAGAAGGGTGAAGATGAAGAGGAGATAGTGAAGGATGAACCTAAGATGAGTGACAAGGGTTATCTTTCAAAGGGACACTATTCTCCTGGAGAGAAAAAAGAACCAAGGATGACCAAGTTTACAAGAAAGAACTTGATCAGGGTAGCTAAAAGAAAATCCAAGAATGCCCAAGAGAGCAAGGCCACCTTCAACTCCAAGCAAAAACAAGTCTTTATCTCTACTGGATTTTAAAGTGGTTAAGACTGAAGACTCAACTATAGATTTTAGTACCAGGAATCCTAGTTCATTTCCAAATCATCCTGGTCAAGAGAAGAAGGCTGATAAAATATGCACCACTGCTGCACAACCGGAGCCATCCAGTTCCAAGAGCAAACCTCATCCCAAGAATCCTTCTGTATTATCTGAAAAGATGAAGAAGAAAGTGGAAAGTGATCAAGCTCAGCCTCCCACTCAAAGGAAGACTCTCAGAAGCATGCAAACTAAATGCATCATGTGTGGTAGTACTTCTCACTATGCCAAGGATTGCATATACAATCCCCAAAGTACTATCCACATGTCCAAGAAGAAAACTTCTGAGAAGAAGAAGAAGAAGAAGATAGCTTTGAAAGGAAAATCTTTTCCCTTTAGAAGATCCAAAGTGAAGAAGAAGATAAGTCAAGACTTACCTTCAGAAGAAAATTTGGTCTCGGAAGAAAGGGATGCTTCCGAAACAGTGAAGTCTACTGCAGTGGATGTAAAAGCTTCTGAAGGTTCAGTCTCCAAAACTTCCGAAGTCATCAAAACTTCTAAAGTATTGAAGGCCAAGTCTAGTCTTCCAAAGATGGTGTAAAAGATGAAGGAAGGCCATGTGACTAAAATTTCTTCGTCAATAATAGCAAATGATCCTCATAACTTGCATATAGGATCAATTACTGTTGCATTATCTTCAATGCACTTTGACAAGCCGAAGAGCAATGAGGCTTAGGTTTCCAAATGTAACTAACTATCTTTTTATGTGCAGGAATAGCTCAAGACCTGAAGGAACGTATGGATCATTGACAGTGGTAGTTCCAGGCATATGAGAGGCAATGACTCTATGCTTCAAAACATTAGAAGAATTAATGGAGGGCCAGTTGCTTTTGGAGGAAAATCTGGTGGTTATATTACTAGAAGGGGCAGGGTCATAAATGGTTAACTCAACATTAAGAAGGTAAATTTTGTCAAGGAGCTTGGATACAATCTTTTGAGTGTATCCTAATTTTTGGATCAGAGACATAACATGCTCTTTACTGAGCATGAGTGCATTGTTCTCAAGCCTGAGGTGGTCATTCCTCAAGAGCATATCCAGCTTAGAGCCCCCAGGAAAGGGAACACGTATAAGATTGACTTACAGGAAACATCCCCTTTAGGATAAGTTTCTTGCTTTCTATGTAAAGCCAATAATGATGAGTCTTTCCTCTAGCATAAAAGAATGTGCCATATAAACTTTAAGAACATGAATAAATTAATTAAGAATTATTTAGTAACTAGAATACCAAAGAAAGAGTTTACAAGTGATGACCATTGTGTTGCATGCCTGAAAGGGAAGCAAGACAAGGTGTCTCACAAGTGAAAGGAAATGATCACTATTCGCCTACACTTATTACATACGGATCTTTTTGGCCCCACCAATGTAATGAGTCTAGGAAGGACATCT
This sequence comes from Flaveria sonorensis, assembly GCA_025506505.1. NCBI lineage: Eukaryota > Viridiplantae > Streptophyta > Magnoliopsida > Asterales > Asteraceae > Flaveria > Flaveria sonorensis. The sequence continues at coordinate 23,109,108 of CM046429.1, forward strand.
TATTTTTGGTGATCAAAGATGATTTCATAAGATATAATTGGGTCTTCTTCCTTAGAACTAAAGATGAGACTCCTGAAATCTTGAAGAACTTCATTCTGAAAATTAAGAATCAATGTGATCATAAGGTCAAAACCATAAGATGTGATCAAGGAATTGAATTCAAAAACCAAATCGTTGATGCATTTTGTGATGAAAAGGGTATTACAAGACAATATAGTGCTCCCAGGACTTCTTATCAAAACAGTGTTGCTAAGAGGAGAAACAGGACACTTATTGAAGCTGCAAGAACCATGTTATCTGACTCTAAACTGCCCATCACCTTCTAGGCAGAGGCAGTCAACACTGCCTGCTATATGTAGAACATAGTTTTAGTAGTCAAGACTCATGGTAAGACTCCTTATGAACTATGACACAAAAGGAGACCTTTCATTGTTTTCCTCAGATCATTTGGATGTCCTTGCACCATCTTGAATACAAAGAATCGAAAAGCCAAATAGCTAAGAAATCAGATGATGGACACTTTATTGGATACTCTTCCCAAGCCAAGGCTTATAGTGTATACAATCTCAGAACTAGAGTAGTTGAGGTGTCAGCCAATGTGACCTTTAATGAGCAGAAACCCAGTGTGAAAGGTTCTGGTCCTAATTGGCTATTTGATCTTGATTTGGTTACCAACTATTTTAACAAATCTTGTGAAGATGTTTTAGGATCTAGAGGTACTTTATCAATAGGAGATTCTGATCCAAGATTTGTGCTGAGAACACCAAGTGTTCAAACTACTTAAGCAACAGTGGTAACTAGCCCTGCAGTTGGAAATCCTATCAACACAACCATGACAAATTCTTCAGCTGATATATTTGAGGTGCATATAAATACCAGCACAGAGGCACAAAACTCAAATGAAGGGTTTTCTAATATAGGAGGAGATGGAGATGGTGAGAGTGATCAAGAATTTTATGATGCTACTAAAGACAACATCAATGATATGACACACTTATTGGATCAAGTTTCTCTTGAGAAGTGTGTTCATATGGTGGATGATACTTAAGCACCAGATCTGAATTTCATAAATTTGGATTTGTCCAACCAACTTGCTATGATTCCTCAACTAAGAATCCATAAGTCACATCCCACCACAAACATCATTGGAGATGTTGAGACTGGGGTGAGAACAAGAGGACAAACCCATGACAAAAATGTTTGTCTTCACTCTTGTTTCTTGTCCCAGATAGAGCCTAAGAAGATCGATGAGGCTTTGAAGGATGGAAGTTGGGTTAAAGTAATGCAGGAGGAGCTGCTTCAATTCAAGAGATAAAAGGTTTAGGATCTATGTTTTCTTCCTCAAGGGAAGACTACCGTAGGTACCAAATGGGTATTTAGGAACAAGAAGGATGATAGAGGACTTGTCATCAAGAATAAGGCTAGACTAGTTGTTCAATGGTACACACAAGAAGAAGGGATTGACTACACATATGTTTTTGCTCTTATAGCAAGACTTGAAGCTATTAGGATATTCCTGGCTTTTGTTGCATTCGAAGATTTCAAAGTCTACGAACTTGATGTCAAGTGTGCCTTTTTATATGGGTTGATTGATAAGGAAGTGTATGTCAAACAACCACCTGGCTTTGTAGACCCAGATCATCCTAATTATGTCTGCAAGCTTGACAAAGCTCTTTATGTGCTGCATCAGGCTCCAAGGAAGTGGTATGTGACACTATCACAGTATCTCTGTCAGTATGGGTACAAGAGGGGTACTATTGATGGAACACTCTTCATCAAAGGAACAAGAAATGACTTGATTCTAGTTCAAGTTTACATAGACGGCATTATTTTTAGGTCAACTAATCTAAAGCTCTGCAAAGACTTTGAGAAACTGATGAAGAATAGATTTGAAATGAACGCCATGAGGGAACTTAATTTATTTCTAGGAATTCAAGTGAAGCAGGTTGACAATGGAATCTTCATAAATCAGTCAAAGTATGTGAAAGACATACTTACCAGATTTCATATGACTGAGTGCAAGGTTGATAAGACACCCATTGCTAGAAACCACTCTCTAAGACCAGATCTTGTGGGGGAGTGTGTTGATGAACACCTATACAGGGCTATGATTAGGTCTCTTATGTACCTCATAGCCAGCAGGCCTGATATCATGTTTGCTACATGTATTTATGCAAGATATCAAGCCAACCCTAAATGTCACACCTTGTTGCTGTCAAGAGAATTCTTAGTTATGTTAAAGGGGCTCCCAAACTAGGCCTTTGGTATCCAAAGAATTCTAAATTCAATCTATATGCCTATACAGATAGTGACTATGGTGGCTGTAATATGATTGCAAAGTCTACATCTAGGGGATGTCAATTCCTTGGTGGAAGGATAGTCTCATGGTAATGCAAGAAACAATCCTATGTGTTTGCATCAACTGCTGAAGCTGAATACATTGATGCTGCAGGCTACTATGCTCAAGTGCTTTGGATTCAGAATCAGATGCTAGACTATAGATTCAACTTCAAGGAGACTCCCATCCACATAGACAATAGTGCTATCTTTATTATAGAGAATCTTGCACTAAACTCAAAGACAAAGCACATCAACATCAGGTATCATTTCATTAGAGATAATTTTAAAAATTGATTGATAAAACTATTCAAAGTTAACACAAATTAACAATATGCTGATCTGTTCATAAAAGCTTTTGGTCAGCAAAGATTTAAATATCTTGTATCAGCTATTGGGATGATTAACTTTGAATAGATTTTTCTTAAACTAAACTCAAGATTAATTTTTGCAATATGTGTGTCTTAAGTTGTGTATATCATCACCATATAAGCCCAGTTTACTTTGAAAGAAACATTTCAAAAAAAACTAATATCCCTTAGAATTTTGAGAATTTTGAATAAATTTTCTTTCTGAAGACATCAAGTTGTCTTTGAAAGAAAATTATGTCTTCAAAACAAATAACTACTTCTGAGAAATTAACCTTCAGAAGAAATCTTGATATATCATCTGAAGCTTATTTTTCTCACCAAATACTATATGTATTGAAGGACCATTTTCTTCCGAAAGCAATTTTATCTCAGAAGCTTTATTTTCTTTGAATAAAATTTCTGATATTTGATATCTTTCGAAGCAAGATTTATCTTGGAAGTAAAAACACTCTAAGTAATTTTCTTCTAAAGCAAATTCTTGAAAAGCTATGGAATATCTTCCGAAGACAAATTACCTTCGGAAGATTTAGACTTCCAAGAAAACTACTTTTTTGGGTATTTTTTCAGAGGTGGGACCGACATCTGGATTTCAAAGTTTATCTCTTTGCATTAACTTTTTCTCAAATCCATACCATATATATTCGTACAACGGTTCCCCCTCTTTCACTTTCTCCTTCATCTATAAATATTTAAACCCTAAATTAACCTATAAACTGACTTTGTTCTTACCTTCATTCACCTCAAAGCTACTTAAAATGGTCAACCCTAATCCCCAAAACCAACCTGATTTATCCATGCAAATACACAAGCAACACAATCAAGTTGCTCTATTATCGTCTGAGAAAGATCCTAGTTTCTTAGAAGTTTGTCGTTTCATAACTCTATCTAACTACCTCACTACGCTCACAATAGACTCTCCATTATATGAAGATCAACTGTTAGAGTTTTGGAGGACCTGCCAAGAGGTCATCTTGAACAGTGAGAAGGTACTAACTGCCACAGGGCAGGGGAGGACAATTTTCATCACTCCAGCCACAATCAACACTCATTTAAGGCTGGATGATGAAGAAGGCGACTTGTCCTTCCCCAAGTCTGTTGTGAACCATTCATTCCAGCAGATGGGCCACGAAGGGGACTACTCTTTAAGAACCTTCAAAAAGGGGAAGGTCTCATCCAAATGGAAGTTCCTCCTCCATATAGTTATCCACTCTTTGTCTAACAAACATGGAGGATGGGACCAAATTCCAGAAGACCTTTCCTAGATAGTCCATGAAATGGTACAAGGGGTCAAGTTCAGGTACTCTCAATTTGTTTATACTAATTTACTTGCAAACTTGGACTCCTTAGAATATTATATGTTCCCTAGATATGTCCAGTACATTCTTAACTGTGAACTGGACTCATAGTTAAGGGGAACAGGTAATATTCTTTAATTGGGACAGATGAAGCCTGGCATCTTTAAAATAATGAGAAAGACAACTGTTGGCTTCTCAGGGGTAGAAATAGCCCTGGTCCTAAAAATGTTAGAGCTCATTGCTCAAGGTGACAACCTGGCAGCACAAGCCAATGTTGAAACCACACCATCTACATCTACACCACCTACACAGCCCTAAATCACCATCACCTACCAAAGAAAATCAAAACGAATCCCTGCTCAGTCTACTCGGGTTCAGCATGCCCCCAAATCACGTACCATGCAGGACGAAGTGGACACTGGAGCTCCAACTTCTCCTGAGGAGCTGACCACTCCCATTATTTCTATAATCAGTGCTGAGGTTCATCATGCTCAGCCTGATGAGCTCATAACCCTGACCTTAAGCCTTCACTCAGAGTCTTAAAACTTTATTGATCAATCTCAAGGGGAAAGTTACCATCCCTAGCCGCTTGACCTCAACCAACCAATCCCAAGCCTGGAATTCTATGATGATGAAGATATTGGCTTCAGTGAGTACAATGAGTCTCTCTTCTCCACCGCTGCTCAAGGAGAGATGAGTGCTCCTGAGTCACTAATATCTAGCCCACATCATCCACCCACAACTGAGGTGGACCTTCCTTAACCTATTCAAGAGGCCCATATGGAAGATGCTCTCACTTTTGTAAGTGATTACATTATTAAGACATCAACCATGGCATCCCAACCCATTGACACTTCCTTTGAAGCTATCAGTGTGCAGGGAAAATCCAGCAACCAAGAAACACAAGCTGGTGATGAGGAAGAAGACCTTGGTCCTATTCTCTCATCCCCCCATGATTCTTCTGATGAAGATTAGGGGAGTCTACAACCAAAGGTGCACAAACTATCTCAACTCTGTACCTGTTTAGTTTTCAAGGTTACTCACCTAGAATCTCATGTGACTACCTTACAAAAAAGGGTCAATGATCAGCAACTTAAGATCACTGATCTCAAGGGCAAGTTAGCTGAGAGACATATCCAGAGAACTCAACCAGGTCCATAAGAACTTATGAATGTGATGGACCTAACTCCTAGCTCCCTTGTGGAAGAGGGTGATGCTACTAAAAGGGGGAGAAAATCTTAATTACAATCACAGAACCTAGGAGTTCCTCTCAGGGTATGGACATAGAGGACTTACCACCCTCACTTGCAGTTGTCCACACTCAACAACCTCCTCAGGTTCACATTGATGTGGACTCACTCATTCATAACTTGTTTGAGGAAGGTATAACAAGGGCTATGCCTACTCCATCTCACCCTACTGATAACCTAATAGTGGGTTGGAGATATGATGATCAAAGTAGAGCCCTGGTAATCTCTAGGTCTTAGGGACAACAAGAGATCTTCAACTTCTACACCCTGCAAGGTTGGCTAATAGGATTCAACAAAGGGTGCTTGAAGAGTTCAAGTTGAGAACAAGACTATATAGACAGAGGCTAGTAGGCAAGACTGTTGGTCAACTGGATGCTGAGGTGGACCATAGGATTAGCTTTGATGGGGAAACCTTGGTTGAAGGCCCAGCAGTTGAGCCTGTGAACCTTGAGACAGGAACTGCTTCAGCACCCATTACACTCAGTGAGGCACCAACTGCTGAAGGTGTCTCACAACTTCTCTTTGTTAGAGGTCAAATGCAGTACCCAGTAATGAAGGCCAAAGCTCTCTCTACCCTGAGTCATACAAGCCTGTGAGTGAAAAAGGGAAGATGAAAATGACCTCTAAGGAGATTGAGGAGGAGAGGTGGGAGAGGAAGAGGAAGGCAAGGGGAGAGAGTTCAAGTAGGACCCCTGGCTTCATGGAAGCTACAACCAGGGCTTCCCCCAAGCCAAGTACTCAAGATGATGAGAGAAGGGCTACCAGATTGAACTATTTGGGGTCCAGAAATTACAACATGGATGAACTCATCTATCTCCCCTAGGAGGAACTAAATGAACTGGCAGACATAGAAGTGTCAAAGGAGAGGAAGAAAGTTGAGGATGCAGAACTACTCCTCAAGATCAAAGAAGAAACAAGAAGAAAAAGAATCTATAAAGCTCTTATCCTCTCCCCAGTTCAGGAAAGTCCTGAGACAGAGACTAGGGCTATTGAGCAACAAACTCAGGTAGGTAGGGAACAAGATAGGCAAAACATGAAAGCCTACCTAAGTGCCACAGGTCTTTATCAGGCAGCAGACCTTCTTCCCTTACCATATGAATACATAGAATTAGAATACCTCAAGCAGCTTGAGCAAAAAGTGCAAAATGATCAAAAAGCCGCTAAGAGGAAGATGAGGGAAGAGGTTGCTAAGTCAAGAGACACCATCCAAGCCAATCAAAAAAAGTCTGCTAACAGACTAAAGATGTGAACTTCTTGAAAATGTATGAATTCTCTGAAAGGAGACTTGGTCCAATGTCTTTATCCACCATAGATGAGTACATTAGAGTGATCAAGCAGAAGATCAAGAGGGGTGAGCTGGTTGACTTGTATTCTCCACCAAGTCATGCTGCACCTAAAACTAAGGTCAAGGTTGAACCCCAAGAGATAACATAACCTGGACCTAATGCTGCCAAACATCCAGCCTCATCTTCTGATCCATAGTAGGGTCCTGATCCTTCTCCTTCTGAACTTGTGATGGACAAGGACCCAACTGAGGAAGACAAACAAGAACAATCGGGTACTGTAGGCCACTCTCCTCATTTAAATATAGAAAGAGAAAAAGGATGGCCATTAGAAAGGACAAGAAGAAGATGAAGAAGTCCATGGCATCCACCTCTACACCTTAAGATGGGTCGAAACATCCTGTGGATGATCAAGAAGAGGCTGCTCATCCAACTCACATTCAAGTAGAGCCTCTTGCTGCTGAGAGACCCATCGTGACTTGGATGTTTGCCACCAATCTAGATAGATGGTATGTCACTAGAGACTAAGGGGGTTAATATGTGTACTTCTGGGAAAACATATGTGACCTCCCTCTGCATGAAATCTTTGACATGAGGAGGTACTTTGAAAGTCTAAGGAACTCTGACCAACTGATGATGAAAGGAATGGTCTTGATTCTGATAAGGACTGTCAATAGATGAAGATCAAGATTTAAAGGTTTCCATAGTTTTGGTAGTATCATCCTAGGGGGAGCTTGTAGGATTACACTTAGAGGCTGATTCAACCAAAAGAGCTCTCAACATGCACATGTGAAGTATAAGGAAGTTACTTCGGAAGATTTGATATAGCTCAGTGAATTATGCTAAGTATCAAATCTTCCAAAGCCAAAAGAAAAAATCTTCTAATGTCAAAGATAAAGTCTTCCAAAGCTTCAAAGACAAAGTCTTTCGAAGCCAAAGACCGATTTCTTCCGAAGACAGAGAAGACATGCTTTCTCTGAATCACCTATTGAAAAAAGCTGAACCACTTTCCGCTGCCACTTCTGAAAACTCACCAACTTGTTTGAGTTAGTAAAAAGTCCATGCTTTTGTCAATTGTAGATTAAGGCCTTTTGTCTGTAACTTTCCAACTATTTACTTTTATCCTTTTTTTGTAATATATTAGGATGTGAGCAATGGCATGTCATATTCACTAGTCAAAAGATAATCTACCTTTTCACTTTACATTGATCTTGTTGTCTAGATTAGTGTTTCCAGCTGGTCTTGAAAGTATGCCCGGCTGTAGGATGTAGTACAAAGTGTCTCAAGTACTTGTATTTTAAGATAAGCTTTGTAACACTTGTAATAGAACTTGAGAGAAATATACATCATTCTTGAAAAATATCTTTGAGTGTTCTTATCCTTGTTACTTGTGTTCTTTGTTTCATTATAACTGGTTCCCTATTTGATTTGCTAAGTGTTTTCAACTCTCTCCATCTTATGAAACTGTTGCATTGATCATAACCGGTCCTGCACACTTTGATAGCCCCACCAGTGAGCTGGGAGAGAATGATCTGATAGTTTTCCTAAAATGCATCAGGATCCCGAAGATTGCTTATAGTACGACCAACATGAAAAGAGAAATAAAGAGAAGGAGAAGAGTGCCTCTCAACTTTGCTAATATGGTAAAGTTAGAGATCAATACTGCAAGAGAGCTTGTAATTCATAAAGATGGTTTGTTAACCATAGCTATCTTTGATCCTCAGTCATTGAAGCAATGCCAATTGATGCTCTTCAAAGGATGTGAGAAATGACTATCCATGTACTTGATAGAAGCAACATAAGGGAGGCCTGAGAATTCCATGTTATCCCACAATCCTAAGCATCACACCTTCTATCCTGAAGCGAATCCCTCCATTGTACTAGTAAACCAATCATAACACCAGAAGTTACAACATCAACAACAACACTAACAACAACACAAGCACCACCAACAACTGCATCAGCTTCAACTTCCATAGCAGTCCAAACATCCGCATCACATCAACAACAAGCATCAGCTAAAGTCCATTAGAATCTTCATATATTCCATCATCCAAACACACTTGAAGTACTTATGCTGCATAATCCTTAGGGGGAGCATTGTTGGACCCTGAAAGGATCATGCATGCCAATTCAAGTTGTGATTGATTATGCTCTTTTTGGAAAACATCAAGTGTGGAACTTTGCTGATGGAGTGACGAAATGCAAATGAAGAAAAGGCTAAGTATTGTTTAGCTACATTAGTGTTTGCAGGTGAACAAAGATAAATATGGATGAGCATTTGTGTACCCTCAAAGAAATAATGTGGTTGAAACAAAATTAATACTTATGCCTAATGCAAGAAATGCGGACAAGATTTGTACACCCACAAAAACAATTGCGGATGTACAAGATAGAAATGCTGGTGAAGAACAAGTTTTTACGGATACTGTTGACATGTACTTTGTACTTTGTTTTCTAGATTATATGTTAGGGTACTAAGGTTATTGTATAGGTCATAGCGTTTGACCTATAAATAGATAAAGTTTTTGCCCTTTTTGTAAATCTTGTCACTCTTACAACTTTTAGCCATAACACACACTATTGTATCCATTACACTGTAACCCATATATTGTATCATTGAATGGTGATTATCAATATACAATACATTTTTATGAGTAATTCTGATTGTTATGATCTTTGATATTTGTATTTCCACTGCAAATCATCATTGAAATCATCTAATGTATTTGATCCTTATTGATTACTACCCAGTCAAAATCATAAGATTTGAACCTGAAATCTAGACTAGAATGGATTAATGAAGTCTAGTGACAAAATAAAATTTGTTTACGGAGACCCTACTAGTCCAGTAATGCTTCATCCTATGAATCTAAGGCCTGTTGTGTTGAAAACAGATCAGACCAAATAGAAAATTTTTATTATTACCAAGTTATTGGCCAAATTAGTTTGATCCTATGTGACTGAAACTGATTATAAGAAATGTAGAAGGAGAGTGTCCTGTTATCGGACGAATTAAAAACACGTAATAATATAAAACCAACCTCTTAATCATTGTTCTTTGGCTGATGAAATGCATGGGTGATACTCATATCCTTAATGGATTTTACGCACTCTATTGCTGTAAGCTACCACGTAAACTCCCAAAATTTAATACGGAACAAATCTGGTAATCTGACAGCAATGGAACCAGATCAACGTAGAAGCTTGTGAGGAAATTCTTAGAGAAGAAAAACGCAAAGAAGAGAGGAGCTGCAAATTTGGGATGCTGAAATTGTTAGAAGGAAGCATCTATTTATAAGTTTAAACCATAACCGAGTATGAGAAAAACAAGGGATGGGGATGACCCCCACCAGTTCGCGAATTCGGTTACGTAGAGGATCTGAATTGCTTAACTGATCGACTCTATCCACAGTATTTATCTCAAAGTTGGTTTCAATTCGATTTGCGGGTCTTTTGAACCTCAACCAGGCCTTAGCTAGAAATAAAAGCTCCTTAACTCCTTGTGATGTGCAAAGTACACCTCAAGCATGCTGATTCACGCTTCAAACACACCCATTCGCGAGCTCACGTCTTCGTCTTGGTTCGGCGCACTTGTGGCCTTATCCCTTCTCTTGGCCCAGCTAAGACTTTGGTCACACATAAGGGAAAGCCCCTTATAAGTCATTCAAAGTTTTCACCCCCACCAATATGGGATAAATGTAAGCATTTCAACTTGCATATTTACTTGTAAATTTCCAATATGTTGTCGATCACGCACCTCTCCATTATATTTTGGTTAACATGGATCCGACCAAGTTGGGATGGTGCTTGGGCCATCAATATGAATTGCTGCAATAGAACCTTAAGGTGCACAAATTAGTTTTTTTCCCAAACCAGTTTGATTTTTAAACCAAATCAGTTTTTATGTTTTGATCAAACTGATTGTTTCTAAACTAGTTATTTTAACTGAATACTCAAGCCCTCAAACCGGTTTGGACCGGATTCTGAACCGTCTTTTTATTAACCGGATTTTTTTTATGAGAACCTATTTTATTATTAGTAACAATCGCAATCTAAATGTTTGATAAGTCAATTAGTTTTTTATAACGTGTTAGGTGACATGACGTATAACATGTTATAATTAAAATATAAATATATTACTCAATTCTTTCTTATAAAAGATCACTTTTTGAAGTTATTCAACTTAATACTTTGTCATTATTTGAGTAGCTTGAAGACCACGAGAAGTAAAAATTAAGTGATATATTTATATTTTTTTTATCTTAATTAAGTGATAAGCCATATCACATTTTGTAAAGAAACAAATTTTTATTAAATAAGATTTCTTTATAAAACGTCAAACTTTTTTTATAAAATACAAAATATAAAATTTGTTTTTTAAATAATATTTTATAAACCAAAATAATTAATTTTGGTGTTATAATAATGATATTTTTAAAAATGACATTTTTTAAATGGTTTGTCTTGGAACAAATTGTTTCAATTTTTTAAGAAACAAAAGGGAATTGAAAACAAAAATATAAAAAATCATACCAATATTTTATAACTTATATTTTTTTTGATCATATGTAATTCAATCTTATCTTATCTCAAATTATCATTCTATCTATAGATAAGCCATTACCAAACCAAGGCGGAGCGTCCTTCCCTTTTTAATGCATTTACCCCGCCGAACCTAGAGTTTTCCCTGGCTACACCTCTTATTGCTGCTAGTTCCCCTATCATAGGGTATATATTTTTTGATCATATGTAATTCAATCTTATCTTATCTTAAATTATGATTTTATAATTAATTTTTTTATTATTAATTATTTAACATTTTATTACTTTAGTCCATTTAATATTGGGTACTTATCTAGTGTGTTTATATATATATATATATATATATATATATATATATATACATACATATATTTATATGTATATGTATATATATATATATATATATATATATATATATATATATTATATGTATATGTATATATATATATATATATATATATATATGTATATATATATATACTTATATATATATAAATAGTTTCAAGATGTAAGTGTGACTTACAATAGTGTAAACATTTTTATGCTTACGAATTTACATATATACACAAAAGAACATACTTTTGTATATGTGTAATGATGTTTTTTTATAAAAAAAATGTTAATGATTGATTGATCTTAAAGAGTTAACATGGTTATCTCAATAAAGGAGGGTTAACATTTAAACCCTCCCTATATACAGGGGAGGTTTAAATGTTAACTCTCGATTATTGCGATAATTGTGTTAATTTTTCAAGATCAATAAAAATCATTATTTTTTGTTGAAATAACATCATCACAAATATACAAAAATATGTTCTTTTATGTATATGTCAATTCGTAAGCGTAAACAAGTTTACACCATATATATACATATATATATGTGTATATATATATATATATATATATACATGTATGTATATATACATATATCTACCTATTATAATATAAAGGTAACTTAGGCACTTGGCGTGTTTCTAGGGCACCTGCGCTTGCATTTTCTCGCCCAAACTACAAAAACCATTTTCATTAGACGTGGATTCTTTTCCGGGTCGGACCAACCCACATTTGTGACACTTATCACGTATGTTTCTTCTTCATACCATCATCTCCCAAACCCTAGACTCTCTCAGCCACATTCATGCTCTTCCTGCCCTGCTCGATCATTTCTTCTTCATCGCTTCCAATTCAGAGATCTAGATCTTCTTGTTTGATAGCCCTAATTGTATATGGGATTCTCCACTACCGATGTCAATTATATCAGCAACAGGACTAATAATCGCATGTCTTATGTTGTTTCATCAATCCTCAATCTCTCCTCCGTCAGGTAATTCTTCCTAAATCCCATGTTTCTTTCATCAATTTCTCATGGATTTTGGTGGGTATATTCTAATGTAGTCATTTATGTGAGTTTTTAGCATTCTTGTAAATGTTTAGTCGTAAATGTGATTGTTTAGCCGTTAATTGCATTTCTAGGGTTCAATCTTTTTTGGGTTTTAGGGGTTTTGATAATGATGTTGTTCTTTCTATTCTTTAGCTTCTAATCTGACCGATTCGTTATTCAATAAATCAAATAACTAATCGTGTTTTTGTCGGTTATATCAATGGGGATTCCAGCAGTGGTGATATTTGTCTTTTTGTTTACTTTTTGATAGATCTTGAAGCTAATGTATGCTTATTTCTTTAATCATTATTTTGTTCTTTTGCAGATCATAAATCTATTGGAAAGCTTGATCTAATGGTGAAATTAGATTTGATCAAATGAAATGTGAAATTAGATCAAACTTTGTTTAATTTGTGTTCTTGGTGATTAGGGGGAAGCTCCAGTTTTCTTTGCTGATTATTTAAGGATTTCAAATTGGTGTCATTTGAAACTGAAGGAGTTCAAATCCGCCATTATCGTTGGGAATAAGACAGTATGTTGTTGATTCGATATTAGTTTATTATACAGTCGTTTGGTTTGCAATATGTATCGATTAATCATATGCATGGTGAATGGAATCACAGTTTAGTTAGCTTAATTCGCTCTAGGACTACACAACACAAAGAATCACAGTTTCTGATTAAATGGCTTCAAGGATTCACTTCCACAGCTGTCAAAATTGTTGTCAAAATTTCTTTTGACCAGAAGGAGGCTTTGCTTTACTTGAAGAAGAGTGGCAAACTTGATGATTTACTATTGCAGGTAATGTCTGTTTAATTTGTTCTTTGACATCAATTTTTATAGTTTTTTTGATATGACAGGTTAACCTTGATTTGTTTATAAGGTAAAGAGTTCATACTAATGCTGAGCTCAAATCATTTGGCTAAAGTTGTGGACCTAAGTATCTTGTAATTTTTTAACTTTTAAACATTCATGAGTTACTATCCTTTGAGCTATAATATACTAAATTATTATGTATCAGTAACCGCTATAATGTACCAGACATAGTAAAATATGGTGTACTTACGATTTGTGATCCTTATGTCACGCACCAGACGTTCTAAATCATCATATCACCAATAAAATCAAGTACTATATAGAGTTAGAAGTTACACGCACCATTATAACGAATACATGAGTGTTGAATTTATTGAATGCCTTTTATCTGATGTAGTTAATTTTCTTATAATCATGATTAATCTTAACTCTTAAAGGTGGGTAAACTTTAATTTTATCGCGAATCATCCGAAAACTAAGGTATGCATGTTCATGTTAACATGTTCTGTTATGTTATAATCATGATTAATCTTAAATCTTACATACCGACTTATCACAATTTTGTATTCTTTATCCTCCAGTTATTTGGGCGTCCTATTGCTGTAACTGTTCCTCTATCTCGAAACCCTTCACCAGAGGTAACATCAGACTTACTTATCTTTAAGGTTATCGTTGTGCCACTATTCATATAGGTGGCAGTTTGACCTATTTACTTATGAATATGGCGATTCAGGTTATGTTTTACCTCTAATGGGTGATATCTAAAAAAAAGTTGCTTAAGAAGGAACTGGTAAATGGTTTGAGCAGTTAAAATGGTCAAGGTTGCCCAAAGTGTATCTTTTAAATAAAGAATGTTATTTATGATGCTTTTTCTGTTGCTTAGGATTTTCTTGGTCTATGAATCATGAAGCCCATGAACATATCATGATTTTACTGGATCTATCACAACATTACATACATATTATTAGAACAAAGGTTGAAAATGGTTTGTTTTGGTGTGGTCAGTTTCTTAAACTAAACTATCAGAGAACCATAACTGATCATTTTTTATGAAATTATTTATTGGTTTTTAAAGGCTGAGATAGTTTGGTATTTGGTTAAATTGGTTAGCCATTATGGCTCTTTTTCGTTCATCTTTTTCAGACCAACAAACATTAGATTGTGTTTATTTTTGGTTCAATTTTTCAGCCCAACAAACATTAGATTTTGACCATTTTGATTTAGTAAACCATCAGCTTCATTTTTTCAATCAATCAATATAACATTTTATTTTTGTTCAAAATACCATCCAATTACCACTATTATACATTCAAAATTACAGTTGTCATAGTATCAATATCTAAATTCAAATTTTATTTTTTCCTTTAATTTTTTATAAATTAACTTTATTTTGAATTGATGTGATGCTGCTTTCTTTAGTATAGATTTATTTAATAATTCATACACAAGCATAAGTTGCAATTGTTATTACATATTTCAATTATTTTTTTTAAAATACGATCCAGTCAGTTAAATAATCCATTTAATTCTTTCCAAAATTATGACCCAATTACAATAATCATACTATCAATTGCTTTTTATGTATTTTTGGAAAATTCTATTTTTTATATTTTGTAAGTTTAATTTGATATCAATCCACATTTATTTTAATTGAATTATTTAATATAATATTAATTAATATTATTATTTATAGTAAGAATACATCGTTAATAATTACCAAAAAAACTTCTGTTTATTTTGGGTAATCATAAAAGTTTTTTGGAAATGATTTTTAGTTATTTGCTGGAAAAATTATAATCTTTAAAAAATATACCAGCATTATATACATTGAATACTTTCCTATGTTATATCTATATATACTCTTCAATTCATACATCACTTTTCACAGTTATTCCTCCCCAAGAACTACTGGTGTCCACCTATTTCACTCCTTTAACAATTAAGGTACAATCTCTCATTCATTCATTTTGTTAATAATTTCAACTAATATTCTCATATATTAAATCATAACTATTTATCTTTAATTTGATTATAGGGCTTCTGTTGTTTCACCGTGTAATGGAGCTGTCAAATGTTTCATTCATCAATGATTTGGATGTTTCAAGGGATGATTATACCCTTCGAGTTCGTATCATCGGGTTGTGGAGACAACCCATGTTCAAAAATCCCTCTCAAACTTTTTCCATTGAAATGATTCTCATCGATGAACAGGTTTGTAACATATTACACGTAATTTTTTCAATCTTTTAACATCTCATAAAACTTACACATATATGATCTACAGGGAAATAAGATTCAAGCAAGTGTTTTGCACAAGTGGTTCACCCGTTTTGAAAGATTCTTAGCCGAAAAGGCGACTCTGATTATCAAGAAACCAACTTTGGGTGACAATTTTGCTGCATTTCGATACATTGATAACCCATTGAAGGTGTGTATGTATTTCAATACAACTGTTAGCAGATGCACCAACTTCACCGGTCCATTGTATAGTTTTTCGTTTACGCATTTCCAGTCAATATTGGATCGAGAGGTTTCTGAGTTTAGGAGCATAGGTAATCTATTATTTTATACTGCTTAATTTATCATCGTTATGTTTTTACACGCAGTCGTATTTAATATTTTTCATACTCTTATATCGTAGATGTTATTGGTATGCTTGCGAGGTACTTCAAGCTGGAAGATATTATCAAGAAAAATGGAAAACCAGCTTTCAAGTTAAATTTCCAAATTCGTGATTTGGGGTGACTTAAATTTTTTTATTTTATTTAGTTTATATATTACCCTTTTGTTGTAAGTTCTTTAAATAAATGTTTATTTACGCAGTGGTCTTAAAATATCAATCACTCTTTGGGATTGTTATGTGAAGCAATTGTTTGAGTATCTCCAAAGTAGCCCTGAAGCAACAAATGTTGTCATTATCCTGCACTTTGGCAAGTTCAGAGGATTCAAAGGTAATGCCTAATATACATATATTTGAATTTGAATTTGAATTTGTTATTCTATTTCTATTAAATCATAACTTATTCACAATAATTATTAATACATCGTATGATCATAACCTTTAAGCAACAGTTCATTTATTTCAATCATGTTTATAAAAATATATGTAATTATTTTTTTAGTACACCTGTCAGATGGTTACTCAGTCTCAAACTCATATAATGTTTCTCGTTTGTTCATCGACTCTAACATAGATGAGATTAATGAATTTTAAAAGTTGTTAGTTTTTCACCTTATATCACTATTTACTGTTTGTTAATTATCTGCCTAAATTAATACAATTTGTTTCTTATCTTCTTTTTATTTATGTATTATCTAAATAGTTTTTTGGAGAAGAATGGAAAGGAATCCTCTTTAGCTATCGGTCTACCAGCCTCATCTCTGTTGGTTAATCTGAAAGATGATTTTCTGATTAGAACCGAGTTTAACAGTATTGCAGAGATTAATGACATTGTACAGGTATTGTTACATTTGTTTTTAAACCTATACCTACTCATATTTTAATCTATTGTGAATTTATTTTAACATTACATTAAGGATAGTAAAATATGAATGTTATTATTGTTTACTTAATTAAATCAACTAACTATAATCTATTGGTCATTTTAAAAAACATCAGGTCAAGTCAGTTGTTGTTGTTGGTTATGTGAAGCTCATCATTCCTGATGTTGAGTGGTTCTACCAGTCAGCCAAATATTACATGAGAAAAGTTGTTAGACTTGACGATATCAATACTGTTGTGGGATGCTCAAATGTAGAGGAAGAACCAATCCTTTATGGATACCCCACCAAGTGTTTTGAAGATAAACAGATTGCGATTGTTCCAAGGTATTATATTTTAATACATATACTGTAACAAAATTTGGGCACCTATGTCGCATACACTTACAAGAATTTTTTATATATTTTTTTGTGTGTTTTAGGTTTAAAATTCTTATACGAGTACAAGACTCCACTGGCGTCATTTCCTTAATGGTGTTTGATCGTGAGGCAAAAAAGTTTATCGAAACAAATGCGGAGCAGTTACATGATGATTATGTGCAGGTGGGGATTTTTAAACTTAATATTTCAATCTTATTTATAATAAATATACCCGTGTTAGTTTTTTGTAGGTACCGTGTCCACCAACTAATAATGTTTTACGTGAAGGTTGTGGGTGTGAAATTGAGGTGGAAGGTGAAACATAAACACAAATCGGTGGTCCGCTTCCATCGGTGGCGGCAATAAGAATGGTGTTTTAAGGAAAGGATCGTTAAGAAAGAACCGTTGAGATCAACAATTAGTTAGCGAACAAGAAGCCTCATCACCACCTGTTATATCTTTCTATTTTGGTTCTTTTCATGGTTTTGGGTTTTTAATTTGGTTTTAGTTTTAATATTTGATTTTGGTTTTAATATTGATTTTGCTTCCTTCTGCAAAATAGTTCTAAGTAAACATATTGACAATGTGTATTTGTTATTCATTTATGCAGTGTAAAAAAGAATTGTCATATTATTTACGTTAGCCACATAAGATGGTTGGATTTTAATATATTTATAATATAATGCTACGTGGTTTTGTAATTATATTAGGTCTATGAACTAGGATGATATTCACATATATCATTTTTCTAATTAGGTTTCTACTATTTGATGCAAGGGTGAAAAGGAGAACTCCAACATAAATATAAATAATTTACGTATATGTAAATGTGAATGATTTACATAGGCGTAAATTGTCGATTTAATCCTAAACATATATATAAAATACCCTTTAACCCTACCACAACCCTTGATTTAGTATTAAAAATTCTAGATTTCCATTGAATGGTTTGGTTGGCATCAAGGGTAGTTTTATCATTTGTTACTCTGACATTTCTTTTTTGGGAATAAAGAAAAAATTTATGCGTTATTTTACAACCTATTAATTACTCTATCTCTTCTTTCTAAAAAATAATGTCACTTATTTTTCTTCAAAAAATCAACACCCACTTCAAAGAGCTAATTGTAAGAGTTATACTTAGAGGCTGATGCAAACAAAGAGATCTCAGCATGCATATGTGAAGTACATAGAAAATTACTTCGGAAGATTTGATATAACTCATGGAATTTCACCATGTATCAAATCTTCCAAAGCCAAAGATGAAGTCTTCAGAAGCTTCAAGACAAAGTCTTCTGAAGCCAAGAGACTGATTTCTTCCGAAGAAAGAGAAGACATGCTTTCTCTGACTCACTATTTACAAAAGCTGAACCATTTTTCGCTGCCATCTCTGAAGAGTCACCAACTTATATAAGTTGGTAAAAAGTCCATACTTTTGTCAACTGTAGATTAAGGTCTTAGATTCTGTAACTTTCTACTTTTGTACTTTTATCCTTTTTGTATTAGTTAAGGATGTGAGCTATGGCATGTCATAGTCACTAGTCAAAAGGCAATCTGCCTTTTGACTTTACATAGATCTTGTTGTCTAGTTTAGTGTTTCGACTGGCCTTCAAAGTATGGCTGGTTGTAGGATGTAGTATAAAGTATCTCAGGTACCAATGCTTAGGACAAAGCCTAGTAACAATTGTAAAACACTTGAGAGCAATATACGTCATTCTTGAAAACCAATTTCTTGTATATTGCTTGTGTTCTTATATTTGTTCTTTGTTTTATTTTCCGGTTCCCTATTTAATCTGTTAAGTGTTGTTTGTTCTCTCCAACCATGTAAAACTATTGCATTACCCCCTTTACCGGTTCTACAATTGGTATCAGAGCTTTTTAGGCTTTTGATTGTAAGATCTCACCATTTTAAATCTCTTTAGTTTCATAAAAACACTTACCAGCTCAAATGGCAGCTGTCACTAATGCTAATATGAAAATCGATACCATGACCAAATCTCCACTGATCACTTCTAATGACTTTTGATACTTAATGCCAAAGAATGGAAGGTTTCATCAAGTCTCAAGATAGTAGGATGTGGAGATCTGTTGTCTTAGGACCTCACATCCTAAACCACTATAGCTACTGCTGGTGGTGGGATGATTACAATGGAAGTGGCTGACTATTCTGAGGTAGATTGGAAGAAGATTGATATAGATCAGAAGGCCATGACCGTTCTATAAACTGCTCTTCCCAACTTTATCTATAGAGGCTTCAAGAAGTGCAAAATTGCAAAGCAGCTCTGGCATGCACTGAAGCTTATGTATAAGGGGTCTGATGAAGCTAAAGAAAACAAGAAGGACCTTATGGGGCAGTAGTTTGAGAACTTCACCTAAAAGACAGGTGAAACAATGACTCAATAATACTTCAGGTATGTTAAGATTGTAGATACTCTCACGCATGTTGGAGTTAAGCTTGAGAAGAGGGACATTGTGAGGAAGTTCTTGTTCTCTCTTCCCAGACAATGGACTAACTACTGTGTCACCATTAAGAGAACTAAAAACCTTTCCACCCTTACTCTCATAGAGTTGTATGGTATCTAGTGGCTACCATATGGAGATGAACATGCAAAATCCATCAAGCAGCTCTTCCAGCAATCAACAAAGTTTAGCCCTCCATGCGGTTGAAAAGGATAGTAGAGAACCATAACATCATCTTATCTGCCAACCTAACAACTCACAAAAGGGCCCTTTCATCACATTCCCCGAGACACCAAGGGAGAGCTACATCCAAGGAAGCCCAATCCAAGAGACAAGCTCATCTCAAGCCTTTGTGTCTGCTGATGAAATTTTTCACAAATTTCTATTCACTCTTGAGGACTTATATTATATCCATCCAGATGACCTGGAGTACATGGAGATAGTTCAGCAAACGGCTCTTCTCACTTATAGAGCCAAAACGTTCTATAAGAGAATCGGAAGAAAGTTTCCAAGTAATGTATCTAATGGAAAGTTTGGACTGGATAAAAGCAATATGAAGTGTTACAACTGTAACCAGATAGGACACTTTGCAAGAGAGTTCAAGGCACCAAGGACTAATAGTGGCCAAGCACAATCTAGACCAAGCTACACTCTTGCAGCTCCCAAATCTGAGATGCCAAACCAACCAAAACAACAAGCTTTATTGTTGTTGAAGATGGAGGCTTTGACTGGAGCTTTAAGGTAGAAGATGCTTCTCCCAAAAAAGAGTTGATGGATGACCATGAAGAAGCCAAGGTATTAGAACATCTCTATACACCTGAATGCATTGCTAAAGTAAACATGTATAGGTCCTATAACCTGAAAGTGAGATCTGACCTTGAGTCCTTAAACAATTTAAAAGCTGATTTCAAAATAGCAGAAAAAGTCTAAACTTAAAATAGAAGATTTATAGAAAACTATTTAAACTCTTAAGCATGAGCACACAAATTACAAGACTCAAATCAAAGATCTCATTACCAAGTTAACTAAATGCCAAGCTGAGTTTGTGATCAATAAAGCCAGAGCAGAAAAATGTGTTCTTGAAGAGGAAACCTTTAAGAACATCATATCTTCATCCATGCATGCAAAGATTTTTTATTAGAACAGACAGGGATTGGGTTTAAGTGATTTAGCTCCTCCACACACATTACTATCTGTAAGATCTCCAAGGTGTGAAACTAGTCAAGATGAGCTGCCCCTCCTAGACCCTATCAAAGAAAAGGATGAATATGAAGAGGAGATAGTGAAGGATGAATCTGTAGTGAGTAAGAAGGATCATCCTAAGATGGGTCACTATGCTTCTGAAGAGAAGATAGAACCAAGGATGACTAAGCCAACTAGGAAGAACTTGATCAAGGCAGCCAAAAGAAAATCAAAGAAAGCCTAAGAGATCAAGGCCACTTTCAACTCCAAGCAAAAACAAGTCTTTATCTCTGCTATATTTGAATTGATGAATACTAAAGACTCAACTATGGACTCTAGTACCAGGAGTCCTAGTTCATGTCCAAATTATCCTGGTCAAGAGAAGAAGGTTGATCAAATGTGTACCACTACTGCACAGCCTGAACCATCAAGTTCCAAAAGCAAGCCTCTCCCTAAGAAGCCTATTGTATCATCTATGAAGATGAAGAAGGAAGTAAAAAGATATCAAGCTTAGCCTTCTACTCAGAAGAAGACTCTCAGAAGTATGCCAATTGAATGCATCATGTATGGTCGTACCTCTCACTTTGCTAAGGATTGCATCTACAATCCCAAGAGTACCATCCATAAGACTAGGAAGAAAACTTTCGTAAAGAAGAAGAAGAAAATAGCTTCGGAAGGAAAATCTCTTCCTTTCGAAAGCACCAAAGTGAAGAAGATGATAGGCGGAAAACTACCTTCAGAAGAAAATTTGGTCTTGGAACAAAGGAATGCTTTCGAGAAACTGAAGACTGCTACAGTGGATGCAAAAGCTTTCGAAGGTTCAGTCTCCAAAACTTCCAAAGTCATCAAAACTTCTGAAATCCTGCAGGCCAAGTCTAATCTTCCAAAGATGATGTGGAAGATGAAGGAAGACCATATGACTGAAAGTTATTCATTAACAACATCAAATGATCCTTAGAGTTTGCATAAAGGATCAATAACTATTGAACTATCTTCAATTCACTTTGATGAACCCAAGACCAACAAGGCTTTGGTTTCCAAATATAACTAACCATCTCTTTCTGTGCAGGAACAACTAAGGACTAAGGGAAATGTATGGATAATTGATAGTGGTTGTTCCAGGCACATTACAAGCAATCGCTCTTTGCTTCAGAACTTTGAGAAAATCGATGGAGGGCCAGTTGCTTTTGGAGGAGAATCAGGTGGTTACATCACAAGAAGAGGCAGAGTCACAAATGGTAAACTCAGCATTGAGAAGGTAAACTATGTTAAGGAACTTGGGTACATCTCTCGAGTGTATCCTAATTTTGTGACCAGAGACATAATTTGTTCTTCACTAGAGCATGAGTGCAATGTTCTCAAGCCCATGGTAGTCATTCTTCAAGAGCATATCCTGCTCAGAGCCCCCCAGGAAAAGAAACATATACAAGATGGATTTGCAAGAAACCTCTCCATCAAGACAAGTTGAGGAGAAGTTTCTTGCTTTCTATCTAAAGCAAATAGTGATGAGTCTTTCCTCTGGTATAAAAGAATATGCCATGTAAACTTTAAGAACATGAATAAATTAATTAAAGATGATTTGGTAACTGGAATTCCAAAGAAAAAGTTTACAAGTGATGACCTTTGTGTTGCATGTTTGAAAGGAAAACAACCCAAAGTGTCTCGTAAGCCAAAGGAAAGGAACTCCATCACTACTCCCCTACACTGGTTACATATGGATCTATTTGGCTCCACTAGTGTAATGAGTTTAGGAAGGACTTCATATTGCCTTGTGATCATAGATGATTTCATAAGATACACTTGGGTCTTCTTCCTTAGAACTAAGGATAAGACCCCTATGATCTTGAAGAACTTCATTCTGAAAATTAATAATCAATATGATCACAAGCTCAAAATCATAAGATGTGATCAGGGAACTAAATTTAAGAGCCAAATCCTTGATACAATTTGTGATGAAAAAGGTATTACAAGACAATACAGTGCTCCTAGGACTCCTCAGAAAAATGGTGTTGTTAAGAGGAGAAACAGGACACTTATTGAGACTACAAGGACCATGCTCTCTGACTCTAAACTACCTATCACCTTTTTGGCAGAGGCTGTCAACACTGCCTGCTATGTGCAAAACAAAGTCTTAGTAGTCAAGACTCATGGTAAGACTCCTTATAAGCTGTGGCACAAAAGGAGACCTTTCATTGGTTTCCTCCAATCATTTAGATGTCCTTAAACCAACTTGAATTCCAAAGATCAGATAACCAAATTTGCTAAGAAATCAGATGATGGACACTTTATTGGATACTCTTCCCAAGCTAAGGCTTATAGAGTATACAATCTCAAAACTAAAGTAGTTGAGGAGTCAGCCAATGTGACCTTCAATGAGCTCACACCCGTGTGAAAGGTTCTGGTCCTGATTGGCTATTTGATCATGGTTTAGCTACCAATTGTTTTAACAAATCTTGTGAAGATGTTTCAGGATCTACAGGTAGCTTATCAACAGGAGATCTTGACCCAAGATTTGAGCTGAGAAGACCGAGTCAGAAAATTACTTTAGCTCTTATGGTAACAAACCCTTTAGATGGAAATCCTGTCAGCACAACAATGAGAAACTCTTCAGCTGAAACATCTGAGGTGCCTACCAATTCTAGCACAAAGGCACAGAACTCAAATAAAGGGGTTTCCAATGTAGGAGGAGATGGAGATGGTGAAAGTGATCAAGAATTTTATGATGCTGACAACCTCTCGACTGAAGACAACATCAATGATGTCACACACTCATTGTATCAAGTTTCTCTTGATAAGCGTGTTGATATGATGGGTGATACTCAATCACCAGATCTGAATTTCACCAATTTAGATCTGTCCAACCACCTTGCTGTGACTTCTCAACTGAGTATCCACAATTCATATCCCACCATAAACATCATTAGAAACGTTAAGACAGGGGTGACAAAAAGAGGACAAACCCATGACAAAAATGTTTGTCTTCACTCTTATTTCTTGTCCTAGATTGAGCTAACGAAGGTTGATAAGGCTCTGAAGGATGAAAGTTGGGTTCAAGCAATGCAGGTGGAGCTGCTTCAATTCAAAAGCAAAAGGGTGGGAACCTATGCCGTCTTCCTTATGGTAAGGAACTAATAGGTACCAAGTGAGTTTTCAGTAGTAAGAAGGATGATAGAGGACATGTCATCAAGAACAAGGCAAGATTAGTTGTTCAAGGGTACACTCAAGAAGAAGGGATTGACTACACAGATGTTTTTGCTCCTGTGGCAAGACTTGAAGCTGTTAAGATATTCCTTTCATTTGCTGCATCCAAGACTTCAAGGTCTACCAAATTGATGTCAAGTGTGCCTTTTTATATGGTGTGATAGATGAGGAAGTGTATGTCAAACAACCACCAGGCTTTGCAACCCAGATCATCTTGATTATGTCTGCAAGCCTAACAAAGCTCTTTATGGGTTGCATCAGGCTCCAAGGAAGTGGTATGAGACACTATCACAGTATCTCTAATAGCATGGGTACAAGAGGGGTACTATTGATGGAACACTCTTCATCAAAGGAACAGGAAATGACTTGATGCTGGTTCAAGTTTATATAGATGACATTATTTTTGGGTCAACTAATTTGAAGCTCTGCAAAGACTTTGAGAAGCTGATGAAGAATAGAATTGAATGAATGCCATGAGAGAACTCAATTTCTTTCTAGGAATTCAAGTGAAGCAGGTTGACAATGGAATCTTCATAAATCAGTCAAAGTATGTGAAAGACATACTTACCAGATTTCATATGATTAAGTGCAAGGTTGCTAAGACACCTATTACCAGAAACCACTCTCTAGGACCTGATCTTGAGGGGTAGTGTGTTGATGAACATCTCTACAAGGCTATGATTGGGTCTCTTATGTACCTCAAAGCTAACAGGCCTGATATCATGTTTGTCATATGCATATGTGCAAGATATCAAACCAACCCTAAGATGTCACACCTAGTTGCTGTCACGAGGATTCGTAGATATCTCAAAGGGGCTCCCAAACTGGGAATATGGTATCCAAAGAATTCTGACTTTAATCTATACGCCTATACAGATAGTGACTATGGTGGCTTTAACATTGTAGATGCTTCTTTAAAGATTAACATTTGTCTTTCTGTGTCTTTTACATTTTTGTCATAGTATAGGGACTTTTATGTAAATATGTTCCTTTGTTTTCTTGATTAGTATAAATAGCATAGATATGTATTGTGTAGGTAGGTTTTTAGCATTGAGAAGTATTATAACTGTTTGCTACACTTTGTATCTTCTATATGCTAATCAATGAAAACTCTATGAATTTTTGTTGATTTGCTTGTATTGAATTGAATACTTGTTTGTTTTAGATTGAATTGTGTTCATATATCATCACAGATCGATCCATTTTGAGCTCATCAAATGGTATCAGAGCTTTCGGTTCAGTGATTGAGGTTCTTCAACTGTCGAACTCTCAAAATCACTTGAATCTGTGATTGATAAACAATTCAGTCGTATAATTGTTGAATTCAGTTGTGTTTCATCATCAGGAATATTATTTGATTCACAATTAGCAGTACAATTCGTTCAAATCAGAGAATTTGAGCAAAAAGCTCTTCGAACCTGTTCTTCATTTGTCGAACCTGTTCTTGAATCAAAAGATCAATTTTGGTTGTTAATTGAAGAAATTGAAGTTGAAGGATTGATTATTGATCAATTTTCTACATAATTTGAGGATTTTAGATCAATTAATCAAGTTTTGAAGGAATTCAGAAAATTTAAGTTTGTATGAAACTGATGAATGCGGCGCATTATGTCAAAAACACTACTGAAAATTGCCTAAGTGTTAGGCGCATAACAACTGTTTAGGCGCTTTTCCACTGTTTGGGCGTTTTTCAGTTAGGCGTTTTTCTACTGTTGGGACACATTTCAACTATTGGGACAATTTGGAAGTTGAAGGAATCCAAGGAATTCCAGGCTTTTTACAACTGTTGAGGCGTTTTCGAACTATTTTTACCAACCAGGCGTCTGACAACTGTTCAGGCGTTTTGATACTGTTCAGACGCTTTTCAACTTGGGCGTTTTGGAATTTTTCTAAGGCAATCCCTTAGACTTTTCAAAGTCAAAGTCAAAGGAAGTACCTCAACTGTTTGGGCGTTTTTCCACTATTTGGACGCATCAGCTTCAACAGTTAGAAAATTTTTAAAATTTTTCAGAAACTTAAAAAAATCCAAAAATATTTTCAATTCATTGTTTTAATTCAAAACATTAAAAACAAAAAAAACAATTTTCTTTTAAAATCAAAAACTAAAAATGGTAAAATTAGAAGACTTAGAGAACAGAGTTCCCAAGCTGAAGAATAGAGCAGATTTCAAGAATTAGTCACTGAGATTAAAGCATCACTTGAATTCTATTGATACTGATCTATGGAAATCAATGAAAAAGGACCTCATATTCCTATAACTTCAGATGGTCCTGATAGAGGTTTTGTCTACACCAAAAAAATCGCAGGAACCATATCCTGAAGATGGATTACAGGGTGATGATCTTAGGAAAGTTAAAAATGATATAAAAGCTTATTCTTTGATGTGCAAAGGACTGCCACTTGAAGTCCTTACAAGGCTTGATGTTTATCAGACGGGATATACCATGTATAAGGCATTGAAAATAATATGTGAAGGTGGAAAGGAGATCCAGGATCTGAAAAAGCAAAAGTTAAAGAGACAATTAGAACTTTTTGAACATTTATCTGGTGAAACAATAAATCAGATGATGAACAGATTTGTTCAACTAACTACTGAGATGTCAACTGCAGGCATCAAGAATGATTAAAAAGATCTTAACTACAAGCTTCTCAATGCTCTTTCATCTTCATGGAAGCAAATAGTCACTCTGTTAAAGCATACTGAGAAATTCCCAGTGGATCTTGATCTCTTGATTGCTAAAATAGAATCTGTTGAAATTGATGAAAGTTCTAGAAACAATGACAGAGCAGCTTCGATGTCACAATATAAATATGTTGCTTCTCCAGAAAGTACTGTGGAGAATGCATTCATGGCTAAGAATGAAACTTCACCAGAAGATGAGGGTGATCTATTCGTTGGCACAGGGCTTTTCATTGATTCCACTTACACAAGTGCTCCTGCCTATACAACTCAGAATCAACCTCAATCTCCTCCTATGCCTAAAAGTTCTAAATCTCAAGCAGAGACTCCATCTGCTAACTCTGCTAAAACTAGCAAAGTTAACGATGTAATAAACATCCTATTACAGGATGAAGAGTCTAAAACTGCTTTTACTGCATTTATGGCAAGCTTTCAAGCTTATCAAGGTAGTCATCTAACTCAACTTGATTTTGTTTTGTAGGATTTGTTTGAAATGGATCCAGACGATGTTGAAGAAATGGATCTCAACTGGCAAATGGTTATGATAGCTTACAGGACTCAGAAACACTCGTATGTTAACAAAAACTACAAGCCGAGTGCAAACAAGTTTGTTGGATTTGGTAAATCCAAATCTAGGTGTTTCAACTATAACAGCTATAGTCACTTTTCTAGAGAGTGCAAAGCTCCAAGGAATAAAGGAGGAAATGGTCAATCAAGCTCAAGTAATCAAAGGTTTCAGCAATCTTCACAGAAGACATTTCAGAAACCTTATCAAAGTCTACCAATGCCAGAATTGAAAGATGATTCTAAATCATCAAAGGAGCCCAAGAAAGCTCTTGTTGTCAATATTAAAGATGGTTATGATTGGAGTGCATACGCTGAGCAATTTACTGCTGAATTAACCTCCAATTTATCTCTTGTTGCAGAAATACAAAAAGAAGATTGGTCTGAATTTAATGATCCAAAAGATGATGGAAACTCTGAGAACGAGGAAGAGGATTATGACTGGAGTGATAAGTCAGATCCCAAGGAAGATTCAGAGGAAGTTGCATTGATGGCAAAATCTGATCAACCAAAGGTTGAAAGCTCTAACTCTGAAACGTCTCCTCCTAAATATTCCGAAATTCCATCAGAAGTCAGAGAAAAATTATACACAAAGTCTTGCTTCGAGCACGTAGAATACTATAGAAATTATTCTTACAAGATTTGTGAAAAACTTAAGCAAGAAGAACTAATGCATACCAAACTTAAAAATGATCATAAAGTATCTGATGAAAAGATTATCTCTCTTCAAAATTCTTGGAACAAAACTCTAAGAGAACTTGAAATTGTATCAAAACAACTTGAAAAGATGACAAAAAATCTTGAACTGGAGAAGATAGCTCATGCAGCAACTCAAGTTAATCTCGCCAAAGTTAAAAGTTCTAAAACCATTATGGAAAAGCTGATAAATGAACGAAAAGATAAACAAAAGGCAGGATTGAGTTTCACTCATGAACCGATGCCAAAATCAATAACAAATACCTTACCAGAAAATCTTAACACTCATGATCACTCTCCAGAAAACAAGGTAAAATTAAAAGCTTTTCAAAACAAGACCAAGATGTCTGATGCTGAAGAAGAGAAAACAAATGTGGAAATTTTTGAAGAAAAAGATAATGAAAAGATAAAAAATGGTCATCCTGTTAAAGTAAAATCTTATGACCCGAAGCCTAAAAGAAAGAAAATTTTTGTTCCTAAAGAGTCAGTTTTGGAGGAAGTAAATATTATAACTAATAACCAAAACTCAGATTTTCAAAACAAAAATGATGAAGAAACATCAGAAGATTCAAATTCATTTGGTCTAAATAACCCAGAATTCATTAAATGGCAAAAAGACCAGAAAAAGAAAGAATGTGAAAAATAATCTTCAACTAAGGATGTTCAATCTAAACCAAAAACTGAATCTACTAAATCAAGGAACCAGAGAAGAAGAAGAAAGATAAATAAAGCTAAAAATGAACAAATAAAAATTCAAGAAAATCAGACTAAAGAAACAAATCAAGCAACAAAATTAAAGCCAATTAAATTTGTATCTGCTGGTTTGTTGAATGTGAACTCCATTCAAGATGTTAAAGAAAATCCTAAGAACAAATCAACCTCTGATCTGAAAACGGGTTCAGATTCTAAGACTTCCGCTGTAGCTAAAAGATTTGAATCTAAGGAAAACAAGAATGAAATTCATGTTTAAAAACAAAAACAAATTGTGCAAAAGAAAAGTGGTTTAAATCAAAAGCATAATTCTTCAAATCAAAAACAACAAATTAACGCTTTGACACCTAAAAGTAACCAAGTTTCTAATGTTGCGTCAACGTCAAAGGTTAATAAGCAATTATTCAAGACTACACAGAGGTATTGTAATATATGTGACATGTATAATCACAAAACGTCTGAATGTTTTTTTTAACAAATACTGTCACATTTGTGATATGAGAAATCACTCAACTTCAGAGTGTTATTTTAACAAATACTATACTTACTGTGATGAGCAAACTCACAACACTAAAGATTGTTACTTTAGAAAGAATTCATAGAGGAGAGGATTTGCCACCTCAACAGTAAGCAAAGGTTATGTTAATCTGCAATATAAAAGTAACCAAAATGTTGATTTTCAAAGATTAACACACCAACCCTTCTTAGGTTTGAACACTTTCAAAAGAAATAATTCAGTGAGACCTAAACAATACTTCAATGATAATTTCATTCCAAGGTCAGTGAGAATTAATAACAAAAGTTTTGAAAATAAAAGATTTTCAAACAACGGTCAGTCAAAAAGCATGAATTTTCCAAACAAGCATAATTTTATTACAAATAACAGAATTGGTAAATTCATAAAGAATAAACCTGATATCAACAAACTTCACTTTAAACAATTTACTATTGTTGACAAGTTTGGAAAACCCAAGACCATTTCGGCTTGGGTAGATAATTCAACTTAATTTTTTTTTGTTTTGCAGGTACGCCCGAGAAGACCAATCAATACTTGGTATGTGGATAGCGGATGTAGCCGGCATATGACAGGCAATCAGGCCTTATTACAAGATTATAAGTTAAAAGATGGAACGCATGTCGCCTTTGGTGGTGATGCAGGAGGAAAAATAACCGGAGAAGGAACAGTATCCAACGGGATTATAAGCTTTGATAAAGTTAACTTCTGTTCACAGTTGATCTTTAATTTGTTAAGCGTATCCCAAATTTGTGATAAATCCTACTCTGTACTTTTTGATGATTCTTTCTGTTATATCTTGCAACCAGAATTTCAGATAAGCAATGATTTCGTGGTTGTTAAAGCTGTCAGAGACCGAGACGTATACAAACTGGATATGTCTCAAGTGGACTCTTCTACAGAAACAACTTGTCTCTTTGCTAAAGCATCTAATGATGAAAGCCAGCTTTGGCATCGACATCTCGGACATTCCAACTTCAAGAATATGAACAAGCTTGTAGCGGGAAATAATGTTATTAGCCTTCCATCAAAGAAGTTTGCCACAACTGATTTATGCTCAGCATGTTTAAAGGGGAAACAACATAGAGCGTCTTATAAGTCCAAGCTGATAAACTCAAATTCCAAACCCCTTCAGTTGTTGCATATGGACCTTTTTGGACCACCCAACGTGAAGAGTATTGGAAGAAAATCTTACTGTTTAGTTATCATTGATGACTATACAAGATTTTCATGGGTTTTCTTTCTAAATGCTAAATCTGAAACAGCTGAATTAATAAAAGAATTTATCATAAAAGTAGAAAATCAACTTGAACAAAAAGTAAAAATAATTAGAAGTGATAATGGGACGGGAATTCAAAAATCTAACTCTTGACATGTTTTGTGCAGAGAAAGGAATAGCTCATCAGTTCGTGCTCCCATAACTCCTCAACAAAACGAAGTTGCTGAAAGGAAGAACCGAACATTGATTGAAGCAGCACTATTTATGTTAGCCGATGCTAAAATTCCGATCACATTCTGGGATGAAGCAATATCAACTGCATGTTTTGTTCAAAACCGTTCGTTAATTGTTAAAGACAAAATGAAAACTCCATAAGAGTTAATGTTTGGCAGGAAACCAAACATAGATTTTCTTAAATCTTTTGGTTGTCCGGTTATGATTCTGAATTCAAGTGATCATTTAGGAAAATTTGAATCAAAATCTGATGATGGATTTTTCATTAGATATTCATCTGTTTCAAAGGCCTATCGAGTTTATAACTCTAGGACTAATGTTATAGTTGAAACATTCAATGTTAAATTTCTTGAAAACTCTTTTCCATCAGTGTCAAATGGTCTTGCATGGTTATTTGATTTAGATTCATTGTCAAACTCTTTTCAATCCAACTTGTTTAATCAATCTTACTTGCTTGATTATACAGGAGAAAAGAAAATTCAAGGAGATCTCGGTTCATTCAGTGACAATTCGGATTCTAATGATGCAGATGATTCAAGCCCAGACTATCCCTTCTTTTCTTTTGTTAGAGATTCTATTTTTCAGTCTAATAATGATGATCAGTCTCATCAAGATAATGTTCATTCTGTTTCACAAAACCATGATGTGTCACATCCAATTCCTAATGATGGTACAAAAATTGTACAACCTGAGTCTGGAACATCATCTATCTCTGGTGATGTAGTTAATTCTAGTAATCTTGATTACTCTATCAACTCATCGACTCAAGTTCCTAATTTCAATCCATATTCTTCAAGCCTATTGCATCAGCTTTCCAACTTGAATCAATCCAATCTAGATGTTCATGTTTAAGGAGATGAGATTTCGACATCTCGTATTCACAAGAACCATCCAACATCTCAGATTATTGGTCCTTTGAGTGAGAGAACGACGAGAAGTAAATCAGAACAAGCAAACGTCTGCTTATACTCTTGCTTTCTTTCTCAAATTATTCCTAAAAACGTTTCCGAAGCGTTAAAGGACAATGGTTGGATCGAGGCTATGCAAGAAGAATTATTACAGTTCCGCAAACAAGAAGTGTGGAATCTGGTGGATTTACCTGAAGAAGAAAATTCTATAGGCATAAAATGGTTATTCAGAAAAAAAACTGATGATCAAGGAATTGTTATCCGAAATAAAGCGAGATTAGTTGCACAAAGATACACTCAAGAAGAAGGTATTGATTATGATGAAGTATTTGCTCAAGTTGCAAGACTTGAATCTATTCGTGTCTTCCTGGCTTATGCCTCATTCATGAAATTTAAAGTGTATCAAATGGACGTAAAGGTTGCTTTTTTGTATGGTTCTATCACCGATGATGTGTACTTGAAGCAACCTCCAGGTTTTGAAGATTCATAATATCCACATCATTTGTACAAGCTCAGCAAAGCTTTATATGGTCTACAACAAGCCCCTAGAATCTGGTATGAGACATTGTCACAGCACTTAATCCAACATGGATACACGCGAGGGAAAATCGATCCAACTTTATTTATTAGGAAGGATGCTGATGATCTCTTATGTTGATGATATCATATTTGGTTCTACAAGTCCAAAACTGTGCAATGAACTCGAAGAAATCATGAAATCTTGATTTCAGATAAGTTCTATGGGAGAGATAAATTTCTTTCTCAAATCCTTTGGTTACAAAACCAACTACTGGATTACGGGTTCAACTTTCTTAAAACACCTATTTACATTGATAACACAACTGCTATGTTCATTACAGCTAATCCTGTCCAACATTCTAAAACAAAACATATCGAAATTCGATATCATTTTCTCAGAGATAACACTGAAAAAGGTTTAATCATATTGATTCAATTTGCTACTAAAAAATAGTTGGCCGACCTTTTTACTAAAGCCTTCTTACCAGGACGGTTTGAGTATCTGGTAGAGTCAATTGGTCTTATTAACCACATGTAAAAATTGGTTTTAGAGTATTTCAGTTATTTGAGTCTAAATATGATCAGAACCCTCCCTTATATGAATAGGACACAGCCAGAGAACCTGTCAAAGTTAATTGCCTGATTTTATTTTTGTGTGTGCATGTTTTTTTAGAAAAACAAAAATCAAATACAAAAATAGAAAATTGAAAAACAAAAGATAAAAATATAAAACCAAAAATCACAAAAACAGTGTCTTTCCTTATTAATTATATAGGAATGAATTTGTTTTGCAATATGTGAGAAATGATAGTACATTAGTATGATCAGTTGCATACTTCGCTTACGATTACAGTCTGACGTGATCAGATATGATATGCAGGTAAGCTCATGCAATTATACTGAAAAAGTAAATTCTTATGATTAAACTAAATCACCCATGCATTCATGTATGCTATTTTAGCACTAATAAGTAGTGTTGATTTCTCAAATTGATTGCTTGTTAAGACATAATCTCACACCTGATGGTGATATTAATAACCATTGAGCTCTAATTATTCAATGCATCTAACACTTCTCTGTTATGAGTCATCATAGACCTGAAGTGATGAGATATGCTTTGTTGTAAGTGATAACAGACCTGGATATACTCCCTGATGTAACAAGATGCCAATGTGCATAAACACCAAATGAGATCTGGTTATAGTATATGTCAGGTTAACAAGTTGAGAATAGTGACTTCTTGCATATCTTTATGAGAATTAATCTCTCTAAGTCTAAGTGTGACTGCATAATGTCATATCTAATTGTACTTTAAACAATCCAAGAATTCAAAAAGTAAGTGTGCTGGGTACCTTGCCAAAAGCACTCATTTTCTGTCCTTAGATTTAGTGTCTCCTTTGCTGCAGAAATGCTGACCTGGAACACACTTGATTAGGATTTAATCACTGTCTGTGACTGTCCATCAATTTTTTTATTTTAATGTGCTGATCACTGCTAATATGATCACACTGCAGACATGATTCATTGTAAATATTAGGATTTTATTCTATCTTAATTTTGATTTTTGCATGTTTTCTGTGTGTAGGCAATTTAATAATGATTAGTGTGTTCTTCATGTGATAAAATTCAAGAAACTTCTAAGTTTTATCAAACTTAAAAGTTTAGGGGGGGTAAAAAGAGTTAAAACTGATTGTCAAATTTCAAGATGTGAAAAATCAAAATCTAATGTTTTGAATGGAAAGGATGATGCTACATATGTTCAAGCATGTGTGTGTAACAAAATGTAAAAAATGAACCTGAAAAATATTTTAAATGGAAAAGCTTCTTGCAAAAGTTAAATGAGATTTTTTGTTAAAAATTAGAGACTAAAATGACGGAAAATTATTTTGAAAAAAAAAATAAAACAAAAATAAAAAGTTTAAAAATAAAAATTAAAAATTTCAAAATAAAAATAAAAATTTAAAAGTCAAAAGTTCAAAATTGAGGGTTTATTTTGAAAATTTTTGGGTGAAAGTCAAATTTGACCAATTAAAGTCAAAAAATTGATTAACTGTTTTAATATTAGTATGTGAACAGTGCTAATATGTCTAAACAGTATACAGGTGGAAGATCTGAAAAATTACAAGTGTTGGGATACATGGAAGTCATCTCATGCGCCTAAACAGCGTTCATAAGTCTAGGATTAGGAGCATGATGATTTTTCAAGATTTGTACAAGTGTTGGACGTTTCAGACAACCTCATGAGTCTAAACAGTTGTCATGAGTCTGAGAATGTGGTTAAGTGTTGGGCGTTTTATCTTTCCCATACGTCTAAACAGTTCCTATGCTTCCAAGTGTAAACAACAAATGTTAATTATTGGGCGTTTCAGCTAGACACATGCGCCTAAATAGTGCAAAAGCATCTACACATAGCTTATGCGTCTGAACAGTGCTCATGCGCCTAAGCCCATGAGCACAAACAGTGCTCATGCGCCTAAATACTTAGTGTGAAATTCTTTATCATGTGCACAAACAGTGTTCATGCGCCTGACCTCATGCACATAAACAGTGATCATGCGCCTAAGATTTTTCACTTGGTATATAAACAACACTTTGTGTTTTCAGATTTCATTCTTAAAAAAAAACCCTGAACTCTCAAAACCTAGTCACTTGATATACCACTGATTCACTTCGATTGATTTTTGATCTTGTTTTGCATTCGATAGTGATATTATCAGAGTTTAAATGTAAGTTGATGATTAAAATCATAGAAATTTCAGTTTAACAGGTTAAATTAAGTTGGGCGTTTTGATCCTATTCAGGCGTTCGAAACCCTAACTTGTGTAAATCTGTAAAATGTCGAATTGAAATGATAATCTAAACTGAAATTGAAGTTAGAATGATCAGAATGTTGCATTCAAAATGAATCTTCATCTACCGAGGATGAAGATGAACAGTCATTCAACAGTTTTTAATAAAAAAAAAATTTCAACAAAAATTCATATTGAAAATAGGTTTTTTAAATCAAAATTTGAAATCTAAAATGTGTTAAATAATCAAAGAAATCAATTTGTTTGAAATATTTGAATCTCAGCAGAATGAATTTTTAAAAATATTGGTTTTAATTGTTAAAACTTCAAATTTTAAATGTCTTGTGTTTAATTTTGCAGATGGTTGATTTAAAGTTTGAGCCGAAACACAACGTTGCTGCACTATTAAACGAGGATATTCAAAATGCTGTAGGATACGAAGATATGATCAGATTTTTATTACGGACGAAGTACGTATATGCCATGTGCTACCAACCAGTTATCTATGCACATCTGATTAAGAAGTTTTGGAGCACGGCATATGTTGATGTTGATGATACTGGAGCTAAAGTGGTCCGAGGCTTTATAACGAATTTTAGAATGACTGAAGTCTCTGAAGACTCAATTAGACAAGCCTTGAGGTTAGGACCTAATGATCCAGAAGATTTATCCGAGCTAACGTTTGATGAATGTAGACAAACATCCATGGAAATGGGACATCCTGACCATTTTCCTAAGAAACAATTTTTTCGTGCTCGTGTGTATAACCATTGGAAGCTTATATGCTACATTTTCCAACATTGCATGTCAAAACGAAGCGCGGGATGGAATTCTTTCCCTATTGACATTGCATCACCCATTGTAGCACTGACTATTAATAGACGATTTAACATGTCTAAGTGGATTCTAAATGGTTTTATCTTTAATCTTGAAAAGGGAATTAGGAAAAAGTATCTCATGTATCCTAGATTTCTTCAGATGATCACAAATGAAGAGTATCCAGACATACGTGTGTATGGTATGAGTGGTGAAACTATGATGCTAGAGCATATGTCTAATGTATCTTATAAGAGATTGGCAATGGTTACCGGAGCTCAGAATGTTCCATTATTTGATTATATTCTTAATGTTTCTAATGATGAAGTGGATATCACTATTGATCATTATCATTTAACTAAGGACGAGCCTATTGACCCAGCTGATTTGATTAAAGAAATACCAGCTGAAGAGGATGAAGAAGATGATGATGATAATGAAAACATTGATGATGTAGATGATGATAGCTCTAGTTCATCTGATGAT
Source organism: Flaveria sonorensis (assembly GCA_025506505.1). NCBI lineage: Eukaryota > Viridiplantae > Streptophyta > Magnoliopsida > Asterales > Asteraceae > Flaveria > Flaveria sonorensis. The sequence goes on from CM046429.1 coordinate 23,145,223, forward strand.
GACCATAATGATGATGGTGGTCAATTTGATGATGTTATGGAACTTATTCCTGAGAATGTTGAAGAATCTGAGCATGTTGCTGAAGAAGCTCATGAAGAAGAGCATGATGTTACAGAAGAAGTAAATTCAGCTACTGAAGAAGTGAATGAAGAAATGGATGAATATGTTCAAGATACAAATCAAGTTACTGAAGAGATTCATGATGAGGATACTGAAGAAATTAATCAAGGTGAAGAACAATCTATTGAAGAAATTACAAGTATGATTGAAGAAATGGTAGAGCATAATGATCAGTTTGTATTAACTGAAGAAGAAAATTTACAAAAGAAGATTGATGAATTGAATGAAGAAAAGTTGAATCAATTAAAGATAATTGAAGAGTTGAAAGTTGTCAATGAAAGTTTGATTGAAGAAATGAAAAAGAAAGATAAGGTAATTAATGAGTTGAGAAAAAGTCAAGATGATAATATGAAGACTTTTGAGGTAATGATGACAGATTTTAATTCAATGGAAGAAAGATTAAAGAAAGTAAATGAAGAAAATGAAGCATTGAAAGAAGAATTAGAAAAGTTGAAAGAAAAACAAAAGTCTCCATCTCCTGAAGTGATGATTATTTCTGAAGTTACTCCTATTAATGTTGATAAGATACCTGTTTTAGATAAAGGAAAGAGGAAATTAGATGATATTGATGTTTCAGTTCTACCTGAATCATCATTCAAAGTTCAAAAAGTGATTGATGAATATGCAAGTATAGATGAAGAAGATTCGGATATACAAGAAACCATTGGAGCTCTAGATGATATAGAGTCTGAGATGGATGATAATTGGTACAATGAATTGCTGGATGATGAAGATATCCAAGATGCTAATGTAGATGAACATTATTCTACAATTGACATAAGTCATGATGATGTACCTGTTGATGTTGAAGAAAATCACAATTATTTGGTGAAGATGAAATACAATCGGGTGTTTTTTGAGGGTTTGACTCTTTCTTAAATTCATGAAGAATATGAAAAATGTGTTACAGTTGAATCCGTTGCTCCTATTGATCCAAACAAAATTATAGTTGAACATGGAGAATGGAACCCATTACAAGAAAGCATTAACATTGAAGAACTATCTACATCTGAGTTGCATCATCCTTACCCTGATGATATGAGCATTACTGCACTCAGAATGTGGTTACAGTCGCGTAATTATCCACGAAAGAAATTGAACATATTGCAAGGTGAATCATTAAGGAACTTAGTAAGAAGTTTCCAAGAAACTGAAAGACAAACAAACAAGATGATAGTGCTTGATATGGATAATCCTTAATACTTGGAGATAACAAAGAGGATGAGGATGTTGAAGCCTCAAGAGATCAAAGCAATGGAGAAGAAAAGCTCTGCTTACGAGAGAAGAAGAGAACTGATGAAGATGTTTCCAGAAACAGAAAGACAAGGATATCAAGTATCAATGGAACAGAAGCAATTGTGGAACAAAGCACGATCCGCTGGTGACCTTGTGCATAATGTATTACAGAAAGGACAATCTATTTTAGATTTGTTGAATGCTATGATTATTCCTGATACCACTAAGGAGGTCAAGATCATAGCTTAGAAGTATGATGAAGTATTTGATGCATTCTTGATCAAAAGAGTCAATGCAATTTGTGATGTTTATCATTTCTTTCAAGTATTATTAAGCTGCCAGTTCAAGACTTGAAAGAATTAGACAAATTGCCTTTGATCAACCATTCAAAAGCTAAACGTGGAGAATTATTTGTTGAGTTACTTCACAGAGGGATAAACAGAATGAGATTATTCTTACAAATAAGGTGAGATCAAGAAGATAAGCAGTATTTTCAATCATTAAAGAAGAAGAGAAAAGGAGTTGAAAAAGATATTGGTGAAGAAAAGTTTTTGGATGCTTTCAGTGATGAGTATTTTGAGAAAGTCACAAATCCTGGATTGAAAGTGATAGATAGATCTTAACAATCAAAACCGATTCTAAGATGGTTTTATAATTCTGAACGTATGAATTGAAGTTGGTCAGAAATGCGGATGATTGGGATAAAGATATGATTACATTGTTTGGTGTGTTTGAACTTAAACTACTCCATCCTAGTTACATTTCTTTCTTATCAATTCAAAAGTTTGAGAAAGTGAGTCCAGACACTGCTGAGAATGACAAAAAGTATTTTATGTCTATAATTAAGGTGATGAATGCAGCAATGGAGAGGATATCTTTGAGGAAAGCATTAGCATACGCTAATATTGTGAAGAAAGATATCAAAGACATTGAGTTCATGAGAAATTCTAGTAAAGGTGTTTTGGAGATACATTGTAAAGATAGTTCTAATCCAATCGAATGCTATGCAAATGTGGATATAGCAGGGATGTCAAAGCAAACATTGGAATTAATGAACTCCATGGAAATCAAAACAAATGAAGCTAAGCCTGAACAAGGGATTTTAGCAGGAAAATTCAAGCCAGCTATTGCCAAAGCTCTAAGGGAACAAGAGCTATATAAGGAAAAGCCTGTTTTCAAGATAAAAGAAGAACCAGAAGACTTCTTTGCCTTGTGAAGACTGAAGATCAAAGCTAGAGATAAAGAAGAAGACTGAAGTTTAAAGAATGAAGATCTAAGAAGATTGAAGACAAAGTCTGAAGAAAGAAGATTAAAGATTGAAGACAAAGATTGAAGAAAGAGATTTGAAGACTGAAGATTTTGAAGACCGAAGACATGTAAATCTTAGGGGGAGTATTATAGATGCTTCTTTAAAGATTAACATTTGTCTTTGTGTGTCTTTTACATTTTTGTCATAGTATAGGCACTTTTATGTAAATATGTTCCTTTGTTTTCTTGATTAGTATAAATAGCATAGATATGTATTGTGTAGGTATTTTAGCATTAAGATGTATTGTAACTGTTTCCTACACTTTGTATTCTTCTATATGCTAATCAATGAAAACTCTATGAATTTTTGTTGATTTGCTTGTATTGAATTGAATACTTGTGTGTTTTAGATTGAATTGTGTTCATATATCATCACAGATCGATCCATTTTGAGCACATCAAATGGTATCAGGGGGATGTCAGTTCCTTGGTGGAAGAATAGTCTCATGGCAATGCAAGAAATAATCCTATGTTTTAGCATCAACTACTGAAGCTGAATATGTTACTACTGCAAGCTGCTGTGCTCAAGTGCTTTGGATACAGAATCAGATGCTGGACTACATATTCAATTTCAAAGAGATTCCCATTCAAATAGACAACAACAGTGCTATCTTTATTATAGAGAATCCTGTGCAACACTCAAAGACAAAGCACATCAACATCAGGTATCATTTGATTAGAGAAAATTTTGAAAAGGGATTGATAAAACTAGTCAAAGTTAACACAAATGAACAATATGCCAATCTGTTCACAAAAGCTTTTGATGAACAGAGATTTAAGTATCTTGTATTAGTTATTGGGATGATTAACTTTGAGTAGATTTTCTTAAATTAATTTTAAGATTATATTTTCAACTATGCGTGTCTTAAGTTGTCTAGATCATCACTCATATAAGGCCTGTTTACCCTGGAAGAAAATATTTCTAACTGATATTCCTTAGAATATTAAGAATTATAGATATACTTTCTTTTGGAAGACATTAAGTTGACTTTGAAAGAAAATTATGTCTTTAAAACTAATAACTACTTTCTAAGGAATTTACCTTCAGAAGAAATTCTGATATATCTTCCGAAGCTTAAATATGCTTCTAAGTACTTTATATATTTTGAAGGACAATTTTCTTCCGAAAGAAATTAAGTCTCGAAAGCTTTATTCATTATTTGAATAAAACTTCTGAAGTTTAATATCTTTTGAAACTAAATATCTCTCGGGATGTAAAATTACTCTAGGTATTTTTCTTCCAAAGCAAAATTGTTTTCAAGTTAAGGAATATCTTCCGAAGTCAATTTGGCTTCAGAAGTTTTCTCAAAACTTTCGAAGACAAATTATCTTTGGAAGATTTTCGAATTCCAAGATAACTACCTTTCTGAGCATTTTTTTAGAGGTGAGACCGACATCTAGATTAAAAAGTTTATCCTTTTGCATTAACTTTGTCTTAATCCTACCATATAAATATTCTTACAACGATTCCCCCTCTTTCTTCTTCCTCTTTATTTGCAAAAGTTCTAACCCTAAATTAACCCTTAAACCCTCTTTGTTCTTCATATTCTTTATCACAAAGCTTTCTCAAATGGCCGACCCTGAACCCCGTAACCAACCAGATTTTTCCATGTACCTTCACAGGCAACATAATCAAGTTGCACTGTTGTTATCTGAGAAAAATCCAGGTTTCTCAGATGTTTGTTGTTTCCCTGCATAATCGAACTAGCTCACCATACTCATAATAGACCCTCCTCTATGTAAAGAACAACTCCTTGAGTTCTGGAGGACCTGTCAAGAGGTGATCTTGGACGGTGAGAAAGCATTGTCTGCCTTAGTAAAGTGGAGGACAGTTTTCATCACCTCAGCCATAGTCAACACTCATCTAAAGCTTGATGATGAAGAAGGCGAGCTTTCCTTTCCCAAATCTATTGTAAATGAGTCATTTAGGCAGATGGGTTATGAAGGGGACTACATAGTCAAAACCTTCAAAAAGAGTAAGGTCTCCTACCAATGGAGGTACATCCTTCACATTATTATGCACTTTTTATCTTACAAACATGTAGGATAGGACAAGATTCCTAACTGCTTATCCTACAGAGTCCATGGAATGGTTCAAGGGGTCAAGTTCAAGTACTTCCAGTTTGTCTACACAAACTTGTTTGCAAACTTGGACTCCTTAGAGTACTACATGTTCCCTAGATATGTTCAACACATTCTTAATTGTAAACTGGACTCAGAGTTAAGGGGAACAGATGCTACTCTTAAATTGGGACATATGAAGCCCGACATCTTTAAAATCATGAAAAAGACCACTGTTGGCTTCTCAGGGGTAGAACAGTCCTAGTCCTAAAAATGTTAGAGCTCATTGCTCAAGATGAAAACTTGACAACACAGTCAATGTTGAACCCACACCTTCTATATCTGCACCACCCACACAGTGACAAATAACCATCACCTACTCAGGAAAATCCAAACAAACCCTTGCTCAGTCTACTTAGATTGAGTAGTTCCCCATACAATCACCCATGCAGGAGGAAGTGGAACCAAGAGCTCCCACTTCCCATACCACTCTCTTTACTTCATTGATTAGTGCTGAGGTTCCTTATGCTAAGCCTGATGACCTTATTGCCCAAGCCTTAAGTCTTTACTTTTATTCTCAAAACTAAAGTGATCAGCCTTTAGGGGAAAGCTACCATCCCCAGCCATTAGACTTAAATCAACCTATCTTGGACCTCCAATTCTATGATGATAAAGATATGGGGGTTTTAGTGAGTACTATAAGTCTCTCTTCTCCTTCCCTACTCAAGGAGAGATGAGTGCTCCTAAACCACCCATGTCTAGTCTACATCATGTACCCCTAACTGAGGTGGACTTCCCTGAACATGTTTAGGAAGTTCAAATGGAAGAGGCTCTCACTTTTGCAAGTGATTACATCATTAAGACCTCAACCATAGCAACCCAGCCCATTGACACTTCTTTTGAAGCTATCATGGAGCAGGTGTAATCCAGCAGCCAAGAACCCAAGTTGGTGGTAAGAAAGAAGACTTTGGTCATATTCTCTCATCCCTCCAAGCTGGTGCTAAGTCACCTGGAATCTCAGGTGGCTACCTTGCAAAGACAGGTCATTGATCAGGAACTTGAGATCATCGATCTCAAGGACACGTTAGTTGGGAGACCTGTCAAGCAAACACAACTAGGTCCATAAGAACTTGTGGATATGGTGGACCTAACCCTTAGCTCCCCAATGTAAGAGGGTAATGCTACTAGAAATGGGGAGAAAGTCCTACATTCAATCATAAAATTTGAGAGTTTTGCCCAGAGTATGGACATAGAGGCCTCACTATCCTCACTTGTAGTTATCCATACACAACAACCTCCTCAGGCCCATATTGATATGGATACCCTAATTCAAAGCCTATTTGAGGAGGACATACCAAGGGCTATGTCTACCACATCCTACCCTGAAAACCCAATAGTAGGATGGAGGTATGATGCTGATAGAAAAGCCCTAATACTCTCTAGATCTTAAGGGCAAAAAAAAAGTCTTCAATTTTCATACCCTGGGATACTATGAGTGCTTTTCTCTGGTTGACCTGCCACTTGTCAACCCAAATCAAACCAGGCAAGCAAAAAGGTTAGCTGAGAGAATTCAGGAGACGGTGCTTGAAGAGTTCAAGAAGAGATCCAAACTATATAGACAGATGCTAGCAGGCAAAACTATTGGTCAACTGGATACTGAGGTAGACCTTAATATTAGCTTCAAAGGGGAAACCTTAGTTAAAAGGTTCGGTAGTTAAACCTATGAACCTTGAAACAGGAACTTCTTCAGCATTAAGTACCCTCAGTGAGGCACCAGCTGATGAAGGTGTCTCGTAGCTTCTCTCTCGCCAAAGCTTAGGTGCTGCACCATATGACGAAGGCCAAAGCTCTCTCCACCCTAAGTCACTCAGGCCAGATAAAGAGAAAAGGATTATGACCTCTGAGGAGATTAAGGAGGAGAAAAGAGAGAGAAAGAGGAAGGCAAGGGGAGATAGTTCAAGTGAGACCCTTAGTTTAATGCAAGTAGTGATCAGGGTTGTCCCCAGGCCAAACACTCAAGAGGATGACTTAAAGGCAACTAGATTGAACTACTTGGGGTCTAGGAGCAACAACATGGATGAAATCATCTCTTTCTCTTGGATGAACTTAATAAACTGGCTGACATTGAAGTGTCAAAAGAGAGGAAGAAAGCTGAGGCTGCAGAGTTGCTCCTCAAAATCAAAGAAGAAATAAGAATAAGAAAAAGAATATATAAAGCTCCTACCATCTCTCCAGTTCAATAAAGTCCTAAGGCAGAGGCTGTGGTAGTTGAACAACATACTCAGGTAGGTAGGGAACGGGACAAGCAAAACATGATAACCTAGCTGAGTGTCACAGGCCTCTATCAGGCAGCAGACCTACTTCCTTTGTTCTATGAGTACATAGAATTAAAGTACCTCAAGCAGCTTGAGCAAGAAGTGTTGATAGAACAAAAAGATGCTAAGAAGAAAATGTAGGAAGAGGATTTAAAGTCAAGAGCCACCATCCGAGCTAATCAGAAGAAGTATTCTGACAGACTAAAGATGGTGATCTTTTTGAAGTTGTATGGGTTCTCCAGAAGGAGACTGGGTCTAATGTCTTTATCCACTATGAATGAGCATATTAGAGTGATCAAGCATAAGATAAAGAATGGTGAGCTAGTTGACTTGCATTCTCCACCATGTCAGGCTGCACCTAAAGCTGTGGTCAAGGGTGAATCACAAGAGACAACTCAACCTGGACCTCATACTGCATCTCAGCAAGGTTCATCTTCTGCCCCACAATAGGGTCCTGATCCTTCTCCTTCTGAAGCTATGAAGGAAAAGAACCCAACTGAAGGACAAAAAAGGAACATCTGGTACTCAAGACCAGCCTTCTCAGTTAAAGTATAGAAAGAGGAAGAGGATGGCCATCAGAAGGGACAAGAAGAAGAAAAAGAAGTCTAAGGCATCCACCTATGCACCTCAAGATGGGTCAGAACATACTGAGGGTGATCAAGAAGAGGATGCTCAACAAACACCACTTACTGTAAAACCTCTTGCTGTTGAGAGACCCATCCTGTCTTGAGCATTTGTTACTAACCCAGATAGATGGTATGTCACTAGAGATCAAGGGGTTCGGGATGTGTAATTCTGGCAAAACATACTTGATCTTCCTCTACATGATATCTATGACATGAGAAGGTACTTTGAAAGTCAGAGGAATCCTCACCAACAGATGATAATGGGAATGGTTTTGATTCTGATGAGGACTGTTAACAGATTAAGATCAAGACTCAAAGTTATCCTTCAGTTTTAGTAGCATTAGCCTAAGGGAAGTTTGTAAGAGTTATACTTAGAGGCTGATGCAATCAAAGAGCTCTTAGCATTCACATGTGAAGTACATAGAAAGTTACTTTAGAAGATTTGATATAACTCAAGGAATTTCACTAAGTATCAAATCTTCCAAAGCCAAAAGACCAAATCTTCTGATGCCGAAGTTGAAGTCTTCCGAAGCTTCAAGACAAAGTCTTTTGAAACCAAGAGACTGATTTCTTCAGAAGACAGAGAAGAGATGCTTTCTCTAACTCACTTTTGACAAAAGCTAAACCACTTTTGGCTGCCAATTCTGAAGACTCATCAACTTATATAAGTTGGTGAAAAGTCCATACTTTTGTCAACTGTAGATTAAGATTTTAGAGTCTGTAACTTTCTATTTTTGTACTTTTATCCTTTTTTTATTAGATAAGGATGTGAGCTATGGCATTTCATAGTCACTAGTCAAAAGGCAATCTGCCTTTTGTCTTTACATTGATCTTATTGTCTTGATTAGTGTTTCTATCACACCCAACCTTAACGGCGGAAACGTCAAGATGTAAGGGTTAAGATTGTTCATGCCACACAACGCTAATTTAAAATGACAATATTATTAAATATCAATATTCATGACATATATTTAAGAAATAAAACATGTTCAAACGTCCAACAATACATAAGATTCCAAAGTCACAAAATGATAAATAGCTTTTATTTTAGTCTAGGTCCAATCCTAGATGTAAGTAAGTCTTCAAAACATGCTAAGCAATATCATTTCCTGAAACATGTTAAAAATAAAAGGTCAACATAATGTTGGTGAGTTTTCCATAGTTTTCATACATAAATATATATAAAAGATGGCAATTCATGTCATGGGTTATTGAATAAAGTAACTAGGGATGGATGAACAAATGTAACAATCAAACCTTGACAGATTACAAGATTACAATATTACAAGATTAAACAATTAGCTAAGTGTACTTGGTTTAACACCAAGTAGGCTTGTCAGGCCCATAGATCTATGACGTCGCCAGGCTAGCAATAGTTAATGATTGTACATATTATAGTCATCACATGGTAATTACAAGAGTTCAACTAACCACGACAAATAAGAAGAATTGCCCAATTGTTTACAAGATTCAAACGAGTTTACAAGTGCATTTTCATAAGGTTAACATGTTTCACCCCAAAGTGTGAAAATATAAAAAAAAGGGTATGGAAAAACTCACTTGGATAATAAAGATGTGCAAATAAAAGAGTCTTGTCACTAATGCCGAGGATTTTGTAACGTTCAACCTAGATGAACATCGTTTTAAGTTAATCACAATTATTATGAGGTTAACGGTATTCGGGGATTCGCGGTTTAGCTTTGTGATATTGAGTGACAAATGCAACGATATTACTTGTAAATTATTTAACCCTGATTTTAAATTATAAGATAGGTACCATTTATAATTGATTTAATATTTATATGTTTAAATAAGAATTTTGTGAGTAAAAATATATATAAAAGTTAAACTTTCTTTTTCAAAGGATTATTATTTACTATTTGATAAGAAAATAAAAATGATTAAAATTATGTTAATTACAATAAGTATACATTTTAATTATGTACATATATTTATTTTCATAAATATAATTACATTTATAACTATATTTTTATGACAATAAAGAATTTACTAAATCGAAATTATTAAATAAGATTTATTACAAATCTTGAAATTAATGATAAATGGTATTTTATAACAAATTTTTAAAATGTAAAGGAAATAAAATGTCCTAAGAAAATATTAAAAAAGAATGATATTATATATATATATATATATATATATATATATATATATATATATATATATATATATATATATTTAAAGATAACTTTTTAAATGGCGATTTATAATTTTTAGGTATTTTTCAGAATTTTTTTAATTTTCTTAAAACTCTTTTAAAAAAATATGGCAGGTGCCCGGGGTCGAACGAGGGACCTCCTGCCCATTCTGTGGGTGTTAAACCGGTTGGGCTAAGCCTAGTTTTATGGTAAAACCAGAAAATAAAATTTAAAAACTCTTTTTAGCAAAATCCCTAAATTGGGTTCATGAACCCTAATTATCAATTCGATCAAATTGGACATGAATCCGTTGTTTAAACTCAAATTAATCATGGGGCTTTTATTCCTCATCTTACCTGTTTTGATGTTGAATTCGTCTATTAATGTTCGGACAGAGCTGCGACTATGTTCTTGAATCAAATGTTTGTTGTGTGTCTGTTTTGGTGAAATTGAGGGCACAGACAGTGAAAATAATATGTAGAGAGCATTTGCCGTCTAATTTATATGTTCAATTCGACCGTTTGAACATCCAACGAGTTCAATTTGTTCTTGGTTATTTCAGGTTGAAGTTAAATGCGATTAAGTCAGTTACAGGTGAAATTGATGTCACCGATAACTTCGAAATGATTAGGGGAACATTTATAGCCATTTAATTGAATTGTTATTATGATTTAGGTGTGAAACAGCCATGTAATCCGATGATGTTCGGTTTCGAGTTTGATCACTTCCAAAACCCCATTTAAAATTCGATAAAAGATCATTCACGAGTTCGAAACTGATGTTCAGGTGTAAGAGATGGTTTAATTTGATTGAAACTGATGAATTTCGAGGATTTTGGGGGTGGCCGGAGCCGACCGGAGATGTGGCCGGAGTTGGCCGGGAAATCGGGGGCCGATTGGGGGGGGGGGTTTGGGTTTAAATTAAATTTCACTTTGGTCCCCAGCAGTTTATGTTTTAACATTTTAATTCCAAAGTTAAGTTGTGGTTAAAATAATTTACAATTTAGTCCCTGTGGTTCCAAAATAAAATTTACAAGTTTTAAAAATATATTATCTTAAATTGTTTTTATTAATGATTATTAATATTATTAGTATTTTATTTTATCATTTTATTTTTATTATTATTATTATTATTATCATTATTAATTATTCAATTATTTAATTATAAATAATTCCAAAAATTTACAAATAAGACCTCGCACTTGCATTAATAACAAAACAAGCCCTTACAAGAGATAACGACGTTAAATCAAACATTAAATAAAAAAACGAGAGGTTACAGTCTCCCCAACTTTAAGGAATTTCGTCCCGAAATTAAAGACAAGGCTAAACAAAAAGAAAGGGATATTCTTCTTCATGTGATCCTCGCATTCCCAGGTGAACTCAACTCCACGTTTGTTCTCCCAACGAATTTTGACGAACGGTGTGGTAGATGTTCGGGTCTTCTTTAGCGTTAGGTCCATAACCTCGACAGGTTTCTCAACGAAATACGATAACTCGTCAATTTGAATTTCCTTCAAAGGAACGTGCAAATTTTTATCATTGACAAGATAAAATTTTATTTTAGTTTTTTATTTTTTATTTTTTTAATTTTTTTAATTTTTTTTATGAGATTTAACACATGAAACGTTGGATAAACAATGCTGAGTTCTTAGAGCAGTTTAAGCTTATAAGCCACCTTCTCAATACACTCAAGCATTTTGAATGAACTTACAAAATGAGATGGCATCTTAGTGGAAAGACCGGTAATTGTATGAAAGTTTGATCAACGAAAGTTGAGAATCCTAAGAGCTACTTAAATAAATTGACACAAGCTCAATGCATATCTTGAAAGATTGTATCGTTCTTTCCGCTTCGGTCAGCGAATGATGAATTGTACTAAGATTGTCTTGTGTTTTCGATGACAATTTAAAGGTTTGGCTAGAACGAAAGTTAAGTATACCATCACGATTGAAGATTTTTGGGACACACCACGGTGGCTGACTATTTTGTTGACGTAGATACGAGTCAATTTCTTGACTCGATATTCATTAGGAATCGATACGAATTACACCGGTTTAGTCATTCGATCAATGATGAATCAGGTGTTATTATGATGTCTAGAAATAAGAGACATATTGGTGATGAACTTCATCAATAAATGTTTCTTTTCATACAGACTTCAAGTTAAACAAACGACTCAAAGGAATGCTGATGTTTGGCTTTGACTTTTGAGCAGATGAGGTACTTGGACATATACCAAGCTATGCCCTCTTTTCCTTTATGCCAAACCATGAACACTAATCGCGAAAATCCATGAATCTTTTTATTCGCAGCAAGATGAATAACGAGTCTTGTAAGTCGCAATCAAGATAGAGATTTAAAGATTTTTCAAGGTTAAGAATTCAAAGACGATCCAAGAAATGACGCAAACAATAGGAATTGCATTTTTAGTTATAATGCAAGGATCAACGAAGATGTCGTTCATAACCGGATTAAAATTTGAATAATTCAGGATATCGTTGATAAAGACAATCACACGTGGTTCATCAAACCCATGAACACAGCCGAAACGTTGGCATGACAAGAAAGGCATAAACATAAATTTATAATGATTATATCTTGTACGAAAGAGTGTTATGATCGCGCAATTAAGTTTTGATGATAATCCGAATGAAGATCGATAAGTAATAAATAAAAGGTTTCATAAAGCTAGACCAAATGACAGATTGAAGCATAAAGGCATGAGAAAATTTTGATTAGGATTTAAATGTTCCAGCCTAGGAACTAAGATTAACCTAAGGTGGTCAGGACCTCTTTTGAGTTCAGGAATCATGCTTTGACTTGATAAGTTGGAATACCATCACCGATAATTCAGGTAGCTGTATTCACCCTTCAAGTTAGTACATGTTTCTTGTCAATAGGAATCTTAAGTCCTTGGTAAAATTGAAATCAATGAATGGGAACATTTACCAAGGTATGGATATCACTCCTAGCTTGGTGGTGTAGTTCTCAAAACATGACTCTTAACTTAACAAAATAAGAGCTTGATCCTAATTCATTGTTAAGGATCCACAGGAATAAGATGAGAATCTTCATCAAAGTACATAATTCACTCCTACTTTAAAGGGGTCATTTCATTTGAGGAAATACAAATCCATAAAATTTAGATGGGTGAAATTGTCATCAAGGTATGGAATTCACGCCTATCTTGATGATTGAATTTCATAATAATAAGAAAAGAATCGAGAATTGAAATTTGTCACCAAAGTACGGGATTCACTCCTATTTTGGTGAGGTCATTTCATTCGTGAAATACAAGTCCATGATAAAAATGAGTGAAATTTGTCCTCAAGATAAGAAAATCACCCCTATCCAAAAGATGAAATTTCATAAAAAAAAACAGCAATAGAAAAATTTGAAGCCATCATCGAAGTACGAAATTTACTCCTATTTTAATGAGGTAATTTCATTGGTAAAATACGAATTCATAAGAACGAGAAGAAAGAAATGGTCATCAAGATAAGGGATTAACTCCTGTCTTGATGAGGTAGTTTCCTTGAGGAGATTCGAGTGTTCTTAGTCATAAGTTGACTTGCAACCTCTTGTATTTCCTATGGTGCAAAACGGTTAAAAGATTTTATCATACAATATTATTACAAAGCTCGACTTAGCAAACGAAAAGAAAAAAAATTTGGTTAGAAACTCTAGAAAACGTCAATGTAACATTAACAGGATAAAGAAGATCATGCTTGCTAGGATTAAGGTTACAGTTCGGAATAACTGAACCAATTGTGATAAGTTTTCAAAGCTTGAATGGTTTAATTCTAGAAAACAAAATCAATGACAAAAACGATTCAAAACAATAATGAGATGCTCCAAATGTAAACGTTTGTTTCGCAAACCAAAGGGAATACGTTGACTTCTCAAAGTGTTAGGTCAACCACAACTTTATTGAAGACATGCGTACCTATAAGCGGACACTCACCTCATGGGTTCCCAGGTAAGGTAAACAGACCCATCGATCGAATTGGACCAATATGGTTACCTTGCCTTGAGAAAACATCCCGAGATACAGGTATCCCACTTTTGTGGCATTGCATGAATTCAGTTATGGGACACACTTTAAGGAGATTTGAAAACCATAAGTAACAATTTAAAATATTGAAAACCCTTCGATTTAGGCACATAATGCCTTTAAATATATATTAAGATTTATGTACGTATTGATCAAGGTATAAAGATAGTCACATGAGGCACATAACGTATAATAATGTTTAAACATAGGAATTGAGGAGTAAAACGAGTTCAATAATAACGAGTACATTTTTAAGATTTAATAAACATATTCAGGATTGTTCCATTTGGTAACACAAAGCCAATAGGAACATGGACACGTCGAGGTGACTTAATCCCAATTACCCTGAGGAAGATGTGTATGTTTACCATAATTTTGCACTCATCCCGGAAATCCTCAGGTAAGCATAACAGGTCTCGCAATGAGATTAATACGAAATGCTTGCCTTAGCCCAAGGGCCTTTTGCCAGGAAATCCAGAATACAGGTGTTTATGTGTCACACACTTCCCTAAGGCTATTAGAATTAAAACCTCGATGAGATTTTTCAAGATTTAGACATATCATCTTAGGAATTTTTCCACTCGAAAGATGCGTAGTATTCCACACGTAGTCGAGAATAAGATTTAGAAAAGGTTAGACGCGGTAGAACTTAAAGGCATAAGAAGAGGATTAGGAAGTTGGGGTAAACAAGGTTCAAGGCATATTCCTAAGGCACTATTTTCTAAATGAAGACAAATAGCACATAAGAGGTTTATCATGCAACATGTAATACCACGTGATAGGCATATAAACTAACTTACAAGATCATAACGATTATTCATGAAAAGGGTCCCTAGTTTAACCATAGTCTAGGCCACCATTTCTAATAACCTAAATCCCTATAGTTATGGGCTCTGATACTAATCTGTCACACCCCAACCTTAACGGCGAAAACGTCGAGATGTGAGGGTTAAGATTGGTCATGCCACACAACGCTCATTTAAAATGACAATATTATTAAATATCAATATTCGACATATATTTAAGAAATAGAACATGTTCAAACGTCCAACAATACATAAGATTCCAAAGTCACAAAATGATAAATAGCTTTTATTTTAGTCTAGGTCCAATCCTAGATGTAAGTAAGTCTTCAAAACATGCTAAGCAGTATCATTTCCTGAAACATGTTAAAAGTAAAAGGTCAACATAATGTTTGTGAGTTTTCCATAGTTTTCATACATAAATATAAAAAAAAGATGGCAATTCATATTATAGGTTATTGAATAAAGTAACTAGGGATGGATGAACAAATGTAACAATCAAACCTTGACAGATTACAAGATTGCAAGATTAAACGATTAGCTAAGTGTACTTGGTTTAACACCAAGTAGGTTTGTCAGGCCCATAGATCTATGATGTCGCCAGGCTAGCAATAGTTAATGATTGTACATATTATAGTCATCACATGGTAATTACAAGAGTTCAACTAACCACGACAAATAAGAAGAATTGCCCAAGTGTTTACATGATTCAAATGAGTTTACAAGTACATTTATCATAAGGTTAACATGTTTCACCCCAAAGTGTGAAAATATAAAAAAAGGGTATGGAAAAACTCACTTGGATAATAAAGATGAGCAAATAAAAGAGTCTTGTCACTAATGCCGAGGATTTGGTAACGTTCAACCTAGATGAACATCGTTTTAAGTTAATCACAATTATTATGAGGTTAACGGTATTCGGGGATTCGCGGTTTAGCTTTGTGATCTTGAGTGAAAAATGCAACGATATTACTTGTAAATTATTTAACCCTGATTTTAAATTATAAGATAGGTATCATTTATAATTGATTTAATATTTATATGTTTAAATAAGTATTTTAGTGAGTATAAACATTTATAAAAGTTAAACTTTCTTTTTCAAAGGATTATTATTTACTATTTGATAAGAAAATAAAAATGATTAAAATTATGTTAATTACAATAAGTATACATTTTAATTATGTACATATATTTATTTTCATAAATATAATTACATTTATAACTATATTTTTATGACAATAAAGAATTTACCAAATCGAAATTATAAATAAGATTTATTACAAATCTTGAAATTAATGATAAATGATATTTTATAACAAATTTTTAAAATGTAAAGGAAATAAAATTTCTTAAGAAAATATTAAAAAAGAATGATAATATATATATAGATATATATATATATATATATATATATATATATATATATATATTAAAGATAACTTTTTAAATGGCTATTTATAATTTTTGGTATTTTTCATAATTTTTTTAATTTGCTCAAAACTCTTTTAAAAAAATATGGCAGGTGCCCGGGGTCGAACCCGGGACCTCCTGCCCATTCTGTGGGTGTTAAACCGGTTGGGCTAAGCCCAGCTTTATGGTAAAACCAGAAAATAAAATTTAAAAACTCTTTTTAGCAAAATCCCCAAATTAGGTTTAAGAACCCTAATTATCAATTCGATCAAATTGGACATGAATATGTTGTTTAAACTCAAATTAATCATGGGGCTTTTGTTCCTCATGTAAAATCGAATCAAGATACACTTTTAATTACCTGTTTTGATATTGAATTCGTCTATTAATGTTCGGACAGAGCTGCGACTATGTTCTTGAATCAAACGTTTGTTGTGTGTGTGTTTTGGTGAAATTGAGGGCACAGACAGTGAAAAGAATATGTAGAGAGCATTTGCCCTCTAATTTATAGGTTCAATTCGACCGTTTGAACATCCAACGAGTTCAATTTGTTCTCGGTTGTTTCAGGTTGAAGTTAAGTGCGATTAAGTCTGTTACAGGTGAAATTGATGTCACTAATAACTTCGAAATGATTAGGGGAACGTTTATAGCCGTTTAATTGAATTGTTATTATGATTTAGGTGTGAAACGTCCCTGTAATCCGATGATGTTTGGTTTCGAGTTTGATGACTTCCAAAACTCCATTTAAAATTCGATTAAAGATCATTCACGAGTTCGAAACTGATGTTCAGGTGTAAGAGATGGTTTAATTTGATTGAAACTGATGAATTTCGATGATTTTGGGGGTGGCCTGAGCCGACCGGAGATGTGGCTGGAGTTGGCCGGGAAATCGGGGGTCGATTGGGGGGGGGGGGGGGTTTGGGTTTAAATTAAATTTCACTTTGGTCCCCTGCAGTTTATGTTTTAACATTTTAATTCCAAAGTTAAGTTGTGGTTAAAATAATTTACAATTTAGTCCCTGTGGTTCTTTGTTATTTTATGCACAAAATAAAATTTACAAGTTTTAAAAATATATTATCTTAAATTGTTTTTATTAATGATTATTAATATTATTAGTATTTTTATTTTATCATTTTATTATTATTATTATTATTATTATTATTATTTATTATTATTATTATTATTATTATTAATTATTCAATTATTTAATTATAAATAATTCTAAAAATTTACAAATAAGACCTCGTACTTGCATTAATAACAGAACAAGCCCTTACAAGAGATAACGACGTTAAATCAAACGTTAAATAAAAATACGAGAGGTTACAGTTTCTAGCTGGCCTTCAAAGTATAGCCGGTTGTAAGATGTAGTATAAAGTATCTCAAGTACTAGTCATTAGAACCAAGCTTTGTAACATTTATAAAAGAACTTGAGAGCAATATACAACATTCTTGAAAAACCAAATACTTGTGTTCTTATTCTTGTTATGTTCTTTAATTTTGTTCTTTGTTTCACCTTAAAGTCTGTTCTCTATTTGATCTGGTAAGTGTTTTAAGTCTCTCCAATCTTGTGAAACTATTGCATTGACCCCCTTCATCGGTCCTTCACTAATGTCATCAATAATTTGTAGTGATGACATATGCAAATAGATAGATTCAACTTTCTTTGAGGTTCTGATTGATCAAAATGTCTATTTATCATACTTTAGGTGATCTCGTAATGGAATATTAGTAAAGTTATACGATATAGTAACAGAGATTCATTTGTTTTGGCACTAAACTATATGATATAACCAAATGAGTATCTAAATGGGATAAAGGTGAGGTTAATGATATGGTATCTAAATGTCTATTCATTTGTTGTAGTATATAACTACTAAAGCAATACTAAAAGGAAATATCATCACTTACATAATTAACTTATACAGCCAAACGACGACATTAGTTGGTCACAATAGTTCAATTGGATCAATTGAACTCAGCCACACATTCAACAAATTACCATAATACTAAATGCTAATGCTATATATGTTGATAGGGCTTTAATTTCGTAATTTCATGCACATAATTGGACAGTTCTTAGCTAAACTACATCCCTTCAATATGTTACATATTGGGACTAGTATATGCTATTAATATGTACATTGTATTCAAGTGCATAATGTATATGGTAGAAATACACATGGGTGGTATGCTACTTGAAAAGGAACGATGTATCTATTTTTCATGGTGTGTTTCCATCATGGGACAAGTCACTTTAATTGTTGTAGTGTGTTTTCTTCATGGGACCATATCCATTATGGGAAAAGTCGTTGGTCAAATAACCATTCCACCACTTGCGTTTCTCATGTATGTGGTATCTTATGTGTCTACTTATATGCTTGCATAGTTACTCACTTTTTGTGGGTTCGATCACTTCCTATTATGGAATAACCCCCTCTTTATAGGCTTAAATATATAGTTTTTTTAAACTTATATACATTTATGCAAGAATGTTTTTTACTTTTTTAGTATGATGTTATGAACTTACTGGTTGTATAGTTGACTCTTTAAGTTTAGCATCTATTCAGGTACTTGTGTTGGTCCAAATGATCGTATAAACGTGCTTTTATAAAGTTTTAACTCCAGAATCCATAAGTTATCACAATTTCCAATAACTTGGGGACGAAGTAATGATACAAGAATAAACACAATCAAGTAAAACCCATTTGATATATGTTTTTGATAAGATGATAAAAAAACAATGCTGAAAGATAATAATAATAATAATAATAAGCTCCTAGCAATACACAATGAACTCAAATCAATAGTGTTTCATTAATGTTCAAAAAGTTGCCAAATGATCAACAAACAAACATTTTTATATAGGACTTAGTTTCGCATACAGTTTTGTATGGTGCGAAACTGTCATGCTCTGTGACCATATGAAACTACCTAGTGAAACTACAGTTTCATATGTAGTTTCACATGGCATAGAATATACAATACTAACAAAACTAAACTAGATCCTATTATAATAATAACTAAGCTATAACTATCGGCAAGGTGAATACCACCCTGTACTTGATCATCAATACTCCCCCTAGGGGGTATTCACCTGCCAGGTCTTCTGGGTTATCTCCTGTCGATGCTTTCTCCAACATCCTTACCAAGTCCCTCACTTCTACTTCCCGATCAACATGCTCCTGTATACTCTTTTTGAGCTGCTTGATCTCTGATTTGACTCCCCTAGCTTTGTTGGCCACTCTCTCAAACAAACTAGCCTCTGCCTTGGTCTCTTCCACCTTTGTGAACCAATCCTCTTTATGCATCTCTATGATGTCTCCTTCAGCTGAACTCCTCTGAGCCACGTATGTCATTGGTCTCTTTTCTACTTCATAGAATTATGGCTCAGAATCATAGTCCATAAGTTGTTCTTCAACCTCCTCCTCTTCATCTATTAACTTGAGCTCTACATTTCTCTTTTCACCTCGTGCTCTCTCCTCCCTGATCACTACCTTTCTAGTAAGATCATTATTTATATCCAACCCCAAATCCATAAATCCAACCTCTATCACCTCCTTAACATTTCCTCCAACGTCTCCTTCACCGCTTCCTATAGCACCGCTTCCTCCCACATCACCATCTCCACTATTTTTCTCAGCTTTAACAGTTTCAACACCAACATCACCTCTACCAATTCCAGATCCACTAACATAACTACCACCAGCTTTAGATGACTTGTGAGTTAATGTAAACTGAGATGTGTCAGTCATATCTTGAATTTCCTGATCAATTGGTACATTAGCAACACCAGCTCTTCTTCTCAACTCGCTTACTTCTTCCAGCAATCTTCTAATCAAATCTTGTTGGTTTAGCATCATCTTCTTCATTTCATCCTTCTCTCTTTCCCTCTGCCTCTCTCTCTCTCTCTCTCTCTCTCTCTCTTCGGAGTTTATCAGTTTAGCCTTGATCATGCTTAGCTCGGTTGATAAATATGTGTTAACATTCCTGATTACAACCTCATCAAGTTCTAATCTGATGTCCTTTCTTTGTCTCCCAGCTTCTCCTGCAGGCCCAGTCTCTAGAATTACTGGCTACTTTCTTTTACTTCTTTTTTCCCATGTAGGAGAATCATCTCTAACTTAGGAAGATGATTTCTCTCCACTCTTTTTCTCTCTTTTCTTCCTCAACTCTTCCTCTATTTCATCCAGTTGCTCCTCAAACATCATCTCAGTCTTTTTTGTATATTTCTTTCTTTTCTTCCTCTCCTTTGCATTTCCTCCACTTGCTGCTACTCTCTATTCCTCTAAAGGGATCAGGGTCTTGATGTAGTTCCATCTGTCCTTAGTGTACATATTCTCCAGCAAGTATGACATGTTTCCAGAAAAATCATGCCTGGAGGCAGCACAATCAGCAAATATTTTCAAGTTCATAGGGGTCAACTTCAGCTCATCTCCAAGTTTTGGTATGTTTCGTTTCAAATAATCGAGAATGATCTGAATGAATCTTGGGTATAAAAGCCACTTATCCTTCTTTAGAGCCATGATGTTCTCCAGCAGATAGTCATGAATAGTCTGGGCAATGTTTGCCTTTTCTCCTCTACAGAATATGATCATGGCTGTGGACCACATCAGATTCGGCCCATCAGATCCACCCTTTCTATGATCCAAGAAACTGATGAAAACATGTGCAATGAACCTCCATTCCTTCGATAGATACGTCTTCTTGATCTCCTTTCTTTTCTCGAAATTGGTTCCTTCATATCCAATTGCTTTGAATGCTATAATAACTTCAGAATCAGACATCTCTACATCCTCACCCATATCACCTTCCAGCCTCAAAGCCTTAGCCACCATCTCAACTGAGATCTCAATCAACTCCCCCTGAACGGACGCTCTAATGATATTTTCTTTGGAATAATGATCAGTTGTTCTCCAAAAGTCTCTAATCTGTCTTTCATCTATTACAGGAGTGTGAGAGATTGCATAGTGAATGTGAGACCTTTTCAACCAGGAGATAGCATCTCGAAAACCAGTTGTCTTTGGGTCTCTATCATTTAGATATGCCACCACGTTTGATCTCGGATCAAATTTTAAGCTTCCCATTGGATCTGTAGGTGAAACCGAAAGTTTGGTAGTTCCACAGTATCAATTAAACACTTAATAATTATTAAAATAAAAAGGAGAAATTAAAAATAATAAAAATAAAAAATTGCAATTAGTTTCGCAACCAGTTTGGCATTGAGAAACAATAGTTTTGCGGATGGTACGAAACTATAGTTTCACACAAGCCAGGCGAAACTGTTTGGACTTAGTCATAACAAAAATCAAAATCACGGATACTTTCGCACGGCAAAAGTATAGTTTCGCAAGGGCTTCGAAACTATAGAGTCGCATGATCCGCCCAAAACTGTTCAGTTCACGCGGACAGCAAGGCTAGACAGTTTCGCTCGGATCAGTGAACTTTCATTCAGTTTCGCATAAAGACACCTTAGTTTCGCCTAATGACTGTGCGAAACCCAAAAGTCGCATATCGAATTTTTGTCCCAAAATCCATTCAAAACATATTTCCACGGTTCGAAACAAGTTAATAATTGATCTTTACTGGTTGGAACGATGGAATAATAGTGCAAATGACGATTTTGATTCCACAATAGAATTGCGATGTCTGTTGTTTTTTTAAAAAAACTAGGGTTCTTTCGCATATAGCAAAACAATGGTCGAAACAGATATTTATATGACACAGTTTCGCATAGGCCGAAACTATATTTTCCCTGGGTACATGGTCAAAACTTGTGTCTAGCGACACTGCCAGCGAAGCTATAGTTTCGCATGCTGAGCCAGTCAGCGAAACAATAGTTTCGTACAGCGAAACATTAATTTCACATGGAAATTAACTTTAATGTAAAAAAGAGACTTCTTCACCCACGAGACTAACTTAAAAATAAAAACTCATAGCAAAATGAAAATTGAAAATTAAGAAATAAAATCAATGAAAAAGATATAAGACACGCTTTTCAAGAAATCGTCTAGAGAATCCAGGATTGGCGGGATTGCCAATATGCTTATCCATTTAAACCCATGCCGTATTCTTTTCAACGGGTGACTTGTAACTGATTATAACATGTTTTGGGTTCATTTAAGAATGCTCAAGTAACTTGGTTTCCATAGTCATTCGGCAAAGAACTCATCTCATCATCATGGTTTATTGAGTGTAATCATTGATTCTGCTTGAATTCTTCTGAGATGGGCATAGATACAAAACATTTGACATCTATTGAGATATATATTATGGCATGATTGATGGATGGATGATGAGAGCTCCAGGTCTATACTCACGTATAACAGAGGAGATGATCATTTGAGCGTGTTGATGAGAGCTTCAGGTCTATACTCACCTATAATAGAGAAGATCATCACTCCAGGTCAATACTTACGCATAGCAGAGGAGATGGGCATGTAATTTATTCATGGCTTAAGGATGAGGGAAATTTGGTAATACAGGATCAAAACAGATATCAGCCACTCTCAACCCAATTTTTGACGAGACCTGTAACTTTGTGCAAACCGAGATGACATGGGAATCATCCTTATCACTGAGTCTTGAATCTTAGTTAAGTCACACAATCACTGTTTACTTCGTTTTAGGCCACCGGGCCTACCGACATATCCCAACGCAACACCTCTGATGTCCTTCAAACACCATCCAAGCTTCCTGAATCCTACAGGATACAAAGATGAGATGTTATATATACGAAATCATTAAAAAGCCAATTTTAAAGTCTATTCAATCTATTCTGCCCCGAAATTTCTATTTAAGTGCAACTAAAGAAATTTCACTTTTGAACTGGAAGACACTTTGGGGAAGTGTAGGACTCGAAGCTCCTTAGCACATCAATTTAAAAAATATATATTATAAACTTTTAATTAGTTAATTTTTTTATGTTTAAAATCAAAAGATAATAAATATTTACAGGCAATCGCCAGAATTTGCTTTAAAAAGATATTAGACCCAACACGTTGATCAATTCATAAAACCGAGGTTTATTAAAAGTTTTTGTGAAAAGATCGGCCTTTTGACTTTTGGCATCTATGGGAATAATATCTATAAAGCCCTTCTCCTATGCATCTCAGATTGCATGGATTCTTGTTTCAATGTGCTTGGTGTGGGTATGATGAATGGGATTTTTGGCAATTCCAACAGCCGCTTCATTATCGCAGAATAACGGTGTGTGAAGAAAGTTAATCCCGTAATCCAACATTTGATGTTGAATCCACAACACTTGACAACAGCAACTTCGAGCAGCAATATACTCAGCCTCTCCTATGGACAGCAAAACTATGGTCTGTTTTTTTGCTTTGCCATGAAACAAGGCAATCCCCAAGATATTGACATCCACTCATAACTGACTTTCTATCAAGCTTACAACTGTAAGGCCCCGTTCCCAGGACACTTATAGCTGGACCGTCATTGCATAAAAATATTTCAAAAACATACGTTACTTTTGCAGCGAAATTTAAAAACCTTCATTAATAATAAAAACATGTCAGTTCACTACATTACGTCATTTTTTTACATTTCAAAATACAATAACATATCAAAATATGGATGCCATCCTCAAAACGCTCCCAGTAGCTTATGCATCCATGACTGCAAGTCCTCAGCATCAACAATATACCTGCCAACTATCATGCATATAAAAAGTCAGCGACGCTGAGTGAGTTCTAGTTTTGTAAATAAAATACTTTAATTTCGTTAAAACATAACCTTCACATTCGTACGCGATCATACATTATACGTACACATTGATAATATTTGTTTATTATCTTCATCATCGTTCATTCATTCGTTCATTACATTACTTATCATCATCCGAATCCTGTCTCATGCAATACCCCCGACTCATGCTCTAAAGCTGATACTATGTCGGGGCCTGTAAACAAACCCCCGAATCGTGTCCAAAGACTGACACAGTACCAGAGTACATGACAAGGACCCCATCTCATATGCAACACCCCCGACTCGTGCTCGAAAGCGGATACAGTGCCGGGGCCTGTAAACAAACCCCTGACTCATGTCCAAAGACTGACACAGTATCGGGGCGAGCAACAAGATCTCATTCGGGTCAATCTCAAGGATTAGACCCCCTTCGAGTCATTATTAGACTCCCTTCGAGTCTATCTCAAGGATAGACTCCCTGTGTGCATCCTTCGGGTTAGCTAAACCGCACACAGTTGAGCTAACGACAACATGGTCGTGCTCCTCCCTTCAATTTGCTTGCAAGACTTTCATTCATTCATTACGTTCCACTTTTCATTATCATTATCTTTCACTTCATTACATAATACTTTACGTATGCTCATTCATACATCATACCACGTAAAGTCATAACATAATGCATAACGTATAATTTAACATAATACACACGCTTTGAAAACCGTTTAACGAAGAAAGATAACACACACACACACACATACACACACACATCATCAACATCATCAGATCATCATGCATACATCAAGCATAAGCCATCACAACACCAAAGAACCTATCTCAACCATCTACCTCTTAAAACCCCTTAGAAAATCCTGAGTCCGAAATGAGGCACATGGAACATTTCAGGCGTATGAACACAAAATTTTCTAAGTAAAACAGTCTAGGCGCATTACAACTATGTAGGCGCATGAGCCCTGCTTAGGCGCATCAACACTTAGGCGCATGGGCAACTCTGGGCGCATGGGCACTATTTGGGCGCATGGCCAACACTTAGGCGCATCAACACTTGTTCTGGGCACATGAACTACTATTCAGGTGCATGTCCACTATTTGGGCGCATGACCCTAGGTGATTGAGGACAGTTAGGCGCATGAGATAAGTTGGGCGCATGGGAACTTTCTGAAATGTTCTCTATTCTACAAACAACACCCGAATACCATTCTAACACCTCCCAACATAGATCTATCATATTAAAAGCACTTAAACATGCTAAATAACCATTCTAACCACAAAACAACACCAAAACATAAACCCATAGAACAACGGTCGAACAATGAAGCATAAACATTCGGTTACCTTTAAAACTTTTGCCTGGTACGCACAATAGCCCCAAATACTTTGAAAATCAGTAGAAAGAGGGGTTCTAGAACTCACCTTGAACAACCTTTGAGCAATTCACTTTGAATATGAGGCTCCCCCGTGATTTCAGCACTAAATATTCCAAAAACAAGCATCAAACACCAAGAACTTCTGTTTAGAACTCAAAACCCAGCTGAAACCAAACTCATATTCGAGAAAACTCACCTTTGCAGCTTCTTCTTCCTCTTTCCCTCTCTAAAACCGAGAGGTCTCTTCTTCTTTCTTTATTTTCAATTGATAAGCAGGTTGAAGAAACCAAAATGGGCGGCCATACCCATTTATATAATAAAATATTAAAGTTTTGTCATTTTTACAACTTTAACCCCTCCACTTTGATAGTTCATCTTTCTTTCTTTTTACTTTTATTTTCTCTTCTTTTTTTAATAAATTTCGGTGTGTTACAAGTCCACCCCCCTTATATAGGTTTCGTCCCCGAAACCTGTCGCTCTTCGAACAGCTAGGGGTAATGCTGTCTCATCTCTTCCTTGTTCTTATACGTAGGCTTGTTCTACTTCAGGGCTCCACTCTACTCGCACAAGTGAAACCACCATTCTCCTTAGCCCTTCTCTTCCTTCTATCAGAAATGGTCACCAGTTGCTCCTCATAGTTGGGTCGTTCGTCCATCTCAGTATTCTCTAGTGGCACGATTGTTTACACATTGATCGAGCACTTCATTAGACGAGATACATGGAACGTCGATTGAATCCCACTTAACACATCGGGTAGCTCCAGTCGATATGCTACTTCTCTTACCTGAGAAACGATTTGGAATAGCCCTATATACCTTAGTATTAGCTTTCCTTGATTTCTGATTCGGATGATCCCCTTTCCAAGGCGAGGCCTTCATCATTATTCAATCGTCGTTGGTCGGCACCGATCTCTTGTCGGGCGCGGTTGATCAAACCACCTTCTTACAACACTCGGTGATTGCCTCATAGGCTGGTAGCCAATTCATCTTATGGTGTACGCCTATCCACTTAAGTCTGTCCTGAACAGTCTAGCAGGAAACACGCGCCCTCACAATTCTATCGCGTAACCCTCTATGGCAGCAGGTAACCTAATGGACTTACCAATAGAAATTTCTACATCGAAGGGCTCATCGATCTTCCTACTCCTAAGGTGCAACTTATCACAAGAGGCAGCAGGAATGAAACTACTACTAGCACCACAATCAAAGCACAGATGCATAAATTTAATTTACTAAAAACGTACCTTACATCGTGTCGAAGCCCACTCTAGCCTCCTCTCAGTCAGGGCAAATGCTCTAACCTTCATCCTCTGCTCTCATTCCTCGCACTAGAGCTTCCTACCCTCAACTTCTTGCAATCTCTGCTCATGTGTCCAGTCTCGCCACAGTCGTAACATTTCACCACACGACAATCCCTTTCCTTGTGGCCATCCTTCCCACACTAAAAGCAGATGTTCAGTCCCCACTTGCACTCCTCCTTGTGGCCTCTACCAAACTTCTTGCATGCTTCTTACTTCCTTATTGCTATCCTCCAATCATCTATCCTCACCTTCTTACAACCAGCCTCAAATCCACCATCAACATCTCGTCTTCCACTCCCACTTCTGACATAGTCCCGCTTCTCCTCTTCATCTGTTATCGCCACCGCCTCTCGCTCATCGTATAACCTCCCCACCAAATCGACCACCGACTTAAACGTGCTTGGTCGGGCAGCGACCAGATGTCTGCGGATATCTGTCGGCAGACCTTGAATGTACCTCTTGATCTTTTGTGACACAGGCGTCACCTGATCTGGCACCAGCCTTTCCATCTCGTTGAACTTCATGGTGTACTACTGGTGAGTCATCGTTCCTGCCTCTAGCTGTAGGAACTCCCTCTCAACTTTTTCGAGCTCCCTATGAGGGCAGAACTCCTCAATCACCAACCTCCTCAACTCTTTCCACCTCATCCTCTCGATTGCCCTGGTACCCTCGGCCTGGACAACGTTGTCCCACTAGCACAAGGCCGAGTCCACAAACGAGTGGGAAGCGAACTTCACCTTCTAATCCTCACGGCACTCGCTAATGTCAAATACCGCCTCCATCTCCCTCACCCAACGTTGTGCAGCTGCAGCACTCCCATTTCCATCAAACATCGGGGGCCTACACCTTTGGAATGCTCCATAGCTGTATCCCTTCATAGTTTCCTGCGTAGCTTCCTCCTCCTCCTTATCATCACTGGAAACAACCATATCAGTATCTGGCTGCTCCCTTCCCCTTGAACCTCCTTCCTCGCCTCCTCGTCTAGAGGTCCTCCTCTTCTCACTCTCCTTCTTCACATCCTCCTTCACAGCTCGGATAACCTCAGTCACCACAGACGGCAGAATCATCTGCATGACCTGATGAACCTCCTCGACCACCGCCTTTTTCATTGAGGCTCTCAGATTGGCACTCTCATCTTCACCATCCTGGTGATGAAGCTCTGGCTCTTCAGGAGCCATCTCAGCAGTCTTAGCTCTGCTCCTCGTGACACGCAGCCAAACACCACGTCCACCACAACCTCTACCATGCGAAGCCTCGAAGGCCTACCGCCAGCCATCTAAACACTACAAGATTCAAACACCAACACGGTCAATCAAGGTAATAGCTCGAGTTATGTCAAGTATAGTAAGTCCCTAATCACAATGGCCAGTTGTGATTAGCCACTTACTTTACTCTTCATTCCCCAAGCATTTCCTATCCTAACTACATCAGTATCTAAATCTACACAAAAGCACACAAGCCACATAACATGAGCACATAATACCGGTTAACATTAATTTACATAAAAGCTTACATAAAACCTTTACCTGCAGGCACGTAGCTACTAGGACTGGCATCCCTTTTCTTTCGTCCCATTCACAGTTTAAGATTAGGTTTTTGAAAATATTTACCCAATTCTCTTAAACTTTGGCTCTGATACCAACTTGTAAGACCCCGTTCCCGGGACACTTACAGCTGGACCGTCATTGCATAAAAACATTTCAAAAACATACGTTACTTTTGCAGCCAAATTTAAAAACCTTCATTAATAATAAAAACATGTCAGTTCAGTACATTACGTCATTTGTTTACATTTTAAAATACAATAACATGTCAAAATATGGATGCCATCCTCAAAACGCTCCCAGTAGCTTATGCATCCATGCCTGCAACTCCTCAGCATCAACAATATACCTGCCAACTATCATGCATACAAAAAGTCAGCGACGCTAAGTGAGTTCTAGTTTTGTAAATAAAATACTTTACTTTCGTTAAAACATAACCTTCACATTCGTACGCGGTCACACATTATACGTACACATTGATAATATTTGTTTACTATCTTCATCATCGTTCATTCATTCGTTCATTACATTACTTATCATCATCCGAATCCTGTCTCATGCAATACCCCCGACTCATGCTCTAAAGCTGATACTGTGTCGGGGCCTGTAAACAAACCCCCGACTTGTGTCCAAAGACTGACACAGTACCGGAGTATGCGACAAGGACCCCATCTCGTAAGCAACACCCCTGACTCGTGCTCAAAAGGTGATACCCTTTCGAGGCCTGTAAACAAACCCCCGACTCATGTCCAAAGACTGACACAATACTGGGATTCATGCTCAAAAGGTGATACCCTACCATTCTAACACCTACCAACACAGATCTATCATACTAAAGGCACTTAAACATGCTAAATAACCATTCTAACTACAAAACAACACCAAAACATAAACCCATAGAACAACAGTCAAACAATGAAGCATAAACATTCGGTTACCTTTAAAACTTTTGCCCGGTATGCATAATAGCCCCAAATACTTTGAAAATCAATAGAAAGAGGGGTTCTAGAACTCACCTTGAACATCCTTTGAGCAATTCACTTTGGATCTGAGGCTCCCCCGCTATTTCAGCAGTAAAAATCCCGAAAACAAGCATCAAACACCAAGAACTTCGGTTTAGAACTCAAAACCCAGCTGAAACCGAACTCATATTCGAGAAAACTCACCTTTGCAGCTTTTTCTTCTTTTTCTTCTTTTCCTCTCTAAAACTGAGGGCTCTCTTCTTCTTTCTTCTTTTTCAGCCGATAAGCAGGTTGAAGAAACCAAAATGGGAGGCCATACCCATTTATATAATAAAATATTAAAGTTTTGTCCTTTTTACAACTTTAACCCCTCCACTTTGATAGTTCACCTTTCTTTATTTTTACTTTTATTTTCTCTTCTTTTTTTAATAAATTTCGGGGTGTTACAACAACCTTTGGGTACCAAAGACCCAATCGGGGAGAACCCTTCAAGTAGCGGAAAATTCGTTTAACAGCTTTCTCATAAGATTCCTTTGGATTAGCTTGATATCGAGCACAGTAACACACAGCGAATGTAATATCTGGATGACTCGTGATGAGATACATCAGTGATCCGATCATTGAGCGATAGTGGTGAGCATCCACTGGCTTTCCATTGTCATCAAGAGTTAAGCAGGTTTGTGCAGAAAACGGAGTATATTCTGGAGAAGCATCATCCATGTTGTACTTTGATATGATTTCCATAATGTATTTCTCTTGATGGATATGAATTCCATCGGACTTTTGTTTGACTTGTAATTCTAACAAGAAGCACATCTCTCCCATCATGCTCATTACAAAGCGTTCTTTCATCACTTCTTCAATATCTCTGCACAATTTCTCGTTTGTCGATCCAAAGATGAAGTCGTCAACATACACTTGCACAATGAGCACATCTCCGTTAACCACCTTCTTAAACAAAATCATGTCTATAGTTCCTCATGTGAAACCTTTTCTAAGAAGATACTGTGTTAGGGTTTCATACAAGATTCTAGTAATCCATACAATGATTTATCCAATTTGTAGACTTTCTCAGGAAAATCTGGATCTTCGAAACCTAGTGGTTGACAAACAGAGAGCTCTTCATCAATGTCTACATACAAGAACGCACACTTTACATCCATCTGGAAGACTTTGAAGTTTTTTTTGAGCTGCATGAGCAAGAAAGATATGAATGGCTTCAATCTGGGCCACAGGGGCAAACACCTCAGTGTAATCAATCCCCTCCTCTTGAGTAAATCCTTTGAACAACCAGCCTTGATTTGTTTCTTATCACTACCCCATGATCATCTGATTTGTTCTTGAATACCCACTTTCTACCAATCGGATACTTATTTGGAGGAAGGTCAACTAATTCCCACACCTTTAATTTTCTAAACTATTAGAGCTCTAATTGCATTGACTCCACCCAGATTGGGTCTTGAAGTGCCATGGCGACATTTTTAGGAACAATTTGATAGAAAAAAAAAAGCAAAGAGACATTAATTAATTAGCCCAGAATGGCTTCAAGTCCTGACACCGTCAGATATTGATCCAATGACATAATCATGTGGGTGGTCTTTTAGGGATTTAAAGTTAGTGTTTAGGGTTGAAGAATTGGATGAAACAGGTTGTGGTGATGATGGTTGTGAGGTGGATGGTGGTAAGGTGGATGGTTGGTTAGAAAAAGGATTTATGACGGTTGTGATGGTGTTAAATGGATTTGATGTTTAGGTTCAGGTTGAGGTTGAGGATCTGGTTGAGGTTGAAGTTGTGATTCTTGTTATGCATGAGGTTGTGGTTCTGGTTGAGGTTGAGGATCTAATTGAGGTTGAGGTTGAGTGGGAATAAGGAATTCACAACTTGATGAAGGAATATCATCATCAGAAAAGGATGGTAGATTGAATGATTTGAAAATGTTGTTTGAATTGTATAACCACTCCGGATCAGAACCAACATTAGAAACATTTGACTCTTGCCAATCAACATAGAAAGATTCTTGCATAATTCTTGTTTGTTTGTTGTATACTCTATAAGCCTTTTGAGTTAAAGAATATTCGACAAAGTAACATTCATCAAATACTGCTCCAAACTTTGAATTTTAAGCTTGAGTATTCAATAATGTGCATGAGCAGCCAAAAGGACGAAAGAAATCAATCAATAGTTTTTGCTTGTGAATTAGTTCATAAGGAGTCTTCATCTTGTCTTTCACAATTAGGACTCTGTTTAGAACATAGAAGGCACTGTTGACTCCTTCTGCCCAAAAAATAATAGGAATTTTAGATTCTATGAGCATAGTCTGGGCAGCTTCAATGAGAGTGTGATTCTATGTTTCAGTGACACCGTTCTGCTGATGTGTTCTTGCAGCACTGAATTATCTGAGATCCCTTTACTTGCACAGAATGAATCAAAGATCTAGTTTCTAAACTCTGTCCCATTGTCACTTCTAATCACCATAACCTTTTTGTTACTAATGTTTTCTATGGTTAGAATTAGTTTCTGCAAAACCTTTGCAGTCTCCCCTTTGTGTGACAGAAACCTGACCCAAGAGTATCTTCAAAAATCATCTATTACAACAAGATACTAAGATTTCTTAGTGATATTTTTTCACACTTGTTGGACCAAATAAATCAGAAGGTAATAACTTTAGAGGATTAGAACTGGAGTTTCTAGCTTAAGCTTATATGATTTCTTGTGTTGTTCCCTTTAGCACAAGACATGCACTTTTCAATTACAGAAAAATCCTTTGGTGGTAATCCTCTGACAAGATTATTTTTAACCAATTTGTTAATATTTTTAAAATTCACAGGCCCTAAACATCTATGCCATTGGAAGGACTTAGAAGAGGAATCTTTTGACAGGAGACAACTCATGGTGGAGGTTGATTCTTTGAAGTTTATATCGAGTAGATATGTGTCATTTTTCCTTGGAGATCGCATAATCACCAAATAATCTAGAACTAAAAATTCAGGCTTAAGAAACAAACATTCATTAGACTTAAAAAGCACATGGATATTCTTATCACAGATTTATGATATGCTTAGGAGATTGAAGGCCAATTCAGGCACATAATTTACCTTTTCCAAGGTTAAAGAACCATTTGATACCTCACCTTGGCCTATCATTTTACCTCCTTTCTTATCACCTGCAAAAGCAACATATCCTCCGTTTATTATCCGATAGTTAGTAAGAATGTCCTTCAATCAGGTCATATCCCTGGAGCATCCACTATCAATATGCCAAAAGCTGTTGATAATCCTTCTCGAATTATCCTGGCATATTGATTAGAGAAAATCATTTAGATACTGGAACCCATACCTTAACCGGCTTGGCTCTTTTTGGAGATGAATTTTTAAAAAATAAACTATCAATAAAATGTTTTATTCTACTTCCCAAAGATCTGTTATCTACATTCCTATTTACAACCTCCTGGCAGCGCTTAACGATGTGATCATCCTTACCCCATTTGAAACAAGTAGATTTAAAAAAAATTTCTTTTATCCTTTTGGATAGGAACATGATCCATGATAATCTCTTCCTCACATTCAGACATAAGAGAATCACAATCACTGTAAGTGATGTGCACTTCCTGTGATTTGTTTTCTGAGTCCATTGGTCTGTCAGGATTTATGGATTCTGTTATCTCTTGAATTCTACAATCATATGAGGGTGTTGTTTCATTTGGATTAGAAATTCAAATTGGAGTGAAAGTGGGGATGGGGAGAGAGATGAATTTTTCAAAACAATTTGATTTTGAAAAAGTTTCATAGCCTTTACTGATAACACAAACTTGTTCAATGACATTTGAAACATCAACTCTATTTGATTCAGACATTCTTAGAACAACTTGACTTTAAACTATGCAAGCTACAATCTATACTACTGGAACTATTGTCTACAAAAGACTTTTTGAAATTAGAAGAACTAGAACTACAACTTCCAAGACCTCTACTTCCTTTATAATCATAATCTTCCCGAACCTCTTTAAGATTCACCCCTTCTAAACTTGCAAACAAATTGTTAGTACCCTTTTCAATTAAATCATTTGTAGGGTGAAGTGTAGGCATTGGAGAATAGCAAAAGGTGCTAGGAGGTGGATAAACATAGGTGGTTTCACCATAACCCAACCATGTTTTAATTCTAGCTCCCCTTTGTTTGCTATAGAGTTCCTCTTGCTTCATTCTAGAAATCGTCCATTTATCAAGTTTTCTTTTAAGTTTAATAGTCTCAAATTCAGCCAAAGTTAATCTTTCAGTTAAAGTATTAACTTCCACATTTCTCTCAAAAATGGTTCTTTTTAAGTGATCATTTTCTTTTAAAGCTTCATTTAATTTAACAATATATTTTGCTTCATTCTTTTTGAGTTCCTCGTTTATTCTTTTTAGTTCACCTTCATTTTCCATTAATAGTTTTTTCACCTTATAAATACCAAATATGCGAATTTTGCAAGCAGATGAACACATATCTTGAATTACCTCATATGGAATATCCATGACCTTCTTTTCAGTAGCTAGGGCCTTTTTCACAGTTGTAGACCCTTATGTTACCCTTCACCTCCTCTTTCTTCACTGTTTTTATGGCTTCATCCTTCTCCTCTCTCTCATAATCATTCTTCATGTTGTCTTTCACCTCATTCTCCTTCTTCTTATCAGCTTCACCGTTCACCACTTCTGCAATTTCAGCTACCAGGGCATGATTGATTTCTTCTTCAGTCTCGGCTAACTCTACACTCCAGTCAAAGTTGGTTAGGAGAGATGTCTCTTTCTTTTGCTTGTTCTCTACTTTATCATCGATTGGAATGACCCTGGTAACCCCGTTCCTGGTTTGGTGATGATGGGAGATGGACATTCTATTTCGAAGTGCCGGAGCTTTTTGCAGTTGAAACATCTAAGCTTTGATTTGTCAAATCTGACTTTTGCATTCTAGTTTCCAAAGTTCATTCTTCCTGTTCTCTCCATGAATCTTCTTGCTTGGAGAGTGATCATAGCCATCTACCACTAAAGGTCAGCTTCTTCCAAATCATCAGGATCCACCTGATACATGTCTTCGCCAGTCATTCCTCTACCCTTCAACTCACCAGTTAGCAAAGCCTCATAACTGTGCACAAAAAGACCTAATAAAGCCATACTCTTCGATGGAACCTGTGGGAGATTTAATGTTTTTGATGTAGATCCATTTTTGGTGGACATGTCTGAAGTACCGGTCATCCCACTATAAGCTGACATGTGGATTGGTGAATCTGAACTGGATGAAATAAGAGCGGCATTCTGTGAGTAGGCTTGAGATGGAAGCATTGTTTGGTTGTATTCTCTACGTTTCAGATCTAACTCAAAAGACTTCAACTTTTTCATGAGATTTTATAGTCCAAAAATCCCCTTTCTAGCTTCAACATTCTCACTTGCAAACTCCATTGAGGTTGTAAAGAGTTCAAAAGCTTTGTTACTTGTTCATTGTTTGAAAGCTTCTCATCATACTTCTTCAAAGTGCTTGTGATAGACAGAACGGTTGGTGAGATCAGTGACACTATCATTCTTGTGTCCAACAAAAGAATTGAATTCTTTTTCAGCTTGAGCAGCTTTATCTTTGACCAATTCTTTATTACCGTCATAGAATTCACATAGAGCATCGTACAAGGCCTTTGCACTTTTGTATTCACCAAATCTGTTGTAAATTTCCGCTGACAGACACAGAGTCAAAGCACCAAACACCTTTTGATCACGATCAATCAACTTGATATCTCTCTCTGAGTATTTTGTCGGATCTGCAATTTGAATAGTCATATTATCTTCTAAGGAAACAGGAACATGAGGTCCTTTCACAATTGATTCCCATTGGGTGTGATCAACGTACAAGAAGAAAGCTTTCAAACATCTTTTCCAGTCATCAAAATTATCACCATTGATTAACTTAGGGGGTCTGTTTGGTGCCACACTCTCAAGATCAGCAAGGGTAAGAGTTGTCGTCATTGAAATTTTAGAAAATCCAAAACAAATAGTTTCGCTCAAATCAGTAGTTTCGCAGATAGTTTCGGCACTAGTTTCGCAAACTGTTTCGAATTCCGTTTTGGCACTAGTTTCGCTTTAGTTTCGGCACTAGTGTCGACCACAGTTTCGCCCGAAACTATTGAACTTTCGTTTTAGATTTGCAGAGAAATCCAAGAACCAAAAATCTTTTGATTGGGGTAGTTTCGCACAGTAGTTTCTCTCTATGAACACTAGTTTCGCACAATGAATCTAATGATTTCACAAGTTTCCCGAACACACACCACACCTTTTTCAATCAGTTTCCATAAGATAACGTAAAACAGATCCAAAAAGATTGAAAAAATGAATATGTCAAAAACTAACCAAAAACACAAACAATCAAGAGCACAAAGGCTCTGATACCATATTGTTGGTCCAAATGATCGTATAAACATGCTTTTGTTGAAGTTTTAACACCAGAATCCTCAAGTTATCACTATTTCCAATAACTTGGGGACCAGGTAATGATACAAGAATAAACACAATCAAGCAAAACTCATTTAAAATATGTTTTTGATAAGATGATAAAGAACAATGCTGAAAGATAATAATAATAATAATAAGCTCCTAGCAATACACAATGAACTCAAATCAATAGTATTTCATTAATGTTCCAAAAGTTGCCAAATGATCAACAAACAAACATATTTATACAGGACCTAGTTTCGCATACAGTTTCGTATGGTGCGAAACAGTCATGCTCTGTGACCATGTGAAACTACATGCGAAACCACTACGGTTTCGCATGTAGATTCAGATGCCACAGAATACACAATACTAACAAAACTAAACTAGATCCTAGTACAATAATAACTAAGCTATAACGGCAAGGTGAATACTACCTTATACTTGATCATCAACTTGATTGGAAAGTTTTAGACTGGTACTTGGGTACTAGATGGTGTTGGAATTAGACATAATCAATAATTTAGTAAGATTAGAAGTAAAATTAATGTCAATAGAAAAGTCAAAGAGAAAAGTCAACTAATGTAAATTGGTAGAAATTAAGAGTTAAGTGTGTTAGTTTAGTTAGTTATTAACCATCAAAACCAACCTATAAATAGGTTATGTTGTGCGACATTTAGTGTGTGGAATAAACAGAAGTATTGCGTGCGTATTGCTTGTTCGATTGTTCCCGTTTTCCCACAGGGTTCCCTGCGCTCATGTGTAGAATTCAAATGAATTGTTCATCCAATATTTGTTCCTATACTATGTTTAATCCTTGGCATCAGATGGATCCTTTTTCAGAAGTCCATTGGTGGAGCTTTAGTTAAATATTGACGAAGGCTTGGAGTTACAAGATACCTTGTGAGACTATCGTTGTTTATTTTTGTTGCGACCAACACCCTAGATGCTAGGTCGTAGGTGAATAATTGTAGCGTTTAATTACACTTTTATTTATTATTTATGCTTTCAGTATGTAAGTTACCAATCTGATATGCACCGTCTCAAAATCCATTTCGTCTTCTCCATCTTGACTTTTCCCGGACACCCGACTTCAACCTCGGTCCGTCCAAAGTGTTTTCGGTTTAACCTAAATAAAATCCACCACACTTGTAACATGTAATATGGCATCCCGCTAGAACCGTTCATTAACATCTTGACTCTTCACGGATTGACGACCTCTTCTCTAGTCACATCCAAAATCACCTGATTTGAACTCCAACACCATAACGTTAACATTGTGTAGTTTCTCCAACCTCTTCCTTTCTTGACAACCATAACCTTCACCGTTCACGCTTGTTCAAATAGTCCTCTCGGCCGACCAAGAAAACAAGGCCACCGCCTTCTATTGTTTCTTTCACCCACCAAACGAACAAAATCCAAAGCCACCTGCTTTGATGGATTCTTTCTGCCCGAATTTCACGCACATAAGTCGGTCTCCTCTTGCCAAGAATCAAGCCGATCAAAGACTACTAAACCCTACAGCAGCACCCCTTGTTGTGGAAGTGTCTCGAAACAACCCTTTTCCTCCCATTATGATCACTACTAACATCTACAGAATGCTGATGTTAATCACCGATCACCACAGTCGTCCCAAACGGCACTCCCCCACGACTACGGTTGACCCGTAACACCACTTCATCTATGCCTTCAACTTGTTCAGTTCTCTCGTAAATATCATTGAGAGGAACAAAACTTCGGACAGGAGTATCATCGTAGGTTGGAACTTGAACTCGACAAGGACCACTCGGATCTGGTGCTTCTTCTTCGTTACCTGTGACATCAAAGAAAGACTGTGGAGATGGACTGTAGCTATGCTCCTGTCATCCAATTTCCCAATCTGATTCATCTTCTTCACATGAGCTACAGACCCAAACACTTCAATACGCTTAAGTGTTGGTTTTCTGCCTTTCCAATTCTCATACGGTGTCCTATTCTTCACATCTTTTGTGGGTAATTGGTTCAGAAGTTAAATGGAATGACCAACTGCTTCCCCCCCAAAATGAACTGATTCTGGTACTTCCATTGATTTCAGAATTGATCTGGTCATGTTGAGAACGGGGTGGTTCTGATGCTCTGATACCAAGTGTTGGTTTAGGCTCAGTTTATACACACAAACACACATTATGGAAAAGCTTTTGGTTGTATTACTCAAAAACTAGAAAATACGATTATAGAAGGAATAATTAATAAAACTTTCGACATGCTTATAAAGGGAAAAACAAAACAATAAAAATCTCACATGCAGCATAATCTCCACGTATACTGCATTGTTTAACAACCCACGTTTGCCTCCACTTTATTTGGTCAAACCTGTACCAAGTCTTTCACATACCTAAAATAACATGTAATTAAACATGTTTAATTTAAGTGCTCCCAATCTATCTTTAATTGATCTGCTACTCGTGACCCATTGATCCGTCAAGCTTTTGAACCGTGATCCAAGAACGAAACCTGATTAACCCGACACAAAATCCATTTCATTTTGGAGCCCCTGAGTTGCGGTATTACAAATGTCGTTGGCCTCAAGGAATGATAACATAGGATCTTAGAAAGTCAACTATTAAAAGAGAGAGAATATTAGTACAGGGACTAAACTGTTAAATCTAACATGTAACTAGAAACTAACAAAACATTTAAACAAGGACCATTTTGCCAATTTTCTTTGAATTTATTTATGAAACCCAAAACTAAAAGGAGTATGAAAAACCAATTAATCCACCCTATGGTTATAGTCATACCCACAGTGATTCCTAACTATAAATTAATCACACACTTAATGCTATGAAAAACCAGAAAATGATGGTGTTTATTTAGTTTCTAAAATTCCTTTACTGATAGAAATCTGTTTGAAAATAGTCAACAAATAATTGTCTACAAAGTATCATTCTTTAACGTCTATTATGTCTATATAACATTTTTGTGTAATCTAAGTTTATGTCAGATTTATCCATTAATATAATTTCTAGTAATGTAATTTGTTAAGAAGGCAGATTTTAAATCAAACCATTTTAATTTCATTAATGAGTCAAGAACGAAACACGTAAAAGAAGCACTTACAAACAAAGCCACCCGTCTCCTAATACAAATGTAAGATTCAAGGACAAGCAGGAAGCCACTTATTTTTGCTTCATAGACATTACACACACACACACTGCATAGTACATAATGAGAAGCTGACAATAAACTTCATTTTGACAATGCAACTTTAATTAACCCTCATAAACTGAAATATTTGGTCTTGGTTCAAACTCCTGGTCAGATGTCTTCTTACCTTTTAAATATGCATTGTCATAAACTGAGATATTTGGCCTTGGTTCAAATTCTTCAGATGTCCTTTTACGCTTTAAATTTGTATCTTTATCATAAACCGAGATGTTTGGCCTTGGTTCAAATTCTTCATTAAGTGTCCTTTCTCCTTTTAAACTTGTATCATTATCATAAACCGATATGTTTGGCATTGGCTCAAACTCTTCATCAATGTTCTTCTTACCTTTTAAACTTGTGTCATCATCATAAACTGAGATGTTCGGTCTTGGTTCAAAATTTTGGTTGTTGCCGTCCGGATTGACATCATTGTCATAACTTAATATATTAGGTCTTTGTTTAGATTTGTTATCCACTGATAATATGTGGTTTCGTGCTTTTGCTAACGTGTGACAATGACTTTTCGTTATGGGCTGAGGTGACACCGAAGTAGCGCTTCGGTCAAATGGCTCCTGCCAATATTCTTCAGGATGCGGTCTTGCATTAATATTGACAACATTCTGTTCAAACAAGGTACCATAAATAATAAATTAAAATGATACTTAGTTTTCCATCAACAACAATATAATATATTACCTAGGGTGTTCATGCAATGTCTAACTCATTTTGTCAAACTCCTAGCATTTTAGATATCTTTTTAATCCTGTTTGAATGATTCGGTTGTGCTAAAACTAAGGAGAATAGGATGACTAGTTAACTTGTTTAAATTTAAAATGGTAGAGAAACAAATATTATGTTAAACTCTCCAATACATTCAATTACATCCAGGTGACCCTTTTGTATTAACGAACTTTTTCCGCTGCGCTTCACGGCGGAAGTGCATTCGGGTTTTCCCCGCGCAACGCAGTAAAATTTTGGTCGTTATCGGTTTGGCTCGTAAAAATCATAAAAGCAAATGCCGATACCGGTTCCGATAAACCAAAAATACCAGCAACAAACAACGGCGGTTGGGTTCGTCACAAATCGTAACATTAACGTCACTTGATCTAGTCTACGATATCACAAAAAAGTTTGATTTGAATACGACTCCATTTTAAAACTAAAATCATACATACCCTAGTTCCACCATAAACATGTCTATGTATACAATATGCACTTAATTTGGTAAAATACTTTGATTTAAAACTAAAGGAATAAAACTTTAAAGCCTAAACTTGAATTTACAAATATATGATATTAACAAATAATTATATGATATTAACATTTTGAATTGTAAAGAAATAAAATTTTGAAAATAAATCATTATTAGCTAGTAGTAAGAACTTTTATTTACAAAAAGTGGTCAAATATGAAAATGTAAATGTATGGTAAGAACTTATATTTACAAAAAGTAGATGGTCAAATTTGAATATACTAGAGCAACAAAGGTTGCTTTTTAATATAGATATATTAAGGACTACAAAGGTCGTGT
This sequence comes from Flaveria sonorensis, assembly GCA_025506505.1. NCBI lineage: Eukaryota > Viridiplantae > Streptophyta > Magnoliopsida > Asterales > Asteraceae > Flaveria > Flaveria sonorensis. The sequence goes on from CM046429.1 coordinate 23,185,372, forward strand.
TTTGGTCTATTAATTTTAACTGAGGAACCCAAAGTACAAACTGCCAATCATATGATTGATGTCACCCCTAACAGTCACATATGGTAACATTCCTACTGTAAATTTAGCGATCATCTAAAAATAAGATTCGACTAAACACAAATATATATATACATGATTACCATAGTAAGTGAAAGGAGAACAAAGAAAGCAAGTGATGACTCCATCTCTCTAGACTCGAGTACAAATTCTTTAGAGCTTTTAAGTATACGGATGTAGTGGAACGTTGGTTCAATTTATAGTAATTCAGATGCTTCTGTGTATTATTAAATAACCCTTGCAAATCAAAATTGGTATTTTTAAATGATAAAAGTACAAATTTTTTTATTGCAGAATATATTTTATTACATTATTAACTTTGTCTACATATGAAAACGTGTTTCATGTGAATCATTTTGCCATGGACAACATCATTGTTGTGAGTTATTATATCATATTATTTCCTTTAATTGATGCGGTGTATTACAGAAAATAGTATATGAAAAAAGTTTACCAAATTCATGCTTCGTCGAATTTAAAGTGCATAGCATATGAGTTTTTTCTTGAAGTGGTGTAATTATAAATTTTATTTACAGAAAATGTGTAGGTTTAGTGTTTTAATTATAAAATCAATAGAAAATCTCAATTGTTTATTTCTCACTCCTTATTTTATTGAATAACTTTAATTTATTTAAATGATCATAAGTTAAATATTGAGTTATTGGATATTTTAAATTTGAAAAAAAAAAAAACAATTCTTTTAACTGATTATTGGCGGGATGTTTTTAAGAATATATAAAGTACTAAAAATTCCATTTTTTCCTTTAACGTGCATAGATTAAATCCATTATTAGAACTAGAATTTAAACTCCGCTCGTTGTTGCGAGGTTCTTTTGTAATAGACTTATTATCTTTTCCGGCCAAAATTACAATCGTCCTCCTTTTCTTCCATCAAGATCGGCAAGCACCAACCAACCTAACAATTTCAGCGGAATCACAACACCAAAGGAATACAAAGGAAAACACCGAAGGAAAACATATTTATAAACTACGGATTTCAAATTATAATACATATTAAAACACTTGGTCGGTGGGTGCAGTGTTTTCTTAAGATTTATTAATTTAGCCACTGAAGTTTTAAAGTTTTCAAATGAATCTTAAACTTGATTTCACCCAAAACTAATTGTGTGTAAGGTATGCCTTACACGTATACCTACATTATATTGATGGTGTTCCACGTAAGCTAACACCAATCTTTCACCTTTCTTTTGCTCACCATCGCTTCTCTTTCTCTGTCCTTTCTCGCCGTGATCTTACACGGCTTTGCAAGCTTTCGATTAAAGAGACCGATAACAACAGCAAATTAATTCTCTGTGTGTAAAGGGTCTAATTATTATGTTCCTTTTATATTTTCGTGACTTCTTTTCTTCTTTTGGACAAACAGAGGCGATATCACATGTGGCGGTCCATAGCTGTTCGCCTACGTTGTGAAGTACCTAATTGCTAAGTTTGTGCAGGCATGGTGATGTCTTACATTTTAATGCTGAAATTGGGGTGGGGGTTTTGGGATGGAGCGGTGGTGCTCAACCTATGATGGTGGCCACAATTTACGGTTACTTACTATTATTTTTATTTGATCTAGTTACATTTTAATGCATTACTTAAAGAAGTGTGCCCGAAATTAATTTCTTATTTGTTTGAATTTAATAAAGTGAGTTACGATGGTTTTTGTATTTGGAAAACTTGGAGTGAGCTACCCATTTGACCAGTTTTCATTTCTTCATTTTAGGTAAACTTTATATAAATATCTAAAGCAACTACTTTCTTTATGAAAGCTTTAACAATTTATGGTCTGGTTGTAACATTAGCACTTTTATTTGCTAATCCTTTTGTTTAATATTAGAAATATGAAAAAAAATTTATTTTTCATATTTTATTGCCTTGTACATGTGCTTTGTTTTTTCGAATTATATAAAGATTTCATTCCTAAAATTACTTATTCGTTGAGAAAATAACCCACAGGAATGGCTGATTTGCAGACGAGGAATTAGCATACCAACTCGCTTTCATCCTTCCCGTTTGTGTTCGTAGACCTTTTTTAGTTAAGAGGGGGTGCAACCAAGGAGGTAATTCATGATTTCTAAATTGAATAGATTTTTATTCGATTTAGAAAGTAGGAAACTATAACTATATATATCTATAACTATATATATATATATATATATATATATATATATATATATATATAAATATATAAAGAGGACAAAGTAATACAAAAAAAAAATCTTTGTTCGATTTTTTAGTCTATATATACGAGGAGATCATATGAAAAATGTAACCGATTCTTTCGTTTCTTTGGGCCACTGGCCTTCCGCCAGGAGTTTCGGGTTTAATACCAATATTTTAGCAACAAATGTAATAAATCTAAGTGTAGTACTTGGGGTCTTGATATTTTCTGGAAAGAAAGTGTGTGGGAGTTGTTTATTTCAAGAAGAGGCTGGATCCAACCAGATGTACTTTTTCTGTTATAACTAGGAAAGTTATATCTAAGAAAGAAGAGTGCATGATCTCAAGAATTACTTCTGAATCAATTCAAAAATCATATGTAAGAACTATAGCATTTCGTAATTTATTGGAAAATTCACTTTGATTCTCTATCAACCAAATGTGGAACCATTCACTTGGTTAAAGCTACACTGTTTGAAGTCCAGACGCAACATGGTACTCTTTCTACTACTATGTTAATATAGATATCGTTTCAAAATAAATTTTTATCAATATAGAAAACTTATATCAATAAAATGATTTGAACTACTTTTTGGGGGGTTTTCTCTCCTTTTTTAGCCAACGTTGAATTGATGACCTATGTATTGTGTATAAAGTAAGAAAAACTTCTTGGATTAAAAAAAAATAAACAACTTTACTAACAATTATATATAATTTTGTTTGGTCAGAAGAGTCCTTCGTATATTTTGATCTTGGATTAGTGATAACTTTTGAAATTTTGATTTCATTTTGAAATATGAAAAGAGAATAGAGGATAGGCTCATTACATTAACAATAAAGATATGAGAAATTGATGTTTTTTTATGAATACTAATTATTTTTTTCAAGATGTTAAGAGAGACTCCCGCGGCAACGTACAGATTATATTTTAGTTCATATTAATCAATTAAAAGTTATTTAATACGTATCTTTTTTCCAATCCCTACCTATCAAAGTTATAAACAAAGAAAGCATAAAAACTGTTGGGTAGGGAAAGCAAAGAATCGAACCTACGCATTCAGTACCTATAAAATATAAATATGATGTGTATCGTATTGGTTCAAAAATAAAAAAAAATAAGAATAACAATTAAACAATTAGATCTCAAATTTTAGTTAAACTATTTGCATTTTATTTTAGTTTTTATCAATTGTAAATCAAAATAATAATAATAATAGACAATATAGATTAAATATAGACTAAATTACAAATATTATCCTTTAAATATCATAAAAATTACTGATTTTGTTCTTAAATTTTAATAAGCACACTGAGTGTCATTTGATAAGTACACTCATTGACATTTTTCGTACTTTCCACTAATTGAAGTTAAATATTTTTGTTAAGTTTCTAGCAAATGATTTTTTTGTCATTTCCTTTTAAAGGATAAAATATGTAACTCATACTAATCTTTTATTTAATATATTTATTTATTTTTATTTACTTACTTTTATTTTTTCTCTTTTTCTCACCATTTTTATCTTACAACTTATTTTAAATATTATTAATAAACTGGTTTTAATTTTTAGAAAAAATATAATTTCATTTATTGATTTTAATTTATTATAGTTTTGTTAATTTTTAAATTTAGTTATCTACTTTTCTGTTAAAATAAATAAATTTTAGAGAACTCACAATATATTTTTCTGTCAATAAACATCACATAAAATAAAAATAAAATTAACAAAAATTAATAAAACATAACTACGACTCGAGCATAACTAATTATTAAACATTGAATCAAACATAACTAATTCTGATGTTATTCCTTTATGTCTATAAAATACAACTACAACTCGAACATAGGCACAAACATCATTCACAGTACATAAGTATGTTTCTCCACTTCCAATGGCCTCGTTTGTATATTTTAAGATGAACTGAAAATTTCTAACAAAAAAGAAGGACTGAAAGCATGTTTAAGTACTTTAAGAATATAAATTTAAATAAGAATTAAAGTAAACTCATTAACCATCTTTCATTTATGATTTTTTCCTTTGTCTATATAATTTATTTAATATTAAGTTGTTAAAATTTAATTAAGCACATTACATAACATTTTTTATTAAGCTTTTTTTTATAAAGAATGAAGTTATTTAAAATTAAATATTTTAAATGTGATATTCTGATTCTAGAGATTTAGTTCAAAGTTAAACTAACCTAGTTTTAAAATATTATGTTTCAACTTAAACTATTTAAATATATAGCTTACGTGATATTAAACTACAGATAAAAATTGTGTTAAATCGATGAAACATATGTTTTAATAAACCAATTTGATTTTAAATCAAAACTTTAGATATCTCAAACAAAATATATATGGCGTGTTATAAATAACTCATAAATTTTTTTAATTAAGAATATTTATTTTTTAAAATGATTTAAATGGTTCAATCACAATGCACCCACAAAAAACCATGTATGTTTTTGTTTATGTTTTATTCAATTATGTTTCATTAATTTCTGAAAATTTTATTTTTAGTTTATGTAATATTTATTTTTAGAAAAAACATTATGAGTTCTTTAAATTTTATTTGTTCAAGCAGAAAAGATTAGCTAAATTTAACAAATAACAAAACCGCAATATATTAAAATCAATAAATAAAATTAACTTTTTTAAATTAAAATTAATTTATTAATTATATTTAAGATAAGTTGTAAGATAAAAGTGGTGAGAAAAAAAGAAAAAAATAAAAGTAAGTAAAATAAATAAAAGAAAGAAAGAAAATATAAGATTAGTATAACTTATATATTTTGTCATTTAAAGGGTAATGACAAAAATATCATTTATCATAAACTTAACAGAAACATTTAACTTCAGTTAGTGGAAAGGATGGAAAGCGTGACAATTTTTTAAATAAAGGACATTCAATGTATTTATCAGAGTTTAAGAATAAGGTTTTTAATTTTAATAATACTTAAAGGATAATATTTATAATTTACTCTTAAATATACTAATAATTAATAATAAATATAAATTCTAAAATGGTGGATATCACCTACTACTTCAAAGCTAACTTTTCAAAGTTATTTCTTTTCTCGTTTTCATTTTCCCTTTATCAAAAAAATAAAAAAAAATTCGTCACTCACTTCAGTCCCCTTACCACCATTATTACACAACTCCATCCTCTCACCTCGCTCCCACCGCCACTCACCAGGAAAACACTATCTGTTCGTTCTCTTTCTATCTCGCTACTGTCGGCACCAAACAACTCAAAACAGCCTCTAAATGGCAACGACCGTGGTGGATCAAAGGTCTAATGGCGAGGATCTGGGTTTATATCGGCAATGACACACATCTGGTTGTCTTTCCCTCGCCATTCTCTTCCGCCGCTGATGTTCTTCTCCCATCCTTTCCTTGTGGTTGCATGTGAATTCTACGATCAAATTGATGGTGAGAAGCGGTGACTCGTGAAGAACGGCATTGTGCTTGCATGGGGCGCCATACCACCATTGATCTTCTCTGAAAAGATCCATCGTAAATCCATCTGGTAAAAAGTGAAGGGGGAGTTTTTTTGCAATTTATCAAAGATTAGTGATCTGAACCTAAAACTATTTTATACATACCGACATATGAAATTAATAATATATATAATTTAATGATCTTTCTGTTTATTTTTTAAATTCATTAATTATTGGTCTTTTAAAAAAAATTAGATTTTAGCATTTAGATAATTTTGTTATAATTTACTAGCAGAACTATTAAAAATATTTGATATTTGAAATATACAGAAAACTTATTAATAAATCATCTAATCTGTTAGTAATGATTGAAAGCTCTCAGTTGAGTATGATATATTATTTATTAGGTTGATACAAGTGTATTACACAGGTTGAAATAGTGAATATGAAATTGTAAAGAAGTTGTTTTATATTAAGTAATCGCTAATTGTAATTGTTTTTAACTTCGTGAATCTTAATATTATAAAAATATTTGCTTGAAAACTATTATGTTTAGAGCATTTTAATTTTAATAATGATTAGCTAGAAATTAAATTTAATTTTAACAATATTAACTCTTATTAAACATTTTATTTATTCTTAAAAAAAGTTAATTGATTAACATAAAAGCAAATAGGCATTTATTAAGAAAACTATATTTATATACTAATTTATAACTTTAATTGTAATAAATACACATGTTCAACTCCTAGTAGACAAAAAAATGACATGTGACTTCTACAAATTTTGATTTATTAGTATATATTTTAAAATGTTATAAAAATAAAAGAATTATATTTTTTATTAATAAAAGAATATTATAAATATTTGATTATATAGTACGTGCAAGACCATATAAGAGGCAAGTGTAAGGCCCGATCCCGATTTGGGATAATCTTTTGAATGAATCTCCAATACTCCTTTGCTCGATATTCTCATAAAATAGATTGATTTTATATCCTTCTTCACAATCTTCGCATAAGCTAACGCTTTCCTTAAAGAAATTCTTTCCATTGCCGCATCCATAACCTTGATAATCGACATAAAGTACTTTCGATCATTCTCTGCCACTACTGGTGTAACACGATCAAAATTTTGAATTGATAAAAATGAGATATAGCTTGGATGCAGAAGTTTTAGCTCAAACGCTCCAAACAATGAAATCATATCCGGATCACAATCGTCAAGGTTCCGAACTAACTTCAATTCAAAAGTATCAGCATTATAAAACCATCTCAAAATCGGTTTTGTCTTTTGAGTACCATCAATTACTTTCAATCTAGGATTAGTAACCTTTTCAAAATATTGGTCATTATATGCATCCAAAAATTTCTCTTCTTCATTAGTATCACCACCTATCCTTTTGCTTTTTAATGACTTGAAGTATTCCTTGTCTTCTTGGTTGCATCTTGTTTTAAGAAAAGACTCCATTCGTGAAATACCTCTATTCAAGAGTTTAACAAAATTTTCTCCTCGATTTGCCTTTGTTGGATTAATCAACTTCAACTTGTTAAGTTCTTTTAAGTCTTGTACAGGAAGAGCTATGATGCTTGTGTAAAAGTGATATACATCACAGATTGCATTTACACGTTTTATCAAAAATGCATCAAACACCTCATCATACTTCCATGCTACTATCTTCACATTCTTTGTATTGTCAGGCACAACCATTGCATTATGCAATTTTGAGATTGATTTTCCTTTTTGCAACACATTTCTCACAAGATCACCAGTAGTTCTTGCCTTGTTCCATAACTGCTTTTGATCAATGGATACTTCATAAGCCTGTTTTTCTTCAAGAAACATCTTCATTAATTCTTTTCTGCTTTCATGTTCACTTCTCTTCAAAGCCATTGATTTAATCTCTTATGGTTTCAAAATTCTTATTCTTTTTGTAATCTCCAAGTACTGAGGGTTATCCATATCAAGTACTATCATCTTGTTTGTCTGTTTCTCTGTTTCTTGAAAGCTTCTCACCAAGTTTCTTAGTGATTCAGCTTGCAATCTGTTTAGCTTCTTTCTCGGATAGTTCCTCGATTGTAGCCATAATCTAAGTTCAATCGTATTCATGTTTTCAGGATCTGGATGGTGTAGCTCAGATGATGAAAGTTCCTTAATATTAACACTTTCATGTAATGGATTCCATTCACCATGCTCAACAATAATCTCATCTGGATCCACAGGAGCTATAGATTCAACCGTCACACATTTCTCATATTCTTCGTTTATTTGAGAAACTATGAGTCCATCCAAAAATACCCTATTATACTTTTTCTTTATTAGATAATTATACCTTTCATCAACATCAACATGTATATCTTCAGCTACCGCCTCAACTGGAGAATAACTTGCTTCAACAATATCTGCATCTTCTAAAACTTCGTCATACCATGGTCAGAGAAATCTGGTTCTAAATCGTCTAAGGCACCGATTATCTCTTGAACTTTTGTTTCTTCACTATCATGACTTAAAGTTTCAGATGCAATCTTCTGAATTTTAGTTGACGGTTCAGCTAAAACTGATACATCAATATCATCTATCTTTCTTTTCCCTTTATCCACCTCAGATATCTTCTCAACATCAATAGGATTAACTTCAGTTACAATAACAATTTCAGGAGATTGGGACATTGTACTATCTTTCATGCTTTCAAATTCTTCTTTTAATTTCTTATGATTTTCTCTTAATTTCTTGAATTTTTCTTCCATCAAGTCATAATCATTAAGCATGACTTCAGAATTCTTTACATTTGCTTCTTTTTCTTCTTCAAGATCAACAATTTTCTCATCTTTCTTTATTAATTCAGCCTTTAAACTTACATTTTCCTCTCTCAGCTCTTCAATTGTCTTAAGTTGGAGTAAATTCTCTTCTTTCAAAGACTCTATTAAGCTTTGATCTTCTTTAGCTTGTTTATTTTCAACATGAACATCAGATTCAACAACATCAATGTTTTGGAAATCAAATTTCATGTGTTGATGAATAGTTTCTTCATTTACAACAACTATCTCATCAATATTTTAAATCTCTTCATTTTGATCTTCTACATGCTCAGCTTCTTCAACAACTTCTTCAATGACTTCTTCAATAACTTCATCAACTTCATTTCCACCATCATGATCATCATCATCACCAGATATGGAACTACTTTCATCTTTTGAATTCTCATCATCATCATCATCATTGTTTTCATACCATCATCATTATCTTCATCATAATCATCAGATAGATCTTGAGGATCTTCTTCAATTAGATCATTTGGATCTACTGGTTCATCCTCAATCAAATGAAAGTGATCTTCATTTATATCTACCTCATCTCTAGCCACAGCTCTCATATAATCAAACATAGGTACATTTTGAGCACCAGTAATCATTGCAAGTCTTTTGTATGAGGTTTCTGTCATATGCTCTAGAATTAATCTTTCACCACTCACTCTAAAAACATGGAAATCTGGATTTTCTTCATTGATGATCATTTGTAAGAATCTAGGATACATCAGGTATTTGTTCCTGATTCCTTTCTCTAAGTTAAAGGCAAATCCATTCAGAATCCATCTAGCCATATTAAATCTTCTGCTTGTTGCAATGGCTACGATTGGAGAAGCAATATCAACTGGAAATGAATTCCATCCCGCACTTCGTTTAGTCATTCCGTGCTGGAAGATATAACATAGAAGTTTCCAGTGATTATAGACTCTGGCTCGGAAAAATTGTTTCCTTAGAAAGTTATCCGGATGACCCATGGCTATAAATGTTTCTCTACATTCATTAAATAATAATTCAGCTAAGTCTTGTGGGTCATTGTTTCCCAGCCTTAGAGCTTCTAGAATAGATTGTTCTGATACTTCAATCATCCTTTCATTGGTAAAGAATCCTCTAACAACATTTCTTCCTTCTTCATCTCTTTCAACATTAGCAGTGTTCCAAAATCTCTTTATCAATCTAGCATAGATGACTGGTTGATAACACATGGCATACACATACTTAGTCCTCAAAATAAATCTGATCATCTTTCATAACCAATAGCATCTCGTACATCTTCATTTAAGAATGCTGCCACATTATGTTTAGGCTCAAATTTAAGCTCAACCATCTGCATAAATGAAACAAAGAAAGTTAGACACATTGAATTTTCAACACTTATCAATTTTGAGTTATTAAGTTTGAACCAAATCACTTAAAATTTTCTAAGTGTTAAAACAATTCATTAACTGAAAATTTTTATATTGGTCACAAACTTAATTCAACTCAATTCAGTTATAATTTTCTTAAAATCTAATTAAAGAATGAATTTCGTGACTAATTTTGACATTTTATTAAAAAAATTCATGAATTTGGCTGTTTATCTTCAAAAACCCGATTGATGAACATAATCATCAAGAACACATTGTTTTGAAATATGGATTTGACCATTCCAATCTGTTCGAAAACAAGTTTATATCATCAATCAATGTTCAATTTCAGTTGTTTATGCACATTATTTTCACAAATTTCAATTTTTTCTTCGAACTAGGGTTCATACGCCTACTCAGACATAAAACGCCTGATTGAATTCGAAGTATAAACTTGAAATCAGATGAATTTAATCTCGAAATGATGTTTAGATTCAGTGTATATACCTATAAATCACACGTATTAACACCAAACAATCAAAAATGATGAACTGAATGATTTGAGTATCAATGTCGAGAGTGTTTTCAGGGGATTTTGAGTGAATGAATGAATGAATCACAAGTGTTGTATATATATATATGTGAAAATTTTAGATGCATGAGCACTGTTTGTACATATGAGGTTAGACGCATGAACACTATACAGTCGCATGAGCCTCAGTTTTTCAGGCGCATGAGCACTGTTTGTGCGCATGAGGTTTAGACGCATGAGCACTATTCAGGAGCATAAGCACTGTTTAGGCGCACTAAATGAAACGCCTACACTTGGTGTTTTCATCACTTCAAACGTCTACACTTGGAAAGTCTTGGAAATGTTTAGGTGCATGAGCATAAGATGATACGCCCAACACTTGAACCAATTTTTTTCAGACACATGACAACTGTTTAGGCATATGAGCTTGAATGAAACACCTAACACTTGTGCAAAGTTCTGAAAATTCACCATACTCCTGATCTGAACTTATGATAACTGTTCAGGCGCATGGGATCCTTTCCATGAGTCTTAACACTTGAACTTTTCTCATCCTCCATCTGAATACTATTTAAACACATTAGTATTGTTCACACTCAATTTTTCAACACTTAGTCAAAAGTGTTTGACTATCACTCAAAATTTTCATTAATTTCCCATAATTTTAACATTTTTGAAATTCAAACTTTTATATTTTTTTTATTTTTGACTTCTATTTTTATTTTAAATTTTCAAAAACAATTTCCCATCATTTTAGTCTCTATTTAATTTTTATAAAAACAAATAATCTTATTTTGTTTGCAAGAAGCTTTTCCACTGAATTTGAATTCTTTTTCAGGTTTATTTTTACATCATATCAAAAACACACATGCTAGAAATTTCAGCTTCATCCTTTCATCCAAAACTCTTTATTTTTGATTTTTCACTTTTGAAAATCTTTTTACTCCCCCTAAACTTTTAAGTTTTACAAACTTAGAAGTTTGTTTGACCTTGCAAGAAGAGGAAACTAATCATTATCAACATGCCTGCACACAGAAAGTCATGCAAAAAAATAAAAAATAAAGCAGAATAAAAAATCTACTATATATAATTGAATCACATGTCTGCAGTGAGATCATATAAGTTAAGATTAGCATATTAAAAGAAAATAAATGATGGACAGTCATAGATAGTGATTAAGTCCTGATCAAGTGTGTTCCAGGTCAGCATTTCTGCAGCAAAGGAGACACGAAATCTAAGGACAGAAGATGAGTTTTGGCAAGATACTCAGCACACTTACTTTTTCAATTCTTGGATTGATTAAGGTACGATTAGATATGACATTATGTAAGTCACACTTAGACTTAGAGAGTTCAACCCTCATCAAGATATGCAAGAAATCATTTTTCTCAACTTGTTAACCTGACATATACTTATAACCAGATCTCATGTTTAGATTGTGCACATTGGCATCTTTTTCATCAAGAGAGAATATCCAGGTCGGTAATGACTTACAACAAAGGATATCTCATCATCTCAAGTCTATGATGACTCATAACAGAGAAGTGAATAGATGCTTTAAATAATTAGAGCTCAATGGTTATTCATATCACCACCAGGTGTGAGTTTATGACTTAACAAGCAATCAATCTGAGAAGTCAACACTACTCATTGGTACTAAAATGGACAAACATGAATGCATGATTGATTTTGTTTGATCACAAGAATTTACTTTTTCAGTATAATTACATGAGCTTACTTGCACATCATATCTAATCACGTCAGACTTTAGTAGTGAGTGAAGTATGCAACTGATCATAACTAATGTATCTATCATTTCTCACAAATTGCAAAGACAGATTCCGTCCTAAACACTTAACTAACAAGAAAAACTCTATTTTTGTGTTTTTGTTTTATATTTTTCTCTTTTGATTTTGCAATTGTCTATTTTTGTATTTGCTTTTTCATTTTCTATTGAAAATGCACACACAATATATACAATCAGGCAGTTAACTTTGAAAGTTTCTCTATATTCAAGAGTAAGCTAAGGGAGGGTTCTTATCATTTTTTAATGAATCAAACAACTGAATTAAAATAGAAACCAATTTTGTTTAAACATGATTAATAAGTCCAATTGACTCGACCAAAAATTCAAATCGACCTGGTGAAAAGGCTTTTGCAAATAGGTCAGCCAATTGTTTTTCAGTTGTGATTTGAATCAAACTGATTAAACCTTTTTCAGAGTTATCTCTGAGAAAATGATATCAAATTTCGATATGTTTTGTTTTTGAATGTTGGACAGGATTAGCTGTAATAAACATAGCAACAGTGTTATCAATGTAAATAGGATCTTTAAGAAAATTGAACCTGTAATCCAGCAGTTGGTTTTGTAACCATAGGATTTGAGAACATCCTGCTGATGCAGCTATGTACTCAGCTTCTACGGTTAAAACAGAGACATTTGTTTGTTTCTTACATTGCCACGAGACTAATCTGGGACCTAAAAACTGACAACCACCCGTCGTAGATTTACGATCTTGACAACATCCCCCATAATCACTATCTGTATATCCATGTAACTCAAAGTTTCCTTCATAAGGATACCATAACCCTAAAGCTGGTTTTCCTTTGAGATACCTGAATATTCATTTAATAGCGATTAGATGAGATTCCTTCGGGTCAGATTGGTACCTGGCACAGACACAAACAACATACATTATATTAGGTCTAGATGCAGTAAGATACATCAAAGATCCGATCATAGATCTGAATAAAGTTTGGTCAATTGTTTTTCCTTTCGGATCAGGTTCAATCTTGGTATTTACGTCAGCTGGAGTTTTGATGGATTGACAATCTTGCAGTTTAAATTTCTTCAAGAGTTTTTCAACAAATTTCTCTTGATTGATAAAAATTCCATCTGCAGACTGCTTCACTTGAAGACCAAAGAAAAAAATTATTTCTCCCATAGAACTCATTTGAAAACTAGACTTCATAATTTCTTCAAATTCATTGCACAACTTTGGACTTATAGAACCAAATATGATATCATCAACATACACTTGAACACATAAGAGATCATCAGCATCCTTCTTAATAAACAAAGTAGGATCAATTTTCCTTCGCGTGTATCCATGTTGGATCAAATGTTGTGATAACGTTTCATACTAGATTCTAGGAGCTTGATGTAGACCATAAAAAGCTTTGCTAAGCTTGTACACATGATGAGGATATTCTAAATCTTCGAAACCTGGAGTTTGCTTGACATATACATCATCGGTGATTGGTCTATATAAGAAAGCACCTTTAACGTCCATCTGATACACCTTGAATTTCATGAATGATGCATAAGCCAGGAAGACACGAATTGATTCAAGTCTTGCAACTGGAGCAAATACTTCATCATAATCTATTCCTTCTTCTTGGGTGTAACCTTGTGCAACGAGTCTCGCTTTGTTACGAACAATAATTCCCCGATCATCTGTTTTGTTTCTAAACAACCATTTTGTGCCTATGGCATTTTCTCCTTCAGGTAAATCCACAAGCTTCCACACTTATTGTTTACAAAATTACAATAACTCTTCTTAAATTGCCTCAATCCAACTATTGTCGTTTAACGCTTCGGTGATGTTTTTTGAAACAATTTGAGATAGAAAACACGAGTATAAGCAAAGATTTGCTTGTTTTGATTGACTTCTCATTGTTCTCTCATTCAATGGACCGATAATCTGAGATGTAGGATGGTTCTTATGAACACGAGATGTTGGAATCTCATTCACTTAAACATGAACATCTAGATTAGATTGGTTCAAGTCAGAAAGCTGATGCAATAAGTTCGAAGAATATGGATTGGAATTAGGAACCTGAGTCGGTGAGTTGATATAGTAATCAAGATTATCAGTAACAACTACATCATCAGAAATCGAAGACGTTCCGGACTCAGGTTATACAATTTCAGGACCATCATTAGGAATAGGTTGTGAAATATTTGAATTATCTGAAACGGGATGCTCTTGAGCTTGTTGAGGTTGATCATAAGTTTCAGACTGAAATATAGGATCTTTCACAAAAGAGAAAAATGGATAATCTGGGTTTGAGTCATCCATATCATCAGAATTAGAATCATCATTGAATGATCCGAGATCTCCTTCTTGTTTCTTCTTTTGACCTGTAGATTCAAACAAGTTAGAATTGAAAAAGTTTGACAAAGAATCTAAATCAAATAACCAAGCTGGACCATTTGCAACTAATGGAAAAGAGTTTTCAAGAAATTTAACGTTGAAAGTTTCAAGGATAACATTTTTTCTAGAGTTATAAACTCTAAAAGCTTTTGAAACCGACAAATATCCAATGAAAAATCCTTCATCAGATTTTGCATCAAATTTTCCTAGCTGGTCACTTGAGTTTAAAATCAAAACTGGACAACCAAAAGATTTAAGAAAATCTATATTAGGTTTCCTGCCAAACATCAACTCATAAGGAGTTTTCTGTTTATCTTTCGCAAGCAATGTTCGATTTTGTACAAAACATGCAGTGGATATGGCTTCATCCCAGAAAGTCATTGGAATCTTTGCTTTTGCTAACATGGAACATACAACCTCAATCAAAGTTCTATTTTTCCTTTCAGCAACTCCATTTTGTTGTGGAGTTCTAGGAGCACTGAACTGACGAGCAATTCCTTTTTCTGCACAAAACCTATCAATATTAGCATTTTTAAATTCCGTTCCATTATCACTTCTAATTATTTTCACCTGTTGTTCTAATTGATTTTCTACTTTAATGATGAATTCTTGTAATAATTTAGCTGTTTCATATTTAGCATGCAAGAAGAAAACCCATGAAAATCTTGTAAAGTCATCAATGATAACTAAACAGTAAGATTTCTTTCCAATTCTCAGTTTTGTGAGTTCTTTCATCACAAATGGTACAATATTTGTTGAAATAACAATCAGCTGTTGAACGGTTTTTCATATCACATATATGACAGTACCTATTAAAGAAAAATTCTTCAGTCTTATGATTGTACATATCACATACTTCAAGTACCTTTGTTGAAATTTAAACAACTGTTGATTAACTTTAGATGTGGAAGCCACATTTGATCCTTGTTTTGATTTAGGAGTTGAAAAGTTAATCTGTTGTTTTTTATTTAAAAGTTTGTTCTTTTGAAATTTGGGTTTTGACTTTTGCTCATTAACACCATTTCTTGACTCTTTAGATACAAACCTTTTATTGATAGCGGAAGACTTAGGAACTGAACCTGTTTTCAGATCGGAGTTAGATTTGTTCTTTGAGTTAGATTTGATTTCTAGAATTTCATTCATGTCAAAAGTACCCGCAGATACAAACTTTATTGGTTTAAACTGATTAGTTTGATTTGTTCTTTGAGTTTAATTGTTTTAAGAGGAGTTAGATTTAGCATTTTTTCCTTCTTCTTCTTTGATTTCTTGATCTTGATGATTTTTGTTTGCTTTGGGATTGAACATCTTCAGTAGAAGACTCTTTTGCATTTTCTTTATCTTTTTGTTCTATCTGCCATTTAATGAAATCTGGATTGTTTAATCAGTAAGAAAATGAATCTTCAGATGTTACTTCATCTAGTTTTGCTTTCTCTTTATTCTTTGAGTTTTGTTTGTCATTTTTACCATCACTTCTTCAATAAACAGACTCTTTTGGAACAAACATCTTCTTATTCTTTGCTCGTGGTTCATAAGATTTTACTTTTATAGGATCTCTGAATCTGGTTCCTTAAATATCTCAATATTTGTTTTCTCTTCATCGCTTTCACAATTCTTTTTCTTGTTTTGAAAGGCTTTTAGCTTAGCTTTGTTTTTAGGTGAGTGATCATGTGTGTTAAAGTTTTCTGGCAGAGCGTTTGTGATAGATTCAGGCATTGGTTTATGTGTAAATCCTAGACCTGTTTTGTTTTTATCTTTCCTCTCACTTACCAGTTGTTCTACAATAGTTTTAGAACTTTTAACTTTAGCTAGATCCACCTGAGTTGCAGCATGAGCTATTTTTTCTTCTTCTAAATTTTTAGTCATCTCTTCAAGTTGTTTCTTCACAAGTTCAAGTTCTTTTAGTTTAATTCCATGAGGTTTGTAAAGATAATATCTTTTCATCAGAGACTTTGTGATCATTTTTCAGTTTGTTGTGCATTACTTCTTCTTGTTTAAGTTTATCACAGATCTTATATGAATATTTTCTGTAATGCTCAACTTGATCAAAACATGCTTTTGTGCACATTTTCTCTCTGACTTAAATAGGAATTTCAGGATAACTTGAAGATGAAGTCTCAGAGTCAGATGATGGATTCTCAACCTTTGGTTGGTCAGACTGAGCCATAAGTGCAATCTCTTCTGAATCCTCTATTGGATCAGATTTGTCACTCCAGTCATAGTCTTCATCATCAATTTCTGAATCACTATCAGCCTTTGGATCATTATCTTTCGACCAATCTTCATTTTGAATATCTGCAACAAGAGATAAACTAGAGGTTAGATCAGCTATAAATTGTTTAGCATAAGCACTCCAGTTATATCCATCTTTATTGCTAACAACAAGAGCTTTCTTTGGCTCTTCAGATGCTTTTGATTCATCTTTAAGTTCTGGCATAGGAAGACTCTGATAAGGCTTTTGGAAGGTTTTCTGAGACTGCTGATGATATCTTTGACTGCTAGAACCTGCTTGACCATTTCCTCCTTGATTTCTGGGAGCTTTACATTCCCTTGAGAAATGACCATAGCTGTTGCAGTTGAAACACCTTGACTTTGATTTGTAAAAGCCAACAGTTTTGTTAGCACTTGGCTTGTAGTTCCTGTTAACATAAGAGTGTTTCTGTGTTCTGTAATCAATCATCACCATCTGCCAATTCAAGTCCTTCTCTTCCACATCATCAGGATCCATCTCGAACAAATCCTGCAAAACAAGATCTAATTGTTTTAGATGACTACCTTGATAAGCTTGAAAACTTACCATAAAATCAGTAAAAGCAAATTTAGACTCATCATCCTATAAAAGGATATTAATAACATCTTTAACTTTGCTAGTTCTAGCAGAGTTAGAAGATGGAGTCTCAGTTTGAGGTTTAGGAGTTTGAGTTTTAGAAGGAGTCTGAGATTGAGGTTGAGTTGTGTAAACAGGAGCACTTGTGTAAGAAGAATCTGTAAAGAAACCAGCTCAAACGAACAAATCACCCTCGTCTTCTGGTGAGTTATCATCTTTTACCAGAAAATCATTCTCCACTGTGTTAGCTGGAGATGCAACATACTTGTACTGAGACATTAAAGCAGCTCTGTCATTGTTTCTGGAGCTCTTATCAATCTCAACTGATTCAATCTTGGCAATCAAAAGATCTAGATCCATAGGAAACTTTTCAGTATGCTTTAATAGTGTAACTGTCTGTTTCCATGAAGATGGAAGAGCATTGAGAAGTTTGTAGTTTAGATCTTTGAGATCATTTTTTATACCAACAGTTGACATCTCAGTAGTTAGTTGCACAAATCCGTTCATCATTTGATTAATTTTTTCCTCAGAAAGATGCTCAAATAACTCCAATTACCTTTTGAGTTTCTGCTTTTTGAGATCTTGTATCTCTTTCCCACCTTCACAAATGATTTTCAAAGCCTTGTACATAGTGAACCCAGTTTGATAACCATCAAGTCTAGTCAAGACTTCTAATGGTAATCCTTTACACATCAGTGAATAAGCTTTGATATCATTCTTCACTTTTCTTAAGTCATCACCTTGCAGACCATCCTCAGGATAAGGTTCTTGAGAGTCTTTTGTATAAACAAATTCGCTATCAGGACCATCAGATGTAATCTGGATATGAGGTCCTTTCTCTATTGACTTCCACAAGTCAGTGTCAATAGAATTTAGATGATGCTTCAGTCTTAAAGACCAATTCTTGAAATCAGCTCTGTTCTTTAGCTTTGGAACCCTGTTCTCAGAATTTTTAGACTTAACCATTTTGTATTTTTGAATTTAAGAAAAACACTTGTTTTTGTTGTTTTTAAGTTTTGAATTAAAAACTATGAAATGAAAATATTTTTGGATTTTAGTTTCTGAAAAAATTTCTAAGTGTAAACTGATAAGTCTGAAAGCTGATGCGCCTGAATAGTTGACAAGCACCTACACAGTAGTGAAACGCCTACACAGTTCTCAAACACCTGACTTTGAAGTAGAAAAGCCCAAGGGAATGCCTTAGTAGAATTCTGAAAAACACCCAACTGAAATGTGCCTGAACAGTTCTAAAACGCTTAAATGTCAAGCGCTTAAACAGTTGTTATGCGCCAAAACAGTTGAAATGCGCCTAGAATTACTTTGTTTCTGCAAAGTCACCAAGTGTCCAAACAGTCTCAAAACATCTCAACAGTGGTCAAACGCCTGAACCGAAATGTCTGAACAGTACCAAAACGCCCAAATAGTGGAGATGCACCCAGATACTTGGACAATTTTCAGCAGTTTTCAACCATAATGCGCCTAATTCATTAGCTTCAACGAACTCAGTTCTTATGAAAATCTTCAAAACTTGATTAATTGATCTAAAAACTTCCAATTTGGTAGTAATTAGGTCGATTAACAATCCTTAATCCTCAATTTGATCAAACAACAACAAAAAATCAGTATTCTGATTGAATTTCAGTTCGAATATGAAGAACAAAGTTCGAACACTAATTCGATCAATTTCTTAGATTTGAACGAATTGAACACAAAATTGTGATTCAAATCTTGTTTCTATGGATGAAACACAACTGAAAACAACAATTAATTGATCAAATTGCAATCAATCACTGATTTCAAGTGATTCAAAGAGCTCAAAATGTCGATAAGCTCTGATCACTTAACCAAAGGCTCTGATACCAATTGATCGGTTCAAAAGGATTGAATCTGTGATGATTTCGTGATGCAATGATCAATTTAAACACAAAGTAATCAAACACATGCAATTACATCAAAAAATTCATAGATTTCATTGATAGCAAATGCGCAGGATACAATGTGTAAGGGTTACAATTTGTTTAACTGACTCAAACTATTTCTTAGATCTCTAGTCTTAGATCTCTCCTCTACCCTGCACATACATAAAATATCCTATTTATACTATCAAGCAACTAAGGAACATATATTTACAAATAGGTCCCTATACTATGACAAAAAAACAACATAAAGACAAAATGTTAATCTTTCAAGAAGTCTAACAAAAGAGAGTTGGAAGTTTTAAATAAGGGGTAAAAGACCATACCAATAAGGTGAAAAGACAGTTTGGGTGTGTACTTGAGTACGGCGGCAAGGTGGATAATTTAAAATATTCCGAAAAGATCTTAATCTTTACATAATGGAGCCCAAAGGTTTCCATTACACAGTAAAAGTTTTCTTCCGAAGGAAAAGTTGCTTCCGAGAGAAAAGACTTCTTTCGAGAGGAAGTTCATAGCCTTCGGAAATAAATTTGATCTATGATCAAATTTTCTTCCTAGGGTAAAAACTCTTCGGAAGAGAGTACTAAAGTGAAGGAATTTACCTTCGGAAGATATAAAGATCTCTTCCGAGGGCAAGTTTCTTTTCTAAAGAATTTTCACTTAGAAGAAAAACTTTAGTAACAGGGCTTAGATTGTAATTAGACAACATAAACAAGATACATTTTATAAAGATTTTTAGAAGAAATATACTAGTCAATGTTAATCATCTCAATAGCTGTGATTAAATATTTAAATCTTTGTTCATCAAAGGCTTTGGTGAACAAGTCAGCATATTGTTAATTTGAATTAACTTTTACTAGTTTAATCAAGTCTTTCTCATGAATACCTCGAATGAAATGATACCTGATGTCAACGTGCTTTGTCTTGGAGTGCTTGACTGGATTTTCTATAATGGAAATAGAACTCATGTTGTCTATATGGATAGGAGTATTCATGAAGTTGAATCCATAGTCTAACATCTGATTTTGAATCCATAGCAGTTGAGCATAGCAGCTCGCAGCAACAATGTATTCAGCTTCAGCAGTTGATGTAGAGACACATGATTGCTTCTTGCATTGCCAGGAAATAATTCTTCCACCAAGAAATTGACATCCTTCTGATGTGGATTTCTTGTTAATGTTGCGGCCACCATAATCACTGTCAGAGTATCCATAGAGATGGAAATCCTTATTCTTAGGATACCAGAGACCCAGTTTGGGAGCTCCTTTAAGGTATCTAAGAATCCTTTTGACGACAGTTAGGTGAGACACCTTAGGAGCAGGATGATATCTTGCACAGATGCAAGTTGCAAACATGATATCAGGTCTACTAGCTGTGAGATACATCAGAGTTCTAATAGTTGTCCTGTACTGATGCTGATCAGTATCCTCCCCCTCGAAATCAGGACATAGATTGTGATTTTTGGGTATATGTGTCTTGGCTGTCTTACAATATTTCATCTTAAATCTTTCTAAGATGTCCTTGACATACTTAGACTGGTTGATAAAGAATCCTTCTTCCATCTGCTTCGGTTGAATCCCAAGAAAGAAATCCATCTTTCCCATGGAGCTCATCTCAAATTTCTTTCTCATGATGCTTTCAAAGTCTTTGCACATTTGGTCATTTGAGGAACCAAATATGATGTCATCGACATAGACTTGAACAAGCAGCATGTCCTTCCCAGATTTCTTTATGAACAATGTCTTGTCTATAGTGCCTCTGGTGTAGCCATTTTTTAGGAGAAACTGAGACAAAGTCTCATACCACAGCCTAGGTGCTTGATGCAGCCCATAAAGAGCTTTATCTAGTTTGCACACATAGTTGGGATGCTGTGGGTCTTCAAATCCAGGTGGCTGACAGACATAGACTTCTCTGTCTATATTCCCATACAAAAATGCACATTTAACATCAAGTTGATAGACTGTGAAGTACTTAGAGGCTGCAAAAGCAAAGAAGATTCGCACAACGTCAAGTCTTGTAATAGGTGCAAAGACGTCAGTGTAATCTATGCCTTCTTCCTATGTGTATCCTTGAACAAGAAGTCTTGCTTTATTCTTGATGATCAAACCTCTATCATCTCTTTTGTTTCTAAACACCCACTTTGTGCCAATAGGGACTTGACCAGGTGGCAAAGGACATAGGTTCCACACCTTTTGCCTCTTGAATTAAAGCAATTCCTCTTGTATAGCTTTAATCCAATTGTTGTCCTTGAGGGCTTCTTCCACCTTCTTTGATTCCAATTAAGAGAGAAAGCATGAGTACAAGCATACATTCCCATTATGGGTCTGACTTCTTGTTCTCACACCTTCTGATACATCCCTAATGATGTTTTCAGCTGGATGAGTGTTGTGTATCCTGAGCCTAGGAAATACATCTAATTGCATAGATAGGTCTAGGTTTGAGAAGTTTTGCTTAGAACTTCGAGTACCTTCTCCAGCTGATGTCTCACATTCATTCAATGAGGACTGATTGAATGAATGAGTGACATCATCAATGGCAGTATGCTATGAAGCAGCATCAACAGTTGCCTGTTCCTCCATGTCTCTGTCTTCTTCATCTTGGTGTTAAATGCTTGAATTTTCAACCTCTGGGTAATGAGGCTTAGTGAGCTGTCAACTTGTTGAAGCTCCTTTGTTTCCTGAGATACTCATGCTTTCAGGACTTTCAGCAGTTTCTTCATTTCTTCTTGGAGAACTAGAAATAGGTATGGGTAGCTCAAACAGTTGATCTTCATATGGGTCACTATGAGTTCCTGTTCCAGCTGAAACCTTCTCACAAGATGGTTTCGAATTGTTTGGAAACAATTCTAAATCAAAAATATATTCAGGTCCATTCCTTCTAACACAAGGAGTGTGCTCATTAACAGCAATGTTGGATGATTCCTCAAACTATTGAGTTTTGATATTATACACTCTATAAGCAATATAGGTGGAGGAATATCCAACAAAGATAGCATCATCCAACTTTTCAGCAAATTTTGCTAAATTTTCATTTGTGTTGAGTATGATACACCTGCTACCAAAGGACCTAAGAAAGCCAATGTGCGGTTGCCTCTTGTTCCATAGCTCATAAGGGGTATTCCCATGAGGCTTAACAATGAGAACTCTATTTTGCGCATAACATGCAGTGCTGACTGCCTCTACCCAGAAAGGTAGAGGTAGCTTTGAATCCACTAACTTTGTTCTTGCAGCCTTAATAAGTTTGAGGATAATGCACTCATGTTCTGTGAAAAGCATTTGGTGCTTTTGATCACAGAATTGAGAAACACTTAACAGACTGTGTTCAAGCTGTTTGACAAAGTTTACTTTGTCAGCTTTTAACTTACCATTGGATCCACTACCTCTACTAGAAATGTATCCTCCAGCTTCACCTCCAAACTGAACAGGACCTCCATCAAAATGTTCAAATTGTTAAAGAAGAGATCTGTTCCCTGTCATGTGCCTGGAGCATCCGCCACCCATAATCCATATATTTCCATTCTTGTCATGTGCATGTCCCTGCACATAAAATGAGATGATGAGTTACTATTGGAAACCCAAGCCTTGTTGGTCTTGGGTTCTTCCAATGTAGATGATTTAATTGAACCAAAGTATAGGCAAGTGGGTTCAATTTGTGTTTGTGAGGAAGAGGTACTGGCTGCAGCATCTGTTCTGTTCTTCCATACCATCCTATTGAGCAGCTTGACCTTCTTCCGAGACTACTTTCTTTTCAGAAGATTTCAAAGGATTCCTTTTATTCCTTTGTTTGTTCTTTGGCTTGTCTTCCGAAGCTATTTTTCTTTCAGAAGAATGATTTTCTTCCGAAAGCAACTTAGCTTCGGAAACAAGTTTTCCTTTCCTTGTCACTTGGACCATGTGATAAGGTCTATATGTGAAACCATCATTGACTCCTTCTCTTTTAACATTGGTTGCATAATGTGTGCTTGTAGGATTGTAGTAACAATCTTAGCCATGTGGTTATGCAGACCACATATTTTGCACTCAATGTTACTCTTGATGGGGCTTGATGGTTGTTGGTTCTTGCACTCCTTTTCTTCAACAGCTTTCCCTTTTAACTTCTGATCCTTTAGTTGGACAGGATTGCTGGTACTACATTCCTTTCCTGAGTCAGAGTTTTCAACCACTTGGAATCCAGCTGAAATGAATACACCTTTTTGTCTGGGATCTATCTTCATCCTAGACTCAGTCACCTTCTTGGCAGTTTTCTTTGCTGCCTTGATTTTGTTCTTTCTCTCTTTGGTGGTTAGGGGTAGGACATCAGCGGTGGGAATGAGGTTTTCTACCTTATCCTTCCCTGTGGTGGTCACCATAGTTGCATCATTCTTTCGCTTATAGGGTAGTGGGTCAGCAGTTAGAACCACTTTCTCATGAGTACCACATCTTAGCTGTCTTACAGACACATAAGAGTGTGTAGAGCAATTTCATTGGTTCCCAACCCACTTTTGTTTTGATAACACACCTTTGAGTACGAGGATGATGCAATGATGGTGTTGAAGTTATGCTCTTCAATAACATACTTCTTTGCTTTAGCCTCAGCTATTACTAGTTAGGCTTGAGCCTCAGTCAACTTAGAAATCAAATCCTTTATTTGAGTCCTGTAGTTTGTATGTTCATGTTTTAAAGAGGAAATAGTTTTCTCTAACTCTTCAATTTTGAGTTTATAGTCAGATTCTTGAAATTAGATTTTAGGATGTTTAAGGACTTAATGTCGGATTTAATTTCCATGTTATAATCCTAATAAAGTTTAACCTTTGCAATACAAGCTGGAGTATAGAAGTTTTCATATACCTTGCTGTCTTCAGTTCCAGCCATGAGAACTTGAGCAGGAGTGACATCTTGCACCATGAAGATCCAGTCAACCTCTTGAGCAACAGCCGCAGTTTGCTGCTCAGTAGGTTTTGGTGTAGCCCTTGAGGTGGTAGGATATTGGGAGGCTTGAGTTGCTCCAGGATTGGATCTTAGAGCTTTGCATTCCCTAGGCAAATGATCAAGCTGGTTACAGTTGTAACACTTGGCTTTGCTTTTATCAAATCCAAATTTGCTGTTGGTTGGATTCTGAGGGAACTGCCTTCCTGTTCTTTTGAAGAACTTCTTTGCTCTGTAGGTGAGGAGAGCCATCTATTGGACAATGTCCATGTACTCAATGTCATCTGGGCTAAAGCACTCTAGATCATCAAAGCAGAATTGAAAATCTCTAGAGTGTTCACAACCTGAGACAAAGGCACAACTATCCTGAAAAGGAGTGTGTTGAGCCTGTTGAGACCTAGGTGTCTCAGGAAAAGTGATGTATGGCCCAAAGGAAGATGATGGCTGTTGGGGATAGTTCAAGTACAACTAAGGTTGTCTTGATCCTTCAGCAACATGTAGAGCATTGCTGACAACAGGGTTTGAAGGTCAGTTCATCTGTTGGCTCTTTTGAGTCTCCATCTCCATACGGTATCCATCAAGGATTCCGTACAGTTCAGTCATGGTGAGAGTGTTAAGATTCTTAGTTCTTTTGATAGAAACATAATAGAAAGTCCATTCATGAGGAAGTGCAATCATGAATTTCCTTATAATGTCTATCTTTAGAAGATCCACTCCCATAGACTGAAGAGAGGTGATCAAGTTCATGTACCTGAAGTATTGTTGGCTCAAGGTCTCTCCAACGATATATGTGAAGTTTTCAAACTTCTGCTTCAGTACATCCTTTTTGGATTCCTTGGATTCAGTGGAACTAGAGTACATCAGTTCGAAGCATCAAAGAGTTCTTTGGCTGACTCGCATTGCTGAAAGCCAACCATTATGGAGTTTGGTATGGCTGTAAGCAAAACAGTCATTGCTTTGCAGTCAATGTCTATTTTCTTGAAGTCTTCATCAGAGTAGTCTTCGACGGCCTTCTCTGTCATGGCACCATTACCCGCTTGGACTGCTACCTTAGGAACGTAAGGACCATGAGTGACAGATTTCTACATGCGGCTGTCTTGATACTTGATGAACCCTTCAATACGTTTGCACCAAGTTCCAAAATCATCAGGAGTGATGATAGGAGCCTTGGTCATGGTTCCCATTTCGGACTCAGAAAATTTCTGGTTAAGATCCATTAAAGTGAAGTGAGTGAGTGTGAAGAAGCAAGGGTGATTTGGGATGGTTAGATCTCATAATCAAGAGCCTGGAAGCTCTGATACCAATTGCAGGATTGGTTTTGACTCTAAACACAAAACTCACTAAGTCTCACTTGATCGATGAAACACAGAATCTCAAACTAAAGTTGATAATAATATACGAAGTTAATGAACAAGAGAATGGTTTTCAAGATACTTGTATATATTACTTCTAAACTCAGTATTACAAGACTCTTAAGCTCATGCTACTTAAGTTACAATAAGAAACTATATATACTACTATCTATAGCCGGTTATACTTGGAAAACCAGCTGGAATCTACCACTAGACAAATACTACATTGCTAGAAGTAAAATATCTAAGAT
This sequence comes from Flaveria sonorensis, assembly GCA_025506505.1. Taxonomy (NCBI): domain Eukaryota; kingdom Viridiplantae; phylum Streptophyta; class Magnoliopsida; order Asterales; family Asteraceae; genus Flaveria; species Flaveria sonorensis. The sequence goes on from CM046429.1 coordinate 23,211,143, forward strand.
AAAATAATACCCTAGATAAGATAGTCATGACAAGTCCATGACTTACCTTTTGTCACCAACTAAGGATGGCATCTGTACTAAGTTGAAAAGGTGAACAGTGGATTAAAGTATGGTCAACTACATGGGTTAGGAAACGTACCATGCAGTGTATTAGAGTCTGTTAGACAGACCATACTTATGTCCACTGGTTCATAGTTGATTCTTCCGAAGCTAAATGGATTCGGAAGAATAAGTTCTTCCGAGGCCATTTATACTTCTAGAGAAACTACTTCTTCTGAGTCTTCTACAGGTCTTTATGACTTTATTCTTCGGAAGACTTTGTCTTGGATCTTCTAAGTGTGAATACTTTGGAAGGAGAACTGCTTGGTCTTCGAAAGACTTTGTTCTATCCTTCGGAAGTTCTTCATATACTTCGGAAGGAAAACTACTTAATCTCAAAGGACTTAGTTTTCCTCTGGAAGCTCTTCAGACATAATGCTTCGGAAGATCTTTGTCATAGCTGCGAAAGAGTTGTTTTGTCTTTGGAAGACTTCTTCAACTTGTACACAAAATTGTTCTAAGTGTTGTTTTGGTTGCACCAGCCTCATATGATCCAACAAGCTTCAATCCAATTGTTTTCCTTGAGGTCTTCTTCCACCTATTTTTTTCTTTGGTTTCATTTGAGAGAGAAAGCATGAGTACAAGCAGATATTCCTATTATGGGTCTGACTTCTTGTTCTCACACCTTCTGAGACATCCCTAATGATGTTCACAGCTGGGTGAGTGTTGTGTATCCTGAGCCTAGGAATCACATCTAGTTGCATAGATAGATCCAGGATTGAGAAGTTTTGCTTAGAATTTTTAACATCATGACCAGCTGATGTCTCACACTCATTCAATGAGGACTGATTGAATGAATGTGTGATAACATCAATGATATTCTGCTAAGAAATAGTATAAACAGTTGCCTGTTCCTCCAGATTACTGTCTTCATAAGCTTGGTGTTGAATGCTAGAGTTATCAGCTGATGAGTTTTAAGGTTCGATTGTCTGACAATTCCTATTATTTACCGGTCAACTTATCCATTAAGCTGTAAGCCTGAAATTTTACATATGATATATACATCATGAGCATGTGAACACATTTCATAAGATATCAAAAGCCGAAAACTTGATTTGTTTACCCAATGGAAATATAGATCAACGGAGTACGAATATGAACAAAATAAGTTATTTGTGAAAGTTTTATGTGGGGTTATTGTAAAAAATGAAGGAAAAACTAGAAAGGGTGAGAAGAATTATTATCTATTAGATTTTAGATCCAAAGGCTAAGAAAATTTGATGACAGAATGTTAAATTATTAAAACTTTAAATGATAGACAAATGGTATTTTAGTCTTAACCACATTTACAAGTTTCACCCTTTTTTAAATGCTTGTAACTTTTACATACAACATATTGTGCAGAGTAGAAGTTACGCCTATTGTAAGGTTATACTTGAAAGGCTGATACAACCAAAGCAACCAAATAGCTTCCAGCTTGCATGCATATTGTGTAGAGTAGAAGTTACTTCGGAGGTTTTACACTTCTCACATAAAATTATTCTATGTTGTAAAATCTTCCAAAGCCAAAGACCAAATCTTTTGAAGCCAAAGATGAAGTCTTTCGAAGCATCAAAGACAAAGTCTTCCGGGGCCAATGAAGTGAAGACTGATTTCTTCCGAAGACAGAGAAGATATGCTTTCTCTGATCTACTTTTGTATAAAGCTGACCAACTTTCCGCTGTAACTCTAAAGACTCACCAACTTGCATGAGTTGGTGAAAAGGTCCATGCTTTTGCAACTGTAGATTATGGTTTAGAGTCTGTAACTTTCTACTTTGTACCTTTTATCCTTTTTGTAATATGTTAGGATGTGAGCTACGGCATGTCATAGTCACTTGTCAAAAGGCAATCTGCCTTTTGACTTTACATTATTCTTGTTGTATAGATTAGTGTTTCCAGCTAGCCTTCAAAGTATGGCTAGCTGTAGGATGTAGTATAAAGTATCTCAAGTTCTTGTATTTCTTAATATGCTTTGTAACACTTGTAAAAGAACTTGAGAGCAATATACAACATTCTTGAAAACCATACTCATCATGTTCTTGTTCTTAGTTCTGTCTCATTGTTTACTTGTGTTCTTAGTATCATTCGTATACACCCGGTTCCCTATTTGATCTGTTAAGTGTTTTAACACTCTCCTCATTATGAGACTGATTATGTTAAGTATCCCTTTAACCGGTCCTGCAATTGGTACCAGAGCATTTTAGGCTCTTGATTGTAAGACCTCACCATCTTAAATCCTTTCAGTTTCACAAAACACTTAACGACTCAAATGGCAGCTATCACAAAGGCTGACATAGAAACCGATACCCTGACAAAGTCTCCACTGCTCAATCCTGATAATCTTGATACTTGATGCCAAAGAATTGAAGGCTTCATCAAGTCTCGAGACTCCAAGATGTGGGGATCTGTTGTCTCAGGACCTCAAGTACCATCCACCTCTTCAGCTACTGCTGGTGGTGGTATGATACGAAAGGAAGTGGCTGACTACTCTTAAGAAGACTGGAAAAAGATAGATATAGATCAGAAAGCCATGACAACGCTCCAAACTTCTCTTACAAACTTCATCTATAAAGGCTTCAAGAAGTGCAAGACTACTAAGCAGCTATGGGATGCACTAAAGCTTATGTATGAGGGGTCCATTGAAGCAAAAGTAACAAGAAGGACCTATTGAGTAGCAGTTTGAGAACTTCACCTTTAAGGCAGGTGAAACCATGACTCAACAATACTTCAGGTATGTTGAGATTGTGGACACTCTAATGGATGTTGGAGTAACTCTTGAGAACAGGGACGTTATGAGGAAGTTCATGTCCTCTCTTCCCAGACAATGGACACACTATTATGTGGTCATTAAGAGGACTGAGAACCTCAAAACCCTTACTCTCACTGAGTTGTATGGTATCCTCAGTGGCTACCAAATGGAGACGAACATGCAAAATCTATCTGGTAACTCCAACAATCAGCAGAGTTCAGTTCTTTATATCGTTAAAAGGGATTGAAGAGAACCACAATATCATCTCATCTGCTACCCTGAAAACTCATAATATGGTCCTTTCATCACCTTCCCAGAGACACCAAGAGAGAGCTATATCCAAGGAAGCCCATTCCAAGAGACAAGCACTTCATAAGCCTTTGTGTCTACTGATGAAAGCATAGGCAACCTTCTCTTTACCCTTGAAGACCTAGACTGTATCCATCCAGATGATCTGGAGTACATAGAAATAGTCCAGCAAATGGCTCTTCTCACTCACAGAGCCAAGTAGTTCAACAAGAGGACAGGGAGGAAGTTTCCTAGCAATGTAACCAGTGGAAAGTTTGGGCTGGACAAAACCAAACTGAAGTGTTACAACTGTAACCAAATGGGACACTTTTCTAGAGAGTGCAAGGCACCAAGAACAAATGGTGGCCAAGCACAAACCAGACCAAACAACATTGATAGAGCTCCCCAAAATAAGAAGCCCAAGTAGCAAGCTGCAGTTGCTGTTGAAGAAGGAGCCTTTGACTGAAGCTTTCAGGTTGAGGATGCATCTATAAATGAAGCACTGATGGCAGATCATAAAGAAGCCAAGGTATTGGAACATCTTTGTACACCTAAATGTATTACTAAAGTTAACAGATATAGGTCCTATAACTTAGAGATGAGGTTTGATCTTGAGTCCTTAAACATTATAAAAGCTAATTTCAGAAAGGCTAAAAATGATTACAAACTTAAAATAGAAGATTTAGAGAAAACCAATTCAACTCTTAAGCATGAACATACCAACTACAGGACTCAGATAAAAGATCTCATCACTAAGTTAACTGAATGTCTGGCTGAGCTTGTGATCAGCAAAGCCAGGGCAGAAAAATGTGTTCTCGAAGAAGAGACCTTCAAGAACATGATATCCTCATTATTGTATGCAAAAGTTTGTTATCAGAATAAGCAGGGAATGGGATCTACTGAGATAGCTCCTCTACACACTCTATTGTTCGTAAAATCTCCAAGGTGTGGAATTTGGAAGATGAGCTTCCCCTCATAGACCCCATTGATGAAGAGGATGAAGAGGAGATAGTGAAGGATGATTCTAAGAAGAGTGAAGAAGATCATCCTAAGAAGGGACTTTATTCTCCTAAGGAGAGAAAACAATTTAGGATGACCAAGTCTAAAAGGAAGAATTTAATCAGAAAATCCAAGAGGAAATCAAAGAAGGCTCAAGAGATCAAGGCCACTTTCAACTCTAAGCAGAAACAAGTGTTTATCTCTATAGGATTTAAAGTGGTGAAGGCTGAAGACTCACCTATGAACTTTAGTATCAGAAGTTCTAGTTCATGTCCAACTCATTCCAGCAAAGAGAAGAAGGTTGATAAGCTGTGCACCACTACTACACAATCTGAACCATCCAGTTCCAAAAGCCAGCGTTACCCTAAAAAGCTTGTTGCATCATCTATGAAGATGAAGATGGAGGTGGAAAGTGATCAAGTTCATTCTTTCTCTCAATAGATGGCTCTCAGTAGGAAGCAAATGGATTGCATCATGTATGGTAGTACTTCCCATCTGCTAAGGATTGTATCTACAATCCTAAAAGTATTGTCCACATGTTTAAAAAGAAAACTTCTGAGAAGAAGAAAGAAAAGATAGCTTCAGAAAGAATATCTTTTCCTCTCGGAAGCTCCAACGTGAAGAAGAAGACAAGTGAAAACTTGCCTTCGGAAGAAATGTTGGTCTCGGAAGAAAGGAATTCTTCCGAAGTACTTATACCTGCTGCAGTGAAAGCAATAACTACCAAAGGTCTAGTCTCCAAAACATCTAAAGTTGTCAAAACTTTTGAAGTACTAAAGGTCAAGTCTAATCTTCCAAAGATGGTGTGGAAGATGATGGAAGACCAAGTGACTGAAATTTCTTCATCAACAACAGCTAATGATCCTCAAAACTTGAACATAGGATCAATTACTATTACATTGTATTCAAATCGCTTTGATAAGCCCAAGACCAATGATGCTTGGGTCTCTAAATGTAACTAAACATTTCTTTCTTATGTAGGAACAACTAAAGAACAAGAGGAATATATGGATCATTGATAGTAGATGTTCTAAGCACATGACAGGCAATGGTTCTCTACTTCAAAATTTTGAGAAAATTGATGGAGGGCCAGTTGCTTTTGGAGGAGATGATAGAGGTTACAATACTGAAAGGGACACAATCATAAATGGTAAGCTCCGCATTGAAAAGGTAAACTTTGTCAAAGAGCTTGGGTATAATCTACTGAGGGTATCCTAATTTTGTGATTAGAGACACAACATGCTCTTCACTGAGCATGAGTACATTGTTCTCAAGCTCGGGGTGGTAATTCCTTAAGAGCATATCTAGCTTAGAGCCCCCAGGAAAGGGAATATGTATAAGATGGACCTGCAGGAAACATCTCCCTCAGGAGAATTCTCTTGCTTTCTATCTAAAGCTAATAGTGATGAGTCTTTCCTCTGGCATAAAAGAATATGCCATGTAAACTTTAAAAACATGAATAAATTAATTAAGAATGATTTGGTAACTGGAATACAAAAGAAAGAGTTTACAAGTGATGACCATTGTGTAGCATGCCTGAAAGGGAAGCAACACAAAGTGTCTTACAAGCCAAAGGAAAGAAACTCTATCGCTACACCCCTACACTTATTACATATGGATCTCATTGGCCCAACCAGTGTAATGAGTCTAGGAATGACCTCATATTATTTGGTGATCACAGATGACTTCACAAGATTCACTTAAGTCTTTTTCCATAGTACTAAGGATGAGACTCTTGAGCTCCTGAAGAACTTCATTCTGAAAATTGAGAATCAATGTGATCACAAGGTCAAAACCATAAGATGTGATCAAGGAACAAAATTTAAGAACCAATCCTTGACATATTTTGTGATGAAAAAGTATTACAAGATAATATAGTGCTCCCAGGACTCCACAGCAAAATGGTGTTGCTGAGAGGAGAAACAGGACACTTACTAAGGCTCTAAGAACCATGTTGTTTGACTCTAAACTGCCTAGCACCTTCTGGGCCGAGGCAGTCAATATAACCTGTTATGTGCAGAACAGAGTTTTAGTAGTTAAGACTCATGGTAAGACTCCTTATGAGCTTTGGCACAAAAGGAGATCGTTTATTGGTTTCCTTAGGTCATTTGGATGTCCTTGTACCATCTTGAATATTAAAGATCAAATAGCCAAATTTGCTGAGAAATCAAATGATGGATACTTTATTGGATACTCTTCCCAAGCTAAGGCTTATAGAGTATATAATCTCAAAACTAGAGTAGTTGAGAAGTCAACCAATGTGAACTTTAATGAGCACACTTCTAGTGTGAAAGGTTTTGGTCGTGATTGGCTGTTTGATCTTGATTTAATTACAAACTGTTTTAGCAAATCTTATGAGAATGTTTCAGGATCTACAACCAATGTGACCTTCAATAAGCACACTCCTAGTGTAACTAACCCTGCAAGTGAAGATCCTATCAGCACAAACATGACAAATTCAATTGATACATCTGAGGTGGCTACAAATTCCAGCTCAGAGGCTCAAAATTCAGATGAAGGAACTTGAAATGTAGGAGGAAATGTAGGTGGTGACAGTGATCAAGAATTTCTTGATACTGATAACCACTCCATAAAAGACAACATAAATGATGTCACACACTCATTGGATCAAGCCTCTCTTGATCAGTGTGCTGATGTGGTGGGTGATACTCCATTGCCAGATCTAAATTTCTCAAATTTAGATTTTTCCAATCAACTTGCTATGATACCTCAACTTAGGATCCACAAGTGAAACCCCACCACAAACTTCATTGGAAATGTTGATACAGGGTGAGAACAAGAGGACAAAACCACGACAAAAATGTTTGTCTATACTCTTGTTTCTTATCCCAGATAGAGCCAAAGAAAGTTGATGAGGCTTTAAAGGATGGAAGTTTGGTTGAAGCAATGCAAGAGGAGGTGCTTCAATTCAAAAGACAAAAAGTTTGGAACCTATGTCCTCTTCCTCAAGGGAAGACTACCATAGGAACCAAGTGGGTTTTTAAAAACAAGAAGGATGATAGAGGACTTGTCATCAAGAACAAGGCCAGACTAGTTGTTCAAGGATACACACAAGAAGAGGGAATTGACTACCCAGATGTTTTTGCTCTTGTAGCAAGACTTGAAGCTGTTAGAATATTCCTGGCTTTTGCTTCATCCAAGGATTTCAAGGTCTACCAACTTGATGTAAAGTGTGCTTTCTTATATGGGGTGATTGATGAAGAGGTGTATGTTAAACAACCACCTGGCTTTACAGACCCAGATCATCCTGATTATGTCTGCAAGCTTGATAAAGCTCTTTATGGGCTGTACCAAGCTCCAAGAAAGTGGTATGAGACATTATCTCAGTATCTCTGTCAACATGGCTACAAGAGGGGTACTATAGATGGAGCTCTCTTCATCAAAGGAACAGGGAATGACTTAATGCTGGTTCAAGTATATGTAGATGACATTATCTTCGTGTCAACTAATCCAAAGCTTTGTAAAGACTTTAAGAGGCTGATGAAGAATAGATTTGAAATGAGTGCCATGGGGGAACTTAATTTCATTCTAGGAATTCAAGTGAAGCAAGTTGAAAATGGCATCTTCATAAGTCAGTCAATGTATGTACAAGACATCCTTATAAGATTTAACATGACTGATTGTAAGGTTGCAAAAACTCCCATAGCTAGAAACCACTCCCTTGGACCTAAGCTTGAGGAGGAGTGTGTGGATGAACATCTCTACAAGGCTATGATTAGGTCTCTTATGTATCTCAGAAGCAGCAGACGTGATATCATGTTGCCACATGCATCTGTGCAAGATATCAAGCCAACCCTAAGATGTCACACCTGGTTGTTGTCAAGAAGATTCTTAGATATCTCAAAGGTGCTCCTAAGCATGGCCTTTGGTATCCAAGGAATTCTAAATTCAATCTATATGCCTATACAGATAGTGACTATGGTGGTTGTAACATGACTATAAAGTCTACATTTGGGGGATGCCAATTCCTTGGTGGAAGGATAGTCTCATGGCAATGCAAGAAACAATCCTATGTGTCTGCAACAACTGCTAAAGCAAAATACATTGCTACTGCAAGCTACTATGCTCAAGTGCTTTGGATTCAGAATCGAATGCTAGACTATGGATTCAGGTTTAAAGAGACTCCCATCCATATAGACAACAACAGTGCTATCTCTATCACAGAGAATCCTTTGCAGCACTCAAGGATAAAACACATCAACATCAGGTATCATTTGATTAGAGATAATTTTAAAAAAGGATTAATTAAACTTGTCAAAGTTAACACAAATGAACAATATGCTGATTTGTTAACTAAAGCTTTTGATGAACAAAGATTCAAATATCTTGTATCAGCTATTGGGATGATTAACTTTGAGTAGATTTTTGTTAAACTTAAATCAATTCTATTTCTAAAACTTACGTGTCTTAAGTTGTCTATTCTATCATCTTCATAAGCCCAGTTTCCTTTGGAAGAAAAATTTTCAAATGATATTCCTTAGATTTTTGAAAATTTTTTAAACATATTTTTTTCAGGAGACATCAAGTTGTCTTCGAAAGAACATTATGTCTTCAAACCAAATAACTACTTATAATACATTTACCTTCAGAAGAAGTTCTGATATATCTTCCGAAGCCTAATATGCTTCTAAGTACTTACATGTATTTGAAGGAAAGTTTTCTTTTGAAAACAATTAAGTCTCGAAAGATTTATTCTCTTTAGAATAAAACTTCCAAGTCCTGATCTCTTCCGAAACCAAACATGTCTCAGAAGTAAAATTCTCTAAGTATTTTTCTTCCAAAGCAAAATTTTACAAATCTTATGAATATCTTCCGAAGCCAAATTGGCTTCAGAAGCTTTCTTTCCGAACACAAAAATACCTTCGAAAGATTTTTGACTTCCAAGAAAACTACCTTTTTGGGAACTTTTTAAAGCTGGGACTGACATTCAGATTTCAAAGTTTATCCTTTTGCATTAACTTTGTCTTAAATCCATTTTGTATATATTCTCTCAACGGTTCTCCCTCCTTCATTATCTTCTTCATATGAAAATTCTCTAACCTAAACTCACCCACAAACCGCCCTTGTTCTTATCTTCTTTCACAACAAAGCTATCTCAAATTGGCCAGCCGTAATCACAGAAACCAATCCGATTTCTCCTTGCAACTTCACAGGAAACATAATCAAGTTGCCCTATTGAACTTTGAGAAAGATCCTGCTTTCTCAGAGGTTTTTCACTTTCTCACTCTATCACACTACTTCACCTCCCTCACCATCGATCATCCACTCTATGAGGATCAGTTATTGGAATTCTGGAGGACCTGTCAAGAGGTCACCATGGATGGGGAGAAGTCACTCTCTGCCATAGTGCAGGGGAGGACAATCTTCATCACTCCAGCAATCATAAACACACATCTAAGGCTGGATAATGTCGAAGGTGATTTGTCCTTCCCCAAATATGTTGTTAACCATTCTTTTGGTCAGATGAGCTATGAAGGGGATTTCTCTGCCAAGACCTTCAGGAAAGGGAAGGTTTCCTTTCAATGGAAATACCTCCTCTATGTTGTCATCCACAGTCTATATAACAAGCATGGAGGATGGGACCATGTTCCAGAGAACCTTTCCAACATAGTCCATGGGATGGTTCAGGGAGTCAAGTTCAGGTATTCACAATTTGTGTACATTAATTTACTTGCAAACTTGGACTCCTTAGAATATTACATGTTCCCTAGATATGTCCAGTACATTCTCAACTTTGAACTGGGCTCAAAATTGAGGGGAACAGGTAATGTTCTAAAATTGGGACAAATAAAGCCCGACATCTTCAAAACTATGAGGAAGCAAACTATTGGCTTCTCAAGGGTAGAAACAACCCTTGTCCTAAAAATGTTAGAGCTCATTGCTCAAGGTGACAACCTAGCAGCACCAGCTAGTGTTGAACCCATACCTTCTACTTCACAACCACCTATACAACCACAAATAACCACCAGATACCAAAGAAAATTCAAACAAACCCTTGCACATGCTACTCAATTTGTGCAGTCCCCTGTATCATCACCCTTACAGGAGGAAGTGGACACTAGAGCTCCCACTTCTCTTGAGGAGCAAACCACTCCCATCTTACCAATAATCAGTTCTAAGGTTCCTCATTCTCAGCCTGATGAGCTCACAACCTCCCAAGCCTTAAGCCTTCACTCAGAGTCTTAAAACTCTAGTGAACAACCTTCAGGGGACAGTTACCATCCCCGACCTCTTGATCTAAACCAACCCATTCCAAACCTAGAATTCTATGATGAAGACATTGGATTCAGTGAGTGTCATGACTCTCTCTACTCCTCTCCTACTCAAAGGGAGATGAGTACTTCTGTTTCTCTTATGTCTAGCCCACATCATCCGCCTACTACTGAGGTGGATCTCCCTGAACCTGTCCAGGAGGTCCATATGGAAGAGGTTTTCACTTCAGCATGTGACTACATCATTAAGACCTTAACCATGAAAACCCAGCTCATTGACAATTCACTTGAAGCTGTCATGGTGCAGGGGAAATCCAGCGGCCAAGAATAAAGTGCTGGTGATGAGGATGAAGACTTAGGTCCTATTCTCTCATCCCCCCATGATTCTTCTGATGAAGATGAGGGGAATATGAAACTAAAGGTGCAAAAGTTGACTCAAACCTACACCGATTTAGTCTCCAAGGTTAGTCACTTGGAATCTCAGGTGACTACCCTGCTAAGAAGGGTCAATGATCAGCGACTTGAGATTTCTGATCTTAAGGAAAAACTAGCTGGGAGAAAGAGGACTCAACCAGGAACACAAGAACCTATGGATGTGATAGACTTAACCTCCAACTCACCTATGCATGATGGTGATGCTACCAAATAGGGGGAGAAAGTCCAAGCAATCAAAGACCTAGGAGTTCTTCACAGAGTATGGACATTGAGGATTCACCAACCTCACTTGCAATTGTCCATACTCAGCAACCTCCTCAAGTCCATATTGATGTGGACTCACTCATTTAAAGTCTGTTTGAGGAGGGTATTCCAAGATCTATGTCTAACCCACCCTATGACGCTGAGAATGAAATACTTTGGTGGAGGTATGATGCTAACTGGAGAGGTCTGATTCTACATAGACTTCAGGGGCAGCAAGAGGTTTTCAATTTTCAGACCCTAAAGTACTATGACAGTGTTCCTGTAGTCCACATGCCACTTGGCAATCCTAGTCAAAGCAGGCAAGCTGACAGACTGGCTGAGAGGATTCAACATAGGATTGTTAAAGAGTTCAGGCAAAGAACAAGACAAAGGCTAACAGGAAATGTCATTGGTCAACTGGATGTTGAGGTAGACCCTAAGATTAGCTTCGAAGTGGAAACCTTGACTGAAGGCCCAGTGATAGACCCTGTGAACCTTGTTACAAGAACTGCTTCAACATTATCAACCCTCAGTGAGGCACCAGCTGGTGAAGGTGCTTCATAACCTCTCTTTGGCCAGAGCTTGATTGTTGAACCAAGCAATGAAGGCAAAATCTCTCTCCACCCTGAGTCACCAAGGCTTGTGCATGAAAAAAGGAAAATGAAACTGACTCTTGAGGAGATTAAGGAGGAGGAGAGAGAGAGGAAGAGGAAGCTAAGGGGAGAGAGTTCAAGGGGGTCTCCAGGCTTTATAGAAGCTGCTATCAAGGCTGCCCCCAGGCCAAATACTTAGGATGATGAGTTTAGGGCAGCCAGATTAAACTACTTGGGGACAAGGAATTACAACATAGATGAACTCATCTCTCTTCCCTTAGAGGAACTCAATAAACTGGCAGACACAGAGCTGTTAAAGGAGAGGAAGGAGGCAGAGGATGCAAAATTGCTCCTAAATATCAAGGATGAAAGGAGGCAGAAAAGGCTCTATAAGCATGCTCCTACCCACTCCCCAGTTCAGGAAAGCCCTGTGAAAGAGGCTGTGGCAACTGAACAACCTCAGGCAGACAAGGAAGCTGAGAGACAAAACATGATTAGCTACCTGAGTGCCACAGGTCTTTATCAGGCATCTGCACTTCTTCCCTTATCGTATGAGTATGTTGAATTCGAGTATCTTAAGCAGTTGGAGCAACAAGTTATCCAAGAACAAAAAGCTGCTAAGAGAAAAATAAGGGAAGAAGCTGCAAAGTCAAGAGCCATCATCCAAAAGAGTCAAAAGACGTCTGCTGATAGGCAAAGGATAATGAGCTTCTTGAATCTTTATGGATTCTCCGGAAAGAGGCTTGGTCCAATGTCTCTATCCAATATGGATGAGCACATTAGAGTGATCAAACATAAGATGAAACAGGGAGAGGTTATTGACTTGCATTCTCCACCAAGTCAAGCTCTACCTAAAGTTGAGGTAAAGGTTAAATCCCTTGAGACAACACAACCTGATCCTAGAGCTGTATCTCAGCCAACTTTATCTTCTAATACATAGTAGGGTCCAAATCCCTCTCCTTTTGAACTTGTGAGTGAAAAGGACCCAACTGAGAAAGGCATAATAGATCAACCTGGTGCTGAAGGCTAGTCTTCTTAGTTAAAGACTTCAAAGAGGAGGAAAAGGATGGCCATGAATAGTGTTTCTAAGAAGAAGTCCAAGGCATCCACCTCTACACCTTAGGATGAGTTAGAGCATCTTGAGGTAGTGCAAGATGAGGTTGCTCAACCAACTCCAACTCAAGTAGAGCCTCTTGCAACTGGAAGACCCATCCAGTCCAGGACCTTTGCTACTAATCCAGACAGGTGGTATGTCATCAGAGATCAAGGGGGTCAAGATGTCTATTTATGGCAAGGCATACTTAATCTTCCTTTGTATGATCTCCCTGACATGAGAAGATATTATGAGAGTCTGAGAGATCCTGATCAGTTGATAAAGAAAGGAATGGTCTTGATCCTGATGAAGACTGCCAATATCTAAGTATACTTCTCTGTTTTGGTAGCATCAGCCTAGGGGGAGTTTGTAAGGTTATACTTGAAAGCCTGATACAACCAAAGAAATAAAAGCAACCAAAGAGCTTCCAGCTTGCATGCACATTGTGCAGAGTAGAAGTTACTTCAGAAGTTTTACATTTCTCACAGGAAATTGTTCTAAGTGTAAAATCTTCCAAAGCCAAAGATGAAGTCTTTCGAAGCTTCGTTGACAAAGTATTCTGCTGCCAATGAAGTGATGACTGATTTCTTCTGAAGACAGAGAAGATATGCTTTCTCTGATATACTTTTGTGTAAAGCTGACCAACTTTCCACTGCAACTCTGAAGACTCACCAACTTGCATGAGTTGGTGAAAAGGTCCATGCTTTTGCAACTATAGATTATGGTTTAGAGTTTGTAACTTTCTACTTTGTACCTTTTATCATTTTTGTAATATATTAGGATATGAGATATGGAATGTCATAGTCACTTGTCAAAAGGCAATCTGCCTTTTGACTTTACATTGATCTAGTTGTGTAGATTAGTGTTTCTAGTTGGCCTTCAAAGTATGGCCAGCTGTAGGATGTAGTATAAAGTATCTTAGGTTCTTGTATTTCTTAATATGCTTTGTAACACTTGTAAAAGAACTTGAGAGCAATATAAAACATTCTTGAAAACCATACTCATCCTATTCTTGTTCTTTGTTCTGTCTCATTGTTTACTTGTGTTCTTAGTATCATTCATATAAACCCGGTTCCTTATTTGATCTGTTAAGTGTTCTAACACTCCTGATTGTAAGAGTGATTGTGTTGACCATCCCTTTAACCGGTCTTGCACCTATAATTTTGATACATAAAAACCGAAGTTTTTTTTTCACGTTATTTCATTCATTGTGTAATATTCTTCAGCTTATTGTGTAATATCAAGTTATTGTGTAATATTTATTAGATCATTATGGCTAATATTAACCATTGTGTTTTGCATTGATTTTTTTAAATGATTAATTTCAAATAACACAATGCTAAAAGTTAATTTCTTTATGTTTTTTAGTTCATTGTGTAATCCTCATCAGGTTATTGTATAGTTCTCATCAAGCAGCTCATTGTGTCTATTACTAATCATCAAGGTTAGTGCTAGTCATTATGTTACCTATTGTGTCTAATGTTAACCATTGTGTTTTTTAAATTGGTGATTTTCAAATAACACAATGATGAAATGTATTTTTTTATGTTTTTTTCTTTTTATTGTGTAGTCCTAATTAGGTTATTGTGTAATGCTCGTCAAGTAGCTCATTTATTGAGTCTAGTGTTGGTGATTATGTTACCGATTGTGTCTAATGTTGACTATTGTGTTATGCATTGTGTTTTTAAAATGATGATTTTCAAATACACAATGCTGAAAATGTAATTTTTTTTATGTTTTTCAGTTCGTTATATAATCTTATCATGTTATTGTGTAATCCTTGTCAAGCAGCTTATTGTTTCTATTGCTAATCATCGAGTCTAGTAGTGGTCATAGTGTTACCCATTGTGTCTAATGTTGACCATTGGGTTATATATTGTGTTTTTTAAAATGATGCTTTCTAGATAACACAATAATGAGACATGTAAACTATTTATGTTTCAAGTTTATTATGTTTTACTCATCAAATAACTGTGTAATCCTTAATAATTCAGAAGATTACACAATAACCTGATGAAATTACACAATGACTTAGAAAAACATGAAAAAAACTTTGTTTTTTTATATCAACAATATATGTGTTTCAAAGATTAATAAATGCTTGCTTTTATGATATAATTGTTTTTAAAAAAATAATATCCTATGTGAAAGTTATGAATGTATAACAAAAGGTGGAACTTGAGAAGTGAGAACATTACCAATTTTGCCCCCAACCTAATTTTGTTCAGAAGGGCACGTGCCAACATTTTAATCCTTCTTACACTTTTTAGTTTTAGAAAACTTTGTATTTGAACCCTTTCCGTATTATTATTATTGTTATTATTGATATTAGAGTAAATTTATATTTTGGTCATTGTGGTTTGACGAAAATTACGATTAGAATCCAATAGTTAATTTATTACACTTACGGTCCAATAGTTTTGGGGTTCGTTTCAATTTCAGTCCCCACTACTAACACCGTTAAATATTTTTTTAAGTTGATATGAAGTGATAAATTTACCCATGCCATTAAAAATACAAAATAATTAAAAAAATAAAACCAACCCCATCCTACCACAATCTGCACTCTCTCTCTCCCCCTTTCTAAACAAAAATCTCACATCATTATTTCTCTCTCTCTCTGAAACCATATGCCATGATCATCATCATAATCATCATCATCATCAAGCCATCCTCTAATATCTCTCCACTCCACCACCTACCATCACCATCCTCCACCACCCACTCACCTCCATCATCGATCTTCATCACCCCATCATATATATATATATATATCTCTCTCTCTCTCTTATAAAAAAAAAGCCTACACTCCTCTCCTAGAACCACCAATCTCACCTCCATCGCGCCTCTCCGGACGCCACCCTTTCTGATTTCTACCGCCAAATACCACCTACCTCCACCATTGTCTCCAAATCTAGGGCTTGGAGTTCTTAGATCTGGTTAGATTGAAACCCTAAAACCAAAAGCTGACGGTGGTGTTAGTGGTGATGAAATACGACAAGAGGGGGAGAGATGTGTTATAGTGGTGGCTGGCGTTTTCAGGTGGTGGTGATGACTGATGGTGGTGGTTATGGTAGAATATGACAGGAAAGATAGAGAGATGGGTAAGGGTTGGTGTGGCCGGATTTCATAATGGCCGGTGGGTCTCAGGTGGTGGTGGTGGTAAGGAATGGTCATGATTGTGGTCATCGAGAGGTGGTGATGCTGGAATCCTAGGAGAGAGTATGTGTGAGAGTGAGAGTGAGAGAGAGGAGAAAGAGAAAGAGAGAGAGAGAGTTAGGGATGGGGGAGGGGTTTATATTCAATGCAGGGGCACAAATATCTTTTTACATTCTTTAATGGAATAAACACTAATGGTTTTAATGGCTTGGGTGAAATTGAAACCAACATTAAAACTGTTGGATCATCAGCGTAGTAAATAAATATTGGACTGAAACTGTAATTTTTGTCAAACCACAGGGAATAAAATAGTAATTTACTATTAAAATTACTATTAAAAGATAACCTTAACTAGAGCCTACAGTGTTAGTTACGGCGTCCTACATATATGAATGTTGGGGGCTTTTCATTACAAAAAGTAAGTGTCACACCCTCAAATCCACCGGTGGGATTTTACCACGAGGCGCATGACAAACCACGATCTCAGTCACCGTCATATCAAATGATACTACATGCAGTTGAAATTAAGCGTCTGACCTTAAATTAGGGTAAAACACTGTATTCAATATAATCAATGCAGAAGCATAAAAGTTTGTAAATCCATGAGTAATAAATGCACAAAACATTATGCCCAATGGAAAGTAGTAAATGTAAATGACTTGCTTTTAAGTAATAAAGATGATGCATGAGCCTTAGATCTGCAGCCCTAACCTTAAGCGTGCTAGCAACCTGAGAAGACACGCTAAAGTGTGTCAACACAAAGCTGGTGCGTTCACAGGTATAAATCAATAAGAACGTTTGAGCGTTTGCTTGGTAAAAGTAAACGGAGATATACCATAGTTAGGTAGCCTATATATGGAGTTACTTAGCCTTTCAAACCGAAGCTGACTATTTGTGAGTTGTTTTCCATTTCGCCACGTCTTATCACAGAACAATGGCAAGTGTCTAGGTCAATTAAACACCCGTTCGACCGCCAGTAGAGTTAGCGCGACTAACGCGTGGGGGATTTGTCAAACCTAGTAGTACTATTCAAAATTACCTCGCTAGTTTGTTATTAACTGTTCGAATGTGTAAGGACTTGCATGACAATGTTTGCACTATAGTAACAAGCGATATATCAATAATACTAAAACTAGATAAATATAAATAGCTTGCATGCTTCTCCCCCAAAAAGGAAAGTAAGTAAACGTGGGACCTTAAAAACTCACCTTAGATGCTTAGAAAAAACATGAAGTGTAAAAGCTGTAACCTAATCATTACCTAACAAATGTAGGTCCATGATTGTGTGTACATAATGGTCAAATGAACGACATTGTATCCAAAAATTGAATCTGTTAGCGTGTTCGACAAATATTTAACAAGTTTGATGTTTTGCCCAAAGTTGACTTTCGTTTGACCAAAGCTGACCGGACTGACCCTACGACCCATTGGTGACTCAAATAAGTAAAAACATGTTTAGTCGTGCTTAAATAGCTCAAATAATGATTCACATAATGTTTCACATCAGAAAACTATTTTTTTGAAAGTTATTATTTTTGGAAAGTATGACATCGTTACACATGTGAAATCCATTTCATGATTATGAAGCATATCACAACAAGCATCTCATTAGACATGTAAGCCATCCAACCATCATCCATGACATGTTAATATAACATAAAAGCTTCATCATGCCCAAAGTTTCCTACTTTAAAACATAAAAACACAAGTTGTACAATTTCATCCAAATCTCCTAACACGTTCCTATGATCATTTGAACATCAATTACATCACCATAACATTTTCTACACATATCGTTCTCATCACACAACACATCATGTCACAAAATTTTCCATAAATAGCAAGCATGCCTATACGAAGTGTTTTTTAACAGTTTGATTATTGCAAATTCATTATTAAGTTCTAAACATCATATAACAATCATTACATCTCATCAAACATGAAAAAATCATCATCTATAAGCCAACTTAACCAAGTTTCCTGTAATGGAAAGTACTCGAAAACCTAGCCAAAATCAAAAGTTCAAAATATGAATTTTTCATCCATTAGCATCAAGTAACATCCTAGAACCACCAATCCCATCCAATTTCATCAAAATCATTCAATTTCTACAAAAAGCATAAATTAAAGTTTTAATTATAAGTAAGTCTTGGTTTTTGATTAAAACAACACAATTCACAAAAGCAATCCGTACAAAAATCATTATATTGAATACTAACACATAATCAATCATCAATTTTAATTAATTTCAAGTTTTGATTCGAGTTTTGATATCTAGGATTCATGTTCATCATGATAATCAAAAATTATGAAATTAAACTATTTACTTACATGTGATGATTCATAGATGCAAGCTAACATATTTTTTATACAAGAACAATCCATAATCACGATCAATAGCAAGAAGAATCAAGAGTATGTGTGTTCTTGTGTTTCGAAAATAGGAAGGGAAACAAGGATAGGGGTCGGCCGTAAATGGGGGGATTAGGGTTGGGGTTGGGTTTTATTTCTTTTTTTCAAAAGAAAAGCCCCCGTCTTTTATAAAATCATGCTAACATTACACGATTTAACCTTTTCTACACCGAAACCACCAAATGCTCATATAATATCAAACAAACATTAATAAAATATAATAATATTTATTTTTCTAGTTCAAATTCAGTTTTACAATAATTAGACTTTAAAATCCAAAAATGCGCGAAAACACGTGAAAGCTAGAAAAATTCCCAATTTTCATAACTAAGCTAAACATTTAATCACCTAATCATATAAGATATAATTTCACACCAATTATGATTTCTTGAAAACTATTTTGATAAATCACCAACATTCAGGGACAGATGCTTGTGTGATCCGGCAATTCTCTGAATTACCGTTACGTGAAATGTTCATGAATTTATGTGCAATAAATGACATATTTAAGTAAACAACACTAAATGCATGTTTGTATGATCAAAAAACAATTTTTTGTTGATTCGAAAGTGACCTGAAAATGCCAGGTGTCACATCATTCCCTTGTTGAAGAAAATTTCGTCCCGAATTTAACTAATTACGATAAAAGACGGACGGAAATTTGCCAGTTGCCACATCATCCCCTTTTTGAAGGAATTTCACCTCAAAATTCACAACTGGTAACCGTGGCGCTTAATGGCACATCTTTGAATAAATGTGGATATTTGGCCTTTATATGATTCTCGTGTTCCTAGGTAAACTCCGGTCCACGCTTAGAGTTCCAATAATTTTAACGATAGAGGTACGGTTATGCTTGAGAGTCTCTGACCACTTGGTCCATGATTTCAACTAGTTTTTCGATGAATCGTAGTTGTGCATCCATGTGTTTCTCATTTAACCCAATGACGATTGTCTCATTAGATGGACATTTCTTCATGTTTGAAACGTGTAGCACATTATACACTCTACTGAGTTCTCTAGGAAAATTGAGTTGTTAATCTATTGGACCAACCCTTTTTACAATCTCAAAAGATCTAACATGGAGAGGGTTTAACTTTCCTTGTTTTTCCAAAACAAATTACACCTTTCCAAGTTGACATTTTTAGAAGTACCTTGTTGTCGATTTGATATTCTATGGTTTTTGGCATTTGTTGGCGTAAATCTCTTTCCAGTCATGTGTTGCTGCCCTGCGGTTATGGATTTGTACAATCTTCTTAATCGTCTTGTGCACAAGCTTCGGACGAGTAATTTGACTTACCTTCAACTTTTGCCCAACAGACAAGTGATCGACACTTACTTCCATACAGTGCCTCAAACAGTGCAGCCTTGATCGTCGTGCGGTAACTATTATCGTAGGGAGCCTCAATCAAGGGTAGGTGGGTTTCCAAACTGTTGCTGAAATCAGTAACAAATACACGTAACATGTTCCTATGATCATTTCAACATCAGTCACATCACCATAACATGTTCTACATATATCGTTCTCATCACACAACACATCATGTCACAAAATTTTCCATAAATAGCAAGCATGTCCATACGAAGTGTTTTTAACAGTTTGATTATTGCAAATTCATTATTAAGTTCTAAACATCATATAACAATCATTACATCTCATCAAACATGCATACATCATCATCTATAAGTCAACTTAACCAAGTTTCCTGTAATGGAAAGTACATGAAAACCTAGCCAAAATCAAGAGTTCAAAATATGAATTTTTCATCCATTAGCATCAAGTAACATCCTAGAACCACCAATTCCATCCAATTTCATCAAAATCATACAATTTCTACAAAAAGCGTAAATTAAAGTTTCAATTATAAGTAAGTCTTGGTTTTTTATTAAAACAACACAATTTCACAAAACCAATCTGTACAAAAATCATTATATTGAATAATAACACATAATCAATCATCAATTTCAATTGATTTCAAGTTTTGATTCGAGTTTTGATATCTAGGATTCATGTTCTTCAAGATAATCAAAGAGTATGAAATTAAACTATTTACTTACATGTGATGATGCATAGATGCAAGCTAACATATTTTTTATGCAACAACAATCCATAATCACGATCAATAGCAAGAAGAATCAAGAGTATGTGTGTTCTTGTGTTTCGAAAATGGGGAGGGAAGCAAGGGTAGGGGGTGGCCGTAAATGGGCGGATTAGGGTTGGGGTTGGGTTTTATTTCTTTTTTTTTTTCACAAGAAAAGCCCCCGTCTTTTATAAAATCGTGCTAACGTTACATGATTTAACCTCTTCTACACCGAAACCACCAAATGATCATATAATATCAAATAAACTTTAATAAAATAAAATAATATTTATTTTTCTAGTTCAAATTCATTTTTACAATAATTAGGCTTTAAAATCCAAAAATGCGCGAAAACTCTTGAATGCTAGAAAAATTCCCAATTTTCATAACTAAGCTAAACATTTAATCACATAATCATATAACACATAATTTCATACCAATTATGATTTCTTGAAAACTATTTTGATAAATCACCAACATTCGGGGAAAGATGTTTGTGTGATCCGGCAATTCTTCGAATTACCGTTACGTGAAATGTTCGTGAATTTATGTGCAATAAATGACACATTTAAGTAAACAACACTAAATGCATGTTTGTATGATCAAAAAACAATGTTTTTGTTGATTCGAAAGTTGCCTGAAAATGTCGAGTGTCACATCATTCCCTTGTTGAAGAAAATTTCGTCCCGAATTTAACTAATTACGATAAAAGACGGACGGAAATTTGCCGGTTGCCACATCATCCCCTTTTTGAAGTAGTTTCGCCCCAAAATTCTCAACTGGTAACCTTCGCGCTTAATGGCACATCTTTGAATAAATGTGGATATTTGGCCTTTATATGATTCTCGTGTTCCTAGGTAAACTCCGATCCAAGCTTAGAGTTCCAATAGTTTTAACGATAGAGGTACGGTTATGCTTGAGAGTCTCTGACCACTTGGTCCATGATTCCAACTAGTTTCTCGACGAATCGTAGGTGTGCATCCATGTGTTTCTCATTTAACAGAATGACGATTGTCTCATCAGATGGACATTTCTTCATGTTTGAAACGTGTAGCACATTATGTACTCTATTGAGTTCTCTAGGAAAATTGAGTTGTTAATCTATTGGACCAACCCTTTTTACAATCTCCAAAGATCTAACATAGTGCGGGTTTAACTTTCCTTGTTTTTCCAAAACAAATTACACCTATCCAAGGTGACATTTTTAGAAGTACCTTGTTGTCGATTTGATATTCTATGGTTTTTGGCATTTGTTGGCGTAAATCTTTTTCTAGTCATGTGTTGCTGCCTTACGGTTATGGATTTGTACAATCTTCTTAGTCGTCTTGTGCAAAAGCTTAGGACGAGTAATTTGACTTACCTTCAACTTCTGCCCAACAGACAAGTGATCGACACTTACTTCCATACAATGCCTCAAACAGTGCAGCCTTGATCGTCATACGGTAGCTATTATCGTAGGGAGCCTCAATCAAGGGTAGGTGGGTTTCCAAACTGTTGCTAAAATCAGTAACACATACGCGCAACATGTCTTCTAGAGACTTAGTCGTATGCTCTGATACTAATATATCACACCCTCAAAAATCCACCATCGAGGTTTTACCGTAAGGCGCGTGACAAAACCAGGATCTCAGACACCGTACCGTCAAACGACACTACATGCAGCTTAATTTATCTGTTTGACCTTAACTCAGAGTAAAACACAATTTTCAATGTAATCAATGCGAAAGCGTAAACGTTCATAAATCCATGAGTAATAGATGCGTAAAACATGGCGCCCAATAAAAAGTAGTAAGTGTAAATGACTTGCTATCAAATAATAAAGATGATGCATGACCCTCAGATATGCAACCCTAGCCTTAAGCATACCAGTGACCTGGTAAGACATGCTTAAATGTGTCAACACAAAGTTGGTGAGTTTATAGGTGTAAATCAATAAATAAGTTTAAGCATTTGCTTGGTAAAGTAAATAAAGGTATACCATAGGTAGTTAACCTATATATTGACTTACATAGGATTTCGAATCGAAGCTAACGGTTTGTGAGTTATTTTGCCTTCTTCCATGTATTATCATAGAAAAATTGCAAGTGTCAAGGTCAATTAAACACCCGTTCGACTGCAAGTTGAGTTAGCGCGACTAACGCATGTGGGGTTTGTCAAACCCAGTAGTACTACTCAAAATTACCTCTCTAGCTCCTTATTAACTGTTCAAATTTGTAAGGACTTGCATGATATTGTTTGCACTATAGTAAGAAGTGATATACCAACAATACTAAAACTAGATAAATAGAAATAGTTTTCATGCTTCTCCCCTAAAAAGAAAAGTAAGTAAAAGTGGAGCCGTGAAAACTCACCTTAGATGCGTAGGAAATACATGAAGTGTAAAAGCCGGAACCTAATCATTACCTAACAATTGTAGGTCCATGAGTGTGTGTACATAATGGTTAAATGAACCCGTTGTATCCAAACAATGTATATGTCAGTGTGTTCGAGAAATGTTAAACAAGTTTGACTTTTTGCCCAAAGTTGACTTTTGTTTGACCAAAGTTGACCGGACTAACCTGACGACCCGTTGGTGACTCAAATAATTAAAAAAGATGTTTATTCATGATTAAATAGCTCAAATAATAATTGATATAAAGTTTCATTGTGGAAAACTAATCTTTTGGAAAGATTTATATTTGGAAAGTATGACATCGTTACACATGTGCAATCCATTTCATGATTATGAAGCATATCATGACAAACATCTCAATTATACATGAAAGACATCCAACCATCATCCATGGCATGTTAATATAACATAGAAGCTTCATCATGCCCAAAGTTACCTAATTTAAAACGTAAGAACACCAGATGCAAATATTTCATTCAAATCTCCTAACATGTTCCATTGATCATTTCAACATCAATCATATCACCATAACATGTTCTACGGATATCATACTCATCACACAACACATCATGTCACAAAATATTTCATAAATAGCAACCACGTTCATACGAAGCGTTTTTCACAATTCGATTATTCCTAATTCATTCTTATATTCTAAACATCATATAACAATCATTACATCACATAAAACATGCATGATGATCACAAAGTGTGTTGTCACAAGAGCACTTGAATCATCAAATAGTAATGAAGATTTGGATCAAAATGATAAAATATGAAGAACTTTGATGAACACACAAGAACATCAATGAAAAACCCCTATTTGATCCATATTGATTTGCATAAGATGTTAATTACATGAAAACCCTCAAATCTAGCTCATACAAGCTTGACAACACACTAATGACTCTAGCTATAAATAGTCGAATGACAATTAGACTTAATGACAATTAGCCCCTAGACTATGATTAAAACTTGACAATTATGAAATTACAATTAAGACACAAACTAGACAAATAAAGATTAAATATATATTTTGAAATATATATTTTGTTGAAAACAAAATATATATTAACTCTAAGACCCGTGTCTTTGTATCTTCAACGCCTCACTACTAATCTTCGTTCCGAACGTGTCGTCTTGACCTTTGTGTTGACTTTGACTTTAATGTTGACTTTTGTTGACTTTGACTGCGTTGATAATATTAGACTATTTTTCAGATCCAACAAAGTGATCTAATGATAACAACTTAAATCAAACTCAATTTATAAACACAAATTAAACCCTAGACAACCTAGACCTATTCCACTAGATAGGCAAGTGATCCTAATCGACTGTAGACAAGACTAAGGAAG
Source organism: Flaveria sonorensis (assembly GCA_025506505.1). Taxonomy (NCBI): domain Eukaryota; kingdom Viridiplantae; phylum Streptophyta; class Magnoliopsida; order Asterales; family Asteraceae; genus Flaveria; species Flaveria sonorensis. Next base: position 23,235,252 of record CM046429.1, read on the forward strand.
ACTAGAATTGAACCCTAGTGACACTATTATAAAATAAACTAAATTCAGAAAGGACTAAAGTGAAATGGATTTAATATTGGGGGGGGGGTTTCATTTTATAAGGAATCTAGAGAAATAGAAACTACTACAGGACCGTGGTTATGATCAATACAATAGTTTCACAAGGTGGGAGAGTTAATAACACTTAGCAATTCAAATAGGGAACTGGTTGGAGTGAAACAAAGAACATAGGTAAGAAGAACAAGAACACTCCAAAGTGGTTTTCAAGAATGATGTATATTGCACTCAAGTTCTTTTACAAGTGTTACAAAGCTTAAAAAGAAATGACGTACTTGAGACATCTTACAATACATCCTACAGCCTGCCATACTTTGAAGGCCAGCTGGAAACACTAATCTAGTCAACAAGATCAATGTAGAGTCAAAAGGCAGATTGCCTTTTGACTAGTGACTATGACATGCCATAGCTCACATCCTAATCTATTACAAAAATGATAAAAGTACATAGTTGGAAAGTTACAAACAAAAGACCTTAATCTACAGTTGATAAAAGCATGGACCTTTTCACCAACTCATATAAGTTGGCGAGTCTTCAGAAGTGGCAGCAGAAAGTTGTTCAGCTTTCATCAAAAGGTGATTCAGAAAAAGCATGTCTTCTTTGTCTACGAAAAAAATCAGTCTTTGGCTTCTGAAGACATGGTCTTTGATGCTTCGGAAGACTTCATCTTTGGCTTAAAAGATTTTGTCTTTTTGCTTCGGAAGATTTGATACTTGATATAATTCACTGAGTTATATCAAATCTTCCGAAGTAACTTCCTTATACTTGCAGTCCTCATCAAAGTAACTCCTCATGTCATAGAGATCATACAGAGGAACGTCAAGTACATTTTGCCAAAAATACATATCTTAACCTCCTTGATCTCTAGTGACATACCATCTGTCTAGATTAGAGGCAAACATCCAGGACACGATGGGTCTTTTAGCAGCAAGAGGCTCTACTTGAATAGGAATTGAATAAGCAACCTCTTCTTGATCACGCTCAGGATGTTCGGACCCATCCTGAGGTGTAGAGATGGATGGCTTGGACTTCTTCTTTTTCTTCTTATCCCTTCTAATGGCCAGCTTTTTCCTCTTTCTATATTTTAACTAAGGAGACTGGCTTGCAGCACCAAATTATTCTTGCTTGTCTTCCTCAACTGGGTCTTGTCCTTCATTGGTTCGGAAGGAGAAGGATAAGGCCCTTGCTATAGATCAGAAGATGAAGTTGGTTGTGATTCAGAACTAGGTCCTGGTTGAGTTGTCTTTTGTGGTTCAACCTTGACCTGAGCTTCAGGTGCAGCCTAACTTGGTGGAGAATGCAAGTCAACAAGCTCACCCCTCTTAATCTTTTGCTTGATCACTCAAATATGCTCATCCATGATGGATAGAGACATTGGACCAAGTCTCCTTCTGGAGAATCCATAAAGCTTCAAGAAGCTCACCATCTTTAGTCTGTCAACAAACTTTTTCTGATTGGCTTAGGTGGAGGCTCTTGACTTAGCAGCCTCTTCCTTTATCTTCCTCTTAGCAGCTTTTTTCTTTTTTAGCACTTATTGCTCAAGCTTTTTGAGGTATTCAAATTCTATGTAGTCATAAGGTATAGGAAGAAGGTCTGATGCCTGATATAGACCTCTGGCACTTAGGTAGGCTATCATGTTTTGCCTATCTTGTTCCTTATCTACCTGAGTTGGTTACTCAGTGGCCACAGTCTCTATCTCAGGACTTTCCTGAACTGGGGAGAGGATAGGAGCTTGGTGGATTCTCTTTCTTCTTCTTTCTTCTTTGTCCTTGAGGAGCAATTCTGCATCCTTAGCCTCCTTCCACTCCTTTGACAATTTCTTGTCAGCCAGTTCATTTAACTATTCCAAGGGGAGAGAGATGAGTTCATTAATGTTGTAGTTCCGGGACCCCAAATAGTTCAATCTAGTTGCCCTTGTCTCATCATCTTGAGTACTTGGCCTGGGGGCAGCCCTGATTGCAGCTTCCATAAAGCCAGGGGGTCCTACTTGAACTCTCTCCCCTTAGCTTCCTCTTCCTCACTCTTTCCTCCTCCTCAATCGCCTCATGAGTTAATTTCCTTTTTCCTTTTTCACTCACAGGCTTTGGTGACTCAAGATGGAGAGAGCTTTGGCCTTCATTGCTGGGTGCTGCACTTGAGCTCTGGCTAGAAAGTGGTTGTGAGACACCTTCTCCAGCTGGTGTCTCACTGAGGGTAATGGGTGCTGAAACAGTTCCTATCTCAAGGTTCACAGGCTCAACTACTGGGCCTTCAGCCAAGGTTTCCCCTTCAAAGCTAATCTTAGAGTCCACCTCAGCATCCAGTTGACCAACAGTCTTACCTGCTAGCCTCTGTATATATATTCTTATCTTCCGCTTGAACTTTTCAAGCACCCTTTGTTGAATCCTATCAGCCAACCTTGTAGCTTGCCTGTTTTGACTTCGGTTGGAAAGTGGAGGTCAACTAGATATGTGCTCTTATAGAATCTCAGGGTGTAGAAGTTGAAAATCTCTTATTGCCCCTGAGACCTAGAGATTACCAGGACTCTCCTTTGATCATCATATCTCCATCTCACTATTGGGTTCTCAGTAGGGTGAGATGGAGTAGGCATAGCCCTTGGTATACCTTCCTCAAAAAATTATGAATGAATGAGTCCATATCAATATGGACCTGAGGAGGTTGTTGAGTATGGACAACTACAAGTGAGGGTGGTGAGTCCTTCATGTCCATACTCTGAGAGGAACTCCCAGGTTTTCTGATTGTAATTAAGACTTTCTCCCCTTTTTTGTAGCATCACCCTCTTGAATAAGGGAGCTAGGGATTAGGTCCATCACATCCATAGGTTCTTGCAGACCTGGTTGAGTCCTCTAAATGGGTCTCTCAGCTAACATGCCCTTGAGATTGGTGATCTCAAATTGCTGATCGTTGACCCTTCTTTGCAAGGTAGTCACCTGAGATTCTAGGTGACTAACCTTGGAAACTAAATAGGTGCATAGTTTAGACAGTTTGTGCAACTGTAGTTGCAGTCTCCCCTCACTTAATCAGAAGAATCATGGGGGGATGAGAGAATTAGACTAATGTCTTCTTCCTCATCACCAGCTTGTGTTTCTTGGCTGCTGATTTTCCCCAGCACACCGACAGCTTCAAAGAAAGTGCCATGGTTGAGGTCTTAAAAATGTAATCACTTACAAAAATGAGAGCCTCTTTTATATGGGCCTCCATAACAGGTTCAGGAATGTCCACCTCAGTTATGGATGGATGATGTGGGCTAGACATTGGTGATTCAGGAGCACTCATCTCTCCTTGAGAGGGGGTGGAGAAGAGAGACTCATGGTATTCACTGAAGCCAATGTGTTCATCATCATAGAATTCTAGACTTGGGATTGGTTGGTAAAAGTTAAGTGGATGGGGATGGTAACTTTCCCCGAAAGGTTTATCACTAGAGTTTTGAGACTCTGAGTGAAGGCTTAAGGCCAGGGTAGTGAGCTAGTCAGGCTGAGCATGAGGAACCTCAGCACTGATCATTGAAATAAAGGGAGTGGTTTGCTCCTCAGGAGAAGTAGGAGCTCCAGTGTCCACTTCTTCCTACATGGCAGGTGATTTGGGGGCCTGCTCAACCTGAGTAGCTTGAGCAGGGTTCATTTGGATTTTCATTGGTAGGTGATGGTGATTGTGGCTGAGTGGGTTGTGCAGATATGGAAGGAGTGGGTTCAACATTGGCTTGTGTTGCCAAGTTGTCACCATGAGCAATGAGCTCTAACATTTTTGGGACCAGGGCTGTTTCAACCCTTGAGAAGCCAACAGTTGGCTTTCTTATTGTTTTAATGTTACCGGGCTTTATCTGTCCCAATTTTAGAATATTACCTGTTCCCCTCAATTGTGAGCTCAGTTCACAGTTAAGAATGTACTAGACATATCTAGGGAACATATAATATTATAAGGAATCCAAGTTTACAAGTAGATTTGTATATACTAATTGAGAATACCTGAACTTAACCCCTTGAACCATTCTATAGACTATGTTGGAAAGGTCTTCAGGAATTTGGTCCCAACCTCCATGCTTGTTTGAAAGGGAGTGGTTGACCACATGGAGGAGGTACTTCCACTTGTATAAGACCTTCCCTTTTCTGAAGGTTCTTACAGAGTAGTTTGCTTCATAGCCCATCTGCTGGAATGAGTCATTAACAGCAGATTTACGGAAGGACAAGTCATCATCTTCGTCATCCAACCTTAGATGGGTGTTGATGGTGGCTGGAGTGATGAAAACTGTCCTCCCCTACACTGTGTCTGACAGTGGCTTCCCACCGTCTAAGATGGCCTCTTAACTGGTCCTCCTGAACTCTAAAAGTTGATCTTCATATAATGGAGGGTCGATTGTGAGGGTAGTGATGTGGTTGGTTAGAGATAAGAAGCGGCAAACGTCTGAGAAACCATGATATTTCTCAGACAACAACAGAGCAACTTGATTATGTTGCCTGTGTGAGTGCACGGCAAAATCCAGTTGGTTTTGGGTATTAGGGTTGGCCATTTTGAGTAGCTTTGACGTAAAGGAAGTTGAGAACAAGATCGGTTTTTTGTTGAATTTAGGGTTTGAATCTGTGTAGATGAAGGAGAAAGTGAAAGAGGGGGAGCCGTTGTACGAATATATATATGGTATGGATTTGAGACAAAGTTAATGCAAGAGAATAAACTTGGAAATCCAGATGTCGGTCCCACCTTTGAAAAAGTGCCCAAAAGGTAGTTTTCTTGGATGTCTTAAATCTTCCGAAGGTAATTTCTCTTTTGAAGTTTTGAGAAAACTTCCGAAGCCAATTTGGCTTTGGAAGATATTCCTTAGCTTCTCAAGAATTTGCTTCAGAAGAAAAATTACTTCGAGTAATTTTACTTCCTAGATAAATTTTGCTTTGGAAGATATCAAATACTAGAAATTTTATTCATAAGAGAGACTAAAACTTCTGAGACTTAATTGCTTTCGGAAGAAAATAGTCCTTCAATACACATAGTACTTGGTGAGAAAAATAAGCTTCGGAAGATATATCAGGATTTCTTCTGAAGGTTAATTTCTCAGAAGTAGTTATTTGTTTTGAAGACATAATTTTCTTCCAAAGACAACTTGATGTCTTCTGAAAGAATGTTTATTCAAAATTCTCAAAATTCTAAGGGATATCAGTTTTGATAAGTTTCTTGCAAGTAAACTAGGCTTATATGGTGATGATATAGACAACTTAAGACACACATATTGTTTAAATATAATCTTGAGTTTAGTTTATGAAAAATCTACTCAAAGTTAGTCATCCCAATAGCTGATACAAGATATTTAAATCTCTGCTCATCCAGCTTTTGTGAACAGATCAACATATTGTTCATTTGTATTAACTTTGACTAGTTTTATCAATCCCTTATCAAATTATCTCTAATCAAATGATACCTGATGTTGATGTGCTTTGTCTTTGAGTGCTGCACAGGATTCTCTGTAATAGAGATAGCACTGTTGTTGTCTATATGAATGGGAGTCTCCTTGAAGTTGAATCTATAGTCTAGCCTTTGATTCTGAATCCAAAGCACTTAAGCATAGCAGCTTGCAGCAGCAATGTATTCAGTTTCAGTAGTTGATGCAGACACACATGATTGCTTCTTGCATTGCTATGAGACTATCCTTCCACCAAGAAATTGACATCATCGAGATGTAGACTTTGCAATCATATTGCAACCACCATAGTCACTATCTGTATAGGCATACAAATTAAAGTCAGAATTCTTTAGATACCAAAGGCCTAGTTTGGGAGCACCTTTAAGATATCTGAGAATTCTCTTGACAGCAACCAAGTGTGACGTCTTTGGGTTGGCTTGATATCTTGCACAAATACATGTAGCAAACATGATATCAGGACTGCTGGCTATGAGGTACATAAGAGACCCAATCATAGCCCTATATAAATGTTCATCAACATACTCCCCCTCAAGATCTGGTCCTAGGAAGTGGTTTCTGGCTATAGGTGTCTTAGCAACCTTGCACTAAGTCGTATGAAATCTGGTAAGTATGTCTTGCACATACTTTGACTAGTTTATGAAGATTTCATTGTCAACTTGCCTCACTTGATTTTCTAGAAAGAAATTGAGTTCCCCAATGGCACTTATTTCAAATCTATTCTTCATCAGCTTCTCAAAGTCTTTGTAGAGCTTCAGATTAGTTGACCTAAAAAAATTTCATCTACATAAACATGAACCAGCATCAAGTCATTTCCTGTTCCTTTGATGAAAAGTGTTCCATTAATAGTACCCCTCTTGTACCCATACTGACAGAGATATTGTGATAGTCTCTCATACCACTTCCTTAGAGCCTGATACAGCCCATAAAGAGCTTTGTCAAGCTTGCAAACATAACCAGGATGATCTAGGTCTGCAAAGCCAGGTTGTTGTTTGACATACACTTCCTCATCAATCACCCCTTATAGCAAGGGACACTTGACATCAACTTGATAGACTTTGAAATCCTTGGATGCAGCAAAATCCAGGAAAATCCTAACAGCTTCAACTCTTTCTACAGATACAAAAACATCTATGTAGTCAATCCTTTCTTCTTGTGTGTACCCTTGAACAACTAGTCTAGCCTTGTTCTTGATGACAAGTCCTCTATCATCCTTCTTGTGCCTAAATACCCATTTGGTACCAATGGTAGTCTTCCTTTTAGGAAGAGGACACAGATTCCAAACCTTTTGTCTCTTGAATTGAAGCAACTACTCTTGTATTGCTTCAACCCTACTTCCATCCTTCAGAGCCCCATCAATCTTCTTAGGCTCTATCTGGGACAAGAAACAAGAGTGAACACGAACACTTTTGTCATGGTTTGTCCTCTTGTTCTTACCCTAGTCTCAACATTTCCAATGATGTTTGTGGTGGGATGTGACTTGTGGATTCTTAGTTAAGGAATCATAGCAAGTTGGTTGGATAGATCTAAATTGGTGAAATTCAGATCTGGTGCTTGACTATCATCAACCACATTGACACACTTGTTAAGAGAAACTTGATCCAATGAGTGTGTCATATCATTAATGTTGTCTTTTATAGAGTGGTTATCAGCATCAAGAAATTCTTGATCACACTCACCACCTCCATCTCCTCCTATATTGGAAATTTCTTCATTTAAGTTCTGTGCCTCTATGCTAGAATTTATAAGCACCTTTGATGTATCAGCTGAAAAATTTGTCATGGTTGTGCTGACAGGATTTCTAACTGTAGGGCTAGTTACCACTGGACCTGAAGTAGTATGAACACTTGCTCTTCGCAACTCAAATCTTGGATCAGAATCTCTTGAAGATAAGGTACATGTAGATCCTGAAACATATTCACAAGATTTGTTAAAACAATTGGTAACTAAATCAAGATCAAACAACCAATCAGGACCAGAACCTTTCTCACTAGGTGTGTGCTAATTGAAGGTCACATTGGCTGACTTCTCAACTACTCTAGTTCTAAGATTGTATACTCTATAAGCCTTGGCTTGGGGAGAGTATCCAATAAAATGTCCATCATCAACTTTCTCATCAAATTTGGCTATTTGATTTTTGGTATTCAAGATGGTGCAAGGACATCCAAATGATCTGAGGAAACCAATGAAAGGTCTCCTTTTATGCCATAGTTCATAAGGAGTCTTACCATAAGGAGTGTGTGTGGAGGAGCTATCTCAGTTGATCCTAGTCCATGCCTATTCTGAATACAAACTTGTGCATGCAAGGATGAGGATATTATTTTCTAGAAGTTTTCCTCTTCAAGAACATATTTTTCTGCTTTGGCTTTGCTGATCACAAGCTCAGCCTGGCATTCAGTCAACTTGGTTATGAGATCTTTGATTTGAGTCCCATAGTTTATGTGCTCATGCTTAAGAGTTGAAATGGTTTTCTCTAAATCTTCTATTTTAAGTTTATAATCATTTTCAGCTCTTTTAAAGTTAGTTTTTAAGATATTTAAGGACTCAATATCAGATCTCACTTCCAAGTTGAAGGACCTGTACATATTGACTTTAGCAATGCATTCAGGAGTACAAAGATGTTCTAATATCTTGGCTTCTTCATGATTAGCCATCAATGATTGATTTGGAGAAGCATCTTCCACCTGAAATTCCAGTCAAAGCCTCCTTCTTCAACAGCAACAACAGCATATGGTTTGGGTTGGCTTGGCTTCTTTGTTCTTGGAGCTGCAACGGTGTAGTTTGGTCTGGATTATGCTTGGCCACCATTTGTCCTTGGTGATTTGCACTCTCTAGTAAAGTGTCACATTTGGTTAGAGTTGTAACACTTCACTTTGCTTTTATCCAGGCTAAACTTTTCACTGGCCATATTGCTTGGGAACTTCCTTCCTGTCCTCTTATAGAACTTCTTGGCTCTGTCAGTGAGAAGAGCCATTCGCTGAACTATCTCCATGTACTCGAGATCATCTGGATGGATACAGTCCGAGTCTTCAAGAGAGAAGAAAAAGTTTCCATAACTTTCATTAGCAGAAACAAAGGCTTGTGCAAAGCTTGTCTCTTGGAATGGGCTTCCTTGGATGTAGCTCTCCCATGGTGTCTTAGGGAAGGTGATGAAAGGTCACTTTTATGAGTTTTTAGGGTAACAGATGAGATGATGCTATGGTTCTCTACTATCCAGTTCAACCACATAAAGGGCTGAACACCGCTGATTGTTAGAAGAGCTGCTTGATATATTTTACATGTTCATCTCCATCTGGTAGCCACTATGGATACCATACAGCTCTGTGAGAGTAAGGGTAGAGAGGTTCTCAGTTCTCTTGATGGCCACATAATAGGGAGTCCATTGTCTGGAAAGAGAGAAAATGAACTTCCTCACCATGTTCCTATTCTCAAGTTTTACTCCAATATCCATTAGAGTATCCATAATCTCAACATACTTGAAGTATTGTTGAGTCATGGTTTCACCTGTCTTGTAGGTAGAATTCTCAAACTGTTACTTCATGAGGTCTTTCTTGCTCTCTTTGGCTTCCTCAGACCCCTCATACATGAGCTTCAGTGCATCCCAGAGCTGCTTAACAGTCTTGCACTTCTGGAAGTCTCTGTATATGGAGTTAGGAAGAGTAGTTTGGAGAGCAGTTATGGCTTTTTGATCTACATCAATCTTCTTCCAGTCTTCTTTAGAATAGTCAGCCATTTCTTTTGGTATCATCCCACCTCCAGCAGTGGCTGAAGAGGTGCTTGGGATGTGAGGTCCTTCGATAACAAATCTCCACATCATGCTGTCTTGAGGCTTGATGAACCCTTCCATACATTAGCACCAAGTATCAAAGTCATCAGGAGTGATCAGTGGAGACTTTGAAATAGTACCGGTTTCCATATCAGCCTTTGAGATAGCTATTGTTTGAGTTGATAATTGCATTAGGAAACTGAGGAGATTTAAGATGGTGACATCTTACTATCAAGAGCCTGAAATGATCTGATACCAATTGCAAGACCGTGGTTATAATCAATGCAACAGTTTCATAAGGTGGGAGAGTTAATAACACTTAGTAATTCAAATAGAGAACTGGTTGGAGTGAAACAAAGAACACAGGTAAGAAGAACAAGAACACTCAAAAGTGGTTTTCAAGAATGGTGTATATTGCACTCAAATTCTTTTACAAGTGTTACAAAGCTTAAAGAGAAATGACAAGTACTTGAGACACTTTATACTACATCCTATAGCTGGCCATACTTTAAAGGCCAGCTGGAAAAACTAATCTAGACAACAAGATCAATGTAGAGTCAAAAGGTAAATTGCCTTTTTAAGTGTGACTATGACATGTCATAGCTCATATCCTAATCTATTACAAAAAGGATAAAGTTATATAGTTGGAAAGTTACAAAAAAAAGACCTTAATCTACAGTTGACAAAAGCATGAACCTTTCACCAACTCATATAAGTTGGTGAGTCTTCAAAAGTGGCATCGGAAAGTTGTTCAGCTTTCGTCAAATGGTGATTCAGAAAAAGGATGTTTTCTCTGTCTTCGGAAGAAGTTAGTCTTTGGCTTCGGAAGAAGTTAGTCTTTGGCTTCGGAAGACTTTGTCTTTGAAGCTTCAGAAGACTTCATCTTTGACTTCAGAAGATTTGGTCTTTTGGCTTCGGAAGATTTGATACTTTATATAATTCATTGAATTATATCAAATCTTTCGAAGTAACTTCCATGTACTTGCATGTGCATGCTGAGAGCTCTTTTGGTTGCATCAGCCTCTAACTGTAATCCTTACAACTACTTTTAATTAACTGATTTAAATATTGATTTACCAACTAGAACACTTAGAAAATCAAGAATAAGGAAGACACTACCTAGGCGAATCCTAATTGCGACCCTTGAACTTCAAATGCTTATTGAACTATTGTGGAATCGGGATCGAATGATACGAACATCTAAGATCTTAATGAATCTCGGATCATTCTCCAAGTGTGACCAAAAAGAGAACCTAGAAGACGAGTGAAAGTAACGATTGGTCAAATTACCGCTAAGTCTCTTTGACAACACTTATGTACCCGATTGATAGCTAATCTCTTGATCTAACTAACACAAAACATTGACAATGAAAGGGGCAACTTTTAAACAATCCATTGGACATGAAAAGCAATGCAGTTAGCTAACTTAGGGAAACCCTTTCGAACCACTTATTCCTAATCACCTAATCACCTAATCACAAGGACAATTCGATTAACTCTCGCCTCTTGGACTAAAATTAAGAAGAGTATTAAGACTTAATTATCAATTCAAGCCAATTCCTATGGTTACTACATCTAGCAAACCATCAACTAATAAAAAACATGAAGTAATCGATCTAGATGTCCAAGTTTCTATAAAAGACATTCAACAACTAACATATGGAATATAGGAATCATCAACAATTATGCCAAAATACTCAAACTCATCAAATAGTTTGAATAAACGTCTTAACATAAGCATTAACCACAATAACCGTTCAATAACCAAAATCCTTTCAAGTTAACACAAACTAATCATCAACCTAGATAGTGCTATGATTTTAGCTACTCATATTTAGTAGGAACATCAACTTCAACAATGAAAATAGGATCAACATGTTCAAAACAATGTAGGATAACAAAGTTACGAAGATAAAAACACGTGTTCAAATGTTTACAATAGTTCCTATAATCCTAGCTTCAATCTTTGGCTGCCAACACTTCTAAAACCTTCAATTCATCCTTGAAAGTGCTCTTGAAATGGCTGGTGGTCAAACTCCCCTTTTGGGTTGAGAAAAGTTGTTTAAATACAACTTTGTAAAACTTCCCCGAAGATGCCATTTATGCGATATGCGCAGAGAGCCTCTCTTGATGTGCGTATCTCATAGATTAAAAAAATACCCAAAACCCTAATTTGTGACCTGTGCGATACGCGCATGAGAGCCTCTCCTGCTGTGCGTATCGCATAGATGGACTTTTCCAACAACTTTGAGTTTGACACTTAGAAAAATTTCTAAGTGTTGGTCTTTTTCCATCATTAGGCTCTTTTCTTCATTCCTACGCGTTTTCGTCATTTTAAGCATCCAAGCACCTATTAAACCACAAAATAACAAACAATAAGTAAAAACTAACGAATCTAACTACAAATTAGACAAAAGTGACCCGAAAACATGACCTAAAATGGATGTGTTTTACAACACATCAGTGCATAAATCATCAAAAATAAGCCAAATTAACAAAAAGTTTTCCTATAATGGAAAGTACTCAAAAATCGAGCCAAAAGCAAAAGTTCGAAAGATGAATTTTCATCCATTAGCATCAACTAACATACGAGAACCACCAATTCAATTCAATTTCATCAATTTTAATCAATTACAATTAATTTCAAGTTTTGATTTGAGTGGATATCTAGGGTTCATGTTCATCATGTTAATCAAGGAGTATGAAATTAAACTAGATACTTACATGTGATGATGCATGGATGCAAGCTAACACGTTTTTTATGCAAGAACAATCTATAATCACCATCAATTGCAAGAAGAATTTAGAGTATGTGTTTCCAAAATGGAAAGGGAAAAAAGGGGAGGGGGCGGCCGCAAATTGGGGATTAGGGTTGGGGTTGGGTTTTATTTCTTTTTTTACAAGAAATGCCCCTGTTTTTTATAAAATTGTATTAAAGTTACACGATTTAACTTTTTCTACATCGAAATCACCAAATACTCATATAATATCAAAATAAAATTAATAACATGAAATAATATCTATTTTGCTCATTCAAAGTCATTTTTAGAATAATTAGGCTTTAAAACTCGAAAATACGCGAAAAACAAGTAGATGCTAGAAAATTCCCAATTTTCATAACTAAGCTAAACATTAAGTCACATATCCATATAACACATAATTTCACACCAATTATGATTGTTTGAGAACTATTTTGACAAATTACCAACGTTCAGGGACAGATGCGTGTGCGATCCGACAATTCTTCTAATTACCGTTACGTGATAAGTTCGTAAATGTTTGTGCAATAAATGATGCATTTGACTAAACAATATTAAATTCATGAATGTATGATCAGAAAACTATGTTTGTGTTTATAGGAAAGTGACCTGAAAATGCCGAGTGCAACACATGTTTGGAACGTTCCTAGTTTATATAAAAGAACTATATAACACAACAAATGAACAATATAAGATATGATATGTGTAAAAATATTTTTTTTGTTTATACATTAATAAAAAACAAGTGTGAACTCATAAAGATTTAGACTTTTTTAAGTTAGAGGATAATTTGGTATTTTATAGCATCAACAAAAAACTTAATCTTTATCCACTTAAAGAACTATTTGTGTTAAGTGTTTGTCTAAAGCTTTAATTTTTGAAAGTGAGTGAGAAAAATATGAACAAATTACTCTACCCATTTTTCCTAAATATATAAAACCAAGTGTTTTTCTTAGAATAAAAGATAAGGGATAAAATAATTAATTAAAAAAACACTAATTACAATATTGTTCATCTAAGGTTATAAGTTGTTAGAATTGTTAGTCATCATGTGTTACTTATATTTATATTTACAAGTGAACATTAGATACCGGACGTGACAAGATTTTAAGCGTGTTTAGTTGAAATTGATGTCTTTGATACAAATACCTTATTTAACCTATCAACTCGCCAATGACAAACCCTTTAATCTGACACAATATATTTACCCTAGTTGAAAGGTGGGTAATTTCTTATCTCTTTCTTTCGAATTTAGAAGTTCTAGCTAGATCCGAAACAAGATATGTATGCTGGAGATGATGCACGTTGCACAAAACTTATTCAAATTTACAATTTAAGATATTGTGTTGCACAATTGCACGAAACATGATAACGTGAAGTTTGATCTATTCATTATTCAAGTATATTTTGTAATGAATTTGATTGGGTTATTTACAAGCTTAGACACAAAAAATTTAATTAAAGATGTCACTTTCGAACACGACATGTGAACAGTTCATATTCTATAACATTTATTTTTGCTTTAAAAATAAGAAAAATGAAATGATGTTGGTTTCTAATGAGCATACGAACTATATTTTCATTTGGTGAAGTGTATTATCTTGTTACAATTGAAAACTCCAAAATAGTGTGATAATTCAATATTCTTCTCTTGGCGTATAATGGAAGTTTAGATGCTATTAGATATGTTTGATCTCTATGAAATTGTTCTCACTTTGAGTTCCACAAATTATTAACTATATATTAATCGAAAGCTTTAATGAATTTAATACTTTTAGGATTTTTTAGATTGACTACAATATTTTCCAAACACCCCCCCCCCCCCCAACTTTCAATTCTTTGCGCTTCTTTTTCATGTTTTCACGGAGATCCACCGGCGTAGCCTACCCATCGTCTTAGAATGCGACTTTCCTTCACTACACATAAGGCCGCCGCACTACCACCAACATCTCTCTCCAATCACTTGCCAAAAAAACCCTAATTCCTCTTCTAAAAGTGGATCTAGTTCAACACAATATTAAGCATTCAATGTAAGTTCTTAAATAAATAGTACCACACTAAAAAATTAGTGGTTTTAGTGTTTGTGTCATCAAACTATCTTGGGTAATTGGATTTACTTAATGAACAAATGTAAAATCATAATAAATATCATATAAGTTGGAAAGTGTGAAGTGCACGATTATTTTATGAATATTGTTATTTCAACGATTAAGGAACTATTAGATCACGGTTGTCTATAGGTAGCACCCCTGGTAGCTAGGTCCAAGAGACGACAACCCCTAGTTGGGTCCAAGGGGTAACTTTGGTTGGTAGAAACATTATTTTGATAGAAATTGATGTTTGTTACTAACAAGATGATTTCTTTTTTTTTCATAGAACACTAGATTGTTTCTGGTGATGCATTTACAAACAGTTGTAACTATTAAATATTAAACCGTCAAATGAATAGGTACTATTGTTCAATCAGTTAATGCAATGCTTGGACTCATATAAAAAAGAAATTTATCTCGTCATTTTGAAATAACTCTTTTCTATATCTGGTATGAATTTTCACAGCAATATTCATACATGTTCTTGAATATTGTTCGTATTATCCGATTAAAGAAAAACTTAATCTTTATCCACTTAAAGAGTTAGATGTGTGTTACATTTATTTAAAGTGTTTGTCTATATGTGTGATTTTTGAAAGTGTGAGAAAAATATGAAGAAATTATTGTACCCATTTTTGGTATTTTATAGGCATCTACGAAAAACTTAATCTTTATCCACTTAAAAAATTATTTGTGTTACTTTTAATTAAAGTGTTAGTCTAAATGGTAATTTTTGAAAGTGAGTGAGAAAAATATGAACAAACTACTGTACCCATTTTTTTCCTAAATATATAAAACCAAGTGTTTCAATTGGACTAGGAGATAAGGGATAAGATTAATAATTAAGAAAACACTAATTACAAAATTGTTCATCTAAGGTTCTATTTTGTTTGAATTGTTACTCATCATGTGTTACATATGTTTACAAGTAAACATTACGTACCCGACCTGACAAGATTTTAAGGTTTTTTTTTTTTTTTTTTTTTTTTTTTTTTTTTTTTTTTGAAATTGATAACTTTGACACAATTAACTTATTTAACCCGTCGACTAGGTAATCACAAAACCTTCAATCTGACATAATATATTCACCCTTGTTAAGAGGTTCACAATTTCATATCTCTTTCTTTGGAATTTAGAAGTTCTAGTTAGATCAAAAATAAGACGCCGGAGATGATACACTATGCACAAAGCTTATTCAAATTTACAATTCAATATATTGTGTTACACAATTGCACGAAACATTATAACGTGAAGTTTGATCTATTCATTATTCATGTATATTTTGTAATGAATTTGATTGAGCCATTTACAAGCTTGGATACAAAAATTCAATAACAGATATCACATTCCAACAAAATATGTGACCCATTCATATTATGAAACATTTATTTTTTTCTTGAAAAAATAAGAAAAACAAAATGATGTCTGTTTCTAATAAGCATCCGAACTACATTTTCATTTGGTGATGTAAGGATCAGCACAATACAAATAAGATCGATCTCGTGATAAAAACGCAGAATATAATCATCAATGTAGTAAGATTGAAAAGTAAAAGTGTAAGGCCCGTTCCCGAGACGCTTACAGTTTGTCAATCATCGCATAAATGATATGAAACACCTCATTTTGCAGCGGAAATTTAACTTTTCATTAATAAATAAAAACATGTCAAATTATCATATCATTTCGTTTACAACCCAAAATTTTGTATTAATACATTAACATTTTCAAAATATGGATGCCAGACTCGAATCATTCCTAGTAGCTTATGCATCCATGCCTGCACCTCCTCAGCATCATCGATTACCTGCCAACTGATATACATATAAAAAATCAGCGACACCGAGTGAGTTCTAGTTTATATAATAAAATATTTACTTTTAATAAAAATTTTCCTTTACTTTCATTCGTGACCACACATCATACGTACATCTTGATAATAATCATTTATTATCTTTCATCATCGTTCATAATCATTCATTTCATGCTTTATTATGTTTCACTTCTATCTAGATCCTGCCATATGCTATGTCCCATCATTGGTGCACGAAGCGACTACAGTCTTGGGGTTAAGTGGCAAGGATCCCGTTTCGTACGTTTCTATCAATCACAAAGACTGACATTTTTGTGTGCACACAGCACACTGTCGAGGTGGCAACCCATAATGAGTTGTGAACCCCTTTTTAATATGCTTGCAAGACTTTAATTCATTCATTATGTTCCACTTTTCATTATCTTTATCTTTCACTTTCATTACAATAATACTTTACGTACATAAGCACATATCCCACCATGTAAAGTCATATTATAATACATAATATGGAACATCATCAACAGCACACAAGCATACATAACATCAACATGCATAAACCATCATAAAACATCAGGACTTAACACTAAATTCTATTTCCCAAAATTTCAGAAAAATTCTAAGTGTCTACAGTGTATGAACAAATATACAACGGATAGCTTAAAATTTTTCTAAGTGTCCACAGCGGACAGCCAAAGTCCACAGCGGACATCAAAAGTCCACAACGGATAGCCAAAGTCCACAACGCATGGCCAAAATATTCTAAGTATCCACAGCGGATGAACAAAGTCTATAGCAGATGAAAAAAGTCCACAACGGATGAACAAAGTCCACAACAGAAGAACAAAGTCTACAGCAGACAGATCATAAAATTTACTAAGTGTCCATAGCGGACGTGTAAAGTCCACAGCAGACAGCATGCAAGATTTGTCTAAGTGTTCACAACGGACGTTCAAAGTCCACAGCGGACAACATGCAAGATTTTTCTAAGTGTCCACAGCGGACGTGTAAAGTCAACAGCGGACAGTATGCACAAAATTTCTAAGTGTGCACAGCGGACAGCCAAAGTTCACAGCGGACACATGCACAAAATTTCTAAGTGTTCACAGCGGACAACCAAAGTCCAAAGCGGACACAATAACTATCACTGCAATGCATCATACGTATTTTCCGGTCCCCAAACATCATTTTAACTTATACTTAGCATAGATCTAACATGTTACACACTTAAAACATTTTAAACATCTACCCAACATCACAGAAGTCACATAAACACACATACATCATTTTTCAATCGTACAATTTATGGAAAAACATAGTTTGTGCAGAAAACAATAGGTTAATATGCATACCAGCCCCAAACAAACAAAAACATGTAAAAAGGGGGATCTAGAACTCACCTCTAACAACATTCGAGTGAAAACTTCTTAAACCTGAGAGCTACCTAGAGTTCAAGCACTAAAACACACAAAAACAAGTTGTCAAACACAAAGAAAACACATAAAGATGGGTCCAGAAGTTCAAACCCATTAAAACCGAGAAGAAAACACTACGAAACCTTACCTTCTTGAAGAATCTCAACTTTCTCTCTATAGAAACGGTTAAGAACTTCTTCTTTCCTTTTTCAGCCGAAGTGTGTGTGAGAAAAGGAGATGTGGGCTGCCATACTCCTTTTTGAATCCCATTATGAGCAAGTTTACCCCTTGCACACTTTTAACTCCTTTGCTTGAATCAATTCCACTTTTCTCACTTTTCTTTTCTTTCTCTCTCTCTTCTTTTTTTTTGCTGAATTTTTCGGGAGCTACGAGTCCACCCCCCTTATATAGGTTTCGTCCCCGAAACCTCCTCGAACAGCTGTTGTTAATGCTGTCTCATCTCTTCCTCAGTCTCCCATGTTGACTGAAATCCCTTCCTGTGTCTCCAATGTACTCGCACAAGTGGAACCACTTTATTCCTTAGCCTCTTCTCTTTTTTGTCAATGATGGCCACTGGCTGCTCCATATAATTGAGCCGTTCATCCACCTCGATGTCCTCGAGTGGCACGATCATATCCTCATTGGCTAACCACTTCCTTAAATGAGATACATGAAACGTTGGATGAATTCCACCTAACTCATCGGGTAGCTCCAATCGATAGGCCACCTCTCCTACTCGAGCAATGATTCGGAAAGGCCCTATGTACCTCGGACTTAACTTTCCCCGCTTCGTGAACCGGATGATCCCTTTTCAAGGCAAGACCTTCAACATGACTCTATCACCCACCTTGAATTCAATCGATCTACGTCTCTTGTCGGCATACAACTTCTGTCTATCCTTTGCCGCCTTCATAAAGGCCTTGATCTTTTCCAACTTTTCGGTCGTAGCCTCGATCACCTCAATTCTCGTTAATTCTTTCTGCCTGATGTCACCCTAACATATAGGTGTTCTACACTTCCTACCGTATAACCTCTCATATGAAGGCATACCAATGTTGGCATGATAACTGTTGTTATATGAGTATTCGGCTAACGGTAAGTGTTCGTCCCAACTTTCTCAGAAATCAATGACTCATGCTCGTAGCATATCCTACAGTTTTCGAATCGTCCTCTCCGACTGACCATCTGTCTAGGGATGGTAAGCCGTACTGATGTGCAACCTCATCCACATCGCATAATGGAATCTCTTCCAAAACTTTGATGTAAACCGATTGTCACGGTCAGAAACGATAGACACTGGCACACCATGACGAGTCACAATATCTTTGATGAGCAGATCCACCAACCTCTCAAATGAATACGTCTTGCGGATCGGTAGAAAGTGAGCACTCTTTGTTAGTCGATCAACTATCACCCATATGGCATTGCATCCCCTTATCGTACATGGCAACTTCGTAATGAAGTCCATGGTGATGTGCTCCCATTTTCCACTCGGGTATATCCCAGGGTTGGATCTTTCCGTATGGCTTCTGATGCTCCGCCTTCACTTGTAAACAAGTAAGGCAGTTACTTACATACTTCACTACATCGCGCTACATTCCCGGCCACTAGTATCTTTCTTCATATCATGATACATCTTTGTAGCACCGGGATGAATTGAGTATTTAGTCTTGAGAGCCTCATCCATTATCTTCCCACGTAGATCCCCATAATGAGGATCCACATCCACCTGGATCGTGTCCCGACACCAAGAGTGTTCTCCCCCAACTCGGCGACTAGAACTTTCATCCTTTTGGAGTTAATCTGATCTTCTTTTAGCTCTTCATCCTAAAATTCTTTGACCTGCTTCATCACATTGGAGGTCATGAGCATCTGATAAGCCTTTACCCGAACTGGCTCGGGTCTCTCCTTTCAGCTAAGGGCATCCGCCACCACATTGGCCTTGCCCGGATGGTAGTGACTCTTACAGTCATAGTCTTTGATCAACTCTAACCATCTCCTTTGTCTCATATTGAGATCCTTCTGCTCGAAGAAGTACTTCAAACTTTTGTGATCAGTGAAGATGGTGCACTTCATCCCATACAAGTAGTGCCTCCAAATCTTCAATACGAAGACCATAGCCGCCAACTCCAAGTCATGAGTAGGGTAGTTAGCCTCATGGATCTTCAACTGTCGGGGCACATAGGCTGTAAGTTTTCCCTGTTGCATCACCACGCAACCCGATCCCAAATAAGAAGCATTCGAATAGACCATCAAGTTTTCGTTACCTTCGGGTAATGTCAAGACTGGAGCTTGTGTCAATCTTGTCTTTAACTCTTCGAAAGCATTCTCCTGCTCTCGACCCCATACGAACTTCACATCTTTATAGGTCAACTTAGTCAATGGTGAAGCTATCTTGGAGAAGTCTTGAATGAACCTCCTGTAGTAGCCCTCCAAACCCAAGAAACTATGAATCTCAGATGCCATGTTTGGAGACTTCCATTGCATCACAGCCTCAACTTTCACCGGGCCCACCATGATCCCTTCAAGATTAACTACGTGACCTAAAAACTAAACTTCACGTAACCAGAACGCACACTTGGAGAACTTGAAGTACAACTTCTCCCTTCTAAGCGTATCCAGAACTTCTCGAATGTGACCGGCATGCTCTTCTGTGCTCTTCGAATAAATCAGGATGTCATCGATAAACACAATCACTGATTTATCTAGCATAGGCCGACACACCCGTTTCATCAGATCCATAAAAGTAGCTGGCGCATTGACTAAACTAAAAGACATCACAAGAAACTCATAGTGTCCATAACACATACGAAAAGCTGATCAGGAATATCCTACTCCTTCACCTTCTGTTGGTGGTAACCAGATTGGAGGTCTATCCTCGAAAACCATCTAGTACCTTGGAGCTGATCAAACAAGTCATCAATCCTCAGTAACGGATACCGATTCTTCACTGTCAACTCATTCAGTTCATGGTAGTCGATGCACATGCTCATGCTACCGTCCTTCTTCTTCACAAACAAGACCGGAGCACCCCACGGAAAGATACTCGATCAAATGAACCCTTATCTAACAGCTCGTGTAGCTGAGTCATCAATTCCTTCATCTTGGAGGGAGCTAAACAATACGACGACTTAGCAACAGGTTGGGCATCAGGCATCAGTTCAATCTGGAACTCGATCTCGCAGTCCGGTGGCACGCCTGATAAATCTTTCGGGAATACGTCTGGGAAGTCACACGTGACCGGTACGTCCGTGTGTCGTGGTACTGATGCATCCACATCCTTCACATACGCCAGATAGGCACCACTTCCATGTCTCACACACTTCTCTGCTATAATTATTGAAATTACTTTCGGGATCGTACTAACCCTATCACCGTAGATCGTCACCGAACTCCTATCGGGCGTGGTCAATTTAATCATCTTCTTACGACACAAGATGTTTGTCTCATAGGCCGCTAGCCAATCTATCCCTAGGACTATGTCAAATCTGCCTAAGGGCATCACGAACAACCTAACAAAGAACCTATGGCCTTTCAACTCTATGCCCCAGTCTTCTACCATATCAGAAATCCTGGTCGACTGACCTAAGGCAGTTTCTACATCGGAGGGCTCATAAATCTTCCTACTCCTAGCGGGCAACTTATCACAGAAGGCAGCAGAAATAAAACTCCTACTAGCACCGAAATCAAAAGGCACAGAAGCACAAGTTTGGTTTACTTGAAATGTACCTGACACGGCCTCAGGGTCCACCCTAACCTCCTCCCAAGTCATAACGAATGCCCTGGCCTTCGCCCTCCACCCTCCTTCCTCCTTCTCAATCCCCTTCTTTGCCTCGGAGCTCTCAGCCCTCGGCTTCTCGCAGTCAATGCTCATATGCCCCTTCTCGCCACAGTTGTAACATTTCACCACACTATAAGCCCTTGCCATGTGGCCCTCCCTCCTACACTTAAATCAGAGATTCGATCCGCACCTACATTCTCCTGCATGCACCTTCCCGTACTTCTCACACACCTTCACTCCTAACTCGATTGTAGCCACCTTGCGACCCTCTACCTTCGCCTTTTTGCCCTGGGGAGGGAAACCAACACTACCAACATGTTTTCCACTCCAGTTCTCCCCTCTCCTCTCATCTTCCCTTACGGCCCTAATAACCCCAGTCACTAAAGATGGCAAAATCGTGTGCATGACTTGATGAACCCCTTCAACTATAGCCTCCTTCACTAAAGCCGTCAGATTAAGGCTCTCATCCCCACCTACATGGTGATGAAGCTCGGGCTCTTCAGGAGCCGTTTCAGTGGTCCTAGCCCTGTTCCTCGTGACACGTGGTCTAGCACCATGTCCACAATGACCTCCACCTAGAGAAGCCTCCGAAGATCTACCACCAGCCATCTCTAAACACTATAAGGTTCAAACACCAATGCGGTCATTAAAGGTAATAGCTCAGATTATGTCAAGTATAGTAAGTCCTTAATTACAATGGCCAGTTGTGATTAGCCACTTAGTTTACTATTCATCCCCGATGCATTCCCTATCCAGACTGTATCAGTATCCAAATCTACTAAGAGCACATAATTCACATAGCACACGCACATAATTTCTTTTTCTATTAATTTACATAAAACGTTTACATGAAACAATTACCTGCAGGCATGTAGCTACTAGGACTGACATCCCTTTCCCTTTCTTATCCCATTATCAGTTTAAGTTTAGGTTTTTGAAAATATTTTACCCAATTCTCTTAAACTTTGGCTCTGATACCAACTTGTAAGGCCCCTTTCCCGAGACGCTTACAGTTGGTCAATCATCGCATAAATAATATGAAACACCTCATTTTGCAGTGAAATTTAACTTTTCATTAATAAATAAAAACATGTTAAATTATCATATCATTTAGTTTACAACCCAAAATTTTGTATTAATACCTTAATATTTTCAAAATATGGATGCCAGACTCGAATCATCCCCAGTAGCTTATGCATCCATGCCTACACCTTTTCAGCATCATCGATTACCAGCCAACTGATATGCATATAAAAACTTAGCGACGCTGAGTGAGTTCTAGTTTATATAATAAAATATATTACTTTTAATAAAAACCTTTCCTTTACTTTCGTTCGTGACCACACATCTTATGTACATCTTGATAATAATCATTTATTATCTTTCATCATCATTCATAATCATTCGTTTCGTGCTTTATTATCTTTCACTTCTATCTAGATCCTGCCATATGCTATGCCCCATCATTGGTGCACGAAGTGACTACAGTCTTGGGGTCAAGTGGCAAGGATCCCGTTTCGTACATTCCTATCAATCACAAAGACTGGCCTTTTTGTGTGCACACAGCACACTCTCGAGGTGGCAACCCATAATGAGTTGTGAACCCCTTTCTAATATGCTTGCAAGACTTTAATTCATTCATTACGTTCCACTTTTCATTATCTTTTTCTTTCACTTTCATTACAATAATACTTTACGTACATAAACACATATCACACCACATAAAGTCATATTATAATATATAATATGGAACATCATCAACAGCCCACAAGCATACATAACATCAACATGCATAAACCATCATAAAACATCAGGACTTAACACTAATTTCTATTCCCAAAATTTCAGAAAAATTCTAAGTGTCTATAGCGCATGAACAAATATATAGTGGATAGCCAAAGTCCACAGCGGACAGCCAAAGTCCACAGCGCATGGCCAAAATATTCTAAGTATCCACAGCTGATGAACAAAGCCCACAGCGGATGAACAAAGTACACAGTGGATGAACAAAGTCTACAACGGACAGATCATAATATTTACTAAGTGTCCACAGCGGACGTGTAAAGTCCACTGTGGACAGCATGCAAGATTTGTCTAACTTTCCACAACGGACGATCAAAGTCGACAGCGGACAACATTCATGATTTTTCTAAGTGTCCACAACGGACATGTAAAGTCCACAGCGGACAATATGCATAAAATTTCTAAGTGTCCACAGCGGACAGCGAAAGTCTACAGCGGACACATGCACAAAATTTCTATGCGTCCACAGCGGACACAATAACAATCACTGCAATGCATCATACGTATTTTCCAGTCTCTAAACATTATTCTAACTTATACTTAGCATAGATCTAACATGTTATACACTTAAAACATTCTAAACATCTACCCAACATCACAAAAGTCACATAAACACACATACATCATTTTTCAGTCGTACAATTCATGGAAAAACATAGTTTGTACAGAAAACAATAGTTTAATAGCATACCAGCCCCAAACAAATAGAAACATATAAAAGGGGGGATCTAGAACTCACCTCTAACAGCTTTCGAATGAAAAATTCTTAAACCCCAAGAGCTACCTAGAGTTCTAGCACTAAAACACATAAAAACAAGCTGTCAAAACATAAAGAAAACACATAAAGATCAGTCCAGAAGTTCAAACCTATTAAAAACCAAGAAGAAAACACTACGAAACCTTACCTTCTTGAAGAATCTCAACTTTCTCTCTCTAGAAACGGTTAAGAACTTCTTCTTTCCTTTTTCAGCCGAAGTGTGTGTGAGAAAAGGAGATATGGGCTGCCATACTCCTTTTTGAATCCCATTATAGGCAAGTTTGCCCCTTGCACACTTTTAACCCCTTTGCTTGAATCGATTCCACTTTTCTACTTTTCTTTTGTTTTCTCTCTGTCTTCTTTTGTTTTTTTGCTGAAATTTCCGGGTGTTACAAAAAGATAAGCACAAATGTAAATAAACTTCTCAATTATATTGCTCAATGATTTTGAGTGATTACAAGTATGAAATTAGAAAATGACAAAAGCTTTCTAAATTACATTACAAAACACCTATTTATACTAAACTAGGAAGTTGTCGCATAGTTCTCATGCGACTTCCAAGTTCTCGCGCGAGATGCAAGTTCTCGCGCGGCAACTTCAGGTTCTCGCGCGACTTGATCTTCATAATCTTGATTTGATTTTCCAAGCCTCTAGGTTAAATCCCTACAATCTCCCCCTAGGCTCAGTGAATCAATGAATTTAGAAGTCTGCGTTTGCAACCTTGTAACTGCTGCCATAAGCATACATCTTGTAATCCAGGGCCTTTGTAATCAACCAACTGAACTGTGCTGCCAAAAGATGAACAAGTTCATCAGCTATGATTGGACAAGCCAGCAACCTCATCAAATCTTCTCTTCCAAATTTGAGCAGATCCATAGGACCGATGATACGGTATTCTTTGTCCACACAATGAATCAATGCATGACCTATCTCTTTCTCATAACTCCACCACATGAGCTTAGACAAGCTATTAACTGGCATAGGAGCGTGTATAGGGATCTTCTGTGCATATCTTGGATGCTAATAAACCTTTATCTTCATTGGCTTGTTAGTATTAGGATCTAAATGAAACTAATCTTCAATAACTTTGGATTTGGAGGTTTTAAAGTCTTTGAAGTTCATTTAAGTCTGACTCCAAATCATATTCCTTATTCAGTTCCCCTTTCCATAATTACTTGGGTTGATAAACGGAACACGACCCATAGCATATAAATTTGAAGCTCTGAGTGTATGGAAGTCGTGCTCGTCCTGATAATATTCTATAGCTTCAGCCTTCCTCTTAATAACATACATCTTCTTTCCAGCATTGTACACCCAACTAATAATAGATTCTAACTTTTCGTACCTTATGAAAGGTTTGGAATGTCTCAGCGTATGTATATAAGTTGGCGGAGGAGGTGCTTCAACTGTAAGATCTCTGACCTAACGTACAACACTTTGTCTAGTTAAATCAGTTATCTTGTCAGTCATTTCACAGCAATAATCTTTTGCTCGAATGTATAGATTGTAAGCTTCATCAGTAGCGGGATCCAAAGATGTATAGCCAACTGTGTCATCGAGACTTTGTCCGGAGACATTAGCAGTACCTGACGATCCAGAAGGACTAGTAGCTGAACCCATATCTCCACCCTGATCATCATCATTATCTTTCTTATCATCTTTCACATTATCATCACCATCATCACCATCATCATCTTCATCATCATGATTATAACCTCCTCTTCATCACTAAAATCATAATCTACCAAATCCAAGTCATCATCATCATTAGTTGGCTCAGAAATTGGTACATCATGTTCAGGCTCTACAAACGCCTCTCTAATATAAACTACAGGTTGATCCTTTTTCTTCTCTTCAAGTATGACATTTACCATGAAGGCTTTCAAAACTGTCTTTTCTTCTACTTTAGATGTCAGAGTGATCTCAACAGCATTGTCACTTTTATCACAAGCAGATGCCGGAGTTTCCTCAACAACATGCACAGTCTTTTCAATCTTGGTCGGAGTGAGCTCAACAGCCTTTTCATTAACTTCTTCAATATTCTTCTCTTCAGTGATGTTTGATTGAGCTGGAGTAGTCTCAATAGCTTTTTCATTAAGCACCTTTTCAATTTGCACCTCCTCAACTTGCACCTCCTCAACTTGCACCTCTTCATCCCTCTTCTCTTCATCAAACATTCCTTTCATCAGATCATTAGACACAAACTCAACTAGTAAATTTTCATCATCATGTTCTTTGATAGTTTGAATTTCTGCTAACAAAGCAGTAGACAGTTTGATATCTAGAATCTCCATCTGATCTGACCAATCATACTCTTTATTAGTCTAAGAAACTAGGGCTTTGTTGTTTGATGAACTTGCTTTGTCTCCCTTTGATTCCACCTCCACTATCACCATCTTCTTTCCACTATCAGCTTGATTAGACCTTCCCTCAGTACATTCTCTTACAAAGTGACCAGGTTTGTCACATGATTTGTTAAACCCAATCTTGCTCGAGTTATTTAGACCAAACATTTTTCTCCCTGTTCTTCTTGTAAAATTCTTCACCCGGTTACACCACCATAGTCGTTTGATATTTAATATCATTTTCTTCTACATCATCAGGATTAACTTGTTGCAAGTCATCAACTAAGATATTGGGTGCACCGAGTCTTCCAACAGTAAATGCTTCATAGCTGTTCATGAAAGTGGTGAATAGAGCCAATGCTCTTCAGCTATTTTAGTGGTTTGCTTGTTAGGGTGGGAGTTTTTGTTGTGAAGGTTGAGTGGATTGACTTTGTGGGTGGATCTGGGGTTGTGGTTGAGATTGACATGGATTATAAAGGTTCTAATGAGAGGCTTGGAACTGAGGCAAGGATGGATCTTTCACATTTGGATAAATAGGAGTGGCTAATTCTTGTTGTTGGCACAACTAGGAGTAGCTGACATAATAATTTGGATTACTAGCCATTTTAGCATATAATGCTGATGCTTCAGCTCCCATTGTATTGATGTAGTTAGCAGTTCTCTGCTTGTCATCCATTTTATAAGACTTGATGGTTGAGATTAGATCGCTGAGGGATAAGGTGAACGAATCCTTGGTTCTCTTGATGGTAGTGCAATTGTTGTTCTAGCTGTAAGGTAATGAGTTTAACAGCTTATTGTTTACTAAGATATTCTCCAAAGTAATTTTTGCACTTTTCATCTTTGTTATCAGCTTAACAAACCTAGACATTTGAGCCTCCAAGGTTTCACCAAGTATGTGACTAAACATATTAAAATCTTGGTTCAACATGTACTTTTGGCTTTCCCTCATATCCTTATTGCCCATTATCTGCTCCACCATTGCATCTCATAAATCTTTTGCCTTACTAAAATCCTTGAACTTTTAAGCAATCTCAGTAGTAAATGCCATAGTAATGACAGCATATGCTTTATCATGAAGCTCCATTTTCTTCATATCTTCCTCATCTCAGAGGTGTTCCGGTTTGGGCACCAAATCTCCTTTCTCATTTTTATACACAGGAATATATGGGTCCTATTTGATTGACCGCATCATCCGGGGTTCAGTGTAAACAACATGATTCTCAAAGTGATAAACCCAGTCGGGATAATCCTGTTCGCTGAGAAGTTTAGGAGGTTTTGTGCTCGTGCCAATCTCATTGTCGAGATTAAGAATAGCAGTGATGTGTTTTAAAGTTGCCATTTTAAAACTCTGGAATTAAACTTTTCAAAAATTCTTCAAACTTGAAGTTCTCGCGCGAAAGGTAAGGTTCTCGCGTGAACAGTCTTGAACAAAACTTATTCACACAAGCTTTTCGCACAAACTTTTCACGCATATAGTTTTGTAATAGACTTTTGCAAAAAGATCAACTTCTCGCACGAAAGGAATCTTCTGTAACAAATTTTCCAACAAACTTTTGTGAAAAACACACGTCTCGCGCGAACAGAAGCTTTTCACGTGCGATTAGCTAGTTTTCACCTGAACCATTTTCATTCCAATTTCGATGGTTCAAACTTTAATTTTTCATCAATTTGTTCAAAATTGATTAATTAAGCCTTGAATTAGTGATTTAGGTTTAAATTTTGAACCTAAATGTCTCTAATTGATTCAAATTAGCTTGTTTAATCACATGAACATCATCAAATCTTCAATCAGTAACATAGTAGCATTCAACATCTTTAAAAGTGATTAAAAACAATAGAAATCAAGTAGATCTTCAACAAAATCCAAATTGGAGCTCAAGAACACTTCAAAAGCACTCTTCAATCTTCAAATCAATCGATCTAAAGCATACCAAGCTCTGATACCAATTCTAAGGATCAGCATAATACAAATAAGATCGATCTTGTGATAAAAACGTGGAATATAATCATCACGGTAGTAAGATTGAATAGTAAAAGATAAGCACAAATGTAAATAAACTTCTCAATTCTATTGCTCTCTGATTTTGAGTGATTACATGTAAGTATGAAATCAGAAAATAACAAAAGTTCTCTAAATTACATTACAAAACACCTATTTATACTAAACTAGGAAGTTCTCGTATAGTTCTCGCGCGACTTCCAAGTTCTCGCGCAAGAAGCAAGTTCTCGTGCAGCAACTTCAGGTTCTCGCGCAACTTGATTTTCATAATCTTGATTTGATTTTCCGAGCCTTTAGGTTCAATCCCTACAGATGAAGTGTATTATCTTGTTTCAATTGAAAACTCCAAAATAGTGTGATAATTCGATATTCTTCTTTTGGCGTATAATGAAAGTTTTGATACTATTAGATAATGTCTTGATCACTATCAAACTATTCTCACTCTGAGTTCCACTGATTATTACCTATATATTAAAAAAAACTTTCATGAGTTAAATACTTTTAGGTTTTTTTAGATTGACTACAATATTTTTCAAGGAGTTTCACTCTAGCCCCCAACTTTTACCGCTTCTTTTTCTTGGAGATCCACCTACATAGGCACCCACCGTCTTAGAATGCAACTTTCCTTCATTACACATGGTTCCGCCAAACCACCACCAACATCTCTCTGCAACCACTAGCCAAAAAAACCCTAGTCCCTCTTCTGAAAGTGCATCTAGTTCGACATAACATTAAGCATTAATTGTAAGTTCTTAAATAAATAGTACCGCACTAAAAAGTTAATGGTTTTAGTGTCTGTGTCATCAAACTATGTTGTGTAATTGGATTTAATTGATGATCAAATGTAAAATCATAATAAAAAATCACACAAGTTGGAAAGTGTGGAGTGCATGATTGTTTTACCAATATTACTATATTCAACGATTAAGGAACTACTAGATCACGGTTGTCTATAGACAGCACCCTTGGTAGCCGGGTCCAAGAGGCGGCAACCCCTGGTTGGGTCCAAGGGGTAACTTTTGATAGAAAGTGATGTTCGGTACTAACAAGAAGATTTCTTTTATTTTTCATAGAACACTAGATTGTTACTAATGATGTAATTATAAACGGTTATAACTATTAAATGTTAACAGAATGAATAGGTACTATTGTTCAATCATGTAATGCAATGCTACGAACCATATATAAAAAGAATTCATTTCGTCATTTTGAAATATCCCTTTTCTATATCTGGTATGAATTTTCACAGCGATATTCATACATATTCTTTGAATATCGTTTGTCTTATCCGATTAAAGAAAAAGTTGATCTTTATCCACTTAAAGAGTTATTTGTGTTTCGTTTAATTAAAGTGTTTGTCTATATGTGTATTTTTGAAAGTGTGAGAAAAATATGAACAAATTATTGTACCTCTTGTTTTCCTAAATATATAAATCCAAGTGTTTTACCTGGAATTACAGACGAAGGATAAAATAAATAATTAAGAAAACACTAGTTACAAAATTGTTCATGTAAGGTCGTATGTTGTTTGAATTGTTAGTCATTTGTTACTCATATTTACAAGTGAACATTAGATACCCAATGTGAAAAGATTTTAGGTGTGTCCGGTTGAAATTGATGTATTTGATACAATAATTTATATGAACCTGGTCAAGCACAAGCCCTTCAATATGACAAGATATATTCACCCTAGTTAAGAGGTGGGTAAGTTCATATCTCTATCTTCGGAATTTAGAAGTTCTAGTTATATCCAAAACAATATATGTACGCTCAAGATGATGCACTTTCAACAAAACTTATTCAAATTTACAATTCAAGATATTGTGTTACACAACTACATGAAACATGAGAACGTGAAGTTTGATCAATTCTTTATTCAAGTATATTTTGTAATGAACTAGGAGGTATGGCTGTGCTTCATAGCGGGACAATACTTTTACAAATAGCTATAAATATATGAATAAATAAACATATCGTAAGTTCATACGATAAAATAAACAATCAATTAATAAGTTTAAAACGAACTTTAAATCTTCGTGTTGCGACTCGAATTTTTCAAGTCTACAAAATAAACAATAAATATAATGTATAATGACTCAGTTTGATAAAAAGAAAGACTAACACAAAATTATATTTTTCTTAGAGATGCAAAAACCTTAAAGTAACAAAAAGAAAATTAAAAAAAGGGAACATAAAAAAACCGGACCATACTTTTTTCATTAATCTTCGAAAAAAAAGAAAGAGAGAGAGAGAGATCGTAGATGGAAATCACTGAAAATCAATTCCTCTTTATTAAAAAAAAAGTTTCCTTTCCATAATTCAAAGAATTTAAACTTGTGAAATAATGTTTCACGGGATAGTTTTTACCAATTAATAAAAAAAATAACTAATTTTCTTAACATTGCTTGGCTGTTTACGGAATAGTTTTTAAAAATTAAATTAATTAAAAAAGTAATTTCCTTTCACGTTGCTTGGTACACCTACCTAAATTTTTGCGTTAATTAAATAAATATAAAAACTAAACAACCTAACACTCAATAGCATCATAGCAACACACTTTCACCATTTTTGTTTACCGTATCTCACCCCACCATCAATTCATATACATAATCTTCTTGATAGAAAAATAAAGAGAGAAAGAAAAGCAGTCGGAAGGAGTCATTTCCAACCACCGCCACCATCTCAATAGCATTATAGCAGATCATCATCTTCCCACATTCCTCATGAAGCTGCTTTTACTCTAGGGTTTCGCCTAGAGGTGTACATATCGGTTTTTTTTCAAACCGGTTCGGGGTCCAAACCGAAACCGGTTTGGTCAACCCAAGTCAACACCGGTTTGGCCCCAAACCGTTTCGGGTTCTAAACCGGTTCAATGACTGAAAAACCCAACCCTATGAAACCGGTTTGGGCCGGTTCGGAAACCGGTTCGAGACCAAACCGGTACCTTTTTTTTTTTTGTTCATAATATAATAATGTTAAGATAGAAAAGATATATAATCATATTATATTAATAAAACTTATACTTAATTTAAAGAAAAATAAATTTTTTGTTAACATATAAAAATATATAATTATATTTATATTAATTAAATCAAAACCAATAAAATAAAAGTTGTCAGTATTATTGTTATTAATATCATGGTGGTGGTTGTTCTTATTATTATTGTTTTTGTTACTTGTTGTGATTATTATTGTTATTAATATCATTATTTTGTTTAATGTTAAATTATTATGTCATACGTTACTTGTTAATCAATATGACTTAACGTCTCAAAGTGAGATAAATAATAAAAATGAAATATATAATATATAAAACATATAAATGATTTAAACAACATGGAAGTTTAAATAATAGTTTTTTTAAAACTAAACATTTAGCCTAGTCGACTAGTAGTTCTCTGTTCGTTCGTTGCATACTTGTATGGTTATTCTTCGCCACCAGATCCGGAGTTGTTACGAAGGTACTCATCATATGCCGCTTCATCATTGGTCATTCCGGGTGTCAATCCGCTCTCTACCTCGTCCTCGTATAATTCTCCTTCTTATTCCAATTCTCCTTCAAGTGAGCATTTGTCTTGTACTCTTTCCGCAGCATCCAAATAATCCTTCAAGCAAATTGACATTTCAACTGCTTGGGGAGTGCGTCGAGTTCGTCTTATCAATATAACCCTGCCACTAACGGAAAAAACAGATTCCGAAGCTACCGTGGAAGCTTTCGGTTAGTAAATATCGGGCCATGGTGGATAGGATGGGAAATTGATCTTCTTTATCTTTCCACCAAACCAACAAGTCAAAATTTTTAAAATCATATGGAGTCATGGTGGATAAAAAGTTTGTTCCACCATACCTCCCGAGTTCACTACTCGGAGTGTTACCAAGTTGACGTTTATTAGATTCATCCCTTAAAGTATTATATAAAACAAACATTGGATCATTTGAACTTTTGGCATGTGCCGCATACCTCAATGTCTCATGGATGTGTGATGTTTTACCATATTTTAATAAATAAACATCAAACATTTTTCTAATTGTTGGTTAAAATTAGCTTTTAAAGTTTGAGCATAAAATGAGTTTTCTTCTTCTAAATCCAAATTAGAAGTAATTTTATCACGTAAAGTTTCAACCCCCGATAAATTTAAACAAAGGTTTAATGCAGAGGTACATGTAATAACCGGATGCATTTTTTAAAATATATTTTAAGTTTTTCTTTCAATGGAGGTATCATATCCGAATAAGGTCTACCCCTAAACGACATCTCTTTTAATTTTGAAGTCATTAAATAAATTCGGTGAAGTACTAACGGACTCGTTGGATAATAAACTCCAGAAAGACAAGTAGTTGCGTTTTTAAAAACTTGAAACATTTTGCTTATTTCTTAAATAACGGACCAACCCGATGGATGGTAAGTGTTTTCCTTTCCACGACTTACAAACCTATAATGAAAGGCTATTAAACTTTCTTTTTGTTCAATAGCCTTTTCAAACATATTACAAGTGGAATTCCATCGTGTAGGTACATCCCAATTTGGACCTAAACATTTAGAGTTTGCTTCTTTACAAAACTTGCGATATCTACTATATCTTTGATTATTGCTAAAAATGTCATGTAACATTCTTTTAAAACCATCTTCCACCATTTCAATCGTTCTTAAACCATCTTGAAGGGCTAAGTTTATGATGTGCGCAACATATTGACTATGAAAAAACACACCGTCACGCATTGGTTTATATTTTAATTTTAAATGATCTATCGCAAGCGTGTTATTTGACGCATTATCAAAAGATATAGAAAATATTTTGTTTTCTAATTTATACGTTTTAATAACTTTATCAATAAGATAAAAAATGTTTTGGCTGGTGTGAGGATAATCAAACAATTCAAACGCCATCGTACGTTTCATCATTTGCCACGAATCGTGTTCAACCCAATGGGCGGTGACACAAATATACAAGTCCGGTGAACAGTGAGGAGTCGACCAAACATCACTAGTTAAGTTAACACTGGTTTGTATATTTTCAAAATAAGATATTAATTCATTTTTAGCTTTTTTTCACAGTTTCAAACAATCTCTTCGAAGAGTAGCACAATTTACATTGGTGTAACGTGGTTGGAGAGTTCGTTGAATGAGTCGAGTCAAACGTTCGTTGTTGGAATGTTTGAATGGCAAGCTTTCTTGAATTACAAAATACGTCATTTGCTCCCGAACCGCATCAACGTTATAAGCCCAAACATTTCCTTAGTTTGTAATCGAATCTTGACATTGAGACGGTTCATCTTTCAACGCTTTACAATATTTAAGCGCAATATGGTTTTTTAACGTTGTGTTTGCATCTTTTTTGAAAAACCTATGACAAAACTTGCAACGAACCTTGTTCGGACCGCTAGCCATTTGACATAAATCGTAATTGCACCATATTTCGGGGTTCTTATTCATAGGAAGGATTGCTACCACCACGTTGCTTGAAGACGCATCACAACCAACAGATGATTGAGCACTTGATGAAGTCATTTGAGAGAGTTTTTTCTAAGAGAAGGAAAGTATTGAGCGTTTTTATGATTTTTGAGAGTAGAGAGAGTTTTAAGTTGTTGTGATTCAACCAAAACATCCAATACATATATATACTAACCTAATGGGGATATAATGGTAAAAAAACCACAAAAAAATGTGTCAAAAAAGGACCTCAAACGGCCAAATAACGGCTATAAAGCCATTATACAATGGCTAGTTTGAAAACCGGTTTGAAAACCGGTTTCGGATACCGGTTTGAGAACCGTTTTGAAACCGGACCGGTTTAGAAACCGGTTTTGATTAATGGAACTTCAAACCGCATGAAAACCGCTGGGTTGGGCCGGTTTGAAACCGGTTTGGCCAAACCGGTTTCGTTTTTTTTTTCAAACCGGTTTTCAAACCGGTTTATTTGCACACCTCTAGTTTCGTCTCTTTCATAGTTTAAGTGACTGTTTGGTAATTTCGGAATAATTAAATCTTGAACCAATAAGAGGTCTGAAATATTAAGTGCTGAACCATTAAGAGGTCTGAACCATTAAAAGCTAGTATATCGCTTAAGTATTCAAATGCAAATGTCTGACCAATTCAGATAATAGATCTTAACCATTCAACATTAGTATAATGCTTAAACATTTAGAAACAAATGTCTAAACCTCAAGTTAAGGTTTGCAGGACAACCAACTGTTTTTCAGGGGTAAGCCAAAAAAAATCCGCACGAAGACCAACAAAAAAAAGTGATGTTCAGGTAACTTGTAAATGTTATCATGTTTGAGTCATTTACAAGCTTAGATACAAAAATATAATAATTAATATTACATTCGAACAGGACATGTGACCAGTTCATATTCTAAAACATTTATTGTTGCTTCAAAAAATAAGGAAAAACAAAATGATGTCAGTTTCTCATCAGCATCGGAACCATATTTTCATTTGGTGAACTGTATTATCTTGTTTCAATTAAAAACTCCAAAATAGTGTGATAATTCAATATTCTTCTTTTGGCGTATAATGGAAGTTTAGATACTAGTAGATAACGTCTTTATCTCTATCAAATTGGTCTCGCTTTGAGGTGCACAAAGTTTTACCTGTATATTAATAGAAAAGTTTCATGAACAGTATACTTTTAGTTTTTTTAGATCGATCATAATATTTTTCAAGAAGTTTCACTGTAGCCCCCCAGCAACTCTCAATTCTTTGTGCTTCTTTATCTTGGAGATCCACCAGCGCAGCCTACCCCCGTCTTAGAATGCGACTTTCATCTATTACGCATATGTCCATCGCATCACCACGACCATTTTTTACAGCCAATAGCCAAATAAAGCTGGTCCCTCTTCTGAAAGTGGATCTGGTTCAACACAATAGTAAGCACTAAATGTAAGTTCTTATTAAATAGTACGACACTAAAATATAAAATAGAACAATTGGATATGATTGGTGGTTCTATTCTGACCAAACTATTTTGAGTAATTAGATTTACTAAAAGAGCAAATGTAAAATCATAATCAAACATTACACAATCTGGAAAATATGGAGTACATGATTGTTTTTAAAACATTATTATTTTAATGATTAAGGAACTACTAAATCATGATTGTATAATGGCAGCACCCTTAGTAGCCAGGTCTAAGAGGCGGTAGCCCCTAGTTGGGGCCAAGGGGCAACTTTTGTTGGTAGAAATTTTATTTTGATAGAAAGTGACGTTTGGTACTAACAAGGAGATTTCTATTTCTTTTCTTAGAACAATAGATTGTTTCTAATGATGCAATTATAAACGGTTGTAACTACTAAATGTTAAACCCTCAAATGAATATGTACTATTGTTTAATCAATTAATGCAATGCTTCGACCCATATATAAAATGAATTCATCTCGTCATTTTGAAATATCGTTTTTCTATATCTGGTATGAATTTTCACAGTGATATTCATAGTTGTTCTTGAATACCGTTCATCTTATACAATTAAAGATTTTAGAGTACCACTAAAATTACTTTAATCTAAAAGTGTGATCCAAATTCAAAAGGATATCCGAGAAACTCCAAACAACGATTCTAATTAATTCTTTACATACCTAAAAAAAGACATCAAATTTTTGTAAATTAGCTTTTAACTTGGTCTGATATCCTACACACGCGGTTCACCCTCTCTCTATGCTAGGTGGAGTTTGTTATGGTATAGAGCCTCCTACGACCATATTAGTTAAGTACTAATTCTTATCATCCTTTCAAAATCGAAGTTTATGCTTGGTCCTAACACGATTGAGAGACATAATAATGTCTTCTTATAATTCTCTAACTAAATAGATAATTGCATCCTGTGGTTCATGGCTTTGTTTGATTGAGAGCATCCTGCCATTATAACTTGAGAAAATCTCAATTTGCTCAAGTTATGTCTGTATTAAACGAGTGATTCATGTGTTGGTTGTATGTGTCGAAGACATAACATATGACGATACGATTAATAACACATGATTTTATAGATTCACACACAAAAAGTAAGTTGTTACTAATCCCATATTAAGATACAATTTCAATATGTTGAACCCAATAATGTTTTAAGTCAAGTTTATGTACCGTCTTGCTTTATTTCCAATTATGCAATTGTTTACTGTTCATAAATTAACAATATTACACACAAATGGATGGTAATAGGGATTTGGTTATCGATCAACACACAAATACTAGTGTAAGGATTACACTTAGAGGCTGAAGCAACCGAAGAGCTCTCAGCAAAGTACTAGGAAAGTACTTCAGAAGATTTGATATAACTCAGTGAATTATGCAAGTATCAAATCTTCCGAAGTCAAAAGACCAATTCTTCCGAAGCCAAAGATGAAGTCTTCCGAAGCTTCAAATAAAGTCTTTCGAAGCCAAAGACTGATTTCTTCTGAAGACAGAGAAGACATGTCTTCTCTGACATATTTTGACAAAAGCTAAACCACCTTTTTGTTGCCATCTCTGATGACTCACCAACTAGCATGAGTTGGTAAAAAGTCCATGCCTTTGTCAACAGTATATTAAGGTGGTGAGTCAGTAACCCTCCAACTATGTAATTTTATACTTTTTGTAATAGATAAGGATTTGAGCTATGGCATGTCATAGTCACTAGTCAAAAGGCAATCTGTCTTTTGACTCTACATTGATCTTGTTGTCTAGATTAGTGTTTCCAGTTGGCCTTTAAAGTATGGCCGACTGTAGGATATAGTATAAAGTATCTGAAGTACTTGTATTCTAATGTAAGCTTTGTAACACTTGTAAGAACTTGAGAGCAATATACATTATTCTTGAAAACCATATTATCTTGTTCTTGTTATTGTTCTTTTACTAAGTGCTTTTTGTTTCATTTAAGCTGGTTCCTTATTTGATCTGCTAAGTATTCTAAGTCTCTCCACCTTGTGAAACTGTTACAATGACCCCCTTCACCAGTCCTACAATTGGTATCCGAGCATTTCAGGCTCTTGATTATAAGATCTCACCATCTTAGATCACTTCAGTTTCACAAAATAACTTTTCAGCTCAAATGGCAGCTATCTCAAAGGCTGATATGGAATCCGGTACCATGACTAAATCTCCACTGATCACTCCTGAGGATTTTGATACTTGGTGCCAATGTATGGAAGGGTTCATCAAGTCTCAAGACAGCAAGATGTGGAGATCTGTCATTGAAAGACCTCACATCCCAAGCACCTCTCAGCCTTTGCTGGAGGTAGGTTGATTCCAAAGAAAATGGCTGATTATTCTGAAAAAGATTGGAAGAAAATTGATGTAAATCAAAAAGCCATGACTGCTCTTCAAATTGCTCTTTCAAACTCTATCTACAGAGGCTTCAAGAAGTGTAAAACTGCTAAGCAGCTCTAGAATGCATTTAAGCTTATGTATGAGGGGTCTGAGGTAGCAAAGGAAAACAAGAAAGTCCTCATGAAAAAGTAATTTGACAACTTCACCTACAAGATAGGTGAAACCATGACTCAATAATACTTCAGGTATGCTGAGATTATTGATACTCTAATGGATGTTGGAGTAAAACTTGAGAATATGGACATTGTGAGGAAGTTCTTGTTCTCTCTTTCCAGACAATGAACTCACTACTATGTGGCCATTAAGAGAACTAAAAATCTCACTACCCTTACTCTTATAGAGCTGTATGGTATCCTTAGTGGCTACCAGATGGAGATGAACATGCAAAATCCATCAAGCAGCTCTTCTAACAATCAGCAGAGTTCAGCCCTTCATGTGGTTGAAATGGATAGTAGAGAACCACAACATCATCCTATCTGCTACCCTGACAACTCACAAACGGGTCCTTTCATCACCTTCCCTAAGACACCAATGGAGAGCTACATCCAAAGAAGCCTATTCTAAGAGACAAGCTCTGCTCAAGCCTTTGTGTCTGCTGATGAAAGTGGTGGCAACTTTATCTTCACTCTTGAAGACATGGATTGTATCCATCCAGATGATCTAGAGTACATGGAGATAGTTCAAAAAATGGCTCTTCTCACTTATAGAGCCAAGAAGTTCTATAAGAGAATAGGAAGAAAGTTTCCCAACAATGTATCCGGTGGAATGTTTGGGCTGGATAAAAGCAAAGTGAAGTCTTACAACTGTAACCAAATGGGACACTTTGCAAGGAAACTCAAGGCACCAAGAACAAATTATTGCCAAGCACAATCCAGGTCAAACTACATTGAGGGTGCTCCCAGACCTGAGAAGCCAAGCCAACCAAAATAACAAGCTGCTATTGTTATTGAAGAAGGAGGCTTTGACTGGAGCTTCCAGGTAGAAGATGTGTCTCCTAACCTAGCATTGATGGCTGATCATGAAGAAGCCAATGTATTAGAACATCTTTGTACTCCTGAATGCATTGTTAAAGTAAATATGTATAGGTCCTATAACTTGGAAGTGAGATCTGACCATGAGTCCTTGAATATTTTAAAAGCTGACTTTAAAAGAGCTGAAAATGATTATAAACTTGGAATAGAAGATTTAGAGAAAATTATTTCAACTCTTAAGCATGAGCACATAAATTACAAGATTCAAATAAAGGACCTCATTACCAAGTTAACTGAATGCCAAGCTGAGCTTGTAATCAACAAAGCTAAGGCAGAAAAATATGTTCTTGTAGAGGAAACCTTCAAGAACATCATATCTTCATCCTTGCTTGCAAATATTTTTTTATCAAAACAGGCAGGGATTGGGTTCAAGTGAGATAGCTCATCCACACACATTGTTATCTGTAAGACCTCCAAGATGTGGAATTTGTTAAGATGAGTTGCCCCTTATAGACCCCATCCAAGAAGAAGATGAAGATAAAGAGGAGATAGTGAAGGATGGATCTAAATTGAGTGAAGAGGATCATCCTAAGAAGGGGTCAATATTCTCCTGGAGAGAATAAAAAATCAAGGATGACCAAGTCTGTAAGGAAGAACTTGATCAGGGCAGCCAAGAGAAAGTCAAAGAAAACCCAAGAGATAAAGGCACTTTTAACTCCAAGTAGAAATTATTCTTTATCTCTGCTGGACTTGAGGTGGTAAAGACTAAAGACTCAACTATGGACTCTAGTACCAGGAGTCCTAGTTCATGTCTAACTCATCTTGGTCAAGAGAAGAAGGCTGATCAAATGTGCACCACTGCTGCACAACCTGAACCATCCAGTTCCAAGAGCAAGCCTCACCCTAAGAAGCCTGCTGCATCATCTGTGAAGATGAAGATGGAAGTGGAAAGAGATCAAGCTCAGCCTCCTACTCAGAAGAAGAATCACCGGAGTATGCAAACTGAATGCATCATGTATGGTAGTACTTCTCATTTTGCTAAGGATTGCATCTACAATCCTAAAAGCACTATCCACATGACCAAGAAGAAAACTTCTGAGAAGAAGAAGAAGATAGCTTTGGAAAGAAAATCTCTTCCTTTTGGAAGATCCAAAGTAAAGAAGAAGATAAGTGTAAACTTACCATCAAAGAAAAAATGGTCTTGGAAGAAAGGAATGCTTTAGAAGTACTGAAGTCTGCTATAGTGGATGCAAAATCTTCCAAAGGTCCAATCTCCAATACTTTTATAGTATTGAAGGTCAAGTCTAGTCTTCCAAAGATGGTATGGAAGATGAAGAAAGGCCATGTGACTGAAAGTTCTTCATCAACAACAGCAAATGATCCTCAGAGCTTGCATATAGGATCAATTACAATTGCATTATCTTTAGCTCACTTTGACAAGCCCAAGACTAATAAGGCTTGGGTTTCTAAATGTAACTAACCATCTCTTTTTTGGGCAGGAAAAACTAAAGACCAAAGGAAATGTATGGATCATTGATATTGGTTGTTCCAGGCACATGACAAGAAATGGCTCCTTGCTTCAGAACTTTGAAAAAATTGATGGAGGGCCAGTTGCTTTTGAAAGAAATGGCTCTTTGCTTCAGAACTATGTTAAAGAGCTTGGGTATAATCTCTTAAGTGTATCCCAATTTTGTGATCAGAGACATAACATGCTCTTTACTAAGTATGAGTGTATTGTTCTCAAGCCCGGGGTGGTCATTTCTCAAGAGCATATCTTGCTCAGAGCACCCAGGAAAGGGAACATGTACAAGATGGATTTATAGGAAACCTCACCCTCAGGAGAAGTTTCTTGCTTTCTATCTAAAGCAAATAGTGATGAGTCTTTCCTCTGTCATAAAGAATGTGCCATGTAAACTTTAAAAACATGAATAAATTAATTAAGAATGATTTTGTAACTAGAATGCCAAAGAAAGAGTTTACAAGTGATGACCATTGTGTTGCATGCCTGAAAGGGAAGCAACACAAAGTGTCTCACAAGCCAAAGGAAAGGAACTCCATCACTACTCCCCTACACTTATTACATATGGATCTTTTTGGCCCCACCAGTGTTATGAGTCTAAAAAGGACCTCTTATTGTTTGGTGATCATAGATGATTTCACAAGATACACTTGGGTCTTCTTCCTTAGAACTAAGGATGAGACCCCTGAGATCTTCAATAACTTTATTTTGAAAATTAAGAATCAATGTGATCACAAGGTCAAAAATAAGATGTGATCAAGGAACTAAATTAAAGAACCAAATCCTTGATGCATTTTAAGATGAGAAAGGTATTTCAAGATAATATAGTGCTCCCAGGACTCCTTAGCAAAATGGTGTTGCTGAGAGGAGAAACAAGACACTTATTAAAGCAGCAAAAACCATGTTATCTGACTCTAAACTGCCCATCATCTTCTAGGCAGAGGCGGTCAACACTGCCTGCTATGTGCAAAACAAAGTTTTAGTGGTCAAGACTTATGGTAAGACTCCTTATGAACTGTAGCACAAAAGGAGACCTTTCATTGGTTTCCTTAGATCATATTGAATACCAAAGATCAGATAGCTAAATTTGCTGAGAAATCAGATGATGTACATTTTATTGGATACTCTTCTCAAGCTAAGGCTTATAAAGTATACAAAA
Organism: Flaveria sonorensis; assembly: GCA_025506505.1. Classification (NCBI taxonomy): domain Eukaryota; kingdom Viridiplantae; phylum Streptophyta; class Magnoliopsida; order Asterales; family Asteraceae; genus Flaveria; species Flaveria sonorensis. The sequence continues at coordinate 23,276,192 of CM046429.1, forward strand.
TAGAACTAGAGTAGTTGAGGAGTCAACCAATGTGACCTTCAATGAGCACACACCCAGTGTGAAAGGTTCTGGTCCTGATTGGTTGTTTGATCTTGATTTATTTACCAACTACTTTAACAAATCTTGTGAAGATGTTTTAGGATCTATAGGTAGCTCATCAAAAGGAGATCTTGATCCAAGATTTGAGCTGAGAAGACCAAGTTAGAAAATTACTTTAGCTCTAGTGGTAACAAACCCTGTAGTTGGAAATCATGTTAGCATAACAATGACAAACACTTCAGCCGACATATCTAAGGTTTCCTTAAAATTCCAGCACATAGAGGCACAGAACTCAAATGAATGAGTTTCCAATGTCTGAGGAGATGGTGGTGGTGATAGTGATCAAGAATTCCTTGATGCTGATAACCACTCCATAGAAGACAACATCAATGATGTCACACACTCTTTGGATCAAGTTTTTCTTAATAAGTGTGCTGATGTGGTGGGTGATACTCATTCACCAGATCTGAATTTTACCAATTTAGATCTGTCCAACTAACTTGTTGTAATTCCTCAACTGAGAATCCATAAGTCCCATCCCACCACAAACATCATTGGAGATGTTGAGAAAGGGGTGAGAACTAGAGGATAAACTTATAACAAAATTATTTATCTTCACTCTTGTTTCTTGTCCCATATTGAGCCTAAGAAGATTGATGAGGCTTTAAAGGATGGAAGTTAGGTTGAAGCAATGCAGGAGGAGCTGCTTTAATTCAAAAGGCAAAAGGTTTGGAACCTATGTCCTCTTCATCAAGGGAAGACCATAATAGGTACCAAGTGGGTTTTTAGGACTAAAAAAGATGATAGAGTACTTGTCATCAAGAACAAGGCAAAACTAGTTGTTCAAGGATACACACAAGAATAGGGGATTGACTACACAGATGTTTTTGCTCATGTAGCAATACTTGAAGCTGTTAGGATATTCCTTGCTTTTGCTGCATCCAAGGATTTTAAAGTCTACCAACATGATGTTAAGTGTGCCTTCTTATATGGGGTGATTGATGAGGAAGTGTATGTCAAACAACCACCTGGCTTTACAGACCCAGATCATCTTGATTATGTCTGCGAACTTGACAAACTTTTTTATGGGCTGCATCAAGCTCCAAGAAAATGGTATGAGACACTATCTCAGTACCATGTTCAGTATGGTTACAAGAGGGGTACTATTGATGGAACAATCTTCATTAAAGGAACAGGAAATGACTTAATGCTGGTTCAAGTTTATGTAGATCTAAGAATATACAAAGATTAAGAATTAGGGTTTTACCGATTGGAGAGTCCAACACCCGAAACACCTATATTTTCATGGTCCGACACCCAAAATAGATAATACAAGAATATTAGATGATGATTTTGAGTTTAGATGATGAATATCATCAATAACAAGATAGAACAACAAATAAAATCATCAAAAAACAATTTTTCTTACTGGGAGAGTAGGAGATGAATAAGACTTGCTTAGAACATAATCTTGAATGTCTTGATTACTTCAAAAATCAATGGAATGGTAGCAAGATGATGATTTTCGATGAATATGGTGAAGAGCAAGAGGGAAATCGGTTGTGGTTGCTAGGGTTTGCAATTAGAGAGAAACTTGTCAAGAAAATTTCAACAAATGAAGGAAAACGAGGGGAAACCCCTCTTTTTAGGTAGAATTCGGCCAAGGGGGGCCTTAGATGGGCCTCCCGGGCCCTTTGCCATCTCGTCTAATTCCGTCTCGTCCCGATACGCGTGTCGTCCAATTTTTGCATTTTTAAATTCTCCTTGTTAACACGATATCAACTGACTATTATACGCTATATAAAATTATTTTATTTATATTTAAAATTAAATTATGTCTATTTAATAGGCTTTAGGTAAGGCCCACTGCTGTCCGATTTTTGTTGGGTTCTTAATGTAAGATGCATATATTTTTACATTTTAAGTTTTTAGCCTAATTTGAAGCATGCAGCCACCTTGTTAAGTCCAAATAGATGAACGTATACTATCACAATGCCCCAGGCCCACTAGAACACATTAAGCCCATTATACACAGTTCTAGAACTTAGCGTTTCTACACGTGTCAAATGCACTATTCTCAGACCAAGTCAACATTAGGTGAACTTTCAAGTCAATGCACATATTTAGACCAAATCAAAGTCAAAAATTCAAAGTTAAAAAGTCAAAGTCAAAGTCAACTATCAAAGTCAATGGTCAATGCACCTATTTTGGGGACAGACATCACATCAATGCTATTATGTTGCTGATTGAAGGTTCGATAATGTTAATATGATTAATCAAGCTAATTTGAGTCAATTAGAGATACTTAGGATCAAAATTTGAACTTAAATCACTAATTCAAGGCTTAATTAATTAAATTTGAAAAAATTGGTGAAAGATTAGAGTTGGATTCATCGAAATTGGAATAAAAATGGAACAACCGATAACTTGCTAATCGCACGCGAAAAGAACTTATTTGCATGAGAAGTTGGTGATTCGCAAAAGTTTGTTGAGAAGTTTGTTACAAAAGATTCCTTTTGCGAGAAGTTTACTTTTGGCAAAATTCAGTTAGAAAACTAACAGCCTGAATAGTTTGGTGTTTCTTCATGCGAGAACTCAGATCCTTGCGAGAAAACTTCAAGTTTGAAAGATTTTGAAAAGTTTGATTCCTGATTTTCAAGATGGCTAATATGAAGCACATCACTGCTACCCTCAACCTCGACCATGAAATTGGTACAAGCTCAAAACCTTCTAGACTTCTTAGTGAAGAGGATTATCCCGACTGGGTTTATCTCTTCAAGAATCAGGTTATTTACACCAAACCCTGGATGATGTGGTCAATCAAACAAGGTCGGTATATCCTTGTGTATAACAATGAGAAGGGAGAGTTTGTGCCTAAACCTTAACATCTCTGGGATGAGGAAGACTTAAAGAAGCTTGAGCTTGATGACAAAGCGTATGTTGCTATCATTATGGAACTTACAACTGAGATTGCTCAAAAGTTCAAAGATTACAGAAAAGCTAAGGATTTGTGGATGCGATGGAGGAGCAGATAATAGGCCATAAAGTTATGAGGGAAAGCCGAAAAGACATGTTAAACCAAGAGTTTAATATGTTTAATCATGTAGTTGGTGAAACTTTGGAGGCTAAAATGTACAGATTTGTTAAGCTCATAACAAAGATAAAGAGTTGGCATTACCTTGGAGAATATTTCTGTAAACAAAAAGCTGTTGAACTCTTTTCCATACAGCTAGAACAATAACTACACTACTATCAAAAGAACCAAGGATTTGTTCACCTTGTCCGTCAGTATTCTCATCTCAACCATCAAATCATATGAAATGGATGACAAGCAAAGAGCTGCTAATTACATCAACACTATACGAGCTACAGCATCTGCATTATATGCAAAAATGGCTAGTAATCCTAATTACTATGTCAACTATTCCCAGTTGTGTCAACAAGCAGCCAATTCTGTTAATTCAAATGTCAAGGATCCATCCATGCTTCAGTTTCAAACTTCTCATCAAAATCCATCCATTCAAATGCATCCTCAATCTCAACCTCAAACCTATCCACAAAGTCAATCCACTCAACCCACACAACAAGCATTTTTTGTAAATTCCCACCCAAATAAGGAAACCATTCAAATAGCTAAAGAGCATCTTGCTCTATTCATCACTTTCATGAACAGGTACGAAGCTTTCACAGCCGGAAGACTCAGTGCACCCAACATCTTAGTTGATGACTTAAAAAGTTAATCTTGATAATGTTGAGGAAAATGATATCAAGTATCAGATGGCTATGGTGGTGTATCGGGCAAAAAATTTTTCAAGAAGAATGGGAAGAAAGATGTTTGGTCTAAACAACTTGAGCAAGATTGGGTTTGAAAAGTCAAGTTTGATATGTTATAACTGTGACAAACCTGGTCACTTTGCAAGAGAATGTACTGAGGGAAGGTCAATCAAACTAATAGTGGAAAGAAGATGGTGAATGTGGAGGTTGAATCAAAAGAAGATAAAGCAAGCACATCAAACAACAAAGCCCTAGTTTCTCAGACTAAGAAGAATATGATTGGTCAGACGAGATGGAGATTCTAGATATCAAACTGTCTACTGCTTTGTTAGCTAAAATTTAAACTGCTAAAGACCATGATGAAGAGAATATACTTGATGAGTATGTGTCTGATGACTTGATGAAGGGAATTTTCGCTGAAAAAGTCTGTGAGAATGTTGAAAAGGTGCTAAAAGAAGAAGCTGTTGAGATTAGTCTAGCTCATTTAAAAGTGATTGTAAAAGGAAAGAAATAAGTTATAAAAGAAGCTGTTGAGTTTACTCTAGCTAAAGATGAAAAGACTGTGAACACTATTGAGGAAACTCCAGCAACTGCTTGTGAAGACTTTGTCAATGCTGTTAAGATTACTCCAGCACCCAAAGTAGCAGAAAAAAAAGGTACTAAAGCTTTCATAGTAAATGTCATACCTGAACAGAAGAACAAGCAAGAAGAGACTAAAGGGGTAAACACTAATCTTTGTTGAAATACATTTATAGAAAAGGTTCAAAGATACAGAGTTCTCAACGAACGCTTGATTTTACAAGTTGAAAAACTTCAATATCAAGCTCGTAAATATAAAAATGATGAGAAAACTTTTAAAGAAAAGATAGAATGATTAAACAAATCGATTTATCAATCAAAATTGAATCTTCATGGTAAAGATTATAACATAAAAGATTTGACAACACGTAATAATGAACTATCTTTAGAAATCAATGAACTTAACAATGAACTCTTATCTGCAAAATTGACTATTGAAAATATGAGCTAACCTCAAATATGGTTGAAGGTATAATCAAGTCTCAAATGACTCAGAAAATTAATGGTGGTAAAAGTGGAGTTGTATTTTCTAACATAGCACCACCAATTAATCAGATTATACATATTTTCCTTCATCGATTACCATTCCAGATGAAGAGACCTATGGATTAGGTTTTCAACCAAATTCAAACTTAATACCTCCAGTCAATGTTTCATTGACTATTGACCCTATCATAAAAACTAAATTTAAAATTAATCATGACAATTCTTTTGCAGAAAGTGTGAAGCAAGAAGGGTTGGTTGAAGATTAAGAAAGTGATGATGAAATAGATTTTACGAAAAATAAAAGTTGTAATAAAAGCTTCGTGTAATTCATCATCAATTATCAATGAAATTCCATATGTTTTTAATTCTACAAATGTTTTCTCAAAAATGTCCAACAAACAAAAGTAACTAAAATCAAAAATAGATTTTAAAGACAATGAAGGAAAACGAGTCACATCATCAGTACCTAACTTGAAAACTGATCTCAAGAACGAATTTGTTTCAAAATGCAACATTGATAAGGAAGATCATATCTTTAAAGAAACAAATGATAGTTTCTTTATGAATAAGTCTCCTATTACTGCTAACTCTATAAAACAAGATGTTTGTAGATCAGGTATCAAAGACACTGATCCCATTCCAGTACCTACGACTCAAAATGTTAAAGCTACAGTTCATGCTTCATCGGCTTCAGATATGAATTAAAAAGCTAGAAAGAATACCTCAATTCTTCTAGAATCATCTAGAACAATTTGTAATGAAAGAAAGAAAAGAAAGACTGTTAAAGAATCACAAGGCCAAAGAAATACTTAGGCCACTATGATAACTGTGGAAGTTATCATAAATAGTTTGTGCAAAATACACAAGTTTCAAATACATAACATAAAATGTGTTGTTATGTATGTGGCAAGCGAAATCATAAGGCTCTAAATTGTCATCATTAACATTAATTGTCAAGCAAACAAAGATTTCATAATTCAATTTTAAATAATAGAAAACAATTCTTTTTAAATGCCAAATACAAAAGGAATTCAAATCAGTTTCTTTTGTTGATAAATATAATGATTAAATTAAAATAGATATGAATAAAGAAAAGTCAAACAAGAAATCTTTACATATTGATAATAGTAATTCTACTTTAATTCAGACCACTTTAAAGAAAATAGTTAAGCATTTGATCAAGCCAATTCAAAAATGGAAATGAAAAGAAACAAAATCTGAGCCTGATATTATTGAAAAGGATGTTTTCAATGATAAAAGAGATATGATATTAAAGTCTGTATCATATTTGGATGAAAACAAAGTGCTTAATTCAACCATGGCTTGGGTTTCTAAACATGAATAAATTCATTCATATTAGCAGGAACAACCAAGGCAAGTTATAAACAGTGTTTGGCGTGTTGATAGTGGTTGTTCAAGGCATATGACTGGTAATATATCTCTGTTAAACAACATACAACCATACAATGAGGATATGTTATATTTGCAGGAGATAAAGGTGGTAAGGTTACAAAGAAAGGTACAGTGTCTAATGGTATGTTAAGCTCTGAGGATGTCAATTTTGTAGAGGAACTTTAACATAATTTGCTAAGTGTCTCACAAATTTATGACAAACGATATTCAACGCATTTCACTGATAAAGAATGTCTTATTCTAAAACCTGGCTTTGTAATTCCTGATGAATGGATTTTGTTTAGAACTCCGAGAGACAAAGACACATATTTACTTGACATGAATGGTTCACATTCATTTGTAACTGCGTCTTGTTTGTTGTCTAAAGCCTCAGAACGTGATTCAATGTTATGGCATCGTCATCTTGGTCTGTAAACATTAAAAATATGAACAAGTTGGTTAGAGGAAATCATGTTGTAGGCCTACCATTGAAAGAATTTCAACTTACTGAACATTATCTGTCATGTTCAAAAGGGGAACACCATAAACTTCCTCATAAACCAGTTGTTCATACCAAAATTGACTCAATTCTTCAACTGTTGCACATGGATTTGTTTGGTCATGTTAGCAGTTTGAGTTTAGGATGTCATGCATATTGTTTGGTTATTACTGATGATTTTTCCAAGTTTACATGGGTTTTCTTTTTAGCAACCAAAGATGAAACACCTCACTTACTAATAAAATTCATGACTCTAGTGGAAAATCATACTGATAAAACCATCAAGTGCATTCGAAGTGATAATGGAACAAAATTCTACAATCATACATTGAATGACTTTTGTGATTCAAAGGGGATAGCTAGACAATTTATTCTTTAGGAACTCCATAACAAAATGGAATTGCTAAAAGGTGAAACAAAACTTTAATTGAAGCTGCTAGAACAATGTTATCAGCAGCCAAATTACTGTCATTCTTTTAGGCTGAAGATGTTAACACTGCATGTTATGTTCAGAAAAAAAAATATGACTCCTTATGAAATCTTTTTTAAACATAAACCCAAAGTCAAATATTTCAAAATATTTGGATGTTGTACTTTGTTAAACATATCTGATTCTAAATCAAAATTTGATGTAAAAGCATATGAATGTTATTTTGTTGGATATTCAGCTAATAAAGTTGCATACAGGGTTTATAATAAAAGAACTAAAAAAATAATTGAGTTATTTGATATTGATTGGCACGAGTAACAAAACAGATGCAGTTTTAGCACCTTTATGGGTATATGATTATGCTTCATTATTTTATACATTTAATCAATCATCATTTATTTCTACAGCTAATCCATATTTGACATCATCAATTCAAGATATTCTTACTGATGAAGTTGGCCCTATGTCATCCAGACATACCTTCTTTTCCAAATATCATAGCTGTTCCACACTCTGCTTCTGAATCTGTTTTATCTCAATCTGATTCAGTTGTTGAACAAGCTCCATAAATGTCTGATCAAAGTTCTTCTTCTACTCAAATTGATCCAATTGATACAGTTCAAGGTCCATTTGAAGATTTATTTTTTGATAATAATATTCTTCAAGATGAAGATATTGTGTATCAACCTAAAGGAGGGAACAATGCTGAAGAACCCGTTGGTCATATGACTAATTTAGACAAAATTATTTCTGAAGATACCATTCCTCAGCTGAGAATTCATAAGAATCATCCAACTGAAGCAATCATTGGTCTGTTATCACAAGGTGTCCACACTCAAAGTCAATCAGGCACAATAAATACATGTCTATACTCATGCTTCATTTCTCAAATTATGCCAAAGAACATTTAGATGACATTAAAAGAAAATAGTTGGGTTGAGGCTATGCAAGATGAACTGATGCAATTCAAGAAGCTCAATGTGTGGCATCTGTGTGAATTACCAAAGGGTATGTTGCCGATTGGTACAAAATGGATATTCAGAAATAAAACGGATGAAAAGGATATGATTGTATGCAACAAGGCCAGACTTGTTGTTCAAGGATTCTATCAAGTTGAAGGTCTTGATTATGAAGAAGTATATGCTCCTGTTGCAAGACTAGAAGCTATATGTATCTTTCTGGCTTATGCTTCATACAAGAACTTCAAGGTTTATAAAATGGATGTCAAAACTTCATTCTTATATGGTGATATGAAAGAAGAAACCTATGTTTGTCAACCTTCTAGTTTTGAAGATCTAGATCATCCAGAGTACGTTTATAAGTTAGACAAAGCACTCTATAGCTTACATCAAGCACCTCGAGCTTGGTATGCCACCCTCACTGAACATTTGCTTGTAAATGGTTATACACGGGGTGCTATTAATCAAACCTTATTCGTAAAAAAGATTGGTGATGGTCTGATTCTTGTTCAAGTATATGTCGATGACGTTATCTTTGGATCTATCAATGATGATTTGTGCAAGGAATTTGAAGTTGTGATGAAAAAGAAATTTGAGATGAGTTCTCTTGTAGAAATATCATTTTTCTTGGGTATCCAAGTTAAGGAAAATGATAAGGGAATACTGATATATCAAGAAAAATATGTTCAAAGTATCCTCGACAAGTATAAATTTCAGGACTCCAAGATTTCTCCCAATCCAATGGCTTCTTGTCCAACTTTAACTCTAGATCTCACGGGTGAAGACGTTGATCAATATTTGTATCGATCAATGATTGGATCTCTGATGTATCTAACTACTAGCAGGCCAGACATCATGTTCCTTGTCTGTCAGTGTGCATGTTATCAAAGTAATCTGAAGGAATCACACATGAAAGTTGTCAAGCAAATTTTCAAATACCTCAAGGGTCAACCAACACTCGGTCTTTGGTATCCTAAAAATTATGATTTCAATTTATATGCTTATACTAACAGTTATTATGCAGGATGTAACTTGGACAGGAAATCAACAACCGGTGGCTGTCAATTCCTTGGAAATAGGTTGATTTCTTGAAAATGCAAAAAGCAGCAGACGGTATCCACATCCACTACAGAGGTGAATATGTGGCTGTATCAAGTTATTGTTCTCATATTGTTTGGATTCAGCAACAACTTCTAGATAATGGCCTTAATCTTTATGACACCAAAATTCTGTGCGACAACACTGTAGTGTTAAACATAATGAAGAATATGATCCAACACTCAAAGACAAAACATATCGACATTCGCATGCACTTTATCCGTGACTGTTTTGATCGAAAACTTATCCATTTGGAATCCATCTCAAGAGATGATAACATTGCTGATTTGTTTACTAAGGCATTTGATCATTCTAGATTTGAATTTTTAGTCCAATCTCTGGGAATGATTAACTTTGGTTAATAAGTTTCCATAAACCCTTTTAAAAAAATTTTCATTCATTTTGATTAAAATTGTAATTTTCTTTGCAGATAATCACAATTTTAGAGGGAGAAAATTTGAAAATGTCTCGAAAAAAATTTTTGTTCTTATAAAATTTGAAAATGTCTCGAAAAAGATATTTGTTCTTAGGGGGAGAAAGAAAATTTGCAAAAATATTTTGTTTTACATTTTAAGAAAATTAAAATTCCCAAGGATATGTAGAAAATGATAGTAAATTTTTTAATTTTAATTCATTATATCTAAAGGCATAAAAAAACTGACTTGGATTATGTTTTATATGTTGATAGGCTTGACTTTCAAGACTGAAAAGCACTATGATCTGTGATACACTTAAAGTAAACTCAAAATAATTTAACTGGGTTACTCATCAAGGTTTTGTGGTAACACTGATTCAAAGCTAAAATATACTAAGAGTACAGTCTAGTCATACTCAAGCCTGTTACTATCTGATTCAGTGTCTTTCAGAAAAATATGAAATACGTATATAAAAATATCAAAAGAAGAAAAAGATATGAAAAGCAAAGACAAAAAAAGAAAATGAATATTATCAAAAAGAGTAAAAAGATGCCAAAAGGCCATATAGGAATAAAGATGCCAATATGCAAAATAATAAAAGATTTGTCATAGACATATATACTATATGATTAAAATTTCCTTTTTGAGGATATGTTCTAACACAGGAGGTAAAATCAAAAGATAGGGCATGTAAGTCCGACTTGACATGTAAGTCCTAAACGTCTTGTGAGGGCAAAACATAAGTCCGACTGGCAGTTAATAAGTCCTAAAACTTGTTAATATTCTATGTTTAGAAACATTTCTCAGGCTAGTTATGCTCTAAATAGATATTAAAATAAAGAAAAAATTTTCTGAAAAATGCTGATCAATGGTAAAAGGTTTAAGTCAAATTGGGGTAACTTGAATTCTCAAAAGCGTCTTGAAGCTGGATAAGAGGTCTACAGGATTATGATTGTATAAATTCACAGATTTCATATAACTCAATCTAAACATGATAAAATCACAGAATATGTGTCCAAGTAAATATTAAAGTGTAAGTTTAAAATGGATACATTATATTGACAATCAATAAAACCAGTCTTATTTAAATAAAGCTAGACGATGTTAATGACCGATTTCATAAGAAATATGATCCTATACTTAAAAATTTACCAAAAACATTTAATTATAAGTATAAAGAAAATATCCATTTGTTTTATTTTAGAGTTTGTTTTTTATTTACAAAATTTCACAAAATTAAGGGTTATTGGATAATTATAAATACTTAGTTAAATACTTTTACTCATAACAAATCAAATGATTTAACATGATAAATAAATTTGAAAAATTTGAAAAATTTTAGAAGTTCAATGGAATTAGTCGCATGCGAAAAGTACACAGAAGCGAAAAAGTCATTGTGTACGAAAGCTTTGACTTCTCGTGCGAGAAGTCAGAAGGTTATAAAAGCAACAATTGTGCAAGAAGTACATCATTCACACGAGAACTTTTTGATTTTCACTCTTAAAAATTCTAAGTGTTCAAACGTGATTATACTTGATACTATTGTTCATTGTGGTCGTCCATTGTTTTTTTAGTGTTTGATAAGGCAAGTTACTGGTTTTAGATTGGTTTTATGTGTGTTTGATTCATGGCCAAATGTTTAAGGACAGACAAATACACCTAAAATTGAATAAAATTAAACATATGAAACCTTAATAATGGCCTAACCGACACTTAATGAACATGTATTAATGGTTAAAACACCCTGAAAATGCTTAATTTGAAATCTGAAAAATTGGACATGTCGCGTGCGAAAAGTCTTTGAAAATGAACTGACGCGACAACTTTTGAATTAGCACAAAACTTGTCGCGTGGAAATTTTGACCAGTTGCGTGAAAAGTTGACTTTTTTCAAATTCAGTTTCATGCGAATACCTATCTTGTCGCTTGAAAAGTTGAACCTGAAAACTTAAGTTTTTGCATGCGAGTACTTTGGTTCGCGCAAGAAGTGTTAACTTTCAAAAAAAAAGTTTAAGTCAGAAATTTTTTCTAAGTCTGAAATTTGGGTGTTCTAATTCAAGTTTTTTTAATTTTCAATGGCAAGATCTATCGTTTTTAATAAAAACCATAATGCAGTAGCTAATCTTGGAGACGCTCTAGAGGATAAAGCCCTATTCAGATCATTGATTGATGGACTTAAAATGTCTAGGATCCATCTTGCTATTACTGCTAATCCCACTATCTACACAGATGTGGTTGATCAGTTTTGGCTAACAGCAGCCAATAAGAGAGATGAGCAGGGTGAACCGTGCATATCTGCCACTGTCAAGGGCAAGAGGATTGTTATCACTGCTGAAGTGATCAACAGTGTTCTACTATTAGAAGACCAACCTAATGCACCAGTCAAGATTGATGATGAGATGGCTAGAGATTGTTTGAAGAGGATGGGCTATGATCACCAATATTCATTACTAGAGAAGAAGTACTTACCTCCATTTTGGAAGTACTTGTTTCATGAGGTGATTCACTGCCTCAACAATCTAAAGGCTGGTATGGATAGCCTTAGTGCAGTATTTGGATCTCTGCTGATATCTCTTGCAAATAATATGCATACAGCATATCCACAGCTATTTTTTCAAAGATGCAAAAGAATGTCATACCTACAGTAGGGAAGAAGTTTATTATGTACCCCCAGTTTATTCAGCTGATTGTGAATGTTGCTCACCTTGAAATATTTGATTCTTCCACCTATACTGTAATGGGGATGAAGAAGGATATATTAACATATCTTATGGGAGCTAGAGGAAATGCCTGGGATGATGCATACTTTGCCAAACTTGGCAGATTTATTGAAGGTTATCAAGGAGAAGCTGAACGTTCAGAGAATGTGGTACCTCGAGCTGATATAGCCGGTACTTCCACTACTTCTACTCAAGAAGCTCCTAAAAGTTCATAAGGAGCTGGAATGTCTATAGATGCTAAGATTGACTCCTGGTTCAGTTCAAGGAGTGAGACTGATAGTGATCAGATAGGAAATGTCCTTTATTATAGGATCGGTGTTGGTTTCACAACAAAAGTTTATCTCACAAACTCACTTAATCTCACTCGGTTTAATGAAGCAGAATTTTTAATTAAGTTCACAAGTAATATAATAAGTTAATGAAAACAAATGAACACAAGAGTAGTTTTTCAAGATACTTGAATATATTACTTCTCAACTCAGCATTACAAGACTCTTACAAGTATGGTTACAAAGTTACAATGAGAAACTATATATACTACTATCTACAGCCGGTTAGACCTGGATAACCAGCTGAAATTTACAACTAGACAAATACTACATTGCTATAAGTAAAGTATCTAAGATAAAATATTATCCTAGATTAGGTAGACATGATAGGTCCATGACTTACCATTTGGTCACTAACTAAAAATGGCAACTGTACTAACTGATAATGGGTGAACAATAGATAAAAGTATGGTCAACTACATGGCTGTGGGAAAGCTCCATGCAGTATATCAGAGGTTGCAGCGGATGTCAGACAAACCATTCTCATGTCTACTGGTTCATAGTTGGTTCTTCCGAAGCTAAATGGCTTCGAAAGAATAAGTTCTTCTAAGGCCATTTATATTTCGTAAGAATCAACTTCTTTCAAGTCTTCTACAAGTCTTTAGGACTTTATTATTTGGAAGACTTTGTCTTTAGGATCTTCTAAGTTGTATACTTTAGAAGGAGAACTACTTAGTCTCTTAAGACTGAGTTCTCATTTCAAAAGTTCTTCAAGCTTGAGCTTCGAAAGATCATTGTCTTGTCTTCGGAAGAGTAACTTTGTCTTCGGAAGAGCAGCTTTGTCTTCGGAAGACCACTTCAATTGTACATCAAAATCTTTTAAGTGTCATTTTGGTTGCACCAGCCTCATATGATCCAACAAACTCCACCTAGGTTGATGCTACCAAAACTTCACTTCTTTCTATTCCTCAATGTCTTTAACACTAGGGAGAGCAGATATTTGTCTGTCTCTTTGTTCTTCCCTGATGCAGTGGTGAGGAGTTTGTACAAATCATCCATAGATAATAGATCCAATCTGTTGCTCTGGATGATGTGTACCCTTTGTTGCGTCCCTCTAAAGAGAGTTAGTTGATGGAAATTGTAGTCATATTTCCATCTAACTATAGGATCTGAAGTTGGACCTTCAACCATCTGCAGGAATATTCTTCCTTTTCTAGTTGCACCTTCTTTTTCTTCTTTTGTTCTTTTCTTTAAACTCTTCTTCAGTCTTTGCTTTCTTTGTAAGCTCTTCAACATGAAGAGTGCTCAGATGATTCCTGGTGTGAGCAGCTATCTAAGAGTTGGAGGGATTAGAGAATGGCCTCTCTGCTAACTCAGCAATGCCAAACCTGCTTGAGTGTAGCAGAGCAGATGTATTAAGTTGTTCACTTGACCATTCTCCCTTTCCATAGCAAAGTTGTGTGTAGCTTCATCATACCTTTACTTGACAATTTGGCTTCTAGGATTGAGGGGATTGGTTGGCAGCTTGTCCCCTTTTCTTGTGTCCAGCAGAGTCACTAGTCTCCTTCTCAACTTCTTCTTTTCTTTATTAAGTATGTCTGAGTAGGTTGCAAGAAGTTGGAGAGCATGGTCCAGTGTTCCCCTTGGCAGATCAAGGAGTGCATCTCTTATGAGGGAACAGGAAGAGCCATTAGTGTATTTCAGCTTAATTGACTCTTCCTCATAAGAGATGTCACTTAATGTTGTGCAGTTGATGAGCTTCCTCTTGATCTCTTTGAATTCTTCTAAGTCAGGGGCTTAAAAGGTTCAGAAGATGGTTTGGGTATAGATTGGGTTCTGGGTTGTGTTTTGGGTTTAAGGATAGGTAGTGGTGGTGGTTGTTAGGAAGCAGCGGGTGAGGGTGTAGGTAAGGTTGACGGTGTGGGTTCAGGGGTGTAAGGCTTAGTGGGTGGTTCAGTTTTGATGGGGAAGGGAAAAGATATGGGCGTAGGTTGTTGTTTGGATCCTGGTTTAGGTGTTGGTGTTGGTTTGGGTGCCATCCTCTGAACACTTGATCTTTGAATTACCTCCTGCCTTCTTCCTAAGCGAATGTCAGCCTTGATGTCACTGACATGTCGCTGTAGGGTCTTCTCTGACATAGGACCCACTTGCCTGCTGGTGAAGCCATGGGCTTTGAGATAAGATTTCATCCATTCCTTATCTCTCACCTTCTTGGCAGCAACAAGTTGTGCCTCTTCCTCCTTCTTCTTCTTCTCCCTCAGCTTCTCCCTAACAACTTTCTTCTTTTCTTTGTTGATTTGATCTTTCTCTTTGTGAAAAATAAACAAGATCGTATCATAATCATGAGGCACTAGCTCCTTCTGAGAATAGCCTCTAGTATAGAGAAAGGCTATTCTCTCCATCCTTTCCCTCTCCATCTCCTCCTCAATCTTTTTCCTTTTTTCCTCCTCTACGGCCAACCTTGCTGCTTCCTCCTTTTCTTTTTGTAGCAAGGTTGCCTTTTCTAACTTTAAAAGCTCATCAAGTGGGAGTAGAAGGATATCTTCATTGACTACTCCTAGGCTGATGAGCCTTTCTATAACCTCCACTCTCCTCTGGTTGTTGATACTTTCTTGGGTGGCTGCTACTGCTTTGCTGCTTGCAGCCAGCAGCTTCCCAGTATCAACTTTTTTCTTCTTCTTGAGCTTTTCCAACCTTTCCTCCTCTAGAAGCTCCTCAGCAGTGAGCTTCCTCTCCCCTTTAGGATCAGAGGAAGATTCAGCCATTGGAGACTCAGGTTTAAAGGATTCAGGTTGGGGAGAGTGGGGTTGTACTTGTGGTGTTTGAGATACAGGGGTTGTAAGGAAGTCCTTACTGTTTACCTCAAAGGCTAAGTCAAGAATGGCCTCTATGACGAACAGATCATCAGACAAGGAAGACAGTTCAATAATTCCTTCTGCAGCTTGGATTTCTGCTTCGGAAGAAACTTGAACTGCACTACCTGTCCCTTCTAAATCAGTTGTCGGGCCATAAGTCTGTATATCCCCTTCGAAGTTAATCTTAGATTCAATAGAGACCTTAGGTTGGCCAACTTCCTCTATAGAGGTAGGTGGTGCACTCAGCCTTTGAAGCTCTTTAGCTCCAAAGTAGGCAACGACTACATCAGGGGAAGGTTGTTCAAAGGAGGAGTTTATCAAAAATGTGGTTAAAAATCTGTTGAGATTGATAAGCATCCTTGGGTCCACTTGAATAGTAATGGGAGCTAGTTGAGGGAAGATGGTTGCAGGGTGTTGCTGTGTAGGATAAAAAAAAGACATGGCATCAAGGTAAGTTGTTGTGATGGCAAGGCTGGGTTCACACGTCTTTGTTCTTGTACATTCTCCCCCTTTTTGGTAGCATCATCTTGAGCAAGAGGAAGAAATTAAAGAAACCTGAGTATGTACATGCCTAATAGACTTCCCAATCTGTGTCTCAGCTAGTTGAGTCTTGAGATGTTCAGTCTCAAGTTGCTGAGTGGCAGACCTGTCCTCTAAAGTCTTAATCTTTAATTCAAAGTTT
Source organism: Flaveria sonorensis (assembly GCA_025506505.1). Lineage (NCBI taxonomy): Eukaryota > Viridiplantae > Streptophyta > Magnoliopsida > Asterales > Asteraceae > Flaveria > Flaveria sonorensis. The sequence continues at coordinate 23,292,389 of CM046429.1, forward strand.
GAGACTTTTGAAAGCAATCTGTGATAATGAGTTTTAGGCTACCCTCATCTTCTTTTAAAGAATCATTAGGAGATGAGATAACATACCTAGTATGTTCATCATCACCACTAGTAGTGGTTTCTTGGCGCCCTGGATACCCTTGCTTAGTGATGTCTCTTTCAGAGGCATCAATTGGAAAGGTTGTCGTAGACTCAGTCTCATTGATGTTACCACTGTCCTGAGAGGTTAGTGAAACACTCTCAGTAGTGGCAACTGAGCCTACATGAGTCACCTCCACACTAGTTTAACTCACCTCAGTTAGGTTTAGCTGATGTGGGCTAGACATTAGAGGTTCCCTAGGGCTCAGTTTATCTTAAGAGTGGTGTGGTAGATCAACATCATGGCCCAGATAGAACATAATGTCATCATCAGGTCGGTTTAATAGGTCAATAAAGGATAAAGAAGCTATATCTAGTGATCCAAGATCTTGGTCAGCACCTAATGGCTCTTCTGTAATAGCAGTTGAGCCAATGATATGGTTGTCCCTTTTTGGCTACTCAGGGAGTGTTGAGACTCACCCTGAGGGCTAATGGCTTGGGTTGTGGGCTCGTCAGGTTGAGACTAAGGAGACTCAACACTGACATTGAGGTCAATGGTGGAGGATGGTTGGACCCTTGGCTGAGTAGGAGCCTTGAGTTCCACTCTAGCCTTTTTGGTTTGAACGGAGGGGACCTGATCAAGCAGAGTAGATTGATCAGGGGTTCGATTGGGTTGTCTTGTGTAGGTGATCTTGATTGGGTGGGATGAACTAATTAGCATTGGAGTGGTGGTGTCTAGTGTGGGTTCATCACCTGCTGGGTCTGCAGGGATGTCACCAGGAGTCGTTGGCTCAAGCATACCTGGAAGAAGATCAGTGAATCTTCCAGTGAAGTTGGTGGACACATTCTTTAGAATTTTGAAGATACCAGGCCTTATGTGAGGGACTAGTTGAACATTTGCACATTGTAGTCTATCCTGGTCTAGCTCACAATTGATTATGTGCTGAATAAATCGGGGATACATGTAGAATGGATCCCAGGTGAGATTACCTCTTAAGTTGTTCAGCATAAAATTTGAGTAGTTGAAGCGTAGGCCCTTTACCAACCCATGGACTAGGCAGCCCAAACCATATGGGATTTGATCCCATCCCCCGGACTTGTTGGATAGGCAGTGTAAGACGATGTGCAGCAAGAACTTCCAATTGTATGAGAAGTTAAACTTATAAACGGTAGACCTGCTCACATCGCTGCCATATCCCATCTGAATATAGGTATTCTCCAATTCAGATTTGGGGAATTCAGTATGGGTGCCCTCATCATAAAGCTCCAGATGCTCCCTGATGGTTGATTCAGTTATTGTGATCTCCTGCCTGCAAATCCTCAATCTGATGACCCTTTCATCGTTAATCGTCTTGCTTCGACCATTGGCCCAGATTCAGCCATATGGTTTGAGTAGATGGTGGAGTCAACAGTGAGGGTAGTGAAGTATGTCGATTGTGATAGAAATTTGACAACAGGGGCAAAATCGACATCGTTTGATGAATCAAGGATGGAGACCTAGTTATGTTGAGGATTCAAAGCCATTGTTAAGGGAGTACTGTTTGATTGAAGGAATTTGAGAGTGAGTGAAGAAGATAATAGATATTTAGGGCTTTTGCAGTGGTAAAGAAAGTAAAGAAAGAGAGTCGAAAGTTTTTAAATTGGGGTTAAAAAGCCAAACCGATAAGGTGAAAGAACTATTTGGGTTTCGATTTGATAGGGGCGGTAAGATAAAACATTTAAAATATTCCGAAAATCATTAATAAAATCTTACTTTTTATAGAGTGAGGCCCAAAGATTTCTGTTACACATTAAAAGTTTTCTTTCGAAGGTAAAATTGCTTCCGAGAGAAAACACTTGTGTTTCTCAGTATTGTCTTCCGAAGCCATTTTTACTTCCGAAAGCAAACCATGTCTCAATGACAAGTTTGCTTATGAGAGTACAGTCTTATTCCATGAAAAGAAGTTAGTAAGCTTCGGAAGTAGATTTAATCTATGATTAAATGTTCTTTTGAGGCTAAAACCTCTTCGGAAGAGAATATTTATGCAGAGGAATTTGCCTTTGGAAGATAGATATAGATCTCTTCTGAGGGTAAAATTTTCTTCAAAAGAATTCATACTTAGAAAAATTGTGAAGAAAACCTTCTTGTAACAAGGCTTAGATTGTATGTAGACAACATAGACAATACATATTTAAAGAGGTTTTTCAAAAGAGAAAGACTAGTCAATGTTAATCATCCTAATAGCTGTAATTAAATACTTGAATCTTTGTTCGTCAAAGGCTTTGGTGAACAAACAAGCATATTGTTCATTTGAATTGACATTGACTAGTTTGATTAGATTTTTCTCATGAATATGTCGAATGAAATGGTACCTGATGTCAATATGCTTTGTCTTGGAGTGGTTGACTAGATTTTCTATGATAGATATGGCACTCTTGTTGTCGATGTGGATAGGGGTCTCCATCAAGTTGAAACCATATGTTAGGACTAGATTCAATGTATAGGTTTAGCTGACTTAGTCAACTCTTGTAATAAATCATTGTAAATCCCTTTTTGATAATGTAATGCATGATTTATAAGTTAACCCAAATTATTATTTGTGTTGATTTCATGTAATTACAGGAAAACATCATGCTTGGTCAATTTGGAAAATTGACCAAGTGCAAGAATTTCTGCACATGAACAAGTTTGTTCTTTCGTAGATGTTCTGTGGAACACAAGAACCAACATGCATCCGTACATCTCCTGCGGAAGCACAACAACATCTGCTGAACAAGTCCAAAGATCAAGTGTTGCTGCTGAAGAAGAGATTCCTTCGAAAGACCAATTTCCTTCAGAAGACCAATTTCCTACGGAAGACCAACTTCCTACTGAAGAGCAACTTCCTACGGAAGAACAATTTGCATACAAAGTCAACAAGTCAAGCTGACTGAAGTGATGTCATCAGTTAACATCTACGAAAGACTGACTCTGTCAGAGGACTTAGGATGACACATTAGGAATATTACAGTTATAACTTTCGTATCACAATAAGGAAAGTTACAGTTTCCATTGTAAAAGGTAAATCCCTCTGCCTATAAATATAAAGCATGGATGCACTCAATTATAGAGGTGATTGAGTAGGCGATTGAGCGATATTGATACAATAATAAAGTTTCTCATATTCATAGAAACAATATCAATCAATCAGTCACTCAAAATAGCAAAACATAGCAAAACATCAAGAACACCAAGAACATCATTTGAGATCACCAGATCATCCAAGTATCAATAGTCATTGTAATCGATTTATTATCAATGAAAACAAATTGAAACAATCTTTCTGTTGCATTATATTATTTTGTTTTCAATTTGCTTCATCTGTTCATAGTCAATTTCAATTTCATAAACGATTAATCAGAAAAACAAATATTGATAATTCCGCGATCTTTATTTGCTAAATCAAACTGATAATTCCTGTTTCGATCCTTGGATTCCCAGGTGGTATCAGAGCCTCGTGCTCATTGATCTAGATCAACTGATCTATCAGTTTGAATATTTTAATTGGTTGTTTATTTCATTAAATCATCAAAACCTTGTTATATCGATCATTATTCACTGTTCCATTGCTCGATTAATTTCGATTTGCAACAGAATCACTTTTGATTCGTGGATTTGTGTTATTGTTCGATTTTGCATGGCTGTTCAAACAAGTTTGAACAAAACTCATCATCATATAACATCTTAATTTCAAATTTACTAAGAATATATTGAGCAATTTGACTAATTTTGATCACAACTTCTTATTTAATTAAGAGTATGTTATTAATTAGTTCATTCACAACAGAAGTCACTAATTCCAAGGAATTTTTGTCTTAGTTGATTTGATATCAATATTATCAATGATTTGTTATTGTTGTATTAGTGTGTTTGCATTATTTTTACACATTCAAAGGATATTAGATTAACTGATAATTTTGATAATTAACACAGACAATCAACATGAGCAATTCTGTGGTTGGAGCTTATCAACCTCCAAAGTTGGACAACAAATCTAATTTCAAAACATGGAAAATCAGATTCAGGAACCATGTCAACTATACAGATTCTGATTTATGGGTATCAATTACTGAAGGTCCTTACATTCCACCTGCTTTAGGACCTGATTATAATGACAATAATCAGCCCATAAGTTTGAAAAATCTGTCTCCTGATGATGCCAAAAAAGTCAAAGTCGACATGAAGACATATAGTATGCTTATGGCTTTACCTGGAGACCTCTTCATCAGGTGTGAAGCATACAAAACAGCAAACTCATTATGGAAAATTCTTCATACTTTGTGTGAGGGAAGTGATGAGATTAGAACCATCAGGAAGGATACCCTGCGTTCACAGTATGAGACATTCCATCATATTCAGGGTGAATCTGTTCCTCAACAACTCCACAGATTTATGCAACTTGTTACTGAGATGAATATTCTTGAGTTGAAGTACAGTAATGATAAACTGAACAAAAAGATGCTACATACCTTGCCTGAAAGTTGGACTCAAACTGTGTCTATGTTCAAAAATACCATTGATCTAATGGCAATTGGATTAGATACTTCGATAGCCAAGGTAGAAGCATTGGAGTTGGATGAGAAAACAAGGAACAAGAGTGTAAAAGCATCAATAGCACCATACCAATTCAAAGAAACAAAGGGTGCTGGAAGTGCTTTTATTTCTAATGGTGATGAAGGAAACTCTTGTGTTGAGAGTGATGATGAAGAAGAAGCTGGTTTCTATGCAGCAAAGTCTTCTAAATCTAACTTTCAAAGCAGTTCTAACAACAAGAAGAAAGGGAAATCTGATGATTCTAAAAGTTCAGCAGCAAAGGGATCACCACCCAGCAAAAGCAACACCAAATCTGAACCAATCACTATGGTTCTAGAATCAGAAGAATAGAAAGCAGAATTTGCAGCATTCAGTTCAAGCTTTCAAGCTTACTTGGGTAGTACTCTGACTCCTGCTCACATCTACCAACAAGACCTGCAAGAACTTCATCCTGATGAAGTGAAAGAGATGGATCTACAATGGCAAATGGCCATGATTGCTTATAGGGCCAAGATGTATATGAGAAGAAACAAGGGACTATCTGTTGCTGGAAGAATAACAAAAATTAGTGTTGATAAATCAATGGTGTGGTGTTAAAATGTAATTTGTATGGTCACTTCTCAAGGGAATGCAACAACAATCAGCAATCAACAACAGACACAAGACAAGCACATCAGAGAAGCTTCAAGCAACCTCAGCTTACAAACTCATCCCAACCAGCCTCAAGTTCTGCAACAGGTACTAGTAATTCTAAAGAAACTGGTTTGATTAATTTGCAGCATGGTACTTATGACTAGAGCATGTATGAGAAGGAAGTCCAGGAGGAGAATCAAGCATTGATGGCAAACCTGGAGAACAAAGTTCCACCCATGGCCAGAGAGGTAAGGGACATGTTATGTTCACCAACATGTGTTGAAGAGGTAGAAAGATACAGGGCCCATGCTCAACAATTGGCTGATAAAGTCAAAGAAACAATGATTTTGAATGAATCTCATGTAAGAGAACATAAATTATATCAAGTCAAAATCACTTCTTTACAAAAAGATTTGAATAAACTTGTTTCTGAAAATTATAATTTGAAAGCACAAGTTGAGCATTTGACCACCTCTTTAACAAAATCAATGTCTGATCATGCATCTACTGAATTGTAACTTCAGAAGTTCCAATTATCATCACAGCAATATAAGAAACTATTAAGTTCTCATATTGAATCAAAGAATAGGTATGGGTTGGGATTTAATGCTGTTACACCACCAGTGAATAATAACTACACCACCCTACCTGAGTCCATGACCAATAGTATGTTAAATCATTTTGTATCTAGCACCAAAACTGAATCAAAAGTTGAAAATAATAAAGTGGTAAATGGTGAAGATACTAAAATCAATGAAACTGATTCATCTGAATTAGAATTTTCAAAACAAAATGAATTAGAATTTGTCTTTGATGACTGTGATGATTTGGATGTGGTTGATGAGCCTAATGAACAAGAATGTGCTGGTTTGGGTAAGGGTAAAAATGTGGTAATTGAATCTATAATTCCCAAAGTCCTTGAGAGATCAAGCTACCTTATCCTCCCAAACAAAGAAATTTGTTGAAGACCATCTACACAAAAATTGGTTAGCTAAATGAAGGAATTCAGGAGCTAAACAAAAGGCAGAAAAGTCAGTCAGCAAAAAGAACTACAGACGAAGAAGAGAAAAACACTTCAGCAGAACACCTGCGGAAGAAGAAGACTAGTTCTCACACATCCGTAGAAAAGCAAAGGAAAAATGTTGTTCCAAAGGCAACATCCGTAGAAGATCTACGGAAGAAGAAATCATCTGCTGAATCACAAACTGTCAAGAAAGTCAAGAAACAACAATGAGTTGTGAATCCTCAGCAACAAGAAGAAGATCCTTCAGCTGTAAAGATTGAAATAGATTTGAAAAAGAAGCTGAAGAAGACAGTGGTGTCTGAGAGTGAAGCTGAAGACAAATACTGCAAGTGGTGTGATATGTATAACCATAACACAGTTGACTGTTACTTTAGCAGTTACTACTATATATGCAACATGAACAATCACATGATAGCTGATTGTTACATCAACAAGCACTGTGCTATTTGCAATAAGAAGATCCATTCTACTCAAGAATGCTACTTCAACAAAAAGAAAAAAACTAAAGTGCCAAAGAAGCAACAATCTGAGAATGCTAAATCAGACTCACTATCTTTTGAGAATGAAGAATCAAAAGTGCAAAAACAAAAGAAGCAGCAATCAAAACAAAAGGTGCCAAAGGTAAAGAAGTCAACTTCTACTGCTGATCAAGCAAAGAAGAAGGAGAAGCAACATCCTCAAAGCAAGACACATCATAAGAAGGTAGTGTTGCAGGAAGATGAAGCTTTCTTTGATCACTTTAAAAAGGCTAATCATGTACCTCAATCAAAGACAAAAGATGCTGAAACTTTTTCTAACAAAGTGTCATCTTCAAGTTTGAAGAAAAAGGTAATCAAAGAAGAAGTGACAAAGGAAGTGACCAAACAAGATAAAAGTGCTTCAAGCTCATCTTCAACAGAATCATCCTCACCCCAAACAGAACGTACTTAATCAATTAAGTGTGAAAACAATCTTGAGACATCTAGGCTCATTCATGATAGAGTAACAATTCTAGATAACAATGACAAGCCCAAGACCATTAAGGCTTAGGCTCCACATTCTAATTGATTTCATTATTTTGCAGGAACATCCATGGAGGACTAACAACAAGTGGTATGTTGACAGTGGTTGTTCCAGGAATATGACAGGAAACTGTTCTCTCCTCTATGATTTCAAACATAAAAATGCTTCATATGTGGCATTTGGTGGGAATAAGAAGGGAGGTAAAATTGTTCGTGAAGGAATGGTAACAAATGGTGTACTCAAATTTGAGAAAGTTAACTTTAATGAAAATTTACAATTCAACTTGTTAAGTGTATCTCAAATTTGTGATCAAAATTATACCACTTTATTTGATAACACTTATTGTTACATTCTTAAGCCAGGTTTTCAAATTCCAACAGACTGGATCCTTCTTAAAGCACCAAGAAAAGGCAACACATATGTTTTGGACATGAACAACACCATTCTAACAAGCAATGAAACCTACCTAATCTCTAAGTCATCAGAAGATGAAGCTCAATTGTGGCATAGAATAATGGTTCATTCAAACATGAAGAACATGAATAAGTTGGTCAAATATGACTTAGTCATTGGCCTTCCCAAGAAAGAATTTTACTGTTCTAATCATTGTTCATCATGTTATAAAGGAAAATAGCATTGGGTGTCACACAAGTCCAAAACAATCAACACAAACACAACACCACACAAAATGCTTCACATGGATCTTTTTGGTCCAACCAATGTGTTGAGCATTGGTAAAAGGTAATATTGTTTGGTGATTGTTGTTGATTTCACTACATTCACATGGGTCTTTTTCACAAGTGGTGATCTTAATGAAAGAACCAAAAGAAGTCAAGGGGGAGCTGCCAATATTTGTCTATTCTCCTGTTTTCTTTCACAAGTGGTTCCAGCCAACATATTTGCAGCATTGAAAGACAACAGCTGGATTAAAGTAATGCAAAAAGAGCTTCAGCAGTTCAAAAAGCAGAAAGTTTGGAATCTAGTTGAGCTTCTTGAAGGCCAATATCCAATTGGTACAAGATGGCTTTTCAAGAACAAACTAGATGACAAAGGTATCATCATCATAAATAAAGCATGGCTGATAGCACAAGGCTATACTCAAGAAGAAGGAATAGACTATAATGAAGTCTTTGCCCCAGTTGCAAGGATTGAAGCCATTAGAGTCTTTCTAGCCTATGCTTCATATAAGAAGTTCAATGTTTACCAAATGGATGTAAAATGTGCATTCTTATATAGTAAAATTGATGAAGAGGTCTATGTTGCCCAACCACCAGGCTTTGAAGATCCTAATTACCCACACAGAGTATACAAGCTTGACAAAGCTTTGTATGGTCTTCATCAGGCACAAAGAAAATGGTATGAAACATTTTCATCCTTATTGCTCAAGTATGGTTACAAAAGGGGAACCATTGATCAGACTCCCTTTCTCAAGCATGATCATCAAGACCTCTTGGTTGTCCAAGTCTATATGGATGATAGCATCTTTGGGTCAATAAACAAAAGATTGTGTCAAGACTTTGAATCTTTGATGCAATCTGAGTTTTAAATGAGTTTCAAGGAAGAATTAACATTTTTCCTCGGTTTGCAAGTTCATCAGAAACCAGATGGCATTTTCATCAATCAGGAAAAGTATGTGAATAAAATCTTGAAGAAGTACAACCTTGCTGAGTCTTCTTCATGCAAAACACCAGCATCAACAATAGATAAGATTGTACCTGATCCTAAAGGAAAATCAAATGATCAAAGATTATATAGATCCATGATAGGATCATTAATGTACTTAACTGCCAGTAGACCTGACATAATGTTTGTTGTGTGTGTTTGTGCTAGGTACCAATCAGATCTAAAGGAGTCACATCTGAATGCAGTTAAGAGGATATTCAGATACCTTAAAGGGAAGATAGCTCTTGGACTTTGGTATCCCAAAGAAGGAGACTTCAACCTCTACTCATATTCTGATAGTGACTTTGGGGGGTGTAACAACAACAGAAAATAAACCACTAGAGGTTGTCAATTCATAGGACCAAGACTAGTTTCATGGCAGTGCAAAAAGCAAACAAATGTTTCAGTATCCATAGCTGAGGTTGAGTTCATTGCTGCTTCAGCTGGTTGCTCTCAAGTTTTATGGTTGCAAAACCAACTACTTGATTATGGTTACAATTTTCTTCAAATACCAATACATATTGATAACTCAGCTGCTATGTTCATCACTGCTAATCCAATTCAACATAGTAAAACAGAACATATTGAAATTAGATATCATTTTCTAAAAGACTGCTCAGAAAAAGGTTTAATCAAGTTGATCAAAGTGGAGACAACAAATCAGCTTGCTGATTTATTCACTAAAGCCTTTGACTCAGTAAGATTTAATTTCTTAATTGAGCCCTTAGGCATGATCAATTTAGATTAAATAATCAACACAAAGAAACGCATGATTTGTCCTTCAAATTTCTTAATATGAAAAATCCAAAAACAATCATAAAACAAATAAAATTCCAAAAAAATATTGTCTTATTTTCATGATTTCTTGAATAAGCAGTTCATATTATGGGAAATGATAGTACACTATACCTTTGTTTACTTTCCTATTTTTAACATAAACAATACAGACTAATCAGATGTGATTTGATATGCGAGTAGGTTCAGCTTGAGTTGAAAATAAACAAGTTCATGCATAACATAATGTCAAGGTGACAAATTGTGGACAATTCCATTTTGAGGAGCAAGCAAGTAAGTCTTATCCTGCTATGATCAACTTACTCACCTAAGCACACTATCTTGTAACACTTTATAACCACTATCTTTGCACATCATGAACTCTCTATTTTGCGCAAGCAAATACCTGAGTTCTTAGGCACCTCTGTTTTACGTGAGTAAAGACCTGGTGTCCTGATGCTGATCATCAAAAGGTTCCAAAAAGGAACAGCTCCAAAAGAATCCATTATGATCAACTGTATATTAATTCAGAGCTTAAAAATCATAGCAGCATTAATGAGATTTCAAAGAAATCTTAAGATAGAGCTTATAACTTACAGAGCATAGTTTTAAGTGTGAAAAAGTGATAAATTGACTCATAAACGGAGGACAAACTCTAATGTGAATTGAATGTGGAGTCCATATTTGTCTATCTTTAATCAATTCCAAAACTTGATAAACAGCATGACAAGTTGAAATGATATTCTTGCTTGAATTTATGTGGATCATAATGCTAGCAATCAGCACTAGATCTATGTTTACCATTTTCAAATAAAACTGTCACCAGGAAGTTACTTAGTGTCATAGTATGATCCCATTGTATGATGTAAATGATTGTAAATACATTTTAGTTTCTGCTTGTAAATAGATTTTGTTTTTGTTCTTTTCTTTGATAATAAGTTGGACAGATAATTGCTTTTCATGCTATTCTCTATATAAATTTCTGATAAATGCATAATTTCATGATTAATCAAAAATTTAGGGGGAGTAGTCATCAGTATGAAAACTGAGTTTAACTCTTTTAAATGAAGAAAATTGGACCTTGAGCACTAACTTGGCTGCAGGATATCTGAAGTTTTTAACTAAATCATTTTGCATATTTGCAATGAAGCAGAGTCAACAAGGTCCAACAGCAAACAACAAATGATCTAACAATATGTTAGCATCATACATCAAAAACATTTGCTTCGGAAGAAAATTTTTTCAACATTAACTTCGGAAGAAAAACAAACATTTGCTTCGGAAGAAAATTTTATCAAAATTAACTTCGGAAGAAAAACAAACATTTTCTTTGGAAGAAAATTTTATCAAAATTACCTTTGGAAGAAAAACATTAGTTTTGCCTTCCGTAGATGTTCTGCGGAAGAATTAACTATCCAAATAACCACGGAAGGGTAAAGAGGGATATGGGACCCCCAACATTAAATAAGAGGATTTTAAATTGTCTGAGAGAGTATAAAGGATACTTTGACCGTTGGCATTTCTATTCACTTTTTCAGAGCACTTTTTTAGACCTAGAAAAATGCTCATAACATAAACCCCTTCTCCGCCAACATTCAAATCCTTTATTCCATACAACAATCCTTACCTAAATCACCACTCAAACAACATAATCAATATGGCCAATCAATTCGCAAAAGATCATAATGTCTGTGCCTTTCTTAATCTAGAGGATACAGTAGCCGAGGGATGCAGGGATATTATCAGCTATCTTAGAAGATCAAGATTATTCTATGCTTTATCTGTGGATCCTGTCATCTATCAGCGCATTGTAGATTTCTGGAACAAGGCTAGGATTGAGGAAGAAAATGATGAATAAGTGATTTTTGCTACAATAAGAAATGAAGAGTTGAGGGTGGATGAACGAACAATCAGGAGGGTGTTGGAGTTTGGAGATCAAGAAGAGGGTCACCCTGATGTATTCGATCATGAATACATTCAAAAAGTATTTCACTTAATGGGTTATGATGGTGACTACCAAAATAGTGAAATAAAGAAGGGGAGGTTGTGCAAGCCCTACAGATTCCTGTGTCACACGTACTTAAAATGTATGTCCAACAGAAAGTCTAGGTTTGAAAGATTCTCAAGGCACATCTCATCAAGAATCATTGGTGTATTTGAAGGGAGGACATATAATTATGCTAAGTACATTCTTGGATGTTTATGTGACCACATAAGGGTGCAGAAAGAAAACAAGATGTACATGTTTCCGAGATTCATTCAGCTGATCATTAATGAAGCAATGCCCAATATTGAAAGACAAGGTGAAGTGTTTGTTCAAGCTCACCTTGGAAGATCTGTGTTTAATAAGATAAGTAGGCAATACCAAGGTGAAGAAATGGAGATGTTTGCTCATGTGGTTGATGAGAATGCTGACATTCCTCGAGAGCTGCTATACCATGAACAACAATAACCACAAACATTATCAGCAGAGTCTTCTGATCAACAACAACAACAACAAACACCATAAGGTGAATCCCCTGAACCACAACAGCAAGAACCCAATCCTCCTTCACCACCATCCTTTACCAACATACCAGATACACCACCTGTCCATCCCATATCTCCACCAAGTGAACACACACAACCCTTATCTCCTCCACTTTCCCAAACATCAAAGAACTCTACTGCAACAGAAGTGTTCGCATTTGATGACATTCAACAATCACCATCACACCCATCACCACAACAAGAACCTCAGCCTTTACCATCAACACTGGTGATTGACTTAACAGACTCACCACTAGCTCAACTGGATTCACCTTCTAAGGAGTATACCCAACCTCTCTCACCTACCCAATCTCAATCATCACTGCACACTAGTGCCACAGAACCTATCTCACCCTATCTTACTCAAACACTTACACATCCAACAACAGAACCAACTTCCTCACCCACACCTAGTGAACCAACCTCACCTACTGAAAGCCCAACACATACTAAAATACTCAACCTTGATGAGGATGAAGATCATGATGTTATGAAAAATAGTGCTACAAAAGAGATTTGTTTAGAAGTTGAAAGCGATAATGATCAAGTTGTTGAATAACAGGATGAAAGTCACTTTGTTGACATAGTTGCCTATGATGAAAATGATTTAAGAGATGAAGAGATAAATGTGAGCAAAAGTTTTCTTGTGGCAAAATACAACAATCTCATCGTCAAGAGCAATAAAAAGTTGGAAAAATTGAGGAAATTAAAAGGAGAGATGATGGAGAAAGTTGAGACAATCTCAAAACTAGAAGGGACAATCAAAAAGTTAAGAGAAAAGATTGAAACTAACAATGAAGTGATTGATGCTGTGGATAAGCTTTTAACTGAGTCTTGTGAATCTCTTGAGAAAGAAAAACAAAAGAAAGAAAAAGTCTTGACTGAGCACAAAAATGCATTGAAAACCATTTCTAAACAGTCAGTGCTATTGAAAGTTAAAGATGATGAGATAGAGACTCTAAAGAAGAAAGTGGCTGAACAAGAAGGAATTACTCAATAAGAGCTAATCATAGAAGCTGCTGTCTTTCCCATGATCAAACCAAAGGAACCAACAATCAAGTATCATAGGAAAAGAAAGTATTTGAGAAAAACCCAAGAAGATGTTATTGAAATTAGAGACACCCCAAAGAGAAAAAAAACCATGTCTCCAGAACACACACCATCAGCTGATCTTTCAACACTTAAACCAATTGAACACACTGAAGAAGAAAGTGATGATGAATGGGAGAAATTAACAAAAGAAGAGCCTGATAAAGCTACTAAAGAAGCAAATTTTGGTGACCTGCTATCCACTAAAGATATCTTTGAAGAAAGAGCAAAATCTTCCATGTTTATGGATTTGATAAACAATGGCTTTCCATATGACATGGTTGAGAAGATGAACATGGCTGAGATGATTCAAGTGCTGAAAGAATTTGATGTTGCTAGATTGATGCTTCCAATATGCAACTATGAAACCTTCTCAAAATTCAAAGCAATTGAGAAGATCAAGAAAGATTTGGGTCACTGTGACTCCAAGAAGCTGACAAAGTATAACATGACTTGTTGGTTGCAAAGTCATAACTATGGGTCTCATGAGCTTAAGGGAAGATCAGTGGGAGAATTAAAAGCCATGATGGATCATGTGATGCAGGTTGAGCTAGAAACTGGTGTAAGATTCAGAACTGGAGCTCCAAATCTTGCTTACAAACAACAATCAAAACAATCTTTTGCAGAGCCAATAGTTGTAGAAAGCAAAGACATGAACAAGGGAAAAGAGAAACTGATCAGGGAGCCAAGGGATGTAATCCCCAACAAAATCTGGCCTCTGGGAACTGCTGTGAGAGAAATAATAGAACAAAAATCTACTTCATTCAACTGTTTGATCACATGACCACCCAAAGATCATCAGAAGACAACAAGATTGTAGCATGGAAGTTTGATTTAGAATGGGATTGTGCTGTGATAAAGACAACATCTGGGATGGTGCAATACTTTCATTGGATGGAGAAAATCCTATCACTCCTAGATGCAGACCTGTATACTTTGCAAAACATCCCTATCACCAACTACCCAATCAGTCCAAGGGGAAGAGATTTTTTGGTACTGATTGCAAAACTCAGAAACAAGTTTAAAGGTGATGTATTGAGGGAAGCAAAGAGAGAGGATACTAAACACAAACAAAGAAGACAGAGGCAGAAAAGGTCTCATTCCAGTTCTTCTCAAGCTGTTGATGATGAATTTTTAAGGATAATTGGATATGAAGACAAGGTTGAAGTAGCAATTAAAACAATTGAAGGAAATCAATACTCACTCCCTATCACTAAATGGGGATATGTGGAGAGAACAAAAGAGCTTGTGCTGCAAAGGAATGATCCTCACAAAAAAGCATCCAGCATAAGATTATTTGATCCAATGGAGATAAAGTTGCTTCATCCAAGCTACACATCCTATCTGCATGATAAATACTTTCCAAAGATGAATGACAAAGTAGATCAAGATGACTTATGCTTGTATGTGCACATCATTCAAGTAATAGAGAAGCTGCATGCCAAAGCATACAAAAGAAGAAAATTTGAGGCTGGTCAGCTTATGACATCTGAAATTCCCACTATTACTGTGCTCAGAATGACAGAACAAGATGAATTGGAAGTGGTTTCTCACAACAGTGTAGTAGCAGCACTGACCACTAAAGAGGACATACTTGGATTGAATTACAAAACATTAAAGAAAATGGGCAAAATGAAGATTAAGTATCCTTATCAAGATCAAAGAGAAGTTGTTGGATACTTCAATACAAAGATTTTGGCCCTAGTTCAAGAACTGAGAAATCTGAACAGATGACTACAAGAGGCTAAACCTAAGGGGGAGTATTGTTAGGACTAGATTCAATGTATAGGTTTAGCTGACTTAGTCAACTCTTGTAATAAATTATTGTAAATCCCTTTTTGATAATGTAATGCATGATTTATAAGTTAACCCAAATTATTATTTATGTTGATTTCATGTAATTGCAGGAAAACATCATGCTTGGTCAATTTGGAAAATTGACCAAGTGCAAGAACGTCTGCGGATGAACAAGTTTGTTCTTCCGTAGATGTTCTGCGGAACACAAGAACCAACATGCATCCGTAGATCTCCTACGGAAGCACAACAACATCTGCTGAACAAGTCCAAAGATCAAGTGCTGCTGCTGAAGAAGAGCTTGCTCCTGAGGATGAAGTTCAAGAAGATCAGAGATCCCTTCGGAAGATCAATTTCCTTCAGAAGACCAATTTCCTATGGAGGACCAATTTCCTATGGAAGACCAACTTCCCACGAAAGAGCAACTTCCTACGGAAGAAAAATTTGCATACAAAGTAAACAAGTCAAGCTAACTGAAGTGATATCATCAGTTAACATCTATGAAAGACTGACTCTCTCAGAGGACTTAGGATGCCACATCAGATATATTACAGCTGTAACTTTCATATAACAATAAGGAAAGTTATAGTTTCCATTGTAAAAGGTGAATCCCTCTCCCTATAAATATAAGACATGGATGCACTCAACTATAGAGATGATTGAGTAGGCGATTGAGCGATATCGATACAAAAATAAAGTTTCTCATATTCATAAAAACGATATCAATTAATCAGTCACTCAAAATAGCAAAACATAGCAAAACATCAAGAACACAAAGAACATCATTTGAGATCACCAGATCATCCAAGTATCAATAGTCATTGTAATCGATTTATTATCCACAAAAAAAAATTGAAACAATCTTTCTATTGCATTATATTATTCTTTTTTCAATTTGCTTCATCTGTTCATAGTCGATTTCAATTTCTTAAACAATTAATTAAAAAAAAAATATTGATAATTCCATGATCTTTATTTGCTAAATCAAACTGATAGTTCATGTTTTGATCTTTGGATTCATACCATAATCGAGCATTTGACTCTGAATCGAAAGTAGTTGAGCACAGCAGCTTGCAGCAGCAATGTCCTTAGCTTCAGTAGTAGATGTGGATACACATGATTGCTTCTTGCATTGCCAGGAGATGATCCTTCCACCAAGAAATTGACATCCTCCTGATGTAGATTTCTTGTTGATGTTGCAGCCACCATAATCACTGTCTGTGTAACCATAAAGGTTAAAATCCTTATTCTTGGGATGCCAGAAGCCCAATTTGGGAGCTCCTTTGAGGTATCTAAGGATTCTTTTGGCAGTAATTAGGCGAGACACCTTTGGAGCAGCTTAATATCTTTCATAGATGCAAGTTGCAAACATGATATCAGGTCTACTTACGGTGAGATACATTAGAGACCCAATAATTGCCTTGTACTGATGCTAATCAGTATCCTTCCCTTCAGAATCAGGACAAAGATTATGATTTCTGGGTATAGGTGTCTTGGCTGGCTTAGAATCTTTCATCTCAAATCTCTCTAAGATGTCCTTCACATAATTAGATTGATTGTTAAAGAACCCTTCTTCCATCTGCTTCACTTGAATTCTAAGGAAAAAATCCATCTTTCCCATAGAACTCATCTCAAACTTCTTTCTCATGATGCCTTCAAAGTCTTTACATATTTGGTCATTTGAGGATCCAAATATGATGTCATCGACATAGACTTGAACAAGCAACATGTCTTTCCCAGACTTCTTTATGAACAATGTCTTGTCTATGGTGCCTCTGGTGTAGCCATTCTATAGAAGAAACTAAGACAGTGTCTCATACCACAGCCTAGGTGCCTGATGCAACCCATAAAGAGCTTTATCTAGTTTGCACACATAGTTAGGGTGTTGTGGGTCTTCAAATCCAGGTGGTTGGCACACATAGACTTCTCTATCAATATCCCTATATTGTGAAGTTCTTAGATGCTGTAAAAGCAAGGAAGATTCACACAGCCTCAAGTCTTGCAACAGGTGCAAAGACATCAATGTAATATATGCCTTCCTCCTGTGTATATCCTTGAACAACAAGTCTTGCTTTGTTCTTGATGATCAAACCTCTATCATCTCTTTTGTTTCTGAACACCCACTTAGTGCCAATGGGGACTTGGTCAGGTGGCAATGGACACAAGTTCCATACCTTTTGCCTTTTGAACTGAAGTAACTCCTCTTGCATTGCTTCAACCCAATTTTTTTCCTTGAGTGCTTCTTCCACCTTCTTGGGTTCCATTTAAAAGAGAAAGCATGAGTACATGTAGACATTCCTATTATAGGTATGACTTCTTGTTCTCACACCTTTTGAGACATCTCGAATGATGTTCTCAGCTGGATGAGTGGTGTGTATCCTGAACCTAGGCATCATATCTAGTTGCATAGATAGATCTAGGTTTGAGAAGTTTTGCTTAGAATTTTGAACACCATGACCAGCTGATGTCTAACACTCATTCAATGAGGACTGATTGAATGAATGTGTGACAGCATCAATGGTATTTTGCTATGAAGTAGCATCAACAGTTGCTTGTTCCTCCGGATCATTGTGTTCATCAGCTTGGTGTTGAATGCTTGAGTTGTCAGCTATTGAGTTGTTAGGCTCAGATGGCTGACAACTTGTTGACACTCCCTTGTTTCCTGATATAATCATGCTTTCAAGAATTCCAATTGAAGGAGCTTGATCTTCAATTCTTCTTGGAGATCTAGGAATAGGTCTGGGTAACTCAAACAGTTGATCTTTATAGGGATGACTTTGAGTTTCTGTTCCAACTGAAACATATTCATAAGATGGTTTAGAATAGTTTGGAGGCAATTCTAAATTGAAGATATGATCTGGATCATTTCCTTGACACGAGGAGTGTGCTCATTGACAACAATGTTAGATGATTCCTTAAATTGTTGATTTTGAATATTATACACTCTATAAGCAATAGAGGTTGAGGAGCATCCAACAAAGATATCATCATCCGACTTTTCAGCAAATTTTGCTAAATTATCTTTTGTGTTGAGTATGGTGCACCTGCTGCCAAAGGACCTAAGAAAGCCAATGAACGATGTCCTCTTGTTCTATAACTCATAGGGGGTCTTTCCATGGGGCTTAACAATAAGAACCTTGTTCTGCATATAACAAGCAGTGTTGATTGCCTCTGCCCAGAAAGTTAGAGGCAGCTTTGAATCTGCTAACATAGTTCTTGTAGCCTTAATAAGTGTCCAGTTCCTCCTCTCAGCAACACCATTTTGTTGAGGAGTTCTAGGAGCACTATTTTGTCTGGCACTCCTTTTTGAGTTACTGAATGAGTCAAGAACTTGATTCTTAAACTCAGTCCCTTGATCACTTCTAATGATTTTTACCTTGTGATCCTACTAATTTTCAATTTTAAGAATAAAAGATTTAAAGTTTCAGCAGTTTCATCTTTAGTTCTTAAAAAGAAAGCCCATGTAAATCTTGTAAAGTCATCAACAATCACAAGGCAATATGATTTCCTTCCAATGCTCATTATACTTATGGGACCAAAAAGATCCATGTGCAATAAGTGTAATGGGGTGGTGATGGAGTTAACCTCTTTGGATTTGTGAGTGACCTTATGTTGCTTCCCTTTCAGACAATCAATACAATTATCCTTACAGAAAAACTCCTTTTTAGTTACACCATATACCAAATTATTTTCAACCAATTTATTTATGATTTTAAAATTAACATGGCACATTATTTTATGCCAAAGAGTTGACTCATCACCATTAGCTTTGGAAAGAAACCATGATACTTCACCCAGTGGGGAAGCATTATTCATATCTAGCTTGTACATATCCCCTTTCTTGGGAGATCTATGAAGCATTAATTCCTGAGGAATTGTCATCCCGGGTTTGAGGATAATGCACTCATGCTTTGTGAAAAATGTTTGGTGCTTTTGATCACAGAATTGAGAAACACTTAAGAGATTATGTTCAAGCGGTTTGACAAAATTTAATTTGTCAACTTTTAACTTACCATTGGATACACTACCTCTACCAGAAATGTATCCTCCGTCTTCACCTCCAAACTAAACAGGACCTCCATCAAAATGTTCAAATTTTTGTAATAGAAATATGTTCCCTGTCGTGTGCCTGAAGCATCCACTATCCATAATCCATATATTTCCATTCTTGTCATGTGGATATTCCTGCACCTAAGGTGAGAAGATTAGTTACTATTAGAAATCCAAGCCTTGTTGGTCTTGGGCTCTTCCAATGTAGATGATATAACTGAACCAAAATGTATGCATGGGGATTCAATTATGGTATTTGAAGAAGAGGCTTGGGCTGCAGCATCTTTTTTGATCTTCCATTCCATCCTCTGGTTGATCAGTGTAGATGAGCCTGATGAGGCTTGAGCAACATGACTTGCTTCCAAGGCTTCTTTCTTCTCGAAAGAAGTTTTCACCGCCTTTTCTTCTGAAGTAGTCTTCTTCTCAGAAGGCTTCAAATGATTCTTTTTGTTTCTTTGTTTGTTCTTTAGCTTTTCTTCTGAAGCTATTTTCCTTTCGGAAGAATGAGTTTCTTCCAAAATTAACTTGGCTTCAGAAACAAGCTTTCCTTTCCTTAACACTTAGACCAAATGGTAAGGTCCAAATGTGAAACCATCCTTGACTCCTTCTTTCTTAACATTGGTTGCATAATGTGTGCTTGCTGGATTGTAGTAATAATCTTTAGCCATGTCGTTATGCAGACCACAGATTATGCACTGAATGTTATTCTTGATGGGGCATGAGGGCTATTGTTTCTTGCACTTCTTTTCTTCTTTAATAGCCTTCCTCTTCAATTTCTGATCCTTCAGCTGGATAGGAGTGCTGGTGCTACACTCTTTTCCTGAATCAGAACTTCCAACCACTTAGAATCCAGCTGAGATGAATACACCCTTTTGCCTTGAGTCTATCTTCAACTTAGTCTCAGCCACCTTCTTGGTAGTTTTTCTTGTTGTCCTGATTTTGTTCTTTCTGGCTTTGGTGGTTAGGGGTTGATCAACAACTGTGGGGATGAGGTTTTCTACCTTATCCTTCCCTGTGGTGTTCACCATTATTGCATCATTCTTCTGCTCATTAAGTTGTGGGTCAGCAGTTGGAACCTCTTGCTCATTAGTACCACATCTTGGCTATTTAACAGACATATAAGAGTGTGGTGAAGCAATTTCATTAGTTCCCAACCCACTTTTGTTTTGATAACACATATTTGGGTGAGAGGATGATACAATGATGGTGTTCAAGTAATGTTGTTGAATGACATACTTCTTTGCTTTAGCCTTAGCTATTACTACCTGGGCTTGAGCCACAGTCAACTTAGATATTAAATCTTTATTTGAGTCTATAGTTGGAATGTTCATGTTTAAAAAGGACACAATTTTCATTAACTCTTCAATTTTGAGTTTGTAGTCAAATTCTGCTCTCTTAAAATTAGATCTAATATGTCTAAGGACTCAATATCATATTTAATCTCCATGTTGTAGTCCTGATACAACTTAACCTTAGCAATACGTGCTGGAGTACAGAGATGTTCATATACCTTACTGTCTTCAGTTCCAGCCATGAGAGCTTGAGCAGGAGTGACATCTTGCACCATAAAGCTCCAATCAACTTCTTGAGCAACAGTTGTAGTCTATTATTCAGTAGGTTTGGCTGCAGCTTCTAGGGTAGCAGGGTGTTGGGAGGCTTGAGCTGCTCTAAGATTAGATCTAGGAGCCTTGCATTCCCTTGCAAAGTGACCAAGCTAGTTGCAGTTGTAGCATTTAGCCTTTGACTTGTCAAACCCAAATTTGTTGTTGGTTGGGTTTTAAAGGAATTGCCTTCTAGTTCTTTTAAAGAACTTCTTTGCTCTATAGGTCAAAAGAGCCATCCGCTGGACAATGTCCATATACTCAACATCATCCGGACTAAAACACTCTAGATCATCAAAGCAGAATTGAAACTCTCTAGAGTGCTCACTCCTTGAAATAAAAGCACAACTATCCTGGAAAGGATTTTGTTGAGCCTGTTAAGACATGGGTGTCTCAGGGAATATGATGTATGGACTAAAAGAAGATGATAGCTGTTGGGGGTAGTTCAGGTACAATTGGGGTTGTGGAGTTCTTGAACCTTCAACATGTAAAGCATTAATAACAGGAAGGTTTGAGATTCTGTTCATCTGATGGCCTTTCTGAGTTTCCATCTCCATACGATATCCATCAAGGATTCCATATAGTTCAGTCATGGTGAGAGTGTTGAGATTCTCAGTTCTCTTGATTGAGATACAATAGAAAGTCCACTCATGAGGAAGTGCACTCATGAATTTTCTCACTATGTCTCTCTTCTCAAGAACCACTCTTATAGACTAAAGAGAGGTGATCAAGTCCATGTACCTGAAGTATTGTTGGCTTAAGGTCTCACCAACAATGTATGTGAAGTTCTCAAACTTTTGCTTCATTACATCTTTCTTAGTCTCCTTGGATTCAGAAGAACCCGAGTACATCAGCTTTAAAGCATTAAATAGTTCTTTGGCAGTCTCGCATTGCTTAAAGCCTACCATTATGGAGTTTGGTATAGCTGTGAGCAACAAAGTCATGGCTTTGCAGTCAATGTCCATCTTCTTGAAGTCCTCATTAGAGTAGTCTTCAACAGCTTTCTCAATCATGGCACCATTACCAGCTAGGTATTCCACCTTTGGTAGGTACTAACCATGAGTGACTGATTTCTACATGCAGCTGTCTTGATACTTAATAAAGCCTTCAATACGTTTGCACCAGGTTCCAAAATCATTAGGGGTGATGATAGGAGCTTTAGTTATGGTTCCCATCTCAGGCTCAGAAAATTTCTGGTTAAGAGCCATTTGAGTGAAATAAGTGTGAAGAAACAAGGGTGATTTGGGATGGTTAGATCTCACAATCAAGAGCCTAAAAACCTCTGATACCAATTGCAGGATCGGTGTTGGTTTCATAACACAAGTTTATCTCACAAACTCACTTAATCTCACTCGGTTTGATAAAGCAGAATCTCTAACTAAGTTCACAAGTAATATAATAAGTTAATGAAAACAAATGAACACAAGAGTAGTTTTTCAAGATACTTGTATATATTAATTCTCAACTCGGTATTACAAGACTCTTACAAGTATGGTTACAAAGTTACAATGAGAAACTATATATACAGCCAGTTATACTTGGATAACCAGTTGGAGTTTACAACTAGACAAATACTACATTGCTAAAAGTAAAGTATCTAAGATAAAATATTATCCTAGATTAGGTAGTCATGACAAGTCCATGACTTACCTTTTGGTCACCAACTAAAAGTGACAACTGTACTAACTGATAATGGGTGAACAGTAGATAAAAGTATGGTCAACTACATAGGTGTGGGTAAGCTCCATGTAGTATATCAGAGGTTGCAGCCGATGTCAAACAGACCATACTTATGTCTACTAGTTCATAGTTGGTTCTTTCGAAGCTAAATGGCTTCGGAAGAATAAGTTCTTCCGAAGCCATTTATACTTTGGAAGAATCAACTTCTTCCAAGTCTTCTGCAAGTCTTCAGTACTTTATTCTTCGAAAGACTTTGTCTTTAGGATCTTCTAAGTTGTATACTTTGGAAGGAGAACTACTAAGTCTCAGAAGACTGAGTTCTCACTTCGGAAGTTCTTCAACCTTGAGCTTCAAAAGGTCTTTGACTTGTCTTCGGAAGAGCAGATTTGTCTTCGAATGACCACTTCAATTGTACATCAAAATTTTCTAAGTGTTGTTTTGGTTTCACCAGCCTCATATGATCTAACACTTATGTATTTCAAGAACATCCCAGAGTGCAAGTAACTCCTACTAAACGCACTGCTAAGGAACATGATGCTGATTTTGTCCCTGAGGATTCTCCATCAACTCAGAGGAGGAAGAAAAGAATGGCAAGAAAAACTGCTAAAAGTCCACGTGTGAGGGGTAGAGGACGAGGAGTTTCGCGTAAGCGTCAGACCCCAGTGACCACTGTGTTGACTGATGATGAAGTGTCTGTGTCTGAGACTCCAGTCACAGCTAGTGAGGCTACACCTACAGTGACTCCAGTGATTGTTACAGAGTCAACTACTGTAACATCATCTACCATGCCCACTGCTGATGATGTGTTGAGTACTCCTCCCAGAGATCAAGGGATTGATGAGTTAGTTGGGATGGAAGATTTTCTAAACACTCCTCCTGCATAAAGACAAGGTGCTAGTACTTCTACTAGTTCACCTACATCTCTTACACTTAAGCATAGAGTCAGTACCTTAGAGAGGGAGATGTTGGAGAAAACATAGATTATTGATGATTTGCATAGGCAAATGATTGATAAGGATGAGCGGATCAAGAATCTTGAACATCAACAACAATTTCATATTCATCTATGTTCATATTCTAGAGCAAAACATCCGAGACCTCACTTCTCGTGTTCCATTTTCATCTACACATCAAAGAACCACAAAAGTTGGAGAGTCAAGCGGATAGCATTTTGTTGATCTTGAAACTTCTCAAGATCATGCTGATACTACAGAGCATGATGTTGATCCTATTGTTATAGAAAGGACAACAGAGACTGTTGATGTTAATTAAGAGCCATCTACCACTATTCATACTACGGCTACTAAGGATCAACCTGTAGTTTATATTGGAGAGGCATTTGTAGAGCCTGAACATGATGTACCAATCCTTGAGCCTACAAATGATGATATTGATTTGGATTTGGTTGATTATGACTTTAGTGATGAAGAGGAGGTTGATGATGATGATGATGATGGATATGATGGTGATGATAATAAAGAAGATGATAAAGATGATAAAAAGTATGATGATGATGATCAGGGTGGTGATATGGGCTCAGTTGCAGGTCTTTCTGGTTTGTCGGGTACTGATAATGTCTTCGGACCAAGTCCCGATGACTCAGTTGACTATACGCCTCTAGATCCCTCTACTGAAGAAGCTTACGAGAGAGACAATCCAGCAAAAGATTATTGCTCAGGAGACAGATGAGGATTTCGGTACGTTTGATGATTTAGAAGAGACGATAACTACATAGACATGTTTGGGAATAGTCTTAAAGACTTATTCTCAGATATCTTGATTAAAGAATGAGAGATTGTGGGGGAGTCACGTACTCAATAAATAACTGGCAAGATAACTGATTTAACTGGTCAAAGTGTTGTACGTCAGGTCGGAGATCTTACAATTGTTGCTCCTCCTTCGCCAGCTTATGTTCACATGCTGAGACATTTCAAACCTTTCACAAGGTACGGAAACTCAGAACCTATGATTAGCTGGGCGTACGAAGAGGAAAAGAAGATGTATGTGATAAAGAGAAGGGGTGGAGCTATAGAGTATTATCAGGACGAGCACGATTTCCATACACTCAGAGCGTCAGATTTATATGCTATGGGTCGTGTTCCATTTATTAACCCAAGTAACTATAGCAAAGGTAACTAGATAAGAAATATGATTTGGAGGCAGAGTAAGATGAACTTCAAAGACTTTAAAACTGTCAAATCCAAGGTTATTGAAGATGAGTCTTGTACAGACCCTAATAGTAACAAGCCAATGAAGATAAGGGTCTATAAGCATCCAAAATACGCATGAAAGATCCCTATACATGCTCTTGTGCCAGTTAATAGCTTGTCTAAGCTCATATTGTGGAAGTGTGAGAAGGAGACGGGTCATGCGTTGATTAATTATGTTGACAAAGAATACCATATCATTGACCCTGTGGATTTGCTCAAATTTGGAAGAGAAGATTTGATGAGGTTGCAGGCTAATCCGATTGCACCTAATGAATCTGTTCATGTCATAGCAGCACATTTTGGTTGGTTGATAACGAAGGCCCAGGACAACAACATGTATGCTTATGGGGGCAGTTACAAGGTTGCAGAACGTGAACTTCTAAAGGCATTGATTCTCTGAGCTTATAGTGAGATTATAGGGATTGAACCTAATGGCTCGAAAAATCAAATCAAGATTATGAAGATCAAGTCGCGCGAGAACCTAACTTGCCGCACGAGAACTTGTATCTCGGGCGAGAACTTGGAAGTCGCGCGAGAACTATGCAAGAACTTCTAAGTTTAGTATAAATAGTTGTTTTGTAATGTAACTTAGAGAGCTTTTGTTCATTTTCCTGATTTTGATTGTAACTTGTATCTTTCCAATTAAAGAGCAATATAGTGTGAAGTTTACTTACATTCTTGTTCTTCATTTTACAATTCAATCTTATTCCGTGATGTTAACTTTCTGCATTCTCGTCACGAGATCAATCTTATTTGTATTGTGTTGATCCTTGCAACTCATCTCTCCTTAAGCAGGGGTAGAGAAGAGAGAGTCATGGTACTCACTAAATCCCGTATCCTCATCATCATAGAATTCTAGGTTGGGGATTGGTTGGTTTAGATCTAGCGGCTGGTGATGGTAGCTTTCCCATAAAGGTTGATCACTAAAGTTTTGAGACTCAGAGTGAAGGCTTAAGGATGGGGTAATGAGCTCATCAGGCTGAGCATGAGGAACCTTAGAACTGATCAAAGAAATAATGGGAGTGGTCTGCTCCTCAGGAGAAAAAGGAGCTCTAGTTTTCACTTCCTCCTTCATGGGTGAGTGTATGGGGGCCTGCACATCCTAAGTAGTTTGTACAGGGGTTCGTTTGGATCGTCTTGAGCAAGTGAGGGTGATTGTGGCTGTGTGGGTGGTGCAGATGTAGAAGGTGTCAAGACTCGATCAAAAAATTGGTATATAGTTTGGTTGTCGAGACTTGATCAAAAACAAGTTATTATATCAGCCTTAGCTTCCTTTATTATGTAAGGGTAAGTAAGGTCGTCTCCATAGAAAATATGTGGAAAGTGTTTAACCATATGACTCGATTAACATAAAGACACAAACTTTATAATTAAAGATTAAAACTTTGGATGAAATTAAGAACACTATTGCAAAAAGCAACAAACTTTGAAATGAATTTGATTAAATAATAAGAAACAATAACTTCCGGGTTTCAAGTTTTACAAGATCAATGGGTTATCAAGTTTACTTTAGGGTTGCATAACACGACTCAAGATCTTAGCTTTTGATTGAAGTGATAACCAAGTAACACTCTTTTAAGATTCATTCATTCACAAAGTTACCAATTCATCTATATCAAGTTATCTACTAGTCTCAATGAGCTAACGATGCAAGGAAACCGAAAACTGATGATAAAGCAAATAACTTTCTTTATAAACAAATTGTTTAACTCAATCAAAACCTTCAATTACAATTAATCACAAGATATTAAACATAAAAACCCTAAGCATGACTAAACATCTCACTTGGCAAGAACTATCCACCCGAAAGCAATCAAAGAATGAACTAGCCACTCATGGTCTTCATCGGATCTTCAAACTTGATTTGATAATGTTTGTAGATGAATTAGGATGAATGGGAAGGCTTTATATCACAACAAATTGGATTAGAATCATCAAGAATTGAGCTTGGAAAGTTCTCTCTCGAATTAGGGTTGGATTGTGTTTAAATAACTTGAAATTCCATAAAATCCGGAGTTTGTTGGGGGTCGACGTATCATACGCCCATATCAGTATCTGTAAGGTAATATCAGAAGATTATAAAGCTAATGTAACCAAAGAAGCCAAAACAACCAAAGGTCTTCCTGCATGCATGCACTGGATGTGCAAAGGTAGAAGTGCTTTGGAAGTTTTACACACTACATCAGAAAATACTCTAAATGTAAAATCTTTCGAAGCCAAAGTCCAAATCTTCCAAAGCCAAAGATGAAGTCTTTCGAAGCTTCGGAGACAAAGTCTTCCGAAGCCATTTTGCTGTGAAGACTGATTTCTTCCAAAGACAGAGAAAGACATGCTTTCTCTGGTCTACTTTACATAAAGCTGACACACTTTCCGCTACAACTCTGAAGACTCACCAACTTGTATGAGTTGGTGAAAAGTCCATGCTTTTGTAAACTGTAGATAAAGGTCTTTGTCTGTAACTTCCTACTTTTGTACCTGTAAACCTTTTTGTAATAGAAAAGGATGTGAGCAATGGCATGTCATAGTCACTAGTCAAAAGGCAATCTGCCTTTTGACTTTAGATTGATCTTGTTGTCTAGATTAGTCAATTCCATCTGTCCTTCTAAGTATTGACGGTGGTAGGATATAGTATAAAGAGTCTCAGGTTCGTGTAATTTAGATATGCTTTGTAACACTTGTATAGAACTTGAGAGCAACATACAACACTCCTTGAAAAACATATTTCTGTGTTATTGTTTCTTGTTCTGTCTCATTACTTACTTGTGTTCGTAGTATCCTCATAATCAAACCCGATTCCCTATTTGAACCGTTAGGTGTTCCAAGTCTCTCCTCATTGTGAAACTGATTGTGTTAGGCACCCTTACCCGGTCCTGCAGTATCCATACGCCCAACTTTCTGTATTTCTTTCCAAATACGCCCACTGATAGGCAGCCCATACACCGACAGGCGTATTATATGCCCATACCCGGCGTATCATACGCCGGTATGCCTAATTTTGTGCCTTTTTGTAACTTTTGATATTTACATCTTCAGTCCTTGTAGTTTCATGTTTTGCTCCTTTTCCTCCAAAATAAGCCTTCTTTAGCTCCTAACACCTATAAATCAAAACATAAACAACTTGAAACTATTCCACCATAATCATGATGTAAAATAATGCATTTAGATCAATTAAATACTAAATTATTGACTTGTGATCAGTATACACTCAAGAAATTGTACCCAAGCTCCTTAACATAGTTTACCTTCTCAATGCTAAGCTTATCATTTGTGACTATGCCCCTTGCAGTGATGTAACCATCTGTATCCCCTCTAAAAGCAACTGGCCCTCCATCAATTCTTTAAAAGTTTTGAAGCAAAAAGCTATTGCTTGTCATGTGCCTGGAACAACCACTATCAATGATCCATATATTTTCTTTAGTCTTCAGCTGTTCCTGCATAGAAAGAGATGATTAGTTACATTTGAAAACCCAAGCCTTGTTGGTCTTAGGCTTGTCAAAGTAAACTAAAGATAATTCAACAATAATTGATCCTATATGCAAGCTCTGAGTATCATTTGCTATTGTTTATGAAGAACTTTTAGTCACATGGCCTTCCTTCATCTTCCACACCATCTTTGGAAGACTAGACTTGGCCTTCAAAACTTCTGAAGTTTTGGAGACTGGATCTTTGGAAGTTTTTGCATCCACTGTAGCAGACTTCAATACTTCAGAAGCATTCCTTTCTTTCGAGACCGATTTTTCTTCCGAATGTAAGTTTTCACTTATCTTCTTTTTCACTTTGGAGCTTCTGAAAGGAAGAGATTTTCCTTTTGAAGATATCTACTTCTTCTCAGAAGTTTTATTCTTGGTTATGTGGATAGTGCTTTTGGGATTGTAGATGCAATCGTTAGAAAAGTGAGAAGTACTACTGTAAGAACCATCTAAGGATTATGAGGCTGATGCAACCAACAAGCCAAAACAACCAAGTCTTCCATGCATGCACTAAGGAACAAAGATGAACTAGCTTTGGAAGTCTTACACTCTCAAATGTGTCTAAGTGTAAGATCTTCCAAAGCTAACAGTTCAGAAGGAGTTACTTTGGAAGTTTCACACTCAATCAAAAAAAAATATTCTAAGTGTGAAATCTTCTGAAGCCAAAGACCAGCATCTTTCGAAGCCAAAGATGAAATCTTCCAAAGCTTCAGAGACAAAGTCTTCCGAAGCTGTGAAGACTGATTTCTTCATAGGATAGAGAAAATATGCTTTCTCTGAATCAACTTTTGATAAAGCTGACACACTTTCCACTGCCTGCTCTGGTGGTTCACCTACTTTACACAAGTTGGTGAAACTTCCATGCTTTATCAAAAAGTAGGATTGGTCTTTGTCTGTAACTTACCTTACTTGTTCATGTAGACTTTTTGTATTAGGAAAAGTCAGTGAGCTATGGCATGTCATAGTCACTAGTCAAAAGACAACCTGCCTTTTGACTTTAGATTGATCTTGTTGTCTAGATTAGTCAAATCCCAACTATCTTTACATGTAAGTGATGGTTGTAGATTGTAGTATAAAAGTGTCTCAGGTCTTTGTAATTTCTTTATCCTTTGAAACACTTGTAAAAGAACTTGAGATCAATATACAACATCCTTGAAAACCAATCTTGTGTTCTTGTGTTGTTCTTAGTTCTGTCTCTTTAATTTACTTGTGTTCTTAGTATCATCTGTTTTAAGTTACCAGTTCCCTATTTGAATTGTTAAGTGATCTAAGATCTCTCCTCAGTGTGAAACTAAGTGTTAAGTACCCTTACCCGGTCCTGCATTTGGTATCAGAGCATTCCAGGCTCCTGATTGTAAGATCTCACCATCTTTAATCCTTTTAGCTTCACACATCACTTAACTCTTCAAATGGCAGCTATGTCTAAGGATGATATGGAAACTGGAACTATGACAAAGTCCCCACTAATCACTCTTGAGGATTTTGACACTTGGTGTCAAAGAATGGAAGGCTTCATCAAGTTTCAAGATTCCAGGATGTGGGAGTCTGTTGTAAATGGACCTCATGTACCATGCACCTCTTCAGCTGTTGCTGGTGGTGGCATGATACCAAAGGAGAGGGCTGACTTTTCTGATGAAGACTGGAAAAGGATTGATATTGATCAGAAAGCCATGATAGCCCTCCAAACTGCTCAACCAAACTCCATCTACAGAGGTTTCAAGAAGTGCAAGATCGCTAAACAGCTATGGGATGCACTAAAACTGATGTATGAGGGGTCCAATAAAGCCAAGGAGAATAAGAAGGACCACCTAAAGCAGCAGTTTGAAAACTTCATCTTTAAGACAGGTGAAACCATGACTCAACAATACTTCAGGTATGTTGAGATTGTGAATACTCTGGCTGATGTTGGAGTAACTATTGAGAACATGGATATTGTTAGGAAGTTCATGCCCTCTCTTTCCAGACAATGGACACACTACTATGTGGTCATTAAGAGGACTGAAAACCTCAAGACCCTTACTCTCACTGAGTTGTATGGGATACTCAGTGGATACCAGATGGAGATGAACATGAAAAATTCATTGGGTAACCCCAATACTCACCAGAGTTCAGCCCTTCATGTGGGTGAAAGGGATAGTAGAGAACCACAGCATCATCTTATCTGCTACCCTGAAACTTCACAAAAGGGTCCTTTTATCACCTTCCCAGAGACACCCAGAGAGAGCTACATCCAAGGAAGTCCCTTCCAAGAGACAAGTTCCTCTCAAGCCTCTGTCTCTACTGATGAAAGTTCAGGCAACTTTCTCTTCACTCTTGAAGACCTGGACTGTATCCATCCAAACGATCTGGAATATATGGAGATAGTCTAGCAGATGGTTCTTCTCACTCATAGAGCCCATAAGTTCTACAAGAGGACTGGGAGAAGGTTTCCTAGCAATGCAGCCAGTGGCAAGTTTGGGCTGGACAAAAGCAAAGTAAAGTGTTACAACTGTAACCAGATGGGACACTTTGTTAGAGAATGCGAGGCACCTAAGTCCAATGGTGGCCAAGCATCATCCAGGCCAAACTACACTGAAGGAGGGCACCAGAATGAGAAGCCAAGACAGCAAGCTGCAGTTGCTATTAAAGAAGGAGGCTTTGACTGGAGCTTCAAAGCTAAAGATGCTTCTCCAAATCAAGCACTCATGGCTGGCCATGATGAAGCCAAGGTATTAGAACATCTTTTCTCTCCTAAATGTATTGCTAAAGTAAACAGATACAGGTCCTACAACTTAGAAATGAGATCTGATATTGAGTCTTTAAACATTTTAAAAGCTGATTCTAAAAGAGTTGAAAATGATTATAAGCTTAAAATAGAAGATCTAGAGAAAACAATTTCAACTCTTAAACATAAGCAAACAAACTACAAGACTCAAATAGAAGTCTTGTTACTAAGCTGACAGAATGCCAGGCTGAGCTTGTGATCAGCAAAGCCAGGGCAGGTAAATGTATTCTTGAAGAAGAGACCTTCAAGAACATAATATCCTCATCTCTGTATGCAAAAGTTTGTTATCAGAATAAGCAGGGACTGGGATCTTATGAGATAGCTCCTCCACACACCCTACTATCAGTAAGTTCTCCAAGGTGTGGAACTGGTCAAGATGAGCTACCCTCTATAGACCCCAGTGATGAAGAGGATGAAGAGGAGATGGTGAGGAATGACTCTGAAGTGAGTGACGAGAGTCAATCCAAAAAGGGTCACCATGCTCCTGAGGAGAAAAAAGGATCTAGTTTGAGTAAGTCAAAGAGAAAGAACTTGATCAGAAGAGAAAAAAGAAGATCAAGAAAGGCTCATGACATCAAGACCACCTTTGACCCCAAGCAAAAACAAGTATTCATCTCTGCAGGGTTTGAGGTGGTGAAAGCTGAAGATTCTACCAAGAACTCTAGTACTAAGAGTTCTGCTTCAGCTTCAACTCACTCCAGCTCCAAGCAGAAGACTGATAAGCTGTGTGTCACTACTACTCAGCCTGAACAATCCATCTTCAAAAACAAGCCTCTCCCTAGAAAGCCTGCTGCATCATCTGAAAAGGTAAAGAAGGAGAAGGGAAGTGTTCAAACTCAGTTTTCTCAAGAAAAGAAGATTCCTAGAAGGATGCAAATGGACTGCATCATGTTTGGTAGTACTTCTCCTCTGGCTAAGGATTGCATCTACAATCCTAAAAGTACTATCCACATGGTCAAAGAAATGGCTTTTGGGAAGAAGAAGGAAAAGAAAGCTTCGAAAAGAAAATCTGTTTCCTTCAGAAGCTCCAAAATGAAGAAGAAGGCAAGTGAAAAATTGCCTTCGGAAGAAAATTTGGTCTCGGAAGAAAGGAATGCTTTCGAAGTACTGAAGCTTGCTGCAGTGAAAGCAATATCCTCCGAAGGTCCAGTCTCCAAATCTTCCAAAGCTGTAAAAGCTTTTAAGCTTTGAAGGTCAAGCCAAATTTTCCAAAGGTGGTGTGGAAGATGAAGGAAGACCGCGTGACTGAAGATTCTTCATCAGCAACAGAAAATGATCCTCAGAGCCTGAACATAGGATCACTTACTGTTTCATTGCCTTCAACTCATTTTAACAAGCCCAAGACCAATGAGGCTTGGGTTTCCAAATGTAACTAAATCCTCTCTTTTTATGCAGGGACAACCAAAGGCAAACAAAAATGTATGGATCATTGATAGTGGCTACTCCAGGCACATGACAGGCAATGAGTCCTTACTTCAAAACTTTGAAGGAGATGCAGGAGGTTACATTACTGGCAGGGGAAAGGTTACAAATAGTAAGCTCAGCATTGAGAAGGTAAACTTTGTTAGGGAGCTTGGATACAATCTTTTGATTGTGTCCTAATTTGGATACAATCATTTGATGGAGGACCAGTTTCTTTTGGAGGAGATGCAGGAGGTTACATTACTGGCAGGGGAAAGGTTACAAATAGTAAGCTCAGCATTGAGAAGGTAAACTTTGTCAGGGAGCTTGGATACAATCTTTTGAGTGTGTCCTAATTTGTGACCAAAAACACCACTTGCTCTTTACTGAGCATGAGTACATTGTTCTCAAGCCCGGGGTTGACATTCCTAAAGATCATATTCTTCTCAGAGCCCCCAGGAGAGAAAACATGTACAAGATGGATTTGCAGGAAACATCTCCCTCTGGAGAAGTTTCTTGTTTTCTATCTAAAGCAAATAGTGATGAGTCTTTCCTTTGGCATAAAAGAATGTGCCATGTAAACATAAAAACATGAATAGATTGATTAAGAATGATTTGGTAACTGGAATGCCAAAGAAAGAGTTTACAAGTGATGACCACTGTGTTGCATGCCTGAAAGGGAAGCAACACAAAATGTCTCATAAGCCAAAGGAAATGAACTCTATCACTACTCCCCTACACTTGTTACATATGGATCTATTTGGCCCCACCTGTGTAATGAGTCTAGGAAGGACCTCTTACTGTTTAGTGATCACAGATGACTTCACAAGATTCACTTAGGTGTTTTTCCTTAGAACTAAGGACGAAACCCCTGAAATCTTAAAGAACTTCATTCTGAAAATTGAGAATCAATCTAATCACAAGGTCAAGACCATAAAATGTGATCAAGGAACTTAATTTAAAAACCAAATTCTTGATACATTTTGTGATGAAAAATGTATTTCAAGACAATATAGTGCTCCCAGGACTCCTCAGCAAAATGGTGTTGCTGAGAGAAGAAACAGGACACTTATTGAAGCTGCTAGAACCATGTTGTCTGACTCTAAACTACCTATCACCTTCTGGACAGAGGCTGTCAACACAGCCTGCTATGTGCAAAATAGAGTTTTAGTGGTTAAGACACATAGTAAGACTCCTTATGAACTGTGGCACAAAAGGAGACCATTCATTGGTTTTCTCAAAACATTTGGATGTCCTTGCACCATCTTGAATACCAAAGATCAAATAGCCAAGTGTTGGTCCACTTGATCGATTCAACAGTGCACTTGATGCTTGACAATGATATTCCACAAAATTAACACTTATAGACACAATAACATAATGATATCAATTGAATCTAAACAATAATAATAATAACAAAGGCTTAATGATATTGAAAATAAACTTCCAGCCACACACAATTGCAACAGCAGATATTCTGTATTAGGGTTTTGCAAAAGGTTACCTACAAAGATAGAAAGATTACAATATATAAGTAACCTAGATTCGCTGGCAGTTTCGCTAACTAGCGAAACTGCCTGTCTAACTATTAGATTCAGCCGGCAGCGAACTACAGATTCGCCAGGTGATCAAAATCAGCTGACTCCGGGCCTCTCGTAGTTTCGCTGCAATACAAAAATACATAAGAAAGACAAATTACAAGAGAGAACTAACAATTAACCTATTACAAAACAAAATAAACCTATTAACTATAGTGAGTCCAACCTATGTAGATCATCAATTCTCCTCCTAGGTTGGACCTCACTCTCGGTCTTCTGGGTCTTCTCTTGCTACCTCTTCAGCTTTATCAAATGTTTCTTGTTCTGCTCCTACTGCACTCTCCTCTTCAGCCCTTGCGAACTGTCGTGTAAGATCCTGCATGTCCAACCTTAACTTGTCAGCCTTGGATACTTTCTCAGCTAGCTCCCTGACCTCTGCCCTTACTTCACGAGCTTTATTTGCCACATTCATGAACAAACTTGGTTCTCTTCTTATTTCATCTCCAGCTCCAGTCTTGATATGATTTTCACATAGAGTCACCAGGTCTTCATCATAAAAGGAAAATACTTCCATTGGATCAAATAGTTTAATCTCAGCTCCACCTTTCAACCTAATGACTGCTTCCCCATTATTGTTATCATAAAACCATTTTTCAAAATTTTGTAGTCTAAGGGCCGCTTACCCTGTTAATGGTTTTAGCTGGCTTCAGCTTTAACAAAATCTTTTCTTTTCTGGTGGCCCAATCCTGGTATTTCTTCGATCTTCTTCTTTCTGTCCTCATAAAACCGAAAGCTTCAAAATTGTTATTCACTCCCGCTTTAATCTCCTTTTCCAACAACATAGCATGTTCACTCAAGTAGGCATCTAAAAGTGGAATTTCAGCTAATCTCCTCAAGTCCCACCTAGGCAAGGTCTTGAACGCCTTTCTTTATTCAAATATGATATGTCCCCGCCTCTTCTTTTGATCACAAACATCTTCAATTTAGAATTATATTTCAAGCTCACAATTTTCTTATCAGATTTCTTCTTGCTTGGTTCACTGATGTTTTGGAATAGAGGTGTTAACTGTTCTGGTTCCTTTTCTTTCACGAACCAGTCTTCTTTGCTTAGTTCAAATACATCACCTTCTTCTGAACCCCTTTGTGCCACATAAGTCATTGGTCGCTCCTCCACTTCATAATATTCAGGCTCTGAGTCATAATCAACCAGTTGTTCCTCGTATTCTTCCTCTTCATCAATAAGTCTCTTCCCTGTATCCTCCTTATTTCTTTTAGTAGTTTCTTCTCTAATCACCTCAGCCCCCATCAATTTTGTTTCTATATCCAATCCCAAATCAACAAATTCAGCCTCAACAATCACAGGTTCCTCTCTCATATCTCCTCCTTCATCAACTTTCTTCTTTGCTTCTGTCTCACCAACCTTTTGACCTCCTACACCACTGCCACTTGCACCAACTTCAGCTGTACTTGCTTCCCCTCCTATTCCAGATGACTTTCCAACTTTCAGGAATGAATACTTTGATGTGTCGGTCAGATTATCCAGCTCCTCTTGTGATTGTTGGTTTGTGACACCAACTTTGCCTTTGAGCTCATTCACCTCCTTCAATAATCTTTTAATAAGATTATGCTGATCCATCATCATTGCTTTCATACTCTCTATTTGCTCATCCTTCTCCTTTTCTCTCAATTCTTGATTGACCAACTTAGTCTTTATCATGCTTAGTTCATTGGCCAACGATCCATTTACATTTCGAATGACATCTTGGTCAAATTCAGATCGGGAATCCCTCCTTTCTTCGAACACTGGCTGTTTATGCTTAGTTCTCCTTTCAGTTTCCTGAGTCGGTTCCCCTTGATCAGACTTTCTTTTGGACCTTCTATCTCTTTAAGCCCGCAGCTCCTCTTCAACCTCATCAATCTCAGCATCTAAATCATATTCTTTCTCCTTTGCATACCTCTTCCTCTTTTTTATTCACAGCCTTTCTAATAAGCATGAAGGATGGGATCAAGTACCAGAAGACCTCTCCTTTATAGTCCATAGGATGGTACAAGGGGTCAAGTTCAGGTACTCTTAGTTGGTATATACTAATTTACTTGCATACTTTGACTTCTTAGAGTATTACATGTTCCCTAGGTATGTTCAGCACATTCTCAACTGTGAGTTGGGACCACAGTTAAAAGGAACATGTAATATTCTTAAAATAGGACAAATGAGGCCCGGCATCTTCAAAATCTTGAAGAAGCCAACTGTTGGCTTCTTTGGGGTAGAAACAGCCCTTGTCCCAAAAATGTTTAAGCTCATTGCTCAGGGTGACATCCTAGAAGCACCAGCTAGTGATGAACAACACCCTCTACCTCTCGCCCACCTCAAACACAGCCTATCATCACCATCACCTACAAAAGAAAACCCAAACGAACTCCTGCACTTGCTACTGAGCATGTGCAGGCCCCCATATCACAACCCATACAGGAGGAAGTAGAATCTCGAGCTCCCACTTCCCCTGAGGAGCAGACCACTCCCATCTTTCAGCCAATCAGTGCTGAAGTTTCTCATGTTCAGCCTGATGAGCTCATAACCCCACAAACAGCCTTAAGCCATCACTCTGAGTCTCAACACTCTAGTGATCAACCTTCTGGGGACAGTTACTATCCCCAACCTCTTGATCTAAACAGCCCCATTCCCAGACTTGACTTCTATTCTGATGAAGATTTAGGCTTCAGTGAATACCATGAGTCTCTCCTCTCTTCCCACACTCAAGGAGAGATGTGTACTCCTGCTTCCCCCATCTCTAGCCCATATCAGCAACCCCCTACTGAGGTGGATCGTCCTGAACTTATTCAGGAAATCCATATGGCAGAGGCTATCACTTTTGCAAGTGATAACATCACTAGGACCTCTACCATGGCAACCCAGCCTCTTGACACTTCTCTGGAAGTTGTCATTGGGAAGGGGAAATCCAGTAGCCAAGAAACCCATGCTGGTGGTGAGGAAGAAGACTTAGGTCCAATTCTCTTATCCCCACTGATTTTTCATCTAAAGATGAGGGGAGTCTGCAACAACAGGTGCATAAACTGTCACAACTTTGCACCTATTTTGTTTCAAAGATAGCTCACTTGGAATCTCAGGTGACTATCTTACAAAAGAGAGTCCATGACCAGCAACTTGAGATCACCAATCTCAAGGGCAAGTTAGCTAAGAGACCCATGAGGACAACTCATCCAGGTCCATAAGAACCTGTGGATGTCATGGATCAATCTCCCAGCTCACCTATGCAAGAGGGTGATGCTACCAAAAAGGGGGAGAAAATTCTGACAATCACAGAACCTGGGAGTTCTTCCCAGAGTATGGACATAGAGGAATCACCATCCTCTCTTGTAGATGTTCATACTCAGCAACCTCATCTAGACAGTGATCTACATTTGCTCATACAACAACTGTTTGAGGAAGGAATACCAAGAGTAATGTCTGCCCCTTCTGAGAACCCAATCTGGGGTTGGGGGTATGATAGTAATAGGAGAGCTCTTGTGATCTCTAGAGCTCAGGGTCAACTAGAAGTTCTCAACATTTCACACCTGAGTTTCTATGAGAGTATCAACTTGGTAGATCTGCTACTGGTCAACCCAAGCAATAACAGACAAGCAGCAAGATTGGCAGAAAGAATCCAAGACAGGGTGCGAGAGTAGTTTAAATTGAGATCAAAATTATATAGACAGAGGCTAGCAGGTGAGATCCTTGGTCAACTGGATGTTGAGGTAGACCTGAAGATTAGCTTCAAAGGGAAAACCTTGAACCTGTGACCCTTGAGACAGGATCTCCCTCTACACCATTACCCTCAGTGAAATACCAGCTGGTGATGGTACTTCACAACCTCTCTCTGGCCAGAGCTTGACAGCTAAACCAAGTAATGAAGGTCAAAGCTCTCTCCAGCCTAAATCACCAAGGCCTGTGGTTGATAAAGGCAAAAAGAAACTGACTCCTAAGGAGATTAAGGAGGAGAAGAGAGAGAGGAAGAGGAAGCTGAGGGGAGAGAGTTCAAGTGGTTCCCCAGGGTTCATGGAAGCTGCAATCAGGGCTGCCCCCAGGCCAAACACTCAGGAAGATGAGTTGAGGGTAGCCAAGCTAAACTACCTAGGAACTAGAAACTACAATGTTGATGAACTCATCTCTCTCCCCTTAAATGAGTTGAATGAACTAGATGATATAGAGTTATCAAAGGAGACGAAGGAAGTTGAGGATGCAGCATTGCTCCTCAAGTACAAGGAAGAAATGTGGCTGAAAAGACTCTATAAGAACATTCATGTCCTCTCCCCAGTTCAAGAAAGTCCAGAACCAGAGACTGTGGCCACTGAACAACCTCCGGTAGCAACTAAAGAAGAAAGACTAAAGATGATCAGCTACTTGAGTGCCACAGGTCTCTATCAGGCAGATGCATTTCTTCCCTTACCATCTGAGTAAATATTATTTGAATACAATAAGCAGATGGAAGAAAAAGCTAAAAGAGAAAAACAAGCTGAAAAGAAAAGATTAAGGGAAGAAGCTGCAAAGTCAAGGGCCATCATCCACAAAAGCCAAAAGAAGTCTGCTGACAGACAAAGGATGATGAGCTTCTTGAAGCTGTATGGATTCTCCAGAAGGAGGCTTGGCCCTATGTCTCTATCCATAATAGATGATCATATCAGGGTAATCAAGCAGAAGATAAAGAAGGGAGAGCTGGTGGACTTGCATTCTCCACCAAGTCCAGCTCAACCTGAAGTTGAGATGAAGGTTGAACCCACTGAGATAACACAACTTGAACCTGGAGCTGCATCTCAGCCAACTTCATCTTCTGATCCATAACAGGGTCCTCCTCTCACTCCTTCTGAACTTGTGAGATAGGAGATCCCAACTGAGAGGGACTCAACTGAACAACCTGGTACTCAAGACCAGTCCCCTCAGTTAAAATCACCAGGGAGAAGAAAAAGGATGGCCAGAAGATCAACCTCAAAGAAAAAAAGAAGAAAGGCATCCACCTCCCAACCTCAGGATGAGTCAGAGCATTCTGAGGGAGTGCATGAAGAGGTCTCTCAACAAACTCTAATCATAGTAGAGCCTCTTGCTGTTGGAAGACAAATTATGTCATGGTCTTATGATGAAGATCAAGACAGATGGTATGTCATAAGAGATCAGGATGGCATGCATGTCTATTCCACAGAAGACATGCATAATCTTCCTTTGCATGATCTCTTTAACATGAGAAGGTTCTATGTTAGTTTGAAGGATCCAGACCTAATAATGAAGAAAGGCATGCTGAAGATCCTAATGTGGACTATCAAAATCTGAAGAACTTCTCTGTTTTGGTAGCATCAACCTAGGGGGAGTTTGTAAGAACCATCTGAGGATTATGAGGCTGATGCAACCAACAAGCCAGAACAACCAAGTCTTCCATACATGCACTAAGGAACAAAGATGAACTAGCTTTGGAAGTCTTACACTCTCAAATGTGTCTAAGTGTAAGATCTTCCGAAGCTAACAGTTCAGAAGGAGTTACTTTGGAAGTTTCACACTCAAACAAAAAAAATATTCTAAGTGTCAAATCTTCCAAAGCCAAAGACCAGCATCTTCCGAAGCCAAAGATGAAATCTTCCGAAGCTTCAGAGACAAAGTATTCAGAAGCTGTGAAGACTGATTTCTTCAGACGACAGAGAAAATATGCTTTCTCTGAATCAACTTTTGATAAAGCTGACATACTTTCCGCTGCCTACTCTGGTGGTTCACCTACTTTACATAAGTTGGTGAAACTTCCATGCTTTATTAAAAAGTAGGAATGGTCTTTGCCTATAACTTACCTTACTTGTTCATGTAAACTTTTTGTATTAGGAAAAGTCAGTAAGCTATGGCATGTCATAGTCACTAGTCAAAAGGCAATCTGCCTTTTGACTTTAGATTGATCTTGTTGTCTAGATTAGTCAAATCCCAACTGTCTTTACATCTAAGTGATGGTTGTATGTTGTAGTATAAAAGTGTCTCAGGTCCTTGTAATTTCTTTATGCTTTGTAGCACTTGTAAAAGAACTTGAGATCAATATACAACATCCTTGAAAACCAATCTTGTGTTCTTGTGTTGTTTTTAGTTCTGTCTCTTTAATTTACTTGTGTTCTTAGTATCATCTGTTTGAAGTTACCAGTTCCCTATTTGAATTGTTAAGTGATCTAAGATCTCTCTCAGTGTGAAACTAAGTGTTAAGTACCCTTACCCGGTCCTGCAACAACCACACATGATACATTCGGTTTGCATACTCCTGAGATTCTTCTTCTGAGTAGGAGGATGAGCTTGATCTCTTTCCACTTCCATCTTCATCTTCACAGATGATGCAGCAGGCTTCTTAGGGTGAGGCTTGCTCTTGGACCCAAAAAATCTTTGCATGCAAGGATGATGATATGATGTTCTTGAAGGTTTCTTATTCATGAACACACTTTTTTGCCTTGGCTTTGCTGATCACAAGCTTAGCATGGCATTCAGTTAACTTGGTAATAAGATCTTTGATTTGAGTCGTGTAATTTGTGTGCTCGTGCTTAAGAGTTGAAATTATTATCTCTAAATCTTCTATTTTATGTTTATAGTCATTTTCAGCTCTTTTAAAATCAGCTTATAAAATGTTCAAGGACTCAAGATCATATCTCACTTCCAGGTTACAAGACCTATACATATTTACTTTAGCAATGCATTCAGGAGTACAAAGATGTTCTAATACCTTGGCTTCTTCATGGTCAGCCATCAGTGCTTGGTTAGGAGAAACATCTTCTACCTGGAAGCTCCAGTCAAAGCCTCCTTCTTCAACAGTAATAACAGCTTTTTGTTTTGGTTAGCTTGGCTTCTTAGATCTGGGAGCAGCCTCAGTGTAGTTTGGACTGGATTGTGCTTGGCCATCATTAGTTCTTGGTGCCTTGCACTCCCTAGAAAAGTGTTCTATTTGGTTACAGTTGTAACACTTCACTTTAATTTTATCCAGTCTAAACTTTCCATTGGATACATTGCTGGGAAACTTCCTTCTGGTTCTCTTATAGAACTTCTTGGCTCTGTGAGTGAGAAGAGCTATTTGCTGGACTATCTCCATATAGTTAAGGTCATCTGGATGGATAAAATCCAAGTCTTCAAGAGTGAAAAGAAACTTGCCATAACTTTCATCAGCAGACACAAAGTCTTGAGCAGAACTTGTCTCTTGGAATGGGCTTCCTTGGATATAGCTCTCCCTTGATGTCTCAAGGACGGTGATGAAAGGACCCTTTTATGAGTTGTCAGGGTAGCAGATAAGTTGATGTTGTGGTTCTCTACTGTCCCTTTCAACTACATGAAGGGCTGAACTCTGTTGATTGTTGGAAGAGCTGCTTGATGAATTTTGCATGTTCATCTCCATGGGTAGCCACTAAGGATACCATACATCTCTGTGAGAGTAAGGGTGGAGAGGTTTTCAGTTCTCTTAATGGCCATACAATAGTGAGTCCATTGTCTAGGAAGAGAGAACATGAACTTCCTCACTATGTCCCTATTCTCAAGTTTTACTCCAACATCCATGAGAGTATCTACAATCTTAACATACCTAAAGTATTGTTGAGTAATAGTTTCACCTGACTTGCAGGCAAAGTTCTCAAACTGTTGCTTCATGAGGTCTTTCTTCTTTTCTTTACCTTTCTTAGACCTCTTATACATAAGCTTCAGTGCATCCCAGAGCTGCTTAGCAGTTTTGCACTTATTAAAGCCTTTGTATATAGAGTTTGGAAGAGAAGTTTGGAGAGCGGTCATGGCTTTCTGATCTAAATCAATTTTCTTCCAATCTTCCTCAAAATAATCATCCATTTCCTTTGGAATCATCCCACCTCCAGCAGTGGCTGAAGATGTGCTTAGGATGTGAGGTCCTTCAACAACAGATCTCCACATCCTGCAGTCTTGAGACTTGATGAACCCTTCCATACGTTGGCACCAAGTATCGAATTCATCAGGAGTGATCAGTGGAGACTTTATCATGGTACCGGTTTCCATATCAGCCTTTAAGAGAGCTGCCATTTGAGACGATAAGTGTTTTATGAAACTGAAGAGTTCTAAGATGGTGAGATCTTACAATCAAGAGCCGGAAATGCTTTGATACCAATTGCAGGACCGGTGAAGGGGGTCAATGCAACAGTTTCACAATGTTAGGAGAGTTATAACACTTAGCAGATCAAATAGGAAACCGGTTTATGATGAAACAATGAACACAAGTAAAAAAAACAAAACAAGAACACTCAAATATGGTTTTACAAGAATGATGTGTATTGCTCTCAAGTTCTTACAAGTGTTACAAATCTTACAAGGAAAATACAAGTACTTGAGATACTTTATACTACATCCTACAGTCATCCATACTTTGAAGGGGAGCTGAAAACACTAATCTAGACAACAAGATCAATGTAGAGTTAAAAGGCAAATTGTTTTTTGACTAGTGACTATAGCATGCCATAGCTCACATCCTTATCTATTACAAAAAGGATAAAAATACATAGTTAGAAAGTTACAGACTCAACACCTTATTCTACAGTTGACAAAAGCATGGACTTTTCACTAACTCATACAACTTGATGAGTCTTCAGAGATGGCAGTGGAAAGGTATTTGAGCTTTTGTCAAAAGCATGTCAGAGAAGACATGCCTTCTTTGTCTTCGGAAGAAATCGGTCTTGGCTTAGGAAGACTTTGTCTTTGAAGCTTCGGAAGACTTCATCTTTGGCTTTGGAAGAATTGGTATTTTGCCTTCGGAAGATTTGATACTTGGCATAATTCACTGAGTTGTATCAAATCTTCTGAAATAACTTCCTTGTACTTCATATGTGCATGCTGAGAGCCCCTTGGTTGCATCAGCCTCTAAGTGTAATCCTTACAATCTTTGTATTAACCAACATTCAAATTAAGAAAACTTTATTTGATGCCGAAGGCTTCCCGTACATATTAGATATTGCATCCACGATACCTTTCAATGTAATTTCCTTCGGAATTCTAAATGGAATATCCTTTACCGGCGACAATCTAATAACCGCCGTGGCCTTTTATTAAAAGGTTACCACTTAGTTGGTTACATCTTTTCTGGTTTATCACGAAAAACAACATCGAAGTTCTTCTAAACATGCAAATATTCTTATTTGTTTTTTCCAATAATCAAAGTTTTTTCTATTAAACTTTTCAATTTAAAATTTTTTGCTCTCAACCATTATCTCAAACTACAATCTATTTACTACTCGAATCAAGATTGAAAATAATGTTCAAACATAGTAATGACGGGCTGCTTGAACTTAAAAGTTGTTCTATTACAAAGTACCTTTACACTTGGTGTAAGAAATTATAATAGAATGATTAACTATATTAATGAGTAATTGGATATACAAGAAATAAACCCCATAATAATAACCCCAAACCACGCAACTAAACTGCCCGAAAACACAATCTATTTCTTGGCCACGAACACACCACTGAAAATATTGGGCAACAACCAACATAGAAAAAAGATGATCAATCCAATACGGCTATGTGTTGTGGGGCACTATCTATTTTGAAGTTATCCTATAATATTACGACACGTGACGCTGACCGGATGCTGACCGGACACTAAATAGAGGCCCTGATCAAGTATTCTGACCGTGTTGTTGATCAGGTGATCAGGGGTTCTAACGAGTTTCTTAATTATTATTTTTAAATGTAAAACATTAATATAAAATTAAACATTATAATAAAATAAAATTCATTAAAAACCTAAAAAAATACATAATAAAAAAATCTAACCAATCTTTCGATTCTAATTCCCTACGAATATAGTCCTTCTCTTTTTTCATTAAAGCTTTATCTCATTCGGTGAGAGAACTAAATCACGGGTAAGAAAAGCTAATTTCTTCAACCTAGTTTAGAAGCTTTCGCATTTGCCGCCGTCTCGATACTTGTCGTTATTTTGTTGATGTTTGCTGCAAATTCAGAATCGACACTTTGACTCGTCTTTTTCCACCCGGTACTTTCCCATTGGCTAACTTGGTGCTTGTGTTGGAGCGTCCGAATTGGCTAAGTTTAGGTCGATGCCAATTCGACCATCGGAAGTCCCGTCGACGGCGGACGAACTAGTGTTCGTTCGTGGTTGCGCTTCCACCGCATCCGGCGCAACTAATTGGAGCCATTTGTAGCACCCCTTTAATATACTCTACAAATAATCTTCGTAAAAGCAATTAGTGACAGCATACTTTCTAAATACCTCTTGTTTCCACTATTGACGAGTGAATTCATAAACCTGTTGGTTGTCACACCCACTTGGTCGCAATCGGCGACTATTACAATTATGTAAGTCCGTAAATAATCCGACATATTTACGAATTTCAGCCCAACGACCCGAAATCATGTCGGTAGTGCGTTCTCTACAACCAATTTACTCATAGAAAGAGTCTCTAGTCTTCACCCAAAACACCCTCGACTTTTGATAGTAGGCTAAAAAAAGTATTGACAAAATGTTAAAAATAAATAAGGTAAAACTAAATATTTAGTAAACAAAAAAATTAATTAACAAAATACTGGCTTGACGATCTTCAGATATATTAATCCAAGCACAACATAAAACAATTTTCTCCTTTTTCGACCAAGGAGTATCTTTTCTTTTTTGAGGCCCTGAGTCTTCCGCTTGGCTTGACACTCCCTTACTCTTGTGATGTGAGCGTCTCTTTTGTTGAACATTCGAAACATCTTTAACCAGTTGGTTTTGACTTGGTTGCGACTCCGGA
The DNA here is from genome assembly GCA_025506505.1 of Flaveria sonorensis. Lineage (NCBI taxonomy): Eukaryota > Viridiplantae > Streptophyta > Magnoliopsida > Asterales > Asteraceae > Flaveria > Flaveria sonorensis. The sequence continues at coordinate 23,337,000 of CM046429.1, forward strand.
ACAAACTCGTTTGGATAATCAAATGGACTAAACACAAAATTTATAAATGCTCCATCGTCCATAAGATTAAAATTTGGTTGAAACGAAAATCCCAATTATCCGACATTTTCTAATGAGGATTTTTTAGAAAATTAAAAAATGGAGTAGAGAGGAGATGTGAATGTTGTGATTTTTTTTATAAAATTGAGGTAGTTTTTTTAGGGGGAAATGGTAATTTTTTGAATTTTTTTTTAATTGAGCCAACGGCTCTTTTTGGCTTTTTGCGAAAATCAAGGCAGCCAACGGTCACAAAACCCACGCGACCAGCCTTACTCCCCTTCGTTCGCGCCTGGCGTTGCGATGTGCGCGACCAGGTGGCTGGCCACGTTGGTGGCGCCCCCCACTAGCTCCTGACAACATTCGGTCTTAGGAGAAAAAACCATAGGAAGCAACTCACTTCCAAAATCACAATGGATTTTCGTCATTAATGGATCTTAAAATGATGGTACATTTGTATGCTCAACCCTGAGATAAATATTTGGACCTGAATGTGAGCAACAACGTGCGTTCTGTCATGGTATATCTTGATCTTTAACACACTTACAAGGGGCATATGTAGTCATTTTTTTCCTCTAAGCATATTATTAGGAAAGTATAACGTGTAACTAACCGTATTACATTATATTGAAACTTGCATGCTTGGATATGTTATCGATAATGATTTAGTTTTACAATTGTCTAAAATATTTTTTAGATTCGATGTTTAACATCGAGTAAATTGTAGGTCACTACAAAGCCACTTCTCATTAAATAGATTTAGTTGGTTTCAATTTCGTAAAAATGTCTAAGCTGAAATGCGGGTTTCTAAAAACCTAATAACCAAGACCCGAAATAAAAATGCCAGTAACAATTCATCACGCTTATGGATCATTAAGTTTTCAGTTGTAGCCGGTTTCGAGAGCCCCTAATCATGAAAGATGAACAAGCGACATTAAAATTTAGGTTGACACCTGACTATTATCATGACACGGAAAGCAGTTGTAATCATTTCCAATCGAGAGCTCGGGTTAAAATGCATTGTCCAGCCTCAGTGCAACATCTTTATGTTTTCCTTAAAAACAACCGTAAGGTTTCAAAAATATTACATGTAACGGGCCGAATGTTTTTTGGTCTTTTTGTTGTAATTAATTACGTTTGGCGTTTTGGGTTTTTTATGACGTTGTGCCTGAAGAAAGCAGAGCACCAAAATAATAAAATATGCGATGATGATTGATTCTTAAGCGACAACCTTTTGTGCTAAGATGGCTTTTAGTGCTTCTTTAATGTATGGATATTTGAATGAAAATCCCAACTCTTTGGCTCTAACTGGAAGCACCCTTTGTCCTTCTAAAACCTGCCAAAAGTTTATATATCAAAACTTAGCATGGTATGTCATTAGAACACAAAGTCACAGGTTGTACAGTACTGTACAACCTAGCAATGCAGATAATGCCAACTAATAAGGATGTGATGAAATGGTCATTTACCACAGAAGCACCTTCTCCGAGGACTGCTTTGAGGGCTAAGTCAGGTACAGGCAGCCATGAGGGCCGACCCAAGACCGAGCCCAGGTGTTCGCACATCTCAGCTAGCCGAACAGGGTTTGGTGCCGTTCCATTAATAACTCCTGAAAGCTTGGGATAGGTTAATAACAATTATACAATTTCCTTTGAATCAATTTCTTATATGCTTCTCTAAATCTGATTATATTTATCTTGAATAACAAATTAAAATTAAAATCATAATCACTTGTACTAGAGTCCAAAACCCTTAAAATTGATCGAGAGACTTCAAGTCAAAAGGGTCATTTGAAAGATATTTATGTTCCTAAGTAGAGAAAATATTGAAAAATTTGGGTGTTTGTAACAACTGACTCCTAGGTCCGACTTCAAAAACTTAAATTTAAGTTGGCATTGTTTCATTTTTATTATTTTATTATATTTATGTATCTTCTTTCTTCTGTGATTAATTGTTTGTGTGTTTAATTTCCTTAGATGATTCCATTAGGACTTGCCTTAGTCTAGAAACTAATTCCCGAGGCTAGAAAATACTAATTGGCTAAACTACCATGATAATTATACATAAAAATTAAATCCTAGTCTTCCGCATTAACACTGTTCAGGCGCATGAGCACTGTGCGGGCGCATTGGCTGTGGGCACATTAACACTGTTCAGGCGCATTGGCAATGGGCGCGTTAACACTGTTCAGGCGTATTGGCAGTGGGCGCATTAACACTGTTCAGGCGCATGAGCACTGTGCGGGCGCATTGGCTGTGGGCGCATTAGCACTGTTCAAGCGCATTGGCAGTGGGCGCATGGACACTGTACAGGCGCATTGGCATTGTGCGGCCCAAAAATTTTCTATCTCCCGAAGTCTAACACTTAAAATTTTAAAATGTTTTTCAAAAACTTTCTAGAAGACTTTTTGACCTGATTGTGCACCACCAAATCACCCAATGCATGGAATTGTCACCATGCATTCGGCCGCCCCCACCCACCAACCACACCTCCCCTCGAGTTTCCCCGAACCCGATTACACACTCCACCACCCTCCCCATGATTTTCTTTCTTCCTTTCAATACCGCACACTCCACTCCATCTTACTCTTTCTCTCCTTCTCGAAAATCCTCTCTGCCCTCTCTCTCTCTCTCTCTACGATCTCTTCACCATCTTCATCAGAAAATCAGAGAACTTCTTCAAGAACTACACCGAGCAGGAGCAAACCCGACTATAGGAGGAGTTAAAGAGTGTCACCACACAAGATTCTCGCAAGGACAGGAGGCTTCAGCTCAACCTCTCGAACCAACAGCCTTCATACTCTCTAAATCATCTCAAAGCACGAAACATCTGGTGTGTAAGCATTTTCGTACCCGAACGAAAACTATTTCTTGAGTTTTCTCTATTTTTCTTCCATAAATCCTAATATTCTTGTTCCAAAACAGGATCTTGCGACCATATCACTGTTTTTGTGAGATTCACAACTTCACAAAAAGTACATTCTTCTAAATGGCCGCAAATCATGAGTTGGTGCACATGATTGAACCCGAAAACCCTCTTTTTCATGAGTTTTTAGCACCCATTTAACCACTTGTCTTGATCAACCCCATTCTATACATAAAACCTGCTTAAAAATGTCTTATGAACATTATAATAATCTGGACTTAATGTTACAGAAAAATTTAAGGATGTTTAAACTCGAAATTTTATGGTTACACATGGGTAAATGGTGTAGAAACACCTTAATCATAACCTTGTCAATTAATATTGTAAAATCCGTGAGGTTATTTTAATTTCCAGTAGTTTGATGATGTTAAACTTATAAAATTATAGAAATGGGTGGATTGGTATGGTATAATGGACTCAAAGACCCTATTTAGTGACCCGAAAAAGTGGAGAAATTCTCAAAAATGGTCAAACTTAAAAGATTACAAGTTCTATAAATTCCAGGCCCTAAAATAAGTATTTTAGTGTTAAAAACCGAATTTGGTGAATATTTGGGTTAATACGTGATTTTATGAATTTATTTAACAAATATAAGCCTAAACCGAGAGATTTTTGGATAAATTACAAAAAATGGTGTGACAAGCCTAAGGCCTATAAATCCATGATATTTCAGTAAGTTAGAAGACCTCAAGGTGATATTTGGGTGGGAAATTGAAAGAAAGTGGATTAAAATGTCGGTTCGGGTAAAAACGGATTTTAACGGGTTAGATCTTAAAAACGCGGCTTTTACTCAAAGGACCCCAAAAATTCTTTTAAAACAGGCCTAAAAGTAATATAAAAACCCCTAGGAACTAATAAGGGCCATATTGGGTCAAGAAATGGAAAGAATGCAACTTTGGGGGTGAAAAATTGTAAATTTTGAAACTTGAGGGACCAAAGTGTAAATTCTGTAAATATGACTAAATTTCAGTAACAATATGACCAGAAACTATTATTAAACTTATTATAATATAAACAAACTTAAAGAGTCATATAACTTGTCATCCATACATCAAGAGCCCTAACTTTCCTTAAAATGAAACTTTTTGACACAAACTTCTAAGAAACGAAGCCACGTAAACTTATGACCATAAATTACACTTAGTTACACTTCCAATAGTCTAAGAACATATAGCTTACTACTTGTATCATGATAATAGGGTGTTAGGACACGAACTTGTTGGTACTTGAAGGACTTTTATTTGATTCTAAGGTGAGTTTTAGTGTTCCCTTTTTACTACTATTTTGGGATGAAACATGCTATGTTTGAACTAAAAGTTATTTGTGTACTATTATGCGATGCTATTATATGTTGTGGCTAATGTTAGAACCTGCACCTACTTGTATCACAATCATTAATTCTTGTGTGAACCGCTTGTTTTATATGGGTAGATCTACTTGGGGAATCCCCCACGCACAGTGCCTTCCGTCATAATAGGAGGGTACCACACTGAGATCCTGCGGGGTCGTTTGTGTCATGTGACAGGTTTTATAAGATACTATGGTGTACCACTCAGCAGGTATGGTACACTGTTTGAGGCTTAGTTTTCCCTGTGGGATAACCGGCATAACACAAGTTTAGAAGAGGCTAGCCGGGGCTGAGTGCAGGGTTGATTGTGACCCCACAACAGTGATACTTATGTTCTTAAACTTAACTTATGGTTTATAAAGAGTCCTTTTGTTTTTAAACTTTAAGCACTTAAACTCACCAACTTTATAGTTGACACCAAAATCTTTTTGAGCATGTTTCAGGTAACCCTTGATGGAAGCTTGGATTTTAATGGAAACCCTTATGGATGGCTTAGCACCGTAACCAGCAATGGCATTACTTGATTTTAAAACATTATTAGACATTCGAATTGTTGTGTTAAATTTGGATAATTTGTTATGGATGTTGATTTTACGTTTGGGCAAGACTTTCATAGCCCGGGTATGCTATTTAAATGTAATGCCATGCGATTTCTCTCCTTGTGTGCTCTTAAGTGGTTAGTTTCCGCTGCCATGTATTTTGCTAGTCTGCGACGTCCCACCCTCCATGGGCCCGGGGTGTGACAGTGTTCAAGTAACTTGCGGCTCGTAACTTCCACAAAATGAGCCTAGTCATAAAGTATTGTAATTCTAACTTCCAGAATTGATACCAAGTAAATTTGTATCGATTTTTTTTTTTTTTCAAAATGAGCCTAGTCATAAAGCCACGAGCTGACTCGAGTTAAAGGAGAGCCAAATACGAGCTCAGTTTCAGGCTAGTTGAAAATATCGAGTCATGAAGATTCAGCTTGTATTATTACTAGTTCGAACCAGAGTTGGTGCAGGTCCGGTTTGAACTCAGCTAGTGAACAGTCCTAAAGATAAACATGCTAATATTTTCACCTTTATAAGATGGATTCAATAAGGCTTCATATAACAGATTCACCAAGTCATCCACATGAATCCATGAAAACCTGCAAAATTCGCATGATTAAATCAGAAGTGGCCCAAGGGGCATGCATGGAGAAGTGAAATATGATACCATTGTTTCCCAGAGCCCAATGGTCCTCCAGCAAACATCATGAAGATGGGAATCATTTTAGCTGCAAAAGTCACAATGTGTCATAGATCAAGTTGCGCATTACTAACTTATCACAATGCAAATCTTCAAGAAGTTCATTCAAGTGGCTACTTTAATTCATTTACTTATGAATAAGTTGATCTAGGTTATGTTTGATCTCCAACAAGATAGAAGAATAACATCAATAGACAAAAATAAAAAGTAAAACAGGTCAAAAGTGGCCAAAAGTGTATTTTTTTCATAATTCTCCTATATTCATTTTATGCAAAACATAAAATTAGTACAGAAGTATCATAACTTTTTTATCAAATCTGACACCCTAACCATTTATAGAAGTTCACAAAATTTTAACGAAATAGTGTTTTGAGCCAACCTATCCTGACTCGTTTGAGCACGTACCCACAAAACGAGTTGTTTTGACCCTAACCCTTTTTTGGCTCCTGGCTGATAACTAAAGCAACCTGTATATTCCATGTTAATTCACAGGAATTTTTCAATGTGCATAAAGGGAATGCTACCAACTCCCTTTACTCCCACATTGAAAAGCATATGAACTTGACTGAACTGAATAACCAGCCCAACAATACAAAAGATGATTCACAAAGGGAAACAAACCTAATGCACCACCATCTTTCCCAAGAACCACACCAATACGAATAAGTGCAAGCCTTACATCCTTATTGGCTCCAAGGGCTGTTCCTTCCCATTCTCTGCAAACCTAATTATACAAAAGATGAAATTACTAAGTACAAAAGAAAACAATAGCTACAGGTACAAATTCATCATAATCCAATTCGAATCCACATTAGAAGATTCTACTAGTTCACCTCTGCTAGATAATCATTTCCAGAGGGGCTTTGTTCATCAAAAACTTGAGTTTCACTAGTACCTGAGTTAAAATGTCACAATGTCATATTCCAACACTATTATAACCAAAGAAAAGAAATAGAACACAAATGCAATCATTAACAATCCCATTTAATAAATTTATCCAAATATGGGTATAAAATTGTTATATAATTATTATCATGTAAATACTACACAAATTTTTTTAATGATGCACAAGAACATACCATAATAGCCCACTGCTGTTGCACTAACCAAAACTCTTGGTCTTGCATCACTTGGGGAGTTATTTATCAAGTCAACAACCTTCATGTTCAGTAAACATGCCCGTCAACAGTATGAAAAAAAATATAGTGCTTAGTTTTTTACACTGAGTCCATCTTCGTTTCTCATTCTACTAAGGAATTAATAATTACATTTATGCCCCACATGTCAAATTGATGAATCAAAAACGTTTAAATCTAATAAAATCATAATCTCTTATATTTCTTGCAACAGTAAAAGATGAAGTTTTTTTGTTCCATTTTCTGTGGAGTTATGGGCGTTACTAAATGAAACCCGAAACATAACCTTTGAGGTGACTTTAATCCTGCTTTGCTTGATCTCTTTCTTAATCTGCAGTTCAAAAAACATATATATAGATGTACATGAGCACTTACTAATAAGCACATCAGATATTTTAAAAAACAATTATTTTCAACTAAAGGAAAAGAGAAAACTATTTACATGTCATCATGCAAATTAATGGAATGATGCCTCATTCATTCTATAAAAAATGGAGGGTAATTTAAGGATACAAACTTACGTTAATGTTAAATTTCAGAACATTACAATAATCTGGTTACCAACCTCAGGAGACCATCTTGTACTAATAGGCAACCCAGCCAAGTTTACAACGCCAGTTGACCCTTGAATGCAATCTTTCCACTGGGCTTCCTCTGCAATTACAATAGCTGGAAAATCCTTGACTACAACAAATAAAGGAACATTAAAATGTAAGCAAAAAAATTTGAGGAATGAACAAGAAGCAATGTGATATTTTAGTTTCACACAGAAAAGATGAGTACTTAACTTCTGTCTTATGCTTTCAAACCTATCCCCAACAAAAAAACTTTTTGATAATGTGATTTTTTTGAAAGCTAGTAACATGAGTTAATGCATTTAACTTAACCGCTTAGTGTAGAAACTAGAGGAACCATTTACAATACCGTATTTATAATTCCAGAGAGAATAGTACTTGAAAAGAGTGAGCACTAACGCCACTTTGTTTTCATTGAAGTTTGCTGTTTTCACTCTATATTTATTGAAATAATTTAATTATTTTATATACATATCAGATATTTAAAAAAACAGGAACCATGTTAAAGAATAAAAAACAATATGCTGACAAAGATTGAAGCATAAGTTATTCCAAAAATTGGATCTTGAAATAAATTTACAGTCAAATCTACAAAAAATTCACACTTGCCTTGTCTCAAGAAACAAACATTTTGATTCAAAACATTTTCGTTCTATTACTTTCAACAAAAAAATCAGTTCTAAATTTTACAACTTTTAATTTTATAAATGACTCAATTATTTTAATATAGATGGTATGCATAATGGTTATCAGCAAATGTGTTAAACCTTCTCAAGTACATAGGGAATTGTTAAGATATATGCAAGTATAATGGTTATCTTGAAGGCTGATGGAAAATGCCAAATAAAATAGTGATAGCATTAAAAAAAATGATCTTTAGTTGTCGTGCAAGCAGGGTAAGTTATACATTATCTCAGGAAATTATTTGTCCAATAGGCAAATTTTCCCTTGTCGAATGGAGCAATGAAGCATCAAGCATGCATTAGCATGTTCTGTGGCAGAATGTATGACGTTAGGAAACTGATTGAGATTAAAATCAATGGTTCAGAGAATGGCAAAGCCAAGGATTATTTAAGCAAAGTTGGACTTTCCACAATGAATTAGACTTCATGAAAAGCTTTAACAGTTTGTTATATTACTTATATCATTACCTTCTTACCAGGAAAAATGGACTCTGCTTTTGATTTAGATCGAGTCAAAACACAGATACTGTGGTTATCTGCAACACAAAGATTCATTAAGATTATTCAATGATTTTTTATGACAGAATGTAAACAAAAATATCAATTTGATACATATAGCTAAAAAAGATGCTGAAACATGTAACTGTAAGATGGTAAAAGACTGAATTGAATATTATTGATAGGTTTGGTTACAATATATAGAGAATATAATGCAAACCCTAAAACCTAACTGGGCCCGTTGGCTCATACTAATAACCCTAATAATATTGTCTAATACTCTCCGCAGTCTTAGCGGAAGTAACCTGATGCTATGACTGGGAAACAAAAAAAACATAAATAATAATAATAAGATAAACATGCTTCGATCGACTTGACTATCCAAACTATTGCCAACAAACAATATTGTGCTTGATGTTGTCATCCATACTTTAGTTGATTGTGCTATTCATAGTTTGCTTGATACTTCATCATTCTTGATTTTTGGAATAATAAGTTGAGACCTGGCGACCGTAGTCGTTGGCGATGTCTCAAGGCTAGCAAACGGCATTCTCTTGGATCCGTAGATCAAGAGATGGCATAAGTAGATATAAATAAATACAAAGAAACCAAGATCGGTGACCGTGGTCAGGTGGCGGTCTCTTGTATCCTTAGATCAAGAGATAAGATCCGTAGATCTAAAAAGAATAGAAATATTTAATCAAACCGTAGTTTGAGATCGGTAGCCGTGGACCGTGGTCCTTGATGCGGCAAAAACACCGATAAACGAAAAAAATAAAAGGAACAAAGAAAACATAGTAACCGCTGCAAATTGGGAGCCATAATCCAGAAACAAACCAAGAGAATGGATGTGAACAAACAAACATAATGGATATGGGTAATAGGTTTGAATCCTCAACCGATAACGAGGCTTTATTAAAAATAAACTAGAAAATAGATAAGAAACGAAACAGAAGACGAAGGTGGGATAGGGCGGCGGCGGTGGTGGCACACCGCCCTGTCTAGGGTTTGAACTCAATAGCGACGGCTAGGGTTTGTATGTTTTTGTGGTGGTGCAGCGGAGAAGAAGGTAACCAGCACCCTAAGGCTCTGATACCATGTAAGATGGTAAAAGACTGAATTGAATATTATTGATAGGTTTGGTTACAATATATAGAGAATATAATGCAAACCCTAAAACCTAACTCGGCCCGTTGACTCATACTAATAACCCTAATAATATTGTCTAATAGTAACATGCATACATGAAGTCATAAACAACCTATCAAAACTGTTACATGATTATAAGAGCTCTTTAAAAGTTAAGAAAAATTTCATAAACAAAGCCGAATACAGTTTATTATTTACGGTTTCATTAAAGTTTAGGAGATTTGTTTATTAGAATTCTAAATTAAGTTTCACTTTCAAACTCCCAGTTAGTGTTTAATATCTGATCATAGTATTCTGGAAAGTCTTATTATATTTGGCGCGGAAGATCAAATAGTGAAAACCGATTACAAATAAAAAATCAGCAAAACTGACCTACAAAAACAATGCATCATTTCGACAGATTAGATACATATTGGCACCAAAACTTATGGTTACAGGATTACAGCAGGGAGCTAATGGAATTTCCATACCTTCATAGAGTCTTTGCACCAATTTGCTCCCTATAAATCCTGTTGCTCCAGTTATAGATACAGTCATCTGGTTCCCCTGCAACAAAACACAAACTAGATGAGCTTTTCACCAACAAATAACAATTTTAAGTACTGATGACTTGCCATTGTTCTGTTTAATCAGGGTTTCTGAATTTATATGATAACCTTCATATAAGGTGATAAAAAAGTTAATGCATTATAAGCCATATGGGCCACATGTGCACTGTCTGTTGGAGTATGATATTCCCCTTTCTTTGAAACATAAGCTACATTCTGACTTGAAATGTCAAAACTTATTTTCTCTTCAGAATATAACATAGATATATAGATCACCAACATAGCACATTAGCACCGAATCAAACCAAAAATAAAAAAGAAAAATTACTCATACGGGGCACAAACAAATGTCTTGTAACTTTTGAGTAGATACATTGTTTAATTAAGTCCCAATTCCTACAAAAACGCATTCCATAGCATTTCATAATGACATGGGAATTATGTGGACGAACACCTGAAGATTTGCAAATTTCGTGCATTAACTACTTCAATTTAAATGGCTAGAGTTAGTATAACATAATCGTTTGTTCACTCATCTACTTATGTAAAATTTCGTGCATTAACTACTTCAATTGACGAATCATCTTCTTCAAATCGATGCGTTTGGAGGATAGATAACATGAAGTTGATTCATGAAATGCTTGGAGGGAAAAAAGTAAAGAAAATGCATTCACCTGAGAAGAGCCATTGACGTCGGATTTAACACACCAAACCCTAAATCTTCTGAATTCGCAGACCTGAAACAACAAAAACATTAACTCTTATGTCAATTTGAAAATTTAAATGGATTGAGAGAATGGTACCGAAGTAGGTCGATGAGTAGGCAAAATCGAGCTTCTGCACGCCAAAGCAGAAGCTCCACAGAGCTCCATTGATTGCAGAATAATAATAATAATAATAATAATGCGTGTGTTGTGTGGAAAAGAAGGGGAAGAAGACGGTGTAGGAGAATGGTTGGTGAGCCATCGTGTTTGCTTTTGAGCCACACTAGAAAAAGATGTATTTTTCATTATCTTCTCTTGGGACCTACAGAGCCTTACATAAATCCATTTGTCAGACCATTGACCGATGTTAGGATTTAAGAAGCGATAAGGAAAAAAATACAAAGACAATGTTTTTAAAACGGGACCGGACGTTGAGCCGGACATTGACTGATCCGTTGGTCAGATGAGTCGAATTGAATTTAAGAACCAGATAACGTAATAATCATGCATATAGGATATTATATGTACAAATATAAGTAATTTATATGACATCAAGTAATTTTCCGTTGATAAAACTCCGTTAGGTCTGTCGAACCTTGCATACAAGACACGTAATCACGCACAAGTTGTCATTGAACGTTGATGACTTAACAAATGATTAATATTGATTTAAAGAACATTAAGTTGATTAATAATTATGTGATATTATTATGAGAAATCAAAGTGTTGCGTTCTATTTTACGATTTATGTGTTAACACGTTGTTACGAGAATTAGATATTAGTAGGTGATTATGTAGAATGGTTAATACTTTATTGACTAATTATTGTAACTTAAAAGTTGTGAAAGAATAATGATTTGTAAAAAATTATGGGCAAGATATAGTAATTATAAATATAGGGGTGATTATAGAAAGTTTAATAAATATAAAAACCCACAATTAAACCCTAATCCTTCCTATTTGCCAACCCCCCTGCTGCCAAGAAGACCCCCCCCCCCCTCTCCCCTTTGCGTAATTCGGCCACACACTAAATCATCATCATTCTTGCTTCAAATCAACGCGTTAGAAAGCTTCATTCATGATGAACTACACATAGTAGGTAAGCATTATCAACCATCTTTCATCTTTTTCATGATTCTTGAGTGTGAACAAAGCCTAGTTCATCCATTCAATCTAAACTCAAAATTATTAATGATTTACGAGGATTGTGCAAGAAAATCATAGTTTTAATGTATAGTTCATAACTCACCCAAAGTGGAAACTTTAATTTTCAAGAACTACAGATTTTGATACTTAGTGATGATTGTTGCGTTACAATGATGGTTATACATTAGATTGATCATATAATTGATGAAGTATTTGTTTAGTTTGATGAAATATGGATTATTAGATTTTGTTTTTCTAATGTGGAAACTTTGTAAATGTGGTTTGTAATTCTAATGGTTTGAAAATGCATGGAATGTTAAGATCATTATTAGGATTTACAAGTTACATTATGTTATTAGAAACTTGAATGTGATGATCTAGGAAATTGGATAATGTACATGCAATCTATATGATAATGTGATGTGGTATTGAATTAGAATAATATTAGTATCTAGGTTTACATGATGGAATCTTGTGATGGTTATGCATGTGTTTGATCGATATGATAAATTTGGACAATCTTGTTAGTTTAGGTTATACTTTGAATACTTTAAATGTAATGGTGAATATCATACACGCATGTAGATCTGAGGCCCTACTTAGTAGGATTGACAGGGTTTGGGATGTTAAGTAAGTTACTTCGCATGGTATGTGGTGAGTGATTTGAACCCTATGTCTGCTTTGGTTGCATGATAGTAACATAGGTAGTTACCACTTGGGAAATTTGAAGTATAATTTTCTGATTGAAATGTAAAAGTTGGTTATTAGTATGGATTCGTGTGTGTTGTATGGTAGGTTTTGCTAGTACAACAATCTTGTTAGAGTTTAGAACTTATTATGTGCGATACGTGGATGTTTTGGATTAAACTCATGAATATTTGGTTTGTTAAGTATAAACAAATGTGATTTCACTTAACATGTCACAAACGGATCAAACGGGTCAACTGTGTCAAACTATGCCAATGTTCTAAAATGCATAAATCAATGGGATTGATTGGACACCTAACCCTATGATGGGTTGTCTCTTGGTCTAGCACTTGATTTGCATTGTTTCTTGTGTACGCTTAAGGTGAGTTCACTACCCTATTTTAAATACTCCTTTAGGGACAAAAAGCATACTTTAAAACATTTTACTTTTATAAGTTGTGTATGGCATGTAAATAATGTAGTTACCATCAAAAAGTTCTTACACTTTCGAATTGTTAATTAAGAAAATTAACGAGAAATATTGGGTAGTACTATTACGCTTGACAAACCCCACTGTTGGATCGGTTGGTGTTAGATTAACAAGAACTTTTACTGTGAGCAATAGCCAACGAATGCAGAATATAAGTTAACTACTTACTATCAAAACATAAATACTTTAAGGAAAGGTAAATGCACAAGTTGTTCTTTTAAAATATTCACTAGATTAATCGTTTGAGTACAAATGTTTAACACCTAGAAATTTCAGAAAAAATGAAAGAAAAGAAAAGTAAGGGAGCAAACAGGAAATAATTTCAAAAGCAACGGGTTAAAAGCATGCAAGGGCCAAACTTGCCCATAGTGGGTTAAGAAAAAGTGTTAAGGCTGCCCATACCCCCTCTCTTATGTACATTATTGGCTGAAAAAGGAAGAGGAAGTTCCCATCTGGTTTTTTAGAGAGAGAAAGTGGAAAGTTCTTCAAGAATGTGAGATTTTAAGGTATTTCTTCTCAGTTTTCAGTCGGGTTCCAGCTTCTTGATTGAGTTCTTGGTGTTTAGTGCTTGTTTTCGTGTGTTTTAGGTGCTAAACTCCAAGTTGGATCTCGGGTTTGTGGAGTTTTGCTTAAAAACTATTAAGGTGAGTTCTAGGTCTCCCTCTTTTACTGGTTTTCTACGTCTTTGGTTCTGTTATGCATACTAAAAAGAAGGTTTCTAAACCAAACTGTGATTTTTCCATGAGATGTACGACTGTGTACGGTTGATGTATGTTTTTAGATGATTTCTATGTTGTTGTATGATTGTTTGTTATGTTTAAGTGTGTACCTTGATAGATCTATGCTAAGTATATGCTAGAATGATGTTTGGGGACTGGAAGTACGTAGGATGCATTACAGGGGTTATGTCTGGGGACTAGAAGTACGTACTAGAAAAATCTTGCATGTTGTCCGCTGTGAACTTTACACATCCGCTGTGGACACTTAGACAAATTTTGCATGACCGTCCGCTGTGGACTTTAAATGTCCGTTGTGGACACTTGGTGAATTTTATGAACTGTCCGCTGTGTACTTTGTTCATCCGCTGTGGACACTTAGTAAATTTTATGAACTGTCCGCTGTGGACTTTGTTCATCCGCTGTGGATACTTAGAATATTTTAGCCATGCGCTGTGGAATTTGGCTGTCCGCTGTGGACTTTGGCTGTCCGCTGTGGACACTTAGAAAATTTTAAGCCATCCGCTGTATGTTTGTTCATGCACTGTAGAAAACTTAGAATTTTTCTGAAATTTTGGGAAATAGAATTTAGTGTTAACTCTTGATGTTTTATGATGGTTCATGCCTATTGATGTTATGTATGCTTGAGGGTTGTTGTTGATGTTCCATATTATGTATTATGATGTGACTTTACATGGTGTGATATGTGCTTATGTACGTAAAGTATTATTGTAAAGAAAGTGAAAGATAAAGATAATGAAAAGTGGAACGTAATCAATGAATGAAAATCTTGCAAGCAAAATGAATGGAGGTTCACAACTATTGGGTTGTTAGCTCAATTGTGTGCGGTTTAGCTAACCCATGAGGATGCACACAGGGGTCAATCTTTGTGATTGACTAATATGTACGAAACGGGACCCTTGTCGCTTGCCCCGGTACTGGAGTCAGCTTCGTGCATAATGTTAGGGATCTATTTATAGACTTCGGCCCAGTACCAGCTTCGTGCATAATATTTGGGGTATAGTATACGACATTGGTCTAGATGAAAGTGAAAGATAATAAAGTACAAAACGAACGATTATGATCAATAATGAAAGATAATAAATGATTATTATCAAGATGTACGTATGATGTGTGATCACGAACGAAAGTAAAGGAAAGGTTTTTATTAAAAGTAAAGTATTTTATTATATAAACTAGAACCCACTCAGCGTCGCTGACTTTTTATACGCATATCAGTTGGCAGGTGATCGATGATGCTGGGGTGGTGCAGGCATGGATGCATAAGCTACTAGGAACAATTCGAGTCTGGCATCCATATTTTGAATATGTTAATGTATTAATACAATTTTTGGAGTTGTAAATGAAATGATATGATAACTGACATGTTTTTATTTATTAATGAAAAGTTAAATTTCCGTTACAAAATGAGGTGTTTTATATTATTTATACGATGATTGACCAACTGTAAGCGTCTTGGGGATGGGGCCTTACAAGTTGATATCAGAGACAAAGTTTAAGAGAATTGGGTAAATTATTTCAAAAACCTAAAACTTAAATTGAGAATGGGACGAAAGGGAAGGGATGCCAGTCCTAGTAGCTACATGCCTGCAGATAAATGTTTCATGTAAACGTGTTATGTAAATTAATGGAAAAAGGAATTATGTGCGTGTGCTATGTGAATTATGTGCTCTTAGTAGATTTGGATACTGATGTAGTCTGGATAGGGAAGGCTTGGGGAATGAAGAGTAAAGTAAGTGGCTAATCACAACTGGCCACTGTAATTACTGACTTACTATAGTTGACGTAATCTGAGCTATTACCTTGAATGACCGTGTTGGTGTTTGAATCTTATAGTGTTTGGTGATGGCTGGTGATAGATCTTCGAAGGTTTCTCGAGGTGGAGGTCATGGTGGACGTGGTACTGGGCCGCGTGTCACGAGGAACACGGCTAAGGCTGCTGAAACGGCTCCTAAAGAGCCCGAGCTTCATCACCATGAAGACGGGGATGAGAGTGCTAATCTAAGGGCCTCATTGAAGGAGGCAGTTATGGAGGAAGTTCATCAAGTCATGCAGACAATTCTGCCGTCTGTGGTGACTGAGGTTATTAGGGCCATGAAGGAGGATGAGAAGAAAGAAAAACAGGAGAAGGAGAATGCCATTAGGCGAGAGGGCGAAGAAGGAGGTGCAAGGGGAAGGGAGCAACCTGAGACTGAGATGGTCGTCTCCAGTGACGATGAGGAAGAGGAAGCAGTACAGGAAACTACAAATGGGTGCAACTATGGGGCATTCCAAAGATGCAAGCCCCCGGTATTTGATGGGAATGGGAGTGCTGCTGCTGCTCACCGATGGGTGAGGGAGATGGAGGCGGTACTTGATATCAGCGAGTGCCGAGAAGATCAGAAGGTGAATTTCGCTACCCACTCGTTTATGGATTCGGCCTTATACTGGTGGGACAACATTGTCCAGGCCGAGGGTAGCAGGGCGATTGGAAGGATGAGGTGGAGTGAACTAAAGGAGCTGGTGATCGAGGAGTTTTAGAGTTCCTGTAGTTGGAGGCGGGAACTATGACGCACCAGCATTACACAACCAAGTTTAATGAGATGGCGAGGCTGGTGCCAGAGCATGTGACACCTGTGTCACTGAAAATAAAAAGATACATCCAGGGTTTACCGACGGATATCCCTAGACATTTGATCGCCGCTCGGCCAGGTATGTTCAGGTCGGTGGTCGATCTGGCGGGAAGACTGTATGACGAGTTAGAGGAGGTGGCAGTGGTGGATGAGGAGAAGAAGTGTTGCAATGATAGGAATGGTAAGGGGAAGCGGTATAATAGTGGTGGTTTTGTGGTCGGTGGTAAAAGGATGAGGGTTGACGATCGAAAGGTGTTAACAAGGGGAGAGAAGACATGCAAGAAGTATGGGAGAGATGACATGGGGGAGTGTAAGTGGGGATTGAATGTTTGCTTTTAGTATGGGAAGGAGGGCCACATGGCAAGGGATTGTCATGTGGTGAAATGTTACAACTGTGGCGAGACTGGGCACATAAGCAGAGACTGCAAGAAGTCGAGGGCTGAGAGCTCTGAGGGAAAGAAGGGGACTGAGAAGGAGGGCAGAGGGTGAAGGCCAGGGCATTCGTTATGACTTGGGAGGAGGCTAGGGTGGACCCCGACGAGGTGTCAGGTACATTTCTAGTAAACCAAGCTTGTGCCCTTGTACTTTTTGATTTTGGTGCTACTAGGAGTTTTATTTCTGCTGCCTTTTATGATAAGTTGCCCGCTAGGAGTAGAAAGACTGACGAGCCCTTCGATGTAGAAACTACCATTGGTAAGTCGGTCAGGATTTCTGATATGGTAGAAGATTGTGACATAGAGTTGAAAGGTCATAGGTTCTCTGCTAGGTTGTTTGTGATGCCCTTAGACAAATTTGATGTAGTCCTAGGGTTGTATTGGCTAGTAGCCTAGGAGGCAAACATCTTGTGTTTTAAGAAGATGATTCGATTGACCGCGCCCGATGGGAGTTCGGTGACGATCTATGGCGATAGAGTTAGTACGGCTCCAAAGGTGTTTTTGATGGTTGCAGCAGAGAAGTGTACGAGACGTGGAAGTAGTGCCTATCTGGCCTGTGTGAAGGATGTTGTAACACCCGAAATTTTTTTAAAAAAAAAAAGAAGAAAAGAAAAGAGAAGTATAAAAAAGAAAGGTGAAATAACCCAAGTTAAGGGGTTAAAGTTGTGCAAGATACAAACTTTATTATTATTATGTTTAAAAGGTGGGTATGGCTGCCCACTACCCGCTCCACCAACTGCCTTTGGCTGCAGAAAGAAGAATAGAGTTTTTCCATCGGTTTTTAGAGAGAAGAAGAAGAAGATCGGCTTGAAGGTAAGCTTTTCGTGTGTTTTACTCAGTTTCAGCTGGATTTTCAGCTTTCGGACCGAGTCTTATGTGTTTCTCTGTGTTCGGTTGTGTGTTTTCGGTGTGTTTAGGTGTTTGAACTCCAAGTGCTCTCGAGTTTGGAGGAGTTTTACTTGAAGGCTGCTGTAGGTGAGTTCTAGGTCCCTGGTTTTTCTGTTTTAAACTTGTTTTAGGGCTGAAATGCATATAAACTATCTTTTTACAACTTTTAGTGTTTGGAACCGTATGTGTTCCCCTGTTTTACGTGTGTGTGTGTTTGTGAATGTTTTGACTGAATCTTGTGGTTGTATGCTTATTCTAAGTGCTTAGTATGCTATATTTGGGCTAAGAATACGTTAGGATGATGAATGGGGACTGAAATTAGTATATGTTAGAACTAGTAAACTCCCATGCGCCTAACACTTTGCCCGTGCGCCTAACACTTGCCCGTGTGCCTGCATAGTGCCCGTGCGCCTGCATAGTACCCGTGCGCCTAAGTTTTTGCCCATGCGCCTAAGTTTTTGCCTATGTGCCCAAGTGTTCCCATGCGCCCAACTGCCCGTGCGCCTGCATAGTACCCATAGCGTCTGCATAGTGCTCATGCGCCTAAACTGACTTAGGATTTTTTTAAAATTTTAGGAAATAAAAATTAATGATTGAGCTCTGGAATGTTTTGATGGTTTATGTTTGTTCATGTTGAGCATGTTTGTGGTCTGTTATTGATGTTTCTTATTACGTATTATTACATGACTTTACATGGTGTGTTAATGCTCTTATACATAAAGTATTATCATAAAAGAAGCGGAAGATTAAAGATAATGAAAAGTGGAACATAATGAATGAATGAAAGTCTTGCAAGCAAATTTAAAAAGGTTCACAACTCATTGAAGAGGTTGTTAGCTCAACTGTGTGCGATGTAGCTTGCGATCTTGGCTAACCCATGAGGGTATACACACAGGAGGGTCAGTCTTGGTGACTGATCCATACGTGCGAAACGGGATCTTTGTCACTTAACCCCAAGACTGAGGTGGCTTCATGCCTAATGATGGGGCATAGCTTATGACAAGATCTAGATAGAAGTGAAAGATAGTGAAAAAGTGTGAAACAAAAGATTATGAACGATGATAAAAGATAATAATGATATTATCAAGATGTATGTATGTTGTGTGATCACAAACGAATGTAAAGGAAAGGTTTTACTAAAGGTAAAGTATTTTATTATTTAAAACTAGAACTCACTCAGTAACACTAACTTTTTATGCATTTTCAGTTGGCAAGTAGCTTGTTGCTGAGGATGGCATGAGGGTGAAGCTACTTGGCAACATCAAATATTAATTCATGAATGGTTTTTGATAAATTAATCCGCTGCAATATTTTTATGAAATTTATTGTGTCTTATTATAATTAAGGTTGTGAGACCAACTGTGGGGTTCCCGGGAACGGGGCCTTACAAGTTGATATCAGAGCCAAAGTTTAAGAGAAATACGTAAATATTTTCAAAACCTAAACTTAAACTGAGAATGGGACTAAATAGAAGGATGCCAGCCCAAGTATCTACATGCCATCAGGTAATTTATTTTCTTAAGGTTAACCAGTATTGTGTGCGCGTGCTATTTGACTTATGTGCTCTTAGTAGATTTGGATGTTGATGTAGTCAAGATAGGAAATGCTTGGGGTATGAAGAGTTATGTAAGTGGCTATTCACAACTGGCCTCTGTAATTAGGGACTTACTATACTTGACATAATCTGAGCTATTACCTTGAATGACTGTGTTGGTGTTTGAATCTTATAGTGTTTAGAGGATGGTGGGTGGTAGATCTTCGAAGGCTTCTCGAGGTGGTGTGTAGGGTGGTCATGGTGCTGGACCACGTGTCACAAGAAACAAGGCTAAGGCTGCTGAGACGGGTCCTGCAGAGCCCGAGCTTCATCACCAGGAAGGCGGTGATGAGAGTGCTAATCTGAAGCCTCTATGAAAGAAGCAGTTATGGAGGAATTTCATCAGGTCATGCGGACGATCCTGCCGTCTGTGGTGACCAAGGTTATCCATGCTGTGAGGGAGGATGAAAAGAAAGAGAAGGAGGAGAGGAGGAGAACCGTTGGGTGAGGTTCAGGTGAAGGGGAGCAACCAGAAACCGAGATGGTCGTCTCCAGCAACGAAGAGGAAGAGGAAGCGGTGCAGGAAACTGCCAAGGGGTGTAGTTATGGGGCATTTCAAAGATGCAAGCCCCCGACTTTTGATGGTAACAGGAATGCTGTTGCTGCTCACCGATGGGTGAGAGAAATGGAAGCTGTGTTGGACATCAGCGAATGTAGGGAGGATCAAAAGGTGAAGTTTCCTACTCACTCATTCGTGGACTCGGCCTTGTGTTGGTGGGACAATATTGTCCAGGCCGAGGGTAGCAGGGCGATTGGCAGAATAAGGTGGAGTGAGTTAAAGAAGATGGTGATCAAGGAGTTTTGTCCTCACAGGGAGCTTGACAAGATTGAGAGAGAGTTCTTACAGCTGGAGGCGGGAACCATGACACACCAGCAATATACTACTAAGTTCAATGAGATGGCAAGGCTGGTTCTGGATCAAGTGACACCGATGTCAAGGAAGATCAAGAGGTATATCCAGGGTTTGCCGGCAAATATCCGCAGGCACATGATCACCGCCCGACGAGTACTTTTAGGTCGGTGGTTGATATGTCAGGGACGTTGTATGATGAGAGAGAGGTGGCAGTGGTAGAGGTGAGTAAGAAGGGTGGTGATGTCAGGAACTGGAATAGGAAGTGGTTTGGTCATGGTGGTTTTACCCCGAGCAACAAGAGGGCAAGGGTGGATGATCGAAGGGTAGTAACATCAGGTACGGGAATGAAGAAGTGTGGTAAGTGTGGGAAGGAACATACAGGGGAGTGTAAGTGGGGACTGAATCTCTGCTTCAAGTGTGGGAAGCCTGGTCATATGGCAAGAGAGTGTGGGGTTGTAAGATGTTATAACTGTGGTGAAGAGGGCCATCTGAGTAGGGATTGCAAGAGTCTAAGGGCCGAGAGCTCCGGGGTGAAGAAAGGGGTTGAGAAGGAGGGACTAAAGGCAAAAGCCAGAGCATTCACGATGACCCGAGAGGAGGCTAAGGTGGACCTCGATGTCGTGTCAGGTACGTTCCTAGTAAACCAAACATGTGCCTCTGTACTATTTGATTCTGGTGCTAGCAAGAGTTTTATTTCTGTTGCCTTCTGTACTAAGTTGCCTTTTAGGAGTAGAAAGATTGATGAGCCCTTCGATGTAGAAACTGCCATTGGTAAGTCTAGCAGGATTTTTGATCTGATAGAGAATTGGGACATAGAGTTAGAAGGCCATAGGTTCTCTGCTAAATTATTCATGATGCCCCTAGGCTAGTTTGATGTGGTTCTAGGGATGGATTGGTTAGCAGCCTATGAGGCAAATATTATGTGTCGCAAGAAGATAATACGATTGTCTGCGCCTGATGGGAGTTCGGTGATGATCTACGGTAATCGAGTTACTACGGTTCCGAAGGTGATTTCGATGGTGGTGGCAAAGAAGTGCATGAAACGTAGATGTACTGCCTACCTGGCTTACGTGAAGGATGTGGATGCGTCAGTATCACAAATGTCCAACGTACCAGTTGTGCGTGACTTTCCAGACGTGTTCCCAGAAGATTTACCAGGTGTGCCACTAGACCGCGAGATTGAGTTCCAGATTGACTTGATACCTGGTGCTCAACCTGTTGCCTAGGCATCGTATCGATTGGCTCCATTGAGATGAAGGAACTGATGGTTCAGTTGCAAGAGTTGTTGGACAAATGGTTCATTCAACCGAGTATCTCTCCCTGGGGTGCTCCGGTCTTGTTTGTAAAGAAGAAGGACGGTAGTATGAGGATGTGCATCGACTATCGTGTGTTAAACAAGTTGACCGTGAAGAACCGGTATCCGTTACTGAGGATTGATGACTTATTTGATCAGCTCCAAGGTGCCGTTGGTTCTAGAGGATAAATCTCCGATCTGGTTACCATCAGTTGAAGGTGAAGGAGCAGGATATACCTAAAACAACTTTTCGCATAAGTTATGGACACTACTAGTTTCTCGTTATGTCTTTTGGTCTAACTAACGCGCCAACTGCCTTTATGGATTTGATGAACCGGGTGTGTCGGCCGATGTTGGATAAATCAGTGATTGTGTTTATCGATGATATCCTGATTTATTCGAAGAGCAAAGAAGAGCATGCCGGTCACATTCGTGAGGTATTGGAGACACTTAGAAGAGAGAAGCTATATGCTAAGTTGTCCAAGTGCGCTTTCTGGTTGCGCGAGGTTCAGTTTTTGGGTCATGTGGTAAATTCCGAAGGGATCATGGTAGACCCGGCAAAGGTGAAGGCGGTGATGCAATGGAAGACTCCAAAGACGCCATCCGAGATCCATAGTTTCTTGGGTTTGGCGGGCTATTACAGGAGATTCATTCAAGACTTTTCTAAGATAGCCTCACCATTGACCAAGCTGACCCGCAAGGATGTGAAGTTTATATGGGGTCTGGAATAGGAGTATGCCTTTGAGGAGTTAAAGATAATATTGACTCAAGCTCCTGTCTTGACGTTACCCAAAAGGAATGAAGGCTTGGTGGTCTATTCAGATGCTTCTTATTCAGGATTGGGTTGTGTGCTGATGCAATAGGGAAGGGTAATAGCCTATGCGTCCCGACAGTTGAAAATCCATGAGGCTAATTACCCTACTCATGACTTGGAGCTAGAGGCTGTGGTCTTTGCATTGAAGATTTGGAGGCACTACTTGTACTGGGACGAAGTGCATTATCTTCATTGACCATAAGAGCTTGAAATACTTCTTTGAGCAAAAGGACCTCAATATGAGGCAAAGGAGGTGGTTAGAGTTGATCAAGGATTATGATTGTGAGATCCACTACCATCCGGGCAAGGCCAACGTAGTGGCGGATGTCCTTAACCGAAAGGAGAGACCTGAGCCAATCCGGGTGAAAGCTTACTAGTTGGTGACGACCTCCGATGTGATGGCACAGGTCAAGGAATTGCAAGATGAGGCACAGAAGGAAGATCAAATCAACTCCGAAAGAATGAAAGGTCTAGTCTCGAAGTTGGGTGAGAACACTCTCGGAGTTAAAACCCGCTTCGGGCGGATGTGGATCCCTCGTTATGGAGACCTACGGGGGCGAATCATGGATGAAGCTCATAAGACTCGATACTCAATTCATCCCGGTGCTACGAAGATGTATCATGATATGAAGAAAGATTACTGGTGGCCGGGTATGAAGCGTGATGTGCCAGAGTATGTGAGCAAGTACCTTACTTGCTTGCAAGTGAAGGCGGAGCATCAGAAGCCATACGGGAAGATACAACCCTTGGATATACCCGAGTGGAAATAGGAGCAGATCACCATGGACTTCATTACGAAGTTACCATGTACGGCGAGGGGGTACGATTCCATATGGGTGATAGTTGACCGTTTGACGAAGAGTGCTCACTTTCTATCGATCCGTGAGACGTATTGCTCTGAGAGGTTGGTGGACCTGTTCATCAAAGATATTGTGACTCGTCATGGTGTACCGATGTCTATAGTGTCTGACCGTGACACTCGGTTTACATCTAAGTTTTGGAAGAGATTCCATGATGCGATAGGTACGAGACTACACATCAGTACAACTTATCTTCCTCAAACAGATGGTCAGTCAGAGAGAACTATACAGACTCTTGAGGATATGCTCCGAGCATGCGTCATTGATTTCGGAGGAAGTTGGGACGAACACTTACCGTTAGCTGAATTCTCATACAACAACAGTTATCATGCCAGCATTGGTATACCACCATATAAGATGCTATACGGTAGGAAGTGTAGAATGCCCGTATGTTGGGGTGACATCAGATAGAAGGAGTTGGGGTGCGTTGAAGTGATCGAGGCTACGACTGAAAAGTTGGAGAAGATCAAGGCCTTTATGAAGGGGCAAAATATAGGCAAAAGTCGTATGCCGACAAGAGGCGTAGACCGATTGAATTCAAGGTGGGTGATAAAGTTATGCTGAAGGTTTCACCTTGGAAGGGGATCATTCGGTTTAAAAAAGGGGTAAGCTGAGCCCAAGGTATATAGGACCTTTCCGAATCATTGCTCGAGTAGGAGAGGTGGCCTACAGGTTGGAGCTACCCGATGAGTTAAGTGGAATTCATCCGACATTCCATGTATCTCATCTGAGAAAGTGCTTAGCTGACGAGGACATGATTGTGCCACTGGAGGATATTGAGGTAGATGAAAGAGTCAATTACGTAGAGCAACCAGTGGCAATCATTGACCGAAAAGAGAAGAGATTACGGAATAAAATGGTTCCACTGGTGCGAATACAGTGGAGGCACAGGAAGGGATCCAAGTCCATGTGGGAGACTGAGAAAGAGATGAGACAGCATTATCCATAACTATTCGAGGAGTGACAGGTTTCGGGGATGAAACCTATATAAGGGGGGTGGACTTGTAACACCTGGAAATTTTTTTTTAAAAAAAAAAGAAGAAAAGAAAAGAGAAGTATAATGAAAGAAAGGTGAAATAACCCAAGTTAAGGGGTTAAAGTTGTGCAAGGGGCAAACTTTATTATTATTATGTTTAAAAGGGGGGTATGGCCACCCACTACCCTGCTCCACCAACTGCCTTTGGCTGTAGAAAGAAGAATAGAGATTTCCATTGGTTTTTAGAGATAAGAAGAAGAAGATCGGCTTGAAGGTAAGCTTTTCGTGTGTTTTGCTTGGTTTCAGCTGGATTTCCAGTTTTTGGACCGAGTCTTATGTGTTTCTCTGTGTTCGGTTGTGTATTTTTAGTGTGTTTAGGTGTTTGAACTCCAAGTGTTCTCGAGTTTGGAGGAGTTTTACTTGAAGGCTGTTGTAGGTGAGTTCTAGGTCCCTGGTTTTTCTGTTTTAAACTTGTTTTGGGGCTGAAATGCATATAAACTATCTTTTTACAACTTTTAGTGTGTGGAACCGTATGTGTTCCCCTGTTTTACGTGTGTGTGTGTTTGTGAATGTTTTGACTGAATCTTGTGGTTGTATGCTTATTCTAAGTGCTTAGTATGCTATATTTGGGCTAAGAATATGTTAGGATGATGAATGGGGATTGAAATTAGTATAAGTTAGAACTGGTAAACTGCCCATGCGCCTAACACTTTGCCCGTGCGCCTAACACTTGCCCGTGCGCCTGCATAGTACCCATGCGCCTAAGTTTTTGCCCATGCGCCTATGTTTTTGCCTATGTGCCCAAGTGTTCCCATGCGCCCAACTGCCCGTGTGCCTGCATAGTACCCATAGCGCCTGCATAGTGCTCATGCGCCTAAACTGACTTAGGATTTTTTTTAAAATTTTAGGAAATAAAAATTAATGATTGAGCTCTGGAATGTTTTGGTGGTTTATGTTTGTTCATGTTGAGCATGTTTGTGGTTTGTTATTGATGTTTCTTATTACGTATTATTACATGACTTTATATGGTGTGTTAATGCTCTTATACATAAAGTATTATCATAAAAGAAGCGGAAGATTAAAGATAATGAAAAGTGGAACATAATGAATGAATGAAAGTCTTGCAAGAAAATTTAAAAAGGTTCACAACTCATTGAAGAGGTTGTTAGCTCAATGTATGCGATGTAGCTTGCGATCTTGGCTAACCCATGAGGGTATACACACAGGAGGGTCAGTCTTGGTGACTGATCCATACGTGTGAAACGGGATCTTTGTCACTTAACCCCAAGACTGAGGTGGCTTCGTGCCTAATGATGGGACATAGCTTATGACAAGATATAGATAGAAGTCAAAGAAAATGAATAAGTGCGAAACGAACAATTATGAACGATGATAAAAGATAATAATGATATTATCAAGATGTATGTATGTTGTGTGATCATGAACGAATATAAAAGAAAGGTTTTTACTAAAGGTAAAGTATTTTATTATTTAAAACTAGAACTCACTCAGCAACGCTGACTTTTTATGCATTTTCAGTTGGCAGGTAGCTTGTTGCTGAGGATGGCATGAGGGTGAAGCTACTTGGCGGGCAAAGACTGGCATCCATTTCGTCACGATAATGTTGTTGTTTTGTAATACAACTGAATATTCTTTTGTAACTCTTTTAAAACAATGATGTATTATTTGTGAACATTAATGCATGAATGGTTTTTGATAAATTAATCCGCTGCAATGTTTTTATGAAATTTATTATGTCTTATTATAATTAAGGTTGTGATTGACCAACTATGGGGTTCCCGGGAACGGGGCCTTACAGATGTGGATGCGTCAGTACCACGATCGACGGATATACTGGTCGCGTGTGACTTCCCAGATGTGTTCCCGAAGGATCTACCAGGTGTGCCACCGGACTGCGAGATCGAGTTTGATATTGATCTGATGCCTGATGCTCAACCGGTTGCTAAGGTGCTATATCGTCTAGCTCCCTCCGAGATGAAGGAATTGATGACTCAGCTGCAAGAGTTGTTAGACAAGGGGTTCATTTGACCGAGTATCTCTCAATGGGGTGCTTCAGTCTTAATTGTGAAGAAGAAGGATGGTAGCATGAGGATGTGTATCGACTACTGTGAGCCGAACATGTTGACTGTGAAGAACCGATATTCGTTACCAAGGATTAATGACTTGTTCGATCAGCTCCATGGTGCCAGGTGGTTCTTGAGGATAGATCTCTGATCTGGTTACCACCAATTGAAGGTAAGGAGCAGGATATTCCTAAAATAGCTTTTTTTATGCGTTATGGACACTACGAGTTTCTCGTAATGTCTTTTGGTTTAACCAACGCGCCAGCTGCTTTTATGGATCTGATGAATTGGGGGTGTCGACCTATGCTAAATAAATCAGTGATTGTGTTTATCGATGACATCCTGATATATTCAAAAAGAGAAGAAGAGCATGCTAGTCACATCCACAAAGTGTTGAAGATGCTTAGAAGAGAGAAGTTGTACGCCAAGTCGTCCAAGTGTGCGTTCCGGTTACGCGAGATTCAGTTTTGGGTCGTGTGGTTAATCCTAAAAGGTTTAATGTAGACCTGACATAGGTTAAGGCGGTGATGCAATAGAAGTCTCCAAAGACGCCATCCGAGATTTGTAGTTTCTTTGGTTTGGCGGGTTACTACAGGATATTTACCCAAAATTTCTCTAAAGTGGCGACTGTAGTCTTTGCATTGAAGAATTGGAGGCCACTTGGGAGTCAGAGGAAGAATTGAGATGGCACTACCCAGATCTCTTTAAGGAGTGACAGGTTTCGGGGAAGAAACCAATATAAGAAGGGTGGACTTGTAACACCCGGAAATTTTAGAAAAAAAAGAAAGAAAAGAAAAGTAAGGGAGCAAACAGGAAGTAATTTCAAAAGCAACGGGTTAAAAGCATGCAAGTGACAAACTTGCCCATAGTGGGTTCAAAAAAAAATGTTAAGGCTGCCCATACCCCCTCTCTCATGTACATTATCGGCTGAAAAAGGAAGAGGAAGTTCCCATCTGGTTTTTTAAAGAGAGAAAGTGGAAAGTTCTTCAAGAAGGTGAGATTTTAAGGTATTTCTTCTCAGTTTTCAGTCGGGTTCCAGCTTCTGGACCGAGTTCCTGGTGTTTAGTGCTTGTTTTCGTGTGTTTTAGGTGCTAGAACTCCAATTTGGATCTTGGGTTTGTGGGGTTTTGCTCAAAAACTGTTAAGGTGAGTTCTAGATCCCCTTATTTTACTGATTTTCTACGTGTTTGGGGCTGTTATGCATACTGAAAAGAAGGTTTCTAAACCAAACTGTGATTTTCCATGAGAAGTACGACTGTGTACGGTTGATGTATGTTTTTAGATAATTTCTATGTTGTTGTATAATTGTTTGTTATGTTTCAGTGTGTACCTTGATAGATCTATGCTAAGTATATGCTAGAATGATGTTTGGGGACTGGAAGTACGTACGATGCATAACAAGGGTTATGCATGGTGTCCGCTGTGGACTTGGTACATCCGCTGTGGACAGTTAGAAAAAAATCATGCATGTGTCCGCTGTGGCTTTACACGTTCGCTGTGGACACTTAAAAAAATTGTGCATGTGTCCGCTGTGGACTTTACACGTCCGCTGTGGACACTTAGAAAAATCTTGCATGTTGTCCACTGTGGACTTTACACGTCCACTGTGGACACTTAGACAAAGATCGCATGACTGTCCGCTGTGGACTTTAAACGTTCGCTATAGACACTTGGTGAATTTTATGAACTGTCCGCTATTGACTTTGTTCATCCGTTATGGATACTTAGAATATTTTGGCCATGCGCTGTGGACTTTGGCTGTCCGCTGTGGACTTTGGCCTTCTGCTGTGTACACTTAGAAAATTTTAAGCCATCCGCTGTATGTTTGTTCATGCGCTGTAGAAACTTAGAATTTTTCTGAAATTTTAGGAAATAGAATTTAGTGTTAAGTCTTGATGGTTTATGACGGTTTATGCATGTTGATGTTATGTATGCTTGAGGGCTGTTGTTGATGTTCCATATTATTTATTATGATGTGACTTTACATGGTGTGATATGTGCTTATGTACATAAAGTATTATTGTAAAGAAAGTGAAAGATAAAGATAATGAAAAGTTGAACGTAATCAATGAATGAAAGTCTTGCAAGCAAAATGAATGGAGGTTCACTGCCATTGGGTTGTTAGCTCAACTGTGTGCAGTTTAGCTAACCCATGAGGATGCACACATGGGTCAATCTTTGTGATTGACTAATATGTACAATACGGGACCCTTGTCGCTTGCCCCGGTACTGGAGTCAGCTTCGTGCAAAATGTTAGGGGTCTATTTATAGACTTCGGCCCAGTACCAGATTCGTGCACATTGTTTGGGGTATAGTATACGACATTGGTCTAGATGAAAGTGAAAGGTAATAAAGTACGAAACGAATGATTATGAACGATGATGAAAGATAATAAATGATTATTATCAAGATGTACATATGATGTGTAGTCACGAACGAAAGTAAAGGAAAGGTTTTTATTAAAAGTTAAGTATTTTATTATAGACACTAATACTCACTCAGCGTTGCTGACTTTTTATATGCATATCAGTTGGCAGGTGATTCGATGATGCTGGGGAGGTGCAGGCATGGATGCATAAGCTACTGGGGACAATTCGAGTCTGGCATCCATATTGTGAATATGTTAATGTATTAATACAATTTTTGGGGTTGTAAACAAAATGATACGATAATTGACTTGTTTTTATTTATTAATGAAAAGGTAAATTTCCGTTACAAAATAAGGTGTATTATATTATTTATGCGATGATTGACCAACTGTAAGCGTCTCGGGAATGGGGCCTTACAAAATGCTACAATCGGCAGATAAAACTAAGTGGCTGAAAAGCATGCCTCAACAATACAAGTGTGAGGACTTTATATTATGAAATCTAAATAAGAATAAAGTGTTCTATGTTAAGAATGTATAGCAAGACAGATAATCGGCACATCAGAGTTAGGTAGCTTCAGTACTATGTTGTCTCCAAAAGGCAGAATGCAGCAGCCGTCGGTATAGACAATCTTGTCTTGTGTAACAGTTGATCAGCAGCTCATGGAATTCACTGCTGATCAGCTGCAATCGATTGGCAATTCTTCAGTAGAATGCTGATTAGTAGTTACTCAACATACGCTGAATGGCAGACATTCAACATATGTGATTCGGCAGGTGGTTCAGCACTTAGCAGGATTCGGCAGTTAGAAGCTAGTGCTGAATTCCAGAGTTTTTGGTAGCTTCATCCTCTTTATAGATCAAGAAATTCCCACTAGGATGATGCTACCAAAACTTCTGACTTCATCCTTCAAGCATTTTAATTAACAACTGTTCATACATGTATCCTCTTCTATCTTTTGAGGGGTTGTCAAGATGTAGATTCACCAAATCCTTCATGTTGTGTCGAGATAGTCTGAAGAGATCATACTCTTTGACTTCAACTTTTCCGACACCAACATATGTTAGACTGAAGGTGTTGGTTGACGAATTTTAACTCTAATGTGTAATTAGGTAATGAATGCTTAGTGGACTCACATGCAGAACTTCTTCCTCTTCCCTTTGCTCAGTCTTGTTTCCGAATTTCATTTTTAGAATGACAGCCATAGATTTGTACTTGTCTGGCATACCTTCATATTTTCTGGCTAACTTGTGCATCCTCTATAAGTCTTTAAGGCTAAGCTTCAGAACCTCCATCTTAGATAGAAAGAAAGATTTTAACTTGTTCTTTCTTTCTATCAAGAAATTTTTAGCTTTCAAATCACAATTCCATTTGATCATTATTGTTTCATCATTCTCTGAGTCTTCTTCTTCCTCATATTCTAAGAGATTTCCCTTTTGTTTTGGATGTACCAACCCATGTCTCATTCTATCAGCAATACTGGTGATGATTACTTCATCTGCTGAATCATCAAATTAGCTCTAGGTAGGAGATTTAGCTGTTTCAGGAGCTTGTTGGACTTGTGGAGAACCATGCTCAGTAGCATGAGCAGGTCGAGAAGTAGTAGGAGGTGATTGTGGTTGGTTGATGGGTTCAACAGATGGGATGGTTTTAGCAGCTTCAAAATCTAGTTACATCTTTCCTTGTTCTAAAGCCTGCCTTGATTTCTCTAGATGAGATTTGTAGATTCTTATCAGTACTTTTTCCACTACCCTTGCTTTAGAATCATTGCTCAGATTCCTTAGTCTTAGCCTAGTCAAATCAGTTATCTCAAATCGGTTGAGGCATACTAGTTGGTTCCTTGAGTAAGCCATTTTACCAGCTACTGATCTTGTTATAAAGTAAGTATTTTTCTTCTGATAATATTCCTACTCCACTATGGGATGATATGCTGATGGTGGAGTTTCAAGAATCTCTTCACCAGCATCAGACTTAACTAAGGTCAGTACTTTATGCATCAGCATCTTGGATTTGTCATTCTTACATCCAAAGAAGCTAAAGTACTCAAGAATCTTCTCTAGAATGTTAAGGTGCAGATCAAGTACTTCATTTTCATGGTCATAGTACATGATCTCTCCATTTTCCCTCTTGACAGCAAATTTTTTCATCTGAGCAAGACAGCCAACACTTTTGTTCCTTTGAGTATCTTCTCCTCTACTTCCGAATCAACAATCCTTGCTTTTACAACTTTCTTTGGTGCTTTCTTTTTTTTTTTGCAAGGATTGAGGAGATGGGCTAACTGTCACCAAAGGTTGTTGAGTTAGGGGATGCTGGAGACTTAGTCAGAAGATGAGAAGATATTTAAGTCACAGTCTTTGTCTTGGCATATTGTCTTTCCTATTGCTCTCTGACTTCTTCGAACTTTAAGGTCTCTCCAGCTACAATATTTTGTTTGATTCCTTTGATATTCAGATCAAGAGTTGACATACTCATTGGTCCTACTTGTTTACAAGAGAAACCATAATACTTGAGGACCTTCTTCATTTCTTGCTTGTCCCTAAACTCTTGTTGACTATTTTCTCCTTGTTTCTTTTCTGATGCAGCCCTCCTTTTTCTAGCTAACTCAGCTGTTTTCTCCAATTCAAAATGGATTACAGCTATCAATTTGGATTTTATATTAACAGTGATCCACTTTATGACCTCATTAAAATTTAATCCTTTCAACTCAAGTTGAGCTACTATGAGACATTTTTCTTCATCCATATTTTCTTTCTTCTTAGTGGAGGTCATGGGTTTGGATTCGACAGTTATAGTTGCTGAAGCCTGTTGAGTAGTTGTCATTTGGGTGCTTTCGGTAGATGGCTTGGATGACTTAGATGGCACCTTTTTGACAAATTTTACCTTTGTTTTAGGTGGAGCTTTAGATGTTGTTCTGATTGGTTCACCACCACGGTTGAATTCCTTTGTTGTAGTTCTTGCAGCTCTTGATTCCTTTGCACTTTTTATAAGTGCAATGATATTCTTCTTAAAATAAGGTTCTTGAGCTTTGCCTGCCTTAAGTACTACAACTTCTTCTTCAACCTTATGTGGGAACAACCCTACCTTTTTATTCATCAGAAATAAAGTCTTTGATTTCTATAAATCAGCTTCAATCTCCTCTTCAGCAGTCATAGGTCTCTTACCTTTGTCAGTGGTAGAGATTTTAGTAAGTCTGACTACCGAAGGTCTAGTGGTTACACCAAATGCCTCACCTGCTGACTTTGGATCATTGGCAGTTGTTTGATCTCTCTTAGCATCATTAGTGATTCTGGGCCATTAGTCTCCACGTTCACCTTAGAGTCACCTAGGGTTTCAATTTCAACATCAGGTTGACCAAATATCACCTCAACTGATTTTTTGAGTTCAGACTCAGTTGTGTCCTTTTGTTGCTTATAAAGTTGAGTTGGTTCAGCTTCAAGATTCATCTCATATCTTTCCATGTCATCTTCCATGGTCTGGGTTCCTATTGTGTAAACCACCATTTTTTCTAAGGATTCATCTCTTGAAGCATCTTCTTGCCTAGTGATTTTGGTAGTTGCATCAGTTGCTGATTCGTTCAGAACTTTCGTAGCTTACAACAACACTTTTAATAATGGTGCTTCTTCTTCAGCAGATACCTTGGGAGAGGCTTCAAGTCTTAGTACAAGCTCTCTCTTTGATGATTTCTCATCAAATCTCTTTCTTTTAAGAGAGAGTAAGGAAGAAGTGTTAGATTGTTTCTTCATGGCCAATCTCCTCTTCCCAAGTTGAAACTTTTAGTTCATCCTTTTCATCACTCTTCTAGCTTCTATCTCCTTCTCTTTCAAGCTATTATAGCCATACCTAACGAGAAGCTCATTTATTTTAACTTTAGCTTCCGATAGATACTTATATTTGTCAAGCCATTTGGAAGAGAAAGAGATTGGCTATGCAACATGTACAACTTGGTTAGCCAATCTCTGGAGAATATCTTCAGCTTCATTGGGCTCATCTTCCCCCTTTTTGGTAGCATCATTTGAGATTCCAGTTGACATAAAGTGTATAACAGAAGGCACATCCAAAGGTTCTTAGGATGATGGATTGTTGAATATCAATGGTTTCTTGAAGTTGTTCCACTTTGTGTTCAAGATCCATTGCCTTTGATGCAGCTTGCTGAAGAGTTATGAGTTGTTTTTCTAGAATGGTAACTCTTACAGCTTGCTGTTATAGAGTTCTAAGTTGTACTTCCACCTTAGATACTCCATCTGCCAAAGATTTTAGCAAACAGTTCTCGAGTTCGAGAACTATGGCTCGTTTAACATTACCTTGAAGCCTTGTATTTTGTTGCATACTTCTCTCATCCACAAATGTGGAATCCTTAGGAGATGAAGTCCTAGGCCGAGGCTCTGCACCCTCACCAACAGATGTGGTTTCTTGGCTCCTTGGATTCCTCTCCTCAAGTAATGACTCCACGGAGACATTCACAAGGTAAGTTGCGATGGTTGAGGTCTTAGGGATGTTGTCTCTGTCCTGCTGATCAATTAATGGATCAGTAGTAGAGACAGCCTCTTCCATATTGATTCTTTCTTTCCTAGGATCAATCACTTGGGATAAAGGATATGGGTCAGATGCTGCTACAAACATATTAGTCCCTACTATCTGTATTACGTGGAAAGGGTAAGACAGTGGATCATGCTGAAGTGTAGTAGTGACATCATCATCCTGGTAGTAGGCATGTGTATGTCAGATTAAGGAGCTAAGTCTAATGGCCTAGGATGTGAATCAGTTCCTAATAAGACTTCTTCCTCAGAAGTAGTCTCAATGATGCGGATATCCCTTTTGGATTGCTCAATGGAGTGTTAGGACTCTGATTGAGAGCTTATGGCTTGGTTTTGGGTCTGCTCAGAAGAAGGAAGAGAAACATTCTTCTTTGAGCCTTATTTAGGTGCGGCTGATACCTTTGACTTGACTAGGACCCTAGTTTCTAGTCTTGTCTTTTTGAGAGGAGGTGATTTGGGTGCCTGCATCTTCTCAATAGAAGATGCTGGGGTTCGCTTTTGTTTTCGTGCTCTTAGCATTGATGTAAAGGGTGTAGGATCAATAGTGGTGGGTGTTGCCATGCTACCACCCTAAGGCTCAGTGACCTCAAGCATATGTACAAACAAGGGAGTTTCCTTCTTAGAAAAAGATTTTGGAGTTGGCTTGAACTTTGAAAATATTACTTTTTTTAAAGTTCCTAAAGCATGAACAACTCCTCACATTTTAAGTTTATCACCCAATTCTTCTTGTAAAATCAGTTGAATGAATAGTGTACATTAAAAACTTAAATTTTGTAGTAACCGTTACATTTTTACACGGGTTTTGAAAGATAAAATTTTAAAAATCGTAACATTGCTGTTTGACTAGACCATGGATAGCCCCTACTAAATCCAATGGTATGTGATCCCATCCTCCCGACTTGTTTGATAACCAGTGAAGAATATATGAAGAATGATTCTCTAGTTATAATATACATGAGATTTGGAGAAGGTGGATGTCCAGATGGTCCTTCATATCCCATCTCGTTAAAGGTGGCACTCACCACTTCTTTGGAGAAAGAAGATTCACCATTTGTGTCGTTCAACTTCAGATGTTGATGAAATTTAGCGCATGAGATGGTGACCATCTGTCCTTGCATCGTTGAGGTGAAGCCTTTTGTTCCATGTTCCTTTTGAATGGAACATGTACCTTAGAATTCCCCTATGTGTGTCTCACTAATCGCTAAGTCT
This sequence comes from Flaveria sonorensis, assembly GCA_025506505.1. Taxonomy (NCBI): domain Eukaryota; kingdom Viridiplantae; phylum Streptophyta; class Magnoliopsida; order Asterales; family Asteraceae; genus Flaveria; species Flaveria sonorensis. The sequence continues at coordinate 23,371,417 of CM046429.1, forward strand.
ACTATTATTGCAAAGGCACAGTCGCTATTGCGTAGAAATTGAAGTAGAGGATCGTATACTGGATCACCAATAGGTTAAAGTGATGCGGAGATGTTGTGATTCGGTCTAAATTCTAGGGTTTGAGTTTGAGTAGCCATTGGAGGTTGATTGAGTTTGGTAGGGCTTAAGAGATTGAAGGTTTAAAGGTTTGCTTTGTGAAGAAGATTGAAGATGACAATGGTGGAAAAATCTTTGATTTTAACAGTTGTGGATAATATAAAAGATATGAATTTTAAAATATTACCATCATAACTGTAAAATTTGATGGCGTAGGATAATTGAAAAGTCTTTTCAGGCAACTTCTCCAGCGCTACTATGTATCGAAAGATGAAAGTGGGACCTACCAGATCCTTTTCAAAAGACATGTGCCAAAATCATCCTATCTGCCGAATCCCCCCATTCGACAGATGCCCTGTTTTACCCAGTATCTGCTGATTTGCATAATTCTGCATATACCCAGTTCTCTTCTGATATTGCTAGATACCTATTTATTTGTTGATTTGCAAATTTCGGCCGATACACAGTTTTACCCATTTTATAAAAAGAATCATTTCTTTACAATATTATCAGCCGTCATTAATTAAATCATTTAATAATTTAAATTTATCATCCCAATAGCATATACTAGATATTTAAATCTACTTTCATCAAAAACCTTTGTGAATAAATCTGCATATTATTAATTTGTATGGACTTTAATTAATTTAATGATTTTATTTTCTGCACAATCTCTAATGAAATGATACCTGATGTCAATGTGTTTTGCCTTTGAATGCTAGCACTATTGTTGTCAAAGTGGATTGGAGTGTTTATAAAGGTTACTCCATAATCTCTAAGTTGAGTTTGGATCCACACCTCGAGCACAACAACTTGATGCAACAATGTATTCTACTTTAGTAGTTGATGTGGAAATATAGGTTTGCTTCTTGCATTGCCATGAAACCAATCTTTCCCCTAGAAATTGACATCCTCTTAAGGTGGGCTTCTTGTTGATGTTGCATCCCCCATAGTCACTATCTGTATATCCATAGAGATTGAAGTCTGCACTCTTAGGGTACCATAATCCCAACTTAGGTTCCCCTTTGAGATACTTCAGAATTCTTTTAATAGCCATTAGATGTGACACCTTTGGAGAAGCTTGGAATCTTGAACATGGGCATGTGGCAAACATGATATCTGGTATGTTGGCTGCGAGATACATAAGAGATCCAATAATGGCTTGTACTATTGCTGATCAACTGCTTCCCCCTCAAGATCAGGAGTTAATGAACATGTCTTTGACATTGGAGTTTTTACAGCCTTAGTATCAATAGCTTGAAATCTTACTAAGATGTCCTGAACATACTTAGACTAATTTATGAAGATACCATTAGAGGTTTGTTTTACTTGTAACCCTAGAAAGAAAGTGAGCTCTCCCATCCAACTCATCTCCCATTGGAGTTCTTGTGATGGCCTTCTGAAGCTTTTGGAGATGGTAAAGGGTTCTCCAAATTCTTCTTCTTCTTTTGGTCTGCAGCTGTTGACTTATTTGGCAGATCCTTCAGAAATGCTGATTTTTCTTTGGAGTCGACAATTGAGGGACTTGATTACCGAATAGTTCTCTGATGCATGTGAAAGGTATATATATTTTGATAAAGTGTTTATCACATATTCAGTTTTAAATGGTTATTACTAATACTAAACTACACACACAAAAGTCAAGTATACCTGTCGTGAGGTAATATAGTGTTGGTAAGAACCGAGTATCAATCCGTTGACACACTAAGCCTACTCAACAACCCTCATAATTGATTATCAGTTTTATGTTTTAGAAAATGATAAGTTAAACAAAATAACGATAAATAAAAATAGATAAAGATAGATTGAGAGTTTTGGTGATTCTTTCGGTGAATTAAGGCTATTATCCCAATTTAGATTACACCTATATAACTGTGATGAGTTGTTGGTGTGGTTAAAGATATTGATTAATGTAATTATGTTAATGTTTATAAATGTGAGCTGGCATGATTTCTCATCTATCCGCTCCGTAATGACTAGGACCTCATCAGGATGAGACTTACTAAATAAATCAAAGCCACTAGTAATGTAGACAAATCTCCTATGACCTTTTGAAATATGATTTCTAAAAACACAACTTAATGTTAAAAAGAGAGTTGATCAGGTTCCTTTCTAACATACCGTTAATTTTAGAAAACCATAACAATTAATGTAGATTTCTCAGACTAATAAAAAGGAACCCTTAAATGATCAGAAAGTTAAGGTGATATGATTTCTAATAACCATTTCTAGTTCATTAGCCATGGATTTATTATGAAGACCGGTTCGCGAATAAAAGTTAGTTCATACGTTTTTCAACCTTGTATGACATTCACAAATACAAATCATAAGTTTATAACTTCCCGTTCAAATGTAGATGCTACCCATCAAAAGTTTTCCCAAGATTACCATAATATTAACATAATATAAACCACACAATTAGTTCATCACAAGTTACATAAAGTTTCACTAAATTAGGATAACAAATGAAGTTTAGCTCATAATGAGATTGAACATAACAACAATGATAAAAGATAGTAATGAAACCATCGGTAAATTAGAACAATCAAACCGGTGATCCACTATGGATGATGTTAAACGATCCCGAGATTCTTCTAAGTGTTGAATGAACCTCCAAAACCTTCTAAGGACCTCCAAAGGCTGGTTCCCAAGAGAGAACACCAGCACTTCACCTCCCAAAAGCTCCCTTTCAAAGTTGCAAATGAAGTCCTATTTATAGGCTTTCTGGAGTGTTTAAGCACGACCCTGTGCCTAAAAAGCACGGCCCCATGGTAGTACAATGCTTACGTAAGTTGGTTGGCTCGTACGCTCAGAAGCTGTCGGGGCACGTCCTCGTGCCTCAAGAGGCACGGCCCCGTGTTTGGGGTAGTCACACCCCCATGCCTCATGAGGCACACCCCGTGACTACTTTTTAGGAACAATACTTTTTGTCCTGTCGGATGTTCAATCACGAAGCACGGGGGCGTGTTTTAGGCTGGTCATGGGGGCGTGCTTAATGAGGCACAACCCCATGCTTGAATTCTGGTGCTTGTTTTCTTCAAATTTTTTTTTGTTTATACTCCTTTTGTTCATCTTGGTCTTTTCCAATCCTGAAAACACAATATGAACGATTGAAGTATCAAATTATCATTTTCAGTAAGAGTTTCTAGAATAATTGATGTGCAATTGATGTGCTTTATATGTATAATTTGGTGCACATCAAATATCCCCACACTTAAACTTTGCTTGTCCTCAAGCAAAATCAATCAAAATAGCAACACCACCAAAAACCAAATAAATCAAGATATAAATATGTCTTTCGAGAACTATACAAGCAAACTTGGTTTACCCAAATATAAACTATCAAGCAGATGTGGAATTGATATTCTTTCAAGCAATAGAATGGTTTGTAAAGATTTTTAACATGTAAAAAACACTTCTCACAAGGTGCACTCACACTCGGCTATATATATGGAATCATACATAAGATGAAGTATGACTAATACACTCAATTGCCTAGTATGAATACGTGTGAAATCATATGCTTGGTAAGGGATCAAATCTCCACCTATGTTAGGTGTTTACTTGCGTAAATCATTAGGTCTTTGATGGGTTGTAACTTGGCTCAGGTTTAGGGTATAGGAAAAAAAGTGGCTAAATGCTAAAGACGATGATCTTGGCTTATTTGATTGATATAAACTAACATGAAAGTAATAAAAAGGGTTCTCCATACTATACTCAAGCTACAAGGGATATGCAAACTCGAGGACTCGTTTATAGTCAGATTGTCAAGACCGTGTTGCATTTTCAAAAACTACACCTCCTCCTTAACCCGAAGATATACGTAGCTATCCTTTTTTTTAAGGGTCGTTCGGCTTGGAGCCTAAACGCACCGAACAGATTTGGATGTCGAATTCTTGGATTCGGTTTGGTTTTTGCTGCACTTTCCTTTGTGAAACTAATTCTCCACAAGTTGGGCATTTTTCATATCATTTTTCCTATCTTGATCACATATTTTTAAATACCACAAAATGACGGAACTAGTTTTCTTCTTCCTTCTTCTTCTTGTATTTTTTTTATTTTTTATTTTGAAATAAGACAAAACATGTCTTTAACGGAAAAGGGTTTTGTTGAAGGTTTTTTTGGTTTAGCGGCTTAGTGTTTTGGGTGATTGAAAATGAAAATGTTTAAGCTCAATGAGGCTAACTAGGGATGATGTTTGGGTAAGAATATTTGAAAATGGTAGAGGCTTGAATGTTGGGTTTTCCTAATTGCCTAAATACTTTTTACGCAAGAAATACTTATAAGGTTTTGAAATACATACCCAAAACAAGTTCTAATTTACACACAACATAAGGCACCCTCAATATATCCATAATCAAAGCAAAAATGCATAAATGCGAAGCTTGTTTAAGGCTCAAAAATAAGCTCACATAACTGATGGAATCGGGTATAAATGTTTCATTTTACATGTTTGAATATTTCCACTAACTCTTTTTGCTTTTTAGGATATCACAAAAAACATATTTTTAAGATTATTTGGGTTTGCTTTATTTGATTATTTATTTCTCAAAAATGTATATTTATATTTTGTTTTTATCAAAAATTGTTTCAAGTTTCTGGTGTTATTGCCACAAACGTTAAAATTAGAGTGACTTTTTGCAAGAGATTTAATTATAAGTTGGACCTATTTATAAGTAAAGTATCAAGCATGTATACCTTTCCCACACTTAAACTTCACATTGTCCTCAATGTGATTCGCAATACATATTAAGTAGAGAAAGGCAAACAAAAACTCCCCTAAAATGATAAGCCAAATACGCGTGATCGTTTCCAACAAACGCCTTGAATGAGCTCAAAAGAAACATCAGGATTAATCTAAAACATCACCATATTATTTAAAAGAGAAAATTAAAGTCCTAAGCACACATAACATAATAAAAAGATAGAAAATAACATAGAGCCATGTTTTGATTATGGGTCCTTGGCTAGACCCTTCCACACACTTAGTTTTTAATGAGGTGGAGGTTTATCATCTCCGAGAAAATCTTAGTTGGTACATCGATTTGGCCATTAACCGATTACCATTGACTTTGAAGCTCAGTCCCTCATTGTTTTCAACCTTGATAGCATTATGTGGATAGACTTCTTCATCAATTTTTTTATATTTATATTTTTTTTAAAGTAAAACAGAATAGTAAAAAATTTGGATCGTCTTTCAAACTAACATGTGTCCCCGGGAATGGCGCCAAAAACTTGATGCATGTGATAACGGGTTTTCGCACAGATTCAGTTTTAAATGGTTATAACTAATGCTAAACTACACACACAAAAGGCAATTGTAACTGTCATGAGGTAATATAGTGTTGGTAAGAACCGAGTATCAATCCGTGGACACACTAAGCCTACTCAACAACTCTCATAATTGACTATCAGTTTTATGTATTAGAAAATGATAAGTTAAACAAAATAATGATAAATAAAGATAGATAAAGATAGATTGATACTTTTGGTGATTCTTTCAGTGAAGTAAGGCTATTATCCCAATTTAGATTACACTTATGTAACTATGATGAATTGGTGGTGTGGTTAATGATATTGATTAATGTAATTATGTTAATGTTTATAAATGTGAGGTGGCGTGATTTCTCGTCTATCTGCTCCGTAGTGACTAGGACCTCATCAGGATGATTACTAAATAAATCAAAGCCACTAGTAATATAGGTAAATCTCCTGTGACCTTTTGACATATGATTTCTGAAAACATAACTTAATGTTAAGAAGAGAGTTGATCAGGTTCCTTTCTAACATATTATCGGTAAATTAGAACATTCAAACCGGTGATCCACTATGGATGATGTTAAACGATCCCGAGCTTCTTCTAAGTGTTGAATGAACCTCCAAAACCTTCTAAGGAGCTCCAAAGGCTGGTTCCCGAGAGGGAACACCAGCACTTCACCTCCAAAAAGCTCCCCTTCAAAGTTGCAAATGAAGTCCTATTTATAGGCTTTCTGGAGTGTTAAAGCACGACTATGTGCCTAAAAAGCACGGCCCCATAGCAGTACAATGCTTACGTAAGTTGGTCGGCTCGTACGATCAGAAGCTGTCGGGGCATGCTGTAACACCCGAAAAATTTTAAAAGACGAGAAAGAAGAATTAATCTGTATAAAAGAAAGAAAACACAATTTAACCCTAGTTGAGGGGCTAAATGTGTTAAAAGGACAAAAAGAATAAAAGTGGGTGCATAAAGTGGGCATGCCCGCCCACACTTCCTTGCACACTTCTTTTCATCCGAATTTTTCTAGAGAGAGAAAGAGCTGAGCTCTCGGGTTTTTGAAGAAGAAGAAGAGGAAAACCGAATTCAAGGTAAGAATTCTTGGCTTTATGTTGTTCTTGGCTGGCCTATGCCTCGGTTATATGCTTATGTGTTTGTTTGTGTGCTCAGGTTGTGTGATTTGGTGGGTTTTAGGTGTTTGAACTCATTTGCAAACGGGTTTGAAGAAGTCATACTCGAAGGTTGTCAAAGGTGAGTTCTAGAACCCCCTTTTTTTACATGTTTTAACTGATTTTGGGGCTGGAAATGCATGTATGTATGTTTTTACGAAAATGGGTTTTGTACCCGTATGTATGTGTATGTGTGAATGTGGGTGGGTTATGATTTGGGTGATTTATGATGCTTTAATGCTAGAACTAAGTTAGAACATGATGAACTGATGATGTTGGGACTGATTATGATGCTGATAGTGAGAGTTGGTTGCCCATGCGCCTGAAATTGGCCCATGCGCCCAACGGTCAAATTACCTAAGTGTAGTCCCATGCGCCCAAAAACCCATGCGCCCGAATAGTATCCATGAGCCTAGAATAGGCTGAATTTGGCTAAGTGTTCCATGCGCCCAAAACTACGCATGCGCCTAGGCACTCATGCGCCTGCATAGTGCCCATGCGCCTAGAAATGCCTAGAATGACTAAGTGTTGGGTCATGCATCTAAATAGTGCCCATGCGCCTGAAAGTTCCCAAGCGCCTGAAAGGTCATGCGCCTGCATAGTGCTCATGCGCCTATGCCTTAGAATATTTTCTAAAATTTTAGGGAAAATGTAAAGTGTAGGCTTGACTTGGGATGTTCCCGGGGGGTAATGTAAGTTGACTTTATGATGTCATATGTGATGTGATGATGTTATGTATGGTATGGTTATGTTATGTTATGTTCCTTATTATGTATGTTTATTTTCCGTGGCTTTACGTGGTATGATTATGAAAAGTAAATGGAAAGTATTATGTAACGTAAAGCGAAAGATAATGAAAAGAGGAATGTAAAGTATGAATGCATGCATTAATGAATGAAAGTAATGAAAGTAATAAAAGTCTTGCAAGCAATGTATGGAGGTTCACACCCAATGAAGGGTGTTAGCTCAACTGTGTGCGGGTTAGCAACCCCGGAAGGATGCACACTAGGGGTCTAATCTTCGTGATTGACCATATGTATGGGACCCTTGCCGCTTGCCTTAGGTATTGGAGTCAGCTTCGTGCACATTGTTCGAGGTCTATAATAGACCTCAGGCCCAGTAACCAGCTTCGTGCACAATGTTCGGGGTATAGCACATGGCACTGGTCCGAAATGAAAGATGAATGATAATGATGAGTGTATTTGCCCCAGGTCCAAGGGCCAGCTTCGTGCACAATGTTCGGGGTACAGTACATGTCATCAGAAGTTAATGATGTACGTATAGTACGGTAAGAAAGATAACGAATGATAAAGATGACGTACGATGATGAATGAACGGAAGTCAACGAATGACGATGAAAGATAATAATAAATTATTATCTATGTGTACATATGATGCATGATCACATGTGAAAGTAAAGAAAGAATGGTTTCAAACGAAAGAAAAGTATTTTATTTTATAAAACTAGAACTCACTCAGCAATGTTGACTTTTATGTGTTTCCAGTTGGCAGGTAATGTGCTGAGGATGGCACGGGGCAGCTACTTGGCATTTTTGGATGGCATCCGTTGTTTAAATTATAATGTTTTTGTGATGTAATGCAACGAGTAATATTTTATAATCTGTCAGCGATGTATTATTTTGCAAAAGCAATTATATATATATGAAATGTTTGTTTAAAAGAATTCTGCTACAATGTTTTAGAAATTTGTAAATGTAGACTGTATGTTTTATGTGCGATGATTGTCCAACTATGAGCGTCCCGGGATCGGGGCCTTACACACGCCCCTGTGCCTCAAGAGGCACGACCCTGTGTTTGGGGTAGTCACACCCCCGTGCCTCATGAGGCACACCCCTGTGACTATTTTTTGGGTACAATACTTTTTGTCCAGTCGGATGTTCAATCATTGGGGTGTGATAATTTAAGCACGGGGGCGTGTTTTAGGCTGGTCATGGGGGCGTGCTTAATGAGTCACGGCCGATGCTTGAATCCTGGAGCTTGTTTTCTTCAAATTTCTCTTTGTTTATGCTTCTTTTGTTCATCTTGGTCTTTTCCAAGCCTGAAAATACAATATGAACGATTGAAGTATCAAATCATCATTTTCAGTAAGATTTTCTAGAATAATTGATGTGTAATTGATGTGTTTTATATGTATAATTTGGAGCACATCATTCTCTAACCACCATCTTTTTCTTTTGATGGTTGTTTGGAAGTTGTAGACTTCCTTGAGGGTTTAGGCTTGTTGGGATGTTTGATGGAGTGTGCTAAAGGGTTGTATTGACAGTCTTTGGCAAAGTGACTGTTTTCCCCACACGTTAGGCATGTGTTGTTCATCTGCTTCTTTGGTAACTTCATCATTTGCCTGATCTCTTGTAGCTCCGTCTTTATCTTTTCATTCTTACCTCCCTTAGCTCCACCCATTTTCTTGTTTATCTTGTCTTGGTCCAAATAATCGTTTAAAAGTGCTTTTGATGATGATTTAACACCAGAATCCTCAAGTTATCACTAATTCTAATAACTTAGAGAGCAAGTAATGATACAAGAATGACCACAAGTCAATCAAAACCCATTTGAAATAAGATTTTGATAAGATGATTAAGAACAATGCTGAAAGATAACAATAATAAGCTCCTAGCAATACCAATACACAATGAACTCAAATTCATAGTATTTGACAGGATCAGTGATCTAAGTTTGATCAATTAGAGTTGAATCGCAGCGGAATTAGAACAAGAATTAGACAAATATAGCAAGAACACAATAGATATTCAATAGAACAGTACACGGTTATAGAGAAAGAGGGTTTTCTGCAAAAGGGATAATATCATTCATGCACAAATGCTTCGGTATGGCAGCCGCTAAGCTTCGCACCTTACAATTAGGTCAACATTCCTTATATAAAGGAATGTGACGTCAGCTGATGTCACTTGATAGTGACATTTAACAGAATTATTACAAACAACTGAAAGTAAGCAAACTACTGAGAATGTTCACAACAACTGAGAACATCTCAGAGTATGCTAAGTACAAGATGAAACTAAAACTACTGAAAGGAAACCATCACAACTACTGAAGAGGTCTTCTTCAGCTGTTGTGACAACATCTGAAACTTGGTCTTCAGTCTTTGTCTTCAGCTTTTGTCTTCAGACTTTGTCTTCAGCTCTTTCACTTCAGACTTTGTCTTCAGCTCTTTCACTTCAGACTTTGTCTTCAGACCTTGTTATCAGTTGATGTCTTCAGCTGTTGCAGACTACTTCAGTTGTTGTAATGTCTGTGGGACTTAAAGGTTTTTCTGATCAGGCTCATTGGTTCTTTTGGTCCAACAAACTCCCCCTGAACCAATGCAGCCAAAACCTTTAAGCTTATTGAGGTCCCACTTATTCTTGGCAGAAATACTCTCTTGATCAGCTTCAGAGATATCAGATAAGCACAGGCCAGGGAACAGGTTTCAGTAGATGTGAATGTCAAAGGATGGAAGGGAACTCTGTCTTGGGGAACTGGACACAGAGCTGTTATCCCAACCATGAAACCTACTTCCCATTGATGAGTCTATAAGACTCTCTGACGTAGGCCTCAAGGAGAACAACTTGTTCCTCCTTAGTGAGTTCTTCTGCTTCTCCTTCGAAGAAGAACTCTGGGCCATAGTACTCTGATAGGTACTTTACTGTCTTTCCATTTTTCAACTCAACAGTTGTTATCTCTCTGTAAGCAAATTCATCTGGGTGAGTCCCTTCTAATAACAACTGGAGTTCATTTTTCTTGATCTCTTCAAGCCTCTTGTATAACAACCCCTTCTTGACCATTTTGTTCTCCATTAGAGTTTGAGGGGTCATCTTTGACTTGTAGGCTCTCTTGAAGTCTTCAAGTATCTCCCAGGGTGAGACTACAATGGCCAACATAATAACAGCATCTATGGTCTTTCTCACTTGGCCATTGTATCTACTTGGTATGGATTTCTTATGAATTCTAGAACTAACCCTGGGGTCTGGCCAAATCCTTACTCTCTCCTTTTGATATTGAAAGGTATGCCTGAGAGCATACAGCCTTTGAGCGTGTTTCTTCATGGCTTGTATAGATGATGACTGAGGAAACTCTTTGTCAACCATCTTCAAAAGTTGCTCATCGTGCTGTTTCTGCTGTTCTTCTTCTTCAATCTTAACTTTCACCATTTGCCTCTGAAAGTCTGGTGTGATCATTTGTTGACTTCTGGGCTCAGGTATTTTTAGAACAGCAGAGATTGGCAGACTGTCTTCTTCATCATCATCTTCTTCTTCTTCTTCCATCCTCAACACCCTTCTCCTCCTTCTGGGTGCATCATTGGATGTGGTTTGAGGTGGTTTTTGGGGTAAGGGAGTTGGTTTTGAGGGTTGAGTTGGTTTAAGTTTAGGTTTAGGGATTGGTTTGGAGAGTTGTGGGGTTGGTTGTTTTTGAGTGGGAGTTTGGGAAGGCTGATCTAGCATTTTTGTGGTAAGTTTGGCTTTGGAAAGCTTGGCCATATCAGTTCTCTTCCCAGCACCTGCTTCATCTAAGGCTTCGATAATCAACCCCTTATTGAATGCTTCAGAAGCACAGATTCTGGTGGTTATTGCCAGAATACTGTCTCTGGTCCATGATTTAATCTCAATTAATGATCTTCCCAAGTATTTTGCAATAAACCTGATCATTATCTCCAACCTCTCCCTTTCCATCACACTGTAACTGGCCCATCTCTCTTGTATCTCTTTAATCTCCAGCCTTCTGATCTCAGTGTCTAATGTAGCTGTATCAAAGCCCTGTCTGAAGAGTTGGTCTATTATTCTGTCCATTGATCTGCTGTGAGCTTCATCAGCTTCTTTAACCAGATCTTCCAATGATTTCTCTTCATCAGGCTTTTGAGTTTCAGCACTTTTCTTTCTCTTGTATGTGATCAGCTGTTTTTCCTTTTCTAACTCCTTTTCTTTCTCTTGTTGTTTCTCATCTTCCACTCTCTTTCTCTTTCTTTCTTTCACTGCCTTAGACTCCCCCTTTTTGGGTGCATTGGGTTCAGGGGTTTGAATGGCAGAAAGCTTCTTTTGCACAGCATCATCAACAAGTGTTTGTAGATTTGAGGAGATCCTCTCATCAATGGCTTTATGCACAATCTCATTGATGATGGGAGTGATGAGAGGTAAGGAATGTTGAAAGGTAGCAACCATCTGCTCAGAGGGGTTCTGTCCCTGAGAGGTGGTGCCAAAAGCAGTGGCTGGTGGCTCAGTTGAGTGTAGTGGCTGAGTGTTTGGTGAACCTTCAGATGAAGGTGCCATCTGTGGGTTTATTGGGGCAGATGGACTTTGATCCTGAGACATTTTGGCAAGCAGTTCTTTGAGTCTGCTCACCTCAGCCTCAAGGATTGTGTTATGGGCTAAGACATCGAAGAAAAAGCCCAGGTCATCATCAGTCTTTGCTGAATCACCTGACCTCCTGATTGAATCAGGATGTACATGCCCTGAGTGTAGATCAGTTGTAGCATGTGCCCCTTGTTCTTGGTTCTGGGGACTTCCTGCCTCAGGACTGAGTCCTTCATCGGCAGTTGCCTCTGGTGAGGTCTTAGAGATGTTACCAACTGCATCCTGTTCATTTGCTGAATCAGTAGAAGTGGCAGCCTCACCAGATGTTCTAACCTCCTCCTCTACACGGGGAGATTGAACATTATAACCCCTGTGCTGTGGGTTATCAGCAGCATTTTGGTCCTCTTCCTCAGCTGTTGAGGTTCTCCCCATTGTAATTGGTTTCTGGGGAGGAGGAGAGGAATGCAGCTGACTCAGCACTTGTGCAACTATAATGGTTGGGCTTTGAGGGGCGGTTGCATTTGGAGATAGGTTTGAAGCAGATTGCACCCGGGGTGACTGGTGCTCTTCAATGGTAACCTTCTCAATTGAGATAGGTTCCAGCATTGTGGTATCCCCAATTATGGTTGCATCAGGATCCTGTTGAGAGGATGCCTGAGCGGCTAGGGCTGGTGGAGTCTTTGACACTACTGGGGGGTTAGAACCAGTAAGTGTTTCCTGTATTGGTGGTACAGGGGCATCCTCAGGGGACTCATCTCCCTGAGTAGCCTTTTTGGGCTTTTTGGTGTTGGGTTTGGTGGGGACTTTGGATCTGGAAGTGGAGGCTGTGGGTTCCCGCTGCTTGGGTTTTAGCAGCCGGGCAGCCCCTTTCAGTGTAGGGTCAGAGTTGTGCCTGGAGTATACTTCAGGCAATACAGCCGGAGCAGGGACTCCAAGGCCAACAAGGCCGTCTGATTTTAGCTGATTTAAAATTATGGCCATGAGAAACCTGGGATATAATATCCATCTGTTTGCCACAGGTTTCAAAGCCAGATCCTTTAGTTCCATGAAAACTATCTCAGAAAAATTTAGATTTTGTCGTTCAAAGATAGAGTATAATACCTGTTGCCATCGGGAGGACATCTGATCCCATGAGGAGGTTTTTGATGCAAGGCAGACATTCACCATGTGGAATATAAGACGTTCAGCATCATGGAAGTGCTTCTTCAGAATGGTGGTAGCACTTAAGTCTCCTTCATACCCGTTATTGATGAAAGACATATCAGTTGTGCCTTTCGGGTATTCTGTGACACAGGTGGCATCATGTAGATTTAGGGTTTGTCGAATGATGTCTGGAGTGATGACCACCTGTTTCTGGTTAACCAACGACTGGAGAGTGATTTGGCTATCATTCTCACCAGTTTGCACAGAGACGTTGGTCCAGAATTGGCTTAGGGAATCGGGGTATATGGTAGGATTCAGAAGAAAAGCGGTTCGGTACTGGGAATCTACCATAAGATCGATGGCATTATCAAATTTGTTCCAAAAGGCCGATTTCGAGAGGTAGGCAACACAGTTGTGTCTGGGTTTGAGTTTCATGGTCGCCATTGTTGAGAGAGTGAAGGACATAAAACGGCTAATGAAACGTTTGAAAGTAGGTTTAGGTATTTATAGGGTAAGAAAAGGCTGATATAAAACGACTGAAAGTGTTGGTGCTGTCATCAGTTGTTTGAAAACAACTGAAGACCTGGTTTTAACTTTCAGAAGTTGTAACAACTGAAGACTTGGTATTAGTCATCAGTAGTTGTGAAACTACTGAAGACATGGTTTTGGCTTCAGGTGTTGTAAACAACTGAAGATTTGGTGTTAGTCATCAGTAGTTGTAAAACTACTGAAGACATGGTTTTGGCTTCAGTTGTATGAAGTGAAACAGCAGTTGTAGAAACAACTGAAGAGAAAAGTTTCTCATCAGCTGTTGTCGTCAATTCTTAGCTCATCAGCTGTTTCATTCTGACCTCAACACTTATCAGACTTTGTCTGATTTTCAGACGTTTCATTGGTCATCAGTACTTATCTGTTATACTGACATCAGTAGTTGTAACTACATCAGTAGTTGTAACCACATCAGTTCTTTTCAACAGATAGAGTACTTCAGTACTTTTAAGTAATTTAGTCTTCAGTAGTTATGAAAACTACTGAGGATAAAAGAACTTATCAGTACTTATTTGTGACAATAGTATACGAATGCTCATCAGTACTTGTTGACTGAGATCATCAGTAGTTGTCACTTATTCTAGCTGCAGCATACCAAGCCTTAACACTAGGTTTTGGAAAGTTGAACTGTCCAAAGGCTTAGTAAATATGTCTGCAAGCTCATCAGCACTAGGAACAAACTTTGGATCAATCAGACCTTTTTCAAAACAATCCCTAATAAAATGGTGTCTGATCTCAATATGTTTGGTCCTAGAGTGCTGGACTGGATTCTTGACAATACAAAGAGCTGAAGCACTATCCATTAGTAATGGAGTCTTAGTCTCTGTAATGCCATAATCCAATAATTGATTCTGAAGCCAGAGTACCTGAGATGTACAACTTGCAGCAGCAATGTACTCGGCTTCAGCAGTGGATGTAGCAACAGATGTTTGTTTCTTACTCTGCCAAGAAACCAAACAGTTGCCTAGGAATTGACATCCACCAGAAGTTGATTTTCTAGTTAATTTACACCCTGCATAGTCACTATCAGAAAAAGCAACTAATTTGCAAGAGTGCCCAGTGGAATACCAAAGACCTAGAGATTGAGTACCTTGCAGATATCTAAAGATCCTCTTGACTGCAATCAAATGAGACTCTTTAGGAGCAGCCTGAAATCTAGCACAAACACAAGTTGCAAACATAATATCTGGTCTAGAAGCTGTTAAGTACATCAAGGACCCAATCATACATCTGTAAAGTGTTTCATCAACAGCTTTACCTTTCTGATCTGCATCCAGTTGTGTGGTGCTGCACATGGGAGTAGAACAGGGCTTACAGTTTTGTAAATCAAACTTTTCCAAAAGACTCTTTGTGTATTTTGACTGATGAATGAAAGTTCCATCAGCCTTTTGTTTGATTTGCAAACCTAGAAAGAACTGTAATTCTCCCATGGCACTCATTTCGAATTTTTGTTGCATCAACTTTGTAAATGCATCACACAACTGTGGATCAGAGGATGCAAAAATAATATCATCAACATAAATTTGAACAAGGAGCTTATGCTGACCCACTTTCTTAATGAACAAAGTTTTATCTATGGAGCCTCTAGTGAAATTATTCTGAAGAAGAAAATTTGACAGTGTTTCATACCAGGCTCTAGGAGCTTGTTTCAACCCATAAAGAGCCTTATCAAGTTTATACACCCAATCAGGATGTTTATTATCCTCAAAACCTGGTGGTTGACACACATAAACCTCTTCTTTTATTTTACCATATAAAAATGCACTTTTGACATCCATTTGAAAAACTTTAAGATTGTGGAATGCAGCATAGGCTAAGAACAATCTAATTGCCTCCAGTCTGGCTACAGGGGCAAAGGTTTCATCATAATCAATACCTTCTTCTTGTGAAAACCCCTGGACAACCAGTCTGGCCTTGTTCTTGACAATTTGCCCATTTTCATCTGTTTTATTCCTAAACACCCATTTAGTGCCTATTGCACACTTACCTGGGGGTAGAGGAACCAGTTCCCACACTTGCTGCTTTTTGAACTGAAGAAGCTCAAGCTGCATGGCATCAACCCATCCATTGTCTCTTAATGCAATATGATAGTTCTTTGGCTCTTGCTGACTGATGAAGAGAGCATAGAAGCAGAAGTTGGACAATTGACTTCTAGTTGAGACACCAGCATTGATATCACCAATGATTTGAGACATTGGGTGATTCTTCAGCTCTTGGTACACTATGAGATCTGTGCAAGTGTTTGTAGCACGCTCAGCAGCAACAGATGTTGATCCAGATTCTTGAAACCAAGTATTAGATGGCAAGTCAAATGAAGTAGAGGATTCAGAAATCTCATCAGCATTTGTTGTGGATGGTGCTACTGAAGCTACAGGAACATCAAGTTTAGTAGACTCAGGCAGTTGATCACTAAACTTGAATAGGTGAGTACTGGGATCATCATCAACATCAGTACCACCAGATGGATGACTAGCTGCAGAAGGTGATGAATTCACATGATCTGCAACAGCTGGAGGCTGATAAGGAACATATTGCAGTATGTCCAGATCAAACAACTCCACAGGGTTTTGTGGGATTTTGTCCTTAGGAGATTCATTGAACTTCACATGCAAGGTTTCTTCAACCATCTTTGTTCTGCAGTTGAACACTCTGTAAGCCTTGCAAGTGGATGAATACCCAACAAAATACCCTGCATCCACCTTAGAATCAAACTTTTGGAGTTGATCCTTTGTGTTGAGAATGTAACAAGGACACCCAAATGCTCTGAAGAATGAAATTAGAGGAGCCAAATGATGTAGAACTTCATAAGGAGTCTTCATCAACCTCTGATTCACTAAAGCTCTATTTTGCACATAGCATGCTGTGTTGACAGCTTCAGCCCAAAAGGTCAGTGGCAAACCAGAGTCAGCCAACATGGACCTTGCAGCTTCAATTAGGGTCCTGTTCTTTCTCTCCACTACTCCATTTTGTTCTGGAGTCCTTGGGATGCTATACTGCCTCTTGATTCCTTTTGAAAGGTAGAAATCATCAAGTGTATGGTTTTAAATTCAGTTCCATTATCACTTCTTATACACTTGACTGATAGGGAATACTGCTTCTCAACATACAACACAAAGTTAATAATTGTCTGAGCAGCCTCATCCTTTGAATGCAAGAAGAAGGTCCATACAAATCTGGAGTAATCATCCACAATTACCAGACAGTATTTCTTCTTTGCCATGCTCATTACTCTCACAGGACCAAAGAGATCCATGTGCAGTAATTGCAAGCAGGCAGTGGACTTTGGTTCTTCTATAGGAGGGAATGAAACTTTGTGTTGTTTTCCTTTTAAACAAGCAGTGCAGGTTTCATCACAGTGGAACTCCTTTATTGGTAGACCTCTCACTAAACTATTGTGGATCAGCTGATTCATGTTTTTGAGATTAACATGACCCAGCCTTCTATGCCACAGTTTAGATTCCTGAGGAGAGGCCTTGGAGAACAGGCAAGGATGACCTTTTAAATCAATCTTCTTTGACAAATCCAAGGCATATACTCTTCCTATCCTGTTGGCCTTCAGGAGAGTATGTTCATCCAATACCTTGTCAATCAGCCTCAGAACTTTGGAAGACAGAATCCGGCAGTTCTGGCTTGTGAAAAGTGCAACATGCCCTTTATCACACATCTGACTGACACTCAGTAGATTATACTTGAGATTCTCCACATGGTTAACATCATCAAATCTGATTTCTCCATTTGACACAAATCCTTTCCCGATGATGTAACCCTTAGCATCATTTCCAAATGAGACAAATCCCTTCTTTCCTTGAGAGTAGTCATTAAGAAGAGAACTGCTCCCAGTCATATGCATAGATCCTCCACTGTCTACATACCAGATGCTTCTTTGGCATGCTGAAGAACCCTGCATTTATCATAAGAAACTAGTTAGCTTTAGAGACCCAAACCTTTTTGGTTTTGGGTCTGTTTTCATCAACAGATTTAACCATAACTTGTTTCTCATGATTAACAGCTGATGAAGGTGGAGATGGTGCTGAAATGGATTTCTTAGATTTGGCTTGGATTTCCTTTTCAGTGGTTTGATCACAGGTGCATCTAGTTGGTTAACTCTCCCCAACAAATGCTGAACCATCATAACAAGTTGTGTCTGATTTGTTGCTAAAGCCTTCAGCTCATTTGACACATCAGTACTTGTTTTTGATGAGTTCCTGTGACCCACCATTTCCTCCTTCTTGAAATTCACAGACTTAGTCTGATGTTTATCATGAGGAACACTATCAGCTGTTTTCTGATAAACCCCATCCTTCTTTTTGGATTTTGGTGAGGCCTTGGGTTTATCAGTTTGAGATGACTGTGGTACAAACTTGGTCTCAAACTCATTTTTCATTTTATTAATCTCTTCTTTAATGAGCTTATCTCTGTTGAGTTTGGAACCCTTTTTGTACCAGCATTCATCAGATAGATGATTGAATTTACCACATATTTCACATGGCTTATTCTTCATCTTGGATTGATCAACTGCTGAAGTGGAAACTACTGAAGGTGTGATCTTTAGTACTTTCCTCCTTTCAGTACTTGTGTTAAGTACTGAAGGATCGGTAACAACTGAAGACTTGTTCTTCAGCTGTTCTCTATCCGTCCTGAAAGACCGTATGATAGATTCCTCAGCAGTTGTTAATCCTTTTATTTCAGCAGATTTGCAATGCTTTTCAGATGTTGTGACTTGCCCTTCAGTACTTGGAGTACTTTGAGGGACAACATCTGAATTGCTCAGCTTCATGTGTTTATCAGCATTTAAACCATCAGGCAATTGATTTGCTGAGATCTTAACACTGACTTCATCCTCTAATTTTGTATTATCATTTGAGGATGAATCACATGATGATGTGGTTTGGAAATTACTTTCACCTTCAGATTTTACTATTGATTTTGAAGTAAAATCAGTAGGTGGTGCAGTATGATTGTAACCTATTCCAAACTTCACATTTGAAGCTGTTTGCTTGCTGAGAAGCATTTCAAATCCCTTGCAGGATGTTACCCAGCGGTCACACTCAACTTGGGTAGCTGCAAGTGTCTCTTTGAGACTTCTGTGGTTCTCAAGTATGACCTCTACCTTAGCCTTTTCATCATTAAGTTGGCATTTAAGCTTGTAAATCTTATCATCTTTGTCATTAAGAGCAGACTCATACTCAGCTTTTCTTTTGGAAATAGTTTTCTCAAGCTCAAGATTTTGATTGATTAAAGCTACATTTGCCTCTCTAATAGAGACAAAGGCAGCTATGCATGATTCAGAACATAACTTGGCTTTAGGCTCAGAAGATACCTAGGTTACCTGTGAAGATGATGCATTGGAGCAGGAACCCTCAGTAGACTCCAGGGCCATGAGAGCAAGATTCCCAAAAGGATGTTCACCACCATGTTGACCAGCACCAGCAAATAATTGCTCATTGAAACCAGAAAGATCATCTGGTAAGCTGCTCCAGTCAACAACTCCTGGTGTGAAGAAGCTGTGATGAGGTTGAGATTGTGATGGAGATGGTTGAGGCTCAGGTAGGGCTTGAGGTTGTTGTCCTATAGGAACTTGAACTGGATTTGGCTGTGGCATGTAATAGCAGGGATATGGATATGGCATTGGACCCTGAGGGACAAAATATGCAGGAGATTGAGGTTGTGAGTGATGACCAGAACTAGCAGGATGTTGCCCTTTGTTTTGTGAACTATTGCTTGGAAATTTCACAAAGGGTGCAGAAGAGTTAGATCCAGTTGATCTACACTCTCTTGCAAAGTGCCCAAGCCTGTGGCATTTGTGACACCTCAACTTACTCTTGTCAAAACCAACTTTGGTTTTGCCAGAGAGTCCTAGAAAATTCCTACCAGTTCTCTTGTAGAACTTTTGAGATCTGATATTGATCAAGGCCATTTGGCTCAAAATATCCATCTCTTCTAAATCATCATTAGCAATACCCTTTAAATCATCCATGATAAAGCATAAATTATCACTATTACACCCAGAATGACTGTCAACACCAACAAATGCATGATCAGAACTGTTTGAAGAGAAATCTATATGCTCATCATAATCGCTTTCTGATCCAGCATATTCTGACTCATGACCGACCAAGGCAGTGTTCTCTGGTACAAAGTCATCAGTGAGCTTTCCTGATGATGCCAGTTTCCTTTTCTGCTCTATCTCTCTTTCAAATGTAAGCAGTTTCCCATGGAGTTGGGTGAGAGATAGGCTATCCAGATTTGCACTGGAGCGTAGGAAAATGGTGTATGTGTCCCATCTCTCAGGCAGTGATCTGAGGAATCTGTTGTTCATCTGGCTGTTAGTATACTCATGCTTGACCATTTTTAGCTCAGAGATCAAGCAGGAGAAATGCTCAAACTGTTAAGTCAGTGTCTCACCCTTCCTATGAGAGAATGTCTCATATTGTTGGGTGAGGATTTCTCTGTTGTTTGCTAAGACCTCATCAGTTCCTCCGAATTGTTCCTTCAAAGCATTCCAGAGGTCATGAGCAGTTTCATGATGCATAAGCCCAGAATAGATTTCATTAGGCAGTGCCATGGCCAGAATTCCATGGGCTTTAGCATCAATCTCAAACAGCTTACGATCTTCATCTGAGTATTGCTCCTTCTTCTTCGGAACCATTTGGTTGGTCTCCGGATTGTTGACCATAGGCTTGTGTGGACCGTGAACCACAGATGTCCAACAACCTGAACTGTTAATAGATAGGTGATGGAGCATTCTTCGTTGCCATATGTTATACTCACTCCTAACCATCATCGGAGGCTTGGTTGAGGAGCCAGTATTATGAGGGTCATTAGATGGAGTAGTTATTCTCAGATTCAAACCAATTTAATCAAGTTTCAACAGATTTAGCACAAAAACACAACAAACTCAATATGAACCAAGAAGAAACTCAAATTGAATAACCAGAAGCAGCAGAAGATCAATCTCTATAACCAATTCTTGCAAATATGCTAATTCGATCAAACTTTAGATATCGAAATAGCAGTTTCAATGATCAATTGTTAAACCGATCAATGATTAACCCGCTCTGATACCATTTGACAGGATCAGTGATCTAAATTTGATCAATTAGAGTTGAATAGCAGCGGAATTAGAACAAGAATTAGACAAATATAGCAAGAACACAATAGATATTCAATGGAACAGTACACGGTTATAGAGAAAGAGGGTTTTCTACAAAAGGGATAATATCATTCATGCACAAATGCTTCGGTATCGCAGCCGCTAAGCTTCGCACCTTACAATTAGGTCAACATTCCTTATATAAAGGAATGTGACGTCTGCTGATGTCACTTGATAGTGACATTTAACAGAATTATTACAAACAACTAAAAGTAAGCAAACTACTGAGAATGTTCACAACAACTGAGAACATCTCAGAGTATGCTAAGTACAAGATGAAACTAAAACTACTGAAAGGAAACCATCACAACTACTGAAGAGGTCTTCTTCAGTTGTTGTGACAACATCTGAAACTTGGTCTTCAGTCTTTGTCTTCAGCTTTTGTCTTCAGACTTTGTCTTCAGCTCTTTCACTTCAGACTTTGTCTTCAGCTCTTTCACTTCAGACTTTGTCTTCAGACCTTGTTATCAGTTGATGTCTTCAGCTGTTTCAGACTACTTCAGTTGTTGTAATGTCTGTGGGACTTAAAGGTTTTTCTGATCAGGCTCATTGGTTCTTTTGGTCCAACAGTATTTCATTAAGGTTCCAAGAGTTACAAAATGATCAACAAACATAATTATAAGGATCTAGTTTCGCATACAGTTTCGCACTTTGTGAAACTGTCATGCACTGTGACCATGTGAAACTACCGTGCGAAACTACATTTTCGCATTTAGTTTTTCATGTCACAGAATACAAAACCAATAAATCTAAACTAGATCCTATTACAATAATAACTACGTTATAAGTAACCTATAACTAATGGCATGGTGATTACCGTCCAGTACTTGATCATTAATACTCCCCCTTGGTGGGTATTCAACTGCCAGGTCTTTTGGGTTAGCGACAGCCGATTCTTTCTCCATCATCCTAGCCAAGTCTCTTATTTCAGCATCCAGATCATCATGTTCCCGCACACTCTTTTTGAGCTGCTTGATCTCTGATCTGACTCCCCGAGCTTTGTTGGCCACTCTCTCAAACAAACTGGCCTCCGCCTTTGTCTCTTCTCCAGCACCAAACTTAATTTTTTTTTCACATAACACCTTTAGATCATCATCACTAAATGAGAATACCACTATTGGATCAAACAACCGTATTTCATTTCCGTCCTTCACCAGCACTACTGCCTCACCAGTTTGGTTATCATAGAACCACTTCTCAAACTTCTGTAGTCTTGATGGTTGCTGATCCTGTATCCTCACCCGATTGACGGTCTTAGTAGGCTTCAGCTTTAGCACAATCTTCCCCTTTCCCATTTCCCAATCTAAATCTTTCTTTGACCTCCTCCTTTTCGTCTTCATGTATCCAAAAGCAACAAAATTGTCCTGAACGCCCTTGCGAATCTCATGTTCTAGCAATTTAGCACGCTATCTTAAACCAGAATCTAGCAGGGGGATCTTTGCTAGTCTTCTCAAATCCCACCTAGGAAGAGTCTTAAACGCCTTTCTCTTGTGCAGTTATGAGATCCCCCCTCCATGCCTCTTTATCATGAGCATCTTCAATTTGGAGTTGTACTTCCAGCTCACGATCTTTTTAACAAATTCTTTTCTGTCCGGTTCTCTAATGTTTTGAAAGAGTGGGCTTAGCTACTCTGGCTCTTCCACCTTTGTAAACCAATCTTCCTTATCCATCTCAATAATGTCTCCTTCAGCCGAACTCCTCTAAGCCACGTATGTCATCAGTCTCTCTTCCACTACATAGAATTCTGCCTCAGAATCATAGTCCACTAGTTGTTCTTCAACCTCTTCTTCTTCATCTATTAAGTTGAGCTCTTCATTTCTCTTTTCGCCTCCTGCTCTCTCCTCCCTGATCACTTCATTCCCGGTAAGATAAGCATCTATATCTAACCCCAAATCTATAAATCCATCCTCTATCACCTCATTAACATTTTCTTGAGTGACTCCTTCACCATTTCCTCCACCAGCTTCAAATCCACCAACACCACTACGACCAGCTCCTGATCTACCAACACCACTTGCACCAGCTCCTAATCCACAAACACCACTACCACCAGCTCCTGATCCACCGACACCACTACCACCAGCTCCAGATGACTTGTGAATGAATGTGTACTGAGATGTGTAAGTCAATTCCTAAATCTCTTGATCATTCTGAACATCAGCAACACCAGCTCTTCTCCTCAACTAACTCACTTCCTTTAGCAATCTCCTAATCAAATCCTGTTAGCTTAGCATCATCTTCTTCATTTCATTCATCTCCCTTTCCCTATGCTTTTCTCTCTCCTCGAAGTTTATCAGTTTAGTCTTGATCATGCTCAGTTCATTTGATAAGGATGTGTTAAGATTTCTGATTACATCCTCATCAAGTTTGATCTAATATCCCTCCTTGGTCTCCCAGCTTCTCTTGCGGGCCCAGTCTCAGGAATTACCGTTTGCTTTCTTTCACTCTTCTTTTCCCGTGTAGGAGAATCAGATCTAACATGGGAAGATGATTTCTCTACTCCCTTTTTCTTCCTTTTCTTTCTCAACTCTTCCTCTATTTCATCGAGTTGCTCCTCAAACGTCATATCCGTCTCTTTTGTGTATTTCTTCCTTTTCTTTATTTCCTCTGCAGTTCCTCCACTTGCTGCTACTCTCTGTTCCTCCAAAGGGATCAGAGTCTTGATGTAGTTCCATCTCTCCTTGGTGTACATATTCTCCAGCAAGTATGTGATTTTTCCAAAAAAATCATGCCCGGAGGCAACACAATCAGCAAATATCCTTGGGTTCATTGGGATCAACTTCAGCTTATCTCCAAGCTTCTGTAAGCTTGGCTTCAAATAATCAAGAATGATCTGAATAAATCTTGGGTATAACAGCCACTTATCCTTCTTCCAAGCCATGATGTTTTCCAGCAGACAATCATGGATAATCTGGGTAATGTTTGCCTTATCTCCTTTATAGAATATGATCATGGCTTTGGACCATTTCAGATTCAACCCATTAGATCGACCATTTCTATGATCCAAGCAGCTGATGAATACATGTGCAATGAACCTCCATTCCTTCGATAGATACATTTTCTTAATTTCCCGACTTTTCTCAAAATCCGTTCCCTCATGTTGAATTACTTTGAAAGCTATAATAATATCAGAATCAGACATCTCTACATGCTATATCATCCTCCAGCCTCAAGGCCTTAGCCACCGTCTCAACTGATATCTTAATCAGCTCCCCCTGAACAGACGCTTTGATGATCTTATCTTTGGTATCATAATCAGCAGTTCTCCAAAAATCTCTAATCTGTCTCTCGTCTATAATAGGAGAATGAGAGATAGCAAAGTGAATGTGAGACCTCTTCAATCAGAAGATGGCGTCTTTAAAACCGGTGGTCTTTGGGTCTCTATCGTTCAGATATGCCACCACGTTTGATCTCGGATCAAACTTTAAGCTTCCCATAGGATCTGTAGGTGAAACCAAAAGTTTTTTAGCTCATAAGGATTTACTAAACACTTAATAATTATTAAAATAAAAAAAGAAAATAAAAATAAAAAAAAATTTAAAATTAAAATTAAAATAAATAAAAAATAGAAAATTGCAATTAGTTTCGCAACCAGTTTTGCATTGAGAAACTATAGTTTTGCATTGAGAAACTATAGTTTCGCAGAAGGTACGATACTATAGTTTCACACAAGCCAGGCGAAACTGTTTGTCGAAAGTATAATTTAGAAACTATAGTTTCGCATTGGGAAAGTATAGCTTCGCATTGGGAAAGTATAGTTTCGCAAGGCCTACGAAACTATAGAGTCGCAAGATCCAGTCAAAACAGTTCAGTACACACGGGCAGCATGACTAGACAGTTTCGCTCGGATCAGTGAACTTTCGTTCAGTTTCACACAATGACATCTTAGTTTCGCACAAAGAATGTCCTAAACCTAAAAGTCGCAGAGCATAATTTGTCTCAAAGTCCATTCAAAACACATGACCACGGTTCGAAATATTTACTGGTTGAAATGAAGAAAAAAACATTACAAATATCAATTTAGATTCAACAATAGATAAGACGGTTTTCTTATTTGAAAAAGGCTAGGGTTATTTTGCATAAAGCGAAACAATGAACGAGACAACAATTTATACCACACAGTTTCGCATAGGCCGAAACTCGCATGGTACAAAGTGAAGCGTCTAGCGACACTACCAGTGAAGCTATAGTTTCGTACGCTGAGCTAGACAGTGAAACTATAGTTTCGTTTGGCGAAATAATAGTTTCGCATGGAATTTATTATTATTATTATCTTTTTATGTACAAAAGAGACTTTTCGACCCACGAGAGAAACTGAGAAATAAAAACTCCTAGCAAATGAAAATTGAAAATAAAAAGCAACAAAAAGGATATCAGACATGCTTTTCCAGAAATTGTCTAGCGAATCAAGGATTGGTGGGATTGCCAATATGCTTGTCCATTTAAAACCATGCCATATTATTTTCAACGGGTGAAATGTAACACTTTTATCATGTTTTGGGTTTGTTTAAGAATGCTCAAGTAACTTGGTTCCCACAGTCATTCGGCAAAGAACTTATCTCGTTATCATGGTTTATTAAGTGTAATCATTGATTCTGCTTGAATTCTTCTGAGATGGACATAGATACAGAACATTTGACATCCATTAAGATATATATTATGGTAGGATGATGGATGGATGATCAGAGCTCTAGGTCTATATTCACGTATAACAGAGGAGATGATCATTTGAGCATGATGATGAGAGCTTCAGGTTTATACTCACATATAACAGAGAAGATCATCATTTGAGCATCTTGATGAGAGCTTTAGGTCTATAATCACATATAATAGAGAAGATCATCACTCCAGGTCAATGCTTACGCATAGCAGAGGAGTTGGACACGCAATTATTGAACTTTTGTTCAAAGATAAATGGATAGCAGTTTCACTAGAGAAACTAATCAAACTGATGAACTTTCATTCTAGATTCGCAGAGAGATCACAAGCACCAAAAATCTTCTGATTTGGGTGGTTTGACATGACAGTTTCGTACAAAGAGCACTAGATTCGCATGAAGAATCTGAAAACCCTCTTTTTGCGAAAAATGACTAAAAGATCACCAAAACTCACTTAGAACACAATCAATTTGAAATCTGATGATTCCACGAGTTTCCCAAACACACATCTCACCTTTCAACCGATTTTCATAGATAACAAATGTAAAACAGATCCAAAAGATTGAGAAGATGAATATGTCAAAAACTAACCAAAACACAAACAATCAAGAGCACAATGGCTCTAATACCATATTGTTGGTCCAAATTATAGTTTAAACGTGCTTTTGATGATGATTTAACACCAGAATCCTCAAGTTATCACTAATTCTAATAACTTGGGGACCAAGTAATGATACAAGAATGAACACAAATCAATCAAAACCCATTTGAAGTAAGATTTTGATAAGATGATTAAGAACAATACTGAAAGATAATAATAATAAGCTCCTAGCAATACCAATACACAATGAACTCAAATTAGTAGTATTTCATTAAGGTTACAAGAGTTACAAAATGATCAACAAACAAACATATATATACAGGATCTAGTTTCGCATACAGTTGCGCATAGTGCGAAACTGTCATGCACTGTGACCATGTGAAACTACCGGGCGAAACTACAATTTCACATCTAGCTTCGTATGTCACAGATTACAAAACTAACAAAACTAAACTAGATCCTATTACAATAATGTGACACCCAGAATTTTATTAAAAGAAGGAAAAGAAAAAGAAAGAAAGGTGAAATATCCTAAGTTAAGGGGTTAAAGTTGTGCAAGTGGCAAACTTGCCCATTATGGGATTTAAAAGAAGCATGGCCGCCCACACCCGCCAATTCACTTCTGCTTTCGGCTTCAAGATGAAAGAAGAAGAAGTTCCAACCAGATTTTAGTGTAAGAAAGCTGAATTCTCCTAGAAGGTGAGATTTTCTTGTATTTTCTACTCGGTTTTCAGCTGTGTTCGAGCTGCTGGACCGATTCTTACGTGTTTCTTGTGTTGGCTGCTTGTTTCGGTGTGTTTAGGTGCTAGAACTCCCGTTTGGTCTCAGTTTGAAGAAGTCTTACTCAAAAGCTGCTAGAGGTGAGTTTTAGATTCTCCTATTTCACTTTTTTTTAAACTTGTTTGGGGCTGAAATGCATATTATTTGAATTTTTGCAACCGAAGCAAGGATTTCTGCGTTTTGCATCTGATTGTGTATGCGATGTGTGTTTTTAAATGCCTTCTTTGATGTTGCATAGTTGTAAGCTCTGTTCTAAGTATTTGGCATGTTAGATCTGTGCTAAGGACATGTTAGAACTAGGATTTAGAACAGGTGGATTAGTCTAAGTTGTTTGATCATCCGCATTTGCATTTTGTTCATCCGTATTTACTGAGTGTTCAACCGTATTGGTAGAATGTTCCCTCGCATGTATTTTGTTCATCCGCATTTGTTGGACTTCATCCACATTTGTTGGAGTTCATCCACATTTGCTGAACATTCAACCGCATTGGTTTTATGTTCAATAGCTAAGTCTTTTGTTCATCCTTAGATGTATTGTTCATCCGCAGATGTTTTGTTCATCCGCAAATGTTTTGTTCTTCCGCAGATGTTTTGTTCATCCGCTAATGTTTTGTTCATCCGCAGATGTTTTGTTCATCCGCAGATGTTTTGTTCTTCTGTAGATGTTTTGTTCATCTGCAGATGTTTTGTTCATTCGCAGATGTTGTTGTTCCTTCGTAGATGTTTTTATTCATCCGAATTTGTATTTGCTCATTCACATAAGGCTTAGTTCACCCACATTTGGACTTGTTCATCCGCATTTGGTTCACCCGCATACCTTTAGACACTTAGAATATTTTCTGAAGACTTTCATCCGCATTTTCTTGTCCGCATTTGCTGAACATTCAGCCGCATTGGCTTATGTTCATCCGTATTTCTTTGGGGACTAAGGATTTTTGTGAAATCTTGGGAAGTAGAATGTAATGTTAAGTTCTGAAATGTTTTGATTGTTTTTGCCTGTTGATGTTATGTATGATTATGGGCTATGGTTGATGTTCTATATTACGTATTATTATGTGACTTTACGTGGTGTGTTAATACTCTTATACGTCAAGTATTATCATATTAAAAGTGAAAGAATTGATAATGAAAGTAGAACATAATGAACGAATGAAAAGTCTTGCAAGCAAGTGAAAGGGGTTCACAACTCTTTATGGGTTGCCACCTTGACAGTGTGCCGAGTGCACACTTAAAGGTCAGTCTTTGTGACTGATGGAAACGTACGAAACAGGATCCTTGCCACTTGCCCCCAAGACTATAGTCACATTGTGCACCGATAATGGGGCATAGCATATGGCAGGATCTAGATAGAAGTGAAAGATAATAAAGTACGAAATGAACGATGATGAAAGATAATAAATGATTATTATCAACATGTACGTATGATGTATGATCACGAACGAAAGTAAAGGAAAGGTTTTTACTAAAAGTAAAGTATTTTATTATATAAACTAGAACTCACTCAGCAATGTTGATTTTTTATATACATGTTCAGTTGGCAGGTAATGATGTTACGGAGGATGGCACAGAGTTGAAACTACTTGGCAAGCAAAGACTGGCACCCATCTCATGGAAAAATAATGTTGTTGTTTTGTAATACAACTAAGTATTCTTTTGTAATTTTAATCAACGATGTATTACTTGGCAAAAGTAATTATTAATGCATGAAATGGTTTTTGATAATTATTCCGCTGCAATATTTTCTTATGTTTATATATTTTAAATGAGTTTTTAATAATGAATGATGCTATGAATGACCAACTGTGGGGTCTCTGGGATCGGGGCCTTACAAGTTGGTATCAGAGCCTGGTTTAAGAGAATTGAGTAAATTATCTTCAAAACCTAAACCTAAACTGAGAATGGGACCGAATAAAAGGATGCCAACCCAAGTAGCTCGAGCCATTTGGTAATTTATTTTCTTAAAGTGAACTGGTATTATGTGCGTGTGCTATCTGATTTATGTGCTCTTAGTAGATTTGGTAACCGATATAGTTAGGACAGGAAATGCTTGGGGGATGAAGAGTAAAGTAAGTGGCTAATCACAACTAGCCACTGTAATTAGGGACTTACTATACTTGACATAATCTGAGCTATTACCTTGAATGACCGTGTTGGTGTTTGAATCTTAAGTGTTTAGAGGATGGCTGGTGGTAGATCTTCGAAGGCTTCTCGAGGTGGAGCGCAGGGTGGTCGTGGTGCCGGACCACGTGCCACAAGGAACAAGTCTAAGACTTCTGAGACGACTCCTGCAGAGCCCGAGCTTCATCACCATGAAGGTGGTGATAAGAGTTCTAACCTGAGAGCCTCTGTGAAGAAGGCAGTAGTGGAGGAAGTCCATCAGGTCATGCAGACGATTCTGCCATCTGTGGTGACCAAGGTTATTCGTGCTGTGAGGGAGGATGAAAAGAAAAAGAAAGAGGAGAGGAAGAAAACTGTTAGGAGAGGGGGTGAGGAGAGAGGTTCTGGTGAAGGGGAGCAACCAGAAACTGAGATGGTTGTCTCTAGTGATGAAGAGGAAGAGGAAGCGATGCAGGAAACTGCAAAGGGGTGCAGCTATGGGGCATTTCAAAGATGTAAGCCCCCGACTTTTGATGGAAATAGGAACGCTGCTGCTGCTCACCGATAGGGTGAGAGAAATGGAGGCTGTGTTGGATATTAGCGAGTGCCGAGAGGATCAGAAGGTAAAGTTTGCTACCCACTCATTTGTGGATTCGGTCTTGTGTTGGTGGGACAATATTGTCCAGGCCGAGGGTAGCAGGGCGATTAGGAGAATGAGGTGGAATGAACTAAAGAAGATGGTGATCGAGGAGTTTTGTCCTCACAGGGAACTCGACAAGATTGAGAGGGAGTTCCTACAGTTGGAAGCGGGAACCATGACACACCAGTAATATACGACTAAGTTCAATGAGAAGGCAAGGCTGGTGCCAGATCAGGTGACACCTATGTCATGGAAGATTAAGAGGTACATTCAAGGTTTGCAGGCAGACATTCACAGACACATGATCGCCGCCCGGCCGAGTACGTTTAGGTCGGTGGTTGATCTGGCCGGGAGGTTGTATGATGAAAGGGAGGAGATGGTAGTATTGGAAGTAAGAAAGAAGGGTGGTGGTGACAGGAACTGGAATGAGAAATGATTTGGTCGTGGTGGTTTCACCTCGAAAAACAAAAAGGCAAGGGTGGATGACCGGAGGGTAGTGTCGGCGGGTACAGGGACGAAGAGGTGTAGTAAGTACGGGAAGGAAAATACGGTAGAGTGTAAGTGGGGACTGAATGTCTGCTTCAAATGTGGGAAGCCTGGTCATATAGCAAGGGATTATGGGGTGATGAGGTGCTACAAATGTGGCGAAGAGGGCCATCTTAGCATGGATTATAAGAAACCGAGGGCTGAGAACTCCGGGGCGAGAAAGGGGATCGAGAAGGAGAAGGAAGGGCAGAGGGCAAAAGCCAAAGCATTTACTATGACCTAGGAGGAGGCTAGGGTGGACCCCGATGTTATGTCAGGTACCTTCCTAGTAAACCAAATTTGTGCCTCTATGCTTTTCGATAATGGTGCTAGTAAGAGTTTTATTTTTGCTGCCTTTTGTGCTAAGTTGTCTGTTAGAAGTAGAGGTATTGATGAGCCCTTCGATGTTGAAACTGCCATTGGTAAGTCTACTAGAATTTCTAATCTGATAGAGGATTATGACATAGAGTTAGAAGGCCATTAGTTCTTTGCTAAATTATTCGTGACGCCTTTAGGCGGATTCAATGTGGTTCTAGGGATGGATTGGTTAGCAGCCTATGAGGAAAATATTATGTGTCGCAAGAAGATGATTCAATTGACCGCACCTGATGGGAGTTTGGTGACGATTTAAGGTGATAGGGTCAGTACGGTTCCGAAGGTAATTTCAATGGTGGTGGCAGAGAAGTGCATGAAACGTGGGTGTAGTGCCTACCTGGGTTATGTGAAAGATGTAGATGCGTCAGTACCAAGATTGTCCAACGTACCAGTCATGTGTGACTTCCCGGACGTATTTCCGGAGGATCTACCAGGTGTGCCACCGGACCGCGAGATCGAGTTCCAGATTGATTTGATACCGGGTGCCCAACCTATTGCCAAGGCACTGTATCGACTAGCTCCCTTTGAGATGAAGGAACTGATGGTCCAGTTGCAAGAGTTGTTAGATAAGCGGTTCATCCAACCAAGTATCTCTATCTGAGGTGCTCTGGTCTTGTTTGTGAAGAAGAAGGACGGTAGCATGAGGATGTGCATCTACTACTGTGAGTTGAACAAGTTGACGGTGAAGAACCGGTATCCACTACCGAGGATTGATGACTTGTTTGATCAGCTCCAAGGTGTCAGTTGGTTCTCAAGGATAGATCTCTGATCTGGTTATAATCAGCTTAAGTTTAAGGAACAGGATATCCTGAAGACCGCATTTCGGACGCGACACGGGCATTACGAATTCCTTGTTATGTCTTTCGGTTTAACCAACGCGCCAGCTGCTTTTATGGACTTGATGAATCGGGTGTGTCAGCTGATGTTGGATAACTTAGTGATTGTGTTTATCAATGATATCCTGATTTATTCGAAGAGGAAAGAAGAGCATGCTAGTCATATTCATGAGGTATTAGAGATGCTTAGAAAAGAGAAGCGGTATGCTAAGTTCTCCAAATGCGCGTTCTGGTTGCGGGAAGTTTCGTTTTTGGGTCATGTGGTTAAATCTGAAGGGATTACGGTGGACCCGACAAAGGTGGAGGCTGTGATGCATTGGAAGACTCCAAAAAAGCCATCCGAGATCCGCAGTTTCTTGGGTTTAGCGGGCTATTACCGGAGATTCATCCAAGACTTTTCCAAGATAGCCTCACCATTGACCAAGTTGACCTGCAAGGATGTGAAGTTTGTATGGGGTCAAGAACAAGAGAATGCATTTGATGAGCTAAAGACGAGATTGACTCAAGCTCCTGTTTTAACGTTACCCAAAGGGAGCAAAGACTTAGTGGTCTATTCGGATGCTTCTTATTCGGGGTTGGGTTGCGTGCTGATGCAATGAGGAAGGGTAATAGCCTATGCGCCCCGACAGTTGAAAACTCATGAGGCTAATTACCCTATTCATGACTTGGAGCTAGCCGCTGTGGTCTTTGCCTTGAAGATTTGGAGGCACTGCTTATACGGGATGAAGTGCACTATATTCACTGACCATAAAAGCTTGAAGTACTTCTTCAAGCAAAAGGATCATAATATGAGGCAAAGGAGGTGGTTAGAGTTGATCAAGGACTATGATTATGAGATCCACTACCATCCGGGCAAGGCCAATGTGGTGGCTGATGCCCTTAGCCGAAAGGAGAGACCAGTGCCGATCCAAGTGAAAGCTTACCAGTTGGTGATGGCCTCTAACGTGATGAAACAGGTCAAGGAGTTTCAAGATGAGGCGTTGAAAGAAGATCGCCTTAACTCTGAAAGTATGAAAGGTCTAGTCGCGGTGTTGGACGAGAACACTCTCGGAGTTAGAACCCGCTTCGGGCGGATGTGGATCCCTCGTTTTGGAGACCTATGGGGGTTAATCATGGATGAAGCTTATAAAACTCGATACTCAATTCATCCCGAAGCTACAAAGATGTATCATGATATGAAGAATGACTACTGGTGGCCGGGTATGAAGTGCGACGTAACGGAGTATGTGCGTAAGTGCCTTACTTGCTTGCAAGTGAAGGCGGAGCATCAGAAGCCATATGGGAAGACCCAATCCTTGGATATACCTGAGTGGAAATGGGATCCATAACCAAGGACATCATTACAAAGTTACCATGTACGGCAAG
Organism: Flaveria sonorensis; assembly: GCA_025506505.1. NCBI lineage: Eukaryota > Viridiplantae > Streptophyta > Magnoliopsida > Asterales > Asteraceae > Flaveria > Flaveria sonorensis. The sequence goes on from CM046429.1 coordinate 23,403,964, forward strand.
GGGGTACGATCCCATATGGGTAATAGTTGATCGTTTGATGAAGAGTGCTCACTTTCTACCGATCCATGATACTTATTTACTTGAGAGATTGGCGGATTTGTTCATCAAAGAGATTGTGACTCGTCATGATGTACCGGAGTCTATCGTATCTGACCGTGACACTCGGTTTACATCTAAGTTTTGGAAGAGATTCCATGATGCGATGGGGACGAGGTTGGACATCAGTACGGCTTACCATCCTCAGACAGATGGTCAGTAACAAAGAACCATTCAGACACTTGATGATATGCTCCGAGCATGCGTCATTGATTTCGGAGGAAGTTGGGATGTACACTTTCCGTTAGCCGAATTCTCATAGAACAACAGTTATCATGCCAGTATTGGTATGCCTCCATATGAGATGCTATATGGTAGGAAGTGTTGAATGCCCATATGTTAGGCTGACATTAAGCAGAATGAGTTAGGTTGCATCAAGGTGATTGAGGCTACCTTTATGAAAGCGACAAAAGAAAGACAAAAGTCGTATGCTGACAAGAGGCGTAGAACGATTGAATTCAAGGTGGGTGATAAAGTTATGTTGAAGGTTTCACCTTGGAAGGGCATCATTGCTCGAGTAGGAGAGGTGGCCTATAGGTTGGAGCTACTCGATAAGTTAAGTGGATTTCATTCGAAATTTCATGAATCTCATCCAAGAAAGTGCTTAGCCGAAGAAGATATGATCGTGCCACTGGAGAACATTGAGGTAGATGAACGGCTTAATTATGTGGAGTAGCCAGTGGCCATCATTAATAGAAAAGAGAAGAGGCTACGGAATAAAGTGGTTCCACTGGTGCGAGTACAGTGGAGACACAGGAAGGGCTTCGAATCTACATGGGAAACTGAGGAGGAGATGAGGCAGCATTACCCACAGCTGTTCGAGGAGTGACAGGTTTCGGGGACGAAACCTATATTTGGGGGGTGGATTTGTAACACCCGGAATTTTATTAAAAGAAGAAAAAGAAAAAGAAAGAAAGGTGAAATATCCCAAGTCAAGGGGTTAAAGTTATGCAAGTGGCAAACTTGCCCATTATAGGATTTAAAAAAAGCATGGCCGCCCACACCCCCCATTTCACTTCTGCTTTCGACTGCAAGAAGAAAGAAGAAGTAGTTCCAATCGGATTTTAGTGTGAGAAAGCTGAATTCTCCTAGAAGGTGAGGTTTCTTGTATTTTCTGCTCGGTTTTCAGCTGTGTTCGAGCTGCTAGACCGATTCTTACATGTTTATTGTGTTGGCTGCTTGTTTCGGTGTGTTTAGGTGCTAGAACTCTCGTTTGCTCTCAGTTTAAAGAAGACTTACTCGAAAGCTGCTAGAGGTGAGTTTTAGATTCTCGTATTTTACTTTTTTTAAACTTGTTTAGGGTTGAAATTCATATTATCTGAATTTTTGCAACCAAAGCATGGGTTTCTGCGTTTTTCATCTGATTGTGTATGCGATGTGTGTTTTTAAATGCCTTCTTTGATGTTGCGTAGTTGTAAGCTCTGTTTTAAGTATTTGACATGTTAGATATGTGCTAAGGACATGTTAGAACGAGGATTTGGAACTGGTGGATTAGTCTAAGTTGTTTGATGATCCGCATTTGCATTTTGTTCATTGGCATTTACTGAGTGTTCAACCGTATTGGTTGAATGTTCCCTCGGATGTCTTTTGTTCATCCGTATTTGTTGGACTTCATTCGCATTTGTTGGTCTTCATCTGCATTTGTTGGAGTTCATCCGCAAATGTTTTGTTCTTCCACAGATGTTTTGTTCATCAGCAGATGTTTTGTTCATCCGCAGATGTTTTGTTCATCCGCAGATGTTTTGTTATTTCGCGGATGTTTTGTTCATCCGCATATGTTTTATTCATCCGCAGATGTTTTTGTTCCTCCGCAGATGTTTTTATCCATCCGCATTTGTATGTGCTCATTCACATAAGACTTTGTTCATCCGTATTGGGACTTGTTCATCTGCATTTGGTTCACCCGCATACCTTTGGACACTTAGAATATTTTCTGAAGACTTTCATCCGCATTTGCTGAACATTCAGCCGCATTGGCTTATGTTCCTCCGCATTTCTTTGGGGACTTTGGATTTTTCTGAAATCTTGGGAAGTAGAATGTAATGTTAAGTTCTGAAATGTTTTGATTGTTTTTGCCTGTTGATGTTATGTATGATTGTGGGCTGTGGTTGATGTTCTGTATTACGTATTATTATATGGCTTTACGTGGTGTGTTAATACTCTTATACGTAAAGTATTATCATATTAAAAGTGAATAAATATGATAACGAAAGTGGAACATAATGAACGAATGAAAAGTCTTGCAAGCAAATGAAAGGGGTTCACAACTCTTTATGGGTTGCAACCTTGAAAGTGTGCCGAGTGCACACTTAAAGGTCAGTCTTGGTGACTGATGGAAACGTACGAAATGGGATCCTTGCCACTTGCCCCCAAGACTGTAGTCGCTTTGTGCACCGATGATGGGGCATAGCATATGGCAGGATCTAGATAGAAGTGAAAGATAATAAAGTACGAAATTAACGATGATGGAAGATAATAAATGATTATTATCAAGATGTACGTATGATGTGTGATCACGAATGAAAGTAAAGGAAAGGTTTTTATTAAAAGTAAAGTATTTTTATTATATAAACTAGAACCCACTCAGCAACGCTGACTTTTTATATGCATGTTCAGTTGGCAGGTATTGATGTTGCTGAGGATGGCATGGAGTTGAAGCTACTTGGCAAGCAAATACCGGCATCCATCTCATGCAAAAATAATGCTGTTGTTTTGTAATACAACTAAATATTCTTTTGTAATTTTAATCAACGATGTATTACTTGGCAAAAGTAATTATTAATGCATGAAATGGTTTTTGATAATTCTTCCGCTGCAATATTTTCTTATGTTCATATATTTTAAATGATTTTTTAATAATGAATGATGCTATGAATGACCAACTGTGGGGTATCCAGGATCGGGGACTTACACTAAGCTATAACTAAGCTATAACTAACAGCAAGGTGAATACCACCCTATACTTGATCATCATCTTATGATCAGCATGGGTGGTTAGCTCTATCTTTTTCTTTATGAACGTCTTGTTGTGTATTTATACTGCTTCTGAAATGGACTTTTGGATATACGTTTAGGGTCTTACTTCTGAAGAGTTTGAGGTTCCAGCACAGCAGCTTCTGTTGTGTTTCTTCTTGTTGCAACTGTGCTTTCAATGAAGCATTTTCTTGGAGAGTCTTGACTCAGCAAGCAATTTGTTGAGTTTGAAAGATGGCTTTTCTTTTACAAACTCCATCTTCCAAACCACATCCTTCTTAGTTTTTGCTTTGAGTTTTTTTCTCCTTTCTTCATCATTCTCTTCTCTTTTCTCCTCCTCCTACTTTTATCTATTCTCCGCTTCTTCATCTATTTCCTTAACTATTCCCTCCTCTTCCTTCTCTTCTATCTCAATCTCTTCAGTAGATGCCTTTGTACAGATGGTTCGGTAGATACTTACTTCTTTACTTCAAAGTTGCATTTAGGAGTATATGTGGGAGTGTATATCATTGGTGGTTCCACAGAATTATACCCTAAACCTGTCTTGGTTCGATACAACTTTTGGGAATTTTCAGTAAAGGCAAGTAATTTTTTAAAATTTTCATTTTGAACATTATACTTATCGGCATATGTTTTAGCTATTGATAAATCACATTGTGTTAATTTTAATCTGCTCACGAGATCATCAATTTGGGTCTCTAGGTTTGTTTGCTCATATTTTAGTTGTGAAATAATCTTTTCTAGCTTTGTTATCTTTTCCTTTTAAGCTTGACCATTTTTTCTTAAAATCAATTTTAAGAAGATTGATTGATTCAACATCCCTCATAAGATCCAAATTGTGATTTCTATACAAGTTAACCTTAGCAATGCATTCAAGTGTATAACAAGGTTCAGAAGTTACCTAAGGTGAGGAGGTTGAACTTATAGCCGTCAATTCATTATTAATGGGAGTAACATCTTCCATTTGGAAGCTCTAGTCAATCACCTCTTCTCCTGAGGCTACAACTGATGTTTCTTTGGTTAAATGAAGTTGAAGGATTTTGATGAGTTGAGTGTTGTTGAGGGTTTGATGAATTTGGAGGAGATGGGTTTTACTTTGGTGCATTGCATTCTTTGGCAAAATATCCCAGCTGGTTGTAGTTGAAATATTACACCTTGCTTTTGTTGAAACCAAATCTTGATCTTCTCTGCCTCAAGAACTTTCTTCTGGTTCTTTGTTCAAATTGCTTGGCCTTGAATTAAATCATGGCTATCTGATAGTTGCTGTCCATTTCCTTAGGGTCATCTGGATGAATGCACTCCAAATCTTCTTAAGAGAGTTGAAAGAAGTTGGCTTGGTCACTTAAAAAGGCAGAGCTGGTTAGGTGTGATTGTCAAAAGGATAGTGAGGCTTGTTGATTCCATCTACTAAATGATGGTGATGAAACACACCATTTTTTTTCATAACAACACTTTCATAATTTATATCAGAGCTTTGGTCCCAGTTAACATCAAAACTTGTCACTCACAGTGAAATATTACATGAAAATTTTCATTTTACAAACTTTTTTTTCTACAACATTTATTATGGTAAATATTAAACGAGTAGGGTTCATTCGTAAGTCCAGTCACGCCTGTGAAGCTTTAACCATTTATGGATGCTTTTCCTGAAAACATTTAAAACATATTTTTATTAGCTTTCGCTAAGTAAGTACACCTCTTTATTCCAAAAACATATTTTCTTTTGTTGGAATTTAACATCCAAAATCTCTATTTATTTAATCCTCTTTACTTCTTTGAAATTCAACACCCGAATTCCTTATGGGTTTATTTTAACCCTTGAGGAATAATAACTCCTCTTGTATATATATGGAGTTCAACACCCGAACCCCTTGGGATTTCAATACCAGAAATCCTTACATATATTTATTCATCTTTTATATATGCGGAGTTCAACACCCGAACCTCTTGGGAATTCAACACCCGAAATCCTTACATATATTTTACTCCTTTTTAAATTATCAATACAAATACTTGGACCTGTAATCTTATAAATCATTTTCCCCCGTAATCATGCTTATTATGATAAATAAACATATATTATATGTAACTGAACATGTTTCATCTCTACAGAATTCATACAAACTTGTTATAAATAAAATATATAACATGTAGTTAAACATGTAATATAACTTAGTTACGGGTCAGTGTACTTACCTATTGATGTTATTAAATTAAGCATAGAATTTAACTCACTAATTGTTGTGATCAAAATCATGAAAAACTCCTCTTCTTTAGCTTAAAATCTCACACCCAAACTTACTATAATATATATTTGGTTATCTCTTGAGGCTCTCAATTTTTCTTTCGTCTAACAGAATGTGAAATTATCAAATTTCAAAATATGTCTATTAACTTAACCACCCTGAATATCTTCATCATTAAGACTTGAAATTTGTATTATTATAATTTTACTTGGTCCTTGATGTCAACATACACTTGTCAAGCATTCAAATTTTATTAATATGTTTCATCAAAGTACGAGTAAACGTGGCACTTTAAAAATACATGTTTATCTACTATATCTTGATTGTATATTTAACATATATATATATATATATATATATATATATATATATATATATATATATATAATGAACACACCTAAGTACGTACATTATTTATTATTATTATTATTATTATTATTATTATTATTATTATTATTATTATGGTTTGATAATGTCAACACTCATTAAAATGTTACTTAATTCAATAGTAATTTGCCCCAAAACATACTCTTTAAACAATATTTAAAATTTATGTTTCAGATATTTTATTTTCATCCATAAAACAGGATGTTACAACTCTCCTCCCCTTATTTAGGTTTCGTCCCCGAAACCTATTTATACCTAAAATAATTTGGGGTAATAATTTCTCGTTTCATCTTCGGCTTCCCATGTGGTGTCAGAACCACGCCGATGTTTCCACTGTACTTTTACTTGACTTATTTCTTTATTTCGTAATTGTTTAACTTTACGATCAAGAATCACCATTGGCTTTTCTATGTAGTTAAGCTTTTCATCCACTTTTATCTCATTCAACGGCACATATTTCGTTTCATCAGCTAAACATTTTTGTAAACATGACACATGAAATGTGTTATGGATTTCGTTTAATTCGTCAGGTAATTCTAGACGATACGCCACTTGCCCCACACGAGCAATAATTTTAAACGGACCAATAAATCGTGGGCTTAACTTGCCACGTTTACGGAAACAAATCACACCTTCCATGGAGAGACTTTCAACATAACATAGTCTCCCACTCGAACTTCAATTGGTCGTCTTCGTTTATCAGCATATGACTTTTTTCGATCTTGAGCTGCCTTTAAATGCGCTCTGATTTGATCAATCTTTTCATTCGTCACCCCCACCACTTCTTTATCAGCAAGTTCTCTTTGACAGACCTCTCCCCAACATACAGGAGTGCGGCACTTTCTACCGTACAACAGTTCGTACCGGGGCATTGCAATACTCGAATGATAACTATTATTATAATAGAACTCTGCTAAGGGAAAATATTTGTCCCAGCTGCCACCAAAATCAATATTACATGCACGTACAAATCTTCGAGAGTTTGAATTGTTCTCTCACTTTGCCCATCGATCTGTGGGTGATATGCGATGCTGATTAATAATTTGGTTCCCATACCATCTTGAAATTTTCTCCAAAATCTTGAGGTGAAACGTGTGTCTTTGTCTGATACAATAGACAATGGCACGCCATGCCTTGACACCACCTCGTTAACGTATACTTCCACCATTCGTTCAGACGAATAGTTTTCACAAATGGGTATAAAGTGAGCACTCTTTGTTAAAAGATCAATGATTACCCATATTGCATCATATCCTATGGCAGATTTAGGAAGTTTCATCACCAGATCCATCGTAATATGCTCCCATTTCTATAATGGAATTTCTAATGGTTGCATTTTCCCGTATGGCTTCTAGTGTTCAGCTTTGAACAAGTCAAGCACTTTTCAACATATTTAGCAATATCTCTTTTCATTCCACGCCACCAATACTCTTTCTTTAAATTGTTATACATCTTAGTCGCACCTGGATGAATTGAATATTTTGACTTGTGCGCCTCATCAAGAATCATTGTTTAGATCTTACAAGTTCGAGGAATCTAAATTCATCAAAAACGAACTTTAATTCCTTTATCGTTTTCCTTAAAATATTGAACATGGCCAATAATTCTTTCAGACTGTAAATTTTCCTCTTTTAGTGCCTCCACTTGTGCAACTTTAATTTGATCAAAGAAGTCTGAATTTACAATCAGTTTATACGACTTTAATTTAATTGGAGCGTAATTCTTCTTTCGGCTTAAAGTATCAGCGACCACATTATCTTTACCCGGATGATAAAGTATTTCACAGTCATAGTCCTTGACCAAATCTAACCATCTTCGTTGCCTCATATTCAATTCTTTTATATCAAAGAAATACTTCAGACTTTTGTGGTCAGTGTAGATAGTGGACTTCGTTCCATACAAATAATGCCTCAAGATCTTCAAAGCAAATACGACTGCTGCCAATTCAAGATCATGGGTTGGGTAATTTGCTTCATGTGACTTCTATTGTCATGAAGCATAAGCTATTACCTTCCCTCTTTACATAAGGACATAACCCAATCCGAACTGTGAAGCGTTAAAATTAACCACAAAATCTTCTGTTCCTTCGGGCAATGATAGGACGGGGGCTTTAGTTAACTTTTCTTTTAGAAGTTGGAATGCCTTTTCTTGTTCTGGATTCCATTCAAATTTGGAATTCTTTCAAGTTAGCTTTGTCAACGGGGAAGCTATTTTCAAAAAATCCTGAATGAAACGCCGATAATAGCCCGCTAAACCCAGAAAGCTTTTGACTTTAGTTGGGGTCTTAGGAGGTGACCATTTCATAATAGTCTTGATTTTTGCGGGATCCACTAAATTACCCTCCACATTCACCACATGACCCAAGAATTGGACTTCTAGAAGCCAGAATGCACATTTAGAAACGTATAACTTCTCTTTTCTTAGTACATTGAGAACCCCACGAAGATGTTGAGCATGATCTTCTTCGATTCGTGAATAGATAAGAATATCATCAATAAAAATGATTACAAAACGATCAAGCATAGGTTTACATACTCTATTCATGAGATCCATAAAAACTGCCGGAGCATTTGTTAAACCAAATGGCATCACTACAAATTCATAGTGCCCATAACGGGTACAAAAAGCTGGCTTAGGTATATCTTCTTCTCGTACCTTAATTTGATGATAACCTGACCTTAAATCGATCTTTGAGAACTAGCTAGTGCCTTGTAGTTGGTCAAAAAGATCATCAATTCTAGGAAAAGGGTACCTATTTTTGATGGTCAGCTTATTCAATTCACTGTAATCGGTGCACATTCGCATGCTACCATCCTTCTATTTAACAAACAAAACAGGCGCTCCCCAAGGTGAGATACTTGGGCGAATGAAACCCTTATCCAAGAGATCTTGGAGTTGAGACATCGATTCCTTCATTTCATTTGGTGCCAGTCGATATGGCGATTTAGCCATAGGTTTAGCTCCAGGAACTAAATCCATTTTGAATTCGACTTCTCTTTCTGGTGGAACACCAATAGCTCATCAGGGAGCATGTCAGGGAATTCGTTAACAACTGGGACTTCATCAAGTTTCTTCTCTTTCATTTCTTTATCAGCCACGTAGGCTAGAAACACTTGATGTCCCTGATATATGTAACTCTTGGCTTTCGCCTTTGAGCATACAATTATGTTGCTCTTTCTTTCACCATACATATAGACTTGTTCTCCTATTGACGAAATAAATTGAACAATCTTTCGATTGCAGACTATCGACGTGTGATGCTGGGAAACCAATCCATCCTAATAATTACACCAAATTCCTTTAATTCAATTGGAATTAGGTTGATATCATATTATTCTCCTTGAATATTTACTTTACATTTTCGACATATTTCAGATACGATAAAACTTTTATCGCTGGCTATGTCAACTTCTAACACATGTACTAGTTTACTTCTAACAAAAGAACTATGACATGCAAACTTTATAGATACAAAGGATCTACTAGCCCTAGAATAAAATAAAACATATGCAGGAAGGGAGTTGACTAGAAAGGTACCTGTGACAACATCAGGTTCAAACTTTGCTTCTTCCGTAGTAATTTGAAAAGCCCTACCTTGCGATTTTGGAGCTTCCAACTGTTTCATGTTCTCTACGGCCCTCGATCCTTCCGCAGCCTTGGCAACCTTTGTTTTCAGCTCTGGACAATCATTCCTCATATGACCCGGCTTATAATAGTTATACATAAGTTCACAGGGCTGTTACATTATAGTGCGGTATGCCCCAATTTCCCATATTTATAATAAATTGGGTTCTTATAATGACATTCTCCAAGATGTCTCTTCCTATAGAACTGACAATTACCAGACTCCTTGATTGAACCTAACCCCTTGATTGGTTTTTGAAATTTTGCTTTCTTCGTTGGTGCTGTAGGAATCACGATCTCAGCCTTCTGTTTTACATATCTTTCCGCTTGTCTTTTTAGTTCCATTTCCTATTCACGAGCCCAATTAAGAAGCTCCTCAAGACTTTCACATTTCGAAGGAGAAATAAATTCTCTGATTTCCGTCTTAAGGATCAGATGGAATCGAGTCATCCACATTTCTTCATAAATGAAAAGCGAAGGATAAAACTTTGTTTTATCATAGAAACCTCCAAAGATTTCATCCACCTTCTTGATGCCTTGAAGCATATGAAGAAGTTCCTTTGTAATACGATTAATTGCAACACGTGGATTAAAATGTTTTAGGAAGATTGGTTTGAATTCTTCCCGGGACATATTCCTAATTCTTTCTCTTCCTTTCTCCTTATTAATCATATCCCACCAGTCTTTAGCTCTTTCACAGAACTGATTTGTCGCGAACGTCACTTCATCACACGGGTCGCAACGACACGTATCGAAAATAGTCTCCATGGCTGTTATCCACCTTTGACTCACCAAAGGGTCAATTTCACCGTTAAACTGTAACGGTTTACAAGCCATGAAGTCTATATACGTGCAGTGACATTTTTCGACTTCAAATATTGGTGTTACTCCCACATTCTTTGTAGGTTTTCCTATAGTCGCTTCATTCTTTTTCAATTTTTTTTCTAGCATAATTCCAATAGAATTTTGCATTTCAGCTAGAAGAAATAGGATATTGGCTTCAAATGCCTTTCCCACCTCAATGGCAATTTGTCTCCGAATTTCCTCAGGTACAAACACTGTATTATTTTTAAGACGAGATGAATACACTCATCTTTCTAAAGTATTATCTACATGCTTCTCAGTGTTATGACTTCCCTCACCTTGTATTGCATTTTCTCCTTTTTCATCCGCCGTATCTATCTAAACAATTTATTTATTTTATGTTACTTTCTATTCTATTGAATTCTCCTTTACAAGTACTTATTTAAGGCCTTTATACTACTTATGTTATTGTCAAGACAAACAATATATCTAAGGCCAAAAGTACTATATATGCATTTATAACATACTACACATACACATATTATTTTATGCATATATACTTCCCATCCACACACTTACTCATTGTTGTTTTTAATACGATATGATCATTGAAAATTCACAATGGTATGATATATTATCCTCATACTGGCCAGGCATGAAAACAATATATTATACACATTATGAATTTTCAACTACCATATGGTATCTCAAACATACAAATTTCTATGTACATATATTTTCTCATATGTTTTTGTTTTTCACCCATACGAAATCTTCAATTATCTGCTTCCATGGATCGCTTCTGGACTGAACCCTCTTATTTTTATATCAATAGAACTTATTCTTCGAGTCTAAGTATTTTCTTTTCATATACTTAAATCTCTCGAACCGTGCTCTGATATCAACTTGAAACACATAATTTTTTTCATAACAACACTTTCATAATTTATATAAGACCTTTGGTCGTAGTTCACATCAAAACTTGTCACTCATAGTAAAATATTACATGAAAATTTTCATTTTACAAACTTTTTTTTCTACAACATTTATTATGGTAAATATTAAACGAGAGTAAGGTTCATTCGTCAGTCCAGTCATGCCTGTGAAGCTTTAACCATTTATGGGTGCTTTTCCTGAAAACATTTAAAACATATTTTTATTAGCTTTCACTAAGTACACTTCTTTATTCCAAAAACATATTTTCTTTTGTTGGAATTTAACTTCCAAAATCTTTATTTATTTAATCCTCTTTACTTCTTTGGAATTCAACACCCGAATTCATTATGGTTTTATTTTTAACCCTTAAGGATTAATAACTCCTTTTTTTGTATATTGGAGTTTAACACCCAAACCCCTTAGGATTTTAACACCCGAAATCCTTACATATATTTATTCATCTTTTATATATACGGAGTTCAGCACCCGAACCCCTTGGGATTTCAACACCTGAAATCCTTACATATATTTTACTCCTTTTTAAATTATCAATACACATACTTGGACCCGTAATCTTATAAATCATTTCCCCCCATAATCATCCTTATTATGATAAATAAACATATATTATATGTAATTGAATATGTTTCATCTTCACAGAATTCGTACAAACTTATAATAAATAAAATATATAACATGAAATTAAACATGTAATATAACTTAGTTACAGGTCAGTATATTTACCTCTTGATGTATTTACCTCTTGATGTTACTAAATTAAGCATATAATTTAACCCACTAATTTTTGTGATCAAAATCGTGAAAAACTCTTGTTCTTTAGCTTAAAATCTCACACCAAAACTTACTATAATATATATTTGTTTATCTCTTGAGGCTCTCAATTTTTCTTTCGTCTAACAGAATGTGAGTTATCAAATTTCAAAATATGTATATTAACTTAACCACCCTGAATATCTTCATCTTTAAGACTTCAAATTTGTATTATTCTAATTTTACTTGGTCCTTGATGTCAACATACACTTGTCAAGCATTCAAATTTTGTTAATATGATTCATTAGAGTATGAGTAAACACGAGACTTCAAAAATACATGTTTATCTACTATATCTTGATTGTATATTTGACAAATTTATATATATATGCACACACCTAAGTACGTAGATTATTTATTATTATTATTATTATTATTATTATTATTATTATTATTATTATTATTATTATTATTATTATTATTATTATTATTATTATTGTTATTATTATTATTATTATTATTATGGTTTGATAATGTCAACACTCATTAAAACGCTACTTAATTAAATAGTAATTTGCCCTAAAACTTACTTGTTAAACAATATTTAATATATATGTTCCAGATATTTATTTGCATCCATAAAACAGGATGTTACAGGTGATGATTGAGATTCCGTAGTTGGAAATTCTGGGTAAGTGATCATCGATACTTGATGAGTCACCAAAGAATTTTTATAGACTTAGGAGTGTGAGTGATGGTGAACTAGCTCATGAATAGGGGCCATGAGAGCTATCAATACATAAATACTTTAAGGAATGGTAAATGCACAAGGTGTTTTGTCAAAGTATTCACTTGCTTAATCGTTTTAGTATAAATGATACAATCAGCAGATAAAACCAAGTTGCTAAAAAGCTTGCCTTAACTATATAAGTGTAAGGACTTTATAATATGAAATCTAAACAATAAGAATAAACTAAACTATGCTCAGAATGTACAACAAGATAAACAATCGACACATCAGAATTAGGTAGATTCAGTACTATGTTGCCTCCAAAAGGTAACATAGCAAACGTCGGTACAAACAGTCTTGTCTTGTGTAACAGTTGATCAGCAGCTCATAGAGTTCACTGCTAATCAGCTGCAATCGATCAGCAGTTCTTCAATAGAATGCTGATCAGTAGTTACTTAGCATATGCTAATTAGCAGACATTCAATATATTTGATTCGGCAGATGGTTCAGCACTTGGCAAGATTTTGCAGTTAGAAGGCAGTGCTAAAGTCCTGAGTTTTTGGTAGCTTCATCCTCTTCATAGATCAACACCCAACCATATGACTAGAGGTCAAGCAGGTGAAACATTACGCTAAACTACTAACACATTGTCACTAATCGGTAAGTCATGACGGAATGCAAACAAACGAACACTTTCAGCTTCAATCACGAAAAACAATATTGTAATGCTTATATTATAGATTAGTTATATATCTCATTACACGTTACTTATGTTATACAAACTCAATTGTTTTGCTTATTTTCAAACTCATGAACCCACCAATCCTGACACTTTAGTATGTCTTTCTTAGGTCGCTAAACTTCCAGGCGCATATACAAGCACTACATTGATCATACAACTTGTAATGGTTACACAACTTGCAAACATTTACACAACATTACTTATATTTTACATTATCTTTGGTTTGGTCGTGTGTTTTGCGCATTTGTTTTTCATATTAAATGGTTTTGAATATTTAAACTTATGCTCATGCAATGTTTGAATTTATAAACTCTAATATATAAAACTCATATAGAGGTTGTTCAAAGTAACTAATGACTGAGATCCTGATTTGTTCACATGCCTCGTAATAAAACTCCAAATGTGTAATTTAGGGGTGTGATAGATTGGTATCAGAATCATAGTGACCTTGGTTGTATTCACACTATACTGTATTCACACATAGTTAGTTAGTTACTCATTTACTCATCTATACTATGTACTTGTTTGCATGCATACACATACACTTTAGTTATGGCATCATCATCGTTAGCACGTCACTCACTTAGAAAGGAAACCATGGTTATAGACATCCCACCATCATCTTTGAGCCCTAACACTCATTCTTCTTAGCCTACATTAGGTTAACATTATCCCGACAAGCCTATTATTGACCGAGGACTTTCTAACGCCAGCAACTAGCAGTCATATCCTAGCATAGTTGTCAAGATGATTCATAGGAAAAATGTTCCGCTTCTATCACTTAACCTTCCCCATGATTCGGATGACCCACCTGCCTTACCTCTCCTACCCCGCCCCTTTCAAACGATGTAGTATAGAGAGTGAACTCACAAAGATACACAATAGGGATAGGCATATTAGTCAAGTATTTGATAATCTCAATGAAGTGTGGCTGAATCTAATGGATCGTTACGCAGTGCAAGCTGAAGAAGTAGGAGCTTTGAAAGCACATGTTACAAATCTCACTACCCATTTAATAGATGTACAAAACTAGCTACATTAGGTAACAATGAGGATGCATGATCTAGAGGAGCAACTAGAACCCAAGAAAATACCAAAAGATAGTGATGGATACGTGGTTCTAAACTTATTTATTTCATACTTTCTTTAGAGTGGATAGGGTTATTTCGTGACCTATGTGGGAAGGATTGTTTCCCAATAAACTGAATAACCTAGAATTTTTTACACTAATTTAATATTTTGTTACTTACTTACAACTTATTTATCACGTGTTATCAATTTGGTTTTAAATGTTATAGTTGTGTAATTATTTTCTTTAATTTACTTTTACTTGAATGAGATCAACATGTTTGGTGTTACTCCTTGTTGTATTTGTGAATATAAAGCAATAAGAATGGATGTGGAAGAGGACATGCGTATGGTGTTATTAACATAACGATAGCTGAATTGGCGGCTTTAATCAATGAGCATGTGTAGGTAGCGGTGACTACACAAGCTGCTTAGTTAGGAGGTAATTTGATGTCTATGGACTTTGAAATTTCAATATCATGTTAGTTGGTTTTCAAATCATTAGACTCATTGCTCCAATTCTTTAACTTAGGACCACTAGTGTATACTTACAAAGCTTTCATGGACTGTAAGCCCCACACTTATAGTGGAGCTGAAAAGGCGGTCGGACTTGTTTAGTGGTTCGAGAAGACCAAATCTGTGTTTATAAAGTGTAACTTCCTAGCTGCTGATCATGTGAAGTACGCAAAAGGTACTTTGGAGGGTGCGACACTCCTTTGGTGGAATGCCCAAGGGCGAACGCTAGGTCAGGTGATGGCTAATGCCTTACCTTGGGAAGAAGTTATAACAATGATGATTGGAGGAGTACTGCCTTCATGATGAAGTGTAGAAGCTAGAAGTAGAGTTCTGTTAATTGAAGATGGAAGGATCTGAGATTGAGGTGTATACCACTCAATCTCATGAGTTGGCTACTTTTTACCCGGGTATTGTGAACCCGACACTTAAGAGCATTGAACTGTACTAGCTTGCTTTAGTGCTGGAGATCCAGAGCATGGTAATTTCATCAAACCCTACCACCTATTCAACAAGCAATTTTTTTAGCTCATAAATTGACAGATCAGGTACTAGAGCAAGGGAAACTACCAAAGCAGGGTGTTGTGGCGAGCATGCATGATAATAAAAGGAAATAGGATAATTCTGAGAACCAAGGATCTTTATCATCTAGTCAGTCCAGCAGCAACAACACAAAAAGTATAAATCTATTCGGAACTTCAAGTTTTCATCTTCATCTAATTAGAACCAGGGAAGGTAAATCAAGAAGTAACATAACTGCAACAAGTACAAATATCATCACACTGGTAAGTGTGCCAATTTCCGATGCCAGTGATGCCTAAAAGTAGGACACACACCTAAAGATTATCGAGGTGAATTGTTGAAAAAGCCACAACAAATGCAGGAGACACCCAAAGGATGCTTTGACTGTGGGAAGGAAGGCCATCACAAGATAAATTGCACTCAATTGAAAAAGAATGGAAGTGGTGGAAATGGCGGCAACAACAATGACAATGGTGACAACAATTGCTAGTTGTGGCAACAATGGTGGAGGAAAGGAAGAACCTTTGTCATGGGTTTAGGTGAGGCTCTAACCGACCCTACTATTGTCACCACAAAATTTCCCGTAAGTGGTCGGTATGTTACAGTTTATATGATACTAGATCTGATAGGAGATTTATATCTACTAAGTTTAGTAGTGTGTTAAGTGATATCTCTTCCTTGTTGGAATCAAAGTATATAGTAAAATTAGCTGATAGTAAGCAAATTTATGTGCCCATATTCTTAATGGATGTAAATTAGAATTGTCAGGACCCATATTTGACATTGACCTTATGCCTATTACTATTTGTAGTTTCAACATAGTGAATTGGCTCTCGGAAAATCAAGTGAAAGTCATTTGTCATGAAAAGATCATTCGTATTCCTCTCCCTGGTAGGGAAGTTCTTTTCGTTTCGGATGAAAATAGTGGTGAAGTCATAGGCATCATCTTTTATGTGAGCCCGAAAATAATTATGCAAAGGTCATATAGCCATGTTAGCTCTTTTAACCGACAAATAGATGGAAGAGAAAAAGTTGGAGGATATTCTTGTTCTCAAGGTTTTTCTGGACATCTTCCCGGAAGACCTGCCTTGACCCCCACCCCATCGTCAAGTTGAATTCCAGATTGACTTTACCCCTAGAGCAGCCCGAATTGCATGAGTACCTTACCGGTTGAAATCAAACGAGCTACAAGATTTGTTAGCACAGCTACAGGAATTGTTGGACAACGGATTTATTCGACCAAGTTTATCGCCGTGGGGGGGCTCTTGTTCCTTTTATCAAGAAAAAAGATGGGACTTTACGCATGTGCATTGACTATAGGGAGCTTAACAAGGATGTGACAAAAAACCTATATCCTTTAAATCACATTGATGATCTGTTTTATCAACTCTAGGGTTCAAGTTACTACTCCAAGATTGATTTGAGGTCTTATTACCATCAACTAAGAGTCCGGGAGGAGAACATTTCAAAGACTACATTCGGAACTCTCTATGGTCACTATGAGTTCCTGGTCATACCATTTAGGTTAATTAATGCATTAGCAGTGTTCATGCACCTCATGAATCGTGTGTGTAAACCTTATGTCGATCAATTTGTTATCGTGTTTATTGATAAAATTTTGATTTAGTCGAAGACAAAGGAAGAGCTCGATGAGCATCTATGGTTGATCTTAGAACTGCAGAAGAAGGAAAAGTTGTTTGTAAAGTTCTCAAAATGTAACTTCTAGATTTGTGAAGTTCAATTCTTAGAGCGTATAATCGATGATAAGGGAATACATGTAGACCATGCTAAGGTTGAAGCTATAAAGAATTGGTCCGTTCTAAAGACACCAACTAAAATACAACAATTTATCAGGTTTTATCGAAGGATTTTCTAAGATTGCTTAACCTCTTACTAACGTAAATCATAAGGGTACAAATTACAAATGGGTTGAAAGTCAAAAGGCACCTTTCCAAGTATTAAAGAAGAAATTTTACAGTGCACCATTACTAGATTTGCAAGAGGGAAGTGAAGAATTAATGGTATACTATGATGTATCCATTCAAGGACTGGGTTATGTTTTGATGCAATGCGAAAAGGTGATAGCCTTTGCATTGAGGCAACTAAAAATATATATGAAAAACTATACAGCCCATTATATGGAGTTGGGTATGATGGTTTGTCTTGAAGATCTAGAGACATTACTTGTATGGTACCAGATGCACCATATTTACCAATCTCAAGAGTCTTTAATATATCTTTAAGAAAAAGGAAGTAAACACGAGGAAATGATGCTGGGTTAAAGTTCTAAACGAATATGATTGTGCTATTAAGTATCAGTCGGGTAACACAAATGTTGTTGCTGATGCTTTAAGCAGGAAGGAAGCTGCTAAACCCAAATGAGTATGAGTTTTAATATTAATGATTAGTACTCAAATGCCTGATCAGATTAAGGATGCTTAGATAGAGGCTATGAAAGAAGGGCTGATTTCTTTTGAAGACAAAGAAGTCATGCTTTCTCTGACATGCTTTTGACAAAAGCTGAACTATTTTCCGCTGCCATCTCTAAAAACTCACCACCTTATACAAGTTGGGGATTTCTCTATACTTTTGTCAACTGTATATTAAGGTCATTGAGTCTGTAACTATCCACTTTTATACTTTTATCCTTTTTGTCATAGATTAGGATGTGAGTTATGGCATTTCATAGTCACTAGTCAAAAGGAAATCTACCTTTTGACTTAACATTAATCTTGTTGCCTAGATCATTGTTCTAGCTGGCCTTCAAAGTATGGCCGGCTGTAGGATATAGTATAAAGTGTCTCATGTAACCAGTCCTTAGGACTAAGCCTTGTAACAATTATAAAACACTTGAGTGCAATATACATCATTCATGAAAACCAATACTTGTGTTCTTCTTATGTTCTTACTTTTGTTCTTTGTTTCACTTGCCTGGTTCCCTATCTGATCTGTTAAGTGTTACACTCTCCACATTATGAAACTGTTGCATCACACTTAACTGGTCGTGCATAGACCAATCAAATTTGATAACTATTCACACTAGTCACCTTGACTTATAATTATTAGTATCAGAATAATTAGAATTTAAATAAAATCACAACATTTCAATCAAAATCAAACACAACAAAATAAAAAAAAAATTATCAATATAAAAGCTAAATGAGAAAAACAAAATCCATGTTGAATTTGTGGCAAGAATATTTGAAATACAAGAAACCAAAGGAAAAATACTGAACATGAACATTGAAAATGATAAATATTTGAATAATAGAGAACATATATATACAAACACTATACATATATCACTAATAACACAAGTCGTGTGTGCATAATATCTACATTATACTAAGAATATGTAAGGCCCCGATCCAAAAACACCTCACAGTTGATCAATCATTTGTATATTATATCATTTCATCAAACATTACAACGGAAAACTTAGAGCTATCATTCATATCAAAACTTGTCTTTAAAGGAATGTTTGGGGAACCATTAAATTCTCTTAAAACAAAACATTCATTATCATTTTTCGATCAAGACATGATATACGATGCTAGACTTCTATTGCTAAGTAGCTTGAAATTCCATGAGCCATTCCATGGTTTGCATTTCAACCTCTTGAACCCCTTCGACTATCTCATGAGCAAGATTGGGTTTGAATAGCAAGAAAGCAAAATAACAAGAGAGATGAATTAGAGAAACTTGATAATCTTGCAAAAGGTAGGTTTAAATTTACAGTTCTATGATATGCTATAGGATCGATCAATTTTTTCTGAGTTTCTAATCATTAACTATCTTTTTTAAAACTTTATGATAGCATCATAGTGTAAGGCCCCGATCCTGGGATGCTCACAGTTGGACAATCATCGCACATAAAACATATAATTTACATTTACAATTTCTAAAACATTGCAGCGGAATAATTTTAAACCATTTCATTATAATTGCTTTTGTAAAATAATACATTGTAGTTAACTGTTACAAAATATCAAAATTTGCATTACATCACAAAAACATTATAATCTAAACAACGGATGTCATCCAAAAATGCCAAGTAGCTACCCCATGCCATCCTCAGCGACATTACCTGCCAACTGGAAACACATAAAAGTCAGCGTTGCTGAGTGAGTTATAGTTTTGTAAAATAAAATACTTTTCTTTCGTTTAAAACCATTCTTTCTTTACTTTCACATGTGATCATGCATCATACGTACACATAGATAATAATTTATTATTATCTTTCATCGTCATTCGTTGACTTCCGTTCATTCATCATCTTATGTCATCTTTATCATTCGTTATCTTTCTTACCGTACTATATGTACATTCATTAACTTCCGATGACATGTACGGTACCTCGAACATTGTGCACGAAGCTGACCCATGGGCCTGGGGCAAGTACACTCATCATTATCATTCATCTTTTATTCCGGACCAGTGCCATGTGCTATACCCCGAACATTGTGCACGAAGCTGGTTACTGGGCCTGAGGTCTATCATAGACCTCGAACATTGTGCACGAAGCTGACTCCAGTACCTAGGACAAGCGGCAAGGGTCCCATACATATGGTCAATCATAAAGATTAGACCCCAGTGTGCATACTTCTTGGGTAGCTAACCCGCACACAGTTGAGCTAACACCCTTCATTAGGTGTGAACCTCCATAGATTGGTTGCAAGACTTTCATTACTTCATTCATTAATGCATGCATTCATTCATTCCTTACGTTCCCTATTTCATTATCTTCCGCTTTACGTTACATAATACTTTCCATTTACTTTTCATAATCATACCATGTAAAGCCACGGAAAATAAACATACATAATAAGGAACATAATAGAAACATAACCATACCATACATAGCATCATCACATCACATATGACATCATAAAGTCAACTCACATTACCCCCGAGAACATCCCAAGTCAAAGCCTACACTTTACATTTTCCCCAAAATTTCAGAAAATATTCTAAGGCATAGGCGCATGAGCACTATGCAGGCGCATGACCTTTCAGGCGCATGGGAACACTTAGGCGCATGGGGAACTTTCTGGCGCATGGGCACTATTTGGGAGCATGACCCAACACTTAGTCATTCTAGGCATTTCTAGGCGCATGGGCACTATGCAGGTGCATGAGTGCCTAGGTGCATGGGCAATTTTGGGCGTATGGAACACTTAGCCAAATTCAGCCTATTCTAGGTGCATGGATACTATTCGGGCGCATGGGTTTTGGGCGCATGGGGGACACTTAGGCAAATTCAACCGTTGGGCACATGGGCCAAATCCAGGCGCATGAGCAACCAACACATACTAATAACATCATAATCAGTCCCCATTCATCAATTCATCATGTTCTAAGCTTAGTTCTAGCATTCTAAGCATCATAATATGAACATGGCACCATCATAACATCATAAATCACCCAAATCATAACCCACCCACATTCACACATACGGGTATAAAACCCACTTTCATAAAAACATACATACATGCATTTCCTGCCCCAAAATCAGTTAAAACATGTAAAAAGGGGGTTCTAGAACTCACCTTAGCAGCCTTCGAGTATGACTTCCTTCAAACCCGTTTGCAAATGAGTTCAAACACCTAGAAACCCACCAAAAACACACACCCGAACACAACATACACACATAAGCATACAACCGAGGCATAGGCCGGTCAAGAACAACTTAAAAACCAAGAATCCTTACCTTGAATTCGAATACTTCTTCTTCTTTCTTCAAAAACCCGAGAGCTCTGCTCTTTCTCTCTCTAAACACCAACTGCAAAAAGGTGAAAAGTAACATGGCATGGGCGGCCATGTTGCTTTTGTACAAAATTACATTATATTTTGTACTTTGCACACTTTTAACCCCTCTATTTGGGTTTTATTACATTTTCTTCTTTTCTTCACTTTTGTTCTTTCTTCACCCCCCTTATATAGGTTTCATCCCCGAAACCTGTTATTCCTCAAACAGATGTGGGTAATACTGCCTCATCTCTTCTTCAGTCCTCCACATAGACTCGGATCCCTTCCTATGCTTCCACTGTACACGCACAAGGGGAACCACTTTATTCCTTAACCTTTTCACCTTGTGGTCAATGATTACCACTGGTTGCTCCACATAATTGAGCCTTTCATCAACTTAAATTTCCTCCAGTGGTACAACCATATCCTCATAAGCTAAACACTTCCGCAGATGAGATACATGGAATATCGGGTGAATTCCACTTAACTCATCGGGTAACACTAACCTATAGGCCACCTCTCCTACTAGAGCAATGATTTGGAAAGGCCCTATGTATCTCGGGCTCAACTTGCCCTGCTTCCTGAACCGAATGATACCTTTCTAAGGTGAGACCTTCAACATAACTCTATCACCCACCTGGATCTCAATCGGCCTACGTCTCTTGTCGGCATACGACTTCTGCCTATCTTTAGCTGCCTTCATAAAGGCTTTGATCTTTTCTAGCTTCTCAGTCGTAGCCATAATCACCTCAATACTTCCCAACTCCTTCTGACCAATATCACCCCAAAAACGGGTGTTCTACACCTCCTACCATATAGCATCTCATAAGGGGGCATACCAATACTGGCATGATAACTATATTATACGAGAACTCAGCTAACGGTAAGTGGTCATCACAACTTCCTCCAAAGTCAATGACGCATGCCCGAAGCATATCTTCTAGTGTCTGAATAGTTCTTTTCAACTGACCATCCGTCTGAGGATGATAAGCCTTGCTAATGTGTAACCTCGTCCCCATAGCATCATGGAATTTCTTCCAAAATTTAGATGTAAGTCGGGTGTCACAATCAGACACAATAGACACCGGCACACCATGACGAGTCACAATCTCTTTAATGAATAGATCCGCTAATCTTTCAGAGGAGTACGTCTCGCGGATCGGTAGAAAGCTGGCACTCTTTGTTAAACGATCAACTATCACCCATATGGCATCATACCCTCTCACGGTACGCGTTAACTTCATGATAAAGTCCATGGTGATATGCTCCCACTTCCACTCTAGTATATCCAATGGTTGGATCTTCCCGTATGGATTCTGATGCTCGGCCTTCACTTGCAAGCAAGTAAGGAACTTACTCACATACTCCGCTACATCGCGCTTCATACCCGACCACGAATAATCTCTCTTCATATCTTGCTACATCTTTGTAGCACCGAGATTAATAGAGTATCGAGTCTTATGAGCTTCATTCATAATCCTCCCACGTAGATCCCCGTAACGAGGGATCCACATCCGTCCGAATCGAGTTCTAACACCGAGTGTGTTTTCACCCAATTCCGTGACCATACCTCTCATCCTTTCGGAGTTAAGACGATCTTCTTTCAACGCTTTGTCTTGAAACTCCTTGACCTGTTTCATCACATCAGAGGTCATAATCAACTGATAAGCCTTCACCCGAATTGGCTCGGGCCTCTCCTCTCGGCTAAGGGCATCCGCCACTACGTTGGCCTTGCCCGGATGGTAATGGATCTCGCAATCATAATCCTTTATGAGCTCCAACTATCGCCTCTGTCTCATGTTCAAGTCCTTCTGCTCGAAGAAGTACTTCAAGCTCTTGTGGTCCATGAAGATTGTGCACTTCGTTCTGTATAAGTAGTGCCTCCAAATCTTTAGTGCAAAGACCACAGCTGCTAGCTCCAAGTCGTGAGTAGGGTAATTCACCTCATGAACCTTCAATTGTCGAGACGCGTATGCTATAACTTTTCCTCGCTGCACCAACACGCAACCCAACCCCGAGTATGAAGCGTCCGAATAGACCACTAAGTCCTCGCTTCCTTCGGGTAATGATAAAACTAGAGCTTGAGTCAACCTTACTTTTAACTCCTCAAAAGCACTCTCTTGAGCTTGACCCTATACAAACTTCACATCCTTGCAGGTCAACTTAGTCAACGGAGAAGCTATCTTAGAGAAGTCTTGAATGAATCTCCTATAATACCCCGCCAACCCCAAGAAACTACGGATCTCGGATGGTGTCTTTGGAGACTTCCATTGCATCACCGCTTCCACCTTTGCTGGGTCTACCATAATCCCTTCATGATTCACTACATGACCTAAAAACTAAACTTCACGCAACCAGAACACGCACTTAGAGAACTTGGCATACAACTTCTCTTTTCTCAACGTCTCTAACACTTCCTGAATGTGACCGGAATGCTCCGCCTCACTCTTCGAATAAATCAGGATATCATCAATAAACACAATCATTGATTTATCCAACATCGGCCGACACACTCAATTCATCAAGTCCATAAAAGCAGCTGGCGCATTTGTAAAACCAAAAGACATAACGAGAAACTCGTAGTGTCCATAACGCGTGCGAAAAGCTGTTTTAGGAATATCTTGCTCCTTCACCTTCAGCTGATGGTAGCCAGATCGAAGATCTATCCTCGAGAACCAACTGGCGCCTTGGAGCTGATCAAATAGGTCATCAATCCTCGACAATGGATACCGATTCTTCACCGTCAACTTGTTCAGCTCGCGGTAGTCTACGCACATCCTCATACTACCGTCCTTCTTCTTCACGAACAAGACCAGAGCACCCCATGGAGAGATACTCGGTCTAATGAACCCTTTATCAAGCAACTCCTGCAGTTGCTCCATCAACTCCTTCATCTCGGTCGGAGCCAACCGATACGGTGCCTTAGCAACAGGTTGAGCACCCGGTATCAAGTCAATCTGGAACTCGATCTCGCGGTCCGGTGGCACACCTGGTAAATCTTCGGGAAACACATTTGGGAACTCACACACAACTGGTACATCCAACAGTTGTGGTGTTGGCATATCTACATCCTTCACGTAGGCCAAGTAGGCACTACATCCACGCCTCATGCACTTTCCTGCCACCGCCATCGAAATCACCTTCGGGATAGTCGTAAGTCGATCACCGTAGATCGTCACCAAACTCCCGTCGGGCGCTGTCAGATTAATCATCTTCTTGGGACACACAATGCTCGCCTCATAGTCCGCCAACCAATCCATTCCTAGGACTACGTCAAATCCGCCCAAGGTCATCACGAACAGTCTAGCAGGAAATTTATGACCCTCTAGTTCTATATCACAGCCTTCTATCAGGTCAACAATCCTGGTAGACTTACCTATGGCAGTTTCTACATCGAAGGGCTCATCAACACCTCTACTACTAACCGGCAACTTAGCACAGAAAGCAGCAGAAATAAAACTCATACTAGCACCTGAATCAAATAACACAGAAGCAAGAGTTTGGTTTACTAGAAATGTACCTGACATGACATCGGGGTCCGTCTTAGCCTCCTCCTGAGTCATCGTGAATGCCCTGGCGCTCGCCCTCTACCCCTCGGTCCCGGTCTTCTTCCGTGCCCCAGAACTCTCAGCCCTTGGCTTCTCGCATTCTCGACTCATGTAGCACTTTCCACCATAGTTAAAACACCTTGCCACCTTGCACTCTCTTGCCATGTGGCCAGGCTTTCCACACTTGAAGCACACGTTCAATCCCCACCTACACTCCCCGGTGTGCTCCTTCCCGCACTTGTCACACCTCTTTGACTCCGCACCGGATGTGACCACACGCCGGTCATCCACCCGTGCATTCTTGTTGTTTGCCGGGGAACCACCCCGACCAGACCTCTTCCCATTCCAGTTTCGGTCACCACCCCCTTTCTTGCTCACCTCAGCCACCACCACTTCCCTCTCGTCGTACAGCCTTCCTGCCAGATCAACCACCGACCTAAATGTACTTGGCCGAGCAGCGATCATATGCCTGCGAATATCCGCCGGCAAGCCCTGAATATACCTCTTGATCTTTCACGAAAGAGGTGTCACCAGATCCGGCACCAGTCGTGCCATCTCGTTCAACTTGGTGGTGTATTGCTGATGCATCATGGTTCCCGCCTCTAGCTACAGGAACTCCTTTTCAACCTTGTCGAGCTCCCTATGAGGACAGAACTCCTTGATCACCAGCTTATTCAACTCTGGCCACCTCATTCTTCTAATTGCCCTACTACCCTCGGCTTGGGTGATATTGTCCCACCAGCACAGAGCCGAGTCCATAAATGAATGAGTGGCAAACTTCACCTTCTGATCCTCCCGGCACTCGCTGATATCAAGTACAGTTGCCATCTCTCTCACCCACTGGTGAGCAGCAGCAGCAGCGCCATTTCCGTCAAAAGTCGGGGGCTTGCATCTTTGAAATGCCCCATAGTTACAGCCTCGTGCTGCCTCCGGCACAGGCTCTTCTTCCTCATCAGTAGAGACAACCATCTCAGTCTTCGGTTGCTCTTTCCCTCCTGAGGACCTATTCCTCTCTTTCCTTTCGCCTTCTCGCACAGCTTTGAACATTTCAATCACCACAGACGGTAAGATCGGCTACATGACCTGGTGAACCTCTTCCACCACCGCCTCCTTCACTGAGGCCCTTAAGTTAGCACTTTCATCACCACCCTCCGGATGAGGGGTCTCGGGCTCTTCATGAGCCACCTCTTAAGCCCTAGGCCTTCCTCTCATGACCCGTGGTCCAGCATCACGACCTCTACCTCGAGAAGACTTCGAAGATCTACCACCGGCCTTCCTCTAACACGCTATAAGATTCAAACACTAACACGGTCATTCAAGGTAATAGCTCGGTTTATGTCAAGTATAGTAAGTCCCTAATTACAGTGGCCAGTTGTGATTAGCCACTTACTTTACTCTTCATACCCCAAGCATTTCCTATCCTGACTACATCAGTATCTAAATCTACTAAAAAGCACATAAACCACATAACATGCGCACATAATACCGGTTAACATCAAGAAAATACCTGATGGCACGTAACTACTCGGACTGGCCCCCCTTCCCTTTGTCCCATTTTCAGTTTAAGTTTAGGTTTCTTTTGAAAATTTTAACCCGTTTCACTTAAACTTTGGCTGTGATACCAACTTGTAAGGCCCCGATCCCGGGACGCTCATAGTTGGACAATCATCGCACATAAAACATATAATTTACATTTACAATTTCTAAAACATTGCAGCGGATTAATTTTACACCATTTCATTATAATTGCTTTTGAAAAATAATACATCATAGTTAACTGTTACAAAATATCATAATTTTCATTACATCACAAAAACATTATAATCTAAACAACGGATGCCATCCAGAAATGTCAAGTAGCTGCCCCATGCCATTCTCAGCAACGTTACCTGCCAACTGGAAACACATAAAAGTCAGCGTTGCTGAGTGAGTTCTAGTTTTATAAAATAAAATACTTTTCTTTCGTTTAAAACCATTCTTTCTTTACTTTCACATGTGATCATGCATCATCCGTACACATAGATAATAATTTATTATTATCTTTCATCGTCATTCGTTGACTTCCGTTCATTCATTATCGTACGTCATCTTTATGATTTGTTATCTTTCTTACCGTACTATATGTACATTCATTAACTTCCAATGACATGTACTATACCCCGAACATTGTGCACGAAGCTGACCCATGGGCCTGGGGCAAGTACACTCATAATTATCATTCATCTTTCATTCCGGACCAGTGCCATGGGCTATACCCCGAACATTGTGCACGAAGCTAGTTACTGGGCCCGAGGTCTATCATAGACCTTGAACATTATGCACGAAGCTGACTCCAGTACCTAGGGCAAGCGGCAAGGGTCCCATACATATGGTCAATCACAAAGATTAGACCCCAGTGTGCATACTTCTGGGGTAGCTAACCCGCACACAGTTGAGCTAACACCCTTCATTGGGTGTGAACCTCCATACATTGCTTGCAAGACTTTCATTACTTCATTCATTAATGCATGCATTCATTCATTCCTTACGTTCCCTTTTTCATTATCTTCCGCTTTACGTTACATAATACTTTCCATTTACTTTTCATAATCATACCACGTAAAGCCACGGAAAATAAACATACATAATAAGGAACATAACATAAACATAATCATACCATACATAGCCTCATCACATCACATATGACATCGTAAAGTCAACTCACATTACCCTAGGGAACATCCCAAGTCAAAGCCTACACTTTACATTTTCCCCAAAATTTCAGAAAATATTCTAAGGCATAGGCGCATGAGCACTATGCAGGCGCATGACCTTTCAGGCGCATGAGAACACTTAGGTGCATGGGGAACTTTCAGGTGCATGGGCACTATTTGGAAGCATGACCCAACACTTAGTCATTCTAGGCATTTCTAGGCGCATGGGCACTATGCAGGCGCTTGGGCAGTTTTGGGCGCATGGAACACTTAGCCAAATTCAGCCTATTCTAGGCGCATGGATACTATTCGGGCGCATGGGTTTTGGGCGCATGGGGGACACTTAGGCAAATTCAACCGTTGGGCGCATGGGCCAAATCCAGGCGCATGGGCAACCAACACATACTAATAACATCATAATCAGTCCCCATTCATCAATTCATCATGTTCTAAGCTTAGTTCTAGCATTCTAAGCATCATAATATGAACATGGCACTATCATAACATCATAAATCACCCAAATCATAACCCACCCACATTCACACATACACATTCATATGGGTATAAAACCCGCTTTCATAAAAACATACATACATGCATTTCCAGCCGCAAAATCAGTTAAAACATGTAAAAAGGGGGTTCTAGAACTCACCTTAGCAGCCTTCGAGTCTGACTTCCTTCAAACCCGTTTGCAAATGAGTTCAAACACCTAGAAACCCACCAAAAACAAACACCGGAACACAACATACACACATAAGCATACAACCGAGGCATAGGCCGGCCAAGAACAACTTAAAAACAAAGAATTCTTACCTTGAATTTGAATTCTTCTTCTTCTTTCTTCAAAAACCCGAGAGCTCTACTCTTTCTCTCTCTAAACACCGACCGCAAAAAGGTGAAAAGTAACATGGCCTGGGCGGCCATGTTGCTTTTGTACAAAATTATATTATATTTTGTACTTTGCACACTTTTAACCCCTCTATTTGGGTTTTATTACATTTTCTTCTTTTCTTCACTTTTGTTCTTTCTTTCCCGTCTTTTAAAATTTTTCGGGTGTTACACATAGTGTGTGATTGAAGATTAATTGAATATCATATGAAAAAGCTTGGTGTTTCTATTTGATTATTTGGTTTCATTATAAAGACTTTAATTATTGTTAAAGATTTTTAAAATAGCATAGTTTCTTATTTGCAAGTCTGCTTTACATATTATTGTTTTAGGGTGTTCAAGTATCATGCTATTGTATATTAGTGTGTTTAGTCCTAGCCCACTAAAGCAGTATAGTGCTTTTCTTGGACCGGCCTGAACCATTAGTAGAACCGACCCGCTAGGCCCAAAACAGGACCAGACCGACCAATCTTTATAAGCTCCCTTCCTTAGTCCATAAATTTCATACATTTCGATTCTCGGTTCGGGCCGGTTCTCGCCGGTCCGATCTAAATTTGGCCAATTGCACACCTCTAATGAAAGTAGAGGTGTTAGTGGTCATGTTTAGGGTTACACATGATCTGGTTGTTGTCTTAGCCAGGCTCACAACGGCTGGCTCGTCGACGGTGGCACCATTTTTTCTACATGTTCAAATGATACGCTTGATCACCTACACAACTATTTGTACATCGAGTTTCGTTAAAAAATAAATAAATCTATGCACGCATTAGATGGTAGTACCACACAATCTACGCTTCATTTGAGCTGGCTCATGGCTAAACAATGGATAAAAAATTCGACCAATCAAATTTGATCACTGTTCACCCTGACTTATAATTGTTAGTATTAGAATAGTTAGAATTTAAATGAAATTACAACAATTCAATCAAATTCAAACACTATAAAATAAGAAAAAAATGATCAATATAAAAGCTGAATGAGAAAAAGGAAATCCATATTGGATTTGTGGCAACAATATTTGAAATACAAGAAACCAAAGGAAAAATACCGAACATGAACATTGAAAATGATAAATATTTGAATAATAGAGACCATATATATATATATATACAAACACTATACATATATCACTGATAAGACAAGTCATGTGTGCATAATATCTACATTCTACAAAGAATGTGTAAGGCCCTAATCCTAAAACACCTCACAATTGATCAATCATTTGTACATTATATCATTTCATCAAACATTGTAGCGGAAAACTTAGAACTATCATTCATATCAAAACTTGTCTTGAAAGGAACGTTTGCGAAAACATTAAATTGTCTTAAAACAAAACATTCATTATCAATGTTTATCAACACATGATATACGATGCTAGACTTATATTGCTTAGTAGCTTAAAATCCATGATCCATGGTGTGGACCATACCCCAGCATCCACATATTCCATGGTTTGCACCTCAACCTCTTGACCCCCTTCGACCCCTTCTTTATTAAAAAAAGTACTATATCCAATACCTCCAATTGAGAAAATTTAACTTGATGTTGTCTGGTCCGTTCAACTATCACCTCTTGACCACCTTCGACCCCTTCTTTCTTAAAAAAATACTACATCCAAGACCTCTGATTGAGAAGATTTAACTTGATGGTCTCTAGTCCGCTCAACTATCACCCTTGGTGACCAAAAGGCATTCTCATTTCTAGTGTTTACTTGTGGTGCTTTTAGTAAATCTTCATAAGCCTTTAGTAGCATGATAACCTCATCAAACGACACACTATCCAAATCATAATACTACTTTATAGAAGCAACCACTTAAGATACTTGTTGAGAACCATATTGAGGAGCTTGCAAACTAATGTGGTATCCTCTAGTGTTGCTCTCAAGCTATTGTGTTTCAAAACTATTTTGGATAACATTTCCACATAATCGGCTATGGACTACCCGTTCTTAACACGTAGTACTGCCTGGAACTCACTCTTGAAATTTTGTAGAAGATCCTTTTGCACCGTATCGGCTCCTAAATATCTCATCTTCAAATATTCCTACACTTCCTTTGTGGTCTTTTTTAGCAATTTGCAACATAAACTTTTGTAAGGATCAACACTTTCGAATTAGATCAATCTTGTGACAAGAATGCGGAATGTAATCATCATGGAAACAAGATTGAATAAGCAAATGATGAACACAAGTGTAAATAATCTTCAAATTCTATTGCTCTCTGATTTGAAAGATACAAAGTACATACAAAATCAGGAAATGAAAAAAAGCTCCCTAAATTACATCACAAAACAACTATTTATACTAAACTAGAAGTTCTCTCATAATTCTCACGTGACTTCTTATTTCTCGCGCGAGATGCAGCTTCTCGTGCGGCAAGTTCTGGTTCTCTCGCAACTTTGATCTTCATAATCTTGATTTGATTTTCCGACCTCTAGGTTCAATCTCTACAATCTCCACCTAGGCTCGGAGAATCAATGCATTTAAAAATCTATGTCTACAACCTTGTAACTGCCCCCATAAGCATATATCTTGTTGTCCATGGCCTTCATAATCAACCAACCAAACTATGCTTCTATGAAATGAACAGATTCATCAGCTGCAATCGGACAAGCCTGCAACCTCATCAAATCTTCTCTTCCAAACTTGAGCAGATCCATAGTGTTGATGATACGATAGTCTTTGTCAACACAATGGATCAATGCATGACTCGTCTCCTTCTCACAATTCCACCATATGAGCTTTGACAAGCTATGAACTGGTACAGGAGCGTGTATAGGGATCTTCCTTGCATATCTTGGATTGTCTTTTTAGTATTGGGATCTATACGTCTCTCATCTTCTATCACTTTAGATTTGGCTGTTTTAAAGTCTTTTAAGTTCATCTTACTTTGTCACCAAATCATATTCCTTATCCAGTTCCCCATTCCATAATTACTCGGATTGATAAACGGGACGCGACCCATAGCGTATAAATCTAAAGCTCTGAGCGTATGGAAGTCGTGCTCGTCCTAATAATACTCTATAGCAACACCCTTTCTCTTAATCACATACATCTTCTTTTCAACATCGTACCTTGTGAAAGGTTTGGAGTGTCTCAGCCTGTGTACATCAGCTGGCGAAGGGGGAGCTTCAACTGTAGGATCTCTGACCTCATGTGCAGCACTTTGACCAGTTAAATCAGGTACAGGTTTAGTTGACTTGTCAACTCTTGTAATTAATCATTGTAATTCCCTTTTTGATAATATAATGTAATGCTTGAATTATATGGTAACCCATATTATTATGTGTGTTAGTTTATGTCATTAGAGGAAACATCAGACTTGGTCAATTTGGAAAAATTGACTAAGTGTTAGAACAACCTACGGATGATTAAGTGTTCTTCCGTAGATGTTCTTAGGAGCATAATTTAAGTTTATGCTTCCATAGATGTCCTACGAAAGAACAACAACTGCTGAACAAGACCAAAAAGATAGTGGAGCTGCTGAAGGAGAGCTTGCTGCTGAAGAACAAGTACAAGAACTCATGCGAAAGCACAACCGCTGAAGAACAAATGCTAAAGTGTTGCTGCGAAAGACTAATTGCTGCAGAAAAAGAACTTCCTATGGAAGACGAATTCCTACGGAAGATTAACAAACTTGTTTCAAATCATTAAGTACATAACAAAAAGTCAACAAGTCAACATGTCAGAGCAATATCATCAAATCAATGACGAGGAAGGATAATTAAGTCAACATAATATTCCACGTCACATCAACAACATTCTTTATGTAATTTACAATTTCCTATGTAAATTGTGAACTCCTCTGCCGATAAACAAGGCAAGGATTCGCACATATAGAAACAGAATATCAAAACATAATAGCGATATATTAGCTAGAAAATAGGAACAGAATAGGAAGATATATATACACAATTAGGTGTATATATTGATCGATGAACATTGATCAACTAGAACATTAACAAGATATCAATATCAAGCATCAAGAACATATAGCATTTTAATTAATTGTGATCGATTGATTGTGAATGAAGAGCAATTGAAAAAAATATGTGTATTGCATTATTACGTTTAGTTTTTCTCGTTGTTCTTCTTTGTTCATCGATTTCAACTTTTGATAAACAATCCATTAAACAGCAGGTATTGATAATTCCATGATCAATACTTGTTAAAACCAAATTGATAATTCCTGCAATGATCCTTGGATTGTCAGGTGGTATCAAAGCCACGTGCTCATTGATCTAGATCAATTGATCTATCAGTTTGATTTGTTTAATTGGTGTTTATTTAATCAAGTTAATTAACATGAGCAATTCAGTGGTTGGCGCTTATCAACCTCCGAAGTTGGAAAATAAATCTGATTTTAAAACTTGGAAAATCAGATTCAGAAATCATGTTAATTACATAGATTCTAATTTATGGGTGTCGATTACTAAAGGTCCTTATATTCCACCTGCTTGAGGACCGGACTATAAAGACAACAATCAACCCATAAGTTTAAAAAATCTGTCTCCTGATGATGCCAAGAGAGTCAAGATTTACATCAAAGCATATAGTATGCTTACTATGGCTTTGCCTGAAGATCTCTTGATCAGGTGTGAATCATATAAAATAGCAAACTCATTATGGAAAATCCTGCAAACTTTGTGTGAAGGAAGTGACGAGATAAGGAGCATAAAAAAGGATACACTTTGCTCACAATATGAGACTTTTCATCATATTATGGGTGAGTTTGTTCCTCAACAACTCTGCAGGTTTATGCAACTTGTTACAGAGATGAATATCTTTGAACTGAATTACAGCAACGAGGAGCTAAACAAGAAGATGCTTCATTCATTACCAGAAAGCTGGACACACACTGTGTCCATGTTTAAGAATACTATTGATATGAAGGCAATTGGGTTGGACACTCTGGTTGCAAAGGTAGAAGCTTTGGAATTAGATGAGAAAAACCAGAAACAAGAGTGTTAAAGCACCTATAGCAGCGTAGCAATTCAAAGAAACTACGGGTGTTTGAAGTGCCTTCATCTCTAATGATGAATAAGATAACTCTTGTGTTGAAAGTGACACTGAAGAGGAAACTGGCTTCTATGCTGCCAAGCCCTCCAAGTTGAACTCTTAAAACAATAAAAACAGAAAAGCAAAAGGAAAGTCAGATGACTCCAAATCCAACAAAGCTAGCAATCAAACAGAACCAATTACTATGGTTTTGGAATCAGAAGAACAAAAGGCAGCCTTTGTAGCTTTTAGTTCAAGCTTTCAAGCCTACTTGGGAAGTACCTTGACTCCTGCCAACTTCTGTCAGCAAGACCTTGAAGAACTTCATCCAGATGAAGTAGAAGAGATGGATCTACAATGGCAAATGGCCATGATTGCTTATAGAGCCAAAATCTACATGAAGAGAAACAAGGGATTGTTAGTGGGAGGCAGAACAACAAAAATTAGTGTTGAAAAATCCAAGGTGAGGTGTTACAAATATAATCTGTATGGTCACTTCTCCAAGGAATGCGACAACAATCAGCTATCAACAACAGATACAAGAAAAGCAAATCAGAGGAGCTTCAAGCAACCACAACTAACAAACTCATCCCCACCAGCCACTGGCTCTTCAACAGGTACCAATAATTCTAAAGAAACTGGTTTGATTATTTTGCAGGATGGTACTTGTGACTGGAGCATGTACGAGAAGGAAGTACTAGAAGAAAATCAGGCTTTGATGGCTAATATGGAAAACAAAGTTCCACCAATAGCCAGAGAGGTAAGAGAAAGGTTATGTTCTTCTTTATGTGTTGATGAGGTTGATAGATACAGGGCTCATGCTCAACAATTGGCTGACAAAGTCAAAGAAACTATGCTTTAAAATGAATGTCATGAAAGAGAACATAAACTTTATCATGTCAAAATAAATTCACTACAAAAGGATTTAGACAAACTTATGTCTGAAAATTATAACTTAAAGGCAAAAGTTAAGCATTTGACCAACTCATTAACCAAGTCCATGTCTGATCATGCATCAACTGAAGTAAAACTTTAGAAATTCCAACTATCATCACAACAGTATGAGAAACTATTAAATTCTCATATTGAATCAAAGAGCAAGTCTAGGTTGGGTTATCATAATGTTGCTCCACCAATTAATGATAATTACACCACCCTACCTGAGTCCATGACTAACAGTTTAACAAATCATTTTGTGTCTAACACCAAAACTGAGTCAAAAGTTGAAAATATTGAAGTGATAAATGACAAGGATTCTGAATACATTGGAACTGATTCATCTGAACCAAAATTTCTCAAAACAAAATGACTCAGAACTTAATCTTGATAACTGTGATGATCTAGATGATAGTGATGAGCCTAATGAATAAGAAAGTGCTGGTTTGGGTAAGGGAAAATGTGTGGTAATTGATTCTATAACTCCCAAAATCCTTGATGAGATCAAGTTGCCCTATCTACCAAAACAAAGAAATGTGCTGAAGACCATTTAAACAAGGATTGGTCAATTAAATGAAGGCATTCATGAACTCAACAAACAGCATAAAAGTCAGTCAGCAAAAAGAACTACGGAGGAAGAAGATAGTCTCACTTCAGCAGATCACCAGCGGAAGAAGAAGATAGGTTCTCACACATCCGTAGAAAAGCAAAGGAAAAATGTGTCAGCTTTAGAAGATCTACGAAAGAAGACAAAACAGTCTTCCATAGAACATCCGCGGAAGAAGAAATCATCAGAACATAAATATTCATCCGTAGAAGATCTACAGAAGAAGAAAATACCTGAGGATACAACTGTTAACCAAAAAGGTAAACAAAAGGATCTTTCAGATGCAAAGATTGAGATAGAACTGAAGAAGTAAAAGAAGATACTGATGACGAAACTGACAAAGATAGAAGCTGACTCTGAACAATCATATGACCTCAGATTGTTACTTCAACAAGCATTGTGCCATCTGTAACAAGCATAATCATTCCACTCAAGAATGTTTCTTCAACAAAAAGAGCAAATTAAAGGTCCCCAAGAAGCAAAAAGCTGAGACTCTGAATCAAATTCAGAATCTTCAGAGAATGATGAATCAAAAAGACCAAAGCAAAAGAATCAGCAACAAAAGCAAAAGAATGCAAAGACAACAAAAACATCTGCTGATAATTCATCAAAGAAAAAGGAGATACAACTATCTCAAAGTAAGACACCTCATAAAAGGTAGTGTTACAAGAAGATGATACCTTCTTTGATCACTTTGAAAAAGGTAATCATGTACCACAGTCAAGGACAAAGGATACAGAAACCTTTTCAGAAAAAGCCTCAGCCTCTAGTTCAAAGAAAAAGTTAATGAAAGAAGAAGTGAAAGAGGAAGTGAGTATGAATCAAGTTGATAGGGCTTCATCTTCATCATCAAAAAAATCATCCTCACCCAAAACAAAACATAATGAATTAATGGAATCTAAAACCAATCTAGAGTCATCTAGGCTCATTCTTGATAAAATAACAATATTAGATAACAATGGCAAGCCTATGACCATCAAGGCTTGGGCTCCACGGACTAACTGATTTCATTATTTTTGCAGGAACATCCAGGGAGGACTGACAACAAGTGGTATGTTGACAGTGGCTGTTCTAGGCACATGACGGGAAACTGTTCCCTCCTCCATGACTTCAAACACAAAAATGCTTTCTATGTAGCATTTGGTGGGGGTAAGAAGGGAGGTAAAATCATTGGTGAAGGAATGGTAACCAATGGTGTTCTAAAATTTGAGAAAGTTAACTTCTGTGAAAATTTACAATTCAATTTATTAAGTGTTTCTCAAATTTGTGATCAAAACTATACTACTCTCTTTGATACTAACTATTGTTACATTCTTAAGCCAGGTTTTAAAATTTCAAAAGACTGGATCCTTCTTAAAGCACCAAGAAAAGGCAACACATATGTTTTGGATATGAACAACACATCTATAACAAGCAATAAAACATGCCAGATTTCTAAGTCATCAGAAGATGAATCTCAACTATGGCATAGAAGAATGGTTCACTTTAACTTGAAGAAAATGAATAAGTTGGTCAAAAATGACTTAGTCATTGCCCTTCCAAAGAAAGAATGTTATTGTTCTAATCACTGTTCATCATGTTTCAAAGGAAAACAACATAGAGTGTCTCATAAATCCAAAACAATTAACACAAACACAACACCACTCAAACTATTGCACATGGATCTTTTTGGTCCAACCAATGTTATGAGCATTGGAAAAAGGCAATACTGTTTGGTGATTGTTGATGATTTCACTAGATTCACATGGGTCTTTTTCTTAAAACATAAAAGTGAAACATCAGAAACATTGATAGAGTTTATCACTAAGATTGAAAATCAACTTGATCTAAAAATCAAAATCTTAAGAAGTGATAATGGAACTGAATTTGTTAATCATATTTTAGATTCCTTTTGCAAGGACAAAGGCATATCAAGACAATTCAGTGCACCAAGAACACCACAACAGAATGGAGTTGCTGAAAGAAGAAATAGAACTCTTATTGAAGCAGCAAGAACAATGCTTGATGATTCACTGTTGCCAATCACATTCTAGGAAGAAGCTGTGAACACAGCATGCAATATTCAAAACAGGATATTAATTGTCAAAGAACATAATAAAACACCATATGAGCTTTTGTTTAAAAGAAAACCTTTCATAGGATATTTTAGAGATTTTGGGTGTCATGTGTCCATATTAAACACAAAAGATCGATTAGGAAAGTTTGTAGAAAAAGCCTATGATGGTTTCTTTGTTGGTTACTCATCAACATCTAAATCATACAGAGTCTATGTTCCACATGAAAACATTGTGGAAGAAACTCCTAATGTATCTTTTAATGAATCCTTGTTTCCAAAATCTGTAAAAGGATCATCTTGGTTGTTTGATATAGATGCATTAACAAACTCATTTTACATAGGTTATTTGAATGTGGCAGGTCCTGTGGATACATGTTATCCTTATGTTCCTCCAAACATGGGTGAAGTGCCATTGACAGCTGATCCACCAAGAGTAGTCCAGTCACTTACTCAAAATGCCACTGATCCTGGCCCTTCAATTCAAAGAAGCAAAGATCATCCTGATGAAAACAATAGGTCTACATTCGTAGAATTTCCTTTTACATCCGCAGAAGTTCCTTCTACATCCGTAGATATTTCTACTTCGGGAGATGACCCATTGCATTCAGTTGAAGTTCACAATTCAAATGAAAACATTCAACCACCACCTCCCACACATGCAGTTCAACAAACTACATCATCTGTAGTTGAACCTATAGCTGCTGTGGATGCTATGCCTACATCTGCAGAAATAAAAGCTGATACAAATGAAAATAATTCAGCATCAAAAGATCATCCACATAAGAATTTCGACTACTTTGTGAACGCCCCATCCCAGTTGACTCCATCTCCATCAACCAACATCACTAACTTGGATTCATCCATTCAAGTTGAATCAATACCAACATCCAGAATTCACAAGTATCATCCCATTAAAAACATGATAGGTGATCTTAATGATAGAACTACAAGAAGACAAAGGGGAGCAGAAACATTTGTCCGTTCTCTTGCTTTCCTTCATAAGTGGTTCCTCCCAACATCACTGCAGTATTGAAAGATAACAGCTGGATTGAAGCAATGCAATTAGAACTTCAGCAATTTAGAAAACAAAAAGTCTAGAATCTAGTTGATCGTCCTGAAGGCCATTATCCAATTGGCACAAGGTGGCTATTCAAGAACAAACTAGATGATAGAGGCATTATTGTGAGAAACAAAGCAAGGCCGATAGCACAAGGTTATACTCAGGAAGAAGGAATAGACTATGATGAAGTCTTTGCTCCTGTTGCAAGGATTAAAGTCACTAGAGTCTTTCTAGCCTATGCATCACATAAGAAGTTCACTGTTTACCAGATGGATGTAAAATATGCCTTCTTATATCGTAAAATTGATGAAGAAGTCTATGTTGCTCAGCCACCAGGCTTTGAAGATCCTGATTATCCACACAGGGTATACAAGCTTGACAAAGCTTTGTATGGACTTCATCAGGCCCTAAGAAAGTGGTATGATACATTGTCATCTTTCTTACTCAAGCATGATTACAAAAGAGGAAAAATTGATCAGACTCTCTTCCTAAAACATGAACATCAAGATCTCTTAGTTGTTCAAGTATATGTAGATGATATCATATTTAGATCAACAAATAAGAAATTGTGTGAAGAATTTTAATGCTGATGAAATCTGAGTTTCAAATGAGTTCCATGGGAGAACTAACATTTTTTCTTGGCTTACAAGTTCATCAGGAGAAGTATGTGAATCAAATTTTGAAGAAGTACAACCTTGCTGATTCATCTTCATGCAAAAAAACCAGCATCAACAATAGATAAGATTGTCCCAGATCTTACAGGGAAGTCTATTGATCAAAGATTACATAGATCTATGATAGGATCATTATTGTATTTAACTGCTAGCAGACCTGACATAATGTTTGCTGTGTGTGTTTGTGCTAGGTACCAATCAGACCCTAAGGAGTCACACTTGAATGCAATGAAGAGAATTTTTAGATACCTTAAAGGGAAACCAGCTCTTGGACTTTGGTATCCCAAAGAAAGAGACTTTAAACTCTACTCATATTCAGATAGTGACTTTGGAGGGTGCAACAACAGCAGAAAATCAACAACTGGAGGTTGGCAATTCATAGGACCAAGACTTGTTTCTTGCCAGTGCAAAAAGCAAACAAATGTATCAGTATCTATAGCTGAGGCTGAGTACATAGCTGCTTCAGCTGGTTGCTCTCAAGTCTTATGGTTCCAAAACCAATTACTTGATTATGGTTACAACTTTCTTCAAACACCAATACACATTGAAAACTCAACTGCTATGTTCATCACTGCTAATCCAGTGTAACATAGTAAAACAAAACACATAGAAATCAGATATTATTTTTTGAGAGATTGTTCAGAAAAAGGTTTAATCAAGTTTATTAAAGTGGATACAACAAATCAGCTTGCTGATTTATTCTTTTAAGCCTTTGACTCAGTAAGATTTAATTTCTTAATTGAGTCTTTAGGCATGATCAACTTAGTTTAAATAATCAACACAAAGAAAAGCATGATGTGTCCTTAAATTCTTAATATGAAAAAGGCAAAAACATTCATAAAACATATAAAATTCCAAAAAATATTGTCTTAGTTTCATGTTTTCTTGAATAAGCAGTTCATATCATGCGAAATGATAGTACACTATACCTTTGTATAATTTTTTGAATTTTATCACACAATAAAGACTGATCAGATGTGATTTGATATGTGAGTAGGTTCAACTTGAGTGGAAACTATACAAGTTCATGCATAACATAATGCCAAGGTGACTAATTATGGACAACTCCATTTTGAGGAACAAGCAAGTAAGTCTTATCCTGCTGTGATCAACTTATTCACCTAAGCACACTATGTTGTAACACTTTATAACCTTTATCTTTGCACATCGTG
Organism: Flaveria sonorensis; assembly: GCA_025506505.1. Taxonomy (NCBI): domain Eukaryota; kingdom Viridiplantae; phylum Streptophyta; class Magnoliopsida; order Asterales; family Asteraceae; genus Flaveria; species Flaveria sonorensis. Next base: position 23,443,757 of record CM046429.1, read on the forward strand.
GACCCTTTGTTTTGTGTAAACAAAGACCTGGGTTCACTGGCACTTCTGTTTTACGTAACTAAAGACCTGGTGTCCTGTTGATGATGATCAAAAAGATTCCAAAAAGGAACAGCTCTAAAAGAATCCAATGTGATCAACTGTATATTAGTTCAGAGCTTACCAATCATATCAACATTAATAAGATTTCAAAGAAATCTTAAAATAGAGCTTATAACTTAAAGAACATAGTTTTAAGTGTGAAAATGTGATAAATTGACTCATAAACGGAGGACAAACTCTAATGTGAATTGAATGTGGAGTCCATATTTGTCTATCTTTAATCAACACCAAAACATGATAAACAGCATGACAAGTTGAAACTACACTCTTGCTTGAATTTATGTGGATCATAATACTTGAAATCAGCACTAGATCTATGTATTCTATCAACAAACAAAACTGGTTCAGGAAGTTGCTTAGTGTCACAGTATGATCCCATTGTATGATGCAAATGCTTGTAAATAGTTTTTGTTCTTTTCTTTGCCAATAAGTTGGACAGATAATTGCTTTTCATGGTATTCTCTTAATAATTTTTTGATAAATGCATAAGTTAATCATTAAACATAAATTTAGGGGGAGTAGTAATCAGCATGAAAATATGAGTTTAATGTGTTTTATTTTTAAATGAAGAAAGTTGGATCTTGAGCACTAACTTGGCTGCAGGATATCTGAAGTTTTTAACTAAATATCTATTTGGCACATTTTCCATGAAGCGGAGTTAACAAAGTCCAACAACAAACAACAAATGATTTAACAATATGTTAGTATCATACATCAAAAACATTTGCTTCGGAAGAAAATTTTATCAAAATTAACTTCGGAAGAAAAACAAACATTTGCTTCGAAAATTTTTTTTATCAAAATTAACTTCCGAAGAAAAACAAACATTTACTTCAGAAGAAAAATTTTATCAAAATTAACTTCGGAAGAAAAACTAACATTTTCTTCGGAAGAAAATTTTTATCAAAATTAACTTCGGAAGAAAAACAAACATTTGCTTCGGAAGAAAATTTTATCTTCGAAAGAGTAACTTGAAACACAAGTGTCTGTCTTCCGTAGATGTTCTGCGTAAGATACAAACTGGAACCAAGACTTTTTCCTTCTATAGAAGTTCTATGGAAAAATTATCAAAACAATGGGTCCTCATCATTAAAATAAGATTTAGACTGTCTGGAAAAGTATAATAGGACACCTCGACTGTTGGCCTTTCTATCCACTCACAAAAAACCTTTCCAGAACTAGAAATCCTCTCACCCAAAAACCCCCTTCATCTTCATTGAAATCGATTGTTCCACACAACTAATCCTCACACCATTCGAACATCATAGCCAGTATGGCTAATAGAATTGTTAAGGATCACAACGTGTGCGCATTCCTAAATCCAGAAGTGGAAGATGGATACAGAGACATCATCCGCTATTTGAGAAGATCACGATTGTTTTATGCACTATCTGCGGATCCCATTATCTATCAATCTCACATCATAGATTTCTGGGAATCTCCGAGGATTGAAGAAGAAGATGGTGAGCGGATGATTCATGCCACAATAAGAAACGAACAGTTGAGAATAGATGAACAAAAAATAAGAAGGGCGCTGGAGTTCGGAGAAAGTGAAGAAGGTCACCCTGATGTATCTGATCACGCAATACATTCAGAAAGTTTTTCAGTTAATAGGGTATGATGGAGACTATCAACACAGTGAGATTAAAAAGGGAAGATTGTGCAAGCCGTATGGATTCCTATGCCACACCTATCTCAAGTGCCTCTCCAACAGGATGTCCGGATTGGATAGATTCTCGAGGCACATCTCATCGGGAATCATTGGCATCTTTGAGGGACAAAAGTACAACTACTCCAAATACATTCTTGGTTGCTTGTGTGACCATATAAGAATGCAGAAAGACAACAAGATGTACATGTTCCCAAGGTTTATCCAACTGATCATAAACAAATGTATGCCCAATGTTGAAAGAGAGGGTGATGTGTTTGTGCAAACTCACCTAGGAAGATCTCTACTCAACAAATTGACTGGGTAGTATCAAGGAGAAGAGGTGGAGATGTTCCCACATGTGATGGATGAGACTGCTGACATACCTCAGGAACTCATATTCCCTAAACAACCACAACAACAAACACCTTCAACCGAATCACCTGAATCACCACATCATGAACCCAATCCTCCTTCACCACCAAGTGAACACACCCAACCCTTATCACCTGCACTTTCTCAAACATCAATAAACTCTGATTCAATTGAAGTAGTGTCACTTGATCAAATCCATCAACCATCACCACAACAATCACCACCCCAACCATTATCTCAACATGAACCATACTTTCCATCACCAGCCACTATGATAGAATTATCAAAATCATCTTCCAGTGAGCATACCCAACCTATCTCACCCATCCAATCTCAATCATCACTGTACTCTGGTGCAACAGAACCCATTTCACCACTTCTCACTCAAACACCTACACCTCCACTTCAAACTGAACCAACCACCTCACCCACACCTACTGAACCCATTGATAGCCCAACATCTACTGAGAAACTCAACTTTGATGAGGATGAATATGAAGCTGTTAATGATAGTGATACTAAGGAGATATGTTTGGAGGTTGAAAGGGAGAAAAATGAAGAAATTGAACAAGAAGAGGGTAGTTATGTTGACATCATTGCTTATAATGAGGATGACTTGAATAAAGAAGAGATTGATGTGAGTAAGAGCTACCTGGTAGCAAAATACAACAATTTGATCATTAAAAGCAACAGGAAGCTAGAAAAGTTAAGGAAAATGAAAAAGGAGCTGATAGAGAAAGACAGACTGATAGCTGAGAAAGATGTTACAATCACTCAACTGGAAGGACGAATCAAAAGGCTAAGAGAAGATATTGAGACTGATAATGAGGTAATTGATGCAATGAATGAGCTAATCTCTGAACAATCAGAACAACTGAAAGCAAAAGATGATGAGATTGAGAAGTTAAAGAAAAAGTTGTCTAAACAAGAAGTGAGCAAAAGGAAAGAAGCTGATGTGAGTTCAAAAATGAAGAAAAGGAACCCATAATCTTTTACAGTAGGAAAAGAAAATATCTGGGTAAAACTCAAGATGAAGGTGCTGAATCTAAAGATCAACAAAAGAAATCAAAAAGGGTCTCCCCAACTCACACTCCATCAGCTGATCCTGTAGCTTATCAGCAAATTGACATCATCAAAAAAGAAAGTGATGATGAGTTGAAGTAGCTAACTGAAGAAGAATCTGGCATGCTATCAACAGAAGACATATTTGAAGAAAGAGCTCAATCTGCCATGTTCATGGACCTAATCAACAATGGCTTTCCTTATGACTTGGTAGAGAAAATTAATATGCCTAAAATGATTCAAGTTTTGAAAGAAGTTGATACTGCAAGACTGATGCTTCCAGTTTGCAATTATGAAACTTTTTCAAAGTTCAAGGCCATGGAACAAATAAGAAAAGACTTGGGCCACTATGACTCAAAGAAGCTGACAAGGTACAACATAACTTGTTGGTTAAAAAGTCATAACTATAAGCAACATGAGCTTAAAGGGAGAACAATTGGTGAGCTCAGAGCTATGATGGAGCATGTGATGAAGGTGGAGCTAGAAACAGGAGTGAAGTTCAAGACTGGAGCTCCCAATCCCGCCTACAATCAATCAAAACAAACTCCTACTGAACCAACTATAGTTCAAAGCAAAGATATGCATAAAGGCAGGGAAAGCATGATAAAAGAACCAAGAGACATCATTCCTACCAAAGTATGGCCCCTGGGAACTGCTCTGAGGGAGATAACAGAAAAAAAGACTACATTGATACAACTATTTGATTAGATGACTACTCCAAGAACAGCTGGAGAAAATAAAATAATAGCTTGGAAATATGATTCAGAATGGGATTGTGCTGTGATGAAGAGAACATCTGGAATGATTCAATACTTTCTAAGAGTGGAAACACTCCTTACACTTCCAGATGCAGACCTCACTACTTTGCAAAACATTCCCAGCACAAACTTCCCAATCAATCAACAAGGAGGAGACTTCTCTGGAATAGTGGCTAAGTTGAGTCACAAGTTCAAGGGAGATGTACTTAAAGAAGCCAAGAGAGAAGATACAGAACACAACAAAAGGAAGCTAAAACAAAAAAGGTCTTATTCCAGTTCTCAACAGGTGGATGATGAATTTTTACAAAGAATTAGATATGAAGATAGATCTGAAGCATCAATCAAAGTTATTAAGGGAAATCAGTACTCTTTCCTTATCACAGAATGGGGATACGTAGAAAGGACGAAAGAGCTGGTGTTGCAAAGAAATGATCCACTAAAGAAAGGTCCTAGCATAAGGCTATTTGACCCAATGGAGATCAAGCTGCTTCATCCGAGCTACACCTCATATCTACATGACAACTATTTTCCCAAGCTCAATGATCAAACTGTTCAAAATGACTTGTACTTGTGTGTACACATCATTCAAGTTATTGACAAGCTCCATGCCAAGGCCCAAAAGAGAAGGAAGTTTGAAGCTGGTCAACTGATAGGAGCCGAAATAGAACCAATAATAGAACTGAGAATTTCAGAACAGGATGAGTTGGAAGTGGTGTCTAATAATAGTATTGTTGCAACATTAACCACTGAAAAGGACATCTTGGGCTTGAAATACAAAACATTAAAGAGAATAGGGAGAATGAAGATAAAGTATAAGTATAAAGATAAAAAGAATACTATGGGATACTTCAATACCAAAATTTTGACAAGAGTTCAAGAATTGAGAGACTTGATCAGATGATAACAAGAGGCTAAGCTTATAGGGGGAGTATTGTTATAACTAGATCAAATGTATAGGTTTAGTTGACTTGTCAGCTCTTGTAATTAATCATTGTAATTCTCTTTTTGATAATATAATGTAATGCATGAATTATATGGTAACCCATATTATTGTGTGTGTTAGTTTATGTTATTATAGGAAACATCAGACTTGGTCAATTTGGAAAAATTGACTTAGTGTTAGAACAACCTACGGATGAATAAGTGTTCTTCCATAGATGTTCTCAGGAGCATAACTTAAGTTTGTGCTTCCATAGATCTCCTACAAAAGAACAACAACTGCTGAACAAGACCAAAAAGATAGTGGAGCTGCTGAAGGAGAGCTTGCTGCTGGAAGAACAACTACAAGAACTCCTGTGGAAGCACAACCACTGAAGAACAAATGCTAAAGTGTTGCTGCGGAAGACTAATTGCTATGGAAGAAGAGCTTCCTACGAAAGACGAATTCCTACGAAAGATTAACAAACTTGTTTAAAATCATAAAGTACGTAACAAAAAGTCAACAAGTCAACATGTCAGAGCAATATCATTAAATCAATGACGGCAAAGGATAATTAAGTCAACAGAATATTCCACGTCACATCAACAACATTCTCTATGTAATTTACAATTTCCTATGTAAATTGTGAACTCCTCTGCCGATAAACAAGGCAATGATTCGCACATATAGAAACAGAATAGCGATATATTAGCTAGAAAATAGGAACAGAATAGGAAGATATATATACACAATTTGGTGTATATATTGATCGATGAACATTGATCAACTAGAACATTAACAAGATAGAAATATCAAGCATCAAGAACATATAGCATTATAATCAATTATGATCGATTGATTATGAATGAAGAGCATTTGAAAACAATCTGTGTATTGCATTATTACGTTAAGTTTTTCTAGTTGTTTTTCTTTGTTCATCGATTTCAACTTTTGATAAACAATCCATTAAACAACAGGTATTGATAATTCCACTATCAATACTTGTTAAAATCAAATTGATAATTCCTGCAACGATCCTTGGATTATTATCTTGTCAGTCGTTTCTTGAGAACTAGACTCCACAACAATCTCTCATTCTTCAATTAAAAAATCTAAGAATAAGTCGTTAAGACTATTCCTAAACATGTATGTGTAGTCTATGGTCTCCTCCAAATCTTCAAACGGACCAAAGTCCTCATCCAATTCCTCAGCAAGAATCTGTTGCTGGAATGTGTAAAATTCTTTCTCGTCAGCTTCGTTAGTAGTGGGATCTAATGGTGTATAGTCAACTGTATCATCGGGACTTGGTCTAGAGACATTAGCAAATCCTGATGATCAGGAGTACCTACAGCTGAACCCATATCACCGCCCTGATTATCATCATCATCCTTCTTATCATCTTTTCCATCTTTGTCATCATCATCACCATCATCACCATTATCATCATCATCATCATCAAGATCATCATCTTTATCACAACTAAAATCTACCATCTCTAAGTCATCATCATCATTGACAGGCTCAGGGATGGGTACATCATGTTCAGGCTCATAAAACGCCTCACCAGTATAAAATACAGGCCGACCCTCAGTAGCTGTAGTAGGAACAATAGTAGATGGCTCTTGATCAATAACATTAGTCTCTGTTTTCCTTTCTGTAGTAATAGGATCAACATCATGCTCTGTAGTATCAGTAGGATCTTGAGCAGTTTCAAGATTAGTAGAATGGTGTCCGCTTGACTCTCTAACTTCCGTGGTTCGTTGTTGTGTAAAAGAAAAAAAAACACGAGAAGTGAGGTCCCTGATGTTTTGCTCTAGAATCTGAACATAGTTAAATATGAATTGTTGCTAATGTTCAAGATTCTTGATCCGGTCATCCTTCTCAAACATTTGTCTATGTATATCATCAATCTTCTCTAACATCTCCTTTTCTAATGTACTAACTCTCTGCTCAAGTGATACTCATGTAGGTGAATTAGTAGAAGTCTCAGCTTGCTGCCTTGGCTCAGGAGTAGTATTTATAAAGTCATCCATGCCAAATATATAATTATGTCCTTGATCTCTTGGTGGGGTACTCAACACATCATCAGCAGTGGGCATGGCATATGATGTTACAATTGTTGAGTTGTAACACTCTTGAGGAATAGCCTCACTAGCTGTGATAGGAGTCTTTGTAACTAGAGTATCCATCACAGTGGTCATTGGGGTCTGACGCTTATGCAAAACACCTCATCCTCTACCCCTCCCATGTGGACTATCAGTACTCTTCCTTGCCATTATATTCTCCCTCCTTTGAGTTGATGGAGAATCCTCAGGGACAAAGTCAGTTCTTGTTCCTTAGCAGTGCGTTTAGTAGGAGTTTCTTACATTCTGGCAGGTTCCTAAATTACATAAGGGACATTCCCTATCTGATCATTGTCGGTCTCACTTATTGAACTGATCTAGGAGTCAATCTCATCCCTAACTGGTTGAGAGCTTCCTGGAGCATCATCAGGAACTCTAGTAGATGGACGAGTTTGTTCAGTTTGAGGAACCATATCTTCAGGTTGTTATGCTTCTCCTTGATAACCCTCAATAAATCTACCAAGTTTATCAAAATGTGTACCATCCCAGGCATATGCTCTTGCTCCCATCAAGTAAGAGAATACATCTTTCTTCATCACCATGACAGCATAGGTGGAATATTTAGATATTTCTAACTCAGGGTGAGCAGCACTCCCAATCAACTGTATAAACCTGGGGTACATAATAATCTTCTTTCCCACAATAGCTATGACGTTCTTCTGTATCTCCGAAAAAATAGCTTTGGATATGCTGTATGGAAGATCATCTACAAGAGATATCAGCAAGGATCCGAACACTACGCTAAGGCTATCCATCCCAGCCTTTAGATTACTGAGATAGTGAATCACCACATGAAATAAGTACTTCCATAATGGAGGTAAGTACTTCCTCTCGGGTGACAGATATCGGTGATCATAGCCCATTCTCTTCAAGGAAACCCTAGCCACATCATCATCTATCTTGACTGGCGCATTGGGCTGATCCTCCAACAGTAAAACATTGTTTTATCACCTCAGTAATAATAACTACTCTCCCTCCCTTCACTGTAGCAGATATGCACAGTTCACCCTAGTAATCTCTCTCATTGACTGCTGTCAGCCGAAACTGATCAACCACATCTGTGTAGATAGTGGGATTAGAAGTAATAGCATGAGGGATCCTATATCTCTTAAGTCCATCAATCAGTGATCTGAATAATGCCTTATCCTCTGGAATGTCTCCTAGGAAAGCTACTACATTATGGTTTTATTTAAAAACCATTGGTCTTGCCATCTGAAAATTAAACAAACTTGTACCAGTACATAATTAATTTTTCAGACTTAGAATTTTTTTTTTTGAAACATTAGACTTCTTGTGTGAAAACACTAGTATTTGCATGAAATTAAATTTTGACAAAAAGTCAACTTTTCTAGTGACTGGTCAAAGTTTTCACACGATAAGTTCAATGCGAATTCAAATGTTTTCACGTCTGTTCACTTTCTGGGCACTTTTCGCATGTGACAAGTTTTGTGTTTTTAGATTTTCAAATTAGGCATTTTCGTGATGTTTCAACAGTTAAAACATGTTCATTAGGTGTCAATTAAGTCATTTGTTTCATATGGTTAATTTTGTTCAATTTTAAGTCTATTTGTCCAAAAACATTCAGCCATGAATCAAACTTACTTAAAATCAATCGATAACAAAAAATCTACCTTATCAAACACTTTAGTAACACCAAAAGACAGCAATGAACCCGATTATCAACTAAAACAATGTTTGAACACTTAGAATTTTTATAGAGTAATTTTCAGAGAGTTTTTGTGCGAATGGTACACTTCTAGCAGAACTATTGCTTTTATAGCCATCAAACTTCTAGCTCGAGAAGTCAGAAGACTTTCTCGCATGCGACTAGTTCAACTAGTCGCATAAATTTTCGCACAATTTGAACTTCTAAAAATTTGCAACTTTTCAAATTTATTTATCTTGTTTGAACCATTTGATTTGTTATGAGGAAAAGCGTGTTTAGCTAAGTGTTTACAATTATTCAATAACCTTTAATTTTCATAAAATTTTGTAAACAAAAATAAGAATAAACCCAAGTTGACACACAAATTTGTACTTGCGATATATTTGAAAATTTTCAAGTATAGGATTATATTTCTTATGAAGTTAATCATTAACATCATCCAACTTTATTTAAAAAGAGACTGGTTAAGTTGATTGTCAATATGTTGTATCCACCTTAAATTTAGACTTCAATATTTACTTGAACACTTATTTTGCGATATTTATCATATTTAGATTGAGTTTTATGAAATATGTGAATCCCACAATCAAAAATCCTATAGAACTCTTATTCAGCTTCAAGACACTTTTGAGATTTCAAGTCATCCCAACTTGACTTAAACCTTTTACCTCTGATCAGCCTTTTCAGAATTATATTTTTCACTATTATAATATCTATTTAGAGCATAACTAGCCTGAGAAGCATTTCTAAACAAAGAATATTAACAAGTTTTAGGACTTATTAACTGCTAGTCGAACTTATGTTTTGCCCTCGCAAGATGTTTAGGACTTACATGCCATGTCGGACTTACATGACCCATCTTTTGATTTTGCCTCCTGTGTCACAACATATTCTCAAAAAGAAAAATATCTATCATATATTATGTATGTATATGACACATCTTTTATTAATGTGCTCATTGGCATCTTCTAATTCTATATGGCCTTTTGGCATCTTTTTGCTCTTTTTGATAATATTTATTTTCTTTTTTTGTCTTTGCTTTTCATATCTTTTTCTTCTTTTGATATTTATATATACATATCTCTTCTAAAATATACTGAATCAGACAGTAACTAGCTTGAGTATGACTAGACTATAACTCTCAGTCTGTTTTATCTTGGATTCAGTGTTACCACAAAACCTTGATGAGTAACCCACTTTCAGTCATTATGAGTTTACTTTCAGTGTATCATAGATCATAGTGCTTTTCAGTCTTGAAAGCCAATCCTATGAACATATCAAATATGACACCTCCCATATATCCCACATCGGCCGTGGTCAGGAGAGATTCCTGGTTCATAAGGAATGTCTGGTCTCTAATATCACCAACGTGTTTTGGGCGTATTAGCTGTGGATGAAAGGAGAAATCCATAGTTATGCGTGCTTAGGTGGCAGCAATCCAGGGATGGGTGACCTCCCTGTGAGGTTTTCACCCGGGCAACCAAAACCAAATCTGTGAGCTCCTGGCAAAGCGAACAATATTTATGGTGTGGAGGCTGGGTGTTACACAATGGTATCAGAGCCACTCCTATGCGTTCAGGATGGTGGGACAAACCTTACCGGGTATGGTGAGTTCTCGGCCTCATCAAGGACGATGAGTCCAAAGGGGGGGTGATTGTGACACCCTACATATATCCTACATCGGTCGTGGTCAGGAGAGATTCCTGGTTCATAAGGAATGTCTGATCTCTAATATCACCAATGCGTTTTGCGCGTATTGGATGTGGATGAGAGGAGAACTCCATAGTTAAGCGTACTCAGGTGGCAGCAATCCAGGGATGGGTGACCTCCGTGGGAAGTTTTCACTCGGATAACCAAAAGCAAATCCTTGAACTCCTCTTGGGCAAAGCAAACAATATTGTTGGTACGAGAGGCTGGGTGAAACATGTATACATGTTTTATCTCTCAAATTGTGCCAAAAAACATTAATATGGTATTGAAGGAAAACAATTGGGTTGAGGCTATACAAGATGAGCTGATGCAATTCAAGAAGTTACATTTTTGGAATCTGTGTGAACTTCCAATGGTAAGCTGCCGATCCGAACTAAATGGATATTCAGAAATAAAACAGATGAAAAGGATGTCATTGTTCGCAATAAGGCCAAACTTGTTGTTCAAGGATTCTATCAAGTTGAAGGCCTTGATTATGAAGATGTATATGCTCCAGCTGACAGTCTTGAAGCTATACGTATCATTCTAGCTTATGCTTCATACAAGAACTTCATGGTCTATCAGATGGATGTCAAAATTGCATTCTTTTATGGCGAGATGAAGGAGAAAACCTATGTTTGTCAACCACCTGGTTTTGAAGATCCAGATCTATGTTTATAAGTTAGACAAAGCACTCTATGGCTTACATCAAGCACCTCGTCCTTGGTATGCCACCCTCACTAAACATTTGCTTGCAAATTGTTATACACGGGCTGCTATAGATCAAACTTTATTCTTAAGGAAGACTGGTGATGATTTCATTCTTGTCCAAGTATTTGTTGATGACATTATCGTTGGATCTACCAATAAAGATTTGTGTAATGAAAATGAAGATGTGATGAAGAAGAAATTTAAGATGAGCTCTCTTGGAAAAATGTCGTTTTTCTTTGGTATACAAGTTAAACAAGATGATCGGGGTATACTAATACATCAAGAGAAATATGTTCAAAGTATTCTGGACAAATATAAATTTCAAAAATCCAAGATTGCACCAACTCTGATGTCTTCTCATCCTAATTTAACTCTTGATCTCATAGGTGAAGATATTGATCAACATTTGTATCGACTAGTGATTGGATCTTTGATGTATCTTACTGCTAGCAGACAAGACATCATGTTTCCTGTTTGTCAGTGTGCATGATATCAAAGTAATCCAAAGGAGTCACACATGAAAGATGTCAAGCAGATTTTCAAATACCTCAAGGGCCAGACAAAACTTGGACTTTGGTATCCTAAAAAATTCTGATTTCAATTTATATGCTTATACTAACAGTGATTATGCAGGATGTAATTTGGACAGAAAATCAACAACAGGTGGATGTCAATTTCTTGAAAATAGGTTGATTTCTTGGCAATGCAAAAAGTAGCAGACGGTATCCACATCCACTTCAGAAGCTAAATATGTGGCTTCATAAAGTTGTTGTTCTCAGATCATTTGGATTCAACAACAACTTCTCGATTATGGTAGTAACATCTATAACACTAAGATTTGGTGTGACAATACTGCAGTGTTGAACATAGTGAAGAATCCTATTCAACATTCAAAAACAAAACACATCAACATCCAAATGCATTTTATCCGTGATTGTTTTGATCGAAATCTTATTCATCTGAAATCAGTCAAATCTGATGACAACATTACTGATTTTTTACTAAAGCATTTGATCATTTTCGATTTGACCTTTTGGTTCAATCTCTAGGAATGATTAACTTTGGTTAAAGATTAACCTCACACCCTCTCAAAATATTTTTCTATTCATTTTAGTTAAAATTGTTTTTTCTTTTTGATAATCACAACTTTAGGGGGAGAAAATATGAAAATGTCTTCAAAAAGATTTTGTGATTTTGTTTTTAGGGGGAGTAAAGTTTGAAGAAAAATTACAAAAAGATTTTTTATAAAAAATCATTCAAAAAATTAAATCTTAAGGTTACATAGGAAATGATAATACATTTCTTGATTTTGATACATTACATACTAAGACTTAAAAGAAACTGACTTAGATTATGTTTTATATGTTGATAGGCTTGACTCTCAATAATGAAAAGCACTATGATCTGTGATGAAATCTCTATGATTGAAGTGGGTTACTCATCAAGATTTTGTGGTAACAACTAATTCCATGCTAAAACAAACTGAGAGTTATCAATATAGTCATACTCAAGCCAGCTACTTCGTGATTCAGTATCTTTCAAAAGTACTATATATATATATATATATATAAAGTTTAAAATATGAAAAGGATATGAAAGGCAAAATCAAAAGAAAATAGTCAAAAAGAGAAAAAAGTTGCTATAAGGCCATATAGGAATAAAAGATGCCAATGTGCAAAATAATAAAAGATATGTCAAAAACGTACATACTATATGATAAATATTTCTTTTTGAGAATATGTTTTGACACGGGAGGCAAAATCAAAAGATGGGGCACGTAAGTCCGAATTGGCATATAAGTCCTAAACGTCTTGCGAGGGCAAAACATAAGTCCGACTGACAGTTTATAGGTCCTAAAACTTGTTAATATTATGTCTTTAGAAACGTTTCTTAGGCTAGTTATGCTCTAAATAGATATTATAATAGAGAAAAATAATCTTGAAAATGCTGATAAGATGTAAAAGGTTTAAGTCAATTGGATTAACTTGAAATCTCAAACTGTCTTGAAGCTTGATAAGGGTTCTACAGGTTTTTTGGTTGTGGGATCCATTGACTTCATATAACTTGTTCAGAATATGATAAATATCACAGCATATGTGTCCAACTAAAGATTGAAGTCTAAGTTTAAAATGGATACAATATATTGACAATCAGCATAACCAGTCTTATTTCAAAATAAAGCTGGACAATGTTAAAGATTGATTTCACAAAAATATGATCCTATACTTGAAAATTTACCAAAAATATTTTAAGTATAAATTTGTTTGTCAATTTGTTTTTGTTTTTGTTTTTATTTAAAATTCATGTTTGTTTACATTCAGTTTTTGTTTACCAAAAGTTTTACAAAAATTGAGGGTTTTTGGTTAAATAGTAACACTTGGTTAAACATGATTTTAAACATAACAAATCACAAGCTCAAATAAAATGAATGAAATTGAAAATTAATTAATTAAAAAGTTCAAAGGAAATTGAACTTCTCGAGTGCGAGAAGTTCAATAGATGCGAAAGGTTGTTGTGTGCGAATACTGACTTCTCCCCTTCTAGAGTGCGAGAAGTTTAATAGATGCGAAAGGTTGTTGTGTTCGAATACTGACTTCTCGCGCGAGAAGTCAGTAAGCTATAAAAGGTACAGTTGTGCGATATGTCAATCATTCGCACGAAAACTCTCAGATTCATTTCTCTCAAAAACTTTTCTAAGTGTTAAACTTTTTTTCGTTGATTTACTTGTTCATTGCGGTCATCCATTGATTGTTTAGGGACTAACAAGGTAGGGTAATAGTTTAAATCATGACTGATTTTAAATGGACAAATAGACTTAATATTGAACAAAATTAACCATATGAAACCTTCATATTGACCTAATCGACACTTAGTGAACATGTATTACTGACTAAATCACCCTGAAAATGCTTAATTCGGAAACTAAAAAAAATCCTACTTGTCGCGTGCGAAAAGACCATGGAATTTGAACAGATGTGATAAGATTCAAATTGCACTGAACTAATCGCTTGGCATCTTGACTTGTAGCGTGAATAGTTGACCTCTGGTCAAACTCAGATTCATGTGATTAGTCATCTTATCGCGTGAAAAGTCAAACTTGGAAATGTAACTATTCGCATGTGAATAGTTGTTTTCATGCGAAAAGTTCAATTTTCAACTTCAAATTTTTTCTACGTCTGGAATTAGTTTATGATTAACTAATCAATCTTATCTTAAATAATTTTTCAGATGGCTCGACAAATGGTCTTTAATAAAAACTATAATGCAGTAGCATTTCTCAGAGACGTTCTTGATGATAAAGCATTATTCAGATCTCTGATTGATAGCCTAAAGACCTCTCAGATACATCATGCTATTATAACTAATCCCACTATTTACACTGATGTAATAGATTAGTTTAAGATTGCTATTGCTAATGAGAGAGACACTCAGGGAGAACCCTGTATTTCTACTACAGTCAAGGGGAAGAGAGTGGTTATTACTGCAGAGGCTATAATTAGTGTCTTACTATTAGAAGATCAGCCTAATGCTCCAGTAAAGATTGATGACGACATGGCAAGAGACTGTTTAAAGAGGATGGGTATGATCATAGATATCCATCACTGGAGAAGAAATACTTACCTCTATTCTGGAAGTATTTATTTCATATGGTGATTCATTGCTTGAGCAACTTGAAGGCTGGAATGTATAGCCTAAGTGTTGCATTCGGATCCCTGCTAGTATCACTAGTTGATGATTTACCGTATAGCATATACAAGGCTTTGTTTACGAAGATGCAGAAGAATGTTATTGCTGCTATGGGAAAGAAGTTCATCATGTACCCCAGATTCATACAATTGATTGTGAATGCTACTCATCCTGAGTTAGTAGTGTTTGGTTCATCTACCTATATTGTTATGGTGATGAAGAAAGACATATTCACATATTTGATGGGAGCTCATGGGAATGCCTAGGATGGTACTAACTTTAACAAGCTTGGCTGATTTGTTGAAGGATATCAAGGAGGAGATCATTCTACAGCTCGACAGCATGAGGCTGAAGCTCATCAAGCCGATCAAGCTGGTCCTTCTACTAGAGTTCCTGATGATGCTCCAAGAAGCTCTCAACCAGCTGGAATGTTAGTAGATGATGAGATTGATTCTTGGTTTAGTTAAGGAAGTGAAACTAACAATGATCAGATTGGGAATGGCCCATATGTACTTCAAGAGAAACCCAGAGTGCAAGAAACTCCTGCCAAACATACTAGTGAGGAAAGAGACGTTGATTTTGTTCCTGAGAATTCTCCATCTACTCGGAGGAGAAAGAAGAGGATGGCTAGGAAACCGGCTGATGCCGATAGTCCATGTGGGAGGGGTAGAGGACGAGGTGTTTTGCGTAAGCGTCGGACCCTAATGACCACTGTATCGACTAGTTATGATATTCTTGTGTCTGAGACTCCAGTCACAGCTAGTGAGGCTATTCCACAAGATACACCAGTGATTGTTACTGAGTCAACAACTGTAACATCATCTGCTATACCCACTGCTGATGATGTGTTGAGCACACCACCAAGATAGCAAGGGCTAAATAAGACAATTAGAATGGAAGATTTTCCAAACACTCCTCCAGCACAAAGACACAGTGCTAGTACTTCATCTAGTTCACCTACACCCTGTTTCTCTTGAACAGCGAGTACATACTCTACAAAGGGAAATGATGGAGAAGACTCAATATATCTATTATTTACATGCTATAAATCAGGAAAAGGATGAGAGGATCAAGAGTCTCAAACATCAGCGACAGTTTATGTTCAGCTATATTTAGATTATGGAGTAGAACATCAGAGACCTCACTTCTCGTATTCCATTTTTGTTTGCTCAGCAACGAACCACAGAAGTTGGAGAGTCAAGCAGATAGCAATCTGCTAGTCCTGAAGTTGTTAGTGATCTTACTACTTCTATAGAGCAAGTTGTTGATCCTGTTATGAATGAAAGGACAACAGAGACTACTAATATTAATCAAGAGACATATACCACTATTCCTACTTCGGCTACTATGAATCGACCTGTAGTATTCACTAGAGAGGCGTTTGTGGAGCCTGAGCATGATATTCCAATCCCTAATCCAGCACATGATGATGATGATTTGGAGATTGTTGATTTTAGTTGTGATGAGGGTGATGATATTGATGATGAAGATGATGATGGTGATGATGATGTTAGAGCTCTTAAAAGATTAACATTTGTCTTTTGCGTTTTGTCATAGTATAGGGACTTATTTTGTAAATATATGTTCTTTGTTTTTCTTTGATAGTATAAATAGCATAGTTTATGTATTGTCTAGGGATAGGAGACAACGAAACAGTTAGAACAGATCAGAACAACTGTAACTCACTCTTACACTTTGTATCCTAAGCATCTGCTATTAATGAAATCTATGAATTTTTTAAGTAATTGCTTGTGTTTGTTTACTTGCTGTTTGAATTGATCATTGCATTATGATATAATCATAGATCGATCCATTTTGCAGCTATCAAATGGTATCAGAGCTTTCGGTTTAGTGATCAGAGCTTATCAGCATTATTGAGCTCTTTGAATCACTTGAAATCTATATTGATTGCAATTTGATCGATTAATTATTGTTTTCAGTTGTGTTTCATCCATAGAAACGTGATTTGAATCACAATTTGGTGTTTAATTCATTCAGATCTGAGTATTAATTAGATTTGTGTGTGAAAAGTTGTTCTTCATTTTCAGACTGTAATTCACTCAGAAAACAGATTTGTAGTTGTTGTTTGATCAAAATGTTGATTGAAGATTGTTAATCGATCTATTTACTACCTAACTGGAAGTTTTTAGATAAATTGAACATTTTTTGAAGAATTTCAAATGATCTGAGTTTGTGAAGATGATGAATTAGGCGCTTGAGTTGTGAAAAACTGCTGAAATTTGCTAAGTGATCAGACGCTTTGCAACTGTTTAGGCGTTTCATCACTATTAAGGTGTTTTTAGAACAGGCGTTTTTCAACTATTGGGACTTACTATTGGGATGTATTGTGACTGTTTGGTCGCATTGAGACTTTGTTGAAACTTGCAATTCTAGACGTTTGAGAACTGTTTAGGCGTTTTTACCTCAGGCGTTTCTTCACTGTTTGGGCGTTTGAGAACTCTTCGGATGCATCATCAGTCAAGCGTTTCAGAATTCATCTAAGGCATTCCCTTAGACGTTTCTTGTTCAAAGTCAGGCATTTCAGAAGTTTCAGGCGCATCAGTATTCAGACTTATCAGTAAACACTTAGAAATTTTTCCAAAAACTAAAATCCAAAAATATTTTCATTTCATAGTTTCTTTTTAAAACTTTTAAAAACAACAAAAACAAGTCATTTTCATTAATTCAAAAATACAAAATGGTTAAGTCTGAAGATTCTGAGAACAGGGTTCCCAAGATCAAAAATAGAGCTGATTTCAAAAATTGGTCTCTTAGATTGAAGCATCGTCTAAACTCCATTGACACTGATTTGTGGAAGTCAATAGAAAAAGGACCACATATCCCAATTACATCCGATGGTCCTGATAGAGGATTTGTTTATACAAAAGAATCTCCAGAACCGTATCCTGAGGATGGTCTACAAGGTGATGACTTAAAGAAGGTTAAGAATGACATCAAAGCTTATTCATTAATGTTCAAGGGGTTACCATTGGAAGTCTTGACTAGACTTAAAGGTTATCAACTTCGTTACACCATGTACAGAGCTTTGAAGATTATTTGTGAAGGTGGTAAAGAGATACAAGATCTCAAAAAGCAAAAACTCAAGAGGCAATTGGAGTTATTTGAGCATCTTTCTGGGGAAAATCAATCAAATGATGAACAGATTCATGCAATTAACTACTGAAATATCAACTGGTGGTATCAAAAATGATCTCAAAGATCTAAATTACAGACTTCTAAATGCTCTTCCATCTTCATGGAAACAGACAGTCACTCTCTTGAATCATACAAAAAAGTTTATGATGGTTCTGGATCTTTTGATTGCCAAAATTGAATCGGTTGAAATTGATGAGAGCTCAAGAAACAATGATATAGTTGCATCAATGTCTCAATATAAGTATGTTGCTTCTCCAGCTAACACAGTGGAGAATGCTTTTCAGGCAAAAGATGAAAATTCTCGAGAAGACGAGGGTGATTTGTTCGTTGGAGCTGGTTTCTTCACAGATTCTTCATACACAAGTTCTCCTGTTTATACAACTCAACCTCAGTCTCCTCCTAAAACTCATACTCCTAAACCTCAAACTGAGACTTCATCTTCTAATTCTGTTAAAACTAGCAAAGTTAAAAATGTTATTAATATCCTGTTACAAGATGATGAGTCAAAATCTGCTTTTACTGCTTTCATGGAAAGTTTTCATGCTTATCAAAGTAGTCATCTATACCAGTTAGATCTTGTTTTGCAGGATTTGTTTGAGATGGATCCTGATGATGTTGAAGAGATGGACTTGAACTGGCAGATGGTAATGATTGCTTACAGAACACAAAAACACTCATATGTTAATAGGAATTACAAACCTAGTATGAACAAAACTGTTGGATTTGACAAATCAAAGTGAAGGTGTTTTTTATTGCAACAGTTATGGTCATTTCTCAAAGGAATGTAAAGCTCCTAGAAATCAAGGTAGAAATGGTCAAGCAAGTTCTAGCAGTCAAAGATACCAACAACAGTCTCAGAAAACCTTTCAAAAGCCTTATCAAAGTCTTCCCATGCCAGAACTTAAAGATGAATCAAAATCATCTGAAGAGCCAAAGAAAGCTCTTGTTGTTAGCATCAAAGATGGCTATGACTGGAGTGCTTATGCTGAACAATTCACAGCTGATCTAACATCTAGTTTAGCTCTTGTTGTTGAAGTTCAAAATGAAGACTGGTCTAAAGAAAATGATCCTAAGGCAGATGGTGATTCAAAAAATTATGATAAAGATTATGATTGGAGTGACAAATCTAACCCAAAAGAGGATTCAGAAGAAATTGCACTCATGGCTCGGTCTGAACAACCAAAGGTTGAGCATCCATCATCTGACTCTAATACTTCTTCTTCAAGTTATCCTGAAATTCCTGTTGAAGTCAGAGAGAAAATGTGCACAAAAGCATGTTTTGATCAAGTTGAGCATTACAGAACATATTCATTTAAAAACTGTGACAAACGTAAACAAAAAGAAGAAATGCATAACAAATTGAAAAATGATCACAAAGTCTCTGACGAAAAGATCTTATCTCTACAAACCTCATGGAATAAAAGTCGAACTTAAACTTGTTAAAAAACAACTTGAGGAGATGACTAAATATTTAGACGAAGAAAAAATAGCTAATACTGCAACACAGGTGGATCTAGCTAAAGTTAAAAGTTCTAAAATAATTGTAGAACAATTGATAAGTGAGAGGAAAGATAAAAAGAAAACAGGTCTAGGTTTCACACATGAACCCATGCCTGAATCTATCACAAACACTTTACGAGAAAACTTTAACACACATGATCACTCACCTGAAAACAAAGCTAAGCTAAAAGCCTTTCAAAATAAGAAAAAGAATTTTGAAAGTGATGAAGAGAAAACTAATGTTGAGATATTTAAGGAACAAGATTCTGAAAAGGTTAAAAATGGTCATCCAGTGAAAGTTAAATCTTATGAACCATGATCAAAGAATAAGAAAATGTTTGTTCCCAAAGAGTATGTTGTTGAAGAAGTCATTGTAAAGAATGACAAACAAAACCCAAAGAATAAAGGGAAAGCCAAACAAGATAAAGTAACATCTGAAGATTCGTTTTCTTACGGATTAAACAATCCAGACTTCATAAAATGGCAGAAAGAACAAAAAGATAACGAAAATGCAAAAGAGTCTTCTACTGAAGATGTTCAATCATAAAGCAATCAGAGATTATCAAGATCAAGAACTAGAGAAGAAGAAGAAGGAAAAATGCTAAAGCTAAATCCTCTCAGAATAAAACTCTAAACAATCAAAATCAAAGAACAAATCAATCTAATCAGTTTAAACCAATGAAGTTTGTGTCTGCGGGTACTTTTGATATGAACACAATTCCAGAAATCAAATCAAATTCAATGAACAAATCTAACTCTAATCTGAAAATAGGTTCAGGTCCAAAGTCTTCTGCTGTCAACAAAAGATTTGTATCTAAGGTCTAGGAATCATGCTAATGAACAAAAGTCAAAACCCAAATTTCAAAAGAACAAACTCTTAAATCAAAAACAACAGATTAACTTTGCAACTCCTAAATCAAAACAAGGATCAAATGTGGCTTCCACATCTAAGGTTAATCAACAGTTGTTTAAATTTCCACAAAGGTACTGTGAAATATGTGATATGTACAATCATAAGACTGATGAATGTTTCTTTAATAGGTACTGTCACATTTGTGATATGAAAAACCATTCAATAGCTGATTGTTATTTCAACAAGTATTGTACCATTTGTGATGAAAGAAATCACAAAACTGAGAATTGCTACTTCCGAAGGAACTCGCCAGGGAATGGATATGTCAATCCATAATTTCAAAGATGTCAAAGTGTTGGTTTTCAAATATTGACAAAATAACCTTCCTTAGGCTTGAGATCTTTTCAAAGGATTGATTCAGATTGTGATAATTCTTATGCTGTGAAAACAAAGAATTATAATCAAGGGAAATTCATTCCATGATCCGTGAGAATGAACAATACAAAGTTTGGTAATCAATTTTTTTTTAAAATGTTTCTTCTGATGGTTTGAATTATCTTGACAATGATCTTGAAAAACATTACCATGCTTTACGGACTATGCAAATCGAAGACAATCAAAAATTTGTCATAAACGGAATTGGTAAATTTAAACAGCAAAAGAAGCCTGATTGGAATAACCTTCATTTTAAACAGTTTACCATTGTTGATAAATTTGGCAAGCCCAAGACCATATCAACTTGGGTTGAAAACTCAACTTAAATCTCTTTGAAATGCAGGTACGCCCAAGAAGACCTATTAACACGTGGTATGTTGATAGTGGGTGTAGTTGGCATATGACAGGCAACCATGCCTTGCTACAAGATTTTAAGTTAAAAGATGGTACTCATGTTGCATTCGGAGGTCATGCAGGTGGTAAAATAACAGGCGAAGGAACAGTGTCAAATGGAATTATTAGCTTTGATAAAGTCAACTTTTGTTCATAATTGAACTTTAATCTTTTAAGTGTTTCCCAAATTTGTGACAAATCTTGCTCTGTTCTATTTGATGATTCTTTTTATTATATTTTGAAGCCAGGTTTTCAGATAAGCAAAGAATGGGTAGTTGTTAAAGCTATACGTAATCGAGATGTATATAAGTTAGATATGTCTCAAGTAGATCCAACTACAGAAACAACATACCTAATTGCTCAAGCATCAAATGTCAAAAGCTAGTTATGGCATAGACGTCTCGGGCGTTCCAATTTCAAGAACATGAACAAGCTTGTAGCAGGAAATCATGTAGTAGGTCTTCAAACAAAGAAGTTTGCTATAACAGATCACTGCTCAGCATGTTTAAAAGGAAAGAAACACAGAGCGTCTTATAAGCCCAAGTTGATAAACTCAAAGTCCAAGCCTCTCCAGATATTGCACATGGACCTATTCGGACCAACAAATGTGCAGAGTATTGGAAAAAATCGTATTGTTTAGTTATCATTGATGACTTTACAATATTTTCATGGGTTTT
The DNA here is from genome assembly GCA_025506505.1 of Flaveria sonorensis. Classification (NCBI taxonomy): domain Eukaryota; kingdom Viridiplantae; phylum Streptophyta; class Magnoliopsida; order Asterales; family Asteraceae; genus Flaveria; species Flaveria sonorensis. The sequence goes on from CM046429.1 coordinate 23,465,508, forward strand.
CTTTTTGCATGCTAAATCTAAAACTGCTGAATTGTTAAAAGAATTCATCATTAAAGTAGAAAATCAATTAGAACAAAAGGTGAAAATTTTCAGAAGTGATAATGGAACTGAATTTAAAAAATCTGTTGACATGTTTTGTGCAGAAAAAGGAATTGCTCGTCAGTTCAGTGCTTCTAGAACTCCACAACAAAATGGAGTTGCAGAAAGGAAAAACAAAACTTTGATTGAGGCCGCACGTTCCATGTTAGCAGATGAAAAGATTCTAATTACTTTCTGGGATGAAGCCATATCCACTACATGCTTTGTACAGAATCATACATTGCGTGTGAAAGATAAACAAAAAACTCCTTATGAGTTGATGTTTGGCAGGAAACCTAATATAGATTTTGTTAAATCTTTTGGTTGTCCAGTTCTGATTTTAAATTCAAGTGACTAGCTAGGAAAATTTGATGCAAAATCCGATGATGGATTTTTTGTTGAATATTCATCGGTTTTAAAAGCCTTTAGAGTTTATAACTCTAGGATGAATGTTATTCTTGAAACTTTTAATGTTAAATTTCTTAAAAACTCTTTTCCATCAGTTGCAAATAGTCCAGCTTGGTTGTTTGATTTAGATTCTTTGTCAAACTCTTTTAATTCTAACTTGTTTGACTTTCCAGGTGTGAAAAAGAAACAAGGAGGAGATCTCGGATCTTTCAGTGATGATTCTTATTCTGATGATATGGATGATTCTAGCCCAGATTACCCATTCTTCTCATTTGTTAAAGATCCTGTATTTCATTCTGAATCTCATGATCAATCTCAATCTCAACAAGCACAAGAACATCCCATTTCTGAAAATTCCAATGTTTCACAACCTATTCCTAATGATGATCCTGAAATTGTACAACCTGAGTCTAGAACGTCATCAGTTTCTGATGATGTAGTTTTTACTGATAATCTTGATTACTTTATCAACTCACCGACTCAAGTTCCTAATTTCAATCCACATACTTCAAACTTATTGCATCATCTTTCCGACTTGAACCAATCTAATCTGGATGTTAATGTTCAAGGAAATGAGATTATTAAGTCTCGTATTTACAAGAACCATCCTACGTCTTAGATTATCGGTCCATTGAATGAGAGAACGATGAGAAGTCAATCAGAACAAGCAAACCTCTATCTCAAATTGTTCCTAAAAACATCACCGAAGCGTTAAAGTACAATAGTTGGATTGAGGCAATGCAAGAAGAGTTATTGCAATTTTGCAAACAAGAAGTGTGGAAGCTTGTGGATTTACCTGAAAGAGAAAATGCCATAGGCACAAAATGGTTGTTTACAAACAAGTTAGACGATCAGGGAATTGTTGTTCGCAACAAAGCGAGACTCGTTGCACAAGGTTACACCAAAGAAGAAGGAATAGATTATGATGAAGTATTTTCTCTATTTGCAAGACTTGAATCAATTCGTGTCTTCCTGGCTTATGCATCATACATTAAATTCAAGGTGTAACAGATGGACGTTAAAGGTGCTTTCTTGTATGGAGCAATCACTGATGATGTGTATGTCAAGCAACCTCCAGGTTTTGAAGATTTAGAATATCCTCATCATGTGTACAAGCTTAGTAAAGCATTGTATGGTCTCCATCAAGCCCCTAGAATTTGGTATGAAACATTATCACAACATTTAATCCAGCATGGATACACGCGAGGGAAAATTGATCCAATGTTGTTTATAAAGAAGGTTGCTGGTGATCTCTTATGTGTTCAAGTGTATGTTGATGCTATAATTTTCGGTTCTACAAGTCCAAAATTGTGTAATGAATTTGAAGAAATCATGAAGTCTCGTTTCCAAATAAGTTCTATGGGAGAAATTAACTTTTTCCTTGGTCTTCAAGTGAAGCAGTCCGCAGATGGAATTTTTATTAATCAGGAGAAATTCATTGAAAAACTCTTGAAAAAATTTAAACTGCAAGATTGTCAATCCATCAAAACTCCAGCTGAAGTAAATACCAAGATTGAACCTGATCCGAAAGGAAAATCAGTCGACCAAACTCTATACAGATCTATGATTGGATCTTTGATGTATCTTACTGCATCTAGACCTCATATAATGTATGTTGTTTGTGACTGTGCCAGGTACGAATCTAACCCAAAGGAATCTCACCTAATCGCTGTTAAACGAATATTCAGGTATCTCAAAGGAAAACCGGCTTTAGGGTTGTGGTATCCTTATGAAGGAAACTTCGAGTTACATGGATATATAGATAGTGATTATGGAGGATGTTGTCAAGATCGTAAATCTACGACGGGTGGTTGTCAGTTTTTAGGTCCCAGATTAGTCTTGTGGTAATGCAAGAAACAAACAAATGTCTCCGTTTCAACCGTAGAAGCTGAGTACATAGTTGCTTCAGCAGGATGTTCTCAAATCCTTTGGTTACCAAACCAACTGTTGGATTACGGGTTCAATTTTCTTAAAACTCCTATTTACATTGATAACACTGTTGCTATGTTTATTAGAGCTAATATCGAAATTCGATATCATTTTCTCAGAGATAACTCTGAAAAAGGTTTAATCATTTTGATTCAAATTACAACTGAAAAACAGTTGGCTGACCTATTTACAAAAGCCTTTTTACCAGGTCATTTTGATTATTTGGTTGAGTCAATTGGACTTATTAACCATGTTTAAAACTAGTTTTGAGTAATTGAGTTGTCTGGATCATAAAAATGAAAAGAACCCTCCCTTAGCTAAATAAGAAGATTAATAAAGAAAACTATCAAAGTTAACTGCCTGATTGTATATATTGTGTGTACATGTTCAATAGAAAATGAAAAAGCAAATACAAAAATAGAAAACTGCAAAATCAAAAGAGAAAATTATAAAACAAAAACCCACAAAAATAGAGTTTATTTGTCAGTTAATTATTTAGTACTGAATCTGTCTTTGTAATTTTTGAGAAATGATAGATACATTAGTTCTGATCAGTTGCATACTTCGCTCGCTACTAAAGTCTGACATGATCAGATATGATGTGCAGGTAAACTCATGCAATTATACTGAAAAATTAAATTCTTGTGATTAAACTAAATCAATCATGCATTCGTGTTTGTCCATTTTAGTACCAATGAGTAGTGTTGACTTCTCAAATTGATTGCTTGTAAATTCACAAACTCACACCTGGTGGCGATATGAATAATCATGAGCTCTAATTATTTAAAGCATATATTCACTTCTCTGTTATGAGTCATCATAGACCTGAAGTGACGAGATATCCTATGTTGTAAGTCATTACGGACATGGATATTCTCACCTGATGCAAAAGATGACAATGTGCACAATCTAAACATGAGATCTGGTTATAAGTATATGTCAGGTTAATAAGTTGAGAAAAGTGCTTTCTTGCATATCTTGACGAGAGTTGAGCTCTCTAAGTCTAATTTTGACTTACATAATGTCATATCTAATTGTACCTTAATCAATCCAAGAATTGAAAAAGTAAGTGTGCTGATTATCTTTCCAAAAGCATTCATTTTCTGTCCTTAGATCTCGTGTCTCCTCTGCTATGGGAACGCTAACTTGGAACACACTTGATCAGGATTTAATCACTGTCAATAACTATCCACCATTTTATTTTATTTTAATGTGTTGATCTTAACTGATATGATCTCAATACAGGCATGTGATTTAATAGTGTATGGTAGATTTTTCTTCTGCTTTAATTTTGATTTTTGCATGATTTTCTGTGTGCAGGCATGTTGATAATGACTAGTTAGCTCTACTTGCAAAATAAAAGAAACTTTTAAGTTTGTGAACTTAAAAGTTTAGGGGGAGTAAAAATGTAAAAGAGAAAATCAATGAAAAGTGTCAAAATGTGAAAAAGAATAAAAAAAAAGTTAAGTGCTTTGGATGGAAAGGATGAAGCTAAAATTCAAGCATGTTTGTGTTTGATATGATGTAAAAATGATCCTTAAAAGAATTCAAAATAAGTGGAAAAGCTTCTTAGAAACAAAACAAGACTATTTGTGTTGTGAAAGTTTTAAAATAAAGACTAAAATGACGGGAAAGTGTTTGAAACATTGAAAAACAAAAATTGATTCAAAGTTGTATTTCAAAATGTGCTTGGTTGGTGTTTAAATTGAAAATTCATGTTTAAAAATGAAAATATGAGTTTCAAATGATTCGTGGTGTTTCTAAACAAAAACAATTTGATATTGTTAAAATTTGAGGGTAATTAATGTTTATTTTGGGTGATAGTCAAATTTTGACTAAGTGTTGAGAGAATGTGCATGAACAGTGCTAATGCACATAAACAGTGTTCAGATGGATGTTGTGAAAATTTTGAAGTGTCAGACTCATGGAAGGTTTCTCATGCGTCTGAATAGTGCTCAAAAGTCCAAATTAGGAGTATGATGAATTTCAGGAATTTGTACAAGTGTTGAGCGTTTTGTTCAAGTACATGCGCCTAAACAGTTGTCATGTTGCTGAAAATGTGTATCAACTTATGCTCATGCACCCGAATAGTTTCAAACTTTCCAATGTGATTAGACGTTTGAAGGTGATGTTTATTCTAAGTGTTAGGCATTTTAACAAGTCTCATGAGCCTGAACAGTGCCCAAGCTCCTGAACAATGCCCAAGCTTCTGAACAGTGCTCATGCGTCTGAAGATTTAGTGTGAAACTTAGCCTCATGTGCCTTCACAGTGCTCATGCGCCTAAGAATTTTTACACTTATATATATTCAACACTTGTAGTTTTCATTCACTCATTCACAAACTCAAACACTCTTATTCACTTATTCTCTCACCCGATACATTCATTCACTCAACATTTGATTGTTACATGTTAATCTTTATGATATATAGGTATATTCAATGAATCTAAACATCATGTTGATCTTAAAACATTTGATTTCATTACCTATTTCAAACTTCGATTGGGCGTTTGAACTCTATTGAGGCGTTCGAACCCTAGGTGTTCAGAAATTTAAAATCTGTGATTTAAATGTGTTATAATAACTGAAATTGAACATCAAATGATTGCTATAACATGTTTTCAAATAGATTGTGAGAATCAAATCTCAATTTCATAAAAATGTGTTCTAGATGATTAATTGTTCATCAGTCGATTTTAAGAACAAGAAATGAACAGTCAGTTCATAATTTTTCATCTAAATTGTTGTGTTAGTCATCAAAATTCATCTATTCAACTGATATTGAGAAGAATTTAATTGGTTTAGTGTACTTTAAATCATTTGAACTAAAACTTGAATGTACTTAGCTCTTGATAGAGTGTGTTCGACACTTAGAAAATTTAAGTGTAAAATGTTAGGTTTAAAATTTAAAATATGCTAACTCAATTAAAATTTAATCAATTTTCATGATTCATGATTCATTAATTGATTTAATCATAAATTGTATTGCATCCAAATTGTAACCAGAGCATACTCTATTTATGTAATGGATTGTACAAAACACTTAGAAATTTTTTTAAGTGTTATTGGTTCAAAATTGATAACACACAATATGATTGATATCATTGTTATTAAAATGTGACTAATATTTTGTTCTATGTAAATAGATGGCAGATCTTAAATTTGAGCCAAAGTATAATGTAGCAGCCTTTCTTAATGAGGATGTTCGTAAAGCCGTTGGTTATAAAGAAATGATAAGATTTCTATTGATGTTGGATCTTGAAATAATAGGTCTAGATCATTTTGTATAGGCTTAGAACTTTAATCAATACAAGTAATGAATATTTGTAATTCATTATGTATATATATAGGTTAACCCATATGCGCGTTGATTTATGTGTATGATTACAGGTACAAACATTATACTTGGTCAATTTCTGAAATTGACTAAGTGTAAGAAACATCTACGGATGAACATTTTTGTTCTTCCGTAGATATCTTTCTTACAAGACATTCATCAAAAGATCTTCTACGGATGAATATAGGTATTCACCGATTTACACATGAACAAAGTAACTGCGGAAGATCAAGTAGCTGCGGAAGAACAACGTAACTGCGGAATACCAAGTAGCTGCGGAAGAACAAAGTAACTACGGAAGAACCAGACACGTAAATCATTCAAGTGTTTCTAGTCAACAAGTCAATCACAGACTCCAAGAGATTCTCTATTTCCTTAACAAAAACACGCGTGTCTATAAATATGAGTCCTAGGTTTCATATCAAAGAGAGAAATAAACGGCAAAAAAAACATACCATCACATCGTTTCGCACGATCAACACAAACCCTAGCAGCCGTCACATCAACACACCAAAAATCATAAACACAATCGTAGCATAGAATTTTGTTAGAAATTATTTGATTCTTTGTAATCATTAATCGGTTTTGATGAATTACGTTTGATTCAAATCATTATTCTTTGCATATTGTTGATATCGTTTGATCATTTATTGTTTATTTTCTCTGGCATCGATATTTATTTGTTAATCAATTAAACAACGATTAATGGTAATTCCGCGATCATTAATTTGAAACCAATCTAACACTGATAATTCCTGGTTGCGATCCTTGGATTCACAGGTGGTATCAAGCCTAGTGCTCATTGATCTAGATCGATTGATCTATCGGTGTTAGAATTGTTTAATTTGAAAACTAGATCTATCAGTTTTCTGACTAGATCTATAATTTTTTTTAAGCAAAAGTATTTGGTGTGAAGATTTGAAATTCAATAAATCAGTGATTTGTCATTCAGCGAGTATTGTTACATTGCTCGGTTAACATTGATCTATATTCAAATTAATTGAAACATAGATCTGTGTTATTGGCTGACTCTCATTAACTATTCATAGGAAACTTTGTTTTAGTTAAAAACATCAATATTTGATTAAAATGAGTAGCTTTGTCGGTGGATCATCGTACCAGCCTCCAAAGTTGGAAACAAAAGCAGACTTTAAGTCATGGAAGATCAAGTTCAGAAATCATGTGAACTACACTGATTCTGACTTATGGGTATCAATAACTGAAGGTCCTTATATTCCACCCACCCTTGGGCCGGATTATAATGACAAAAATCAACCCATAAGTACAAAAGATCTGTCACCTGATGATGTTAAAAAGGTTAAAGTTGATATTAGAGCATACAGTTTGCTCAGTATGGCTTTACCAGAAAAATACTAATCAGGTGTGAGAATTATAAAACAGCAAATTCCTTGTGGAAGATACTTCATACTCTTTGTGAAGGGAGTGATGAAATCAGAAGCATTAGGAAGGACACACTTCGCTCACAATATGAAACATTTCATCATATTGAGGGTGAATCAATTCCTCAACAACTCCATAGGTTTATGCAATTGGTAACCGAGATGAACATCATGGAGTGGAAGTATACAAATGAGGAACTGAACAAAAAGATGCTCCACACATTGCCTGAAAGTTGGAAGCAAACTGTGTCCATGTTCAAGAACACCATTGATCTCAAAGGAACTGGCTTAGATACATTGGTAGCTAAAGTTGAGGCCCTTGAAATGGATGAAAAATAAAGAAACAAGAGTGTGAGAACACATGTCACACCTGATCATTTTAAAGAAACTAAAAGTGCTAGAAGTGCTTTTCTCTAACAATGATAGTGACAACTCTTGTACTTTGAGTGAAGATGAAGAAGAAGTGAGCTTTTATGCATCAAAACCTTCAAAGAAATCTTCTCAAAGTAAATCAGGAAAAGAAAAAGGAAGACCTGATGATAGAAAAGATGCATCTACATCAGTAGCAAAGTCTTCAACAAACAACAACCAAGCAGAGCCCATTACTGTGATTCTGGATTCTGAAGAACAAAAAGCAGCATTTGCAGCTTTTAGTTCAAGTCTTCAAGCCTACTTAGGAAGCACCTTAACACCTGCAAATATCTGCCAACAAGACTTGGAAGAACTACATCCAGATGTAGTAGAGGAGATGGATCTTCAATGGCAAATGGCAATGATTGCTTATAGAGCCAAACAATACTTGAGAAGAAACAAAAGTTTGGCTGCAGCAAGCAAAACATCAAAGATTGGTGTTGATAAGTCAAAGGTAAGATGTTTCAAATGCAATCTCTATGGGCACTTCTCAAGAGAATGTAATCAACAATCAAATACTGACATGAGACAATAGCAGCAACATCAGTCTCATCAGCATCAATCTTATCAAGCAACAACATCTCAGAGATCTTATAGACAACCACAGCTAACCAACTCATCCCCACCAGTCACAAATGCATCAGCAGGACCTAGTAATTCTAAAGAAACTGGGATGATCATTCTCCAAGATGGAACCTGTGACTGGAGCATGTATGAGAAGGAAGTTTTGGATGAAAATCAAGCTTTAATGGCCCACATGGAGAACAAAGTTCCACCTATGGCTAGAGAGGTAAGAGATAGATTGTGTTCATCAATGTGTGTTAAGGAAGTTGAAAGATATAGAGTCCATGCTCAACAACTGGCTGATAAAGTTAAAGAAATAATGATTTTGAATGAATCTCATGTAAGAGAACATAAATTATATCAATTCAAAATTAACTCTTTACAAAAAGATTTAGATAAATTTGTTTCAGAAAATTACAGCTTAAAAGCCCAAGTTGAGCATCTGACCACTTCCTTAACTAAATCCATGGCTGATCATGCATCAACTGAAGTGAAACTTTAGAAATTTCAACTTTCATCTCAGCAATATGAGAAATTATTGAATTCTCATATTGAATCAAAGAACAGGTATGGGTTGGGATATAATGCTGTTGCACCTCCTTTGGATGATAACTATACACCTTTACCTGAATCAATGAAAAATAGCTTGACAAATCATTTTGTGCCAAGCACCAAGTTTGAAACAAACTGTACTGAACAAGTTAATAACAATGAATCTGAGGTGAGTGAAACTGAGACTTCTGAATCAGATAAAATCAAACAAAATGAATCAGAATTTGACTTTGATGGATGTGATGACTTGGATGATTCTGATGAACATGATGATAACTATGCGGATCAACTGAACATTGGTAACAATGTTTCAGTTGAAACAATCATTCCTAAAGTACTTGAGCAAACAAAGTTGCCATATCCTCCTAAGCAAAGAAACATGTTGAAGACTATTTGCAAGAGAATAGCTCAGCTAAATGAAGGTCTTCAAGTACTTCATCAGCAACAAAAACCTTCAACTGAAGTGATTGATAAGTGTACATCTACTGTTCACAAATCTTCCTTAGAAACTGAAAAGCGAGTATCAGCAGAACTTCTCCGGAAGTAGAAACACTCTTCAGTAGCAGATCTGAAAAACAAACCTACTGAATCAGTGGATGATCTGCTGAAGGCAAAAGAAATGACCAAAAAGAAAACTTAAAAAGGTGTGAGCTCAAAGCAACAAACTTCAGCTGATAAACATGAACCTTTTGACATCATGTCAAGAAAAGGAAAGGAGTCAGCTTTAGTAAAGTTTGAGGATTTGAAGACTCAAAAACAGCAAAAGAAGAAGAAATTAATTGAGTCTGATAATGAGTCAGAAGAAAAGTATTGCAAATGGTGTGATATGAAAAATCACAACACTAAAGACTGTTACTTCAGCAGCTATTGGTCCATCTGCAATATGAACAATCACATGACTTCAGACTGTTACTTCAACAAACATTGTGCTATTTGTAACAAAAATAACCATTCCACTCAGGAATGTTATTTTAACAAAAAGAACAAGACAAAGAGCACAAAGAAGAAACAACCTGAGAAGGATGAATCAGAATCTCAATCAAGTGAAGATCAAAAAGATTCAAGATTAAAGAAACAACAAAAACAAAAACAAAAGGTGACAAAACCACAAGAGAAATCATCAGTTGATAGTGAACCTTTGAAGAAAAGACAACCTGAACAGAAATCAAAGACTCCTCAACAATCAAAGACACCTCACAAAAAGGTGGATTTGAACAATAAGAAGTCAAATGCTAAAGATACTTTCTTTGATAATTTTGAAAAAGGAACTCATGTTTCACATTCAAAATCAAAGGATGATGAAACTTTCAACAATCAAGGATCATCATCAAAGTCAAAACAGCAAACAAAGAAAGAGAAGATCCTTGAGGAAGAGTTTGAAAAATCAGAACAAAATTCCACAAGTTCATCATCAACAGAATCATCCTCACCACAAACAACACACAATGAATCAATTGAATCTAAAATTAATACTGAATCTTCAAGACTCATTCATGAGGAAGTTAAAATTTTAGACTCCACAGGATCACCCAAGATCATTAAGACTTGGGTTTCCAAATCTAATTGATTTCTTTAATTGTGCAGGAACAATCTTGGAGAGCTGACAACAAGTGGTATGTTGACAGTGGTTGTTCCAGACATATGACAGGAAACTGTTCTCTTCTCCATGACTTCAAACATAAAAATGCTTCTTATGTGGCATTTGGTGGGGATAAGAAGGGAGGTAAAATAGTTGGTGAAGGAATGGTAACTAATGGTGTGCTCAAATTTGAGAAAGTAAATTATTGTGAAAATTTGCAATATAATTTATTGAGTGTGTCTCAAATTTGTGATCAAAATTATACCACATTATTTGATAACACTAATTGTTACATTCTTAAGCCAGGTTTTGCAGTTCCAGAAGATTGGATCCTTCTTAAAGCATCAAGAAAAGGAAACACATATGTTTTGGATATGAATAATACAGCACTCACAAACAATGAAACATGCCTTCTATCTAAGTCATCAGAAGATGAATCTCAGTTGTGGCATAGAAGGCTTGTTCATTCCAACTTGAAGAACATGAATAAATTGGTGAAAAATGACTTAGTTATTGGATTGCCAAAGAAAGAATTTTCTTGTTCAAACCATTGTTCCTCATGTTATAAAGAAAACAATATAGAGTGTCACATAAATCCAAAATAATAAACACAAACACTACACCACTCAAATTGCTTCACATGGATCTTTTTGGTCCTACTAATGTGATGAGCATTGGAAAAAGGCAATATTGTTTAGTGGTTGTGGATGACTTCACTAGATTCACATGGGTTTTTTCTTAAAACTAAAGAGTGAAACATCAGAAACATTAATGGAGTTTATCACTAAGATTGAGAATCAACTTGATTTAAAAGTTAAAATTTTTAGGAGTGACAATGGGACTGAATTTGTTAATACTGTCTTAGATTCATTTTGCAGGAATAAAGGCATAGCAAGGCAATTCAGTGCACCAAGAACTCCACAACAAAATGGAGTTGCTGAAAGAAGAAACAGAACTCTCATTGAAGCAGCAAGAACAATGCTAGCTGATTCACAATTGCCAATCACCTTTTGGGCTGAAGCAGTGAACACAACATGCAATGTTCAAAACAGGACAATAATTGTCAAAGAACACAATAAAACACCTTATGAGATCTTATTTAAAATAAAACCTTACATAGGATATCTTTGAGCTTTTGGGTGTCATGTATCTATTTTAAACACAAAAGAACAATTAGGAAACTTTTCAGAGAAAGCCTATGATGGTTTCTTCGTTGGATATTCTTCAACATCTAAATCATATAGGATCTACATTCCACAACAAAACATTGTGGAAGAAATTCCTAATGTGTCTTTTGATGAATCCTTATTTCCTAAATCTGCAAAAGGATCATCATGGTGGTTTGATATAGATGCACTCACCAACTCATTTAACTCTGGTTATTTGAATGCTGTAGGTTCTGAGGATACACGCTATCCATTTGTTCCTCCAAACATGAATGAAGTGTCATTATCTGCTGATCCTCCAAGAATACAAACTTCAAGTATCATGGAACAAGGAACACCAAATAATGACAATAATGCAGCACAAGACCAAGCAAATGGATCTACATCCTCAGATACAAACACTTCATCAGTAGCTGCTGACTCTGCATCCGTAGATGAGTGTCCTACATCCGAAGATGTGATTATTGGATCAGCTGATGTTCCATTCACATCAGTAGATATTCCACATATTGGAGATGGTCCATTGCATTCCAAAGAGTCATTGTCAGCAAGTCAACAAAATACATCCGTAGATGTTCCTGTAACTCCTGCGGATGGCACTCACAATGCAGCTGATGTACAAAACGAAAATCATTCAGCTTCCAATGATGATCAATTTGATTACTTCATAAATTCATCATCTCAGCTGGATATATCTGCATCAATGCATATGACTAACTTGGAATCATCTATTCCAGTTGAGTCCATTCCAACAACAAGAATTCATAAGACTCATCCAATAAACAACATCATTGGAGATCTCAATGAAAGAACCACAAGAAGCCAAGGGGGAGCTGCAAACATCTGTCTTTTCACTTGTTTTCTTTCACAAGTGGTTCCTCCAAACATTACAGCTGCACTAAAAGATAATAGCTGGATTAAAGCCATGCAAGAAGAACTTCAACAATTCAGAAAGCAAAAGGTCTGGAATCTAGTTGATCTTCCTGAAGGCCAACATCCAATTGGCACAAGGTGGTTATTCAAAAATAAACTAGATGACAGAGGTATCATTGTGAGAAACAAAGCTAGGCTGATTGCTCAAGGATATACTCAAGAAGAAGGGATAGACTATGATGAAGTTTTTGCACCAGTTGCAAGAATTGAAGCCATTAGAGTATTCCTAGCCTATGCATCATATAAGAAGTTCACTGTTTATCAAATGGATGTGAAGTGTGCCTTTTTATATGGGAAAATTGATGAAGAAGTCTATGTAGCTCAACCTCAGGTTTTGAAGATCCTGATTACCCACATAAAGTATACAAGCTTGACAAAGCTTTGTATGGTCTTCATCAGGCACCAAGAAAGTGGTATGAAACATTATCATCTTTCTTGTTCAAGCATGGATACAAAAGGGGAACTATTGATCAGACTCTCTTTCTCAAACATGAACATCAAGACCTCTTAGTTGTTCAAATATATGTAGATGACATTATATTTGGATCAACAAACAAGAGACTGTGTGAAAGCTTTGAAGAGTTGATGAAATCTCAGTTTCAAATGAGCTCAATGGGAGAATTAACTTTCTTTCTTGGACTACAAGTTCATCAGAAAACAGATGGCATATTCATCAATCAAGAAAAGTATATTCATCAAATATTGAAGAAGTACAATCTTGCTAATACATCTTCATGCAAAACACCTGCTTCAACAATTGATAAAATTGTACCTGATCCTGCAGGAAAATCTATTGATCAAAGATTATATAGATCAATGATAGGATCTCTTATGTATTTAACTGCCAGCAGACCTGATATAATGTTTGTTGTATGTGTGTGTGCTAGGTACCAAGCAGATCCAAAAGAGTCACATCTGAATGCTGTGAAGAGGATTTTCAGATATCTCAAAGGGAAACCAGCCTTGGTCTATGGTATCCAAAAGATGGAGACTTCTCTCTCTACTCTTATTCAGACAGTGACTATGGAGGATGCAACAACAATAGAAAATCCACAACTGGTGGATGTCAATTTTTAGGACCAAGACTTGTTTCATGGCAGAGCAAAAAGCAAACAAATGTATCTGTATCCACAGCTGAGGCTGAGTTCATAGTTGCTTCAGCTGGTTGCTCTCAAGTCCTTTGGTTGCAAAACCAATTACTTGATTATGGTTACAATTTGCTTCAAACTCCAATTTATATTGACAGTTCAGCTGCTATGTTTATCACTGCTAATCCAGTTCAACATAGTAAAACAAAGCATATTGAAATCAGATATCATTTTCTGAGAGATTGCTCAGAAAAAGGTTTAATCAAGTTAGTCAAAGTGGATACAACAAATCAGCTTGCTGATCTATTCACTAAGGCCTTTGATTCAGTTAGATTTAATTTTCTAATTGAGTCTTTGGGCATGATTAACTTAGATTAATCATCATTAACAAAGAAAAACATGTGTCTGTCCTTGTAAATAGTAAAAAAAAAAAAATATTCAAAAAAACATACAAAATTCAAAATATTGTCTTTATTTATTGTGTCTTCTATTTTTGCATGACATATGGTTTGGGAAATGATAGTACACTGTGCCTTTACTTGCTTCCTGAGTTCTTAAATTTCTTTAAAAACTGATCAAAAGTTCTTTGATATGTAAGTAGATTCAACTTGAGTGAAGATTATACTAAGAGCATGCTTAACATAATGAAAAGGTGACTGTTTATGAGAAGCTTCATTTTGAGGATCAAGCAAGTAAGTGTTATCCTGATGTGATCAATTCATTCACCTAAGCACACTATGTAAAATACCTTATAACTTTATCTTTGCAAATCATATTCCCTCTGTTTTGTGTGAACAAAGACCTGGGTTTATGAACACCATGAGATATATATGTATTCAACTGGTGAAAAGATCATGACCCTCATCATCCCTCTGTTTTGTGTAAACAAAGACCTGGGTTAAAGGAACTCTGTTTTACGTAAGTAAAGACCTGGTGACCTGATGATGATCATATCTAAGCTCTCAAAAGAATCCATAGTGATCAACTGTAAATTTTCATAAGAGCTTTTATAGCAAAGCATTTATGAGACAACTCATATGTCTCAAGATAGAATTTATAACTTAATGTACATAGTTTCTAAGTGTGAAAAAGTGATGAATTGACTCACAAATGGAGGACAAACTCTAATGTGAATTGAATGTGGAGCCCATAATAGTTTATCACTAATAAACATGAAAACATGATAAACAACATGTCTAGTTAATTCCATACTCTTGTTTGGATTTAAGTGGACAAACATACTTGCAATCAGGACTAGAATCAGGTCACAATTTAACAATTAACTCAATCAGGAAGAAGTTTAGTGTCATAGTATGATCCCATTATATGTGTTTATATGCATGTACATATTTTTAATTCAATTTTGTTACTTTTAGTTTATTTATTGTGTGTAATCCTTGGAAAGTCATGTGCCTTTCATGCTATTTACTTCATAAATTTATGATGAATGCAACACTTTATCATTAATTACAAATTTAGGGGGAGTAATTAATACATGAAACATAAAAGCTGAATTCAATGATCCAAATTCAAATGAAGGAATTGGAACTTGAGCACTAACTTGGCTGAAGGATACATGAAGTTTTTCAAATTATATTTCTTATGCACAAATTGTCATGCAAACAAAGTCAACAAGGTCCAATAGCAATAAATGGTTTTATCAGTTGATTAGAACCATACAATCAAAGAAGTTTCAACTTTGCATTTTCAGCATCAGCAGAAGCTACAGTACATTGGTACCCTGTTCAGTAGATGCTACAGTGCAATAAATAAAAAAAAGGAATATGACCATCCGTAGATTGGTAACCTACGGATGTAGTAGTATTTAAAAGTATAATAGTTCCATAGACTGGTAATCTATGGAAATTCAAATTATACTTCATCAAAATTAGTTTTTAATTCTAAGTCATCCGTAGATGATCTACGGAAGAACTAAAATCTGCGGAAACAATAAAATTGGTAATAAGGATAGGGGGTCCCTCCTCATTTAATAAATGAAATTAATATATCCGAGGTAGTATAAATGATGTTTTTGACTTGTCATTTCTATTCACTTTTTCAGAACATCTTTTTCAACCTAAACGAAAAACGTTTGTCAAAATCTCTCCCTCCTTTGCTTTTAACATTCAAATTACCGCATCAAAACATCAAACAAACTCATAAACTTGATTTCAGATTCTTGATTTGAAGGTAAAACATGTCACATTCATCAATAATGAACTGTTTGATTCGTTATCACCATTAAAACTATTCATATTCTCATATCTATAATATTGATTCTAACCTAATCTTCTTAATTCTTATGAACAGATGGCTAATCGGTTTGCTAGAGAGCATAATGTGTGTGCCTTTCTCAATGCCGATGACCCTGTTTTAGAAGGATGTCTAGATATCATCCATTATTTAAGAAGATCTAGGTTGTTTTATGCCCTATGTGCGGAGCTTGTGATTCATCAATCACACATTGTTGATTTCTGGAACTCGGTAAGGATAAAAAAAGAAGGAGAAGATGAGGCGATACATGCAGATATTGTGAATGAACACTTAAGAATTAATGAACAGAGCATTAGGAGGAATCTTAACTTGGGAGATATAGAGATAGGTCATCCGGATGTATTTGAGAATGAATACATAGAAAATATCTTCTACCTGATGGGGTATGATGGTGATTTTGATAAAGGTGAAATTAAGAAAGGGAGATTGTGTAAGCCTTACAGATTCCTATGTCACACTTACCTCAAGTGCATCTCTAACAGGAAATCAAGATTAGACAGATTTTCAAGACACATCTCATCCGGAATCATTGGTATCTTTGAAGGGAGAACATACAATTACTCAAAGTACATATTGAGATGTTTGTGTGACCATGTTAGAGTTCAAAAACCTGAGAAGATGTTCATGTTTCCAAGGTTTATGCAACTGATCATCAATGGTGAATTACCTAGGATAGCAAGAGAAGGTGATGTGTTTGTTCAAGCACATCTGGGGAGATTTGTACTGAATAAGATAAGTGGAAAGTATGAAGGAGAAGATATGCCAATGTTTGCACATCTGGCGGATGCTAATGCCAACATTTCATCAGAACTGGTGTGGGAAGATCAGCAAGATAGTCAATCTACTGATGCTGAGCAAGACTTACCTCAACATTCCCCTCCTCAATCTCCCATACACCACCATCATCAATCTCCATAAATCCAATCTCCAGCAAGTCAACACACCCAACCAATCTCTCCAATTTACCCTCAATCACCCATTCATCAACAACCTCTAACTCCACAAAATCTATCTCCTGAGAGTACTCATACAGAACCCATCTCAGTTACTCAATCTCAAAACTCAATACACACTGGTGAGACTGAGTTAGTATCTCAAGCAAGTACCATTCCACTCACAATCACTAGCCCATAAACCCCTGTCATGTCTAACCAAACTAAACCAATATCTCCAATCATTGATCCTCAACAACAACAACAACCTCATCAAGAGAAAACAGATCAAGCAGTTGAGTGTATTTCAAGCTCAGCAAGTATAGCTCCTGTTGTAGGCAATGAGGTTGAGATTGTTGGTCAACATCAAGAAGGTGAAGAAGAAGCTAACTATGTTGATGTTATAGCCTATCATGAAGATGACCTGGAAGATGATGATATAGATGTGAGCAAAAGTTATCTGGTTGCTGAGTATAACAAACTTATCATCAAATCAAACAAGAGGTTGGAAAGAATTAGAGAGTTCAAAGGAATGTTAAAATAAAAAGAGGAGCTGATGAACAAACAAGAATCCAGACTGATCAGATTAAGAGAAGATGCTCAAACTAACAATGAAGTAATTGATGCATTGCATGAGCTGGTTAAAGAACTTAAAGACTCTGTGAAGCATGAGAAGACTGAAAAAGAGAAGCTCATATTGGAAGTTGAACAAGCAAACAACTCTCTCACTACTCAGTCTATTTTGTTGAAAAGGAAAGATGAACAAATTGATGAGCTCAAGATGAAAATTTGTGCACTTGAATCGAATGCTGCTCCATCAACAAAAATAAAAGAATCTACTGAAGCTTCAAAGCAAATCATTCAGTAATCAAGAAAGAGGAAGTATTTGGGGTATGTAGAGAAAGAGGTGATTAATGTTAAAGATTCACCAAAAAGATCAAGGCCTACATCTCCAGAGCACACTCCTTCAGTGGATGTTTGCCTATATCTCATGCTAAAACTAAGAGTGATGCTGAATGGGATGAGCTTACTAAAGATGAGTCTCCCAAAGAACAAAAAGAATCAACGACTAATAACCTACTGTCCACTAAAGACATATTGGAAGAGAGGCCTCAATCATCTATGTTTATGACCCTGATCAATCATGGGTTTCCCTATGACATGGTTGAGAGAATGAACATGACAGAAATGAAGGAAGCACTGAAGGAATTTGAGCTAGAAAGCTTCATGATCCCAGATTGTAATTATGAAACATTCACAACCTTCCAATCAATTCAGAGAATAAAGAAAGAGCTAGGCCATTGTGATACAGCCAAGCTGAACAAATACAATATGACTTGCTGGTTACAAGGTCACAATTATAAAATGTGTGAGTTAAAAGGGAGGTCAGTGGAAGAGCTTAGAAGGATGATGGAGCATGTAATGAAGGTGGAATTAGAAACTAGAGTAAAATTCAGAACTGAAGTTCCAAATCCTTCCTATGAACATCAATTAAAAACTCCTGTTGAGCCTGTCACTGTTGAAAGTAAAGACCAGTATAAAGGGAAAGATAAACTGATTAGATAACCAAGAGAAGTGATGCCTAGCAAAATATGGACATTTGGAACAACAGTCAGAGAAATAACTGAACAGAAGTCTACCTTGATAGAGTTGTTTGATCACCTCATAACTTCCAACTCTGTGGAAGACAACAAGATTATGGCCTGGAAATATGATCAAGAGTGGGATTGTGCAGTCATAAAGAGATCATCTGGAAGGGTGCAGTACTTTCATGAATTAGAACAAGTCCTGTGCATGCCTGAACGTGACATCAGAGATCTACAAAGCCTAATCATCACTAACTACCTAATTCACCCAAGAGGAAGAGACTTCTCTGTATTTGTGGGTAAGTTAAAGACAAAATTTAGAGATGATGTGCTAAAAGAAGCTAGGAGAGAGGATGATGAGCACAAAAGAAGAATAGTGAGAATGAAAAGATCAAAATCCAACTCCTCTACATTGGTAGATGATGAGTTTCTAAAGAGGGTTGGATACCAAAACGAGAAGGAAGCAACTACTAAAAGCTTTGATGGGAATCAATATACATTACCCATAACTGAATGGGGATATGTTGAGAAAACAAAAGAATTGGTGCTGCTGAGAAATGCAGAGAACAAGAGAGCTGATCGAATCAGGATCTTTGATCCAGTGGAAATCAAGCTACTCCATCCCAGCTACACTTCATACTTACATGACAAATTCTTCCCAAAGCTGACTGATGAAAGAGCTCAGAATGATCTATGCCTACATGTTCATATGATTCAAGTGATTAATAAACTACATGCCAAGGCTTACAAGAGAAGAAGATATGAGGTAGGGATTTTGAGAGGATCAAACATCAAGGAAGTAAGTGAGCTGAGGATCTCAGAGCAAGATGAGCTAGAGATAGTCCACAACTGAAGAAGATGTTCTGGGTCTTAGTTTTGAAACATTACAAAAGATTAGCAAAATGAAGATCAACTACAAGTATGATGATCAGAAGACTGCTATCTCATACGTCTATAACAAAATTATAGCAAGAGTGAAGGAGGTTTCAGCTTTGAAGAACTGATTACAAGATTCTAAGCCTAAGGGGGAGTATTGTTGGATCTTGGAATAATAGGTCTAGATCATTTTGTATAGGCTTAGAACTTTAGTCAATACATGTAATGATTATTTGAAATTCATTATGTATATATATAGGTTAACCCATATGTGCGTTGATTTATGTGTATGATTACAGGTACAAAAATTATACTTGGTCAATTTCTGAAATTGACTAAGTGTAAGAAACATCTACGGATGAACATTTTTGTTCTTTCGTAGATATCTTTCTTACAAGACATTCATCAGAAGATCTTCTATGGATGAATATGGGTATTCACTGATTTACACATGAACAAAGTAACTGCGGAAGATCAAGTAGCTGCAGAAGAACAACGTAACTACGGAAGACCAAGTAGCTGCGGAAGAACAAAGTAACTACAGAAGAACCAGACACGTAAATCATTCAAGTGATTCTAGTCAACAAGTCAACAAGTCAATCATAGACTCCAAGAGATTTGATGTTTCCTTAACAGAAACACGCGTGTCTATAAATATGAGTCCTAGGTTTCATATCAAAGAGAGAAATAAACGGCGAAAAAAACATACCATCACATCATTTCGCACGATCAACACAAACCCTAGCAGCCGTCACATCAACACACCAAAAATCATAAACACAATCATAGCATAGAATTTTGTTAGAAATTATTTGATTCTTTGTAATCATTAATCGGTTTTGATGAATTACGTTTGATTCAAATCATTATTCTTTGTATATTGTTGATATCATTTGATCATTTATTGTTTATTTTCTCTAGCATCGATATTTATTTGTTAATCAATTAAACAATGATTAATGGTAATTCCGCGATCATTAATTTGAAACCAATCTGATACTGATAATTCCTGGTTGTGATTTTTTGGATTCACAATTGAGAACAAAGTATGTGTATGCCATGTGTGCTCAACCAGTTATATATGCTCGTCTCATCAAAAGATTTTGGAGTACTGCTGAAATTGCATGAGATGATGAAGGAAGGAAAGTAGTCGTTGGTTTTATCACAAACTATCGTATGATTGAAGTCTCTAAGCAGTCAATTAGAGAGGCTCTAAGACTTGGTGATAATGATCCTCAAGATTTGGCTGAACTTACTTTTAATGAGTGTCGAGACATATTTTTAGCCATGGGACATCCAGATTACTTTCCTAACAAATAATTTTCAGAGTAAGAGTATATAATCACTGGAAACTCCTGTGTTATATCTTTCAACATGGTATGTCCAAGAGGAGTGAAGGATGGAACTCATTTCCTGTGGACATTGCTTCCCCTATTGTAGCTATTGCCACAAACAGAAGGTTTAATGTAACACCCGAAAATTTAAAAGAAAAGAAGAATAAAATAAGAAAGGGTGAAACGTCCCAAGTCAAGGAGTTAAAGCTATGCAAGAGGCAAACTTGCACCTTTATGAGATTTAAAAGAAGTATGGCAGCCCACACTTCTCCCTTTACAGACATCTCTAGGCTGCTAGAGAGGGAGAGGAGCTGCAAATCAATTTCTAGAGAGAGAATGAGGAAGATCTGCTTGTAGGTAAAGTTTTTTGTGTTTCCTGTTTGGTTTCAGCTGTATTTGAGCTGCTGGACTGATTCTTGTGTGTTCCTGTGTGTTCGGTTGTGTGTTTTTATGTGTTTAGGTGTTTGAACTCCAGGTTGCTCACGGGTCTGAAGAAGTCTTACTCGTAAGCTGTTAAGGTGAGTTCTAGATCCCCGGTTTTACTTTTTTTTAACCTTGTTTGGCACTGAAATGCATAGTACCTACTATTTTACAACTGACAGCATGATCTGGTCTGTGTTTTTGCACCTGTTGTGAGTGTGGGTGTGTGTTTTTGTATGTTTGATCGAGTTCTATGATTATATGCTTGTTCTAAGTGTTTAGCATGCTAGATCTAGGCTAAGAATATGTAAGAATGAGGATTTGGAACTGAATATAGCATAAGTTGCAATTGCAGGTTGGTTTAGTTCATCCGCATTTAGATTTGAATGTTTGCATAAGTGTTTTGTTCAGGCGCGTTTGCTACAGTGATCATGCGCATTTGCTATAGTGTTCAGGCGCATTTATTTCAGTCATTCGCATTTGGTTCATGTGCATTTCCTGACACTTAGAATATTTCTGAGTATGAACATCCGCATTTGTTCATCCGCATTTCTTTTCTACATCCGCATTTCTTTTGTTCATCCACATTTGTCTATTCATCCGCATTGGTTTGCTCATCTGCATTTCCATTAGGACTTAGAATTTTTTGAGATTTAGGGAAGTAGAATTTAAGTGCTAAGAAATGATGTTTTATGGTGGCTTATGCTTGTTTATATGTATGCATTGTATGATGTTGTTGTCCCATGTTATGTATGATGTGGCTTTACGTGGCATGTTATGCTTATGAATGTAAAGTATTATATAATGAAAGTGGAAGACAACGTTAACGAAGTGGAACATAATAAATGAATGAAAGTCTTGCAAGCAAATTAAAAAGGGAGTTCACAACTCAATGAAGGGTTGTTAGCTCAACTATGTGAGGTTTAGCTAACCCATGAGAATTCACACAGGGGGGTCAGTCTTTGTGACTGATCAAGACGTGCGAAAACGGGATCCTTGTCGCTTGACCCCAAAACGGTAGTTGCTTCATGCACAAATGATGGGGCATAGCTTATGATAGGATCTAGATTAAAGTGGAAGATAATAATGAAAGAAAGTATGAAAACAAACAATTATGAACGATGATAAAAGATAATATTGATATTATCAAGATGTACGTATGTTGTGTGATCACGAACGAAAGTAATGGAAAGGTTTTTACTAAAAGTAAAGTATTTTATTATATAAAACTAGAACTCACTCAGCTACGCTCACTTTTATATGCATTTTCAGCTGGCAGGCCATGTTGTTGCTGAGGATATCACGGGGGTGAAGCTACTTAGTGGGCAAGGACTGGTATCCATCTCATTCAATAATAATGATGTTGTTTTGTAATACAACTAAGTGATCTATTGTAATCTTTTAAACGATGATGTATTACTTGGAAAATGTATTTATTAAAGCATGAAATGGTTTTTGATGAATTATTCCGCCGTAATGTTTCATTTACTTAATAAATCTTAATGTGTTTTGATATAAATGATGCTGTGAATGACCAACTGTGGGGTTTCTGGAAACGGGGCCTTACAAGTTGGTAACAGAGCCAAAGTTTAAGAGAAATGGGTCAATATTTTCAAAACCTAAACTTAAACTGTGAATGTGACTAAATAGAAGGATGTCAGCCCAACTAGCTACGTGCCATCATGTAATTTATTTTCCTAAAGTTAACCGGTATTATGTGCGTGTGCTATCCGATTTATGTGCTCTTAGTAGATTTGGATACTGATGTAGTCAGGATAGGAAATGCTCGGGGGATGAAGAGTAAAGTAAGTGGCTAATCACAACTGGCCACTATAATTAGGGACTTACTATACTTGACATAATCTGAGCTATTACCTTGAATGGCCGTGTTGGTGTTTGAATCTTATAGTGTTTAGAGGATGGCGGGTGGTAGATCTTGGAAGGCTTCTCGAGGAGGTGTACAGGGTGGTCGTGGTGCTGGACCACGTGTCACAAGAAACAAGGCTATGACTGCTGAGACGACTCCTGCAGAGCCTAAGCTTCATCACCATGAAGGTGGTGATGAGAGTGCTAATCTGAGAGCCTCTATGAAGGAGGCAGTAGTGGAGAAAGTTCATCAGGTTATGGAGACGATCCTGCCGTCTGTGGTGACTGAGGTTATTTTTGTTGTGAGGGAGGATGAAAAGAAGGAGAAAGAGGAGAGGAAGAAAACCATTGGGGGAGGGGGCGGCGAGAGAGGTTCAGGTGAAGGGGAGCAACCAGAAACTAAGACGGTTGTCTCCAGTGATGAAGAGGAAGAGGAAGTGGTATGGGAAACTACCAAGGGATGTAGTTATGGGGCATTTCAAAGATGCAAGCCCCTAACTTTTGATGGTAATGGGAATGCTGCTGCAGCTCACCGATGGGTGAGAGAAATGGAGGCGGTGTTGGACATCAGCGAATGTAGGGAGGATCAAAAGGTGAAGTTTGCTACCCACTCATTTATGGACTCGGCCTTGTGCTGGTAGGAAAATATTGTCCAGGCCGAGGGTATCAGGGCGATTTGGAGAATGAGGTGGAGTGAGTTAAAGAAGATGGTGATTGAGGAGTTTTGTCCTCTGCATATCCAATTCTTCTCAGAAATTCATCATCAACAAGTTTTGAAGAACTGGAATGTGATCTTTTCTATCTTTGTTTTCTTCTTTTGTGTTCTGCATCCTCTCTTTTGGCTTCTTTCAGCACATCTCCCTTAAACTTGTTTCTTAGTTTTGCAATCAGAATAGAAAAATCACTTCCCCTTGGACTGATTGGGTAGTTAGAGATTGGGATGTTTTGTAGAGTAGAAAGGTCTGCATCTGGGAGTGTAAGAAGGGTCTCCATCCATGGAAAGTATTAAACCATCCTAGATGTCGTTTTAATTGTAGCATAATCCCACTCTTGATCAAACTTCCAAGCTATAATCTTGTTATCTGCTGCTGATCTTGGTGTTGTCATCTGATCAAATAGTTGAATCAGAGTTGTTTTCTGTTCTGTTATTTCCCTCACTGCTATTCCAAGGGGCCAAATTTTGTTAGGGATTACATCCCTTGGCTCCCTGATCAGTTTCTCTTTGCCTCTATGCATATCTTTGCTTTTAACTACTATTGGCTCAGCAGGAGATTGTTTTAATTGTTTGTAAGCTGGATTCGGTGCTTCGGTTCTAAATCTTACTCCAGTTTCTAGTTCAACCTTCATCACATAATCCATCATTTCTTTTAGCTCACCCACTGTTCTTCCCGTTAGTTCATCTGACCCATAATTATGACTTTGCAGCCAACAAATCATATTGTACTTGGTAAGCTGTTTGGTTTCACAGTGACCCAAATCATTCTTTATCTTCTCAATTGCTTTGTACTTTGTGAAGGTTTCATAGTTGCATACTAGAAACATTAATCTAGCAGCATCGAACTCCTTCAGTACTAGTATCATCTCATCCATGTTCATCTTTTCTACCATGTCATATGGAAAGCCATTATTGATTAAGTCCATGAACATAGATGATTGTGCTCTTTCCTCAAAGATGTCATCAGTAGATAACAAGTCACCTTTGCTTCTTCATCAGACTTATAAGTCTCATCTTTTGTTAAATCTACCCACTCAGCATCACTTTCTTCTTCAATGTCTTTAATGGAATTGAGACTTGAAAGCTCAGCTGATGGGGTGTGCACAGGAGATATGTCTTTTGATTTCTTTGGGGTATTCTCAATTACAGTAGCTTCATCTTCATTTCTTCCCAAATACTTTCTTTTCCTATTGTATTTGATTATTGGTTCTTTTGCTTTCAACAGGGGAATGTCAGTAGTTTCTTTGATTTGTTCTTTATGCACACTCACTTCCTTTTCAATCACCTTCTTCTTTAAGACTTCTATCTCTTCATCTTTAGCTTTTAGCAGATCCAACTGCTCTAAGATAGTTTTCAGTGCTTTGTTTAGCTCAACCATTACTTTCTCCTCTTGTTTCTCTTTCTCTGCAAATTCACAGGACTCGGTTGCAAACTGATCCATTGTATCAATCACTGCATTCCTGGTTTCAATCACTTCTCTTAGCTTCTTGATTGTTACTTCTAGAGATGCAATAGTTTCATCTTTCTCTTTCATCTCCCTTTTGATTTTTCTCAATTTCTCTAGTTTTTTATTACTTTTGATGATGAGATTGGTGTATTTAGTAACAAAAAACTTTTACCCATATTTATCTCCTCCTCTCTTAAATCATTTTCATCATAAGCAGTGATGTCAATAAAGTGACAATCACTCTCATCTTGTTGTTCAACCTCTTGTTCATTCTCCCCCTCATCTTCTAGACATATTTCTTCTGTGGCACCATCCATAACTTCATCAAACTCATCATCATCAATATTCACTTTTTTAGTGAGAGTTGGGCTTTTAGTAGATGATGTTGGTTCAGTAGGTTGGGTGAGGAAGTTGGTTGTGTTGTTAGATGAGAAGGTGTTTGATTGAGAATGGGTGAGATAGGTTCCGTGGCAGCAGTGTTTAATGATGATTGAGATTGGGAAGCTGAGAAAGGTCGTGTATGCTCACTAGATGGTGAATTCAATTGAGCCAGTAGAGATTCTGTTATGTCTATCACAGGAGTTGGTGGTAGAGACCATGGTTGTTGTTGTGGTGATGGGTGTGATGGTGATTGATGAATGTCATCAAGTGTGAATACTTCTGTTTTAGCAGGTATTCTGAGATGTTTCGGAATGGGAAGGAGATAAGGGTTGTTGTGGTGGTGGTTCAGGGGATATAGCTGAAGGTGTTTGTTGTTATTGTTATTCAAGGTGTAAGAGTTCTTGAGGAATATCAGCATTCTCATCAACCATATGTGCAAACATCTCCATTTCTTCACCTTGGTATTGCCCACTTAACTTGTTAAGAACAGATCTTCTAAGGTGAGCTTGAACAAATATATCACCTTATCTTTCAATGTTGGGTAGTGTATCATTGATGATCAGCTGAATAAATCTAGGAAACATGTACATCTTGTCTTCTTTTTGCACCCTTATATGGTCACATAAGCATCCAAGGATGTATTTAGCATAGCTATATGTTCTCCCTTCAAACACACCTATGATCCCTAATGAAATGTGCCTTGAAAACCTATCCAACCCAATTTTTTTGTTGGACATACACTTCAAGTAAGTGTGACAGAGAAATCTGTAGGGTTTGCATAATCTCCCTTTCTTAATTTCACCATTTCTATAGTCTTCATCATATCCCATCAAATGAAATATTCTTTGAATATATTCATGATCGAACACATCTGGGTAACCTTCTTCTTGTTCACCAAACTGTAATACCCTCTTGATAGTTTGTTCATCCACCCTTAACTCTTCATTCCTTATTGTTGCATAGATCACCTTTTCATCATTCTCCTCCTCAATCCTTGCTGTGTTCCAAAAATCTATCATATGTGATTGATAGATGATTGGATCCGCAGATAATGCATAGAATATTCTTGATCTTCTCAAGTAGTTGATTATATCCCTGCATTCCTCGGATACTGAATCATCTGCATTAAGAAAGGCATAAACATTATGACCTTTTGCGAATCTATTAGCCATTTTGATAATGTTGTTGTGAAAATAGGGGTGATTTTAGTGTGGATTGTTGTGTGTTTTGAACGTTGACGGAGAAAGGGGTTTTTAGGTTGAGAGCGTTTTTCTAGGTCAGAAAATTGTCTGAAAAAGTGAATGAAAATGACAATTGCCAAGGTTATCATTTATACTCCCTCGGACAATTTAAAGCTTTTTATTTAATGATGTGGGACCCTTAACCCTCATTACCCTTCCGTGGTTATCCACAAGTTAAGTCTTCCGCTGAACATCTACAGAAAGAATAACTTTTCTTTTAATCCGCAACAGGTTGAGTCTTCCGCAGAACATCTCCGAAAGGCAAAACTTATGATTTTGCTGTTTTATCCTTATCAAATTAATTCTTCCGCAGAACATCTACGGAAGGCAAAATTTGTTATGTTTTTACTATATGATCTTAACATCATGTTGTTAGATCATTTGTTGTTTGCTGTTGGACCTTGTTGACTCTGCTTCATGGCAAATGTGCAAAATTGATTTATTTAAAAACTTCAGATATCTTGCAGCCAAGTTAGTGCTCAAGTTCCAATTTTCTTCATGTAAAAATGTTAAACTCAAGTTAGTGCTCAAGTTCCACCTGTGAATCCAAGGATCGAAACAGGAATTATGAATTTGATTTAACAAATAAAGATCGCAGAATTATCAATACTTTTTGTTTAATTAATTGTTTATGAAATTGAAATCGATGAAGAACAGATGAAACCAATTGAAAACAGAATAAAATAATGCAACAAAAAGGTTGTTTCAATTGATTTTCATTGACAATGAATCAATTACAATCGATATTGATGCTTGGATGATATGATAATCTCCTATAATGTTCTTCGTGTTCTTGTGATTGCTATGTTGCTATTTTGATCGATTGATCGATCGATATCATTTCTATGAATATATGAATCTCTATTTGTGTATCGATATGTCTCAATCTTTTTCTCTTTAAATGAGTGCACCCACGCCTTATATTTATAGGCAAAGGGATTCACTTTAAAAATTACAAAGATATTCTTGATGTGACATGGAATATTCGCTTCTGACATATTGACTTTTTGACTTTGTGTTGAGTACTTGATGATAGGAGATCATACAAGTATTTTGTTCTTCTGTAGGAGTTGAACTTCCGTAGGAGTTGAACTTCTGTAGGAGTTGAACTTCCATAGGAGTTGGTTCTTTGTTCTTGAACATCATCCTCAGGAGCAAACTTCCTTCTTTGGCAGCAGCAGCAGCTTGATCTCTGAACTTGTTCTTCAGTAGATGTGCTTGTGCTTCCGCAGGAGATCCATTGATGCACATTGACTTGTTCATTTATGCTTTGTAAAACATCTCATCTATGGAAGAACAAACTTGTTCATCCATAGATAGTTCTTGCACTTGTGGCAATTTTTCCAAATTGATCAAGTATGATGTTTTTCCTGCAATTCCCTAAAATCAACACAAATAATATTTGGGTTAACAAATATATCTTGCATTACATAATGATAAGGAATTACAGATGTTCATTACAAGAGATTACAAATCATCTAAACCTATACAAAAGATCTAGACCTAACAACTGCTAAATCCAAAGTCATTGAAGATAAGACGTGTATAGACCCTAATACTAACAAGCCAATGAAGATACGGGTTTATAAGCATCCAAGATATGCATGGAAGATCCCTATACATTCTCATGTGCCAGTTAGTAGCTTGTCTAAGCTAATATGGTGGAGTTGTGAGAAGGAGACGGGACACGTGTTGATACACTTGTAGATAAAGATTACCGTATCATCGACCCTTTAGATCTACTTAAGTTTGGAAGGGATGATTTGATGAGGTTGCAGGCTTGTCCAATTGCAACTGATGAATCTGTCCCTTTATTGGCAGCACAGTTTGGTTGGTTGATTACGAAGGCCCTGAACAACAAGATGTATGTTTATGGGGGCAGTTACAAGGTTGCAAACATGGACTTCTAAAGTATTGATTCACCAAGCCTAGGGGGAGATTGTAGGGATTGAACCTAGAGGCTCAAAAAAACAAATCAAGATGATAAAGATCAAGTCACATGAGAACCTGAAGTTATCGCGCTAGAAGTTCATCTCACGCGAACTAGGAAGTCGCGCGAGAACTATGCGAGAACTTCTAGTTTAGTATAAAGAGTTGCTAGTTGATGTAATTGTAGAGCTTTTGTCATTTCCTGATTTCACATGTATTTGTAATCCTTCAAATCAAAGAGCAATACAAATCTAAATTTATTTACACTTGTGTTCATCTTATTTCTTATTCAATCTTATTACTGTGATGATTATATTCCGCGTTCTTATCACGAGATTGATCTGATTGTTAAGTGTTGATCCTTACAGTGTGAATAAACCATGATCCAAATCATTAGTTACTCTGGCCGATTCTATATGAATTTCAAAAGTGAACCTCAGAGTTTAAAAGTTTAAAACATTAAGGAAGTGTAAGGTAAATATTTAAAAGTCAAAGTATTTAAATGTATATGCATAAAACATGAACCCAAACCGTTGTTTAAAAGTTTAAAACTAAACATTAAAAGATGAATGTTTAAAAGCATGCTAGACCCATGATGTGATCAAAGATGCACCTGTTATTAACGATATGATAAAAGCATACTAAAGTGTCAATAAAATGGTTGGTGAGTTCAAGAGTTAATAAGTAACACAAGTAATAGGGTTTGTAAAACAGAAGTAAGTATACTGAAATAGATACCTAGTCTAAATCATAAGTAATAACAATAGTGATTTTGTGATCAAAGTTGACTATGTTCATTTGTTTGCCTTTCGCTATGACTTACCAAGTCGTGACAATGTTTGTCATTTAGGACAATGTAGACCCACTTGACCTCCAATCGTACGGGTAGGGCTTGTCAGCCCCAAAAGTACTACCCAAAATTTATTGTTAGTTTTCTTAATTAATGATTTGAAAGTATAATGGCTTTCAATGGTATGTTACACTATGTTATACTATAGACAACTTAGAATAGTTAAAATGTTTGTAAAAGAAAGTATGCTTTCTCCCCTAAAAAGGAGTATATAAAAGTGGGAATTGAACTCACCTAATGCGTAAGCTGAAGTAAAATGCAAAGCTAAGAATGAATGGAAAGACAACCCGCCAAAGGTTATGTACTCATGTATTCTATGTAGCCATTAATGGGTTGTCTTTCCATTCGTTCATAGCTTTGCATTTCGCTTTAGCTTACACATCAGGTGAGTTCAATGCCGCACTTTTATATACTCCTTTTTTGGAGAGAAAGCATACTTTATTTTACAAACATTTTAACTATTATAAGTTGTGTATAGTACAAAAAATTGTAACTTACCATTAAAAGCCTTACAATTTTGAATCGCTAATCAAGGAAACTAGCATTGGGTAGTACTACTGGGGCTGACAAAGCCCACCCATACGGTTGGAGGTCAAGCGGGTGCAACATTGTCCAAAACGACAAACATTGTTAGGACTTAATAAGTAGTGGCAGAAGGCAAACAAACGAACACAGTCAGCTTTGATTGCGAAATCATTTTTGTTATTACTTATGATTTAGACTAGCTATCTATTTCAGTACACTTAATTATGTTTTACAAACACTATTACCTGTGTTCCTTACAAACTCTTAAACTCACCAAGCATTGTGTTGGCACTTTAGTATGCTTTTCTCAGGTCATTAATAACGGGTGCATCTAGGAGCACATCACGGGTCAAGCATGATTTTGAATAATTAACATTTAGTTTTAAACTTACTTTTAAGCAATAGTTTGGGCGCATGTTTTGCGCATTTACATTTAAATACTTTGGATTTTGAATATTTACTATACGCTTCGGCAATGTTTTAAACTTTTAAACTTTGAGGTTCACTTTTAAAATTCACATAGAGTCGTTCAGAGTAACTAATGACTTGGATCCTGTTTGTTTCACACGTCTTGTGGTAATACCTCGCACATGGAATTTGAAGGTGTGACAGAATGATATCAGAGCCAGGGGCTGGACCGATGTGACAGCGAGGACATTGGGCTCCGTACGGGGGGTGGAGATGTAAGGCCTATATCGGTTGAGGGGGAGAACGAAACCCTCCTTATAAGGGGGTGGAAACCTCCTATACCAAGACACGTTTCTCCTGGGTGAGCAACTCGACGGGTGAAAAAAAAATCATGAGTTCCTCATTGTACAACCCATCGGGGGTGAAGCTAATAATATCTTGATACGGTTTACATGGGCTGTTATAGATGGATGGGTGAAAGGTGGGTCATTATTTGTAGTAGTGGGCCATGAAGGATAGAAGCAAGTGTAGGGATTTGGTGGAAAGGTTGAAGATGTTGTTGAGAATGTCGTAGGTTGTGTAAAAGGAAAGAGTTGCTCATTGAAACGGACATGATGAGCAACGTAGAAACGATTGTTTATGGTGTTAAGACATCAAAAACCATGGTGTGAAGGATTATATCCAAGGAAAACAAAAGGTGTTGAGCGAAAATCCGTTTTATGATTGTTATAAGGACGTAGATGTGGAAAACATTAATACCTAAATACCTGAAGAAAAGTGAGGTCTGACGTTTGGTGAAATGCATGCTGAAATGGTGAAAGATTGGATTAGTTATGAGAAGGCATGCGTGTCACACCCCAACCTTAACGGCAGAATCGTCGAGATGTGAGGGTTAAGATTGTTCATGCCACACAACGCTAATTTAAAATAATAATATTATTAAAACTCAATATTCAAGACATACATTTAAGAAATAGAATATGTTCCAAAACATAGGAATTTCAACGTTCAATGATAACAAATGAATTTTTATTTTATTCTAGGCCCAGTCCTAGATGTGACATTGTCTTCATAGCAAGCTAAGCATTATCATTTCCTGAAACATGTTAAAAATAAAAGGTCAACATAATGTTGGTGAGTTTTCTATAGATTTCATACATAAATATATATATAAAAGATGGTAATTCATGTTATAGGTTATTGAATAAAGTAACTAGGGATGGATGAACAAATGTAACAATCAAGCCTTGATAGATTACAAGATTAAATGATTAGCTAAGTGTACTTGGATTAACCAAGTAGGCTTGTCAGGCCCATAGATCTATGACGTCGCCAGGCTAGCAATAGTTAATGATTATACATATAATAGTCATCACATGGTAATTACTAAAGTTCAACTAACCACGACAAATAAAATGAATTACCCAAGTGTTTACAAGATTCAAACGAGTTTACAAGTGCAATAATCATAAAGTTAACATGTTTCACCCCAAAGTGTGAAAATATATAAAAGGGGTATAAAAAAACTCACATGGCTAATAAGGATGACAAATAAGAAATCATGTGTATAATGCCGAGGATACGTTAACGTTGAACCTAAATAAACGTAGTGTTAAGTTAATCATAATGATTTTGGTATTGTATTTATAAACCATTAGTCCATAATTTTCATGTTATTAAGTAGATACCATTTGTTATAGTTTTGGTATTTAAATAATTAGATAAGATTTTTAGTACCTAACATTATTAATAAAAGTTAAACTTTTATTATCAAATGGTTGTTATTTACTATTTATTTAAAATAGTAATTTTATAGATTTAATAGATTAGCATAATTCTATAAATTATAATAAATGTAAATTTCAAATAAATACATATATATTTCTTTTAAACATATAAACAGGTTTATAAATATGTTTTATAGAAATCTATTAAATTGAAGTTATTTAAGAAAATTTATATAGAACTTATTAATATTTAAAATTAATAATAAATGGTATCTTGTAACCATTTTATAATTTTAAAATGAAAGAATTGGAAATGGTTTAATTTAATATTTTAAGAAAATATAAAAGAATATGATTTTATTTATTTTCTGATTAAAAAAAAGATTTTATATGATTATTAGTAATATTTGAATATTTTTCAGAATTTTAAATATTAAAGAAACCTTTTAAAAAAAATTGTGGCAGGTGCCCGGGTTCTAACACGGGACCTCCTGCCCAACATCCATGAGTTAAACCGGCTGGGCTAAGCCCAGTTCGGTGATATGATTTAGAAACCAAAGTTTAAATCTCTTTTTTCAGCCAAAAACCCCAATTTCCATTTAAGAACCCTAGAATCTGAAATTGACCAAATTGAACATCAATTCGATATTTAAACTTGAATTAATCATAGG
The DNA here is from genome assembly GCA_025506505.1 of Flaveria sonorensis. Taxonomy (NCBI): domain Eukaryota; kingdom Viridiplantae; phylum Streptophyta; class Magnoliopsida; order Asterales; family Asteraceae; genus Flaveria; species Flaveria sonorensis. The sequence goes on from CM046429.1 coordinate 23,498,135, forward strand.
GCTTTTGTTTGGCATGAAAAATCGAATCGAATGACACCTTTAATTACCTGAATTGATGTTTTACGAATAGTTTTCGAGTGTGAACCGAGGCCGTGATTGTTCTTGAATCAACCGTTTGATTTGTGCGTGTTTTTATGAAATTGAGGTTACAGAAAGCTTGAAAGGGACGAATGCAACCTTTCCCTTCTGTTTTATAGCCTCAATTTGATCAATTAAATGTCCAACGACTATAGAATTAATGTTGGGAGTTTCAAGTCGAATTGAACAAATTTAATGTTGTTTCAGGTGAATTTAATCACTTTATTGGTTTTAAAATGATTAAATTAGGGTGTACACTCAATTAATCGCATTATTGTTGTGCTTAAACGTTGAAACGCATTTGCGGTTTCGATGAGGATCGGTTTCGATTGGGAGGGGTTGTAACTGTGGGAAGATCTCGAATTCAACCTATTGCCGAGTTCGAAACTGTTACGCGAGCGTAAATAGGGATTTAATTGAGTTAATTCATGGTTTTAGGTGGTGTGCGGGTGTTGCCGGAGTTGGCCGGAGTGTTGGCCGGAAGTGCGGGGATGGGGGGTTGGGTTTAAAGAATATTACACCTTGGTCCCTGTACTTTATCTTTTATCAAATTAAAACCAAAGTTTTAATTTTAAACAATTTACAGCTTTAGTCCCTCTGGTTTTATTATTACATGCACAAGCTTATTATTTTTATTATTACCATTATTATTATTATTATCTTTATTAATTATTTTCATTGTTCATATTATTATTATTATCATTATTGTTATTATGATTATTATTATTATTGCCAATATTAATTATCCAACATTTAATTACATCAAAATTTTACAAACGAGTCCTCGTAATTGCATTAATAACAATCAAGTCCTTTACAAGATATAACGACGGTTAACACACATTAAATAATAATAAAAAAAATACGAGAGGTCACAGTCTCCCCAACTTTAAAGAATTTCGTCCTGAAATTAAAGACAAAGCTAAACAAAAAGAAAGGGATATTTCTTCTTCATGTAAACCTCGCGTTTCCAAGTGAACTCAGCTCCACGGTTGTTTTCCCAACGAACTTTGACGATCGGTGTGGTACATTGTTCGGTTACGGGGGAGTTATGAAATCTTTACAGGTTTCTCGACGAGATGCATGCGATTTGAACTCCTCCAGTAGGTTACGAAAGTTATCATTGACAAGATAAATTTTTGAGATTTGACACATGAAATGTTGGATAAGAAATGCTGAGTTCTTGCGACAGTTTAAACTTATAAGTCACTTTCTCAATACGCTCAAACATTTTGGATGAAATTACATAATGAGATGACATCTTGATGCCAATGGCAAGATCTAAGATTTTATGAAAGTTTGATCAACAGAAATTGAGAATCCTAAGAGCTACTAAATAGAATGGCACAAGCTCAACGCATATCTTGAAAGGTTGTATCGTTCTTTCCGCTTCGGTCTGCGAATGATGAATTGTACTAAGATTGTCTTGTGTTTTTCGAAGACAATTTAAAGGCTTGGCTAGGACAAAAGATAAGTAGACCATCACGATTAAAGATTTTTAAGACACACTATGGTGGCTGACTATTTCGTTGATGTGCTTACGAGTAAATTTCTCGGCTCGATATTCCTTAAGAATCGTTATGAATTGCACCGGTTTAGTTATTCACCCAATGATAAAACAAGTGTTATTATGATGTCTAGAAATAAGAGGCAAATTGATGATGAACATCATCGATAAATGTTTCCTTTTATACACGGAGACTTCAAGTCATATAAAGAATCCAAGGGATGCTGATGTTTGGCTTTGACTTTTGAGAGGTGAGGCACTTGGACATATACCAAGCTATGTCCTCTTTTCCTTTATGCCGAACCATGAATACTATTCGCGAAGATCCATGCATCTTTTTATTCTCATCGAGATGAATGTAAGTCGTAATCAAGAAGTTTTTCAAGGTTAAGAATTTAAAGACGATCCAAGATATGACGCAAACAATAGGAATTGCGTTTTTAATTATAATGCAAGAATAAATGAAGATGTCGTTCATAACCCGATTAAAATTTGAATAATTCAGGATATCGTCGATAAAGACAATCACAAATAAAATTTTCAAGTATGGCTTGCACACGCGGTTCATCAAACCCATGAACACAGCCAAAATAAAGGTATAACCAGAAAGGCATAACATAAATTTTCAATGACTTTATCTTATACGAAAGATTGTTTTAGGAGTGTTATCATTGTGCAATTAAGTTTTGATGATAACCTGAAAGAAGATCGATAAGTAATAAAAGGTTCCATAAAGCTAGATCAAATCGAAACATAAAGACGTGAGAAAAGAAAAAAAAAATCAATTAAGATTTAAATGTTCCAGGCTTGGAACTAATATTAATCTAAAGTGGCAAGGACCTCTTTTGAGTTCAGCATTCATGCTTTTGGCTTGATAGGTTGGAACACCATCATCAATAAATCAGGTAACGGTGTCCACCCTTCAAATTACTACATGTTTCTTGTCAATAGGAATCTTAAGACCTTGGTAAAATTGAAATCAATGAATGGGAACAGTTACCAATGTGTGGATATCACTCCTAGCTTGGTGGTGTAGTTCTCAAACATGACTCTAAACTACCAAATTGAGAGCTTGATCCTAAATCATTGTTGAAGGATCCACAGAAATAGGATGAGGTAAATTACCACTAAGGTAAGTAAAATCACTCCTATCTTAACGGTGAAATTTTATAGAAACAAAATATAGCAAAATGAAAATATTCATCAAAGTACGGAATTCACTCTTACTTTGATGAGGTCATTTTATTTGAGGAAATACAAATCCATAAAATTTAGATGGGTGAAATTATCATCAAGGTATGGAATTCACGCCTATCTTGATGATTGAATTTCATAATAATAAGAAGGCAATCGAGAATTGAAATTTGTCACCAAAGTACGGAATTCACTCATATTTTGGTGAGGTCATTTCATTCGTGAAGTAAGAGTTCATGAGAAAAATAAGTGAAATTTGTCCTCAAAATAAGGAAATCACCCCTATCCAGAGGATGAAACTTCATAACACACAATAGAAAAATTGGAAACCGTCATCGAGGTACAAAACTCACTCCTACTTTAAGGAGATAATTCCATTGGTAAAACACGAATTCATAAGAACAAGAAGAAGGAAATGGTCATCAAGTTAAGGAATTCACTTCCGTCTTGTCGATGCAATTTCATACAAACAATAATAGCGTAAGGAAAATCATCACCAAAGTAAGGGAGTCATTCCTGTTTTGATGCGATAGTTTCATTTAGGAGATACGAGTGTCCTTAGTCATAAGTTGACTTGCAATCTCTTGCCTTTCCTACGGTACAAAAAGGTTAAAGGATTTTGTCACACAATATTATTACAAAGCTCGACTTGGCAAACGAAAAAAAAAAAACGGTTAGAAACTTCAAATTACTTTAATGTAACATTAACAAGAGAAAAATCATGCTTGCCAAGATTAAGGCTACAGTGCGGAATAACCGAATCTATTGTGATAGGTTTTCAAAGCTTGAACGGTTTAAATCTAGAAAACAAAATCAATAACAAAAACGATTCAAAACAACAAGGAGATGCTCCAAAATGTATACGTTCGTTTCGCAATCCAAAGGGAATATGTTAACTTCTCAAAGTGTTAGATCAACCACATCTTTATTGAAAACACGTACCTATAAGCGGACACTCACCTCATGGGTTCCTAGGTAAGGTAAACAGATCCATTGGTCAAATTAGACCAATATGGATACCTTGTCTTGACAAAACATCCCGAGATACAGGTATCCCACTTTTTCAGCATTACATGGATTCAGTTATGGGACACACTTTATGGAGATTTGAAAACCATAAGTAACAATTTAAAATTTTGAAAACCATTGATTTAGGCAGATAATGCCTTTAAATATATATTAAGATTTGTGTACGCATTGATCAAGGCATAGAGATAGTCACATGAGGCACATAACGTATAATAATGTTTAAACAAAGGAATTGAGGAGTAAAACGAGTTCAATAATAACGAGAACATTATATAAGATCGAAATAAAGAAAATATTGGAATTCGGTAACAAACCAGTTTAAGAAATCAAGAATTTTTTTTTGATATTTATAAATATAACCAAGATGGTTCTAATTGTTACCACATAGCCAATAGGAACATGCACACGTCAAGGTGACTTAATCCCAATTGCCTTGAGGAAGATGTGAGTGTTGACAATAATTTTGCACTCATCCCGGAAATCCCCAGGTAAGCATAACAGGTCTCGCAATAAGATTTATACGAAATGCTTGACTTAGCCCGAGGGCCTATTGCCCGGAAATCCAGAATACAGGTGTTTATGTGTCACACACTTCCCTAAGGCTATTAGAATTTAAACCTCGATGAGATTTTCAAGATTTAGACATAACGTCTAAAGAATTTTATCCACTTGATAAGATGCGTAGAATTCCACACGTAGTCGAGAATAAGTTTTAGAAAAGATCAGACGCGGTAGAACTTAAAGGCATAAGAAGAGAATTAGGAAGTTGGGGTAAACAAGGTTCAAGGCATATTCCTAAGGCACTATTTTCTAAATATAAACAAATAGCACATAGGGAATTGATCATGTAATATGTAGCAACATGTGATAGGCATATAAGCATACTTATAAGGTTATAACAAATGTCATTTAAAGGGTCCCTAGTTTAACCATAGTCTAGGCCACCATTTTTAATAACCTAAATCCCTATAGTTATGGGCTCTGATACCAATCTGTCACACCCCAACCTTAACGGCGGAATCGTCGAGATGTGAGGGTTAAGATTGTTCATGCCACACAACGCTAATTTAAAATGACAATATTATCAAAACTCAATATTCAAGACATACATTTAAGAAATAGAATATGTTCCAAAACATAGGAATTTCAACGTTCAATGATAACAAATGCATTTTTATTTTATTCTAGGTCCAGTCCTAGATGTGACATTGTCTTCATAGCAAGCTAAGCATTATCATTTCTTGAAACATGTTAAAAATAAAAGGTCAACATAATTTTTGTGAGTTTTCTATAGTTTTCATACATAAATATATATATAAAAGATGGTAATTCATGTCATATGTTATTGAATAAAGTAACTAGGGATGCATGAACAAATGTAACAATCAAGCCTTGACAGATTACAAGATTACCAGATTACAAAATTAAACGATTAGCTAAGTGTACTTATATTAAACATGTAGGCTTGTCAGGCCCATAGATTTATGATGTCACCAGACTAGCAATAGTTAATGATTGTACATATAATAATCATCACATGGTAATTACTAAAGTTCAACTAACTACGACAAATAAGATGAATTACCCAAGTGTTTACAAGATTCAAATGAGTTTACAAGTGCAATAATCATAAAGTTAACATGTTTCACCCCAAAGTGTGAAAATATATAAAAGGGGTATAGAAAAACTCACATGGCTAATAAGGATGACAAATAAGAAATATTGTGTAAAATGCCGAGGATACGTTAACGTTCAACATAAATAAACGTCGTGCTAAGTTAATCATAATGATTTTGGTATTGTATTTATAAACCATTAGTCCATGATTTTCATGTTATTAAGTAGATATCATTTGTTATAGTTTGGGTATTTAAATGATTAGATAAGATTTTTAGTGCCTAACATTATTAATAAAAGTTAAAATTTTATTATCAAATGGTTGTTATTTACTATTTATTTAAAATAGTAATTTTATAGATTTAATTGATTAGCATAATTCTATTAATTATAATAAATGTAAATTTCAAATAAGTACATATATATTTCTTTTAAATATATAAACAGTTTTATAAATATGTTTTATAGAAATCTATTAAATTGAAGTTATTTAAGAAAACTTATATAGAACTTATTAATATTTAAAATTAATAATAAATGGTATCTTGTAACCATTTTATAATTTTAAAATGAAAGAATTGGAAATGGTTTAATTTAATATTTTAAGAAAATATAAAAGAAATGATTTTATTTATTTTCTGATTAAAAAAAAGATTTTATATGATTATTAGTAATATTTGAATATTTTTCAGAATTTTAAATATTAAAGAAACCTTTTAAAAAAAATTATGGCAGGTGCCCGGGTTCGAACGCGGGACCTCCTGCCCAACATCCATGAGTTAAACCGGCTGGGTTAAGCCCAGTTCGGTGATATGATTTAGAAACCAAAGTTTAAATCTCTTTTTTCAGCCAAAAACCCTAATTTTCATCTAAGAACCCTAGAATTTGAAATCGACCAAATTGAACATCAATTCGATGTTTAAACTTGAATTAATCATAGGGCTTTTATTTGGCATGAAAAATCGAATCGAATGACACCTTTAATTACCTGAATTGATGTTTTACGAATAGTTTTCGAGTGTGAACCGAGGCCGCGACTGTTCTTGAATCAACCGTTTGATTTGTGCGTGTTTTTATGAAATTGAGGTTACAGAAACCTTGAAAGGGACGAATGCAACCTTTCCCTTCTGTTATATAGCCTCAATTAGATCGATTAAATGTCCAACGGCTATAGGATTAATGTCGGGAGTTTCAGGTCGAATTGAACAAATTTAATGTTGTTTCAGGTGAATTTAATCACTTTATTGGTTTTAAAATGATTAAATTAGGGTGTACACTCAATTAATCGCATTATTATTGTGTTTAAACGTTGAAACGCATTTGCGGTTTCGATGAGGATCGGTTTCGATTGGGAGGGGTTGTAACTGTGGGAAGATCTCGAATTCAACCTATTGCAGAGTTTGAAACTGTTACGCGAGCATAAATGGGGATTTAATTGAGTTAATTCATGGTTTTAGGTGGTGTGCGGGTGTTGCCGGAGTTGGCTGGAGTGTTGGCCGGAAGTGCGGGGATGGGGGGTTGGGTTTAAAGAATATTACACCTTGGTCCCTGTACTTTATCTTTTATCAAATTAAAACCAAAGTTTTAATTTTATACAATTTACTGCTTTAGTCCCTCTGGTTTTATTATTTCATGCACAAGCTTATTATTTTTATTATTACCATTATTATTATTATTATTATTATCTTTATTAATTATTTTCAATGTTCATATTATTATTATTATCATTATTGTTATTATGATTATTATTATTATTGCCAATATTAATTATCCAACATTTAATTACATCAAAATTTTACAAACGAGTCCTCGTAATTGCATTAATAACAATCAAGTCCTTTACAAGAGATAACGATGGTTAACACACGTTAAATAATAAGAAAAAATTACGAGTGGTCACAATGCGATTGATAAGATACACAACCGTATCAAATGCAAGATGCCAGAAAAAGTGTGGAATAGAGGATTGGGCTAGGTGAGTGATCCCAGGTTCAAAAACATGGTGATGTCTACATTTAACAAGACCATTTTGTTCACTTGTGTGAGGACAAGATCGTGAATGATACCAAGTGTAGAGAAAAAGTTTGTGGTGTGGGCCCAAGTGTTGAGGTGAAAGATATTACCTTTTTGGAGGCCCAAGATCGCTTGTCAAATGGGGCTTCACTGAAATGCCCATAACTTGGGTCATCGTTTCGGCCCAAAAACGACTTATTTTATTAGTTATTTTACTTTTTGTCTTATTTTTAGATTTTGTTGGACTTTATTTTTGGCCCAGATTTTGGCCCGTTTATGTTTTGTGGCCCATTCGACTTTTGGTTTGCTTTTTATACACATGTGAGCAATCAGAGATGTTTAGTTTTGAAGTTTTATAAAAATATTTTTCTCTCTATCACAGTGTGTTGTGTTAGTTTGAAAATCCTCATTATTGGCATTCTTTATGAATCAACGATAGTTAAAAGACTTGTTCCTAGTATCTCGTTGAATCAATAGGTTTAATTGTTTATCCTTTTGCTTCGGCCTACAATAGTTTGTAAGGCTATGGAACTCACCACCCTAATTTGTTTGAATGGATTTTAATTTAGTATTAAATTCATGTTAAACCATGTAAACAAATAGTTTAAATATGGAATAAATATCAGATTTAAGTTTCAAAGGAAAGATCAACATATTGCGTGTAAAATGATCAACACATAATAAAAAGTGATGATGTCCATCATTAGAAACAACGGGTGTTGGACCCCAAACATCCGAAAATACCACATTCAAAATATGAGTACTTTGGAAACTAGAGGATGACAAATGAAGTTTGGATGATTTTCCTAAGTGACAAGAGTCACAAGAAGAACTCAAACTCTTATTCGAAATAGGAAGACAATATTTAGAGATCATTGATTGCAAAAGTTAGTGATGAGGATGACCAAGTATTTGATGCATTGTGTTGGAGGAAGCACGAGCGGGGAAAAGGCAATTGTAGGATTAATCACAATTATTACTTTTTTTTTTGTTGAAATAACAAATATACAAAAATATGTTCTTTTATTTATATGTGAAAATTAGTAAATAATAAAAAGTTTACAATAGTGTAAGTTACACTTAAATCTTGTAAATATTTACAGAGATGTACACACACATATATGTATATATAGGGGATGGATAAAGGGAAAAGCATCAAATCATGTGAAAACCGCAAAACCACCTCTACCCAATCATAAAATTTATAAATAATTTATTTCTAGTTTTCTAAAGAGAAATTTAGTAAATAATGACTTGTTATTTTAGGTAAATATTAATTTTTTATATTTAAATCTTTTATTAGAGACAAGACATATATTGAGTTACATATCAGAAACTTAGAGTCTTGCATTTGTACCTTGTAGTTCCGTATATATAAGTCATTTGTTTTCTTGGTTTCCGTATAGCTTGTAGTTTTCTTATGAATCGTCATCTAATAAATAAGTAAATTATTATTATGTTACGTGTATCAACTATGTGCACCACCATTTTTTTTCCTTGTTTCTCCGTCATTATTAAATAATATGTATGATGTAAATTGTAAAAATTTACTTATTTAACTTTTACATTTAAAATTAACATGATTATCATTTTGTTAATATTTTACTAATAGTTTTTTTATTATTTGTATTATATTTTATTTCAATATGTATTAATTTTATAATATATTTTTCACATTTTACGGTTTTATTATTTGCTGAAGATTTTAAGAGGTTCACTTGTTTTAAGATTAATCCTTTTTAACATTTATAAATATTTATTCTCAACTATTTAATATTTTTATTATTTATCTCTTTTAACATTATAAATATTTATTCTTAAGTATTTAATATTTCTATTATTTAACTCTTGGTATAGGCAGATTTTTAACATAGTTTATATATATATATATATATATATATATATATATATATATATATATATATATATATATATATATATATGTGAGTTCACTAGAGAACCTTTAAAAATTGGGAAAGTCGGGTAACCAACTCAAACGAACTTGATTAAACTCATTTCTGTAACTTTAGAATCGGGTCGTTTAAAAACCTTAAATTTAAATCTAAAAACTTAAAGGTGAACTCTAAATCATAAAAGGTAAAACCTAAAAGTAATCTTAAAACATAAAGTTAAAACCTAAACCCTAAATTTTAACTCTAAAACTAAAACCTAAAAGCTAAATTCTAAACTTTAAACATTATACCATAAATAGGATTTGAGGAGCAAGTTTTAATGTCGCTGAAATGAGCGTAGTCGAAGTTTGGTTGAGCTATTTCTCTGGTTCCCTAATGAACTATTGCCTATATATAGACAACACGTATATACTTATGTGTGTGTCATGAGAGTGGCAATTAATCAAGAAATGCCCTAATTCCTTTATACTATTGTTTAGAAAGAGAAACCACCGGAAAGATAAGTCATAAGAGAGCACGCGTTTGCGTTAAAATATCTTTTTCATTTTGGCGATGTTGAGGTTGTTCAAACCGTCTATAAATCTTTCGGAATGATATATATCCACTTGAGTTATCTTCTATCACGATTGCAGATTTTATATTGTTCATAGAAAAATTATTTTATTGTTTGATGTGGTGTAGTTCTGTCGTGATGAAACATGGATATGATTATTCTTTTACATCCACTCACCCAAAAAGAAAAGAAAGAACGGTTCCAAGATTCCTCTAATGTACTAAAATAACTCTCCATTATGACGATAAACAACATTGATTCATTACTTGTTTCAAAATCATACCAAACAACCTTCCATTCCTTGTTTTAAGAATCCACTCTACCAAAATCATAAAAATGATGGAAAAAATTATTTCCCTAGCTTTTTGTGTTTTGATTCAAACCCCAAAAGATGTTTTGAGAAAGCTTAAAAGATGTAGGCAAAAATTGAAAATCAATACGCCCAAATGCAAATGGAGGCGGGTGAGTCGCCCGTTAATGAGATGCAATGGTTAGAGTTGGCATTAGGACAAAGACGTGGTCATACGAGAGGTGTTGGACGAAAAGTAAAAAATCTCTCTCGTTATGAGCCATCAAGCGGGTCATCATCACATCGGGATGAAGAAATGGAAGAACTAAAGCGCCAAATGCAAGAAATGCAAGAAAGAATGAATCAATTTGAAAGACAAAAGCATCATCCCGATAACGATGAAGATGATGAAAATGAAGACAATTAAATAGTTTGTTTGTTTGGTTTGTAAAACTTAAAATATATTAGTTTGGTATGTAATTAATTAAAATTAATTGATTTTCATTTGGATATTTGATACATTAGTTTGAATTTCTGTGAATTTGATTTGGGATTTTGTTTGGTTTTTAGGTAAAAAAACCTGAAAAAAAACAGAATTTTAAAAATTTAATTTTTAACCGGAAGTAAATTAAATAATTAATTAATAATTTTTTATTATTCAATTATTAATTAATTTAATAATAAATAAAAATAATTACTAACCTATGGCGACGACATGTCGTCGCCATAGGGTGCATTTTTTTATTAATTTTAAATTGAAAATATTTATTGCGACGAGTTTGTCGCGACAACATGCATTCGCGACAGGGTTCTATGGCGACTACGTCTATCGCGACGACCAATTTTTGAACTATTGTAACAAGGCTTTGACTACTCACCCTATGGCGACGACATGTCGTCTCCATAGGCTATAACGACGACAAATAGAACCTATGGCGACGACTTTTGTCTTCGCGATAGAGTTGTTTTCTTGTAGTGATTGGTGACCTTTTCAGTGGGATGTCATGTCTGTTAAGTATGACCTATATACGAAATTATATAGGATCTTGATAGACCAACAATCGGTTGTTCTTGCACCCAAGAACACACCTTCACACACACTCAGATTTGCAGGGAAACTATAATACAAAAATTTATATTACACACGTTTAAATGATACAACAAGGTCCATATACACCCCTCTCGGTGGGCAGTTAATTAGAGTTATTTTGGCACCAAACCGTTGGGTTACATAATTACCTTTTTACCCGTAACATACAGGACCCAAGTTGACCCATACACTAAAAAATACACCCCTACTTATTCATTTACATATATTACTTAAACTTAGTATTTTGATGATAAGATTACTATTAAGATTACGGTTGATTGAATAAGTCAATCACTTTATTTGTTATTGTTTAGTACTAGTCAAAGTTGTTAGAACAATCTCTGATGTATTCTTTGTAAGTTCTTGTATTTAAAGCATTCAATATCAATGAGAAAAGTTATCAATTCACGGTACAAACCCATTCTCTGATATGGTATCAGAGGCGTATCAGGCTCCACGGAGTTGATCTTACCATATCTATTTCCCTATCTATACCACCTACTCCTTTTCTTGTTCCCTTCCCTTTATTTTTCCATGACTACACCACCAAAAACACCCACAACACCCTCCTCCAATGAAACCAAAGACCCATAACCGGTCATCCAACTAACAGCAAATACTCATTTTCCAATAAAACTCACATCTTCCAATTTTGGTGTCTGGAGAAAGAAGATCCTCCCCATACTAATCGGCCATGACCTAGACCAAACCCGCCACCACAGTTTGCTGTCGGTAACCAGACCAAACCCAACCCAACATACACCGCATGGTATCGCCAAGACCAAATCATTATCAGTGCCCTTCTAGGCAGTTGCTCCCGACTGTCCAACCCATCATGTCCACATATGACATGGGCTTAGCAAGCATGGAAGAGTCTCAATACCAGTTATGCGAATGTCTCACAGTCTCTTATTATCTCCCTAAAGTCACGCCTTGCCAAGAATTCCAAAGGAACTCGCACCGTCACCGACTTTCTTCATGATATGAAGAACGTTGCAGATGAATTAGCTCTTGCTCATAACCCTGTTGATGATGAAGATTTGATCTTGCATATTCTTAGCCAACTAGGTAATGAATACAATACCATCACTGCCACCATCAAGGTTAGAGAAACACCCATTTCTTTTCCCGAGTTATTTGACAAACTTGTGGATTTTGAACGTGCTCTTCAAGAAGCTAACTATACTCCTCTTATTTTTACTGCCAACTACATAACCCATCAATAACGTCACTAATCCAACCGAGGCTCTCAAGACAACCGGCCAGGACGATCTATGCAGTTCGGCTCCAACAAGTCATCTCGCTCTCAATGGTCTCTCAACAACAACTCCAACCGCACCTCTAGATCATCTACTATCTTTTAATTCTGCAACATACCAGGTCACGAGACCAAAGAGTGTTGAAAACTCACCTGGTTCTTATGTGAGCACAACATCACCACTTCGACACCACCACTTGCTTCTGCTACTCCTATTGTCAATACCTCCTCTGCTAGGTCTACTGCAACTACTCATCACAAGATGTTTGATACTGGTGCTTCCCATCATGTCACCTTTGATTATGGATCTCTCCACAACCTTTCCGGATATGGCGGCCTGGATGAAATTGTCCTTGGTGATGGTAAGACGCTTTCCATCTATCACATTGGTAACACCACTCTTCCTATCTTCTTTCGTTCACTATTTGTCAATAATATTCTTCTTGTTCCTAAACTTCAATGCCATCTTGTTTCTGTTGCATAACTATGTCGTCCTAATCATGTCTGTGGAATTCTTTCCACATCATTTTTTTTAAGGATCTTTGCACGGGGGAGTCACTCATGCTAGGGGTAAACATCAATGATCTATACTATGCTGTCCCATGTTCCTCAGCTCAACTACATGTTGCTACTACTAGTTCTCCATTAGCATGGCATCAAACCTTCGGTCATTCCTCCACAAAAGTCTTCAAGACACTTTGCAAGGCTACTGGACTTAGTTTTTCATCTTTGTCAAAACTCTCTTTTCATTGTACCTTTTGTTTCCTTACTAAAAGTCACAAGTTGCCTTTTGGTCTAAATAGTTATAATGCTACTAAACCATCACAATTATTATATTCCGATGTATGGGGACCCGTTCAAACTTCCGTTGATAAATTTCATTATTATGTTCTCTTTGTTGATTATTTTTCCAAATACTCTCGGCTATACCCTTTAAAATGAAAATCATATGTTCAACTTATTTTCCCACAATTCAAGTTGTTGGTTGAGAAATATTTCCAAACACCCATTGTTTCCCTGTTTACGGATAATGTTGGCGAGTACCTTGGCCTTTGCACATACCTTCAATCCCACAGGATATCTCACTTATTACTCCGCCCCACACGGTGCCATCGTCATATTGTATAAATAGCCTTTCCCTTCTCCATTTTGCAAATTTAACACTCTCTTTTTGGTCCATGTGTTTCAAACAATGGTCCATTTTATCAACCGCCTTCCCACTCCTATACTTGACCATCAATCCCCCTCCATCGCTTACATGGTATGACCCCATCAAACTCCAAACTCCAAACTCAAACCGTTTGGATGTTTGTTCTTCCCGTGGTTACGTCTGTACACCACCTCCAAACTCCACGACGTTCATCATGATGTATTTTTCACAGATACTCATCATCCAAATCGACATACAAATGCTATGATTTTACCACACATCGTCATTTTCATTCCCGCCATATGGAGTTTACTAACCATATTTTCCCTTATCATTCCCTATCTAAAACATCATGTTACTCTACCAACTCCTTTTTTCAGGCTACTCCCAATGAACCCTCCTCTCCTACACCCCAAACCACCATTTCCACACCTTCCCCTCCAATGCACTCACTTACATCTCTTGACCCCATACACTTCCCTCCATACACTTCGTTCCATTCTCCAGCATCTAAAACCCATACCCCTCAATCCACACCCACTAAGTAACTTACCCTACCCACGCCTACAATACCAACTTCAACCCTCATGACACTTTGTTCCCCACACCCACTGTCCTATCGCCCTTTGATTCAACCCCACCTCTACCTCCCACTAGCTCACCCTATAATCCCCAACCCACTACCACCCTCACCCATCGCCTCGCTCCCAATGCTTCCACCGCATCCGCAAACCCCATTCGAAATACTTTAACGATGAATTTGTCTATACCACCACCCTTCATCCCCTCCCCACTACCCTTGAACCCACAACCCACACTTAAGATCTTAAAGACCTCGAATGGAGGAATGCTATGGATAATGAATACAATGCCCTTATCCAAAACCACACATGGGATCTTATTCCATGCACTTCACAAACTCCAGTCGGTTGCAAATGGGTGTTCCAGGTAAAATGAAATCTTAATGGCTTCATTGCTAAGTATAAAGCCTGCCTTGTGGCCAAAGGCTTTCATCAACAATTTGGCAAGGATTATTTATATACGTTTAGCCCGGTTACCAAACCGGTTACCATTCACACCGTTCTATCCATAGCTCTTTTGAAGCATTGGCCCTTACGCCAACTTGATGTCAACAACGCATTCCTCTATGGCACCCTTCATGAAGAAGTTTTCATGATCCAACCACCCGGGTACACCCACTCTTAGTTTCCAAATCACCTTTGCCGCCTACAAAATCCTTGTATGGTCTTAAACAAGCTTCCCGTGCTTGGTACACTGAGCTAACCCACTTTCTCCTACACCTTGGTTTTCAAAAATCTCAAGCCGATGCTTCTCTTTTCATCTATCACAAGAACAATGTTACTGCTTACTTCATGGTCTATGTTGATGACATTGTCCTCATATTTTAGACTATTTTTTTGAGACCTTAGGGCAAAATTTCTCCATTAAAGATCTTGGTCCTCTCCTCTTGGATTATTGAACCCACTTGATTCAAATGATCCATCTCCATTAGTTGATCCTACCCCCTATCGCCAATTAGTTGGTTCGCTACAACATCTTGCGTTTACACGTCCCGACATCTCATTTGCCATCAACAAGCTTGCTCAATTCAGGCACTCTTTAAAACAATCTCATTGGCAAGCGTTAAAACATGTCCTTCGTTACCTCAAAATACTATCCATCATGGGTTATTCCTTCACCGAGGCTCATCACTCAACCACACCGCGTTCTCATATTCAGATTGGGGTGGTATTCATGATGGAGGTCGCTCCACCATGGCGTATGTTATCTACTTGGGCTCCAATATTATTTCTTGGAAATCAGCACGCCAAAAATCTGCTTCAAGATCATCGACAGAGGCTGAGTACAAAGCACTCACAAATGCAGCTAAAGAACTCTCTTGGATTCGTAACCTTCTCACTAACCTCAACATTCCGGTCCAACAGTCTCCGACTCTATTTTGTGATAATACAGGCACAACATACCTGTGTGCAAACCCAGTCTACCATCCACGGATGAAACATGCAGCTCTTGATTACCACTTTGTTCGGGAGGTTGCAAATGGCTCCCTCAAGGTCTTACACATCAACTCTAAAGACCAACTAGCAAACATTCTCACCAAGCCATTGCCTCGACTTCCGTTTCTTCACATCCGATCCAAGATAGGAGCCTCTAACGGAGCTCTATCTTGCGGGGGCGTATTAAGGATTCGATTGATTGAACTAAGTCAATCACTTTATTTGTTAGAATTGTTGATATTTAATTTACAATTATTTAGTATTATCATGTCACCTAAAACTAGGAAAAACCTAGTCAAAGTTGTTGGAACAATCTCTGATGTATCCTCTATAAAATCTTGTATTTAAAGCATTCGATATCAATGAGAAAAAACAACAATTCACAGCAAAAACCTGATAATTATTTCCAACAATGCCTCCCCTAATCTTGATCATCATAATTTTAGGATTTCTTTTACTTGGCCGGATCACATCATGGTGGTCGATCCTGGGCAACATTCATCCTTCTCTTCTTATTTGGTATCATCTCGTCTAATATTCCTTTTCCACTGCTGCACTCTCCTTCTTCAAGCACCAATCTTCCTGTCTCTTCTTGCCTTTCTTTTGATGCACAATAATACCATTCCATCAAGTCCAAATACTCATTGTACACCATTATTAATTTAATATGATTTTGCGAATTCATATCCATGTCTGCTGCTATTAGAGGCCAGAGGTTCTTCTCATTAACCATAGCCTTTCCCTTGTTTAATTGAACTCCCATATACAGATTATACAAATCCACAACTTGACCATCTATCTTTGGTGGAAATATGCTTTGTTGTTTTAATATATACTTTACAAACCACTTCACCATCCTTTTGAATTTTTCTTTAATGGATTTCTCTTGGATGATGCCTAAATTCATGGTCTTGAAAAGGTTTAGAAAGGTAACCATATCTTCCAAACTTGAGACGTCCCTTTCTTCTTCTTTTATCCTTTCAAGATCTAATTTGTTAAAGTGATCTAATACTTCTTTTGTTTCTGCCAAATAATCAAAGTCACCCCAGTTTATAGACATATTACACTTTATCCATTATTGTATGTGATCTTGATTATTCTTTTCCCATTTCCGAACCGAGTCATCCTTGAAGGAATTAGTTATATAACACATGCTCCCTTCAAAAGTAACTTCGAAACATTGTAATGCTAGTTGTTTGAGATTTAAAACGTTCTTCTTCATTGTGGGTATATAGTACACTGATTCAACAATCCTTGACACCCTACTGCAGTTTAATTCGACTTGCCATTTTCCTTGATAATAAACTTTTGTAAACCCACTATGTCTCGATTTCGCCTGATTTTCAGATTTTCTTGAAGAACTTCTTATTTCCACAGGAGTGCTTCTTTCTGTGTAGGCTAACGTACCACATGCTGTCCCAATTTCCTTCATTTGTTCCTCTCACTAGAAATTCAGAATATTTGATTCTATTCTCGCAAACTTGTTTGAATTTCCTGGGTCGATTATAATATTGACACACATGTTGTTTAAGTGATTGTTTCCCATGTCGACCTCTTGCGAAATCTCTAAACTTTCTTGTTGCCAAATTGATTCCACGTTTAATTGAATTCGAACGATCGATTGAGAAGTCGTTCACCCTTATGCGTAACGTCTCCACACTAGAATCCCCACTATCCCCTCGACTGCACTTTCCCGGTTCATCCTGGTCCTCCTGACCGAATCGAAGTGCTAGATTCATCACCACGACATCTGCACCATCAACACTTCCACACACGTATTGATCCTCCATTCTTCAAATCCTCAATAACAAAATCAATCTTTCATGAAACTGATTTCTTTTTTCTTCCCAGGAGCGTTTCCGCTCAGATACCAATTATAGGATCTTGACAGATCAACAATCGGTTGTTCTTGCACTCAAGAACACACACTCAAATATGCAGGGAAACTATATAACAGAAATTTATATTGCGCACATTTAAATGATACAACAAGGTCTATATATACCCCTCTTGGTTGGCGGTTAGTTACACTTATTTTGGCGCCAAACTGTTCGCTTACATAACTACCTTTTTAACCGTAATATACATGACCTAAGTTGACCATACACTAAACAATACACGCCTACTTATTTATTTTCCTATATTACTTAAACTTAGTATTTTGATGATAATAGTACTTCCAATATCGATCAACTACTCTCGAAATTATTTATGAAATAACCTGTTTATACTTTTATGACCTTTTTAGTGGGATGTAATGTTTGTTAAGTATCACCGGTAAGGCAGTAATTTTAATAATTTCATTGTCGTGTCATGTAAAGTGATTTTCAAAAACAATATAGCATACCACTCACTAAACTGCTGTCAAACGGGGAATGCAAGTATTTACTAGTTAGCTTTCTTGAAAAATTATGCATCTTCATTACACTATTAGAAAAGTTATCACCATATAATTACTTATTTTAGTAAAGGCTTATGATATTTCATAAATGGTTATGACTTTTCTATAAAATAGTTAATAAACATAATGAACTGTTATAATTTTTTACAAAGAGTGTGACCTCCATCAATGTTGAAACACTTTGAACTTTGTTTCTCATTAGGTTCATCTTAACATATACAAGAAGAATGTTACAAGATGTATAACAACACATATAGATATGGGTTTTAGTGTCGTTAGTGTTAGATCAAGCTTGATTAGATTAATTAATAAGATTTCTATGAAATTCGGATAATATATTACAGAATCTCTATTAATCATTTGAATCAAAAATCAAAAATTATACTTGAAGAATTATAAAACAGTGCACAGAGTCTCAGGATGTTCAAAGTATAATTCACTCAATAAATTGCAAGCTATAATACTTTGTAGAAATAAAGATTAAGCAGTAACCTCAAAACCATACAAGAGTTAGATAGTCTTACTATAGTAGGGTTAATTTACTTCGTCCCTTTTATATTTAAGATCTATGACAAACTAGACCATCAAATTATAGCATAACACGAATGTGATTCTAATTAGATACATCAAAAAATAGGAACAAAACAAACAAAACAGTTGATGTAAAGAAGTAGCAGATTTTAGTAGTAGTAGGGTTATGTTGCTCCACTACTTCTTAGTACTAACACGTTTGTAGCACATTAGTAGTTGTTGTGAGTCTGTAGATAGACTGTTTAATGGTAGATGCAATCTATCCGAAAATGGATTTGTTCTTTAAAAAAAGTCTATATGACTCTCGACAGATTGGGCTTTTAATTAGAACCTTGATGTTATTAGCATCGTCCATCTGGGTGCTAATAATAATAGACTTGTTATTCAGTAGACACCATTTATTACCATATTAAATTAGAAGATAATAACTGTTTTGTTTAATTTTGTTTTTAAAAATCTCAATAAATTCCTCCTATGATGATTTTATCAATATATTTTATTGAAAGTCTTTAACCATCATATAGACCATTTTCCCAGTTATTTAGTCCATCTTGTTATTAATTAGATTATCAAGAGGGAGTTTTTCAAGATCTCTAATATTGTAGTCATCAATATTCACTATTTATTATACAGTCATATATCCAGGACCTTAATGCTCTTGTGATTGTGTACATGGAAGTCATCGGATCATAACTCCATCAAACAATTTGATCATAGGTGGCTAAGGGCATCGCATGTTAGTACTTTCTTTGGTTCTTATTGTTTATTTGACCCTTCAGGCTTCTTATCTCCAAACAAAACATTAAGTGTAGAGATTACAGACCTATAATATTTGCCATATAGCTAGAGTGCTTGATTAGATCTTGTAGCTCTTTAAGTTTGGTAGAGTCAAGAGCAAGAATTTCAGCCTTTGAGCCAATCAAGGTATTAATGCCATCCATTTGTTTTATAAAAAAACTACTTTATCTTTTCATCAACACCCCAATCTATTATCTGAGTTTTTTGTTAAGTTGTAAGATCATTGGGTCATTTCTAGGGATCCATAGTATTCATCATTAGTGGATTCAGGTTTTTTGGTGACTTTTGAACTTTGCATGCTTTTAAGTGTTGATCAATGAGATCAATTTGACTTGTTTGAGGAGTTTTATGAGGGAGTTAGGATCTTGTGAAGATGGTTAGAAGCATCAACTTCGGGAATATCAGGATGATAGACCTGAGATGCATGTCCAAGGTGCTATCTTCTCTTAAAATCTGTCTTCTTTCTTTTCTTCTTTAGCTGTCAAGTTCATCATGTCTAAACTTGTGAACTAAGTTGTCTTGTTCAAGATGCTCTCTATAGATTCTCGTAAACACCTTAGTAACTTCATTTGCTTTCGTGGATTCACTTTTGTTGATCAATCCGAGTCTAACCAAATTTGTGATCTCAAATTTGTTTAAGCAAAAAAGTTAATTTCTTTCATAAGCCACTCTTCCAGTTGCTACTTTAGTGAGAAAATACACATCTTTCTTGCTATCATGCTCCCATTCTCGGATTAGATCATATGGAGATAAAATTATTTTCAACCCACTCATCTCTAGTTACATGGTATACAATAGATGATAAATTTAGCAACAATAATTACGATTGATCATTTTTAACACCAAAAACTTCTTAGCTTGAGAATTATTTGTTCAATTATATCAAGAGATGAATCTAGGATTTCACTTTATGGTATCATGGTAACTTGAAATACAATTTTCCGTTGTCACTATATACTTGTTTATATCCTCTCTAGAATCCACAAGCTTGAACTTTTTTGTCTTGTATCAACTTTCCTTCCACTGTTCGATCAATGAATTTCACCTTCCCTTTTGAGTTTTCACTTGCTTAGCCACCACTTTCATTTTCTTTAAATGTTCTTTCTTATATTTTAGTAAAGAAAGATATGGCTTTTTTATCTTCATCTAACAGGGCTTCAAATGATGATGGAGACTCTGGATTTCAAAAGTTAGAAGATGGCGCCTTAACCATAGTCACAGAATTCGCTAGAATTCTACCGATTTTCGAATTGGTTCGAATCAACCCCATTCGCATTCGATAGTGTAACGCCCGAAATAAAGTCGAAACGAGCCGGTTAATAATAATGGGCTTAGCCGGGATTATTTAAAGAAAATAAGCGGGAAATGGAGTATGGACCAGTAGACCTCGCGGGTTATGTGTTCGGCGAGTTTAAGGTCCCGGGAACGCCCGGTATATATAAACGGATCAGCAAGAGCCACTCTCATTTGTAACTCAACACCCAACTTCTAGAGAGAGAGTGTAGAGAGAGAAAGTGGAGAGAAGGTGGTGATCCAAGGCTCGGTTGATCAAGAGATTGAAGATCGGTGTTTGTGGGAATCCAAACAACAAGAAAAGACCAAGAATCCAGGTAAGAAACATCGTTTAATCGGTTCTTTAAGGGTAAACCCGGATTCTAGGGTTTGGGGTTTTTGAAAGTGGCAAAGAATCGCCCAAAACTCACGTTTTTATGTAAGAAAACATGTAAGAAGCTTAGATATAGATTCTTGGGTGATAAACCAAGGTTTTGGGTGTAAAATATTGAAGTTTTGGGTAAAAAATGGGCTGGTTCGTAATTTCAGCCCGTTCTGCGAAACTGGGCGTTCATCCGGCGAAACTATGTAGTCGTCTAGCGAAACTATGAATCTTCCTGCGAAACTATAGTTGGGTAGTCTCACAGACTTGAATTTCCAACGAAAGTTGGGCGAAACTGGCAGCGAAACTGGCAGCGAAGATGGCAGCGAAGATGGCAGCGAAGATGCCAGCGAAACTCCAGCGAAACTGCCAGCGAAGGTGGCAGCGAAACTGCAGGCGAACCTAGCAGCAAAACTGCTGATCATGCAGCGAAATTAGGCAGAAATTAACCCCTTTGAGTGTTAACTTATCTGCAGACTGTATAGTGAGACCCTTGCTTAGAAAGCTTGATTGAGAAGCCACTCGCTGAGTTCAGGTGAGTTCTAGATCCCCTATTTTAAAGGTTTTAAACTTGTTTGGGGCTGGAAATGCATACTAAATATATATGTTTTAAATGTCCAAGAATTTAAAAGGTTTTAACATAAAGCTTGATTGAGAAGCTACCTGCCTGGGGCGTTGCCCCTTGGACCCCACTAGGGGCTGCTGCCCCTAGGACCCCGCTGTCAAGGGCTGCCGCCCCCGAACCCCCGCTGCCCCGAAGAGGGTCGGTTATGTTTTTATGTTGAACGTATGTGAATGGTTGATGCATGATGTTTATGATGATGTGTGATGGGGTATGTGATGTTTATGTGATGCTATGTATGAATGTTATGTTGACTTTATGTTCCTATTATGTATTATGTTTTATAATACGTTATGTATGATGTATGACTTTACGTGGTATGGCTATGAATGAACGTTAAGTATTATGTACGAAGTGAAAGATAACAATAATGAAAAGTGGAACGTAATAATAGTCTTGCAAGCAAGACTGAGGTGAGTGACTGTGTGTCACAACAGACTCGTAAGGGGTTTAATCCATGAGATTGACCCGAAGGGAGTCCTTGTGGCTCCAAGGGAGTCTTTGTGGCTCGAAGGGAGTCTTTGTGGTTCGAAGGGAGTCTTTGTGGCTCGAAGGGAGTCTTTGTGGCTCGAAGGGAGTCTTTGTGGCTCGAAGGGAGTCTTTGTGACTCGAAAGGAGTCCTTGTGGCTCGAAGGGAGTCTTTGTGACTCGAAGGGAGTCTTTGTGACTCGAAGGGAGTCCTTGTGGCTCGAAGGGAGTCTTTGTGACTCGAAGGGAGTCTTTGTGGCTCGAAGGGAGTCTTTGTGACTCGAAGGGAGTCTTTGTGACTCGAAGGGAGTCTTTGTGGCTCGAAGGGGATCCTTGTCGCGTACCCCGGTACTGTCGGTCTTCGGACATGAGTCGGGTATTGCATGAGACAGGATCCATATTGAAGTGAAAGATAATGATGAATATACGAAATGTACGAATTGAACAATTATGAAGATAATAATGAGATTATCTATGTGTACGTATGATGTATGATCGCAATTGAACGTAAAGAACGGTGTTAAACGAAAGAAAAGTATTTTATTTATAAAACTAGAACTCACCCAGCAACGCTGACTTTTTATGTATTTTCCAGTTGGCAGGTGATGGTTCCTGAGGATGGCACGGGGTAGCTACTTAGCAAGTTTTTGGGATGGCATCCATTTTATGTCAAATGACGTTTTAGCATTGTAATGCAAACAATGAGATTTTTTTGTAATTGTTAACAATGATTGTATTGTCTTGCTAAAGTGGTCACTAATATATGAAATGGTTTGTTAAGTATTCTGCTGCGTTGTTTTAGTACACTTAAATATATGTTTTATGTTTTATGTGCAATGATTGACCAGCTGTAAGCGTCCCGGGAACGGGGCCTTACAGATAGCGACCAACCGCTAATGGTTCGCTCAATGGTTTGATTGTAGTTCGCTCGGTGGTTTGATTGTGGTTCGTGGCTGTAATTCGCTCCTAGCCTAAGAAATTCGCTATGGATTCGAGAATCGGGTAACCATGATTTGTGATTTATCAACCTATACCAATCGAATTCCACTGGTGTTCAATGTTCCAGGTTGTTTTCTTTGGAGGGAAAATTAGCAGCTGTCTTCTGCTCTTCCATCCACATTGAGTCAAATTAAGTCTCCAATACTTATAAATAGTTATGAGTTCACCCTATTCTCATCACAACTCACTTATTTCATTCTTATTCTTTCTTCCATACGCTTTTATCCCTACTTTCTATCTATCTAAAAATGATTGTTTGGGAAGAAACGACCAAATCTACAAGATGAAACTAGTAGTGTAACACATATAAGTGGGACATCAGGTTTTGTTGATCTTGATGATGATGAGGTGGAGTAAGAAACAGGAGCATCAAGTGGGAGCCAAACATCAACAGGTGTAGAGGTTGAACCTAGAGGCTCGGGAAATCAAATTCATGATAAAGAAGATCAAGTCACGCGAGAACTATACTTGTCGCGCGAGAACTACGCGAGTAGTTTAGAATTTAGTATAAATAGTTAGTTCCTTATGTAATCAGTAGGCTTTTGTCATTTCTTGATTTTCACTGTTATTGTAATTATTTCAAAGCAATACAATTGGAAGTTATTTACATTTGTTCTTATCTTCTATCTTTCAATTCCACAATGATAATATTCCTCATTATTGTTGTGAGATCGATCTTATGTTTATGTTGATCCTTACGATAGGAGGAGCAAGTGGCAGCAACACTCAAACATCAACAAATAAGGAGAAGGATCCTTCTAAGCCCTTTTTTGTTGAAATAACTTTAATTGGTGCAGCAAACTCAAAGAATCCTGGAGGTTCTAAGAATTGGAAGTGCAATCATTGTGGAGGCCAGTGGTTTAGTAGTTATACTTGAATTCATTTACACTTTTATGGGTCTGGTTTGAGAAAAAAGGTAGATACTAAAAAATGTCCTGTGGTTATTAGAGATAGAAGTTTGTTTGAAAGACTTTCAAAAAGGTAAAAGAAGCTGAAAATTCAAGTGTTTCAAAATCTTTAAAAAGTTCCATCCTTTCAAAATATTCATCTTCAAAAACACGAATTGAAGAATCTTTTGGCATCTTAGAAAGAATTGCGGTGGCATTCCTTTCAATCAATTGGGCAACCCGCAATTTATTGAAATGATTAACGCCATTAAGCAGCACCTAAAACTTACAAACCACCATCGTTTGAAAAGGCAAGGACCGTTCTACTTGATGAGTGTGTGCGAGATGTAGAGAAAGAGCTTACGCCTATTAAAGACACTTGGTACACATAAGGAATGTCAAGATGGGTGGTCCAATGTAAAGCACGAGCCACTAATCAATGTTCTTGCGGTTAACTCCTATGGTGCAAAGTTTATGTTCCCATATAACTTTATAGGGGTGTAAAGAACAGGGCTGGTGATTTCTTAGCTTCTTACTGGAGCTATCGAGCATATTGGACCAAGCAATGTATTACAAGTGGTTACGGACAACGCCGCTAATTGCAAAGCCACCAGGAAATAGATTGAAAAGGTTTATAACACATCTTTTGGTCTCCCTGTTGTGTGCACACATTAAATTTGATTTTTAAAGACTTTGCCAAAGAATTCTGTTGGATGCGAGACACGTACAAGAAAGGTAAATCCATTGTGAAGTACTTTCTTAACGACATGCATGTGTTAGCTATATTTAGAGAAAACTCCAAGTTAGAGCTGTTAAAAGTTGCAAAAACACACTTTGCCTCACACTATATAATACTAAGAAGGTTATTAGATTGTAGAGAAGCACTTGTCACTACTATTGTTCTAAATTCATGGAGAGAATGGGTGAAAAATGGGGACGAAACCACTTGAAAAATTGGGGGAATAGTTGCTCATACAATTAAAGATGATGATTTTGGGATGATGTTGAAAATATTTTGGCTTTTACAAAGCCAATTTTCTTGATGGTTAAATTTAGTGATGGTGAGGGTCCTAAGATGGGAGAAATATACGAAAGGATGGATAATACGTTAGGAGAAATAAAAGATGTTATGAAAGTAAATAAATTCTCTATCTATAACTCTGAAGTGGAAAGTATTGTTGAAGCTAGGTGGGAAAATATGACAATCCCGTTACATTGTTTGGGTTTTGCTATGAGTCCTAGGTTTTATGATAAAAACTATCTTCAAAAGTTAGTGCCTAGTGGAATGCAAAGAAAAGCTCCCAACAGCTACATAGAAATTGTTAATGGTGTTATGGACGTGTTAAAAAGAATTGCAGAATATGAAAGTGAATTTCAGTTGTTACGAGAACAATTCGCAAGATTCCATATGAAAAAAGTGATTTATGCAAGAACTGCTACACAAGCAGATGCTGTGATCATTGATGCAATTGATTGGTGGGGCACATATGGTGCGGAGACTCCAGAACTAGCCGAAGTAGCTAAATGAGTACTTCCTTCCCTTAGAATCGTACTTGAGAGTTTCCTACCTCATACGGCTGTACATACTCCTATATTCACAATGTCAAGAGAAACCATTTAAATGCCAAAAGTGCGGATAAGTTAGTTTTTATTCACTCTAACATAAGACTTCAATCCCGGTTTTCGGAATCTTACAAATCTAGCCCCAACAAAAAGTGGGATATGAATCTGGAAGTGCGTACATTGAATGTTCAAGGCAACGTCTTGAAGAAATGGCTTGGGAGGATTTAGAGGACGAAAGCGTTGACAAGAAAGGAGAAAAACAAAGACTTGATTAGAAATGACAATCTGTTTTGTGTTTTCATTTATTTTGAATTTGGCTTTTTTTTTATAATTCTAGATTTTTAGAACTATCAGTTTGTTTAATGAGAATATATGTTTTAGATATATAATTATGTTGCTTTTAAACATGCCTTGTTTTTAATTATGTGGAGTGAACCGAATTGATTGGTATATCGAACCAGATCAAACCGGAATGAACCTACCCCCCCCCCTGCAAACGAGATTCGTGGCCTCTAGCGAATCGTGAACTCGTTCCTTGTTTTCAAACTGGAGCAAACCACGAATTAGGTAACTATGGCCTTAACATTTTCTTTTATTTCTTTTATATGAAGATCAAGCTGAAAAGTTAGAAGATGGTGCCTTAACCTTTTATCTAATTTATCTTATATGAAAATCAAGAGTGAATAAATTCATCGACCCCGCTCTTTGTCTAGAATAGCCATAGTGTCTTTGTATTTGCTTTATTTTGACTTTATCAACTCTTTCACTCCTTCTACCCTCATCAAGTGAAATCGAGTTCAAGGAGCCTATAGGAGCCACATGTCAAGCAATTTGGTTATGTGAGCTACTCATGAAAATAACAGGTTAGGAAATACAAAAGGTCAGTATAAGAAAAAAGCATCTACAATGTCAAATGTTATAGAGTCAACATGTGTCATTGGCAAAACAATGCTTATGGCATCAAACGCACTATCGATCCAATAGACCAATAAAATTTAGACACTATAGTTGTTTTTTTCTTGTAGTGGGTGTTATTTCAAGTTGCTAAGAAATCAACTATTGTATTATCCAAGAATCATGTTTTTCATGGTAGGAGCACACACATGCCCGATACCATTTTTTCCGGGAGTGTGTGGAAGAAGAGCGAGTTATGGTTGATTATATATCTAGAGACAAGAACAGTTATAATAAGGGGATATGCGACAAATGGGCTTGAGTAATTATCCTAGATAGATTAGTAAATTAGGTTTCTATGTAATTAGAATGTACGTGTATCTAATAACGAGTCCTACGTTAATTAGGTTGCTTGTTAACCAAGTTAGGTTTAGCTAATAAATACTTTAGGGTTATGTATGATTTATTTTAAGTTGTAATTCAGTTTTTAGCTATTTTTCATTGTTATAATAGAAGTTATTGAAGATCATGTGTTCTTACACTATCTATGTGCAATTGATAATCAAGATTGTTGTAAGATGATTTCAAGTTACAGACTCAAATCATAGAACGTACTATTAATCTAATCAACTAACCTAATAACAATTGTTATCAATAATGTTTATTTGATATTATGTGATCATTAATACGTAGTTTAGAAAATATTAGGCCATCATGGACTAGGAATCAGACAAAAAACAATTAAATACGCAGAAATTGGTTTGCCAGATGGAATAAGGGTGGTAGCATGAATTTGCAATAAAATGAAGTAGAAAGTAACATAAACTATTAGAGAAACTATATACAATTTGACCTCAAGCAAACATTTGTTTAAAAATCTTATTAATCAGAAAGATCACATGGGGAACATAACATACCTCCCAAAACTATAGAGATGTTTGACTATATATTATATGATACTTCAAGCCAAAAAGTACTTCACTTAACACAAAATAAACAAGAATGTATGTTACATGTATCAACTGTATGTGGTTAACAACCAAATTAAATTTCATGCCAAGACATGATGCTCTTAACATTTTGAAAAGGTGTAACTTCTGAAAAATGTTCAAATCATTCTAACATCATCCAAGATATTTCACCGACCTATGTATTTATAATCAATCCTTTAAAGTTCAACTGCATTATCCCCATATATACATACGGGTCCTTAATTAACTTTCTCTTGTCTACCTCTCATCACCAATATTTATGATATATTACAATTAATCTTTTTAAAGTAGCTAGTCTTGTTACATTCTAAGGTTGGATCCATTTTTGTTTAGAGTATGATTTTTTTGTATGGATTTTTGTCTCAGAGTGTATTGGTTACTTGCTAAATGAAAAGCCTGAATTGCTTGAAGTGAAAGATAAGCGTAGTTGGACATCGTTGCATCATGTGGTCTATCATAACAATTTGTTAGCAACAGTGAAACTACTAGATGCAAACTACTCCATTGGATATCAATCTGTCACTAGACATGGGCCAGATGCTACAGCAATTCACATTGCTACTAGTCTAGGCCATTGTGAAATAATGAATGTTGTTTTGGAAAAATGTCCTGGATGTTCAGAGTTCATTGATAATGTTGGAAGGAACATTCTTCATGTTGTTGTTGAAAATAAGAGAGAGAAAGTAATTGAGTTCATCTTTCAACATGAATCATTAACAAACCTTATCAATCAAAAAGATCGCATGGGGAACACACCTATCCATTTATTGGCTGCTTCCGACATTGATAACATGGAGATGCTTATGGATTATAGGGTTGACATTAATGCACTCAACCATCAAAATCTCACTCCTTTGGACATTATATCTTCGTGTGATCAAAGGGAAAGATTGATCAAGGTATAAGTATTTCTTCTTAACTGAAACAAGCATGTAATTTTTTTAGCAAGATACATAATCTCATTTAATAAGCTTGGAATTTGTACGCAACCTTCATGAACATATAGGACAGCCTAAAATTTTTAAGCAATAAAATTCCTAAAATACAAGATATATTCCTAACTAAGCAAATACCAGTATCATAACTCGACATAGTTAAAAACCACCTTACAAATTAGAGATTCCAAGCACTGGATGTCTCTGAGTGTTACCAAAATACATTAACAATCAACTATGGAAATAAAGACACGCCCCGTTCACCCCTCTAACAGAGAAGTTTCTCTATTCATACGGGCATCTAACAATGTCCTTTTCGATACATTGGTTGGTCGAATAATCAAACAAGTTCAACGAAAAATACAAAATTTAAAATGTTTTGCCTAAATCGCAGAGATGTACTTCACAAGTGGTTATCAAGCCTTTTACCATTTAAGAACCTAATTTACGATGCTTGCTACTTAAACCTTCTCTGCTATATGCCTATATATGTTGGTTTCAGGCTTAAAATCATACTTAAACTCTTGTATTCATTCATACTTCAAAACTTGCATTATATAGAAAGTAATCATGAACTCCTAAAAACAAGTGCCACTGCTCAATTATCCTTAATACATGCCCATTATTTGCTAACTACTAAGATTAACTCAAAATAAAACTTGTTGCATACTTTAAATAAAACAGGACTCAAACACTGGACCCGTGACCTGTAACTTGACCCGACTTGACCCGATCAAGATTAACCCAACAATATATGTCATGAATATTACTTAGAATAACGAGTAAGCACTACGTTTTGTCTGTTCATTTGTGTTCTAATATATTACATCACCGGGAATCATCAAATAGTTTACATAAAATAAGCATGCTATCATAATATAGCAAAGTAGTATCAATATGTATACTTACACATGTAAACAACCATTGCTTTGATTTGCTCCAACGGCTAGATTTCCTCACCCATCTCTCTCCCAGCTTGCAGTAGATTAATTTATCTCTATGTACTGCCCTCTCAACATCAGTATTTAAATATTAACATGATAAATTACTGTAATGCCTGTAGGGAGACAGTGAGTTACTTTTAGTTAAAACTATAAAAACATGCTCTATTTATACGTGTGAAGATTGATTGTACAAAACCTGTTGCAAATTAAATAATAAACACAACAAGAAATACATATCCAACAAGGTAAGTGCTTCAAAAGGGTGTCTTCAACACTACCTTCCGTTGGTAAGATTGATCGAAAGGCGACACTAAAATTTTTGCCTAGTCTATGTGTCTAGCACGTTTCCCTTAGAATAAATTTCACCCTGTACAATAAATTACATTCTCTTATAAATGTCTTTGTCTGCACCAAAAAATGGGATTTGGAGAAGTTTGATGCAAGCGGATATGGGAATCATTTTAGGATTTAAACGTAGACAGTTTCGTCTCTAAGATCTTAGGGGTTTGACTCCAATGGAAAATGCATTTGAGGTTAAAGTAGTGAAGCTCTCTTGAGAACAAGGGTTCGACGCCCATGATGGACTTTTGTAAATTAGTTATAATGTAAAACTAGGAGTAGGTTAAATGTGTGTGAGTTGTAATTCCAAAAAAATCTATCTTTATTAATGTATCT
Organism: Flaveria sonorensis; assembly: GCA_025506505.1. NCBI lineage: Eukaryota > Viridiplantae > Streptophyta > Magnoliopsida > Asterales > Asteraceae > Flaveria > Flaveria sonorensis. The sequence continues at coordinate 23,528,207 of CM046429.1, forward strand.
TAAATACAAAGGGGTTCCATTTACCCATTTAGGAATAGAATGTATTATTGACTAAAATGATTCATCATTCTGGACGTATTTTCCACACGGGCAAGTAGTTTAATATAGGCTTTTCATACTAAAAGTAACCATTTGGAATGTCTTTTTATCTTCTAATATAAAAGAATTTACCATATTTAACAGAGTACTCAAACGATTATATTAAACGTTGTATGAAGTTTAATTTGCTTATTAACATTTTCCAGCAAGCATTGACCAAATGGTTAATAGTTCACTTGCTAACTTAAAGAAAATAAAATTGTTTCTTTTTCTTTTTCTTCTTCTTAGATTGATACACCATTTCCAAATTAAAAAATTAACTGTATATATTGTTTACTGGTATAAATTTTGCAGGCCATAGCTTTGAGGACTGGTATACATAATAAAACAAGCTCTTTACCTCCTAAAGTAAACAAGACTGGGCTAAATGACATAGAATGGGAAGAAAAATTAGAAAAGCGAACGGGTAGACATTTTGAAATTGTGGACAATCTTGTTTTAGTGGCTGCTCTTATAGCAACCGCAAGTTTTGCAGCTGCTTTTACAGTGCCAGGTGGTTTTCATGGCAGTGACGGCTCCAAACAAGGCACACCGTTACTACTTAAAAAATCAGCCTTCCAAGCTTTTGTTATCACTAATGCTATTGCATTATCTTGCTCTTGTTCAGTTCTACTTGGACACATTGCACTACTATTCTATCGTAACCGTTATGATGAATCATCTCTACAAGAACAAGAATACATTGATTGCAAAACTGAAGATATGTATTATCTTACCACATGGGCCTTAATTGCATTGACAATCGCATTCCTCATGGGCACATATGTTGTGTTAACACCCTCACTTGGTTTGGCGATTTCCATATGTGTTATCAGTTTACTTCTTATAGTGATCCCCATGCATGATGATAGGTCGGGAATATCCCCGTAAGAAGCCAATTATCAGTGTGAATTTGAATCAGTAAATATGTAATTGTTGGTTAATGTGAATTGGTCTTGATTGACTCGGAAGTGGTATCATTTTATGGAAGGTAATGTGGTGCAAGTAGGTTTCGTGATTTTGATTTGTTTACAATAAATAGCATATAGCAGTAGCATTTTGTTTGTAAGAGTGAGAGTGTTTTGTTTTATTCATTTTTCTTCCCTGTAATTGTTTACGTTTGCTAATATACGACTATAAAATTGTCACATATTGTGTGATTATCTTGTTCATCTTATCTTTGATCTCTCACATTTAGTATAAGAGCATCAAGGTTAAGATCTTTTACGCCTAAATACCCCCGATTCAAACATATGCAACTGTAGCCACCACATCAAACAAGTCAAAGGAAGTCATATTTGTATCATTACAATATTAAATAGGATTAGAAAGGAAGCAACTATGGATGCTCAAGGCTAGGGTTGACAATTCTAGGCCTAAACATGTTTAATAAAAAGTAAATTATGTAACTTTTTATATTATTAAAATGATTAAAATTAGGAGGCTAGACTTTATTTTTAATTTTTTGTTCGTAAAATCATATAAAAAATTATAAACATGAGATATAGGTAGCTAAACAAATCGTTTTCATATATGATACTTATATTAACCGTGTTATTTGTAACCTGTTAAACACGAGAAAATATGTTTTGTCAGCCCTACTCAAGGCCTTTAAGTCCATCATATCACTAGTCTGTAAAGCCACATATGACAAGAAGAATTAACTAGCAAGAGCCTTCTACTCTAAGTATTACTGGAGGAGTTTGTATGGATTGAACCCAGAGGCTTGAAAAATCAAATCAAGATTATAGAGATCAAAGTCGCGGGAGAACCGGATCTTGCCGCGCAAAAGCTGCATCTCCCGCGAGAACTATGCGAGAACTTCTAGTTTAGTATAAATAGTTGTTTTGTGATGAAATTTAGGGAGATTTTTTTCATTTCCTGATTTTGTATGTATTTTGTATCTTTCAAATCAGAGAGCAATAGAATTTGAAGATTATTTACACTTGTGTTCATCAGTTGCTTATTCAATCTTGTTTTCGTGATGATTACATTCCGCATTCTTGTCATGAGATTGATCTGATTCGTAAAGTGTTGATCCTTACAATTGGTATCAGAGCTTGATATGCTCTAGATCGATTGATTTGAAGATTGAAGAGTGTCTTTGAAGTGTTCTTAAGCTCCTATTTGGATTTAGTTGAAGATCTCCTTGATTTCTACTGTTTTTGATCACTTTTGAAGACGTTGAATGTTGTTATGATGTTGATTGAAGATCGACGATGTTCATGTGATTAAACAAGCTAAACTGAATCAATTAGAGACTCTTAGGATCAAAATTTGAACCTAAATCACTAATTCAAGGCTTAATTAATCAATTAGAAACAAATTTGTAAAAGATTGAAGTTGGAATCATCAAAATTGGAATGAAAATAGAATACGCGAAAACTTGCTAATCGCACGCGAAAGGCTCTTATTCGCGCGAGAAGTTGGTTACAAAAGATTCCTTTCACGCGAAAAGTTTAGTGATTGTTCGTGTGAGAACTCTGATCTTTGCGCGAAAACTTCAGGTTTGAAATTTTTAAAAAGTTTGATTCCTGATTTTTAAGATAGCTAATCTGAAACACATCACTGCTACCCTCAACCTCGACAATAAGACTGGCACAAGCACAAAAACCCCTAGACTTCTCAGCGAAGAAGATTATCATGACTAGGTTTATCGCTTCGAGAATCATGTTATTTACCCCGGATGATGCGGTCAATCAAACAAGGTCCATATATCCCTGTGTATAACAATGAGAAAGGAGAATTGGTGCCTAAACCTGAACATCTCTAGGATGAGGAAGACTTGAGGAAGCTTGAGCTTGATGACAAAGCGTATGATGCTATCACCATGGCACTTACAACTGAGATTACTCAAAAGTTCAAAGATTATAGAAAAGCTAAGGATTTGTGGTATACGATGGATGAGCAGATAATGGGCAATAAAGATATGAGGGAAAGTCGAAAGGACATGCTGAACCAAGAGTTTGATATGTCTAACCACATACTTGGTGAAACTGTGGAGGCTTAAATGTCCAGATTTATTAAGCTGATAACAAAGATGAAGAGTGCTGGTATTACCTTGGAGAATATTTCCTTAAAGAAAAAGTTTTTGAACTCTTTACCATACAGCTGGAACAATACCTACAATACTATCAAAAGAACCAAAGATTTGTTCACCTTGTCCCTCAGCGATCTTATCTAAACCATCAAGTCATATGAAATGGATGACAAGCAAAGTGCTGCTAATTACATCAACACGATGGGAGCTGAAGCATCTGCAATATATGCAAAAATGGCTAGTAATCCAAATTACTATGTCAGCCATTTCCAGTTGTGTCAACAACTAACAAATTCTATTAATCCAAATGTCAAGGATCCATCCATGCCTCAGTTTCAAACTTTCCATCAAAATCAATTCACTTCAATGCAACCTCAATCTCAACCTCAAACCTATCCACAAAGTCAATCCACTTAACCCACACAATAAGCATTTGTTGTAAATTCCCACCCAAACAAGAAAACCATTCAAACAGCTGAAGAGCATCTGGCTCTATTCGCTACTTTCATGAACAACTATGAAGCTTTCATAGCCGAAAGATGTAAGGATCATCACAATATAGTTAGATCAATCTCATAATGGATACGCGGAATATCGACATTACGGTATTAAGAATGAGATTGTAGAAATGAAGAACACACAAGTAAATAAACTTCCAAATCAATAGATCTCTGATTTGTTTATAGTGCAGTAGTACAAATCAGGAAAATGAAAATATCTCTATCAAAAGTGCTAACTATTACAAAGCAAAATTTCTATTTATAAACAAAAAAAATGTTCTCGCGCGAAAACATCAGTTCTCGCTCGACTAGTAGTTCTCGCGCGAGAAGCAGTTTTCACGTGATAACTCTAGGTTCTTGCGTGACTTGATCTTGATCTTCATTTTGATTTGATTTCTCGTGCCTCTTAGATTCAACCCCTATAATCTCCCCCTAGGCTCGGTAAGTCAATGCCTTTTAGAAGTCCATGTCTGCAACCTGATAAGCTCCCCCATATGCATACATATTGTTGTCCGGGGCCTTTGTAATCATCCAACCGAATTGTGCCAATATGAAGTGTACAGATTCATCAGCTACAATTGGACATGCCTGCAGCTTCATCAAATCTTCATTACCAAACTATAGCAGATCCACATGGTCGATGATACGGAACTCTTTATCTTCACACTTAATCACTGCATGACTACTATCCTTTTCACAACTCTACCCCTTTAGCTTAGACAAGCTGTTAATTGGCACAGGAGCGTGAATAGGAATCTTGTTAGCATATCTTGGATGTCTATGAACCCTTATCTTTATTGGCTTGTTTGTGTTCGGGTCCATCCTGGTCTCATCTTCAATAACTTTGGATTTGGCTGTCTTAAAGTCTTTGAAGTTAGACTTGCTTTGTCTCCATATCATATTCCTGATCCAATTAGCTTTGCTATAGTTACTTGGGTTAAAGAACGGGACACGACCCATAGCATATAAATGTAACACCCGAAAATTTGTTTAAAATAAAGGAAAAGAAAAGTATCTTGAATGAAAAGATAATGGGCACAAGTGGAGGGGGGGGGGTAAAGTGTACAAGGTGCAAAACACTATTATTTTATGTTTAAAAGGGTATGGCCGCCCATGCATCTGCTTTTTCTACACCTACTTTCTGCTGAAAACAAGAAAGAAGAAAGAAGGACAGAGTTCTCTCGGGTTTTTCAAGAAGAAGAAGCTGATATTTTCGAAGGTAGGTATTTTTTTGTGTTTTTGGTTCGGTTTCAGCTAAATTTTCAGCTTGTGGACCTATTCTTATGTGTTTTTGTGCTTGGTTATGTGTTTTTTGTGTGTTTAGGTTGTTTGAACTCTTTGTGCCCTCAAGTTTGGTGGAGTTTTACTTGAAGACTGCATTGGTGAGTTCTAGATCCCCGGTTTGGTGTTTTAAACTTCTTTTGGGGCTGAAAATGCATGTGAAAACATTTTACAACTTATATGTATGTTAACCGTATGTATGTATGTATGTATGGATTCTTGTATGTTGTGGGGTTATGCTTGTTTTAGGTGCCTAAAATGCTAGATTTAAGTTAAGGACATGTTAGGATGATGATTTGGGACTGAAAATTTATATGTTTTAATATAACTGCTGCTCATACGCCTACAATTTAACTTAGACGTCCAAGTCCCTTCTCATGCGCCCAAATAGGGCTCATACGCCTGAGAATTTTGCCAAAAAGCCTGAGTACTAGCCCATGCGCCCCAATAGTACCCATGCGCCCACTGCTCATACGCCTAAGTGCCCATGCGCCCACTGCTCATGTGCCTAAATGCTTATGCGCCTAAGGCTCATACGCGCAAGCAGTGCTCATGCGCCTAAGTGTTGGTGCGCCTGCATAGTACTCATGCACCTATATAGTGTTAATGCGCCTAATTGCATTAGAAAATTTCTGGAATTTTGAAAATTTGAAATTTTAGGACTTAACCCTGGGATGTTTTGGTGGTTATGTTTGTTGATGTTATGCTTGTTTGCGGCCTGTTCTTATGTTCCATATTATGTATTATTATATGACTTGACGTGATGTGTTTATGCTCGTATACGTAAAGTATTATCATAAACGAAGTGAAAGATTAATGATAATGAAAAGTGGAACTTAACGAATGAATGAAAGTCTTACAAGCAAAATGAAAGAAGGTTCACAGCCACGGGTTGTCAGCTCAACTGTGTGCGGGTTAGCTACCCTATGAGGATGCATGCGGGGTCAATCTTTGAGATTGACGGGACCCTTGTTGCTTGCCCTAGGTACTGGGTTAGGCTTCGTGCGTAATGTTAGGGGTCTATTTATCGACTTCGGCCTAGTACCCGCTTCGTGCACAATGTTCGGGGTATTGTACATTGGTTCGGTAGAAAGTGAAAGATAATGATAAAAATATGAAATGAATGAGAAGAATGATGAAAGATAATAATGAATATTATCTTGTTGTACGTATGATGTGTGATCACGTACGGAAGTAACGGATTTACGAAAGGGAAGTATTTTAAGAAAATGATCTTTTTATATATTTAAACAAGGTATTTTTAATTAAAAAAAAACTAAAACTCATTCTTTTGTGGGCAAGACTGTCATCCATTTGTGCATAATGATACTGTTGTTTTATAGTGCAACTGAACAATTCTTTTGTAACTCCTAAAATACAATGATGTGTTATTTGGCAACATTAAATATTAATGCATGAATGGCTTTTATTAAAATTAATCCGCTGTTATGTTCTATGATATGTATGTATTTTTATATAATTAATGTTGTGATTGACCGACTGTGAGGTTTCTGTGAACGGGGCCCTTACAATAAATCTGATGCTCTGAGCGTATGAAAGTCGTGCTCATCTTGGAAGTACTCTATTGCTCTGCCCTTTCGCTTTACAACATACATCTTCTTCTCTTGATCGTAAGCCCAACTAATGATAGGTTCTGAGTTTCCGTACCTTGTGAAAGGTTTGGAATACCTCAGCGTATGAATATAAGTTGGGGGAGGAGGAGCACTAACTGTTAGATTACCGACCTGACGCACAACACTTTGGCCTGTAACATCAATTGTCTCATCAGTCGTCTGTGTGTTGCTCGACTCCCCCACAATCTCACCTTCTACAATCAAAGTATCCAAAAATAAGTCTTTGAGACTGTTTCCGAATATATCAGTATACTCAAAACCCTCTTCCAAATCATCAAAAGCACCCAAGTATTCTTCCTTTTCCTCAGCATTTAGACTTTGCTGGAATGTATAGCACTTTTTCTCATATGCAGCTTCAGTCTCAGGGTCTAGTGGTGTGTAATCAACTGAATCATTGAGACTTGGTCCGGAGACATTTTCAGTGCCCGATGTTCCAGCATCACCGGTAGCTGTAGAACCAATGTCACCACCCTGATCATCATCATCATTTCCCCCATCATCATCATCATCATCATTTCCCTCATTACCATCATCACCATTATCATCATCATCATCCTCATCATCCTCACCATCCTCAGATGAATCATAATCAATCAAATCTAATCCTTCATCTTCATCATCAATTGGGTTTAGGATAGGCATCATGTGTTCTATCAACAGGATGCTCTGTAGGAATGATTAGTTCTATCACAGGTTCTGGATCAGCAGTTTGCTGTCCGCTACTTTCTCAAACTTTAGTGGTTCCTTGATTAGTAAACTGAGATGAACCACCTGAAGCGAAGTCTTGAAAGTTCTGCTCCAGAATCTGAACATAGCTGAATAATAAAGTTTGCTTATGTTCAAGATTCTTAATCCTCTCATCTTTATCAGCTAACTATATCTGTAGATCATTAATTTCCTTAGTCTTCACAAGCATCGCCCCCTCTAAATTGCATACACGTTCTTCAAGAGTAATATGCGTAGGTGAACTAGCAGACGTACTAGCACCTTGTCTCAGCTCAGGAGGTGTATTTATGAAATCATTCATACTTATGGTCACATCATCCATTTGGTCTTTGGGAGGAGTCCTTAAACTATCATCAATAGAAGTGGGCAACTCAGTTGGTATAGTTGGTGTTGCCTCACTCTCTGTGACTGGAGTCTCTGTAACAATAGGCTCCTTTATGATCGGCTCAGTGGTCACCGGGGTCCGACGTTTCCTTAACACACCACGTCCTCTACCCCTACCATGAGGACTCTCACCTACTCTCCTCGCCATCCGCTTTCTTCTTCCCCTAGTCACATGAGTCTTTTAAGGAATAAAATCAGTATCACACTCCTCAGCAGTGCGTTTGACTGGAGTTTCACGCACTCTGGGAGGTTCCTGTAACACATACTATATGTTCCCAATCTGATCACTGTCAGTCTCACTCTCACTATTGGTAAACCATGACTCTATCTTAGCATCTACTTCAGATCTGGGAGCACCCTGAGAACTCTCAGGTGCTTCTGGTGAAGTACTAGCTGATGGACCGGCTATATCAGCTACAGCAGCCTGAGCAGTAGATATAGATGCACCAGATGTGACATCTCTTTGGATATGAGGAGTATCAGTCTCTTACGGTCTATCTTCAGTTTGAAAATCATCTACAAATCGACCTAACTTATTGAAGTGTTAACCATCCCATGCATTTCCACATGCTCCCATCAAATATGTAAAAATATCCTTCTTCATAGTCATGACAACATATGTTGAAGAATCAGATATAGCTAGCTTAGGATGAGCAGTATTAACAATCATCTGGATAAAGCGAGGGTACATGATAAACTTCTTTCCTACTGCAGCAATGACGTTCTTCTGCATCTCAGAAAATATTGCCTTGGATATGCTATAAGGTAAATCATCAACGAGTGATATTAGCAGGGATCTGAACACTACACTCAGACTATCCATTCCCGCCTTAAGATTGTTGAGGCAATGGATGACAACGTAAAACAAGTACTTCCAAAAGGGTGGAAGATACATTTTCTCCAGAGATGGGTATCTATGACTGTAACCCATATGTGTCAAACAATCATTGACAGCATCATCATCAATCTTTACAGGTGCATTGGGTACATCCTCAAGCAATAGTACACTGTTGATTACTTCAGCTGTAATCACTACCCTTTATCCCTTAACCACAACAGTAATACAAGGTTCTCCGTCCTCGTCTATCTCATTGGCAGCCGTTTGCCAAAACTGATCAATAACATCAGTATGGCATAGTGAATACGAGATGTCTTTAGCCCCTCGATAAGTGATCTGAATAATGCTTTGTCTTCAGAAACATCACCGAGATAAGCTATGGTATTATGGTTTTTGTTAAAAACCAATGGACGAGCCATTTGAAACATTAAGCATGAATATTAGTACACAAAGAAAAATTCAGAAAATTTTCAGAAAAGAGAAAAAATCAACACTTAGAAAAATTTCAACACTTAAATTTTTTTTTGAAATTTTGAACTTCTCGCGCGAAAACTTAAAGTTCTCGCGCGAAAACTACACATTTCTGATTCATGCGACAAGTCCAAGTTATCGCATGAATTTAAACATGACCAGAAGTCAACTTCTATCGCGACAAGTTTATCCTTATGCGAATAGTTTTGAAAGTTTTTGCATCTGTTCATATGACAGGACCTTTCGCAAGCGAAAAGTCTGTTCCACTTCAAATTTTCAATCCATCAAATTTCAAGTGTTTTAGCCATTAAAACATGTTCCCTAAGTGTCGTCTAGGTGATTATTAAGATTTATTAAGGCTTATTTGTTCAATTTTAACATATTTCAAGTCTTAGAGTATTCGATCTAGTTTAAACATACCCAATTCAACGTTATAACCATCATTACACCTTAATTTATGTGAGGAAATCAACCGGCGATCTTAACGAACACTATTTTTCAATTTTGACAGAGTTTCTACACTTAGAATTTTGAGAGTGAAAATTTCAGAATATAGTATGTGACAACTTGACTTTTCGCACACTGTACTTTATATAGCACTTTGACTTCTCGTGCGAGAAGTCAGAGTTCTCGCATGATGAACTTTTCGCATAAAGTTGAACCTTTCGCATTAGTTAATTCATCCGCATTTGTTTTGAAACTTTTCGCATGAAGTGAACGTTTCGTGCGAAAAGTTTAATTTTCTTTGAAAATTTTAACTTTTTAATTTTTCAAGTTTTGAATTTTAATGATTTTATTGAGCTTTATGATTTGTTATGAAAAATGATTATGTTTAGCTAAGTGTTTACGATCATTCGAACACCCTTAATTTTGAACGTTTTGTAAAACGAAAACTAAAACAAATTATCAAAATATACTTTTAACAAAAATCAATTTGACACAAAAATTATCCTAGTTAACTTAAATATTTTTGATAAATTCTCAAGTATAGGATCATTTGTCTTAGTTAGAAATCTACTACAGAAAGGCCAATCCATTTTTGAGTTCCTCAATGTAATGATTGTGCTGGATAACACAAAGAATGTTAAGATAGTTGCCTGGAAGTATGATGAGATCTTTGATGCCTTTCTAATTAAACGTTTAAATACAATTTTGATGTTTATCATTTCTACACAAGCATCATAGCTTTGTCGGTGCATGATCTTAAGGAGTTAAATAAGTAGCCTTTGATAAATCCTACCAAGTCAGTTTGAGGTGAAAATTTTGTTAAACTTCTAAATCGAGGCATTACCAGAATGGATTCTTATCTTAAAACCAGATGTGATCAAGAAGACAAAGAATATTTCAAGTCTCTAAAGAGTAAAAGAAAGGTGGCTCTTCATCCAGAAGAAGAAGAATAGTTTTTGGATGCGTATAGTGATCAGTACATTGAAAAGGTCACTAACCCAGGCTTGAAGGTGATAGATGCTACTCAAACATCTAAACCAATTTTGAGATGGTTCTATCATGCTGACTCATTCCAGTTGAATCTAGTTCGGAACTTGGAATATTGGGATCAAGATATGATTTCATTATTTGGAGTTTTTGAGCTTAAACTTCTACATCCAAGTTATATTTCTTTCTTGTCTAATCAGAAGTTTGATCGTGTTGCATCAAAAGCTGCTGATAATGATAGAAAATATTTTATGACATTTATTAAGGTAATGGATGCTGCGATGGAGTGAATTTCATTGCGAAAAGCTCTAGCATTTGCTAACATCATGAAGAAGGACATAAAGTCTATTGATTTTATGAAAATTTCAAGCAAAGGCGTGTTGGAAATTCATTCTCACGATCATCCTAAACCTTATGAGTTCTATGCCAACATAGATATTGCAGATCTAACAAAAGAAACTCTTGATGCAATGGACAAGATGGAGATTAAAACAAACGAGTCAAAGCCTGAGCAAGCCATACTTGCAAAGAAGTTCAAGTCAGCTATCAAGAAAGCATTGCAAGAATTGGATCCTTACAAAGAAAAGCCGGTATTCAAGATTAAAGATGAATCTGAAGAGTTCAATGAAGACCGAAGACAATGTAAATCTTAGAGGGAGTGTTGTTAGAGCTCTTAAAAGATTAACATTTGTCTTTTGCATTTTGTCATAGTATAGGGACTTATTTTGTAAATATATGTTCCTTGTTTTTCTTTGATAGTATAAACAGTTAGAACAGATCAAAATGAAATAGTTAGAACAGATCAGAATAACTGTAACTCACTCTTACACTTTGTATCCTAATCATTTGCTATCAATGAAATCTATGAATTTTTGAAGTAATTGCTTGTGTTTGTTTACTTAGTGTTTGAATTGATCATTGCATTACGATATCATCATAGATCGATCCATTTTGAACCTATCAGATGATGGGAAGGATGATAAAGAAGATAAGAAGGATGATGATGATGATCAGAGCGGTGATATGGGTTTAGCTGCTTGTCCTTCTGGGTCATCGGGTTCTACCAATGTCTCCGGACCAAGTCCTGATGATACAGTTGACTATACTCCTTTAGATCCCACTACTGAAGAGACATACAAGAAAGAGTTTTATACATTCCAGCAACAAATACTTGCTAAGGAATCTAATAAAGACTTCTGTCCTTTTGATGACTTAGAAGAATTTGTGGATTACACTAACATTTTTGGAAATAGTCTTAAAGACTTATTTACAGATATCTTGATTAAAGAAGGAGAGATAGTTGGTAATTCGAGTGCAAAAGAGATGACTATCAAAGCTGTAGATCTTACTGGTCAAAATACAGTTCGTCAGGTCGGAAATATTACGGTTGGAGCTCCTCCTCCGCCAGCTTATGTACACACGCAGAGACATTCCAAACCTTTCACGATGTATGAAAACTCAGAACCAACTATAGTTGGGCGTATGATGCAGAAAAGAAGATGAATGTTGTGAAAAGAAAAGCTGGCGCGATTAAGTATTATCAGGATGAAAATGACTTTCATACACTCAGAGCATCCGATTTATATGCTATGGGTCGTATTGTATTCATCAATCCGAGCAAGTATGGAAAGGGGAATTAGATAAGGAATATGATATGGAGGTAGAGTAAGACCAACTTCATATACTTCAAAACTACTGTGAATCCAAGGATCGAAACAGGAATTATCAGTTTGATTTAGCAAATAAAGATCGCGAAATTATCAATAGTTGTTGTTTAATTAATTGTTTACGAAATTGAAATCAACGAAGAACAGATGAAAGCAATTGAAAACAGAATAAAATAATGCAATGAAAAGGTTGTTTCAATTGATTTTCATTGACAATGAATTGATTACAATTGATATTGATGCTTGGAAGATATGATAATCTCCTATGATGTTCTTCATGTTCTTGTGATTGTTGTGTAGCTATATTGATCGATTGATCGATCGATATCGTTTCTATGAATATATGAATCTTTATTTGTGTATCGATATCTCTCGATCTCTTTCTTCTTAAATGAGTGAACCCATGCCTTATATTTATAGGCAGAGGGATTCACTTTAAAAATTACAAAGATATTCTTGATGTGACGTGGAATATTCGCTTCTGACAAATTGACTGGTTGACTTTATGTTGAGTACTTGATGATATGAGATCATACAAGTATTTTGTTCTTCCATAGGAGTTGAACTTCTATAGGAGTTGAACTTCCATAGGAGTTGGTTCTTTGTTCTTAAACATCATCCTTAGGAGCAAACTTCCTTCTTCCGCAGCAGCAGCAGCTTGATCTCTGAACTTGTTCTTCAGTAGATGTGCTTGTGCTTCTGCAGGAGATCCACTAATGCACATTGACTTGTTTATTTATGCTCTATAGAACATCTACGGAAGAACAAACTTGTTCATCCACAGATAGTTCTTGCACTTGTGTCAATTTTTCCAAATTGACCAAGTATGATGTTTTTCCTTCAATTACATAAAATCAACAAAAATAATATTTAGGTTAACATATATATCTTGCATTACATATTGTTAAGGAATTACAGATGTTCATTACGAGAGATTACAAATCATCTGAACCTATACAAAAGATCTTGACCTAACAATACTCCCCATTATGTTTAGACTCTTGTAATCATCTATTCAGATCTTTCAACTCTTGAACTCTAGCCAAAATCTTTGTGTTGAAATATCCAACAGCATCCTTTTGGTCTTGGTATGGATACTTGATCTTTATTTTTCCCATTTTATTCAATGTTTTAAAATTCAGCCCAAGAATGTCTTCTAGTGTGGTCAGTGTTGCCACTACACTATTTTGAGACACCACTTCCAACTCATCTTGCTCTGACATTCTAAGCTCAGTGATTGATGGGATTTCAGATCCCATGACCTGACCAGCCTCAAATCTTCTTCTCTTGTGTGCTTTGGCATGCAGCTTGTCTATGACTTGAATGATGTGCACATATAAGCATATGTCACTTTGAGCATTTTTATCATTCAACTTTGGGAAATACTTATCATGCAGATATTTTGTGTAGCTTGGATGTAGCAGTTTAATCTTTAATGGATCAAATAGTCTTATGCTAGGTGCTTTCTTGTGAGGGTGATTCCTTTGCAGCACCAGTTTTTTTGTTCTTTCTACATATCCCCATCAGTGATGGGATATGAGTACTGATTTCCTTCAGTTGTTTTGATTGATGCATCAGCCTTGTCTGCATATCCAATTCTTCTAAAAAATTCATCATCAACAAGTTTTGAAGAACTGGAATGTGATTTTTTCTGTCTTTGTTTTCTTCTTTTGTGTTTTGCATCCTCTCTTTTGGCTTCTTTCAGCACATCTCCCTTAAACTTGTTTCTTAGTTTTGCAATCAGAACAAAAAAATCTCTTCCCCTTGGACTGATTGGGTAGTTGGAGATTAGGATGTTTTGTAGAGTATAAAGGTCTGCATCTGGGAGTGTAAGAAGGGTCTCCATCCATTGATAGTATTGAACCATCCTAGATGCCATTTTAATTGTAGCACAATCCCACTCTTGATCATACTTCCAAGCTATAATCTTGTTGTATGCTGCTGATCTTGGTGTTGTCAGCTGATCAAACAATTGAATTAGAGTTGTTTTTTGTTATGTTATTTCCCACACTACTGTTCCCAGGGGTCAATTTTTGTTGGGGATTACATCCTTTGGCTCCCTGATCAGTTTCTCTTTGCCTCTATGCATATCTTTGCTTTCAACTACTATTGGTTCAGCAGGAGATTGTTTTGATTGTTTGTAAGCTGGATTGGGTGCTCCGGTTCTGAATCTTACTCCAGTTTCTAGTTCAACCTTCATCACATAATCCATCATTGCTTTTAGCTCACCCACTGTTCTTCCCGTTAGTTCATCTGACCCATAATTATGACTTTGCAGCCAACAAATCATATTGTACTTGGTAAGCTGTTTGGTTTCACAGTGACCTAAATCATTCTTTATCTTCTCAATTGCTTTGTACTTTATGAATGTTTCATAGTTGCATACTGGAAACATTAATCTAGCAGCATCAAACTCCTTCAATACTTGTATCATCTCATCCATGTTCATCTTTTCTACCATGTCATATGGAAAGCCATTATTGATTAAGTCCATGAACATAGATGATTGTGCTCTTTCCTCAAAGATGTCATCAGTAGATAACAAGTCACCTTTGCTTCTTTATCAGACTTATGAGTCTCATGTTTTGTTAAATCTACCCACTCAGCATCACTTTCTTCTTCAATGTCTTCAATGGATTTGAGAGTTGAAAGCTCAGCTGATGGGGTGTGCTCAGGAGAAATGTCTTTTGATTTCTTTGGGGTATTCTCAATTACAGTAGCTTCATCTTCATTTCTTCCCAAATACTTTCTTTTCCTGTTGTATTTGATTGTTGGTTCTTTTGCTTTCAACAGGGGAATGTCAGTAGTTTCTTTGATTTTTTCTTTATGCACACTCACTTCCTTTTCAGTCACCTTCTTCTTTAAGACTTCTATCTCTTCATCTTTAGCTTTTAGCATATCCAACTGCTCAGAGATAGTTTTCAGTGCATTATTTATCTCAACCATTACTTTCTCCTTCTCTTGTTTCTCTTTCTCAGCAAATTCACAAGACTCGGTTGCAAACTGATCCATTGTATCGATCATTGCATTCCTGGTTTCAATCTCTTCTCTTAGCTTCTTAATTGTTACTTCTAGAGATGCAATAATTTCATCTTTCTCTTTCATCTCCCTTTTGAGTTTTCTCAATTTCTCTAGTTTTTGATTACTTTTGATGATGAGATTGGTGTATTTAGCAACAAAAAAAACTTTTACCCATATTTATCTTCTCCTCTCTTAAATCAGTTTCATCATAAGCAGTGATGTCAACAAAGTGACAATCACTCTCATCTTGTTGTTCAACCTCTTATTCATTCTCCCTCTCATCTTCTAGACATATTTCTTCTATGGCACCATCCATAACTTCATCAAACTCATCATCATCAATATTCACTTTTTCAATAAGAGTTGGGCTTTCAATAGGTGAGGTTGGTTCAGTAGATAGGGGTAAGGAAGTTGGTCATGTTGTAAGATAAGAAGGTGTTTGATTGATAATAGGTGAGATAGGTTCTGTGGCAGCAGTGTTTAATGATGATTGAGATTGGGAACATGAGAAAGGTCGTGTATGCTCACTGGATGGTGAATTCAATTGAGCTGGTGGAGATTCTATTAAGTCTATCACAGGAGTTGGTGGTAGAGACTGTGGTTGTTGTTGTGGTGATGGGTGTGATGGTGATTGATGAATGTCATCAAGTGTGAATACTTCTGTTTTAGCAGTACTCTGAGATGTCTGGGAATGGGAAGGAGATAAGGGTTTTTGTGGTGGCGGTTCAGGGGATACAGCTGGAGGTGTATGGTGTTATTGTTATTCAAGGTGTAAGAGTTCTTGAGGAATATCAACATTCTCATCAACCACATGTGCGAACATCTCCATTTCTTTACCTTGGTATTGCCCACTTAACTTGTTAAGCATAGATCTTCCAAGGTGAGCTTGAACAAATATATCACCTTCTCTTTCAATGTTGGGCAGTGTATCATTGATGATCAGCTGAATAAATCTGGGAAACGTGTACATCTTGTCTTCTTTTTGCACCTTTATATGGTCACATAAGCATCCAAGGATGTATTTAGCATAGCTATATATTCTCCCTTCAAACACACCTATGATCCCTGATGAAATGTGCCTTGAAAACCTATCCAACCCAGATTTTTTGTTGGACATACACTTCAAGTAAGTGTGACACAGAAATCTGTAGGGTTTGCACAATCTCCCTTTCTTAATTTCACCATTTCTATAGTCTCCATCATATCCCATAAAATGAGATATTCTTTGAATATATTCATGATCAAACACATCTGGGTGACCCTCTTCTTGTTCACCAAACTGTAATACCCTGCTGATAGTTTGTTCATCCACCCTTAACTCTTCATTCCTTATTGTTGCGTAGATCACCTTTTCATCATTCTCCTCCTCAATCCTTGCTGTGTTCCAGAAATCTATCATATGTGATTGATAGATGATTGGATTCGCAGATAATGCATAGAATATTCTTGATCTTCTAAAGTAGTTGATTATATCCCTGCATCCCTCGGATACTGAATCATCTGGATTAAGAAAGTGATAATCTTACATAGGTTGGACTCACTATAGTTGATAGGTTTACTTTGTTATGTAATAGGCTAAATGTTAGTTTTATCTTGTAATTTGTATTTCTTATGTATTTTTGTATTTCAACGAAACTACGGGCGAAACTATAGTTTCGCCCGGAGTCAGCTGCTTCTGATCACCCTGCGAATCTGTAGTTCCAGGTTGAATTTGTTGATCTGGGATTTGATATAGAAACAGATTTGACGGGGGCTGAGGTGCTTAGAGAAGAAACTACTGAAGGTAACAAGAAGGATACAGGGAAGAGCCTTATTGATGAAGAGGAAGAATATAAGGAACAGCTGGTTGAACTCACATAGGAACGAATGGAAAGACAACCCGTCAAAGGTTATGTACTCATGTATTCTATGTAGCCATTAACGGGTTGTCTTTCCATTCGTTCTTAGCTTTGCATTTCGCTTTAGCTTACGCATCAGGTGAGTTCAATGCCGCACTTTTATATACTCCTTTTTGGGAGAGAAAGCATACTTTATTTTACAAACATTTAAACTATTATAAGTTGTGTATAGTATAAAAAATTGTAACTTACCATTAAAAGCCCTTACACTTTTGAATCGTTAATCAAGGAAACTAGCATTGGGTAGTACTACTGGGGCTGACAAAGCCCACCCATATGGTTGGAGGTCAAGCGGGTGCAACATTGTCCTAAATGACAAACGTTGTTACGACTTAATAAGTCGTGGTAGAAGGAAAACAAACGAACACAGTCGGCTTTGATTGCGAAATCATTATTGTTATTACTTATGATTTAGACTAGCTATCTATTTTAGTACACTTAATTATGTTTTACAAACACTATTACTTGTGTTCCTTACAAACTCTTAAACTCACCAAGCATTATGTTGGCACTTTAGTATACTTTTCTCAGGTCATTAATACACAGGTGCATCTAGGAGCACATCACGGGTCAAGCATGATTTTGAATAATTAACATTTAGTTTTAAACATACTTTTAAGAAATAGTTTGGGCGCATGTTTTGCGCATTTACATTTAAATACTTTGGATTTTGAATATTTACTATACGCTTCCGCAATGTTTTAAACATTTAAACTTTGAGGTTCACTTTTAAAATTCACATAGAGTCGTTCAGAGTAACTAATGACTTGGATCTTGTTTGTTTCACACGTCTTGTGGTAATACCTCGCACATGGAATTTGAAGGTGTGACAGAATGATATCAGAGCCAGGGGCTTTGACCGATATGATAGCGAGGACATTGGGCTCCGTACGGGGGGTGGAGATGTAAGGCCCATATCAGTTGAGGGGGAGAACGAAACCCTCCTTATAAGGGGGTGGAAACCTCCTCTACCAAGACACGTTTCTCCTGGGTGAGCAACTCGGCGGATGATAAAAAAATCATGAGTTCCTCATTATACAACCCATCGGGAGCGAAGCTGATAATATCTTGATATGGTTTACGTGGGCTGTTATAGATGGATGCGTGAAAGGTGGGTCATTATTTGTAGTAGTGGGCCATGAAGGATAGAAGCAAGTGTCGGGATTTGGTGGAAAGGTTGAAGATGTTGTTGAGAATGTCGTAGTTGTGTAAAAGGAAAGAGTTGCTCATTGAAACGGACATGATGAGCAATGTAGAAATGATTTTTTATGGTGTCAAGACATCAAAAACCATGGGTGAAGGATTATATCCTAGGAAAACAAAAGGTGTTGAGCGAAAGTCCATTTTATGAGTGTTATAAGGACGTACATATGGAAAACATTGATACCTAAATACCTGAAGAAAAGTGAGGTCTGACTTTTAGTGATATGCATGCTGAAATGGTGAAAGATTGGATGAGTTACGAGAAGGCATCCGATTGATAAGATACATAACCGTATCAAATGCAAGATGCCAGAAACAGGGTGGAATAGAGGATTAGGCTAGGTGAGTGACCCCAGGTTCAAAAACATGGTGATGTCTACATTTAACAAGACCATTTTGTTCACTTGTGTAAGGACAAGATCGTCTATGAATGATACCAAGTGTAGAGAAAATTTTTGTGGTGTGGGCCCAAGTGTTGAGGAGAAAGATATTGCCTTTTTGGAGGCCCAAGATCGCTTGTCAAAAGAGGCTTCACTAAAATGGCCATAACTTGGGTCATCGTTTCGGCCCAAAAATGGCTTATTTTATTAGTTATTTTACTTTTTGTCTTATTTTTAGATTTTGCTGGACTTTATTTTTGGCCCAGATTTTGGCCCGTCTGTGTTTTGTGGCCCATTCGACTTTTGGTTTGCTTTTTATACACATGTAAGCAATCAGAGAAGTTTAGTTTTGAAGTTTTATAAAAATATTTTTCTCTCTATCACAGTGTGTTGTGTTAGTGTGAAAATCCTGATTATTAGCATTATTTATGAATCAACGATAGTTAGAAGACTTGTTCCTAGTATTCTCGTTGAATCAACAGGTTCAGTTGTTTATCCTTTTGCTTCGGCCTATAATAGTTTGTAAGACTATGGAACTCACCACCCTAATTTGTTTGAATGGATTTTAATTTAGTATTAAATTGATGTTAAACCATGTAAACAAATAGTTTAAATATGGAATAAACATCAGATTTAAGTTTCAAAGGAAAGATCCACATATTGCGTGTAAAATGATCAACACATAATAAAAAGTGATGATGTCCATCATTAAAAACAACGGGTGTTGGACCCCAAACATTAGAAAATACCACTTTCAAAATATGAGTACTTTGGAAACTAGAGGATGACAAATGAAGTTTGGATGATTTTCCTAAGTGACAAGAGTCACAAGAAGAACTCAAACTTTTATTCGAATAGGAAGAAAATATTTAGAGATCATTGATTGCAAAAGTTAGTGATGAGGATGACCAAGTATTTGATGCATTGTGTTGGAGGAAGCACCAGCGGGGAAAAGGCAATAGTAGGATTAATCACAATTATTACTTTTTTTATTGAAATAACAAATACACAAAAATATGTTCTTTTATTTATGTGGAAATTAGTAAACATAAAAAAGTTTACAATAGTGTAAGTTACACTTAAATCTTGTAAATATTTACAGAGATGTACACACACATATATGTATATATATATGTATATATAGGGGATGGATAAAGGGAAAAGCATCAAATCATGTGAAAACCGCAAAACCACCTCTACCCAATCATAAATTTTATAAGTAATTTATTTCTAATTTTCTAAAGAGAATTTGAGTAAATAATGACTTGTTATTTTAGGTAAATATTAAGTTTTTATATTTAAATCTTTTTTTAGTGACAAGACATATATTGAGTTACATATCATAAACTTAGAGTTTTGCATTTGTAACTTGTAGTTCCGTACATATAAGTCATTTGTTTTCTTGGTTTCCGTATAGCTTGTAGTTTTCTTATGAATCGTCATCTAATAAATAAGTAAATTATTGTTATGTTACGTTTATCAACTATGGGCACCATCATTTTTTTTTTCCCTGTTTCTCCGTCACTATTAAATAATATGTATGTTGTAAATTGTAAAAATTTACTTATTTAACTTTTACATTTAAAATTAACATGATTATCATTTTGTTAATATTTTACTAATAGTTTTTTTATTATTTATATTATATTTTATTTCAATATGTATTAATTTAATAATATATTTTTCACATTTACGGTTTTATTATTTGCTGAAGATTTTAAGAGGTTCACTTGTTTTAAGATTAATCCTTTTTAACATTTATAAATATTTATTCTCAACTATTTAATATTTTTATTATTTATCTCTTTTAACATTATAAATATTTATTCTTAAGTATTTAATATTTCTATTATTTAACTCTTGGTATAGGCAGATTTTTAACATAGTTTATATATATATATATATATATGTGAGTTCACTAGAGAACCTTTAAAAATTGGGAAAGTCGGGTAACCAACTCAAAGGAACTTGATTAAACTCATTTCTGTAACTTTAGAATCGGGTAGTCGAAAAACCTTAAATTTAAATCTAAAAACTTAAAGGTGAGCTCTAAATCATAAAAGGTAAAACCTAAAAGTAATCTTAAAACATAAAGTTAAAACCTAAACCCTAAATTTTAACTCTAAAACTAAAACTTAAAAGCTAAATTCTAAACTTTAAACATTATACCATAAATAGGATTTGAGGAGCAGGTTTTAATGTCGCTGAAATGAGCGTAGTCGAAGTTTGGTTGAGCTATTTCTCTGGTTCCCTGATGAACTATTGCCTATATATAGACAACACGTATATACTTATGTGTGTGTCATGAGAGTGGCAATTAATCAAGAAATGCCCTATTACTTTATACTATTGTTTAGAAAGAGAAACCACCAGAAAGATAAGTCATATGAGAGCACACGTTTGCGTTTAAATATCTTTTTCTTTTTGTCGATGTTGAGGCTGTTCAAACTGTCTATAAATCTTTCGGAATGATATATATCCACTTGTATTATCTTCTATCAGGATTGCAGATTTTATATTGTTCATAGAAAAATTATTTTATTGTTTGATTTGGTGTAGTTCTGTCATGATGAAACATGGATATGATTATTCTTTTACATCCACTCACCCAAAAAAAGAAAGAAAGAACGATTCCAAGATTCCTCTAATGTACTAAAATAACTCTCCATTATGATGATAAACAACATCGATTCATTACTTGTTTCAAAATCATACCAAACAACCTTCCATTCCTTGTTTTAAGAATCCACTCTACCAAAATCATAAAATTGATGGAAAAAATTATTTCACTAGCTTTTCGTGTTTTGATTCAAACCCCAAAAGATGTTTTGAGAAAGCTTATACTCAACATAAAAGATGAAACGACGCCCAAACTGGTAGCCAAGCGGCTGAGAAAGGGAGATGAATTATGTAGAGCAAGGATGATGAATTCAGAACTAATGGAGAAGGTAATAGACATCTATATAAGACCATGCAACTCAACTACCCGCGATACAACGTTGATGTTGGCGATAGATAAGGGACTTACGGATATGGCTTGGGGTTTTATAGAATGTGCTAAACAAACAAATACAAGTCTTCACCCTGGTCAAGAGGGGATTGAGCCTATTCAAGAGTTCCTTTGGTGTTCAAACAAACGCAACGAAACTGCATATGACATCGCAGTTAGAAAAAATCACATGGATGTGGCCAGGCTATTGTTGAAAGATGCACCTCAACTTTGTTTAATATCACTCTGGACTAGTAATAGAGAAGCTCTACTTCACCTGCTAGATGATCCTATACATGATAGCTTCATTTTTCTTATGTTGGAGAAAGAAAATCAAACAGGGTTGAGGTCAACATCAGTGACAAACCAACCATCTGAACGATTAGAATAATCACCCAAAATATACTTCTCATTTATCATTATCAAATAATTAAACTGATCAAATAACTTAAGGGTCCAATTATGGTTTTCACGGCATTTTTCATGCATTAACAAAGTAAAATTGCTACATCATACATTTATGACTTATGCATATTTTTTTCTCCACAGAACTAACGATGTACAATAAGGGTGATGAAGAAACTAGAGAGTTTCTAGACAAATTTGGTAAAAACCTACACCAATTGAATGAGAGTAAAAACACAGCTCTTCACCTTGTAGCCAAAATCGGAAATATGGCGTGTGTAGCATATGTTTTACGAAATTATTGCTCTCAAATAAATTCACGCAATTATGATATGGAGACCCCAGTTTATGTTGCTGCAAGGGAGGGACGTATAGATATTCTTCAATTTATTATTAATATTTTAAAAGCAGAGAACGAAGATATTAGTTCAATTCTCATAAGGAGCACCGACGAACACAATGCGTTGCATATTGCCATACAAAATCATCATGTTGAAGTAGTCTTCTTGATGATGGAAGAAACTCCTCAACTTGCAAATTGTTTCAATAAGTCCAATGAAAGCCCACTTTACCTTGCTGCAGAAATAAGGTATTTTGGAATTATGGAACGAATCTTGAACAAATGCAAGGAAGTAGCTTTTGAGGGACCGCATGGAAAAACAGCATTACATGCAGCTGCTATTTCAGACTCACCAGGTATGTTTCAATTACTCTCGAAATTATATACGAAATAACCTGTTTATACATTGATGACCTTTTTAGTGGGATGTCATGTCTGTTAAGTATGACCAATATACAAAATTATATAGGATCTTGATAGATCAACAATCGGTTGTTCTTGCACCCAAGAACACACACTTCACACACACTCAAATATGCACGGAAACTATAATACAAAAATTTATATTGCACACGCTTAAATGATACAACAAGGTCCATATACACCCCTCTCGGTGGGCAGTTAATTACAGTTATTTTGGCACCAAACCGTTGGGTTACATAATTACCTTTTTACCCGTAACATACAGGACCCAAGTTGACCCATACACTAAAAAATACACCCCTACTTATTCATTTACATATATTAGTTAAACTTAGTATTTTGATGATAAGATTACTATTAAGGATACAGTTGATTGAATAAGTAAATCACTTTATTTGTTATAACTGTTTATATTTAATTTACGATTGTTTAGTACTAGTCAAAGTTGTTAGAACAATCTCTGATGTATTCCTTGTAAGTTCTTGTATTTAAAGCATTCAATATCAATGAGAAAATTTAACAATTCACAGTACAAACCCATTCTCTGATATGGTATCAGAGGTGTATCAGGCTCCACTGAGTTGATCTTACCATATCTATTTCCCTATCTATACCACCTACTCCTTTTCTTGTTCCCTTCCCTTTATTTTTTCCATGACTACACCACCAACAACACCCACAACACCCTCCTCCAATGAAACCAAAGACCCACAACTGGTCATCCAACTCACAGCAAATACACATTTTCCAATAAAACTCACATCTTCCAATTTTGGTGTCTGGAGAAAGAAGATCCTCCCCATACTAATCGGCCATGACCTAGACAAATATGTTACCGGTGCCGTCACCCCGCCACCACAGTTTGCTGCCAGTAACCAGATGTTGGTCCATTTGATCGAATATCAGTACACTTGTGTGGTTGATTCGTTCAATATCAACAATAATGCCAAACAACAAACACAATGATGAAGAAGAATAACCAAAAGTATTCAATCATAAAGCAATAATGATCCAATACATTAAAAGGTAACAAAGCTCAATATATTTCTGTGAAGAACCAGCTTACAAATAGACTTGTAACAATGATAAACGTTTAGGGTTTTTGCAAGGATTTCCAACAAAGAACAAGATCAAACAATATATATAGTAGGTATAGTTTTGCTGACAGTTTCGCTGTCAACGAAACTATTCTGCCACTGACACAGTCTCGCCCGGCAGAGCCTGACAGTTTCGCCGGGTGAAACTAGCAGCTTGCTATGAGCGAAACTACAGTTTCGCTCATAGTTTCGCTGGACAGGAAAACATAAAAAACTTACAAAAGGAAACTAACATTAAACCTATTACAATTAAACATAAATAATATCTAATCTATGGTGAGTCCAACCTATACTTGATCTTCAATACTCCCCCTAGGTTGGATCTCACCGTCTTGATCAATCTTCATTTGTCTTTTCAGCTCCGGTATCTTCCACCGCGTCAGATCTTTCTTCGTTACCTCCTGTGGCTTCATCCTCTGCACGTGCACTTTCCTGAGCAAATTGTCTTGTTAAGTCCCTCGCGTCCATCCTCAACACATCTTCTTGCCAAACCTTCTGGGCTAGCTCCCTCACTTCAGTTCTAACACCCCTTACTTTGTTAGCAACCATCATAAACAGGCTTGCTTCTTTGCGCGTCTCAGCTCCAGCCCCAGCTTTAATGTGATTTTCACACAACATCACCAGATCTTCATCAGAAAACGAAAATATCTCCATTGGATCAAAAAGTCTCATTTCAGCTCCATCCTTTACGCGAATCACTGCCTCCCCCATGTTGTTATCATAAAACCATTTTTCAAACTTCTCAAGCCTTTTGGGAAGGGGGTCAGGTAACCTCACTCGACTCACTATCTTCGGGGCTTCACTCTCAACACAATCCGACCCTTTCCCGTCTCCCAATCCTTATCCTTCTTTGACCTCCGCCTCTCTGCCTTCATAAATCTAAAACCCTCGAAGTTATCATTCAGCCCTTTCTTTATTTCTTCCTCTAACATCTTAGCCCTCTCACTCAAATCAGAATCTATCAAAGGAATTGCAGCTAATCTCCTCAGATCCCATTTAGGTAAAGTCTTGAATGCCTTCCTTTTGTACAGGTAAGAGATGCCTCCCCCTCTTCTCTTAATCATGAACATTTTGAGTCCAGGGTTGTATTTCCAGCTAATGATTTTCTTATCTGCCTCCTTCTTGCTGGGCCCCTGAACATTTTGAAATATTGGGGTTATTTCCTCAGCCTCCTTCTCCTTAGCGAACCACTCATCCTTATCCATTTCAAACACATCATTTTCATCCGAGCCCTTCTTGGCCACATACGTCAATGGTCGTTCATCCACCTCATAATAATCAGGTTCTGAATCATAGTCAACCAGCTGCTCATCCTCTACCTCCTTATCTATCAAACTCTTGTCAGCCCTTTCCACTGGATTATCTCTCACAACCTCCTCTCCCACCAGATCCTTCTCTATATCAAAGTCCAAATTCACAAACCCAGCCTCAATCACCTCTTCTTCATCCTTAGACCTCCCAATCACATTCTCAGTCTCAACATCCTTTCTCACACCTAAACCTCCTGTTGTCTCAGCTTCTGCACCACTAGTGCCCTCTCCTGCCCTCGATGATGTACCCACATTTAGAAATGGGTACTTAGATAGATAAGTCATATCATCTAACTCAGTTTGAGTTAGCTGATTAGGAAGGCCGGCTGCAGCCTTTAGCTCATTCACATTCACCAACAGTTTCTTTATTAACTTCTGCTGATCCACCAGCATCTTGAACATCCCCTCTAACATCTCATCCTTTCTTTTCTCCCTCAGCTCTTGATTGGTCAGCTTAGTTTTAATCATGCTTAACTCATTGGCTAAAGAGTTGTTGAGATTCCTGATAATGTCCTCATCCAGCCCTGCCCTCTCATCCCTTCTCTGGGGCTCAGAGAATGCTTGATGCTTATGCTTTGTTCTCCTCTCCAACTCCCCCTCCTCAGCCTTTTTCTTTGTTCTTCTTTCTTTTTCTACTCTCACCTCCTGCTCAGCCTCATGAATATCTTCTTCAAAGTCATACTCTTTTTCCTTCACATATCTCTTTCGTTTCTTTATAGATTCAACCTGCTTATGTCTCGTCTCCTCAGCCCTCTTATCCTCTGACTCAACCACCCTTCGAATATAATTCCATCTTTCAGGAGGGTACATATTTTCCAACAGATGTGTAATCTTCCCACTGAAATCGTGCCTTATTGCACAGCAGTCGGCAAAAATGTGAGAGTTCATCTGCACTAATCTCTTTATCTTCCCTGTGCCTCGGAACATTAGGAATAAGATCATCAATAATCATCTGCAGAAATCGAGGATACAACAGCCATTTATCTTTCTTTAGGGCCATTAAGTTCTCCGCCATGCAGTCAAAGATAAGTTGGGCATATTGGCCTTTTGCCCTCTACAAAATATAACCATAGCTTTGGCCCAGTCAAGATTTAGCCCATCGGATCCACCTTTTCGGTGATCTAAGCACATGATGAAGACATGAGCGATATATCTCCACTCTTTGGACAGAAAGGACTTCTTGATCTCCTTTCTAGTGCCAAAAGGAGGGCCCTCGTAACCAAAACTCCTGAATGCATCAAAAACCTCCTGGTCTGTCAACACGACCTCATCCCCCTATCCTCTTGAAGTCTTAACACGTGAAATGATCTCAGCAGTAATAACAATGTCGTTCTCCAGTACTCTCGCAAAATCCTTTGAGGATTGGCTTTGTGTCGTACTCGGCAGTACGCCAGAAATCTCTGATGTGTAGATCGTAGATGGTGGGAGAATGAGTGACAACATATGCAATGGGAGAACTCTGAAGCCAACGGATACAGTCTCTAAATCCCGTAGCTTTGGGATGTGTATCATCCAAGATGGCTGTGATGTTATCCCTCTCATCAAACTTTAGATTAGCCATTTAATCTGAAAAACAGATGAAACGTGTTAGTAAGATATATTAAAATGAATAATAAAGAAAAATAATTGAAAAGAATAAAAAAGAAGAAAAAGCAACTTAAATTCGAATTTAAATTCGCTAGGCGAAAGTATAGTTTCGCTAGCCGAACCAGTAGTTTCGGCAGGCGAAAATATAATTTCAGCAACCAGCAAGAAGCAGTTTCGGCATGACGGAGCTCGTGCCGAAACTACAAATTCGGCAAAGCGAAACTGAAACAAGACCAGCGAAACTGTGAAGTTCGCTCGGACAGCATGACTTTACAGTCTCACTGAAAAACCTTTGAACTTTCGTTCAGTTTCGCAAGACTATCAGTACTTTCGCAGTAAGAACTGCGAAGGCACCAAAGAGTCACGGTCCAATCGGACCAAAAAAAGTGGTTAAAACCTAGATTAAACTACAACCGAGGGTTCGAAACTCACAACAGAAGAGAAAAAGACCACCAAACAAAGAAAACACGCTCAGAACCACAGATTCGCACAAGATAGACACGGTATACACACGAAGACCTAAAACCCCGATGGTGCGAAAATGAAGTCTTAATTTCGTAAGGTGCGATCTATAGTATGTAGTTTCGCTGGGAGCGAAACTATAGTTTCGCCCGTAAATGTTTTGGTTAAAATGACACTGATAAGAGCGAAAGAGCCGGCGAATCTACAATTTCACCTTGCGAAACTATCAGCGAAAGTATAATTTCGCTGAAAATCAAAAATATTTTATTTTTTTTATTAAAAGGGTAACAAAATAGAAGAAAACAAAAAAGGATTTGCCCCAACAAGTCCTTACCAGACTTCACAAAATTGTAACATAATAAAAGAGGAATTAAAATAAAGGTAGATAAGAACGAGAAGCAAAAGATATCTTCTGGAGAGTCATATTTTGGTGGAATTGCTGATATATTTGTCCTTTTAAGTCCATGCCTTCTTCTTTTCAACAAATAAACTGCAGCTACAGTTATCATGTTTTGGTTCGATAGAAGAACACTGAATGACTCAGTTCCCACAGACATTTGGCAAAGAGACTTATCCTGTCCTCATGATATATTGAAAAAATGACAATCCCTGATAGATTATTTCCCTTTAAAAAGAAACAAAGATCCTTTTTACAAGAGAAGTACAATCCTTAAAGACATCAAATGATGAGAGCTCTAGGTCTATACTCAAGTATAATAGAGGAGATGATCAATTGAGTCTTTCAGATGAGAGCTTCAGGTCTATACTTACGTATAACAGAGAAGATCATCAAATGGTGCCGATGAGAGCTCCAGGTCAGTACTATCGTACAGTAAAGGAGATCATCACTCTAGGTCAATGTTCACACATAACAGAGGAGATAAGCATGAGGAAATATACAGTAAGGAGCTTCTTAGAAACAAAGACGAACAGCCATATAGCTATTGTCAAAGACAGGAAACAACAAATACATCAACGCAGAGATGTCATGTTCTCAACCCTTTTTGAACAAGGACTTATAACTTTGAGAAGGCCAAGAATGTCAAGGGAATAATCCGAATCGTCCAGTATCTTATACTGTTAGTTTAGCCACAAGATTACTGTCTACTTCGCTTTCAGGCTGAACCTATCAAGCGTATCCCAGCCCAAAACTATAGACTTCCTTCACATCATCCAGGCAAGACAATTTTTATTAAGGAGAATACTGCAAAAGGTAACAAGAGAGACAGTTATTATTCTCCCCCAAATTTCTACAAATCAGCGAGATAGAAGAAATTTCAAAATAAAGATTTCAACGAAAGTATATATATATATATATATATATATATATATATATATATATATATATATATATATATGTTTTTTTAATGTGAAAAGATAAAGGGTTAAGGGGCTAATTAAACAGATGAAACAGAGAAACAAAAGAATAAACAAATTCACAAGACCTAGGATAAAGAAAGGAAAAGATTTAAAAAGATATTAAACCTAGCATAGAGATCAGTTCATAAAAACGAG
The DNA here is from genome assembly GCA_025506505.1 of Flaveria sonorensis. Lineage (NCBI taxonomy): Eukaryota > Viridiplantae > Streptophyta > Magnoliopsida > Asterales > Asteraceae > Flaveria > Flaveria sonorensis. The sequence continues at coordinate 23,556,890 of CM046429.1, forward strand.
GTTTGTCAAAAGTTTTAGTGAAAAGATCTGCTTTTTGATTTTTAGTGTCAATAGGAATAATATCAATAAAACCCTTTTTCTGAGCATCACGGATTGCATGAATCCGTGTCTCGATGTGCTTGGTTCGGGAATGATGAATAGGATTCTTTACGATGCCAATGGTTGCTTTGTTGTCACAGAACAACGGTGTATGGAGGAAGTTGATGCCATAGTCAATCATCTGATGTTGTATCTAGAGCACTTGGGAGCAGCAGCTTGAAGCAGCAATATACTCTGCCTCCCCCGTGGAAAGAGAGACAGTAGTTTGTTTCTTACTCTGCCATGATACAAGACAATCTCCTAGGTACTGACAGCCTCCTGTAATCGATTTTCTGTTAAACCTGCAACCATTTGAATCATTGTCAGAATAAGCATGTAAGTCAAAATTCCCACCATAAGGATACCAAAGCCCTAAACGAGAAGAGCCTTTAAGATAATGAAAGATCCGTTTGACTGCCTTTTCATGAGACTCTTTCGGGGCAGATTGGTACCGAGCACAGTATCCTACAGCAAAGGTTATGTCAGGACGGCTTGCTGTAAGATACATAAGGGAGCTGATCATAGATCTGTAAAGATGAGGATCAACAGGTTTCCCATTCTCGTCTGGAGTGAGGCAAGTTTGAGCAGTGAATGGAGTGAGTTCAGGAGAGGCATCATTCATCTTGAATTTCTTCAGAATATCTTTAATAAACTTCTCCTGATGAATGAGAATTCCCTCTGGTTTTTGTTCGACCTGTAACCCAAGGAAAAAGCACATCTCCCCCATCATACTCATTTCAAAACGGTTACGCATGATTTCGTCAAACTCCTGACACAGATTTGGATTGGTGGAGCCAAAAATAATATCATCCACGTAGACTTGCATAATTAACATCTCACCATTCACTTCCTTCTTGAATAACGTCATATCAATGGTGCCGCGAGAAAAACCATTGCTTAACAGATATTGTGTTAGAGTCTCGTACCAGATCCGAGGGGCTTGATGGAGGCCATAAAAGGATTTATCAAGCTTGTAGACTTTGTCGGGAAAGTCGGGATCCTCAAACCCTGGAGGTTGACACATGTATATCTCTTCGTCAATGTCTCCATAGAGAAATTCACATTTGACATCCATTTGATAGACTTTGAACTGCTTGTTGGCGGCATGAGCCAGAAAAATCCTAATAGCTTCAAGACGAGCTACGGGAGCAAAGACTTTCGTGTAGTCAATGCCTTCTTCTTGAGCAAATCCCTGAACAACCAATCTTGACTTGTTTCTAACCACAATACCACGGTCATCGGGTTTGTCTTTGAACACCCATTTCGTCCCTATTGGGTATTTGTTTGGTGCAAGATCAACCAAGGTCCAAACCTTGAGCTTCCTGAATTGTTACAGCTCCAATTGCATCGATTCAACCCAACAAGGATCCTGAAGGGCTGCATGAACATTTTTCGGTACGATTTGGGATATAAAACAAGAGAACAGACATACATTAATCAGACCAGACTGACTATGTGTCCGCACTCCATCGGTAATGGAACCGATAATGTTATCATGTGGGTAATCTTTCAAGGTTTTAAAATCGGTGGTTAGAGGTAGGGTATTGAAAGATGGTTGGTTAGAGTCAACAGGTGATGTGGATGGAACAGGCTGAGATGAGGTAGATGTAGGTGACGAGGGAATAGAAGCAGAAACAGGTGGAGGTGGAATATCAAAGGATGATGAAGAAGATGCAATGTCAACACATGTAGCATTGTCAGCAGGTGAATTAGGAAAAGGTTGATTAATGGAGTTAACAATGGGTAAGGAGTCCAGAGGGATGATGTTAGTTTGAATAGTTGAAGTGGACGCATCATCATCAAGAACTGGAAGATTGAATGAATTGAAAACCGTATTGGAGTCAAAGAACCATGCAGGCTCTGATCGGACATTAGAAGAATTAGATTCCTGCCAATCAATATAGAAAGATTCTTGAACAATACGGGTTCTCTTGTTATACACCCGATAAGCTTTCTGAGAGGATGAATAGCCAACAAACTAACATTCATCATACACAGCACCGAATTTCATCTTCTGAGCCTGGGTATTGAGTAAAGTGCACGAGCATCTGAAAGGCCGAAAGAAATCAATCAAAGGCTTCCTCTTATGAAGCAGTTCATATGGAGTCTTCATTCTATCTTTGACAATAAACACTCTGTTAAGAACATATGAAGCACAATTCACCGCCTCAGCCCAGAAAATGATGGGTAAGGAGAACTCAATCAGCATAGTACGAGCAGCTTCAATAAGAGTGCGGTTCTTTCTTTCAGCTACACCATTTTGTTGAGGTGTTCTTATAGCACTGAACTGTCTCAGAATCCCTTTATCAGCACAAAATGAATCGAAAATTTGATTTCTGAATTCGGTACCATTGTCACTTCGAATCGCCATAACCTTCCTCTTGCTTATCATTTCAATAGAAAGAATCAACTTCTACAGCTCGTCAGCCACCTCTCCTTTATGGGCAAGAAATCTCACCCATGAATACCTGGAAAAATCATCTGTAACAACAAGACAAAAGGATTTCTTAGCAATTGATTTAACACTTATTGGGCCAAACAAATCAGTATAACAACTCGAGGGGATTAGATATACTATTTTCAAGTTTGGATTTATGTGGTTTCTTATGTTGTTTTCCTTTGGCACATGCCATACATTTTTCAACCATTGAAAAGTCTTTTGAAGGTAATCCCCTAACAAGATTGTTTTTAACTAATTTGTTTATAGTTTTAAAATTAACGTGGCCCAGTCTGCGATGCCATAAGAAGGATTCTGATGAAGAAGCTTTTGATAGAAGACAGGTGACGTTAGACGTTGATTCTCTTAAAGCCATGTCAAGAAGATATGTGTCATTCTTTCTCGGAGCCCGTATAAGCACCATCTCCTCTGGAATGTCAATCTCCGAATTCAGAAAGATACATTCATTAGATTTGAACAAGATCGGAATATCCTTATCACAAATCTAAGAGACACTCAATAGATTGAAAGCTAGCTCTGGCACATAATTCACTTTCTCCAAAGTGAGAGACCCGTTGGAAACATCTCCTTGACCAATCATTTTGCCACCCTTTTTGTAGCCAGCAAACGTGACATAACCTCCATTAATAATTCGGTAGTTTGTCAATAGATCCTTCAACCCCGTCATGTGTCTGGAGAATCCACTATCAACATGCCATACACTATTTACCGCTTTAGTGGATGACTCCTGCATGAATACAAAGAACAGATTAACCTGGTGAAACAGGAACCCATGAATGAACAATTTTGGGAGTAGTTGATTTCTTGCAAAACAAATTATTAACCAAATGAGTTAATCTACTACCAAACGAATTCTTGCTCCCATGTTTATAATGAAGCTCGGGACAATGTTTGACGACATGATCATCTTTACCACATCTAAAACAATGTGATTTTAATCTAGGACTGTTATGCAATAAAGTGGGAATTTTATCAATGATTTTCTCCTCATCGCATTCAGACAGTCTCGAATCAACATCACTATAGGTCACGTACATGTCGTTGGGTCTATTTTTATTTGGAAAAGAGTGGTTATTTACATTAGATGATGAGTTTTCATCTAAAGAACGAGTGGTACTAGTGCCACTTGTACTTGCATGAGATGATGACGTTATCCTTTCATTTGATGAAAAAATATTAGTTGGGGTAAAAGATGGGATGGGATGAGAAAAGAATTTTTCAAAACAATTACTTTTAATTTGTTCTTTACTCTGTATAGTAGAATCATTCTTAACATCAACACAAACAACATAGACATCATCATTACGGTGCAAATTATCTAAAGAGGAAATAGAAACATCACTAGAACAAGATGAAACATTGTCTGAAACAGATTGTTTTGAAACAAAAATAGAACTTAAGCTATATTTATTATCTAAAACAGAATGCTGAGATTCAGGTGTATTAAGACTATTGCATCCAAGCCCGCTAGTCGGTCCATAACCATAGTCTTCACGTACATGCTTAGTGTTCACACCTCCTAAACCTGCAGACATATTGTTAGTGTCTATTTTGATCAAATCGTTAGAAGGATGCGGAACAGGCATACGTGAATAACAGTAAGTGCTGGGAAGAGGATAAACCTTAGCATCATCATATCCTAAACCGGTTTTAATCCTAGCCCCCTTTGAGATTTGCATAAATCATCATGTTTCATCCCAGATATTGTCCATTTATCAAGCTTTGACTGAAGTTTGCTTGTCTCAAATTCAGCAAGTGCGACCCTTTCAGTCAAAGTGTTAATTTCAACATTTCTTTCCAAAACAATTCTTTTTAAATGATCATTTTCTTTTAAAGCTTCATTTAATTTAACAAAATATTTTGACTCGTTTATTTTAAGCACTTCATTAATTCCTTTTAAATATTTTTCATTATCGATTAACAGACGATTTGCTTTATAGACACCAAATAATCTTATTTTGCATGCTGAGGAACACATATCCTGAATTACCTCGTATGGAAGTCCTATTATCACCTTTTCTGTAGCCAAAGCTTTCTCACATTGACACACCAGAGTACTCAGCTTGTTTCCTCGACAGTGGTTGCAGCATCATCTTTCTCGTTCCTTTGCTCTGTAGTCTGGCTTCCAATTCTCAACCCCTTCTTCTCTTCACCCTCTATCATAACCTCAGCTTTCAAGTCTTCGTCTTGAACTATCTTTACACACTTCTGACTATCCCCAGCCACTTCAGCTTCATTTCTAAATTCTTTGAATGGACCAAACTTTTCCTCATAGTTCACCTTCTCCTTTTCTTCAACAATCTCAGCCACCAACGCTTGATTAATTTCTTCTTTCGTCTCTTCTACTTCTGCACTCCAATCAAAGTTAGAGATCAAAGCTGTCTCTTTCTTCTGTTTCATTTCTTCTTTATCTCCACTTGAGGTCAATCTTGGGATTCCTGAATTGCTTTGATCAGTGACAATTGGCAATGGACATTCTCGTTTGAAGTGCCCTAACTGTTTGCAATTAAAGCACCTCAGTTTGGATTTATCAAATCCCAATTTGGAGTTAGAGCCTTGACCTCCAAAATTCTTTCTACCAGTTCTCTCCATAAATCTTCTAGCTCTGAGAGTCAACATCGCCATTTGCCACTGAATGTCAGTCTCTTCTAGATCATCAGGATCCACCTGATACATATCCTCCATTGTCATTCCTCTTCCTTTAAACTCTCCAGCCACTAATGCCTCATAACTCTGAACGAACATGCCAAATAGAGCCATCGTTTCAGATGGAATTGACGTTCCAGCATTTGCTATTGAGTTGGCTTGATCTCTACCACCATTAACACTACCACCAGAATGATCAACATTATTCACTCCTCCTTGTCATGATGTCTACACTGGAGAGCCTGCAGCGGAAGAAAGTAGTGCAGCATTCTGAGTGAAACCAGGTGAAGGCATCAAGGTCTGATTGAACTCCCTTCGTTTCATGTCCAATTCAAATGATTTAAGCTTATTAATGATGTCCATAAGCTTATAGTCAGTGAAACCTCTTTCTTGCTTTAACATCCGCACCTGTAAACTCCACTGCGGTGGCAGAGAGTCTAATAACCTGTTCACCTGCTCACTATTTGAAAGTTTCTCATCATATTTCTTCAGTGTGCTCGAAACTGTCAGAAAACGATTTGTAAGATCTGTGAGACTCTTATTCTTGTATCCCACAAAAGAGTTGAACTCCTTTTCAGCTTGAATACTCTATCTTTCACCAACTCATCATTTCCATCATAAAACTCACGGAGAGCATCAAAAAGAGACTTAGCATTCTTGTGTTCAGCAAAATGATTGTAGATGTCTGGTGCTAGGCATAGAGTTAAGGCTCCAAAGGCTTTCTGATCTCTGTCAATGAACTTTAGATCTCTTTCATTGAAGGTTGTTGGGTCCTTGTTCTGAGATACAACATCACCAACAGTAACGGTTGGTATGTGTGGACCAGAGATGATTGATTCCCATTGATTGTGATCCGTGTAGAAGAAAAAGGCCTTGAGACATCTCTTCCAATCTTCAAAATTGTCTCCGTTGATGAGTCTCGGTGGTCTGTTGGGCGCCACACTTTCAAGATCAGCAAGAGTGAGAGTAGTCATCTTAGCCATGATAGTTTTGTAGAAGAAAAATGCAGTTTCTCTGGATAGAACTAGTTTCGCTGGATGACAAATGCAATTACACTAGAGTAATCTAGTTTCGCAGAAGAGACACTAGTTTCGCTGCAGCAATTTCGGCAGACAGTTTCGCTGGAAATTTCGGCAGCAGTTTCGCTAGCCAAATCCCTGAAAATGCTTAGTTTCTTCGACAGTTTCGCAAGAAACAAGCTTGAACTTTCGTTCAGAGATAATTTCGGCGGCAATTTCGCTTGAAAGTTGAACACTAGCACCACTGAACTTTCGTTCAAAAATTGTACTTTCGCTGAGAGGCTCAAAACTAACACAAGATGTAAAACACTTGTAGCTTCACTAGATGAAGCTGATAGTTTCGCTGGAAAAACACTAGTTTCGCCCGTTGAATCTGAACAACTTTTTGAACACGAAATCAATCTGAAATCACCCAAATCTTGATGAACTTGAGATCTGACGATTACCAAGGCTTTCCCAACCAAGAACAAACCAATTTCAATCAAATTCCAAGACAAAAACACCCATATTTGACCCTAAATGATGAAATATTGATTTTGAACAAAAACAAACAAAAAACCTCAAACAATCAAGAGCACTAAGGCTCTGATACCATTTTGTTGGTCCATTTGATCGAATATCAGTACACTTGTGTGGTTGATTCGTTCAATATCAACAATAATGCCAAACAACAAACACAATGATGAAGAAGAGTAACCAAAAGTATTTAATCATAAAGCAATAATGATCCAATACATTAAAAGGTAACAAAGCTCAATATATGTCTGTGAAGAACCAGCTTACAAAGAGACTTGCAACAATGATAAACGTTTAGGGTTTTTGCAAGGATTTCCAACAAAGAACAAGATCAAACAATATATATAGTAGGTATAGTTTCGCTGACAGTTTCGCCGTCAGCGAAACTATTCTGCCACTGACATAGTTTCGCCCTGCAGAGCCTGACAGTTTCGCCGGGTGGAACTAGCAGCTTGCTATGAGTGAAACTACAGTTTCGCTCATAGTTTCGCTGGGCAGGAAAACATAACAAACTTACAAAAGGAAACTAACATTAAACCTATTACAATTAAACATAAATAATATCTAATCTATGGTGAGTCCAACCTATACTTGATCTTCACCAGACCAAACCCAACCCAACATACACCGCATGGTATCGCCAAGACCAAATCATTATCAGTGCCCTTCTAGGCAGTTGCTCCGATACTGTCCAACCCATCATGTAAACATCTGACAAGGGCTCGGCAAGCATGGAAGAGTCTTAATGCCAGTTATGCGAATGTCTCACAGTCTCTTATTATCTCCCTAAAGTAACTCCTTGCCAAGAATCCCAAAGGAACTCGCACAGTCACCGACTTTCTTCATGATATGAAGAATATTGCAGATGAATTAGCTCTTGCTCATAGCGCTGTTGATGATAAAGATTTGATCTTGCATATTCTTAGCCAACTCGGTAATGAATACAATACCATCACCACCACCATCAAGGTTAGAGAAACACCCATTTCTTTTCCCGAGTTATTTGACAAAATTGTGGATTTTGAACGTGCTCTTCAAGAAGCTAACTATACTCCTCTTATTTCTACTACCAACTACACAACCCATCAACAACGTCACCAATCCAACCGAGGCTCTCAAGACAACCGGCCAGGACGATCTATGCAGTTCGGCTCTAACAAGTCATCTCGCTCTCAATGGTCTCTCAACAACAACTCCAACTGCACCTCTAGATCATCTACTATCTTCCAATTATGCAACATACCAGGTCACAAGACCAAAGAGTGTTGAAAACTCACCTGGTTCTTATGTGAGCACAACATCACCATTTCGACACCACCACTTGCTTCTGCTACTCCTATTGTCAATACCTCCTCTGCTAGGTCTACTGTAACTACTCATCACTGGATGTTTGATACTGATGCCTCCCATCATGTCACCTCCGATTATGGATCTCTCCACAACCTTTCCGGATATGGAGGCCAAGTTGAAATTGTCCTTGGTGATGGTAAGACGCTTTCCATCTATCATATTGGTAACACCACTCTTCCAATCTTCTTTCATTCACTATTTGTCAATAATATTCTTCTTGTTCCTAAACTTCAACGCCATCTTGTTTCTTTTGCAAAACTATGTCATACTAATCATGTCTATGGAATTCTTTCCACATAATTTTTTTCAAGGATCTTTGCATGGGGGCGTCACTCATGCGAGGGGTAAACATCAATGATCTATACTATGCTGTCCCATGTTCCAAAGCTCAACTACATGTTGCTACTACTAGTTCTCCATTAGCATGGCATCAAACCTTTGGTCATTCCTCCACAAAAGTCTTCAAGACACTTTGCAAGGCTACTGGACTTAGTTTTTCTTCTTTGTCAAAACTCTCCTTTCATTGTACCTCTTGTTTCCTTACTAAAAGTCACAAGTTGCCTTTTGGTCCAAATAGTTATAATGCTACTAAACCATCACAATTATTATATTATGATATATGGGGACACGTTCAAACTTCTGTTGATAAATTTCATTATTATGTTCCCTTTGTTGATTATTTTTCCAAATACTCTTGGCTATACCCTTTAAAATGAAAATCATATGTTCAACTTATTTTCCCACAATTCAAGTTGTTGGTTTAGAAATTTTTCCAAACACCCATTGTTTCCCTCTTTAGGGATAATGTTGGCGAGTACCTTGACCATTGCACATACCTTCAATCCCATGGGATATCTCACTTACTACTCCGCCCCACACGGTGCCATCGTCATATTGTATAAATAGCCTTGCCCTTCTCCATTTTGCAAATTTAACACTCTCTTTTTGGTCCATGTGTTTCAAACAATAGTCCATTTTATCAACCGCCTTCCCACTCCTACCCTTGACAATCAATCCCCCTTCATCGCATACATGGTATGACCCCATCAAACTCCAAACTCAAACCGTTTGGATGTTTGTGCTTCCCGTGGTTACGTCCGTACACCACCTCCAAACTCCACGACGTTCATCATGATGTATTTTTCACAGATACTCATCATCCAAATCGACATACAAATGCTATGATTTTACCACACATCGTCTTTTTCATTCCCGCCATGTGGAGTTTTCTAACCATATTTTCCCTTATCGTTCCCTATCTAAAACATCATGTTACTCTACCAACTCCTTTTTTCAGGCTACTCCCAATGAATCCTCCTCTCCCACACCCCAACCCACCTTTTCCACACCCTCCCCTCCCATGCACTCACCTACATCTCTTGACCCCATGCACTTCCCTCCACACACTTCGTTCCATTCTCCAGCATCTAAAACCCCTACCCCTCAATCCACACCCACTAAGTAACTTAACCTACCCACGCCTACAATACCAACTTCAACCCCCATGACACTTTGTTCCCCACACCCACCGTCCTATCACCCTTTGATTCAACCCCACCTCTACCTCCCACTAGCTCACCCTATAATCCCCAACCCACTACCACCCTCACCCATCGCCTCGCTCCCAATGCTTCCACCTCGCATCCGCAAACCCAATTTGAAATACTCTAACGATGAATTTGCCTATACCACCACCCTTCATCCCCTCCCCACTACCTTTGAACCCACAACCCACACTTAAAATCTTAAAGACTTCGAATGGAAGAATGCTATGGATAATGAATACAATGCCCTTATCCAAAACCCACATGGGATCTTATTCCACGCACTTCACAAACTCCACTCGGTTGCAAATGGGTGTTCCGGGTAAAATGAAATCTTAATGGCTTCATTGCTAAGTATAAAGCCTGCCTTGTGGCCAAAGGCTTTCATCAACAATTTGGCAAGGATTATTTTTATACGTTTAGCCCGGTTACCAAACTGGTTACCATTCACACCATTCTATCCATAGCTCTTTTGAAGCATTGTCCCTTACGCCAACTTGATGTCAACAACGCATTCCTCCATGGCACCCTTCATGAAGAAGTTTTCATGATCCAACCACCCGGGTACACCCACTCTTAGTTTCCAAATCACCTTTGCCGCCTACGAAAATCCTTATATGGTCTTAAACAAGCTTCCCATGCTTAGTACACTGAGCTAAACCACTTTCTCCTACACCTTGGTTTTCGAAAATCTCAAGCCGATGCTTCTCTTTACATCTATCACAAAACAATGTTACCGCTTACTTCATGGTCTATGTTGATGACATTGTCCTCATAGGCAAAAATTCCCACTTTTTAGACCATTTTTTGAGACCTTAGGGAAAAATTTCTACATTAAAGATCTTGGTCCTCTCCATCACTTTATTGGGATAGAAGTCATTCCCTCCCCCCACTGGTCTCTTTCTCTCCCAACACTATCATACTCATGATGTCCTTACTCATTTTCATATGGATGGTGCTAAGGACATCCTCACTCCTCTTGGATTATTGAAACCACTTGATTCAAATGATCCATCTCTATTAGTTGATCCTACCCCCTATGTCACACCCTCAAAATCCGCGTGCGGGGTTTTACCGCGAGGCGCGTGACATACCAGGATCTCAGTCATTAGTTACCAAGAACGACTCTATATGATTAATTAACAAAACCAGAGTTAACGTTTAAAATACTGCGGAAGCATTTTTAAAACCAGAAAACCCAAAACAAGTAGTATGTAAAGAGAATGCGCAAAACATACGCGCCCCAATCACAATTGTTTAATATGAAAATAATCCCAAATTTGTAAACAAGGCAAATGTAGACAACTCAACAATACTGACGTGCGTGCTCCTAGGCAACTGGCAACCTTAACCTGAGAATAGCATACTAAACAAGTCAACACATGGTTGGTGAGTTCAAGAGTTTGCGGTAATAGATAAACCGATAAACAGTTTTCAAATCATAAGTAGTGTATTGCAATAGATAGCTAGTCTATTAACATAAAAATATTAATCATAGTGATTTCGCGATTGAAGCTGACTGTGATAGTTTGTGCCTCCCATCACGACTTACCAGGTCGTGACGAATATATGTTAGGACAAAATTGCACCCGTATGACCTCGAGTCACACAGGTGGGGCTCGTCAGACCCAGTAGTACTACCCAAAATTTCTCCGCTGGTCAATATTAACAATCCGAAAGTGTGAGGACCTTCCATGGTAAACAGCACTATATCAATATTATACACACTCATATATAAAAGCGTTTGTGATCAACAGTATGCTATCTCCCCCAAAAGAGATTATGTAAAATGAGTGGGGCAAGAACTCACTTGATGCGCGCAAAAATTTATTTAGAGCTTAACTTGAAAGAAAGAGGGGAAAGACAACCTTCAAAGGTCACCTAGAACATATGAGTACATAAGTACGTGTACACAGAATCAATATGAAACCCTAAGTGCTTTACAACCCAAAGAACTCAAGGTTTAAGAAAGACAAGACACATTTGACCCAGTTGACTCGCTTGACCCGTTGGTGACATTATAGGTGAAATTTCATTCAAACAAGCATAACAGTACAACACACATGATCAACATACAACTTGATTACATATAGCACTTCATTAACCACATGTACTACCTAGATCATCATACAACTAGATATCATACAAGTCATGCGAATCTCAACTATTATCTTGCTCATAAAATCCAAAATGTTCATTCTTCATCAATCATTAATCCATAAAAGTCCTAGCTTACCTATATGACTCATACCATGATTTTCCCACAAAGAGGCCAAAACAGGTAACAAACCAAATCAACATTCATATAACCTAAACAACATATTTAATCACCTTAGAAATCATCCATGAACACACTTGCATGGTCCTAATATCCCAAACATGCTCAATTTATCCAATTCACGGATTTGCACAACTAAAGTTTCCCTTTTGGGAAAGTTCATCTCAAATTCATCAAATTCACACTACATTCATGAATTCATCAATTATATACCAATTCAAGTCCATGACAACATCTAAACATGATCAACAACACCTAATCATCATGATTCATCAACATTCAACACCAAAAGTTACTATTTTTAGCAATGTATGAACTACAACATGCATTCTTGAATTCCTAAAATTCATATCAACCATCTAGCATCTAATCATCATCACAAACACATCCATAACATTCATACATCATCAAATCATCAATTCATGCAAAATAAAGTTACTATTCTTAGTAACCTATGAACCATGAATCAAAATCGAAGCCTTCTTGCATAATCGACGTTAACTAGCATCTATACAATCCAACTAACATAATAGCATCAACAAACAACCAACAACTAACATCCAATTCAGATTTTCGAATTAGGGTTTCGGCCCTAATGTAAATTCCATAAGAACTTGTAAAAATCCAACCTTTATTGCATACTTGACGTTAATTAACATGTAATCTACCCAACAAACACATTAACAACAACAAACAAGCATCAATCGACCATCAATTGCAGATTTCGCATGGAACATTCGGCCAACATGAAGAATCATCAAAAACATATAAAAATCTAACCTTTAAATGTGTAATAGTTTGCAATTGAAGGTTCTAACTTGTTGTATGCCTTGAAATCGACCCAAATTCGAATGTGAATGCTTGTTCTTGGCTGAATTCGCGATGGTGAGGGTGTGGGAATGAGGGTCGCGGCCGAATGGGTGGGATTAGGGTTGGGTTTTGTGTTTTGTTTAATTATTTAGCAATAATTACCCTTTTAACCCTCATAGTTTGTATTTTATAAAGATTAGACTTTTAAATACTCTTTTAAAATGTTTTTAACTAGAATAATAAACATATAAACTAGTAGTAACAATTATATGTATTATCTTTACAAGCTACAAAATTTACAAAGTAAATACACACGTTTCCACGTTACGCGATAAAATTACAATTAATATTTAAATCACATAATCACAACAAATAATCAACATAGAAATTATTGTTTAACATTATTAACTATTATTCAGTCACCAACGTTCAACGACAACTAGTGTGTGCTCCCGACACGTGTATGCAAGACTTAACGGAACTAACGGAGTTTGGTAACGGAAAATTACCGGATGTCACATTATCCCCATGTTGAAAGAATTTTCGTCCCGAAAATTGCGTTACATGATGAGTGTTCCATCACTGGTCTACTGCGTTGGCACAAGGAAATCGAAATCGTGTGAGTTTTGGATGAGTTGTCACATCATCCCCATGTTGAAAGAAATTTCTTCCCGAAATTTAATCAGTACCTTCGCCGGCTGGCATCGTCCTTTCAAATAGCTGAGGGTACTTAAGCTTCATTTGGTCTTCATGTTCCCACGTGAATTCTAGTCCACGTCTCGAGTTCCAACGAACTTTGACAATGGGTATCTTGCTTTGCTTAAGTGTCTTCACCTCACGATCCATCACTTCGACAGGTTCCTCAATGAAGCGTAACTGTTCGTCTACTTGAACTTCTTCCAGTGGTACGACCATCGTTTCATCCATTAAACATTTCTTTAGATTTGAAACATGGAATACATCATGGATTCCACTCAATGAATCAGGTAAGGCTAGTCGATAGGCCACTGGACCAATTCTTTCCACTATCTCAAATGGTCCAATGTATCTCGGATTTAGCTTTCCTCGCTTACCAAACCGAACTACGCCTTTCCATGGTGAGACTTTTAATAAAACCTTGTCACCTATCTGAAACTCTAAGGGTTTTCGTCGCTTGTCAGCATAGCTTTTCTGTCTGTCTCGCGCTGCAGCCATGAAGTTTCTTATCTAGACAATCTTCTCAGTTGTCTCGTGTACTAACTCAGGACCCATTAATTGACTATCACCAATTTCAGCCCAGCAAACTGGTGATCTACACTTTCCCCCATACAAAGCTTCAAAAGGTGATGCCTTTATGCTAGTGTGATAACTATTGTTGTAAGAAAATTCCACCAATGGTAGGTGAACTTCCCAGTTATTCCCGAAGTCAATCACACAAGCACGTAACATGTCCTCCAAAGTCTGTATAGTACGCTCGCTTTGACCATCAGTCTGTGGATGATAAGCAGTACTCATATCCAATCGCGTACCTAAAGCTTTCTGCAACGACTGCCAGAAGTGTGATGTGAAACGAGAATCACGGTCAGAAATAATTGAAATCGGTACTCCATGCCTCGAAACGATCTCCTTCAAATAAAGTAGGGTTAATTTCTCCATCTTGTCTGTTTCCTTTATTGCTAGGAAATGAGCAGATTTTGTTAATCGATCCACGATAACCCATATTGTATCACAACCCGTAGAAGTGCGAGGTAACTTAGTAATAAAATCCATTGATATCTGATCCCACTTCCACATAGGTATCTCGGGTTGTTGCAGTAGACCAGATGGTTTCTGATACTCCACTTTCACCTTCGAGTAGGTCAGACACTTGCTCACATAAGTAGCTACATCTGCTTTCATGTTAGGCCACCAATAGTGTGCCTTCAAATCGTGGTACATCTTGTCAGATCCAGGATGTATAGAATACTTGGACTTGTGAGCCTTACTCATCACCAAGTCTCTCAGGTCTCCGTGTAGAGGTACCCATAGTCTATCCATGAAGTAACGAATCCCATCCGCTTTTACTTCCAATTGTTTTTCCATACCCCTTAACGATTCAGACCCAATGTTTTCTGCTTTCAAAGCTTCTGTTTGAGCCTCTCGGATTTGTTCAGGTAACTGTGTGCTGATAGTAAGTTGCAAAGCTCGCACACGTCGAGGCTTAGTAGTTTCTTTCCTACTCAGCGCGTCAGCAACTACGTTTGCTTTCCCTGGATGATACTTGATAGCACAATCATAGTCGTTTAACAATTCCACCCAGCGTCTTTGCCTCATGTTCAACTCCTTTTGTTCAAAGATGTGCTGGAGACTCTTGTGATCAGTGTAAATAGTGCATTTGGTACTGTACAAGTAATGTCTCCAGATCTTTAAGGCAAAAACTCCCGCACCTAGTTCCAAGTCATGGGTGGTATAGTTCTTCTCATGAATCTTCAATTTTCTAGAGGCGTAAGCTATCACCTTATCCCACTGCATCAGGACGCATCCAAGTCCTTGAATAGAAGCGTCACAATAGACTACGAAATCATCACTACCATCCGGTAATGCTAATATTGGTGCGCTACACAATTTATGTTTCAGCAACTGAAAAGCAGATTCCTGACTCTCACCCTATTTGTATGTCGTTCCCTTGTGAGTCAAGGCTGTGAGAGGTTGTGCAATCTTAGAGAAACCTTCAATGAATCGTCGATAATATCCCGCTAATCCAAGGAATTGTCGTATCTTACTTGGTGTCTTAGGAACAGACCAATTCTTTATCGCTTCAATCTTAGCAGGATCAACATGTATTCCCTTCTCGTTGACAATATGACCCAAGAATTGTACCTCACGTATCCAGATATCACACTTAGAAAACTTTTCATACAGTTGTTCTTCTCTAAGTAATTCCAAGATCAAACGTAAGTGCTCTCCATTTCTTCCTCGGTCCTTGAGTATATCAGTATATCATCAATAAAGACGATAATAAACTGATCAAGATAGGGTTTGCACACGCGATTCATGAGGTCCATGAATACTGCTGGTGCATTCGTCAACCCAAATGGCATGACCAAAAATTCATAGTGACCATATCGTGTACGGAAAGCGGTCTTCGAGATGTCCTCTTCTCGAACTCTCAACTGATGATACCCAGACCTCAGATCAATCTTAGAGTAATAGCTTGATCCTTGCAGTTGATCAAACAAATCATCGATACGAGGTAAGGGATATATATTCTTGATAGTAACCTTGTTCAGTTCCCTATAGTCAATGCACATTCGAAATGTACCATCCTTCTTCTTCACAAATAGAACTGGCGCTCCCCAGGGCGACGAACTCGGTCGGATAAACCCTTTATCCAACAACTTTTGTAGTTGGGCGGATAATTCCTGCAGTTCGTTCGGAGCTAACCAGTACGGTGCTCTCGCAATTGGAGCGGCTCATGGAGTCAACTCAATTTGGAATTCAACTTGACGATGAGGCGGTAATCCAGGCAAGTATTCCGGAAACACCTCGGGAAACTCACGAACTACGGGGATATCCTCTATCTTCTTTTCCTCAATCTGTTTATCTGTGACGAGTGCCAATATGGCTAGTCGACCCTTTCGTAACAACTTTTGTGCCTTCATGAACGAAATGATGCCTATCACCGCACCACTCCTATCACCTCTGACCGTAAGGACTTCTTCACCAATGGGAACCCGTATGATCTTCTCGTGGCATATGACTTCCGCTTGTTTATCGGAAAGCCAATCCATGCCTACTACCACATCAAAGCTTCCTAACGTAACAGGCATGAGATCTATGGTGAATGTATGACCAGCAAGCTCTATCTTGCAGTCTCTAAGAATATGCGTTACGTGAATCTGTGCGCCGTTAGCTAACTCTACGGTGTATTTAGATTCTAAGGCTGAGGGCATATCACTTAAAAGACTACAGAACATAGTGGACACGAAACTTCTATCGGCTCCGGTATCGAATAATACGGTAGCAAAACAACCATTAACCGAAAATTTACCAGTTACTGTTGTAGGATCGTTTAGAGCCTCACCTGAGCCAATGACGAAGGCTCTTCCTTTGGCTCCATTATTGTTTCCACCATTGTTGTTGCCATTACCATTGTTGTTGTTATTGTTGTTGCCATTGTTATTGTTGTTGTTGTTCCCATTGTTGTTGTTGCCATTACCATTCCTCTTAAGCTGGGGACAGTTGCGTTTGTAATGGCCTTCTTTTCCGCACTCAAAACAACCTTTCGGAGTTTCTTGTGATTGTTGAGGCTTCTTCATCAGTTCACCCCGACAGTCTTTGGCTGCGTGACCAATCTTCCCACAACGTTGGCACTTGAAGTTATCACATCGACCCACATGGTGGTAGTTACACCGGTTGCACTTCGGCAGTCTTCCACCATACCCACCGGGTCCGTGATTCAAGGGAGTCGCCTGGTTGAAGCTTCGATTGTTATCGAACTTCCGTTGCTGTTGCTGACTTTGCTGCTGTTGTTGAGGTTGAGATTGGCTGCTGGATGACGATCCCTTGTTGCTTGAACCATCCCACTTGCGTTTCTGGTCAGGCACGCTTGCCACCGCACCCCGTTTGGGTAACCGTCCTTGCTCAACTGCCTGGTCAGTCAGCCTGTGGGCTGTTCGGATTGCTTGTTGTATGGTAGTGAGGTTAGAGGCAGTTGCCATACTTTGAATTTCGGGCACCAATCCCCGTATATAATGCTCCACCCTCTTGTGCATTTCATCCACCATCCCTGGGCATAAAGTGGCTAACTCATGAGTACGAGTCGTGTAGGCTTCAATTTCTAAGCCTTGCATTTTGAGTTGCTAGAACTCAATCTCCAGTTTCTGCACTTCATTTCGGGGGCAGTATTCTTCAGTCACAATCCCCTTGAACTCATCCCAAGGTAGTTCATTGGCCATGGCTTGACCCAGCATTTGCACCTGGGCATTCCACCAGGAAAGTGTTGCGCCTTCCAATGTCCCAGTGGCATACTTCACCTGATCAGCAGGCGGGCAGTTGCATTTCGCGAAGACAGACTCTATCTTCTCAAACCACCTTACAAACCCTACAGCTCCTTCCGTCCCGCTGTAGGTATGAGGTTTACAGTCCATGAAGGACTTGTAGGTACATGGTGGTGGTCCTGCTGGTTGTCCCATTTGGGCAGCAGCCACTGCCGCCTGAACATGTTCGTTAATTAATGCCACCAATTCCGCAGGCGTCATGTTTATGGCTCCGGCTCCACGGCCTCCGGCGCCACGTCCACGACCACGCCCACATCCTCTTCCACGTGCGTCCATATTTCACTTTAAAATTCACAATTACAATAATGAGTAACATCAAACACATTAATCTCATCAAGGTACAGTAAACAATAAGAAATAATGCATTCACCACAACCACAACATTTATAACATAAATAATAATCAAAGATAAATAAATTGCAATTGAGTCATAAAATATTCCATCAATGTCAAAATTTAAGTTTGTCAGTTGGGTGGGAAACAACCCTTCCCACATAGGTTTCAAAGAAAAGAAACACTACATAGTCTAAGTCATTTAAAAGTGGAATCAGTCCAGTACGTCAGATCCATCACTGTCCTCATCCATCTCTACTGGTTCTTCTTCGGGGGCTTCCTCGGGTTCTTCTTCTGGGTCTTCCTCATCAGAGTCCACCAAAGGTGCAGGGGCTTCAACAACCTGAAGTGCTGCTAGTTGTGCCTCTAAATCAGCAAACCTATCATCGATCACAATGTTATGGTGATCCTGTGCCTCCATGCGCCCACTAAGTGCTACCATGTTGCCTGCCAGGGTATGATGTCCACCAATGGCCATCGAGAGTTGCTCCTGAAGCATCTCTACCTGGAAACGCAGCTGACGCATCTCAGATCGTAATGCAGAGTTCTCATCAGTGAGTCCTCTAATCTGCTGTCGCTCTGTGTCCAGTGTGGCTACTAGGGCTGCAAATGCCTGCGTGAGAGGGATGCTCAAGGTAGGAAGTGTAGGCAAAGTAGAGGCGGTCGATGACCTAGTCCTAGGTCGTGTAGGAGCTACCGGTGGTACGCGCTCTCTATATGCCATACAGTTTATGTAGGTGGGGTAGAAATCCCAGTTCCGCGGAGGATCGAGCTCAGGAGGTATGAAAGGCTGATCCCAGTCTATCTCACCAGGAGGATAAGGATGTCGAGGCCAGTTAAATCCCTTATCCGGTACGGGAGAAGTAGGAGGTGACTCAGATCATGCAGGTCTCTTGCCTAAATTTCTGGACGACGATGCCATGCTGCGAAGTACGTGTTGCGTATGCCAATGAGTATACAGTAAGGAGAGTAAGCGATAAGTAACTAACAACTGTGCGGTTATAGTCTAATGTGTGTATGCAACCTAGTTTCCTATAACCAATGGCTCTGATACCAATCTGTCACACCCTCAAAATCCGCATGCGGGGTTTTACCGTGAGGCGCGTGACATACCAGGATCTCAGTCATTAGTTACCAAGAACGAATCTATATGATTAATTAACAAAACCAGAGTTAACGTTTAAAATACTGCGGAAGCGTTTTTAAAACCAGAAAACCCAAAACAAGTAGTATGTAAAGAGAATGCGCAAAACATACGGGCCCCAATCACAATTGTTTAATATGAAAATAATCCCAAATTTGTAAACAAGGCAAATATAGACAACTCAACAATGCTGACGTGCGTGCTCCTAGGCAACTGGCAACCTTAACCTGAGAATAGCATACTAAACAAGTCAACACATGGTTGGTGAGTTCAAGAGTTTGCGCTAATAGATAAACCGATAAACAGTTTTCAAATCATAAGTAGTGTATTGCAATAGATAGCTAGTCTATTAACATAAAAATATTAATCATAGTGATTTCGCGATTGAAGCTGACTGTGATAGTTTGTGCCTCCCGTCACGACTTACCAGGTCGTGACGAATATATGTTAGGACAAAATTGCACCCGTATGACCTCGAGTCACATAGGTGGGGCTCGTCAGACCCAGTAGTACTACCCAAAATTTCCCCGCTGGTCAATATTAACAATCCGATAGTATGAGGACTTTCCATGGTAAACAGCACTATATCAATATTATACACACTCATATATAAAAGCGTTTGTGATCAACAGTATGCTATCACCCCCAAAAGAGATTATGTAAAATGAGTAGGGCAAGAACTCACCTGATGAGCGCAAAAATTTACTTAGAGCTTAACTTGAAAGAAAGAGGGGAAAGACAACCTTCAAAGGTCACCTAGAACACATGAGTACATAAGTACGTGTACACAGAATCAATATGAAACCCTAAGTGCTTTACAACCTAAAGAACTCAAGGTTTAAGAAAGACAAGACACATTTGACCCAGTTGACCCGTTTGACCCGTTGGTGACATTATAGGTGAAATTTCATTCAAACAAGCATAACTGTACAACACACATGATCAACATACAACTTGATTACATATAGCACTTCATTAACCACATGTACTACCTAGATCATCATACAACTAGATATCATACAAGTCATGTGAATCTCAACTATTATCTTGCTCATAACATCCAAAATGTTCATTCTTAATCAATCATCAATCCATAAAAGTCCTAGCTTACCTATATGACTCATACCATGATTTTTCCACAAACAGGCCAAAATAGATAACAAACCAAATCAACATTCATATAACCTAAACAACACATTTAATCACCTTAGAAATCATCCATGAACACACTAGCATGGTCCTAATATCCCAAACATGCTCTATTTATCCAATTCACAGATTTGCACAAATAAAGTTTCCCTTTTGGGAAAGTTCATCCCAAATTCATCAAACTCACACTGCATTCATGAATTCATCAATTATATACCAATTCAAGTCCATGACAACATCTAAACATGATCAACAACACCTAATCATCATGATTCATCAACATTCAACACCAAAAGTTACTATTTTTAGCAATGTATGAACTACAACATGCATTCTTGAATTCCTAGCATTCATATCAACCATCTAGCATCTAATCATCATCACAAACACATCCATAACATTCATACATCATCAAATCATCAATTCATGCAAAATAAAGTTACTATTCTTAGTAACCTATGAACCATGAATCAAAATCGAAGCTTTCTTGCATAATCGACGTTAACTAGCATCTATACAATCCAACTAACATAATAGCATCAACAAACAACCAACAACTAACATCCAATTCAGATTTTCGAATTAGGGTTTCGGCCCTAATGTAAATTCCATAAGAACTTGTAAAAATCCAACCTTTATTGCATACTTGACGTTAATTAACATGTAATCTACCCAACAAACACATTAACAACAACAAACAAGCATCAATCGACCATCAATTGCAGATTTCGCATGGAACATTCGGCCAACATGAAGAATCATCAAAAACATATAAAAATCTAACCTTTAAATGTGTAATAGTTTGCAATTGAAGGTTCTAACTTGTTGTATGCCTTGAAATCGACCCAAATTCGAATGTGAATGCTTGTTCTTGGCTGAATTCGCGATGGTGAGGGTGTGAAAATAAGGGTCGCGGCCGAATGGGTGGGATTAGGGTTGGGTTTTGTGTTTTGTTTAATTATTTAGCAATAATTACCCTTTTAACCCTCATAGTTTGTATTTTATAAAGATTAGGCTTTTAAATACTCTTTTAAAATGTTTTTAACTAGAATAATAAACATATAAACTAGTAGTAACAATTATATGTATTATCTTTACAAGCTACAAAATTTACAAAGTAAATACACACGTTTCCACGTTACGCGATAAAATTCACAATTAATATTTAAATCACATAATCACAACAAATAATCAACATAGAAATTATTGTTTAACATTATTAACTATTATTTAGTCACCAACGTTCAACGACAACTAGTGTGTGCTCCCGACACGTGTATGCAAGACTTAACGGAACTAACGGAGTTTGGTAACGAAAAATTACCGGATGTCACACCCTATCGCCAATTAGTTGGTTCGCTACAACATCTTGCGTTTACACGTCCCGACATCTCATTTGCCATCAACAAGCTTGCTCAATTCAGGCACTTTCCAAAACAATCTCATTGGCAAGCATTAAAACATGTCCTTCGTTACCTCAAAATACTATCCATCATGGGTTATTCCTTCACCGAGGCTCATCACTCAACCACATCGTGTTCTCCGATTCAGATTGGGGTGGTATTCATGATGGAGGTCGCTCCACCACGGCGTATGTTATCTACTTGGGCTCTAATATTATTTCTTGGAAATCAGCATGCCAAAAATCTGCTTCAAGATCATCGACAGAGGCTGAGTACAAAGCACTCACAAATGCAGCTAAAGAACTCTTTTGGATTCGTAACCTTCTCACTAACCTCAACATTCCGATCCAACAGTCTCCGACTCTATTTTGTGATAATACAGGTGCAACCTACCTGTGTGCAAACCCAGTCTACCATCCACGAATGAAACATGCAGCTCTTGATTACCACTTTGTTCGGGAGGTTGCAAATGGCTCCCTCAAGGTCTTACACATCAACTCTAAAGACCAACTAGCAAACATTCTCACCAATCCATTGCCTCGACTTTTGTTTCTTCACATCCGATCCAAGATAGGATTCTCTAACGGAGCCTCTATCTTGCGGGGGCGTATTAAGGATTCGGTTGATTGAACTAAGTCAATCACTTTATTTGTTATAATTGTTTATATTTAATTTACAATTATTTAGTATTATCATGTCACCTAAAACAAGGAAAAACCTAGTCAAAGTTGTTGGAAGAATCTCTAATGTATCCTCTATAAAATCTTGTATTTAAAGCATTCGATATCAATGAGAAAAAACAACAATTCATAGCACAAACCCATTCTCTGATAATTATTTCCAACAATGCCTCCCCTAATCTTGATCATCATAATTTTAGCATTTCTTTTACTTGGCCGGATCACATCATGGTGGTCGATCCTGGGCAACATTCATCCTTCTCTTCTTATTTGGTATCATCTCGTCTAATATTCCTTTTCCACTGCCGCACTCTCCTTCTTCGAGCACCAATCTTCCTGTCTCTTCTTGCCTTTCTTTTGATGCACAATAATACCATTCCATTAAGTCCAAATACTCATTGTACAACATTATTAATTTAATATGATTTTGCGAATTCATATCCATGTCTGCTGCTTTTAGAGACCAGAAGTTCTTCTCATTAACCATAGCCTTTCCCTTGTTTAATTGAACTCCCATATACAGATTATACAAATCCACAACTTTATCCATTATTGTATGTGATCTTGATTATTCTTTTCCCATTTCCGAACCGAGTCATCCTTGAAGGAATTAGTTATATAACACCTGCTCCCTTCAAAAGTAACTTCGAAACATTGTAATGCTAGTTGTTTGAGACTTAAAACGTTCTTCTTCATTGTGGGTATATAGTACACTGATTCAACAATCCTTGACACCCTACTGCAGTTTAATTCGACTTGCCATTTTCCTTGATAATAAACTTTTGTAAACCCACTATGTCTCGATTTCGCCTGATTTTCAGATTTTCTTGAAGAACTTCTTATTTCCACAGGAGTGCTTCTTTCTGTGCAGGCTAACGTACCACATGTTGTCCCAATTTCCTTCATTTGTTCCTCTCACTAGAAATTCGGAATATTTGATCTATTCTCGCAAACTTGTTTGAATTTCCTGGGTCGATTATAATATGGACACACATGTTGTTTAAGTGATTGTTTCCCATGTCGACCTCTTGCGGAATCTCTAAACTTTCTTGTTGCCAAATTGATTCCACGTTTAATTGAATTCGAACTATCGATTGAGAAGTCGTTCACCCTTATGCGTAACGTCTCCATACTAGAATCCCCACTATCCCCTTGACTGCACTTTCCCGGTTCATCCTGGTCCTCCAGACCGAATCGAAGTGCTAGATTCATCACCACAACATCTGCACCATCAACACTTCCACACACGTATTGATCCTCCATTCTTCAAATCCTCAATAACAAAATCAATCTTTTATGAAACTGATTTCTTTTATCTTCCCAGGAGCGTTTCCGCTCAGATACCAATTATAGGATCTTGATAGATCAACAATCGGTTGTTCTTGCACTCAAGAACACACTCAAATATGCAGGGAAACTATATAACAGAAATTTATATTGCGCACATTTAAATGATACAACAAGGTCTATATATACCCCTCTTGGTTTGCGGTTAATTACACTTATTTTGGCGCCAAACTGTTGGCTTACATAACTACCTTCTTAACCGTAATATATATGACCCAAGTTGACAATACACTAAACAATACACTCCTACTTATTTATTTTCATATATTACTTAAACTTAGTATTTTGATGATAAGAGTACTTCCAATATCGATCAACTACTCTCGAAATTATTTATGAAATAACCTGTTTATACTTTTATGACCTTTTTAGTGGGATGTAATGTCTGTTAAGTATCACCAGTAAGGCAGTAATTTTCATAATTTCATTGTCTTGTCATGTAAAGTGATTTTCAAACAATATAGCATACCACTCACTAAACTGCTGTCAAACGGGGAATGCAAGTATATTATTAGTTAGCTTTCTTGAAAAATTATGCATCTTCATTACACTATTAGAAAAGTTATCACCATATAATTACTTATTTTAGTAAAGGCTTATGATATTTCATTAATGGTTATGACTTTTCTATAAAATAGTTAATAAACATAATGAACTGTTATAACTTTTTACAAAGAGTGTGACCTCCATCAATATTGAAAAAATTTGAACTTAGTTTCTCATTAGGTTCATCTTATCATATACAAGAAGAATGTTACAAGATGTATAACAACACATATAGATATGGGTTTTAATGTCGTTAGTGTTGGATCAAGCTTGATTAGATTAATTAATAAGATTTCTATGAAATTCAGATAATATATTACAGAATCTCTATTAATCATTTGAATCAAAAATCAAAAATTATACTTGAAGAATAATAAAACAGTGCACAGAGTCTCAGGATGTTCAAAGTATAATTCACTCAATAAATTGCAAGCTATAATACTTTGTAGAAATAAAGATTACGCAGTAACCTCAAAATTATACAAGAGATAGATAGTCTTACTATAGTAGGGTTAATTTACTTCGTCCCTTTTAGATTTAAGATCTATGACAAACTAGACCATCAAATTATAGCATAACACGAATGTGATTCTAATTAGATACATCAAAAAATAGGAACAAAACAAACAAAACAGTTGATGTAAAGAAGTAGCAGATTTTAGTAGTAGTAGGGTTAATGTTGCTCCACTACTTCTTAGTACTAACACGTTTGTAGCACATTAGTAGTTGTTGTGAGTCTGTAGATAGACTGTTTAATGGTAGATGCAGTCTATCCGAAAATGGATTTGTTCTTCAAAAAAAGTCTATATGACTCTCGACAGATTGGGCTTTTAATTAGAACCTTGAGGTTATTAGCATCGTACATCTGGGTGCTAATAATAATAGACTTGTTATTCAGTAGACACCATTTATTACCATAATTAATTAGAAGATAATAACTGTTTTGTTTAATTTTGTTTTTAAAAATCTCAATAAATTCCTCCTATGATGATTTTATCAATATATTTTATTGAAAGTCTTTAACCATCATATAGACCATTTTCCCAGTTATTTAGTCCATCTTGTTATTAATTAGATTATCAAGAGGGAGTTTTTCAAGATCTCTAATATTGTAGTCATCAATATTCACTATTTATTATACAGTCATATATTCAGGACCTTAATGCTCTTGTGATTGCGTACATGGAAGTCATCGGATCATAACTCCATCAAACAATTTGATCATAGGTGGCTAAGGGCATCGCTTGTTAGTACTTTCTTTGGTTCTTATTGTTTATTAGATCTTGTAGCTCTTTGAGTTTGGTAGAGTCAAGAGCAAGAATTTCAGCCTTTGAGCCAATCAAGGTATTAATGGCATCCATTTGTTTTATAAAAAAACTACTTTATCTTTTCATCAACACCCCAATCTATTATCTGAGCTTTTTGTTAAGTTGTAAGATCATTGGGTCATTTCTAGGGATCCATAGTATTCATCATTAGTGGATTCAGGTTTTTTGGTGACTTTTGAACTTTGTATGCTTTTAAGTGTTGATCAATGAGATCAATTTGACTTGTTTGAGGAGTTTTGTGAGGGAGTTAGGATCTTGTGAAGATGGTTAGAAGCATCAACTTTGGGAATATCAGGATGATAGACCTGAGATGCATGTACAGGGAGCTATCTTCTCTTAAAATCTGTCTTCTTTCTTTTCTTCTTTAGCTGTCAAGTTCATCATGTCTAAACTTGTGAACTAAGTTGTCTTGTTCAAGATGCTCTCTGTAGATTCTCGTAAACACCTTAGTAACTTCATTTGCTTTCGTGGATTCACTTTTGTTGATCAATCCGAGTCTAACCAAATTTTTGATCTCAAATTTGTTTAAGCAAAAAAGTTAATTTCTTTCATAAGCCACTCTTCTAGTTGCTACTTTAGTGAGAAAATACACATCTTTCTTGCTATCATGCTCCCATTCTCTGATTAGATCATATGGAGATAAAATTATTTTCAACCCACTCATCTCTAGTTACATGGTATACAATAGATGATAAATTTAGCAACAACAATTACGATTGATCATTTTTAACACCAAAAACTTCTTAGCTTGAGAATTATTTGTTCAATTATATCAAGAGATGAATGTAGGATTTCACTTTATGGTATCATGGTAACTTGAAATACAATTTTCCTTGTCACTATATACTTGTTTATATCCTTTCTAGAATCCACAAGCTTGAACTTTTTTGTCTTGTATCAACTTTCCTTCCACTGTTCGATCAATGAATTTAACCTCCCCTTTTGAGTTTTCACTTGCTTTGCCACCACTTTCATTTTCTTTAAATGTTCTTTCTTATATTTTAGTAAAGAAAGAGATGGCTTTTTTATCTTCATCTAACAGGGCTGCAAATGATGATGGAGACTCTGGATTTCAAAAGTTAGAAGAAGGTGCCTTAACCATAGTCACAGAATTCGTTGGAATTCTACCGATTTTCAAATTGGTTCAAATCGACCCCATTCACATTAGATAGTGACCAGCCGCTCATGGTTCGCTCAATGGTTTGATTGTGGTTCGCTCGGTGGTTTGATTGTGGTTCGTGGCTGCAATTCGCTCCTAGTCTAAGAAATTCGCTATGGATTCGAGAATCGGGTAACCATGATTTGCGATTTATCAACCAAGACCAATCGAATTCCACTGGTGTTCAATGTTCTAGGTTGTTTTCTTTGGAGGGAAAATTAGCAGCTGCCTTCTGCTCTTTCATCCACATTGAGTCAAATTAAATCTCCAACACTTATAAATAGTTATGAGTTCACCCTATTCTCATCACAACTCACTTATTTCATTCTTATTCTTTCTTCCATACGCTTTTATCCCTACTTTCTATCTATCTGAAAAAGATTTTTTGGGAAGAAATGACCAAATCTACAAGATGAAACTAATAGTGTAACACATATAAGTGGGACGTCAGGTTTTGTTGATCTTGATGATGATGAGGTGGAGTAAAACACAGGAGCATCAAGTGGGAGCCAAACATCAACAGGTATAGGGGTTGAACCTAGAGGCTCGGAAAATCAAATTCAAGACAAAGAAGATCAAGTCATGCGAGAACTATACTTGTAGCGCGAGAAGTACTTGTCGCGCGAGAACTACGCGAGTAGTTTAGAATTTAGTATAAATAGTTAGTTCCTTATGTAATCAGTAGGCTTTTGTCATTTCTTGATTTTCACTATTATTGTAAATATTTCAAAGCAATACAATTGGAAGTTATTTACATTTGTTCTTTCAATTCCACAATGATAATATTCCGTATTATTGTTGTGAGATCGATCTTATGTTTATGTTGATCCTTACAATAGGAGCAGCAAGTGGTAGCAACACTCAAACATCAACAAATGAAGAGAAGGATCCTTCGAAGCCCCTTTTTGATGAAATAACTTTAATTGGTGCAGCAAACTCAAAGAATCCTGGAGGTTCTAAGAATTGGAAGTGCAATCACTGTGGAGGCCAGTGGTGTAGTAGTTATACTCGAATTCATTTACACTTTTATGGGTCTGGTTTGGGAAAAAAGGTAGATACTAAAAGATGTCATGTGGTTATTAGAGATAGAAGTTTGTTTGAAAAACTTTCAAAAAGGTAAAAGAAGCTGAAAATTCAAGTGTTTCAAAATCTTTAAAAAGTTCAATCCTTTCAAAAAATTCACCTTCAAAAACAATAATTGAAGAATCTTTTGGCATCTTAGAAAGAAATGCGGTGGCATTCATTTCAATCAATTGCGCAACCTGCAATTTATTGAAATGATTAACGCCATTAAGCATGCACCTAAAAGTTACAAACCACCATTGCTTGAAAAGGCAAGGACCGTTCTACTTGATGAGTGTGTGCGAGATGTAGAGAAAGAGCTTACGCCTATTAAAGACACTTGGTACACACAAGGAGTGTCAATTGTCTCAGATGGGTGGTCCAATGTAAAGCACGAGCCACTAATCAATTTTCTTGCGGTTAACTCCTATGATGCAAAGTTTATGTTCCCATATAACTTTATAGGGGTGGAAAGAACAGGGCTGGTGATTTCTTAGCTTCTTATTGGAGCTATCGAGCAGATTGGACCAAGCTATGTATTACAAGTGGATACGGACAACGCCGCAAATTGCAAAGCCGCCGGGAAAGAGATTGAAAAGGTATATAAACACATCTTCTGGTCTCCTTATTGTGTGCACACATTAAAATTGATTTTTAAAGACTTTGCCAAAGAATTCTGTTGGATGCGAGACACGTACAAGAAAGGTAAATCCATTGTGAAGTACTTTCTTAACCACACGCATGTGTTAGCTATATTTAGAGAAAACTCCAAGTTAGAGCTGTTAAAAGTTGCAAAAACACACTTTGCCTCACACTATATACTACTAAGAAGGTTATTAGATTGTAGAGAAGCACTTGTCACGACTATTGTTCTAAATTCATGGAGAGAATGGGTGAAACATGGGGACGAAACCACTCGAAAAATTAGGGGAATAGTTGTTGATACAATTAAAGATGATGATTTTGGGATGATGTTGAAAATATTTTGGCTTTTACAAAGCCAATTTTCTTGATGGTTAAATTTAGTGATGGTGAGGGTCCTAAGATGGGAGAAATATACGAAAGGATGGATAATATGTTAGGAGAAATAAAAGATGTTACGAAAGTAAATAAATTATTTATCTATTGCTCTGAAGTGGAAAGTATTGTTGAAGCTAGGTGGGATAATATAACAATCCCGTTACATTGTTTTGGGTTTTGCTATGAGTCCTAGGTTTTATGATAAAAAACTATCTTCAAAAGTTAGCGCCTGGTGGAATGCAAAGAAAAGCTCCCAACAGCTACATAGAAATTGTTAACGGTGTTATGGATGTGTTAAAAAGAATTACAGAATATGAAAGTGAATTTTAGTTGTTACGAGAACAATTCGCAAGATTCCATATGAAAAAAGGGATCTATGCAAGAACTGCTACACAAGCAGATGCTGTGATCATGGATGCAATTGATTGGTGGGGCACATATGGTGCGGAGACTCCGGAACTAACCGAAGTAGCTAAAAGAGTACTTTCACAACCAATTAGTAGCTCTTCGACAGAAAGAAACTGGACTACATACTCCTATATTCACAATGTCAAAAGAAGCCATTTAAATGCCAAAAGAGCGGATAAGCTAGTTTTTATTCACTCTAACATAAGACTTCAATCCTGGTTTTCAGAATCTTACAAATCTGGCCCAAACAAAAAGTAGGATATGAATCTGGAAGTACGTACATTGAATGTTCAAGTTCACGTCTTGAAGAAATGGCTTGGGAGGATTTAGAGGACGAAAGCGTTGACAAGAAAGGAGAAAAACAAAGACTTGATTAGAAATGGCAATCTGTTTTGTGTTTTTATGTATTTTGGATTTGGGTTTTTTTATAATTTTAGATTTTTAGAACTATCAGTTTGTTTAATGAGAATATATGTTTTAGATATATAATTATGTTGCTTTTAAACATGCCTTGTTTTTAATTATGTGGAGTGAACCGAATTGATTGGTACATCGAACCAGATCAAACCGGAATAAACCTACCCCCCTGCAAACCAGATTCATGGCCTCTAGCGAATCGCAAACCTGTTCCTCGTTTTCAAACTGGAGCGAACCGCGAGTTAGGTGACTATGGCCTTAACATTTTCTCTTATTTCTTTTATATGAAGATCAAGCTGAAAAGTTAGAAGATGGCGTCTTAACCTTTTATCTAATTTATCTTATATGAAAATCAAGAGTGAATAAATTCATCGACCCCGCTCTTTGTCTAGAATAGCCATAGTGTCTTTGTATTTGCTTTATTTTGACTTTATCAACTCTTTCACTCCTTCTACCCTCATCAAGTGAAATCGAGTTCAAGGCGCCTATAGGAGCCACATGTCAAGCTATTTGGTTATGTGAGCTACTCATGAAAATAACAGGTTAGGAAATACAAAAGGTCAGTATAAGAAAAGGCATCTACATTGTCAAATGATATAGAGTCAACATGTGTCGTTGACAAAACTATACTTATGGCATTAAACGCACTGTCGATCCAATAGACCAATAAAATTTAGACACTATAGTTGTTTTTTTCTTGTAGTGGGTGTTATTTCAGGTTGCTAAGAAATAAGCTATTATATTATCCAAGAATCATGTTTTTCATGGTAGGAGCACACACATGCCCGATACCATTTTTTCCAGGAGTGTGTGGAAGAAGAGCGAGTTATGGTTGATTATGTATCTAGAGACAAGAACTGTTATAATAATGGGATATGCGACAAATGGGCTTGAGTAATTATCCTAGATAGATTAGTAAAATAGGTTTCTATGTAATTAGAATGTACGTGTATCTAATAACGAGTCCTACGTTAATTAGGTTGCTTGTTAACCAAGTTAGGTTTAGCTAATAAATACTTTAGGGTTATGTATGATTTATTTTAAGTTGTAATTCAGTTTATAGCTATTTTTCATTGTTATAATAGAAGTTATTGAAGATCATGTGTTCTTACATTATCTATGTGCAATTGATAATCAAGATTGTTGTAAGATGATTTCAAGTTCCAGACACAAATCATAGAACGTACTATTAATCTAATCAACTAACCTAACAACAATTGTTATCAATAATGTTTATTTGATATTATGTGATCATTAATACGTAGTTTAGAAAATATTAGGCCATCATGGACTAGGAATCAGACAAAAAACAATTAAATACATAGAAATTGGTTTTCCAAATGGAATAAGGGTGGTAGCATGAATTTACAATAAAATGAAGTAGAAAGTAACATAAACTATTAGAGAAACTATATACAATTTGACCTCAAGCAAACATTTGTTTAAAAATCTTATTAATCAGAAAGATCACATGGGGAACATAACATACCTCCCAAAACTGTAGAGATGTTTGACTATATATTATATGATACTTCAAGCCAAAAAGTACTTCACTTAACACAAAATAAACAAGAATGTATGTTACATGTATCAACTGTATGTGGTTAACAACCAAATTAAATTTCATGCCAAGACATGATGCTCTTAACATTTTGAAAAGGTGTAACTTCTGAAAAATGTTCAAATCATTCTAACATCATCCAAGATATTTCACCGACCTATGTATTTATAATCAATCCTTTAAAGTTCAATTGCATTATCCCCATATATACATACGGGTCATTAATTAACTTTCTCTTGTCTACCTCTCATCACCAATATTTATGATATATTACAATTAATCTTTTTAAAGTAGCTAGTGTTGTTACATTCTATGGTTGGATCCATTTTTGTTTAGAGTATGATTTTTTTTGTATGGATTTTTGTCTCAGAGTGTATTGGTTACTTGCTAAATGAAAAGCCTGAATTGCTTGAAGTGAAAGATAAGCGTGGTTGGACATCGTTGCATCATGTGGTCTATCATAACAATTTGTTAGCAATAGTGAAACTACTAGATGCAAACTATTCCATTGGATATCAATCTGTCACTGGACATGGGCCAGATACTATAGCAATTCACATTGCTGCTAGTCTAGGCCATTGTGAAATAATGAATGTTCTTATGGAAAAATGTCCTGGATGTTCAGAGTTCATTGATAATGTTGGAAGGAACATTCTTCATGTTGCTATTGAAAATAAGAGAAAGAAAGTAATTGAGTTCATCTTTCAACATGAATCATTAACAAACCTTATCAATCAGAAAGATCGCATGGGGAACACACCTATCCATTTATTGGCTGCTTCCGACATTGATAACATGAAGATGCTTATGGATTATAGGGTTGACATTAATGCACTCAACCATCAAAATCTCACTCCTTTGGACATTATATCTTCGTATTATCAAAGGGAAAGATTGATCAAGGTATAAGTATTTCTTTTTAACTGAAACAAGCATGTAGTTTTTTTAGCAAGATACATAATCTCATTTAATAAGCTTGGAATTTGTACGCAAACTTCATGAACATATAGGACAGCCTAAAAATTTTAAGCAATAAAATTCCTAAATACAAGATATATTCCTAACTAGGCAAATACCAGTATCATAACTCGACATAGTTAAAAAACACCTTACAAATTAGAGATTCCAGGCACTGGATGTCTCTGAGTGTTACCAAAATACATTAACAATCAACTAGTGATGCTCATGTTAATAGAATAATAGTCATCTCCCAAAAAATGTACCACAATCAACTATGGAAATAAAGACACACCCTGTTCACCCCTCTAACAGAGAAGTTTCTCTATTCATACGGGCATCTAACAATGTCCTTTTCTATATATTGGTTGGTGGAGTAATCAAACAAGTTCAACGAAAAATACAAAATTTAAAATGTTTTGCCTAAATCGCAGAGATGTACTTCACAAGTGGTTATCAAGCCTTTTACCATTTAAGAACCTAATTTATGATGCTTGCTACTTAAACCTTCTCTGCTATATGCCTATATATGTTGGTTTCAGGCTTAAAATCATACTCAACTCTTGTATTCCTTCATACTTCAAAACTTGCATTATATAGAAAGTAATCATGAACTCCTAAAAACAAGTACCACTGCTCAATTATCCTTAATACATGCCCACTATTTGCTAACTACTAAGATTAATTCAAAATAAAACTTGTTGCATACTTTAAATAAAGCAGGACTCAAACACTGGACCCGTGACCTGTAACTTGACCCGACTTGACCCGATCAAGATTAACCCAACAATATATGTCATGAATATTACTTAGAACAACGAGTAAGCACTACATTTTGTCTGTTCATTTGTGTTCTAATATATTATATCACCAAGAATCATCAAATAGTTTACATAAAATAAGCATGCTATCATAATATAGCGAAGTAGAATCAATATGTATACTTACACATGTAAACAACCATTGCTTTGATTTGCTCCAACGGCTAGATTTCCTTACCCATCTCTCTCCCAGCATGCAGTAGATTAATTTATCTCTATGTACTACCCTCTCAACATCATTATTTAAATATTAACATGATAAATTACTGTAATGTCTGTAGGGAGACAGTGAGTTATTTTTAGTTAAAACTATAAAAACATGCTCTATTTATTCGTGTGAAGATTGATTGTACAAAACCTGTTGCAAATTAAATAATAAACACAACAAGAAATACATATCCAACAAGGTAAGTGCTTCAAAAGGGTGTCTTCAACACTACCTTCCGTTGGTAAGATTGATCGAAAGGCGACATTAAATTTTTTGCCTAGGCTATGTGTCTGGCACGTTTCCCTTAAAATAAATTTCGCCTTGTACAATAAATTACATTCTCTTATAAACATCTTTGTCTGCACCAAAAAATGGGATTCAAAGAAGTTTGATACAAGCGGATATGGGAATCATTTTTGGATTTAAACGTAGACAGTTTCGTATCTAAGATCTTAGGGGTTTGACTCCAATGGCAAATGCATTTGAGGTTAAAGTAGTGAAGCTCTCTTGAGAACAAGGGTTCGACGCCCATGATGGACTTTTGTAAATTAGTTGTAGTGTAAAACTAGGAGTAGGTTAAATGTGTGTGAGTTGTAATTCCAAAAAAATCTCTTTATTAATGTATCTTAAATACAAAGGTGTTCCATTTACCCATTTAGGTATAGAATGTATTATTGACTAAAATGATTCATCATTCCGGACGTATTTTCCACACGGGCAAGTAGTTTAATATAGGCTTTTCATACTAAAAGTAACCATTTGGAATGTCTTTTTATTTTCTAATATAAAAGAATTTACCATATTTAACAGAGTACTCAAACTATTATATTAAACATTGTATGAAGTTTAATTTGCTTATTAACATTTTCAAGCAAGCATTGACCAAATGGTTAATAGTTCACTTGCTAACTTAAAGAAAATAAAATTGTTTCTTTTTCTTTTTGTTCATCTTAGATTGATACACCATTTCCAAATTAAAAGATT
Organism: Flaveria sonorensis; assembly: GCA_025506505.1. Taxonomy (NCBI): domain Eukaryota; kingdom Viridiplantae; phylum Streptophyta; class Magnoliopsida; order Asterales; family Asteraceae; genus Flaveria; species Flaveria sonorensis. Next base: position 23,591,134 of record CM046429.1, read on the forward strand.
AACTGTATATATAGTTTACTGGTATAAATTTTGCAGGCCATAGCTTTGAGGACTGGTATACATAATAAAACAAGCTCTTTACCTCCTAAAGTAAACAAGACTGGGCTAAATGACATAGAACGGGAAGAAAAATTAGAAAAGCGAACGGGTAGACATTTTGACATTGTGGACAATCTTGTTTTAGTGGCTGCTCTTATAGCAACCGCAAGTTTTGCAGCTGCTTTTACAGTGCCAGGTGGTTTTCATGGCAGTGACGGCTCCAAACAAGGCACACCGTTACTACTTAAAAAATCAGCCTTCCAAGCTTTTGTTGTCACTAATGCTATTGCATTATCTTGCTCTTGTTCAGTTCTACTTGGACACACTGCACTACTATTCTATCGTAACCGTTATGATGAATCATCTCTACAAGAACAAGAATACATTGATTGCAAAACTGAAGATATGTATTATCTTACCACATGGGCCTTAATTGCATTGACAATCGCATTCCTCACGGGCACATATGTTGTGTTAACACCCTCACTTGGTTTGGCGATTTCCATATGTGTTATCAGTTTACTTCTTATAGTGATCTCCATGCATGATGATAGGTCGGGAATATCCCCGTAAGAAGCCAATTATCAGTGTGAATTTGAATCAGTAAATATGTGATTGTTGGTTAATGTGAATTGGTCTTGATTGACTCGGAAGTGGTATCATTTTATGGAAGGTAATGTGGTGCAAGTAGGTTTCGTGATTTTGATTTGTTTACAATAAATAGCATATAGCAGTAGCATTTTGTTTGTAAGAGTGAGAGTGTTTTGTTTTATTCATTTTTCTTCCCTGTAATTGTTTACGTTTGCTAATATACGACTATAAAATTGTCCCATATTGTGTGATTATCTTGTTCATCTTATCTTTGATCTCTCACATTTAGTAAAAGAGCATCAAGGTTAAGCTCTTTTACGCCTAAATACCCCCGATTCAAACATATGCAACTGTAGCCACCACATCAAACAAGTCAAAGGAAGTCATATTTGTATCATTACAATATTAAATAGGATTAGAAAGGAAGCAACTATGGATGCTCAAGGCTAGGGTTGACAATTCTGGGCCTAAACATGTTTAATAAAAAGTAAATTATGTAACTTTTTATATTATTAAAATAATTAAAATTAGGAGGCTAGACTTTATTTTTAATTTTTTGTTCGTAAAATCATATAAAAAATTATAAACATGAGATATAGGTAGCTAAACAAATCGTTTTCATATATGATACTTATATTAACCGTGTTATTTGTAACCTGTTAAACACGAGAAAATATGTTTTGTTAGCCCTACTCAAGGCCTTTAAGTCCATCATATCACTAGTCTGTAAAGCCACATATGACAAGAAGAATTAACTAGCAAGAGCCTTCTACTCTAAGTATTACTGGAGGAGTTTGTATGGATTGAACCCAGAGGCTTGAAAAATCAAATCAAGATTATAGAGATCAAAGTCGCGGGAGAACCGGATCTTGCCCCGCAAAAGCTGCATCTCCCGCGAGAACTATGCGAGAACTTTTAGTTTAGTATAAATAGTTGTTTTGTGATGAAATTTAGGGACATTTTTTTCATTTCCTGATTTTGTATCTTTCAAATCAGAGAGCAATAGAATTTGAAGATTATTTACACTTGTGTTCATCAGTTGCTTATTCAATCTTGTTTTCGTGATGATTACATTCCGCATTCTTGTCATGAGATTGATCTGATTCGTAAAGTGTTGATCCTTACAATTGGTATCAGAGCTTGATATGCTCTAGATCGATTGATTTGAAGATTGAAGAGTGTCTTTGAAGTGTTCTTAAGCTCCTATTTGGATTTAGTTGAAGATATCCTTGATTTCTACTGTTTTTGATCACTTTTGAAGACGTTGAATGTTGTTATGATGTTGATTGAAGATCGACGATGTTCATGTGATTAAACAAGCTAAAATGAATCAATTAGAGACTCTTAGGATCAAAATTTGAACTTAAATCACTAATTCAAGGCTTAATTAATCAATTAGAAACATATTGGTAAAAGATTGAAGTTGGAATCATCAAAATTGGAATGAAAATGGAATACGCGAAAACTTGCTAATCGCACGCAAAAGGCTCTTATTCGCGCGAGAAGTTGGTTACAAAAGATTCCTTTCACGCAAAAAGTTTAGTGATTGTTCGTGCGAGAACTCTGATCTTTGTGCGAAAACTTCAAGTTTGAAATTTTTAAAAAGTTTGATTCCTGATTTTTAAGATAGCAAATCTGAAGCACATCACTGCTACCCTCAATCTCGACAATAAGATTGGCACAAGCACAAAACCCCCTAGACTTCTCAGCGAAGAAGATTATCCTGACTAGGTTTATCGCTTCGCGAATCATGTTATTTACCCCGGATGATGCGGTCAATCAAACAAGGTCCATATATCCCTGTGTATAACAATGAGAAAGGAGAATTGGTGCCTAAACCTGAACATCTCTTGGATGAGGAAGACTTGAGGAAGCTTGAGCTTGATGACAAAGCGTATGATGCTATCACCATGGCACTTACAATTGAGATTATCAAAAGTTCAAAGATTATAGAAAAGCTAAGGATTTATGGTATACGATGGATGAGCAGATAATGGGCAATAAAGATATGAGGGAAAGCAGAAAGGACATGCTGAACCAAGAGTTTAATATGTCTAATTGGTGAAACTGTGGAGGCTTAAATGTCTAGATTTATTAAGCTGATAACAAAGATGAAGAGTGCTGGTATTACCTTGGAGAATATTTCTTTAAAGAAAAAGCTGTTGAACTCTTTACCATACAGCTGGAACAATAACTACAATACTATCAAAAGAACCAAAGATTTGTTCACCTTGTCCCTTAGCGATCTTATCTAAACCATCAAGTCATATGAAATGGATGACAAGCAAAGTGCTGCTAATTACATCAACACGATGGGAGCTGAAGCATCTTCAATATATGCAAAAATGGCTAGTAATCCAAATTACTATGTCAGCCATTTCCAGTTGTGTCAACAACTAACAAATTCTATTAATCCAAATGTCAAGGATCCATCCATGCCTTAGTTTCAAACTTTCCATCAAAATCAATTCACTTCAATGCAACCTCAATCTCAACCTCAAACCTATCCACAAAGTCAATCCACTCAACCCACACAATAAGCATTTGTTGTAAATTCCCACCCAAACAAGAAAACCATTCAAACAGCTGAAGAGCATCTGGCTCTATTCACTACTTTCATGAACAACTATGAAGCTTTCATAGCCGAAAGATGTAAGGATCATCACAATATAGTTAGATCAATCTCATAATGGATACGCGGAATATAGACATTACGGTAATAAGAATGAGATTGTAGAAATGAAGAACACACAAGTAAATAAACTTTCAAATCAATAGATCTCTGATTTGTTTACAATGCAGTAGTACAAATCAGGAAAATGAAAATATCTCTATCAAAAGTGCTAACTATTACAAAGCAAAATTTCTATTTATAAACAAAAAAAAAAGTTCTCGCGCGACTAGTAGTTCTCGCGCAAGAAGCAGTTTTCACGTGATAACTCTAGATTCTCGCGTGACTTGATCTTGATCTTCGTCTTGATTTGATTTCCCGAGCCTCTTAGGTTCAACCCCTACAATCTCCCCCTAGGCTCGGTAAGTCAATGCCTTTTAGAAGTCCACGTCTGTAACCAGATAAGCTCCCCCATATGCATACATCTTGTTGTCCAGGGCCTTCGTAATCATCCAACCGAACTGTGCCGCTATGAAGTGTACAGATTCATCAGCTGCAATTGGACATGCCTAAAGCTTTATCAAATCTTCTTTACCAAACTCTAGCAGATCCACAGGGTCGATGATACGGAACTCTTTATCTTCACACTTAATCACTGCATGACCACTATCCTTTTCACAACTCCACCCCTTTAGCTTAGACAAGCTATTAATTGGCACAGGAGGGTGAATAGGAATCTTCTTAGCATATCTTGGATGTCTATGAACCCTTGTCTTCATTGGCTTGTTCGTGTTCGGGTCCATCCTGGTCTCATCTTCAATAACTTTGGATTTGGCTGTCTTAAAGTCTTTGAAGTTAGACTTACTTTGTCTCCATATCATATTCCTGATCCAATTAGCTTTGCTTTAGTTACTTGGGTTAAAGAACGGGACACGATCCATAGCATATAAAGGTAACACCCGAAAATTTGTTTAAAATAAAAGAAAAGAAAAGTATCTTGAAAGAAAAGATAATGGGCACAAGTGGAGGGGGGATAAAGTGTACAAGGTGCAAAACACTATTATTTTATGTTTAAAAGGGTATGGCCTCCCGTGCATCTGCTTTTTCTACACCCACTTTCTGCTGAAAACAAGAAAGAAGAAAAAGGGACAGAGTTCTCTCGGGTTTTTTCAAGAAGAAGAAGCTGAAATTTTCGAAGGTAGGTATTTTCTTGTGTTTTTGGTTCGGTTTCAGCTAAATTTTCAGCTTGTGGACTGATTCTTATGTGTTTTTGTGCTTGGTTATGTGTTTTTGGTGTGTTTAGGTTGTTTGAACTCTTTGTGCCCTCAAGTTTTGTGGAGTTTTACTTGAAGACTGCATTGGTAAGTTCTAGATCCCCGGTTTGGTGTTTTAAACTTCTTTTGAGGCTGAAAATGCATGTGAAAACATTTTACAACTTATATGTATGTTAACCGTATGTATGTATGTATGGATTCTTGTATGTTGTGGGGTTCTGCTTGTTTTAGGTGCCTAAAATGCTAGATTTAAGTTAAGGACATGTTAGGATGATGATTTGAGACTAAAAATTTATAAGTTTTAATGTAACTGCTGCTCATACGCCTACAATTTAGCTCAGACACCCAAGTCCCTTCTCATATGCCCAAATAGGGCCATGCACCTGAGAATTTTGCCAAAAAGCCTAAGTACCAGTCCATGCGCCGCAATAGTACCCATGCGCCCACTGTTCATATGCCTAAGTGCCCATGCGCCCACTGCTCATGTGCCTAAATACTGATGCGCCTAAGGCTCATGCGCCTAAGCAGTGCTCATGCGCCTAAGTTTTCTCATGCGCCTAAGTGCTCGTGCGCCTACATAGTACTCATGCGCCTATATAGTGTTAATGTGCCTAATTGCCTTAGAAAATTTTTGGAATTTTGGAAATTTGAAATTTTAAGACTTAACCCTGGGATGTTTTCGTGGTTATGTTTGTTGATGTTATGCTTGTTTGCAGCATGTTCTTATGTTCCATATTATGTATTATTATGTGACTTTACGTGATGTGTTTATGCTCGTATACGTAAAGTATTATCATAAATGAAGTGAAAGATTAATGATAATGAAAAGTGGAACTTAACGAATGAATGAAAGTCTTGCAAGCAAAATGAAAGGAGGTTCACAGCCACAGGTTGTTAGCTCAACTGTGTGCGGGTTAGCTACCCCATGAGGATGCATGCAGGGTCAATCTTTGAGATTGACGGGACCCTTGTTACTTGCCCTAGGCATTGGGTCAGGCTTCGTGAGCATTGTTAGAGGTTTATTTATAAACTTCAACCCAGTACCCGCTTCGTGCATAATGTTCGGGGTATTGCAAATTGGTTCGGTAGAAAGTGAAAGATAATGATAAAAGTACAAAATGAATGAGAAGAATGATCAAAGATAATAATGAATATTATCTTGTTGTACGTATGATGTGTGATCACGTACGGAAGTAACAGATTTATGAAAAGGAAGTAATTAAGAAAATGATCTTTTTATATATTTGAACAAGGGATTTTTAATTCAAAAAAAAAAAAACTAGAACTCACTCAGCAACGCTGACTTTTATGCATTTTCAGTTGGCAGGTAACTTGTTGCTGGGGATTGCACGCTGGTGAAGCTACTTGGCGGGCAAGACAGGCATCCATTTATGCATAATGATATTGTTGTTTTATAATGCAACTGAACGATTCTTTTGTAACTCCTAAAATACAATGATTTATTATTTGGCAACATTAAATATTAATGCATGAATGGCTTTTGTTAAAATTAATCCGCTGCTATGTTTTATGATATGTATGTATTTTTATATAATTAATGCTGTGATTGACCAACTATGAGGTTTCTGGGAACGGGGCCTTACAATAAATCTGAAGCTCTGAGCGTATGAAAGTTGTGCTCGTCTTGGAAGTACTCTATTGCTCCGCCCTTTCGCTTTACAACATACATCTTCTTCTCTTGATCGTAAGCCCAACTAATGATAGGTTCTGAGTTTCCGTACCTTGTGAAAGGTTTGGAATGCCTCAGCGTATGAATATAAGTTAGGGGAGGAGGAGCACTAACTGTTAGATTACCGACCTGACACACAACACTTTGGCCTGTAACATCAATTCTCTCATCAGTCGTCTGTGTGTTGCTCGAATCCCCCACGATCTCACGTTCTTCAATCAAAGTATCCGAAAATAAGTCTTTGAGATTGTTTTCAAATATATCAGTATACTCAAAACCCTCTTCCAAATCATCAAAAGCACCCAAGTCTTCTTTCGTCTCCTCAGCATTTAGACTTTGCTGGAATGTATAGAACTCTTGCTCATAAGCAGCTTCAGTCTCAGGGTCTAGTGGTGTGTAATCAACTAAATCATCAAGACTTGGTCCGGAGACATTTTCAGTGCCCGATGTTCCAGCATCACCTGTAGCTGTAGAACCAACATCACCACCCTGATCATCATCATCATTTCCCTCATCATCATCATCATTTCCCTCATTACCATCATCAACATTATCATCATCATCATCCTCACCATCCTCAGACGAATCATAATCAATCAAATCTAATCCTACATCTTCATCATCAACTGGGTTTGGGATAGGCATCATGTGTTCAGGCTCAACAAACACCTCTCCAGTAAAAACTATAGGCTGATCCTCAGTAGTCATCTGAATATTTGTAGATAGTGACTCTTAACCAGCTTCAACAGTCTCTGTTGTCCTTTTCTGAACAACAGGATCAACAGGATGCTCTGTAGGAATGATCGGGTCCATCACAGGTTCTAGATCAGCAGTTTGCTGCCCGCTACTTTCTCCAACTTCAGTGGTTCCTTGATTAGTAAACTGAGATGAACCACCTGAAGCGATGTCTTGAAAGTTTTGCTCTAGAATCTGAACATAGCTGAATAAGAAAGTTTACAGATGTTCAAGATTCTTAATCCTCTCATCTCTATCAGCTAACTATATCTGTAGATCATTAATTTCCTTAGTCTTCTCAAGCATCTCCCCCTCTAAATTGCATACACGTTCTTCAAGAGTAATATGTGTAAAAGTGGGCAACTCAGTTGATACAGTTGGTGTTGCCTCACTCTCTGTGACTGGAGTCTCTGTAACAATAGGCTCCTCTATGATCGGCTCAGTGGTCACCGGGGTCCGACGTTTCCTTAACACGCCACGTCCTCTACCCCTACCACAAGGACTCTCACCTGCTTTCCTCGCCATTCGCTTTCTTCTCCCCCTAGTCACAGGAGTCTTTTCAAGAATAAAGTCAGTATCACGCTCCTCAGCAGTGCGTTTGGCTGGAGTTTCACGCACTCTGGGACGTTCCTGTAATACGTACGGTACGTTCCCAATCTGATCGCTATCGGTCTCACTCTCACTATTGGTAAACCATGACTCTATCTTAGCATTTACTTCAGATCTGGGAACACCATGAGAACTCTCAAGTGCTTCTGGTGTAGTACTAGCTGATGGACCGGCTATATCAGCTTCAGCAGCCTGAGTAGTAGACATAGATGCACCAGATGTGACATCTCTTTGGACATGAGGAGTATCAGTCTCTTACGGTCTATCTTCAGTTTGAAAATCATCTACAAATCGACCCAACTTATCAAAGTGTGAACCATCCCATGCATTTTCGCATGCTCCCATCAAATATGTAAAAATATCCTTCTTCATAGTCATGACAACATATGTTGAAGAATCAAATATAGCTAGCTCAGGATGAGCAACATTAACAAACATCTGGATAAAGCGAGGGTACATGATAAACTTCTTCCCTACTGCAACAATGACATTCTTCTGCATCTCAGAAAATATTGCCTTGGATATGCTATAAGGTAAATCATCAACGAGTGATATTAGTAGGGATCCGAACACCGCACTTAGACTATCCATTCCCGTCTTAAGATTGCTGAGGCAATGGATGAGAACGTGAAACAAGTACTTCCAAAAGGGTGGAAGATACATTTTCTCCATAGATGGGTATCTATGACTATAACCCATACATGTCAAACAATCATTGACAACATCATCATCAATCTTTACAGGTGCATTGGGTACATCCTCAAGCAATAGTACACTGTTGATTACTTCAGCTGTAATCACTACCCTTTTTCCCTTAACCACAGCAGTAATACAAGGTTCTCCGTCCTCGTCTATCTCATTGGTAGCCGTTTGCCAAAACTGATCAATAACATCAGTATAAATGGTGGGACTAGTAGATATGGCATAGTGAATACGAGATGTCTTTAGCCCCTCGATAAGTGATCGGGATAATGCTTTGTCTTCAGAAACATCACCGAGATAAGCTATGGCATTATGGTTTTTGTTAAAAACCAATGGACGAGCCATCTGAAACATTAAGCATGAATATTAGTACACAAACAGAAATTCAGAAAAATTTCAGAAAAGAGAAAAAATCAATACTTAGAAAAATTTCAACACTTCAATTTTTTTTTGAAATTTTAAACTTCTCGCGCTAAAACTCCAAGTTCTCGCGCGAAAACTACAGATTTCAGATTCATGTGACAAATCTCAACTCATGCGACAAGTCCAAGTTATCGCATGAATTTAAACTTGACCAGAAGTCAACTTCTTGTGTGACAAGTTTATCCTTATGCGAATAGTTTTGAAAGTTTTTGCATCTGTTCATATGCACAGGACCTTTCGCATGCGAAAAGTCTGTTCCACTTCAAATTTTAAATCCGTCAAATTTCAAGTGTTTTAGCCATTAAAACATGTTCCCTAAGTGTCGTCTAGGTGATTATTAAGATTTATTAAGGCTTATTTGTTCAATTTTAACATATTTCAAGTCTTAGAGTATTCAATCTAGTTCAAACATACAAAAATCAACGTTATAACCATCATTATACCTTAATTTATGTGAGGAAATCAACCGGCGACCTTAACGAACACTATTTTCAATTTTGACAGAGTTTCTACACTTAGAATTTTGAGAGTGAAAATTTCAGAATATAGTATGCGACAACTTGACTTTTCGCACATTGTACTTTATATAGCACTTTGACTTCTCGCGCGAGAAGTCAAAGTTCTCACATGATGAACTTTTCGCATAAAGTTGAACCTTTTGCATTAGTTAATTTATCCGCATTTGTTTTGAAACTTTTCGCATGAAGTGAACGTTTCGCGCGAAAAGTTCAATTTTCTTTGTAAATTTTAACTTTTTAATTTTTAAAGTTTTGAATTTTAAAGATTTTATTGAGCTTTATGATTTGTTATGAAAAATGATTATGTTTAGCTAAGTGTTTACAATCATTCGAACACCCTTAATTTTGAACGTTTTGTAAAACGAAACTAAAACAAATTATCAAAATATACTTTTAACAAAAAATCAATTTGACACAAAAACTATCCTAGTTAAATTAAATATTTTTGATAAATTCTCAAGTATAGGATCATATGTCTTAGAAATTGATCATTACCGTCGTCCAACTTTATTATAAATAGAACTGGTTATGTTGATTGTCAATATATTGAGTCCATGTTAAACTTAGACTTCAAGTTTACTTAGACACATAAGCTGTAATTTTATCATGTTTTGATTAAGTTATATGTCTGCAGTGTGTCCCATAGTCAAAAATCCTGTAGAACCTTATCCAACATCAAGACACTTTTGAGATTTCAAGTCACCCCAATTTAACTTAAACCTTTCCCTTCTGATCAGCCTTTTCAGAATGAATTTTCTAATATAATATCTATTATGAGCATAACTAGCCTGAGAAACATTTCTGAACATAGAATATTAAAAAGTTTTAGGACTTATTTAACAGCCAGTCGGACTTATGTTTTTGCCCTCGCAAGACGTTTAGGACTTAAATGCCAAGTCGGACTTACATGCACCATCTTTTGATTTTGCCTCCTGTGTCAGAACATATTCTCAAAAAGAAAAATATTTATCATATTGTATGTGTGTCTTTGATATAACTTTTATTAATGTGCTCATTGGCATCTTTTATTCCTATATTGCCTTTTAGGCTTCCTTTTGCTCATTTTGTTTGTTTTTCTCTTTGTATTTTGTTTTCATTTGTATATCTATATTTTTTATTTTGATTTTATACATATATATATACTATCTGAAAGAAGCTGAATCAAAAATTAACTGGCTTGAGTATGACTAGACTATAACTCTCAGTTTGTTTTAGCATGGAATCAGAGTTACGACAAAACCTTGACGAGTTACCCACTTTAGTCATAGAAAGTTACTTTCAGTGCATCACAGTGCTTTTCATACTTGAATATCCAGCCTATCAACATATCAAACATAATCCAAGTCAGTTTCTTGTAAGCTTTAGGATGCAACGATTCAAAATCAAGAAATGTAATATCATTTCCTATGTACACTTGAAAACTTAAATTTTTTATTTTTTTATATTATATATATATTTTTTAAATTTTGTAACCAAAATCTTTTTGTAATTTTCTTTATCTTTTTACTCCCCCTAAGAACAAAATATATATTTTTTATTTTTAAATTTTTTTCCCCTAAAATTGTGATTATCTAGACAGAAAAATAACAATTTTAACAAACAAAGAAAAATATTTTTGAAAAGGGTGTAAGAATAAGTGTTAACCAAAATTAATCATACCCAAAGATTTAACTAAAAAGTCAAATCTGGAATGATCAAACGCCTTAGTGAACAAATCAGCAATGTCGTCATCTGTAGAAATTGACTCCAAATGGAAAAGTTTCCTTTCAAAGCAGTCACGGATGAAGTGCATTCGGATGTCGATGTGTTTAGTCTTAGAGTGTTGAATTAAATTCTTCACAATGTTCAAAACTACAGTATTATCACAAAAGATTTTAGTATCATAAATATTAAGGCCATAATCAAGAAGTTGTTGTTGAATCCAAACGATTTGTGAATAACAGCTTGATGCAGCCACATATTCAGCCTCTGCAGTCAAAGTGGATACTGTCTGCTGCTTCTTGCATTGCCAAGAAATCAACCTTTGCCAATAAATTAATAACCGCCAGTAGTAGACTTTCTGTCCAGGTTACATCCTGCATAATCACCATCAGTATAAGCAAATAAATTGAAATCAGAATTTGTAGGATACCAAAGACCAAGTGTGGGTTGGCCCTTGAGATACTTAAAAATCCTCTTGACAGCTTTCATATGAGATTCCTTTGGATTACTTTGATAACGTGCACATTGACAAATAGAAAACATGATGTCCGGTCTTTGTAGTAAGATACATCAAGGATCCAATCATTGATCCATACATGTGTTGATCAACATCTTCTCCTGTGAGATCTGGAGTCAAAGTAGGATGAGAAGACATAGGAGTAGGAGCTGTCTTGGAGTTTTGAAATTTGTATTTATCCAGGATACTGTGAATATACTTTTCTAGATGTATTAGTATTCCCTTCTCATCTTGTTTAACTTGAATTCCCAAGAAAAACGTCATTTCTCCAAGAGCACTCATCTCAAATTTCTTCTTCATAACCGCCTCAAACTCCTTGCACAAGTCATCATTGGTAGACCCAAAGATAATATCATCAACATAAACTTGAACTAGAATCAGATCCTCACCAGTCTTCCTTATGAATAAAGTTTGATCAATAGCACCTCTTGTATAACCATTTGCAAGCAAATGTCCAGTAAGAGTAGCATACCAAGCTCGAGGTGCTTGATGTAAACCATAAAGTGCTTTATCTAACTTGTATACATAGTCGGGATGATCAGGATCTTCAAATCCTGGTGGTTTACAGACATAGGTTTCTTCCTTCATTTCGCCATACAAAAACGCAGTTTTCACATCCATTTGATAAACTTTGAAGTTCTTGTATGAAGCATATGCCAGAAAAATTCGTATAGCTTCTAGTCTTGCAACTAGAGCATATACTTCTTCATATCAAGACCTTTAATTTGATAGAATCCTTGTACAACAAGTCTGGCCTTGTTACGGACTATCACATCCTTTTCATTCCTCTTGTTTTTGAAAATCCATTTCGTGCCGATTTGGCAACTTACCCTTTGGTAATTCACACAGATGCCAAACATTTAGCTTTTTGAATTGCATCAGCTCGTATTGCATTGCCTCTACCCAACTATTTTCTTTCAATGCCATTTCAACATTCTTAGGCACTATTTGAGATAGAAAAAATGAATATAGACATGTATTTATTGCTCTCGATTGACTTCGAGTTCTGACGCCTCAGGATAATGAACCGATAATTGTTTCCATTGGATGGTTTCTATGAACTCTCAGCTATGGAATAGCATCTTTAGAGATAACTTCATCTAAGTTAGACATATGACCAACAAGCTCTTCAATAGTGTTCCCTCCTTCTGGTTGATAAACAATTTCTTCGTCTTGATTATCATTACCAATAGAAAGATCTTCAAATGGTACTTGAATAGTATCAATGGGATCATTTAAGGTAGAAGATGAATTCTGATTAGAACCTTGTCACTCTTGTTCCACAACTATATCCAAATGAGATGAATCTGTTTCAGAAACAAAATGTGGAATAGCCGTAGCATTAGAAGATGAAGGTATATCTGAAGATATTCCTTTATCTTGAGAAGATGTAGATCCAACATCATTAGGAAATATATCTTGAATTGAGGATGTCAAAGGTGGATCAACTGTAGAAACAATAGATTTTCAATTAAATGTTTCAAATAATGAAGCATAATCATAAACCCATGAAGGAGCAGAACCTGCATCTATTTTGTTAGATTCATGCCAATCAATATCAAATGACTCAACAATTTGTTTAGTTCTTTTATTATAAACCCGATATGCTACTTTGTTGGCTGAATAACCAATAAAATAACAATCATTAGCGTTTTCTTCAAATTTTGATTTATTATCAGATGTGTTTAACAGAGTACAACAACATCCAAAAGTTTTGAAATATTTGACTTTGGGTTTATGTTTGAAAAATATTTCATAAGGAGTCTTATTTTGTTGTTTGTTAATTAAACACGATTCTGAACATAACAAGCAGTGTTAACAGCTTCAGCCCAAAAGAATGAAGGTAATTTGGCTGCTGATAACATTGTTCTAGCTGCTTTAGTTAAGGTTTTGTTACGTCGTTCAGCAACTCCATTTTGTTGTAGGGTTCCTACAGAACTGAATTGTCATGCTATCCCCTTTGAATCGCAGAACTCATTCAAAATACGATTATAGAATTCGGTGCCATTATCACTCAGTATGTATTTAATAGTCTTGTCAGTCTGATTTTCCACAAGTGTCATGAATTTCATTAGCAAATGAGGTGTCTCATCTTTGGATGCTAAAAAGAAAACCCATGTAAATCTAGAAAAATCATCAGTAGTAAGCAAGCAATATGCATGACGTCCTAATCTCAAAACACTTACAGGACCGAATAAATCCATGTGTAGTAATTGAAGAATAGAGTCAATTTGTGTATGAGCAACTAGTTTATGAGGAATTTTATATTGTTTGCCTTTAGAGCATGATAGACAATCCTCTATTAGTCGAAATTCTTTCAGTGGTAAGCCAACTACATGATTTCTTCTAACCAGTTTGTTCATTGTTTTAACATGGACATGGCCAAGACGACGATGCCATAACAATGTGTCACTTTCCGAGGTTTTAGATAACAAACACGACGCAGTTACAAATTGATGTGTACCATTCATGTCTAGTAAATACGTGTCTTTGTCTCTCGAAGTTCTCAATAAAATCCATTCTTCAGGTACTACAAATTCAGGTTTTAATACGAGACATTCTTTATCAGTGAAATGTGTTGAATACTTTTTGTCACAAATTTGAGAGACACTAAGCAAATTATGTTTTAGTTCCTCTACAAAATTGACATCTTCAAAGCTTAATACACCGTTAGTCATTGTACTTTTCTTTGTAATCTTACCTCCCTTGTCCCCGGCAAAAATAACATATCCTCCGTTGTATGGTTGTATGTTGTTTAACAGAGATATATTACCAGTCATGTGTCTCGAACAACCACTATCTACATGCCAAACACTGTTGATAGCTTGCCTTGGTTGTTCCTACACAATAGGACAAATTTAATCATTTTTAGGAACCCAAGCCATGGTTGACTTGAGCTCTTTGTTTTCATCTAAATATGATACATTTTGCAATATCATATCTCTTTTGTCATCGAAAATTCATTTTTAACAACAGAAGTCCCAGAAGTTTTGCCTTTAATTTTCCATCTTTGTACTTGTTTGATTGGTGGTGTGGTGAAATTGTTTTTAACAACTTGTACTGATTTTACTTGTGTCTTTTCCTTGTTTGAATCAGTTTTATTTTTAGCAAAAACATTCGATTGATATAAGTTTCTTTTAAAATTTATATTAACAAAGAAACGTTTTCTATTGTTCGCAATTGAATTATGAAACTTTTGTTTGCTTGTTAATTGATGTTGATGACGACAATTTCTAGCCATGTGATTTGGCTTTCCACACACATAACAACATCTTTTACTATATGCAGTTGACACTCGCATGTTTTGCTCGAACTGTTTTGGATAACTTTGATAGTTATCACAGAATTTGGACTTAGTATGTCCTTGGCCTTTTGATTCTTTAACAGTCTCTCTTCCTTTCCTCTTGTGTTGATTAGCTTGAGTTGATTTCAGAGGAATTGAGGTATTGGTCCTAGCTTTTGGACTTATTACAGATGCTGATGTAGCATGATTTGTGGCTTTAGCTTTATGATTCTTCTGAACTAGATTAGGACCAGTGTTTTTTGAACCTGTTCTGCACATATCTTGTTTCACATTGTTAGCAATAATAGAAGATTTATTTTTAAAGAAACTAGCATTTGTTTCTTTAAAAATATGATCATCATTATCAATGTTGCCTATAGAAACAAATCTGTTCTTGAAATCATTTTTCATGTTAGATATAGATGTTGTAACATGTTGATTTTCTTTGTTTTTAAAGTTTATTTTTGATGTCCGTTTCTTATCTTTATTTGACATTTTTGGACAATCATTTGAATCAACTAAAACTTCCAAGCTTTCATTTATTTTCGATGATGAATTACAAAATGGTTTTTCATTACAAATCTTATTTTCTATAAAATCTAATTCATCATCGCTCTCCCATTCTTCAACTAAACCATCTATCTTCACACTTTCTGCAAAAAAGTTGTCATTATTAGTATTAATTTCTGTTTTTGTGACAGGATCAATAGTCAATGAAACATTGACTGAAGGTGTGAAGTCTGATTTTGGTTTAAAACCCAAACCATAGGTCTCTTCATCATGAGATGTGATTGATTAAGGCAATGAGGTATAATCATGATTAATTGGTGGTGCAATGTTAGCATATCCCACTCCACTTTTACCACCATTAACCTTTTGTGTCATCTGTGATTTGATTATACCTTCAACCATGTTTGATGAAAGTTCAATTTTTTCAACAACTAATTTTGTAGATAAGAGTTCACTGGTAAGTTTGTTAATTTCTAAAGATAATTCATCATTTCGTTTTGTCAAATCTCTTATGTTACAATCTTTATCATGAAGATTCATTTTTGATTGGTAAATAGATTTGTTCAAGCCATCTATTTTATCTTTAAAAAAAATTTCATCTGTTTTATATTTACGAGCTTGATATTGAAGTTTTTCAACTTCTAATATCAAACGTTCGTTGTGAACTCTGTATATTTGTACTTTTTCTTTTCACATATCTGAACAAAGAGAAATATATACCTCATCAGTTTCTTCATTCCTCTTTGTCTCTTCATGGACCACATTCACCATGAAGGCCTTTAAAACTCTTAATTCATCTGCTTTTGTTGCTGGAGTGATCTTAGCAGCACTATGCTCTTTTTCACATGCAAATGCTGGAGCAAGCTCAACAGCTTTAACTGATTCTTCAACTTCGACTGGAGTAATCTCAACAGTCTTCTCTTTGACCTTTTCTTCTTTTGCTGGAGTAGACTCAACAGCATTTTAATCACTTTCAACCACTGCTTCAGTTTTCACCTCTTTCACTTGTTCCTTCACAGCATTCTCCACTATTTCTACTTTAATCTTCTCTTCATCAGCAAACACCCCAACTAACACATCTTCAGACACAAATTCAGTAAACAAATTGTCTTCATGAGGCTATTCAACTTATTCAATTTCAGCTAATAGTGTAGTAGACAACTTGATGTTAAGAATTTCCATTTGGTCTGACCAATCATAATCCTCATTGGTCTGAGACACCAAAGATTTGTTATTAGATGTGCTGGCTTGATCTTTCTTTGTTTCTACCTCTACTGTTACCAATGTCTTTCCATGATCACTCTGATTTGCTCTGAGTTCAGTGCATTCTCTGGCAAAATGACTAGGTTTGTCATAGTTGTAGCATCTAAAACTGGACTTATTAAATCCTATTTTGCTGGAGTTGTTCATCCCAAACACTTTCCTTCCAGTTCTCCTAGCAAAATTCTTAGCACTATACACCACCATAGCCATCTGGTATTTGATGTCATTCTCTTCAACATCATCAGGATTAACCTGTTGTAGATCATCCACCAAGATGTTAGGTACACTGAGTCTTCCACCTGAAAATGCTTCGTAACTGTTCATGAAGGTAGTGAATAAGGCCAGGTGTTCTTCAGCTACTTGGATGGTTTGTTTAGTTGGTTGTGAGTTAACAACAAAAGCTTGTTGTGTAGGTTGAGAAGCTTGAATCTGTGGGTAGGTTAGAGATTGGGATTGAATTTGAGCTTGGACATAAGGATTTTGATGAGTAGCTTGATATTGGGATAAGGATTGGGGCAAGTATTGATCTTTGATAGTTGGATGAGCAGAAGATGCTGACGGTTGTTGTTGACACAATTGAGAATAGCTGACATAATAGTTCGGATTACTGGCCATCTTGGCATACAATGCCGATGCTTCAGCCTCCATTGAGTTGATGTAGTTTGCAGCCCTCTGCTTATCATTCATAGCATAGGATTTAATAGTTGAGATGAGATCACTGAGTGTCAAGGTAAACAGATCCTTGGTTCTCTTAATGGTGGTGCAGTTGTTATTCCAGCTATATGGTAGTGAATTTAACAGCTTTTTGTTAACTGCTATATTCTCCAAAGTAATTCACGCACTCTTCATTTTAGTGACTAGTTTCACGAACCTAGACATTTGAGCCTCCAAAGTTTCACCCAGTATATGATTAAACATATTGAACTCTTGGTTTAACATGTCTTTTCTGCTCTCTCTCATGTCTTTGTTGCCCATGATTTGTTCCTCCATTGCATCCCATAAATCCTTAGCCTTGGTAAATTCTTTAAACTTATATGCAATCTCAGTTGTGAGTGCCATGGGGATGGCAGCATAAGCTTTGTCATCAAGTTCTTTCATCTTAATGTCTTCCTCATCCCATAAATGTTTAGGTTTTAGGACCAAATCACACTTATCATTTTTATACACCAGAATATATGAACCTTGCTTGATAGATCGCATCATCCGGGGTTCAGTATACATGACACGGTTCTCAAACCTGAATGCCCAATCTGGGTAATCTTCTTCATTGAGAAAATGAGGTGGCTTTGTGCTAGTACCAATCTCATTGTCGAGATTCAAAGTGGCGGTGATGTGCTTTAGATTAGCCATTGTTCTTACTTGAAAATCAAATTCTTCACAAATTCTTCAAACCCAAAGTTTTCGCGTGAATGATCAACTTATCGTGCAAAATTTTCAAAGTTCTCATGCGAACAAAACAAACTTCTCACGGGAAAATTTTGTAACTGAATCTTGCGAAAATTGAAAGTTGTCGCGTGAGTAGATTCTGTTGTAACAAACTTGGAACCAACTTTTGCGAAATCCTAAACTTCTCACGCGAAAGGTAACTTTTCGCATAGAAAATCAAGTTTTCGCCTGAACTGTTCTCTGTGATTCTGAGTGTGTCAGCCACAAATTTTTTACCCAATTGATTAAACGTTGATTAATTAAGTGTTCAATTAGTGATTTAGGTTCAAATTAGATCCTATTTGTCTCTAATTGATTCAATTAATCTCGTTTTAAGCTCAAAAGGTCATCAAATCAACGAACATGAAGTTTATCAGCTTCAACATCTTTAAAAGATCAGTCTCAGTAAGCATAAGCAGAAAAACTTAGAATAACCATGAGTTTAATGCTAACAATCTCTTCAAAACACTTCTTCTAACATCAACAAATTGATATAGAACAACCTCGCTCTGATACCAATTGAAAGGATCATCACAATACAATTAGATTGATCTCGTAATGAATACGCGGAATATAGACATTATGGTAATAAGAATGAGATTGTTGAAATGAAGAACACACAGGTAAATAAACTTTCAAATCAATAGATCTCTGATTCGTTTACAGTGTAGTAGTACAAATCAGGAAAATGAAAATATCTCTATCAAAAGTGCTAACTATTACAAAGCAAAATTTCTATTTAT
Organism: Flaveria sonorensis; assembly: GCA_025506505.1. Taxonomy (NCBI): domain Eukaryota; kingdom Viridiplantae; phylum Streptophyta; class Magnoliopsida; order Asterales; family Asteraceae; genus Flaveria; species Flaveria sonorensis. Next base: position 23,609,768 of record CM046429.1, read on the forward strand.
AAACAAAAAAAGTTCTCATGCGACTAGTAGTTCTCGCGCGAGAAGCAGTTTTCGCACGATAACTCTAGGTTCTCGAGTGATTTGATCTTGATCTTTATTTTGATTTGATTTCCCGAGCCTCTTAGGTTCAACCCATACAAAAGACTCAGTGTACCCAACATTTTAGTTAATGTCTTACAACAAGTTAATCCTGATGATGTTGAAGAAAATGATATCAAGTATTAAATGGCTATGGTGGTGTATTGAGCCAAAAATTTTGCAAGAAGAATGGGAAGAAAGATGTTTGGTTTAAACAACTTGAGCAAGATTGGGTTTGATAAGTCAAGTTTGAGATGTTATAACTGTGACAAACCTAGTCATTTTGCAAGAGAATATACTGAGGGAAGATCAAATCAAACTGATAGTGGAAAGAAGATGGTGACTGTGGAGGTTGAGTCAAAAGGGGATAAAGCAAGCACGTCAAACAACAAAGCCCTGGTTTCTCAGACCAATGAAGAATATGATTGGTCAGATCAGATGGGGATTCTAGATATAAAACTGTCTACAGCTTTGTTAGCTAAAATTCAAACTGCTGAAGACCATATTGAAGAGAATATACTTGATGAGTATGTGTCTGATGACTTGATGAAGGGAATTTTTGCTGCAAAAGTCTGTGAGAATGTTGAAAAGGTGCTAAAAAAAGAAGCTGTTGAGTTTACTTCAACTCATTTAAAGGTGATTGTAGAAGGAAAGAAAGAAGTTGAAGAAGAAGCAATTAAGTTTACTCCAGCTAAAGATGAATAGACTGTGAATGCTATTAAGGAAACTCTGGCAACTGCTTATGAAGACTCTATCAATGCTGTTGAGATTACTCCAGCACCAAAAGCAGTAGAAAAGAAGGTACTAAAAGCATTCATGGTAAATGTCATACCTGAAGAGAAGAACAAGCAATAAGAGACTGAAAAAGTTAATACTAATCTTTGTTCAAATACATGTATAGAAAAGGTTAAAAGATATAGAGTTCACAACGAACGCTTGATTTTAGAAGTTGAAAAACTTCAATATCAAGCTCGTAAATATAAAAATGATGAGAAATTTTTTAAAGAATAGATAGAAGGATTAAACAAATCAATTTGTCAATCAAAATTGAATCTTTATGATAAAGATTGTAACATAAAATATTTGACAACACGTAATAATTAACTATCTTTAGAAATCAATAAACTTAACAGTGAACTCTTATCTGCAAAATTGACTGTTGAAAAATTTGAGCTATCCACAACTATGGTTGAAGGTATAATCAAGTCTCAAATGACTCAGAAAATTATAGTGGTAAAAGTGGAGTTGGATTTTCTAACATAGCACCACCAATTAATCATGATTATACATGTTTGCCTTCATCAATTATCACTCCGGATGAAGAGACCTATGGATTAGGTTTTCAACCAAATTCTGACTTAATACCTTCAGTCAATGTTTTACTGACTATTAACCCTATCATAAAAACTAAAATTATAATTAATCATGACAATTCTTTTACAGAAAGTGTGAAACAAGAAGGGTTGGTTGAAGATTGGAAAAGTGATGATGAAATAGATTTTGTGGAAAATAAAAGTTTTAATGAAAAATCTTCATTTAATTCATCATCAGTTATTAATGAAACTTCAGATTTTTTTATTTCTACAAATGTTTGTTCAAAAATGTCCAACAAACAAAAGAAACTGAAATCAAAAATAGATTTTAAGGACAATAAAAGAAAACGAGTCACAACATCTGTATCTGACTTGAAAACTGATTTATAAAACATATTTGTTTCAAAAGGCAACATTGATAATGAAGATCATATCCTTAAAGAAATAAATGCCAGTTTCTTTAAGAATAAGTCTCCTATTACAGCTAATTTTGTGAAACAAGATTTTTGTAGATCAGGTATCAAAGACACTGGTCTCATTTCAGTTCCTATAATTCAAAAGGTTAAAGCTACAGTTCATGCCTCATCGGCTTCAGATATGAATGAAAAAAGTTAGGAAAAATAACTCAATTCTTCCGAAATCATCTAGAACTATCTTTAATGAAAGAGAGAAAAGAGAGTCTGTTAAAGAATCACTAGGCTAAAGAAATACTAAAGCCAGATTCAATGATGACTATAAAAGTTATCATAAACAGTTTGTGCGAAATACTCAGCATCAAATACATATCATAGAATGTGTTGTTATGTATGTGGCAAGCCAAATCATAGGGCTAGAAATTGTAATCATCAACATCCACTATCAAACAAACAAAGTTTTCACAACTTCATTTCAAATAATAGAAAACAATTCTTTTCAAAGGCCAAATTCAAAAGGAATACAAATCAGTCAAATTATTTCATTGATAAAAGAAATGACCAAATCAAATCAGATTTGAATAAAAAAATTTCAAACAAGAAATTTTTACATGTTGATGATAGAAATTCTATTCCAATTCAGACCACTTTAAGGAAAATGGTTACACATTTTATCAAACCGATTCAAAAGTGGAAAATAAAAGCAAAACATCTGAGCCTGATATTGTTGACAACTCTATTTTTAATGATAAGAGAGATATGATTTTACAGTCAGTATCATATTTGGATGAAAACCAAGTGCTCAAGTCAACTATGGCTTGGGTTTCTAAACATGAATAAATTCATATGTGCAGGAACAACCAAGGTAAGTTATCAATAATGTTTGGCATGTTGACAGTGGTTGTTCAAGGCATAAGACTGGTAATTTATTTTTGTTAAACAACATACAACCATACAACAGAGGATATGTTATCTTTGTAGGAGATAAAGGTCGTAAGATTACAAAGAAAGATACAGTGTCTAATGGTGTGTTAATTTTTGAAGATGTCAATTTGTTAAGGAACTTAAACATAATTTGTTAAGCGTCTCTCAAATTTATGACAAAAGGTATTCAACACATTTTACTAATAAAGAATGCCTCATTCTAAAACCTGGATTTGTAATTCCTGATGAATGGATTTTGTTGAGAACACTGAGAGAAAAAGACACATACTTACTTGACATGAATGTTTCACATTCAGTTGTAACTGCGTCTTGTTTGTTATCAAAAGCCTCGAAAAGTGATTCAATCTTATGGCATCATCATCTTAGCCATGTAAACATCAAAAATATGAACAAGTTGGTTAGAGGAAATCATGTTATAGGCCTACCATTGAAAAAAAATTCAACATACTGAACATTGTTTGTCATGTTCAACAGGTAAACAACATAAACATCCTTATAAACCAGTTGCTCATACTAAAGTTGAATCCATCCTTCAATTGCTACACATGGATATATGTGAGGCCTTGTTCCCGAGACGCTTACAACTGGACCGTCATCGCATAAAATATTTAAAGCAAACATCACTTCTGCAGTGGAATTTAAAAACATTCATTTATAATTAAAACATATCATTACATTACATAAATCGTTTACATATATGATTACAACTTCATAACAAAATGTGGATGCCAGACTCAAAACGTTCCCAATAGCGTATGCATCCATGCCTGCAACTCCTCAGCATCAACAAAATACCTGCCAACTATCATACATACAAAAAGTCAGCGACACTGAGTGAGTTCTAGTTTTATAAATAAAATACTTTACTTTCTTTAAAATATAATCTTCACAATCGTATGCGATCAAACATCATACGTACACGTTGATAATATTTATTATTATCTTCATCATCGTTTTGCATCGATGACCACCAATTGCTTCACGTAGTTGTCTTTCATCCATCTCGGTATTCTCTAGTGGCACGATCGTATCTGCATCGATTGAGCACTTTCTTAAACGAGATACATGGAACATCGTATGACTTCCACGTAACACGTCGGGTAGCTCCAGTCGACATGCCACTTCTCCTATCTGAGCAACAATTCAATTTGGTCTTTTATACCTCAGTATTAGCTTTACTCGCTTTCTAAACCGGGTGATTTCCTCTTTCCAAAACGAGGCCTTCATCATTACTCCATCGTCGAAGGTCAACACCGAAATCTTGTCGGGCGCGGTTGTTCAAACCACCTCCTTGCAACACTCGGTGTTTGGCTCCTAGGTTCTAGCTAATTCATCTCAAGGTGTACGTCTATCCACCTGCGTCTGTCCTGAACGGCTTAGCAAGAAACATGCACTCATTCAATTCTATCGCGCAATCTTCTAGGGCATTAGGTAACCTAGTGGACTTACCAATAGCAATTTCTACCTCGAAGGCTCATCGATCTTCCTACTCCTAATGTGTAACTTAACACAAAGGCAGCTGGAACGAAACTACTACTAGTACCACAATCAAAGCACAAGGCACAAATTGAATTACCAAAAACGTACCTGACATTGCGTCGAAGTTCGCTCTAGCCTCCTCCCGGTAAGGGCAAATGCTCTAACCATCGTCCTCTGTTCTCCTCATTCTGAACTCCTTGCCTTGTCCCGGAGCTCTCAGCCCTTGACTTCGTGCAGTCTCTGCTCCTATGCCCACTCTCACCACACCTGTAGCATCTCATCGCACGACAATCCCTCGCTAGGTGACCCTCCTTCCCACATTGAAAGCAGAGATTCGATCCCCGCTTGCATTCTCCTGCATGTTCCTTCTCACATTTCTTGCATCCCCTCGCTTCCCTTGTTAACATACTTGGATCATCCATCCTCACCTTCTTACCACTAGCCTCAAGTCCACCATCGTCATTATCCCGCCTTTCGTTCCCACTCCTAACATATCCCCGCTCCTCATCTTCGTCCACTATTGCTATCGCCTCTCGCTCGTCGTACAACCTCCTCGCCAGATCGACCACATGTGAACGTATATAATTAAATAAAGTACATTACTAGCACACCAATAATCATACTTGAATATACCATAGTATATAGAGTTTATATGTAGACACCCATACTTTAAACACTACATGCGAACGTATATAATTAAATAAAGTACACTCAAGACCCATGCTTACATTCATCATATTGTTCCCTTTACTTCATGCACATCACACTCAATCATACATGCATGCCATCACCCAATGCATTACTAACCTACACAATGCTTATATATACATGCATGTACCACTAGATTCACACCCACACATACTGCCATCTACATGCATAAACACACACATTCACACACACATAAACGTGTTAATGCCCACCTAACTTACATAAACATATATATTATAATTTATACACACACTCACATATCAACCTATGAATCAACCTCATATATACGCGAATTCAGTTTGCACAGCCCACACTCAATCATGCACAAATAATCACAATAATTCACACACAACACTATTTTATATTTATATATATATATATATATACACATATATATTTATATACAAACATATCCACATATACAGGACCATCGACACCCACCGAACCACAAATACAATCACACAAACGTAAGTGTTTGCTCATACCCATGCACGCTCTTTAATACAATCACAGATCCTAACCCAAACATCATAACCCTAAACCCACAAGCGCGAACATACGTGGAATTCATAAGACAATAATTCAAAATTGTATCGTAATGTAAGGCCCCATTCCCGGAGACCCCACATTTGGACATTCATAGCATCATTCGTTATTAAAAACGCTTAAATCACATTATTATAAGAAAACAATCGCAGCGGAATAATTAACCAAAAACTATTTCTTGTTTTGCCAAATAATACTTCGTTGTTAGAGTTACGAAAGAATATTTAGTTGCATTACAAGACAAAAATATCATAATTGCATAAATGGATGCCAGTCTCCATTCACCAAGTAGCTTCGGCCGTGCTATCCTCAGCAACATACTACCCTGTCAATTGATATACATATAAAAAGTCAGCGTTGCTGAGTGAGTCCTAATTTAATAATATAGAAAATATACTTTGGTAAACTTCATATGGTGATCATTCATCATCATACATAATCCATCCTTAAGAGATTCTTTATCAATCTTTCTTTCATTATCTTTCACTTTTATTAACTAGGATCGCACAAAGCAAGTGCCTACATTGTTGGTTGGCAACAGATGCCGAACCCCTATCGGTACACATTTATAAGTGGTAGCTAACCCCCGACATTTGATCCACACTGCTAGGCATGAAGCCTGCTCATGAACTTGGATACCATTAGTTTATTGGTCAATCACAAGGATTAGACCCCGGATGTGCCTTTCTTGGACTGAAACAGCCCCACATCAGTTGAGCTAACGACAACATCGTCGTGAACCTCTGTTGGAAAAGCTTGCAAGGCTTTTCACCTTTTGTTAGGGCCCTGGGGTAACATTTATTATGTTTCACTATCCTTCTTTTATTCCTTTGTGTCCACTTATTATGAAACAGTAATAATTATTCATAGCAAGCAGCCCATAAGAAGGTAAATAAAACATTAGAAACATAGGACAAGCATAAACACCCATTAAACATAAGTTCTTAACACTTGAACTCTATTTCCAAAATTTCAGAAAAACTCCTAAGTGTTCACAGCGCATGAGTAACTTATACAGCGGACGGCATAAAGTACTAAGTATCCACAGCGGACAACTTAAGTCTACAGCGGACAGCCAAGATCCACAGCGGATGAGTAAAATACTAAGTGTTCGCAGCAGATGAACATAGTCCAATGCGGATGAATAACATCCACAGCGGATAACTAAAAGTGTACAACGGATGAAATAAGTACACAGCGGATAACCAACGTCCACAGCGGACATACAAATTTTTCTAAGGGTTCACAGCGGACAGTGTCCACAGCGGATAACCAACATCCACAGCGAACAACTAAAAACTCCTCAAGTGTCCACAGCGTACATGTAAGTCCACAGCGGACGTCCTACATTTCTAAGTGTCCACAGCGGACACACAATGTCCACAGCGGATGACCATCATCCACAGCGGACACTTGTTCAGTACCTGCAATGCAACTTATGAGGTTTTCCAATCTCAAACATCATTCTAGCCTGAACTTAACATAGATCTAACATTACAAGCTTAAAGCATAACAAACATCATCATAACATCGTAGAAATCACTTAAAACCAATATATATCAAACACAACCGTACACCATGTAAAACTCATAGTTAGTTAGGAAAAACAGCAGTTATAATGCATATCAGCCCTAAAACAAGTAGAAAACATATAAAAGAGGGGATCTAGAACTCACCACTCAGCAGCTTTCGAGTGAAACACCACAACCCGAGAGCTAACAAGAATATCTAAAACCTAAACACATAAAACAAACAACCAACACAAGAAAACACATAAAAATAGGTTCATAAGCCCGAACCCAGCAGGAAAATCGAGAAGAAATCTTTGGGAAATCTCACCTTTCGAAGAACTTGAGCTTTCTCTCTCTAAACCGGATGGGGTTTTCTTTTCCAAGCTTCCAGCCGAATTGTGCATGAGAGAGAGGGTCATGGGCGGCCTTACCACCTTTTGAAACCCATTATGGGTAAGTTTACCTTTTGTACACCTTCACCCCTTAACCTTTTGGATATTTATCTTTTCTTCTTTACTTTTCTTTTCTTTGAATTTTTCGAGTGTTACACGTAACGAACATGATTAAAGAAACGAGGATGAATCATACCAAACGGGGTTGCTGGATCGGTTTTGCGGCTGTCAGGGTGTGTCGGTGGTCAATTGCTTGCGGTTGCAGAGGGGAAAACTGGCGGAGATGATTCGGTCATGAAGAAGAGGCTGTTGGAGGTGTGGTTTACAACGAAAGGGTCCGTCGGTGGCGATCGTTGCTGCGGGAGTAGTTGTCGTTGGTTGCAAGAGTCGGCGGTCTATCTACGAAAAAGGTATAGAAAGGAGATGTCACAGTGGTGGTTTGCGAATGGTAACATGGGCATATAATCGAGAGGGCACGGAAACCAAGTCGGTTGGGAAGGAAAACAGGAAAGTTTGTTTGAGTTTGGGATAACGCAATTTCAAATTTAATTCTTGTGATATTGTTATTTTTAAATAAACTAATTTATGATGATTTAACTTATTATTAGCAAGTGTTTGAAACGAGTTAGATACGTGAATTTAAGTTGTGACGTTAACCTGAGAACACGGGGTATCACATCATCCCCTTGTTGAAGGAATTATCGTCTCGAAAATTAGAACATTAGGTTTACAAAGAACACCAGGTTCAATGATCTACAAAGCACAAAGAGTAGGGTTTTTCTGAGGATTTAGAAACAACTCGAAAAGAAAGGATTTTGAAAATTCTCAGTTGTGACATTATCCCCTTGTTGAAGGGAATTTCGTCTCGAAATTTAAAGGAAAAGATATCTTAAGAATGATACATTGAGAAATGAAAGCCTGATCTTTGAACAATTGCAGGTACTTCCTTTTCATCTAATTTTTGCGTTCCCAGGTAAACTCTGGTCTACGCTTTGAATTCCACCTAACGTGTACAATGGGAATCTTGCTACGCTTTAGGGTTTTGACTTCTTGATCCATAAGCTCAACTGGTTCTTCTATGAAATGTAACTGTTCATCAATCTCCAGTTCCTACAAGGGTACAATTTGTGATTCATCAGCTAAGCACTTCTTCAGGTTTGATACGTGAAACACATTGTGTATTCCATTGAGCTCTTTAGGTAAATTCAGCTGATAGGCTGCTGGACCAACCCTTTTGATAATCTCAAATGGTCCCACGTAGCGTGGATTTAACTTTCCCCGTTTCCCAAACCGTATTACACCTTTCCAAGGTGAGACTTTCAGAAGTACCTTGTCACCAATCTGAAATTCCAATGGTTTACACCGTTTATCTGTATAACTCTTCTGTCGATCACGTGCCACTGCCATACGATTACAAATTTGCACGATCTTCTTAGTCATCTTGTGCACAAGCTCAGGACCTGTAAGTTGGCTTTCTCCAACTTCTACCCAACAGATAGGTGATAAGCACTTACGTCCATACAGTGCTTCAAATGGTGCAGCTTTGATTGAGGTGTGATAACTGTTATTGTAGGAGAACTCAACTAATGGTAAATGAGTTTCCCAACTACTGCCAAAATCGATCACACAGGCATGCAACATGTCTTCCAGTGTTTGTATCGTACGCTCACTCTGACCATCGGTTTGAGGATGATATACAGTGCTCATATCCAACCGTGTTCCCAATGATCGTTGCAAGGATTGCCAAAAATGAGAAGTGAACTGAGCGTCATGATCAGATATGATGGATATTGGCACCCCATGCCGAGAGACTATTTCCCTTAAATAAATTCAGGTTAACTTTTCCATTCGATCAGTCTCTCGGATTGCCAAAAAGTGTGTGGATTTTGTTAAGCGATCTACTATAACCCAAATGGTATTGCATCCGCTAGGAGTCCTCGGTAACTTTATGATAAAATCCATCGAGATCTGCTCCCATTTCCACACTGGAATTTCCGGTTGCTGGAGTAACCCGGATGGTCCATGGTATTTCACCTTAACCTTAGAACAAGTTAGACATCTGCTTACGTAGGTGGCAATATCAGCTTTCATGTTCGGCCACCGGTAAAACTCTTTCAGATTTTGGTACATCTTGTCTGAACCCGAATGAATTGAGTAACGTGACGTATGCTTCATCCATAACTAGCTCTCGTAAATCCCCGAATTTTGGTACCCTGATCCGTTCCATGAAATAACGGATCCCATCGGTCTTTATCTCTAGTTGTTTCTCCATGCCTCGCATGGATTCTGCCTTCAAATTCTCTACTTTCAAGGCCTCAGATTGAGCAGCCTTGATTTGCACTGGTAGATCGGAATGGATGGTCATTTGTAATGCGCGCACCCGACGGGGTTTCGGTGTTTCCTTTCGACTGAGGGCGTCGGCTACCATATTAGCCTTACCCAGGTGATACTTGATTGCACACTCGTAATCATTGAGCAATTCTAACCACCGTCGTTGCCGCATATTCAGCTCTTTCTGATCATATATATGCTGAAGGCTTTTATGATCTGTATAGATCATGCACTTGGTTCCATATAAGTAATGCCTCCAGATCTTTAAGGCAAACACTACAGCTCCTAGTTCCAGATCATGTGTTGTGTAGTTCTTTTTATGCACTTTGAGCTGTATAGATGCATAAGTAATGACATTGTTGCGTTGCATCAGTACACATCCCAAACCCTGAATGGATGCATCATAATAAACAAAAAAATTATCAGTCCCTTCTGGCATAGCTAGGATCGGCATGCTGCAGAGTTTGTCCTTAAGCGCCTGAAATGCTGATTCCTCTTTGCTGCCCTATTTGTAGATGGTTCCCTTGTGTGTTAGGGCAGTCAAAGGTTGTGCCAACTTTGAGAATCCTTTGATAAATCATCTGTAGTAGCCCGCCAAACCAAGGAATTGTCGCACTTCAGTAGGTGTTTTTGGTGTCGGCCAATCCTTGATTGCTTCAATCTTTGAAGGATCTACATGCATACCCTTTTCGCTCACCACATGCCCGAGAAATTGCACCTCTTTCATCCAGAAGTCGCATTTGAGAACTTTGCATAAAGTTGTTCATTCTTCAACAAATCCAAAATGATTCTCAAGTGTTCGTCATGATCTTCCTTATTCTAAGAGTAGATTAGTATGTCGTCAATGAAGACAATGACAAACTTATCCAAATAAGGCTTGCAAACATGGTTCATGAGATCCATGAAAACTACTGGGGCATTGGTCAGTCCAAAAGGCATAACTGCGAACTCAAAATGTCCATAGCAAGTCCGTAATGCCGTCTTCTGGATGTCTTCCTCCTGAACCCGTAGCTGATGATAACCTAATCTCAGATCAATCTTGGAATAGTAGCTTGATCCTTGAAACTGGTCAAACAGGTCATCAATGTGTGGAAGTGAATACCTGTTCTTAATCGTCACCTTATTCAGCTTTCGGTAGTCAATACACATTCTGAAGGTTCCATCTTTCTTTTTCACCAAAAACACTGGAGCTCCCCAGGGTGAAGAGCTGGGACGTATGAATCGCTTGTCAAGCAATTCCTGTAATTTCTAAGACAACTCTTGTAATTCGTTCGGTGCCAAACGGTACGGCGCCTGGGCGATCGGAGCAGCTCCTGGTGCCAGCTCAATTTGATACTCTACTTGCCTGTGTGGAGGAAGGCCAGACAAGTCTTCTGGAAATACCTCTGGAAAATCTTTAACAATAGGAATATCTTCAATCACTTCTCTTCAGTGATCTTCTCAGTAACTAAGGCTAAAATTGCCAAATGCCCTTTCTTCAAACACTTCTGAGCCTTCATGTAAGAGATGATGCCAACCATAGCAGCACTCTTGTTGCCTTCCACCGTGAGTATCTCTCCATTACACAAGGGTAAACGGATGAGCTTCTCATGACAAATGATTTCGTCCTGGTTCCTAGACAACCAGTCCATGCCGATAACGACATCGAAAATACCGAGCGTAATAGCTAGAAGGTCAATAACAAAATCGTGCCCAGGCAAACTTATTTTACAACCCCATTATATATGAGAGGACTTTATAATCTTACCGTCAGCTATTTCTACTGTATAGTTCATGTCTAAGGCTGTAGAGTTAACATCTAGAAATCGACTGAACTTATGCGAAATGAAACTCCTATCAGCACCAGAATCAAACAGAACAAAGGCAAAACAACCATTGACAGGAAATTTAATGATTACAGTAGAAGGATCATTTCGAGCCTCACCTGAACCCATGATGAAGGCTCTACCCTTGGCACCACCATTTCCATTACCAGTGCCATTTCCATTACCGTTGTCATTGCGGTTGTCATTACCATTACCACCGCCATTCTTTTTCCTCAACTTTGGGAAGTTCCTTTTGAAGTGTCCAGCTTGACCACACTTGTAGCAGCCTCTTTGTTCCCCCTGATATGCTGGCTGTTTAGCTGCTAGGTTCACACGACAGTTTTTAGCAGCGTAGCCAAACTTACCACACCTTTTGCATGTATTCTTGTTGCAAGGCCCGTTGTGGTGGTAGTTGCACTTGTTGCACTTTGGTAACGTTCCAGTATAACCGCTACCATGCTGAGATGATGAAGGAGCTTGGTTGGACTGGCGGAAATTGTCAAATTTCCAGGAATGCTGTGGTTGTTGCTGAGAAGTATTCTGCTTGTTATTAGGACCAGATTCCCACTTTCTTTTGTTATGGCCATCAGCAGTGGTTGAAGCAGAACCACGCGGGGGTAGTTTACACTACAGGACAGCCTGGTGAGTTAACCTGTGGGCCAGTCTGATCGCCTCTTGTGTGGTGTTTGGTCTTGAAGCAGTGACCATACCATGGATTTCTGGAGATAATCCATGCAAATATCTTTCGATCCTCAAAGAAGGCGGGTTGACCATGTTAGGGCACAGTGTAGCAAGCTCATTAGAACGAGTGGTATACGCCTCGATCTCAGAACCCGTTATCTTGAGGTTCCAGAATTCCATTTCCAGTTTCTGCACCTCGTCATGAGGGTAGTATTCTTCTTTTATCAGACTTTTAAAATCTTCCCAGGTAGTCTGGTTGGCAATCTCGACACCCAACATTTGTACCTGGGTGTTCCACCAAGACAGAGTAGCTCCATCCAGAGTGCCAGTAGCGTACTTGACCCAATTTTCCACCGAGCAGTTACACATCTCAAATACCAATTCGAGCTTCTCGAACCATCGCAAGAGTCCTACGGCTCCTTCTACTCCAGTGAATGGATTTGGTTTGCAGTCCATAAAGGACTTGAAAGTACAGACTCCTTGACCTGCAACCGATTTAGATCAGGACTTTGGATTTTAGATGAATGTTATAGCTTGACAAGACTGACAGAACGTTAATGTCAGGAATGAATTTAGTATAGCTTACCAATCGGAGAAGGCTGAGGGTTAGGGTTGTGGTTCGCCAGTACATCAGCCACATGCTGATTTATGAGGGCGGCCAATTCCGCTGGAGTCATGTTGATAGTACCACGCCCACGTCCACGCCCACCTCCAGACATTCTTAACAATCACAACATACAAAAATAAGTAAATATGCAACATATCAACTTCATTTAAGTATAAGTAATTAAAGAATTTACCACACAAAACTAAATGTTCAAATAATAATTTCTGGCAAAATAAATTGTAAGTACGTCTACAATTAATCAAACCAAATATCAAAATTCAGAAACATAAGTTGGATGGGAAACAACCCTTCCCATCTAGGTATGAAATAAATGAAAGTCTGAATAACGAATAAAATGAACGAAAAGGAGAATCAGTGTGAATCGATGGATCCGGTGCTATCCTTAGGCTTGTCCTCAGGCTATTCCTCTGGTCCCTCTTTTGGCCCTTCCTCTGGATCTTCCTCGTCAGGCTCCGATACTGCATTCAGTGCATTGACTTGACCCTCAAGAGTATCAAGTCGCTGAGTGTTAGCAGTGATGTCCACCTCATCGCTAACCACACGCTCAAACAGACCAGTGACGCGGTCCACATGCTTGTTATGATAATCCATTAGTACATTGAACCGTCTCTTCAATTACTTGATATCCTCGACCGAATCTTGTACTCTTTTCTTCAATGCTCTGTTATAGTCCCATAGCTCAGCAACGCGTTTACGCTCGAGATGTAAAGTAGATGCCGTAGCCGCCATGGCCTGCTCGAGAGGACAGGGAAGGGGAGGTAGGGTAGGGGCATCAGGGTTCCTAGCCGGAGTGGACCTAGTACGCGGCCGGTTTTCAGGAGGTAAAGAAACATTTTTCTCCTGAACTAGACTGGTCACATACTGGGGATAGTGTTCCCACTTATGAACAGGTGGGTACTGTGGTGAAACGAATAGCTTGTCATAATCGAACTCCTCGTTATTGTTATGACGCATGGGCCACTCGTACGGACCCGTAGGTGAAGGTATATAATCATAATAGATGGGTCTCTTTCCTTAAGAAGGAGAAGAAGAAGGTGAAGAAGATGATAAAGCCATCCCTGCAAAGAACTACTCACAAGATTGAGCACCAACAAGCAACTCCAACAAGGGAAAGCAAACAAGGCCAACTAGCAAAGCTAAACGTGTCTATATGCGTGTAACTAAGGCATCAGGCTATAGTCTAAATGCAATGCAAATGAAATGCAATTTTTAATTTAGTTCTTTATAACTATTGGCTCTGATACCAATCTGTCACACCCTCAATTTCCACCAACGGGGTATTACCGTTAGGCGTGTGACATACCAGGTTCTCAGCCACTAGTTACACCAAACGACACATCAATTACAAAACATAATTTCTCGTTAACATTTGAAATTTCCAAAATTAGAGTTAATAATGTAAACATAAGAATAATTGCGGAAGCATAATCAATCTTAACTTAAAATGTCGCAACACGCATGAATGAGATGTTCCTAATCGTGCGCACCTTGAGAACCTGAAAGAAACATGCTTAAGTGTCAACACAAGGTTGGTGAGTTCACAGGTTTTGATAAACAGAACACAATAGTAGCCGATACAGTAAACAACGTAATATCAGTAAATAGCTAGTCTACTTAACAAGTTACATAGTGTATGAAGTTCGCAACCGAAGCTGACAATGTAAATGAAGGCCTCGGCTGTGGATACCAGACCATAGCAACAGAAATTAGGTCAATTAAACACCCGTTTGATGTGCAGTCGTGCTAGCGCGACTAGCCCGGGTGGGGTTTGTCAAACCCAGTAGATCTACTCAGAATTAGCTCGCTAAAGTACATAAATTAACGGTTCGAGAATGAGGACTTAGTTTGGTATAACACTAGTAAGCAAGTGACATTACAGTAATACTGATTAAATAAAAATACTTTTTGAACACACGTTTCTTTCCCCCAAAGAAAACAAGTAAAGTGGGGCTGAGAACTCACCTTGAATGCACAGAAAAATCAATAAGTGTAAGCACGAACGATTAAGTTTCCGGACAACCTGGATGGACGTTTATTATATAATTAATATTAAATATTAGTAATAGATTCGTACAGTTTCGCATTCTCGACTAAGCTTCACACCCGAAAGTAATTTTTACGCAACTCATGCATTTTAAAATAAACAAGTCATTACCATAAGCTAGTATATTTCATTTACTTAAACTTTACTATTATTAACTTTCTTTATCAAATTACGTTCCCCACGCTTTTACATATGCTTAATTAAATGTATACTAGGTTATATAAATATACCCAACACACGCGCTCTACCCCACACTATAAATATACAACTATATGCAAAAATTCTCTTAATCGAATATATATTACTAGCATACCAATAATCATACTTGAATATACCATAGTATAGTGAGTTTATATGTAGACACCCACACTTTAAACACTACATTTGAACTTATATAATTAAATAAAGTACACTCAAGACCCATGCTTATATTTATCATATTGTTCCCTTTACTTCATGCACATCACACTCAATCATACATGCATGCCATCACCCAATGCATTACTAACATAGACAATGCTTATATATATGCATGTACCACTATATTCACACCCACACATACTGTACTGCCATCTACATCACACACACATAAATGTGTTAATGCCCACCTAACTTAAACATATATATTATAATTTATACACACACTCACATATCAACCTATGAATCAGCCTCATATGTACGCAAATTCAGTTCGCACAGCCCACACTCAATCATGCACAAATAATTACAATAATTCACACACAACACTCTTTTATATATATATATATTTATTTATTTATTTATTTATTTATTTATTTATTTATATACAAACATATCCACATATACAGGAGCATCGACACCCACCGAACCACAAATACAATCGCACAAACATAAGTGTTCGCTCACACCCATGCACGCTCTATAATACAATCACAGATCCTAACCCGAACATCACAACCCTTAAACTCACGAGCGCGAACATACGTGGAATTCATAAGCCAAGAATCCAATATTGTATCGTAATGAACACGAGTAAAGAAACGGGATGAATCATACCAAACGGGGTTGCTGGATCGGTTTTGCGGCAGTTGGGGCGGTGTCGGTGGTCAAGTGCTTGCGGTTGCAGAGGGGAACACCGGCGGAGATGATTCGGTCGTGAAGAGGAGGCTGTTGGAGGTGTGGTTTACTACGAAAGGGTCCGTCGGTGGCGATCGCGGGAGTAGTTATCGTTGGTTGCAAGAGTCGGCGGTTTATCTGCGAAAAAGGTATACAAAGGAGATGTCACAGTGGTGGTTTGCGAATGGTAACGTGGGCATATAATCGAGTCGGTTGGGAAGGAAAACAGGAAAGTTATTTTGAGTTTGGGATAACGCAATATCAAATTTAATTTAGTGATATTGTTATTTTTAAATAAACTAATTTATGATGATTTAACTTATTATTAGTAAGTGTTGGAAACGAGTTAGATACGTGAATTTAAGTTGTGACGTTAACCTGAGAACACGGGGTATCACATTGTATGGCGAGATGAAAGAAGAAACCTATGTTTGTCAACCACCTGCTTTTGAAGATCCAGATCATCCAGATTATGTTTATAAGTTAGACAAAACACTCTATGGCTTACATCAAGCACCTTGAGCTTGGTATGCCACCCTCTCTGAACATTTGCTTGCAAATGGTTATATATGGGGTGTTATTGATCAAACTTTATGCTTACACAAGACTAGTGATTATCTACCAATGATGATTTGTGTAAGGAATTTGAAGCTGTGATGAAAAAGAAATTTGAGATGAGTTCTCTTGGGGAAATATCGTTTTTCTTGGGTATCCAAGTCAAACAAGATGATAAGGGTATACTTATACATCAAAAAAAATATGTTTATAGTATTCTGGACAAATACAAATTTCAAGACTCCAATATTAGTCCAACTCCAATGGCTTTTTGTCCAACATTAACTCCTGATCTCGCAGGTAAAGACGTTGATCAGCATTTGTATCGGTCAATGATTGGATCTCTGATGTATCTCACTGCTAGCAGACCAGACATCATGTTTCCTGTCTGTCAGTATGCACATTATCAAAGTAATCCGAAGGAATCTCACATGAAAGCTATCAAGCAATTTTTCAAATACCTCAAGGGTCAACCAACACTCGGCCTTTGGTATCCTAAAAATTCTAATTTCAATTTATATGCTTATACTGAAAGTGATTATGTAGGATGTAACTTGGATATGAAACCCACAACTGGTGGCTGTTAATTTCTAGGAAACAGATTGATTTCTTGGCAATGCAAGAAGCAGCAGACGGTATCCACATCCACCGCAGAGGCCAAATATGTGGCTGTATCAAGTTTTGTTCTCAGATTGTTTGGATTTAGCAACAACTTCTTGATTATGGTCTTAATATCTATAAAACCAAGATTTGGTGTGACAACACTGCAGTGTTAAACATAGTGAAGAATCCGATCAAACATTCAAAAACAAAACACATCGATATCCGCATGCACTTTATCCGTGATTGTTTTGATTGGAAACTTATTCATCTGGAATCAGTCTCATCAGATGACAACATTGCCAATTTGTTTACTAAGGTGTTTGATCATTCCTGATTTGATTTTGTAGTCCAATCTCTTGAAATGATTAACTTTGGTTAATAATTTCCCTTTCATTTTAGTTAAAATTGTTATTTTTTAATAGATAATCATAATTTTAGGGCGAGAAAATATGAAAATGTCTTGAAAAAGATTTTTGTTCTTAGGGGGAGTAAAAGAAACAATGAGAAAATTCAAATTTTCAAGGATTTATAGGAAATGATAGTATATATCTTGATTTTGATACATTACATCCTAAGGTTTGATGTAACACCCGGCCTCTCACACCACCAATATTGTCTGCTTTGCCCACGAGAATCTCACGGATTTGCTTTTGGTTGCCTGAGTGAAAACTTCCCAGGGAGGTCACCCATCCCTGGATTGCTGCCACCTAAGCACGCTTAACTATATAGTTCTCCTCTCATCCACAGCTAATACGCCCAAAACTCGCTGGTGATATTAGAGACCAGACATTCCTTATGAACCAGGAATCTCTTTTGACCACGGCCGATGTGGGATATATGTAGGGTGTCATAATCACCCCCCTTTTGACTCATCGTCCTCGATGAGCCCGAGAACTCACCATCCCTGGTGAGGTTTGTCACACCATCCCGAATGGCACAGGAGTGGCTATGATACCATTCTGTAACACCCGGTCTCTCACACCACCAATATTGTCCGCTTTGCCCACGAGGAGCTCACGGATTTGCTTTTGGTTGCCTGAGTGAAAACTTCCTAGGGAGGTCACCAATCCCTGGATTGCTGCCACCAGAGCACACTTAGCTATGGAGTTCTCCTCTCATCCACAGCCAATACGCCCAAAACGCGTTGGGGATATTAGAGACCAGACATTCCTTATGAAGCAGGAATCTCTCCTGACCACGGCCGATGTTGGATATATGTAGGGTGTCACAATTCTGTAACACCCAGCCTCACACACCACCAATATTGTCCGCTTTGCCTTGGAGGAGCTCACGGATTTGCTTTTGGTTGCCCGGGTGAAAACTTCCTAGGGAGGTCAACCATCCCTAGATTGTTTCCACCTAGGCACGCTCAGCTGTGGAGTTCTCCTTTCATCCACAACTAATACGTCCAAAACGCATTGGTGATATTAGAGACCAGACATTCCTTATGAACTAGGAATCTCTCCTGACCACGGCCGATATGGGATATATGTAGGGTTTCACAATCACCCTCTCTTTGGACTCATCGTCCTCGATGAGCCCGAGAACTCACCATCCCTGGTGAGGTTTGTCCCACCATCTCGAACGGCACAGGAGTTGCTCTGATACTATTCTGTAACACCCGGTCTCTTACACCACCAATATTGTCTTCTTCTCCCATGTGGAACTCACGGATTTGCTTTTGGTTACCCGAGTGAAAACTTCCCAGGGAGGTCACCTATCCCTGGATTGCTTCCACCTGAGCATGCTTAACTGTGGAGTTTTCCTCTCATCCACAGCCAATACGCCCAAAACACAATGGTGATATTAGAGACTAGGCATTCCTTATGAACCAGGAATCTCTCCTGACCATGGCCGATATGGGATATATGTAGGGTGTCACAATACAAGCATGTATTTATTACTCCAGATTGACTTCGAGTTTGGACACCATGTGATAACAGACCAATGATTGCTTCACTTGGATGGTCTTTGTGAATTCTCAACTTAGGAATAGTATCTTCAAAAATAACTTCATCTAAATTAAACATATGACCAACAGGTTCTTCAAAATTATTTCCTCCTTCAGGTTGATACACAATATCTTTATCTTGGTGAACATCATTATCAACAGATAAATCTTCAAATGGAACTTGAATGGTATCAATTGGATCATTTTGTGTAGAAGATGAACTCTGATCAGAAACCTGTGGAGCTTGTTCAACTACTGGATCAGAATGATGCAATTCAGATTTAGAAACTGATTGTTGAATAGCTGATACATTTGAAGAAAAAGGTATGTCTGAAGATCTTTCGGTAGCTGAATATGACATAGATCCAATATCATCAGAAAAAAATCCTTGAATGGATGATGACAAATGTGGATTAGCTGTAAGGAAAATAGAAGATCTATTAAATGTTTCAAATAATAAAGCATAATCGTATACATATGAAGGAGCAGAACCTGCTTCCATTTTGTTAGATTCATGCCAATCTATGTCAAATGACTCAATTATTTATTTTTTAAACCATGTGCGCAACTTTGTTGGCTAAGTATCCAACAAAATAACATTCATCAATTTTTTAATCAAATTTTGATTTGGAATCAGATGTGTGTAATTGAATACAACAACATCCAAATGTTTTGAAATATTTGACTTTGGGTTTGTGTTTGAAAAAGATTTCATAAGAAGTCATGTTTTGTTGCTTGTTGATTAAAAGACGATTCTAAACATAACATGCAGTGTTAACAGCTTCAGCCCAAAAGAAAGATGGTAATTTGGATGCTGATAACGTTGTTCTGGCTGCTTCAATTAAAGTTCTGTTACGTCTTTCAGCAACTCCATTTTGTTGTGGAGTTCCTGCATAACTAAATTGTCTAGCTATCCCATCAGAATCACAGAATTCATTTAGAGTATGATTGCAAAACTCTATTCCATTATTACTTCAAATGCACTTGATGGTTTTGTCAGTCTGATTCTCCACTAGGGTCATGAACTTTATCAGCAAATAAGGTGTCTCTTCTTTAGTCGCTAAAAAGAAAACCCAAGTAAATCTTGAAAAATCATTAGTAATAACCAAACAATATGCATGACGTCCTAAACTCAACACACTAATCAGGCCAAATAAATCCATGTGTAACAGTTGAAGGATTGATTCAATTTTGGTATGAGCAACTGGTTTATGAGGAAGTTTATGTTGTTTGCCTTTTGAACATGATAGACAATGTTTGGTAAGTTGAAATTCGTTCAATGTTAAGCCCACAACATGATTTCTCCTAACCAACTTGTTCATATTTTTAGTGTTTACATGGCCAAAACGACGATGCCATAACATTGAACCACTTTTCGAGGCTTTTGACAACAAACAAGACGCAGTTACAAATGAATGTGATTCATGTCAAGTAAGTATGTGTCTTTGTCTCTTGGTGTTCTTAACAAAATCCATTCATCAGGAATTACAAATCTAGGTTTTAAAATAAGGAATTCTTTATCGGTGAAGTGTGTTGAATACTTTATGTCACAAATTTAAGAGACACTTAGCAAATTATGTTTAAGTTCCTCAACAAAATTACCATCTTCAAAACTTAGCACACCATTAGACACTGTACCTTTCTTTGTAATCTTACCACCTTTATCTCCTACAAAGATAACATATCCTCCGTTGTAAAGTTGTATGTTGGTTAACAGACATATATTACCCGTCATGTGCCTACAATAACCACTATCAACATGCCAAACACTGTTGGTAACTTGCCTTGCTTGTTCCTTCATATATGAATAAGTTTATTCAATTTTAGGAACCCAAGCCATTGTATACTTAGAGCACATTGTTATCATCTAAATATGATATAGATTTTAATATCATATCTCTTTTATCATTAAAAACATATTCTTTAATAATATCAGGTTCAGATAGTTTTTCTTTTATTTTCCACTTTTGAATTGGTTTGATCAGATGTGTAACCATTTTCTTTAAAGTGGTTTGTATTGGAGGAGGATTGCTATCATCAACATGTAAATATTTTTTGTTTAAATTTCCTTTATGTAAATCAATTTTTATTTGAACATTGTTTTTATCCACAAAATTATTTGATTGATCTGTATTCTTTTTGAATTTGGCATTTAAAAAATTTGTTTTCTATTATTTGAAATTAAGTTGTAAAATCTTTGTTCGCTTGACAGTTGATGTTGATGATTGCAATTTCTAGCCATATGATTTAGCATGCCACACACATA
The DNA here is from genome assembly GCA_025506505.1 of Flaveria sonorensis. Taxonomy (NCBI): domain Eukaryota; kingdom Viridiplantae; phylum Streptophyta; class Magnoliopsida; order Asterales; family Asteraceae; genus Flaveria; species Flaveria sonorensis. The sequence goes on from CM046429.1 coordinate 23,631,112, forward strand.
ACAACACATTTTATGATACGCATTTGCCTCTCGTGTATTTCTCACGAACTGTTTATGATAACTACCACAGTTATCATAGAATCTGGCTTTAGTATTTCCTTGGCCTTGTGATTCTTTAACTGTCTGACTTTTCTTTCTTTCATTAAGAACATTTCTAGCTAAACTCAAAAGAATTGATGTAAGGATCAATACAATATGTAGATCGATCTCGTAATAAAAACGCGGAATATTGACATTACGGTTAAGATTGAATCATTGGATGAACATGAACACAAGATGTAAATAAATTCGAGTAGTATTGCTCTCTGATTTGATTACAAATTACTGTAAGTACAAAATTAGGAAATGAACAAAAGCTTACTAATTATATCACAAAACTCCTATTTATACTAAACTAAGAGTTCTCGAGCGAGTCACTAGTTCTTGCGCAACTTGATGTTGTCGCGTGAGAACCAGTTTTCGCGCGGCAACTTAACTTCTTGTAAGGCTTGATCTTCTTATCTTGATTTGATTTCCTGAGCCTCTAGGTTCAACCCCTACAATCTCCCCCTAGGCTCGCTAAATCAATGCTTTTAGAAGTCCACATCATCAACCTGATAGCTGCCTCCATAAGCAAACATCTTGTTGTTCAGGGCCTTCATGATCATCCAACCGAACTGTGCTGCTATGAAATGTACAGATTCATCAGCTACAATTGAACAAGCCTACAACTTCATTAAATCTTCCTTTCCAAATTTGAGCAAATCCAGAGGGTTGATGACACGGTATTCCTTATCTTCACACTTTATCAACGCATGGCCTATCTCCTTTTCACAACTCCACCCTTTAAGCTTTAACAAGCTGTTAATTGGCACCGGAGCGTGAATAGGGATCTTCTTAGCATATCTCGGATGTCTGCAAACCCTTATCTTCATAGGCTTGTTAGTGTTTGGATCAATCCGGGTCTCATCTTCAATGACTTTAGATTTAGCAGTTTTGAAGTCTTTGAAGTTGGTTTTACTCTGCTTCCAAATCATATTTCTGATCCAATTCGCCTTGCTGTAGTTACTAGGGTTTATGAACGGAACCCGGCACATGGCATATAAATCTGATGCTCGTAGAGTATGAAAAGTCATGTTTGTCTTGGAAATACTCAATAGCTCCAACCTTTCACTTCACTATATACATCTTCTTCTCTTCATCGTAAGCCCAGCTGATAATAGGTTCTGAGTTCCCGTACCTTGTGAAAGGTTTGGAATGCCTCAGCGTGTGAATATAAGCTGGTGGAGGAGGAGCTGCAACAGTTAAGTTCCCGACCTGACGCACAACACTTTCACCAGTAACATTGGCTGTCTCGTCAGTCGTTTGTTGATTGCTCGACTCTCCTACGATCTCTCCCTCTTCAATCAAAGTGTCTGAAAACAAGTCTTTAAAGTTGTTTCCAAATATATCTGTATACACTTTTCCTTCTTCCAAATCACCAAAATTCCCAAACTCTTCTTCTTTCTCCTCAACAATGATCTTTAGCTGGAATGTATAAAATTCTCTTTCATAGGCCGCTTTTGTAGCAGGGTCTAATTGTTGGGTTTTTACAAGTTTTAACAAAGATGTTGAACCATTTTTAAACATCAAAACGCAGCGGATATAATGGATTTAAAAACTTGTTTTAGATGCTGAAAATAAACCATTTTATTTTCAAGAAAACAAACCCAAGAACAAGGATCATATATATATGTGAAAAGAAATGCTATCAAAGAAAACAACCATAGGATGTTCTTGAATACTACCTTTCAAGAACAAGGCAATACGAGATGGATAAAGATGAAGAAGATGATGCTCTTGAACGTAAACCTCCAAAGAAGAAAGTCTCAAGCTAGTATACCCACAAGCTCTTGCAAAACACCCAACTTGTTAGGAAGTTGACACCAAAGACCCTTCTTACAAAACCTCTAGATCCAAAAATGGGAGAAGAGAAATGGAGAAGAAGGAGCTTGCATGTGTGAGAGAGAAAGTGTGTTGAGTGTCTTAGTTGAACAAGTAAATGTCTTGCATAAAAACAAGACAAAGGAATCCCAAGGCAACCACCAAGGGGCGGCCAAAAATGGGTTCAAAATGGGTTCCCTCCCATTTTAAAAATTCCCTTTTAATTCATTGTTAATAACTAATTAAGTTATATAATTAAACCAATTTTAATTTTATAACTTAAACACTCTTATATTTGATGTTATTTAACTTATTTAAATAACATTACAAATAATATCTCATGAACAAAATATCCATATAATTTATTCTATCTCAAATGCAATAATTCAGAAAACCCATTTTCTAAATTGGTGTCAAAATTTATTTGCTTGATCATGTCAACAAATAAATATTTATCGGTATTTGCCTAGCTTGTTATTGGGTATGACCCGACTTGGATCATAACGTACTAACCACATCAATCTTGTATGTGTCTTGGGCATATAAGATCCAACAATCTCCCACTTGACAAGATTCATAGAAGATTGATGCAAGCAGTAAATACCGCCTAACAACGGTTTACTACCCTTAATACGTATGACTAAGAGCCATTCAATAACATCATCCCCTTCAAGTATCTTACTCAAAATGTTTTAGGTGAATCAATCATCTATCCTTTTGTCACAGATGTCATGTTAAATCTTAGAGACACAGAATGATCATTCTCCATTGACTTAACTTTAGCAGGCCTTAGACATCTTACTCTCAACGAATAAGAGGGACAAATCCCATCTTGATTACATACGTCTCTTACAATCACCTCGTGCTATACCTAAATTTAGTCTTATGTACTACCGTGTTTCAGAACAGTGAAGAACTAAGTCAAAGTATAATACCCGGTGAATATCAAGACTCAATATGTATCTCAGGTCAGAGGATACCAAATGATATTCGCCTTTACTCAAATTTACTTATGATCAATCAAGAAGTTTCCATGTAGTAATATTTGAGATGCGGTCAGTCCAATATTTGTATCCCACAAATATCTATGAACTTTGGCAGCAACCCTTTGCTATATATTCATCCATATGAATATCCACCAATCCAAGTTCATAATAGTCTTACCCTCATACTTGTTCCCACAGGTATGAACGATTACGGACGTTTAGAGTAAATGATTTACTCATGGATTAAACATGCAAAATTGGAACGTTAGTTGAAGCATTATAACCAAATAATTCATTCAAATAATAATAGGTTCCAATATCCAAATACAAAATTATAAGATCAAATCCAGTCACTAGAATATCAAAGTCCCATGGCACAAGTATGACCTTCATGCTTTGCCTTTTCAAGGAGCTTCGTGAGTGGATCCGCAATGTTTTGATCCGTGTGAACTTTGCGAATACATATCTTTCCCTTTTCAACTTCATCCCTTATGTAGTTGAATCTCCGCTCAATGTGCCTAGTCTTTTGATGTGCACGGGGTTCCTTGATTTGAGCAATCGCACCCTCATTATCACAAAGAATTTCTAGGGGGTCCTGAATGGAAGGGACAACCCCTAGATCGGCAATGAATTTCTTCAACCATGCAGCTTCTTGAGCTGCTAATGAAGCGGCGATGTATTCTGACTCTGTAGTTGATAATGCCACCACATCTTGTTTAGAGCTCTTCCAAGAGACTGCTCCTCCATTTAGGATGAAAATGTATCCCGATGTGATCGTGAGTCATCCGATCAGTTTGGAAGCTCGCATCCGTGTAACCTTTTACCACGAGTTCCTCCTCACCAGATCCATAGATTAGGAACATATCTTTAGTCCTCCTTAGGTACTTAAGTATGTTCTTAACAGCCATCCAATGACTAGTTCCAGGATTTTGCTGGTATCGGTTTGTCATGCTCAAAGCGCATGACACGTCCGGCCTAGTGCATATCATTGCATACATGATGGATCCTATAGCAGATGCATACGGATTTCCTTCATTTTATCTTGCTCATCCTTTGAGCTTGGACATTGAGTCGTACTCAATATCGTTCCTCTTTGAATAGGTACCGTACCTTTCTTAGAGTTCTCCATCTTGAACCTTTTCAAGATCTTATCAATGTATGCACTTTGATTTAAACCTATCAACCGCCTTGATCTATCCCTATAGATCTTTATTCCCAAAATGTAGGCGGCTTCACCAAGATCCTTAATGGAAAAACACTTCCAAGCCAGGTTTTTACACCTTCCAAGGTTGGAATGTCATTTCCAAATAGTAGGATGTCATCGACATACAATACTAGGAAAGTGATGATGCTCCCACTAGCCTTTTTATACACACAAGCCTCATCAGCATTTTTGATGAACCCAAATTTAATTACCTCTTCATCAAAACGGTGATTCCAACTTCTTGACGCTTGCTTCAATCCATAGATTGATTTCTTTAACTTGCATACTTTGTTAGGATGTTTTGGGTCGACAAAACCTTCAGGCTGAACCATATAGACATCTTCCTCAAGATATCCATTTAGAAAAGCGGTTTTGACATCCATTTGCCAAATCTCATAATCATAATGAGCAGCTATGGCAAATAATATCCTAATAGACTTTAGCATTGCAACAGGCGAAAAGGTCTCATCATAATCAACCCTTGAGTTTGAGTGAAACCTTTTGCTACAAGTCTAGCTTTATAAGTATCCAAGTTTCCATGCATATCGGTTTTCTTCTTGAAAACCCACTTACTTCCAACTACCTTGGAGCTAAGACGTGGTACAACCAAGTCCCACACTTGGTTGTCATACATGGATTGCATCTCAACATTCATGGCTTCAAGCCATTTGTCACAATCCAAATTGGACACTGCATCATGGTATGTGATTGGTTCATCGGAATCAACCACATAGCACCCATCCATGAAAAATCCATATCTTTCAGGTGGATTACTAGTTCTACCAGATTTGCGAACGTTTTGTGTGTATTGATCAACCATTTGATCATTCTCAACATCCTCCTCAAGATCGGGTTATGGTTCTTGATCCTCCTCAAGATCCACTGTTCTACTACTAGCTCCTTCCATAAGGAACTTGGCTTCCAAGAACTCACCCTTCTTGGCAACAAACTCCTTTTGTTCCAATGGATCATATAAATAATATCCCATAGAATCTCTAGGATATCCAATAAAAATACACTTAGTGGAACGACTTTCTAACTTGTTTGAGGTGGGAGTCTTTACATAAGCCTCACATCCCCACACCTTTAAATATGATAGAGATGGAACCCTTCCATGCCATATTTCAAAAGGTGTCTTTTCCACTTTCTTGGTTGGGGCCATATTCAAAATACGGGCCGCAGAGAGCAAAGCGAAACCCCAAAATGATAGAGGCAATGAGCTTCCAGCCATCATAGATCGAACCATATCTAATAGAGTTTGATTTCTCCTTTCGGACACACCATTGTGTTGTGGTGTTCCAGGTGGAGATAGTTGTGAGATAATCCCACAACTTATAAGATGATCTCTAAAAGCATCACTCAGGTATTCACCTCCTCTATCGGTGCGGAGAATTTTTATTGATTTGTTGAGTTGATTTTCTACTTCATTTTGGAAGGTTTTGAACATTTCAAAAGCTTCATCTTTGTGTCTTAACAAGTACACATACCATACCTACTATAGTCGTCGGTGAAGGTAATGAAGTATCTTTCATTATACCTAGTCATTGGCTTAAAAGGACCACATACATCCGAATGTATGATACCTAATAAATCTTTTGCCCTTTCGGTTTTGCCACTAAAAGGTGCCTTAGTCATTTTGCCTTGTAAACAAGATTCACATACATCAAATGAATCATATTCACTTGCTTTTAAAAGACCATTCTTTTAGAGTTTGTATGCGCTTCTTGTTTATATGACCAAGACGGCAATGCCAAAGATAGGTGTCACTCAAATCTAATTTGAGCTTCTTGGTGGTGGTTTGGTACAACGAGCTATCATATAATGTGTTTTCACGAACCAATTCATAAATACCATTAATAGGAGTAGCTTTAAAATAAAAGATGTTATTTAAAGAAACATGAATTTCATTTTCAATAAACGTCAAAACATAACCATATTGTCTTAATTGGGCAACTGAAATAATGTTCCTAGTCAAACTAGGAGCATACAAAACATTGTTCAAAATTGCTTCCAAACCATTTGGAAGCTTCAGGATGTAGTCCCCTCGGGCTTCAACTTGAACTTTTGCCCCATTCCCCATGTAGAGGCTAACATCCCCTTTCTGAAGTCTTTACTTCTTTTGAACCCCTGCAACAAATTGCAAATATGAGTCCCACATCCGGTATCCAATACCCATGTGTTAGAGGATATTAAATTGAGATCAATACGAATCATGAAAATTGTACCTGAGGTCTGCCCGGCATCCCTCTTAGCTTTTAACTCTTTGAGATGGACAGGACAATTTCTTGCCCAATGTCCTATCTCCCCACACTTAAAGCATGGGTCATCCGAAGCAACCTTTTGCTTCTTCTCCGTTGGTTTTGGTGGTGGCACTTTTACCACTCCCTTTCCCTTTCTCCCAACGTACCCTTTACCTTTGGCAACACTTGCCTTGGATGCGGGGTGAGGCCTCTTCTTGTTCCCACCTTCATTGATGGTGAGAACAGGTAAACTCCTTTTACCCATGGCCGCCTCGGCTGTTTTGAGCATAGAGTGAAGCTCAGTTATGTTCTTGTCCCAACAGTTCATGTTATAATTCATAACAAAATTGTCAAACCTTTTTGACAAAGAGTTGAGGATCAAATCCGTAGCCAACTCTTTCGAGACGGGACAATTCAGCCTTTCGAGGCGGTCTATGTGGCTCTTCATCTTAAGTACATAAGACGAGACCGATTGGGTATCATCCATACGACATGCATGGAGTGCTCGAACCGTTTCGAAGCGCTCTACCCTTGCTTGTTGTTGGAACGTTTCCTTCAACTGGGTTATCATGTCGTATGCTCCGTGATGTTCGTACTCCTTTTGGAGATCCGGAGTCATACTTGCCAACATGAGGCAAGACACTTGGACCGAGTCCTCAGTGTATTTCACCCAATTCATGTAGGCCTCTTCATCTTCCTCATTGGGTTCATCGGGAATCGGATCGTCTAAGATATATGACCGTTTCTCTTGCTTGAGAACAATTCTCAAGTTTCGAAACCAATCAATGATTTTGTTATGGTTTAGACGCTCCTTTTGGAGAATGGTTCTTAGTGATAGGGTATGAGTGGATGGAATATCATTATTTTCATTGTTGTTGGTGGCCATCTACAAAATTTAACAAAGTTCAATTTTAGTATTTACGATATTATCATATTTAATTATAAATACCTTTTATGTGTCATACACAAAATAAAATTCTAGAATCCAACGTTACATTTAAATAGTGGTTAGGTGACCTTTATCCTATTATTTAAATTAACAAGGTAGTCAACGTTTGACAATTGCAACCCTTTGCAACTTCTAGAGGTATGGGATCGACTTAAACATCATATGTATAGTCGGAATGTTAATCCCATCAACACCTTTTGTAAACCACATTGTAGGTGATCCATTTAACATGGTTTGCAAATCAAGTTACCCTACTTACACACACATGTGAGTTTACCAATATAAGTAGTTAGGTGATCTTTATCCCACAAATATGGCATTCCCACCTCAAATCACAAGTTCCCTCAAAATGGTTAGGTGACCTTTATCCCATTAAGAGTTTTCAAATGACTTAAGTGTTGTGTAAAAGGATGGTGATAAACTTGTTTTCAAAAGACATTTTAAGTTTTCATAATTCTAGTTTAGAAAACTCTATGTACCTTGTATTTGCATGCTTTCAAATACATGGTACCCTATGGTTCTTTTAATAAAACCCCTTTTATTTAAAATCATTAATCCTTTTAATAACCTTTTATTAACCACATAATGATTAAGAACCATATATTTTTAGCTTGTTATGTTTATAAATTTGTTTGTTATGCATATCCATATATCAAACATCCAACATAAAACAAAACAACCAAACAAGCACAACCATTCAATCATAAGTGCATAACCATAGCCACTAAGGTGACCACACTTGTTTGTCATCACAAGTGTTGTCATTTGGTCTTTCCTAAGGGTTAATAATGACACATTAAAATGTTTCCAAGAACTCCCACTCGAATCCGCATCCAAATGCTTCAAGTGTCCATGTCTTTTGAGTTATTCCTTTGTATCTTCCCTTGAGTCTCCAACTTGTGCATCTTCTTTTACAAAAATCATATCCTAATACAATTTTTCTAATAAAAGAAATGCACCTAATCTATTTATTACATAACCAATGAATAAATAAATTACAACCCAAAAGATACAAACACAAAATTATTATTACAACCCTTTAATGAACAAAACCAAACATGACAATCACATTCATCCAAATCCAAAACACATTAGGTCAAGGCTATGTTATGCACCAAAATATGTATCAAATACAACATCCAAGAACAACCATGAACTCCCTTTTAACCCTTAAAGTTTCGGCCAACATAAACCCAAACTTTAGGGTTTAGACCAAACAAAACAATCAACCTCTTGATGTTAATCTTTCAAGGTTTATTCTAAAGCATGTAAGATAAAACTTTTAAAGATAAGGGATTCATTCATCCACAACAAAACAGCCCCTAATGGGTTGAGAAAGTCCAACAAAACTAACTTTTCTTGGACTTTTGAAGCAAGTTTTCCACATAACCTGGCTCTAGATGCCATTGTTGGGTTCTTACAAGTTTTAACAAAGATGTTGAAGTATTTTTAAACATCAAAATGCAGCGGATATAATGGATTTAAAAACTTGTTTTAGATGCTGAAAATAAACCATTTTATTTTCAAGAAAACAAACCCAAGAACAAGGATCATATATATATGTGAAAAGAAATGCTATCAAAGAAAACAACCATAGGATGTTCTTGAATACTACCTTTCAAGAACAAGGCAATACGAGATGGATAAAGATGAAGAAGATGATGCTCTTGAACGTAAACCTCCAAAGAAGAAAGTCTCAAGCTAGTATACCCACAAGCTCTTGCAAAACACCCAACTTGTTAGGAAGTTGACACCAAAGACCCTTCTTACAAAACCTCTAGATCCAAAAATGGGAGAAGAGAAATGGAGAAGAAGGAGCTTGCATGTGTGAGAGAGAAAGTGTGTTGAGTGTCTTAGTTGAACAAGTAAATGTCTTGCATAAAAACAAGACAAAGGAATCCCAAGGCAACCACCAAGGGGCGGCCGAAAAATGGGTTCAAAATGGGTTCCCTCCCATTTTGAAAAACTCCCTTTTAATTCATTGTTAATAACTAATTAAGTTATATAATTAAACCAATTTTAATTTTATAACTTAAACACTCTTATATTTGATGTTATTTAACTTATTTAAATAACATTACAAATGATATCTCATGAACAAAATATCCATATAATTTGTTCTATCTCAAATGCAATAATTCAGAAAACCCATTTTCTAAATTGGTGTCAAAATTTATTTGCTTGATCATGTCAACAAATAAATATTTATCGGTGTTTGCCTAGCTTGTTATTAGGTATGACCCGACTTGGATCATAACGTACTAACCACATCAATCTTGTATGTGTCTTGGGCATATAAGATCAGGCTCCACAAGCTCCTCTCTAGTGTAAACTACAGGTTGATCCTCAGCAGTCATATAAATATCAGTGGTAGGTGACTCTTGACCAACATCAGCAGTCTATATTTTCCCTTCTTGAACAACAGGATCTATAGGATTCTCTGTAGTAGTAATAGGATCTTCAGCAAGTTTTGGACTAGCAGGTTGTTGTCCACTACTTTCTCCAACTTCTGTGGTCTGTTGTGTAAACTGAAAAGACACAAGAGAAGTGATATCTCTCAGATTCTGCTCTAGGATCTGAACATAGCTGAAAATGAATGTTTGCTGATGTTGAAGACCCTTGATCTTCCCTTCCTTCTCAATCAGTTTCCTCTGCAAATCATCTATCATCTGAGTCTTCTCCAATATCTCTCTCTCCAAATTACGTACATGTTAATCAAGTGTGACACGTATAGGTGAACTAGTTGAAGCACTAGCACCCTGTCTATGCTCAGGAGGAGTGTTGATGAAATCTTCCATACAAATAGTCTCCTTATTAACCTGATCTCTTGGAGGTGTGCTTAACACGTCAGCAGTAGAAGTGGGCACATCAGATGGTGTCACAGTTGGTGTAACCTCACTTACTATGACAGGAGTCTCAGTAACAGTAACATCATCCTCAATTGGCTCAGTGGTCACGGGGGTTCGAAGTTTTCTCAACACGCCACGTCCTCTACCCCTACCACAAGGACTATCACCAGCCCTTCTAGCCATCCTCTTCCTCCTACCCCGACTAACAACTGTCTCTTCTGGAACAAAATCTGCATCACGTTCCTTAGCAGCGCGTTTTGCAGGAGTTTCACACACTCTGGGATGTTCTTGCAACACATAAGGTACGTTCCCAATCTGATCACTATCAGTCTCACTCCATGAACTGAACCAAGAATCTATCTCAGCATCTATATCAGTTCCCCTTGGCTGTGAACTCTCAGTAACATCTTCAGGCATAGTATTAGAAGGGCCAGCTTATTCAGCTTGTGTGGCCACTTCTTCAGTCTCTTGTGCTTCTGGCTGAAAACCCTCAACAAACCTTCCCAGTTTTGCAAAATTAACTCCATCCCAGGCATTTCCTCTTGCCCCCATAAGATAAGTTAAAATATCCTTCTTCATCACTATTACAGCATAGGTAGATGAGTTGGATACTGCTAACTCAGGATGAGCAGCATTCACTATAAGCTGAATGAATCGTGGGTACATCACAAACTTCTTCCCAACAGTAGCAATCACGTTCTTCTGTAATACAGCAAAGATTGCCTTGGATATGTTGAAAGGGAGTTCATCAACAAGCTATATCAGCAGTGATCCGAAAACTGCACTTAGACTATCCATGCCAGCCTTAAGATTGCTAAGGCAATGGATAACCACATGAAATAAGTACTTCCAAAATGGTGGAAGATACTTCTTCTCAAGAGATGGCTATCTATGATCATATCCCATCCTCTTAAGGCAGTCTCATACAACGTCATCATCTATCTTCACAGGTGAGTTGGGTTGATCTTCAAGTAATAACACACTGTTAATCACTTCAGCTATAACAACAACCCTCTTCCCTTTCACAGTTGATGGAATACAGGGCTCACCATCCTGATCAGTCTTATTAACTGCTGTCTCCCAAAACTGATCGATAACATCAGTGAAACTAGTGGGATTAGCCGAAATGGCATAATGAATCCGAGACAACTTCAACCCATCAATAAGTGATCTAAATAGGGCTTTGTCATCCGGTATATCTCCAAGATACGCCATAGCATTATGGTTTTTATTAAAAACCAATGGACGTGCCATCTGAAACTTAGAACAAACTTAATAAGAACAAAAATATTTCAAACATGAAATAAAAATTCAAATTAAAAACAAAAATTCACACTTAGATAAATTTTTGAAAAATGGAGCTTCTCGCGCGAAAACATCAGCTTCTCACGCGAAAGCTTTTAGTTTCAGTCTTTACTTTTCACGTGACAAGATAGATTTTCGCTTGAAACTGACTTTGACTAAAAGTCAACTTCTAGCACGACAAGTTTAACTTCATGCGAATATTTCTGTGTAAGTTTGAAAGTTCTCGCATCTGTTCATATTCAGCCTTCTTTTCGCATGCGAAAAGTCTGTGAGATTTTAGAATTTTAATTGTTCAATTTTAGAGTGTTTCAACCCTTAAACATGATTAGTAGGTGTCGCCTATGTCATTTTAAAGGTTTAACATGTTTAATTTGTCCAATTTATCATGTATTCGTCATATGAACTTTCGGACAAGTATCATACACATTCAAATCTGAACAAAATCATCTATATACCTTGTAAATCACTAATAAAACCCAATGCGAAGTAGATGGACACTATAATCACAGTTTTACAGGTTTCTATACTTAGAATTTTGAGAGACAAATTTCTGAAGTTTCCATGCGGTAAGTGTTAGTTTTCGCACAACTGTAGTATTTAAAGTACTTTGACTTCTCGCACGAGAAGTCAGAGTTCTCGCATACCGAGACTTTTCGCATCTGTTGAACTGTTTGCATTTGTTTTGAACTTCTCGCATTATATGAACTTTTCGCATGTGACAAGTTCAATTTTCCTTTTAAAATTTTAAACTTTTTATTTTTCAAATTTTTCAACAATTTATTTATTCTTTAAGCCATTTGATTTGTTATGAAAATAATTATGTTTAACTAAGTATTTACAATTATTCTAACACCCTTAATTTTTTAAAAGATATAAAATTGAAACAAGTAGAAAAACATATGTAAACAAACAATATTGACTAACTAATTATTTACTTAACTATTTTTTTTATAAATTTTCAAGTACAGGATTATATTTCTTAGAAATCAATCATTACCATCATCCAACTTTATTATAAATGGAATTGGTTATGTTGATTGTCAATATATTATGTCCAGTTTAAACTTAGACTTCAAGTTTACTTAGACACATAAGCTGTGATATTTATCATGTTTTGATTAAATTATATGTCTTCAGTGTGTCCCACAATCAAAAATTCTGTAGAACCTTATCCAACTTCAAGACACTTTTGAGATTTCAAGTCACCCCAATTTGACTTAAACCTTTCACTTCTGATCAGCCTTTTTTTAAATGATTTTTCTAATATAATATCTATTATGAGCATAACTAGCTTGAGAGACATGTCTGAACACAGAATATTAACAAGTTTTAGGACTTATTAACAGCCAGTTGGACTTACGTTTTTGCCCTCGCAAGACGTTTAGGACTTACATGCCAAGTCGGACTTACATGCCCCATCTTTTGATTTTGCCTCCTGTGTCAGAACATATTCTCAAAAAGAAAAATATTTATCATATAGTATGTATGTCTTTGACATATCTTTTATTAATATGCTCTTTGGCGTCTTTTATTCCTATATGGCCTTTTGGCTTCTTTTTGCTCCTTTTGTTTTGTTTTCTCTTTTGTATTTTGTTTTTATTTGTATATCTATTTCTTGTATTTTGATTTTTATATATATTTACAATATCTGAAAGAAACTAGATCAGAAAGTAACTGGCTTGAGTATGACCAGACTATAACTCTCGGTCTGTTTTAGCATGGAATCAGAGTTACCACAAAACCTTGATGAGTTACCCACTTCAGTCAAAGATAGTTACTTTCAGTGCATCACAGAACATAGTGCTTTTCATTTTTGAAAGTCCAGCCTATCAACATATCAAACATAATCCAAGTCAGTTTCTTGTAAGCCTTAAAATGCAACGAATCAAAATCAATAAATGTACTATCATTTCCTATAAACTCTTGAAAATTTAATTTTCTCAATTTTTGTAAAGCAAAACCTTTTTGTACTTTTCTTCAAACTATTTACCCCCCCTAAGAACAAAATCTTTTTTTTAAGTATTTTCAAATTTTCTCTCCCTAAAATTGTGATTATCTTAACAGAAAATAATAATTTTAACCAAAAATAAAGAAAAATATTTTGTAAAGGGTGTAAGAATAAGCGTTAACCAAAGTTAATCATGCCCAATGATTTAACTAAAAAATCAAATCTGGAATGATCAAACGCCTTAGTAAACAAATCGGCAATGTTGTCATTTGTGGAAATTGATTCCAAATGGATAAGTTTGCGTTCAAAGCAGTCACGAATGAAATGCATGCGGATGTCAATGTGTTTTGTCTTTGAATGCTGAATTGGATTCTTCACTATGTTTAAAACTGTAGTATTATCACAAAAGATTTTAGTATCATAAATATTAAGGCCATAATCAAGGAGTTGTTATCGAATCCAAATGATTTGTGAACAACTTGATGCAGCCACATATTCAGCCTCTGCAGTGGATGTGGATACTGTCTGCTGTTTCTTGCATTGCCATGAAATCAACCTATTACCAAGAAATTGACAACCGCCAGTAGTAGATTTCCTATCCAAGTTACATCCTGCATAATCACTATCAGTATAATTAAATAAATTGACATCAGAATTTTTAGGATACCAAAGGCCGAGTGTTGGTTGACTCTTGAGATACTTAAAAATCCTCTTGACAGCTTTCATATGAGATTCCTTTGGATTACTTTGATAACGTGCACACTGACAGACAGGAAACATGATGTGCGGTCAGCTTGTAGTGAGATACATCAGATATCCGATCATTGATCGATACATGTGTTGATCAACATCTTCTCCCGTGAGATCTGAAGTTAAAGTAGGGCCAGAGGACATAGGAATAGGAGCTGTCTTGGAGTCTTGAAATTTGTATGTCTAGGATACTATAAATGTACTTTTCTTGATGTATCAGTATTCCCTTATCATTTTGTTTAACTTGAATGCCCAAGAAAAACGTCATTTCTCTAAGAGAACTCATCTCAAATTTCTTCTTCATGACTGATTCAAATTCCTTGCACAAATCATCATTGGTAGATCCAAAGATAATATCATCAACATAAACTTGAACGAGAATAAGATCATCACCAGTCTTCCGTATGATTAAAGTGTGATCAATTGCACCTCTTGTATAACTATTTGCAAGAAAATGTTCAGTGAGAGTGGCATACCAAGCTTGAGGTGCTTGATGTAAGCCATAAAGTGCTTTGTCTAACTTGTAAACATAGTCTGGATGATCTGGATCTTCAAAACCTGGTGGTTGATAGACATAGGTTTCTTCTTTCATTTCACCATACAAGAATATAGTTTTGACATCGATTTGATATACTGTGAAGTTCTTGAATGAAGCATATGCTAGAAAAATTCGTATAGCTTCTAGTCTTGCAACAGGAGTGTATACTTCTTCATAATCAAGTCCTTCAATTTGATAGAATCCTTGAACAACAAGTCTAGCCTTGTTGCGGACAATCACATCTTTTTCATCCGTCTTGTTCTTAAAAATCCATTTCGTACCAATTGGCAATTTACCCTTTGGTAATTAACACAGATGCCAAACATTCAGCTTCTTGAATTGCATCAGTTCGTCTTGCATGGCCTCTACCTAGCTGTTTTCATTTAATGCCATTTCAACATTCTTAGGCATAACTTGTGATAGAAAACATGAATACAAACATGTATTTATCATTACTGATTGACTTTGAGTTTGGACACCTTGTGATAATGAACCAATGATTGCATCTGTTGGATGGTCTCTATGAATTCGTAACTATGTAATAGCATCTTCAAAGATAACTTCATCTAAGTTAGACATGTGTCCAACTGGTTCGTCAGCAGTGCTCCCTCCTTCAGGTTGATAAACAATATCTTCGTCTTGAATAACATTGTTGACAAAAATATCTTCAAATGGTACTTGAATTGTATCAATTGGATCAACTTGAGTAGAAGAGGAACTCTGATCAGAAACCTATGGAACTTGTTCAACAACTGGATCATCATGAGGTAAATCCATTTGAAAAACAGAAGTTGGAATAGCTGCAACACTTGAAGAAGAATGTATGTCTGAAGATATTCCTTTTGCTTGAGGAGTCATAGATCTAATATCATCAGCAAAGGTATCTGGAATTGAGGATATCAAAGGTAGATTAGCAGTAGATTCATTAGATGGTTGATTAAATGTTTCAAATAAAGAAGCATAATCATAAACCCATGAAGGTGCAGAACCTGCATTTGTTATGTAAGATTCATGCCAGTCAATATCAAATGACTCAATTATTTGTTTTGATCTTTTATTATAAACCCGATATGCTTCTTTGTTGGTTTAATATCCAACAAAATAACACTCATCAGCTTTTTCATCAAATTTTGATTTATTATCAGATGTGTTTAACAAAGTACAACAGCATCCAAATGTTTTGAAATACTTGATTTTGGGTTTATGTTTGAAAAAGATTTCATAAGGAGTCATATTTTTTTGTTTATTGATTAACACATGATTCTGAACATAACATGTAGTGGTAACGGCTTCAGCCCAAAAGAATGATGGTAATTTGGCTGCTGATAACATAGTTCGAGTTGCTTCAATTAAATTTTGGTTTCTTCTTTCTACAACTCCATTTTGTTGTAGAGTTCCTGCAGAACTGAATTGTCTTGCTATCCCCTTTGAATCATAGAATTCTTCAATGTACGATTGCAAAATTCTGTTCCATTATCACTGTGTATGCATTTGATTGTTTTGTCCGTCTTATTTTTCACGAGTGTCATGAATTTTATCAGCAAATAAGGTGTCTCATCTTTGGTTGCTAAGAAGAAAACCCATGTAAATCTAGAAATATCATGAGTAATAACTAAACAATATGCACGACGGCTTAAACTCAAAACACTAACAGGACCAAATAACACCATGTGTAATAATTAAAGAATAGAGTCAATTATGGTATGAGCAATTGGTTTATCAGGAAGTTTGTGTTGTTTGCCTTTTGAACATGACAGACAATGTTCATTTAGTTGAAATTCTTTCAGAGGTAGGCCAACAACATGATTTCCTCTAACCAGTTTGTTCATAGTTTTAACATTTACATGACCAAGACGATGATGCCATAACAAAGTATCACTTTCCGAGGCTTTAGATAACAAACACGACGCAGTTACAAAAGAATATGTACCATTCATGTCTAGTAAATACGTGTCTTTGTCACTCAGAGTTCTTAATAAAATCTATTCAACAGGAATTACAAAGCCAAGTTTTAGAATAAGACATTCTTTATTAGTGAAATGTGTTGAATACTTTTTGTCACAAATTTGAGAGATACTAAGAAAATTATGTTTTAGTTCCTCTACAAAATTGACATCTTCAAAACTTAACACACCATTTGTCACTATACCTTTCTTTGTAATTTTACCTCCTTTGTCTCCCGCAAAGATAACATATCCTCCATTGTAAGATTGTATGTTGTTTAACAAAGATATATTACAAGTCATGTGTCTTGAATAACCACTATCTACATGCCAAACATCGTTGATAGCTAGTCTTAGTTGTTCCAGCACATTTGAACAAATTTATTCATTTTTAGGAACCCAAGCCATGGTTTACTTGAGATCTTTATTTTCATCTAAATATGATACATTTTACAATATCATATCTCTTTTGTCATCGAAAACACATTTATCAACAACAATAGGCTTAGGGGATTTGTCTTTAACTTTCCATCTTTGAACTTGTTTGATCGGTGGTGTGGTGGAATTGTTATCATCAACTTATACTGATTTTATTGTTGATTTTTCTTTGTTCAAATCAGTATTGTTTTTAGCAAAAGGATTTGAATTATTTAAGTTCCTTCTTAAATTTGCATTTACAAAGAAACATTTTCTATTTTTCAAAATTGAATTATGAAATCTCGGTTTGCTTGTCAATTGATGTTGATGATGACAATTTCTAGCCTTGTGATTTGGCTTTCCACATACATAACAACATATTTTATAATATGTATTTGACATTTGTATGTTTTGCACGAACTGTTTTGGATAACTTCCATAGTTATCATAGAATCTGGCCTTAGTATGTCCTTGGCCTATTGATTCTTTAATAGTCTCTCTTTCCTTTCTCTCGTTATGAATTGCTCGAAATGATTTCGGAGAAATTGAGGTATTGGTCCTAGCTTTTAGATTCACTACTGATGCTGATGTAGCATGATTTATGACTTTATCCTTATGAATCGTTTGTACTGGAGTAGGACCAGTGTCTTTCAAACCTGTTCTACACACATCTTGTTTTATAGAGTTAGAAATAATAGAAGATTTATTTTTAAAGAAACTAGCATTTGTTTCTTTAAAAATATGATCCTCATTATCAATGTTGCCTATAGAAACAAATCTGTTCCTGAAATCAATTTTCAAGTCAAATATGGATGTTGTGACACGTTTACTTTTTTTATTCTTAAAGTTCATTTTTGATTCCTTTTTTTTCCTTTATTTGACATTTTTGAACAGACATTTGAATTAATAAAAACTGCAAATCTTTAATTTATGACAGATGATGAATTACAAGATTGTTTTTCATTACAAATCTTATTTTCCTTAAAGTCTATTTCATCATCGCTCTCCCACTCTTCAACCAACCTTTCTATCTTCACACTTTCTACAAAAAAATTGTCAAGATTAATATTAATTTTAGTTTTTATGACAGGGTCAACAGTCAGTGAAACATTGACTAAAGGTGTGAAGTCTGTGTTTGATCTCTTCAGCAGGAGTTGTAATTGATGAAGGCAAAGATGTATAATCATGATTAATTAGTGGTGCAATGTTAGCATAGCCAACTCCATTTTTTCCACCATTAATTTTCTATGTCATCTAAGACTTGATTATACCTTCAACCATGTTCGATGAAAGCTCAAATTTTTTAACAACCAATTTAGCAGATAAGAGTTCACTGTTGAGTTTGTTAATTTCTAAAGATAGTTTGTCATTACGTGTTGTCAAATCTTTTATATTACAATCTTTATCATGAAGATTTAGTTTTGATTGGTAAATTGATTTGTTTAAACCATCTATCTTTTCTTTAAAAATTTTCTCATCAGATTTATATTTACGAGCTCGATATTGAAGTTTTTCAACTTCCAATATCAAGCGTTCGTTGTGAACTCTATATGTTTTTACCTTTTCTATGGAATTATCAGAACAAAGATTAGAATGTACCTCTTCAACTTCTTCTTGTTTCTTTGTCTCTTCAGGCACAACTTGTACTATGAAGGCCTTTAGCATAGTCTTCTCTTCTGCTTTGTTTGCTGGAGTGATCTTAACAGCATTTTTCTTATCATCACATGCAGATGCTGGAGTGAACTCAACAACATTAACAGATTCTTCAATTTTGACTGGAGTGATCTCAACAGTCTTTTCTTTCATCTCAACTTATGTCTCATTAACCTTGGTTGAATAAGCTGGAGTCAACTCAATAGCTGTTTTCGTTACTTCTTCAGCAATCTCATTCACAATTTCAACCTTCTTCACTTTCACTTTCTCAAACACTCCTTCTAGCAACTCTTCAGACACAAACTCAGCCAACATATTCTCTTCAACTCGATCTTCATCACTTTGAATTTCTACTAACAAAGCAGTAGATAGCTTCATATCTAGTACCTCCATCTGGTCAGACCAATCATACTCTCCTTCGGTCTAAGATACCAGTGCTTTGGTATTAGATGTACTAGCCTTATCTCCTTTAGTTTCAACCTCCACCATGACCATCTTCTTTCCATTATCAGCTTGAACAGACCTTCCCTCAGTGCATTCGCTAGCAAAGTGACCGGGTTTTTCACAGTTATAACATCTCAAGTTTGATTTGTTAAACCCGATTTTGCTAGAGTTGTTAAGACCAAAAACTTTTCTCCCAGTTCTTCTTGTAAAATTCTTTGCACAATACACCACCATGGTCGTCTGATATTTGATGTCATTCCTTTCTACATCATCTGGGTTGACTTGTTGCAAATCATCAACCATGATGTTGGGTGTATTGAGTCTTCCAGCAGAGAAAGCTTCATAGCTGTTCATGAATGAGGTAAATGGAGCAAGGTGTTCTTCTACAATTTGAATTGTCTGCTTATTTGGTTGGGAATTGACAACAAATGCTTGTTGTATAGGTTGGGATGATTGACTTTGAGGATAGGATGGGATAAATGGTTGAACTTGAGGTAAAGATTGATCCTTGACAGTTGAATGACTTGATGCTGATTGTTGCTGTTGCTGACACAACTGGGAGTAGCTGACATAGTAATTCGGATTACTAGCCATTTTCGCATAAAAAGCAGATGCTTCAGCTCCCATTGTGTTGATATAACTGGCAGCCCTTTGTTTTTCATCCATGTCATAGGACTTGATGGTCGAGATTAGATCGCTCAGGGATAGGTTAAACAAATCTTTAGTTCTCTTGATAGTAGTGCAGTTGTTGTTCTAGCTATACGGTAGTGAGTTCAACAACTTCTTGTTCACTGAAATGTTCTCCAGTGTAATTCTTGCACTCTTCATTTTGGTTATGAGTTTGACGAACCTAGACATCTGGGCTTCCAAAGTTTCACCAAGTATATGATTGAACATATTGAACACTTGGTTAAGCATGTCTTTCCTGCTTTCCTGCATGTCTTTGTTTCCCATTATCTGCTCTTCCATAGCATCCCATAAATCTTTCGCCTTCCGGTAGCCCTTGAATTTCTGGGCTATCTCAGTTGTAAGCGCCATAGTTATGGCAGCATACGCTTTGTCATCAAGCTCTCTCTTTTTCATGTCTTCCTCATCCCATAGATGCTCAGGCTTCGGCACTAAGTATCCCTTGTCTTTAGTGTAAATTAGAATGTATGGACCTTGTTTAATGGATCTCATCATTCTGGGTTCCGTGTAGATGACATGGTTCTCAAAGCGATAGACCCAATCTGGATAGTCTTCCTCGCTGAGAAGTCGTGGAGGCTTTGTGCTTGTTCTGATCTCATTGTCAAGATTGAGTGTAGCAGTAATGTGCTTCAGATTCGCCATCTTTCAGAATTTGAAATCAACTTCTTCAAAATTCTTCAAATTTGAAGTTTTTGCACGAATACCCAAGTTCTCGCGCGGAAAGTTCTGAAACTGAATTTTGCAAAAACCTCAACTTCTCATGCGAAAGGAATCTTTTTGTAACAAACTTCTGCGAAAACTAATACTTTTCGCGCGAATACCAACTTTTCGTACAAAATCACCAACTTTTCGCTTGATCCATTTGTGTAATTTCAAAGATTTTCAACTTTAATTTTTCACCAAATTGATTAAAGTTTGATTAATTAAATGTTCAATTAGTGATTTAGGTTCAATTAAGATCCTAGTTGTTTCTAACTGATTCAATCAAGGTTGATTAAGGTCAAAAACATCTTCAAATCTTCAAATGCGGAGAATATTAGTTTCACCATCTTCAAAAATGATCAAAGTTTGCAGAAATTAAATAGATCTTCAAGAATAATGTTCAAGAACACTCCAAGAGTATCACTTCAATCTTCAAATCAATCGATCTAGAGCAACAAGGCTCTAATACCAATTGTAACGATCAATACAATATGTAGATCGATCTAGTAATGAAAACGAAAAATATTGACATTACGGTTAAGATTGAATCAATGGATGAACATGAACACAAGATGTAAATAACTTCGAGTAGTATTGCTCTCTGATTTGATTACAAATTGCAGTAAGTACAAAATTAGGAAATGAACAAAAGCTTACTAATTACATCACAAAACTCCTATTTATACTAAACTAAGAGTTCTCGCACGAGTCACTAGTTCTCGCGCAACTTGATGTTGTCGAGCGAAAACCAGTTTTCGCGCGGCAACTTAACTTCTTGAAAGGCTTGATCTTCTTATCTTGATTTGATTTCCTGAGTCTCTAGGTTCAACCCCTACAATTGAGGTATTTTTCCTAACAGTTTGATTCATTACTAAAGCCGATGAGGCATGAACTGAAGCTTTAACCTTTTGAGTCGTAGGTATTGGAATGGGATCAGTTTCCTTGATACCTGATCTACAAACATCTTGTTTCACAGAGTTAGAAGTATTAGGAGTTTTTTTTATAGAAACTAGCATTTTCTTTTTTAAAGATATGATCTTCATTATCTATGTTGCCTCTCGAAACAAATGTGTTCTTGAAATCAGCTTTCGAGTCAGACACAGATGTTATGACACGTTTCTTTTTATTAACCTTAAAATCTATTTTTTATTTTAATTTCTTTTGCCTGTTAGACATCTTTGAACAATCATTTGCAGAACCAAAAACATCTAAAATTTCCTTGATAACTGGTGATGATTTACATAAAGATTTTTCATTATAACTTTTATTTTCCCTAAAATGTATTTCATCATCACTTTCCCATTCTTCAACCAACCCTTCTTTCTTCACACTTTCTACAAAAGAATTGTCATGATTAATTTAATTTTAGTTTTTATGACAGGGTTAACAGTCGGTGAAACATTAACTGGAGGTATTAAGTCTGATTTTGGTTGAAAATCTAATCCATAGGTCTCTTCATCTGATGTGGTAATTGATGAAGGTAAACAAGTATAATCATGATTTATTGGTGGTGCAATGTTAGTGTAGGAACCTCTGAAGTTAAGAGGCTGATGCAACCAAAAGACCAAGTCTTCCAACATGCACTTTGGAACAAAGGTGAACTAGCTTCGGAAGTTT
This sequence comes from Flaveria sonorensis, assembly GCA_025506505.1. Classification (NCBI taxonomy): domain Eukaryota; kingdom Viridiplantae; phylum Streptophyta; class Magnoliopsida; order Asterales; family Asteraceae; genus Flaveria; species Flaveria sonorensis. The sequence goes on from CM046429.1 coordinate 23,653,246, forward strand.
TACACACTCAAGAAAAATGCTAAGTGTAAAATCTTCCGAAGCTAAAGTTCAGAAGAAACTGCTGTGGAAGCTTTACACTAAACATGGAAAATATTCTAAGTGTAAAGTCTTCCAAAGCCAAAGACTCAACTCTTCCGAAGGTAAAAGATGAAGTCTTCCGAAGCTCTCAAGACAAAGTCTTCCGAAGGTGTTTAAAGACAAGACTGATTTTCCTCTGAAAAGAGAGAAAAGATACCTTTTCCATCAACTTTATCATAAAATAACCTACTTTCTGCTGTATGCTCTGGTAGTTCACCTGCTATCACTAGTTGGTGAAACTTCCATACTTTATGATAAAGTAGATAAGGTCTTCGCCTGCAAGTTTCTGCTTGTGTTCCTTCTTGGCTTTTTGTAATAGGAAAGTCAGTGAGCTATGGCTTGTCATAGTCACTAGTCAAAAGGCAATCTGCCTTTTGACTTTAGGCTGATCTTGTTGTCTAGATTAGTCACTTCCAACTGTCGTTTTGCATATTAACGGTTGTAGGATGTAGTATAAGTAGTCTTCGGTTCTTGTATTTAAAATATACTTGTACAACACTTGTAAAAGAACTAGAGAAGCAATATACAACTTCCTTGAAAATTTTATCTTGTGTTCTTGCTCTTGCTTTTACTTGTATTTGTCTTGTATCTTCTGTAAAAGTTCATAGTTCCCTATTTGAATTGTTAAGTGATTTTAAGATCCTCCTAAGTGTGTTAACTAAGTGCAAGCTTAAGTACCCTTTAACGGTCCTGCATTTGGTATCAGAGCATTCCAGGCTCTTGATTGTAAGATCTCACCATCTTCAAATCCTCTTAGTTACACACATCACTTAACTCTTCAAATGGTAGCTATCTCCAAAGCTGATATGGAAACTGGAACTATGAAAAAGTCCCCACTGATCACTCCTGAGGATTTTGACACTTGGTGTGAAAGAATGGAAGGCTTTATCAAGTCTCAAGATTCCAGGATGTGGGAGTCTTTTGTCAATGGACCTCATGTACCATGCACCTCTTCAGGACATTGATCAGAAGACTGGAAAAGAATTGACATTGATCAGAAAGCCATGACAGCCCTCCAAACTGCTCTTCCAAACTCCATCTACGGAGGTTTCAAGAAGTGCAAGACCGCTAAACAGCTATGGGATGCACTAAAACTGATGTATGAGGGTTCAAATGTAGCCAAGGAGAACAAGAAGGATCTTCTGAAGCAGCAGTTTGAAAATTTCACCTTCAAGACAGGTGAAACCATGACTCAACAATACTTCAGGAATGTTGAGATTGTGGATACTCTGGCTGATGTTAGGGTAACTATTGAGAACAGGGATATTGTTAGGAAGTTCATGTCCTCTCTTCCAAGACAATGAACATACTAATGTGTGGTCATTAAAAGGACTAAAAACCTCAAGACCCTTACTCTCACTGAGTTGTATGGGATACTCAGTGGATACCAGATGGAGATGAGTATGCAAAATTCATCTGGTAGCTCCAACACTCACCAGAGTTCAGCCCTTCATGTGGTTGAAAGGGATAGCAGAGAACCACAGCATCATCTCCTTTTCTACCCTGAAACCTCACAAAAAGGTCCTTTCATCACCTTCCTAGAGACACCCAGAGAGAGCTACATCCAAGTAAGTCCCTTCCAAGAGACAAGCTCTTATCAAGCTTTTGTCTCCACTAATGAAAGTACAGGCAACTTTCTTTTCACTCTTGAAGACCTGGACTGTATCCATCCAGATGATCTAGAGTACATGGAGATAGTCCAGCAAATGGCTCTTCTCACTCACAGAGCCCCGAAGTTCTTCAAGAGGACTGGAAGAAGGTTTCCTAGCAATGCTGCCAGTGGCAAGTTTGGACTGGACAAGAGCAAAGTCAAGTGTTAAAACTGTAATCAGATGGGACACTTTGCTAGAGAATGCAAGGCACCTAAGTCAAATGGTGGCCAAGCTTCATCCAGGCTAAACTACACTGAAGGAGGGAATCAGAATGAGAAGCCAAGACAGCAAGCCGCAGTTGTTATTGAAGAAGGAGGCTTTGATTGGAGCTTTCAAGCTGAAGATGCATCTCCAAACCAAGCACTCATGGCTGATCATGATGAAGCCAAGGTACTTGAACATCTTTGCTCTCCTGAATGTCGCTAAAGAAAATAGATACAGGTCCTACAACTTGGAAATGAGATCTGATATTGATTTAATTATTTTAAAAGCTGATTTTAAAAGAGCTAATAATAACTATAAACTTAAGATAGAAGATCTAGAGAAAACAGTTTCAACTCTTAAACATGAGCAGACAAACTACAGGACTAAAATTAAGGATCTCATTACCAAGTTGACTGAATGATAGGATAAGCTTATGATCAGCAAAGCCAGGGCAAAAAAATGTGTTCTTGAAGAAAAGACCTTCAAGAACATGATATCCTCATCTCTGCAAGCAAAAGTGTGTTATCAGAATAAGCAGGAACTGGGATCTAGTGAGATAGCTCCTCCACACACTCTACTATCAGTCAGATCTCCTAGGTGTGGAACTGGTCAAGATGAGCTGCCATCCATAGACCCCAGTGATGAAGAGGATGAAGAGGAGAAGGTGAGGGATGACTCTGAGATGAGTGAAGAGAGTCAATCCAAAAAGGGTCACCATTCTCCTAAGGAGGAAAAAGAAGCTGGTTTAAGCAAAACCAAGAGAAATAACTTGATCAGAAGAGCAAAGAGAAGATCCAAAAAGCTCAAGAGATCAAGACCACCTTTGATCCCAAACAAAAACAAGTATTTATCTCTACAGGGTTCAAGGTGATGAAAGCTAAAGATCCTGTCAAGAATTCTAGCACCAAGAATTCTACTTCAACTTCCACTCACTCCAACAACAACAAGAAGACTAATCAGCTGTGTGTTACTGCTACATAGCCTAAACCATCCATTTCAAAGAGCAAGCTTCACCCTAAGAAGCCTGCTACATCATCTGAAAAGATGGAGAAAGAAGAGGAAAGTGTTCAAGCTCAGTCTTCTTTGGGAAAGAAGACTCTCAGAAGGAAAGAATTGGATTGTGTTATATGTGGTAGTACTTCACATCTGGCTAAGGATTGTCAATACAATCCCAAGAGTACTATCCACATGATCAAGAAGAAAACTTCTGAGAAGATGAAGAAACAAACAGCTTCAGAAGGAAAATCTGTTTCCTTCGAAAGCTCCAAAATAAAGAAGAAGGCAAGTAGGAAATTGCCTTCGGAAGAAAGGAATGCTTCCGAAGCACTGAAGCTTGCTGCAGTGAAAGCAAGATCTTCTGAAGGATCCATCTCTAAAGCTTCTGAAGCTATAAAAGCTTCCGAAGTAGTGAGGTCAAGCCCAATCTTCCAAAGGTGGTGTAGAAGATGAAAGAAGACCTTGAGACTAAAAACTCCTCTTCAGCAACAGCAAATGATCCTCAAAGCCTGAACATAGGATCACTTACTGTTTGATTGCCTTCATCTAAACTTTATAAGCCCAAGACCAATGAGGCTTGGGTTTCCAAATGTAACTTAATCATCTTTTTTGTGTAGGGACAGCCAAAGGCAAACAGAAATGTGTGGATCATTGATAGTGGCTACTCCAGGCATATGACAGGCAATAAGTCCCTACTTCAAAACTTTGAAAGAATTGATGGAGGACTAGTTGCTTTTGGAGGAGATGCAGGAGGTTACATTACTGGTAGGGGCATGGTCTCAAATGGTAAGCTCAGCATTGAAAAGGTAAACTTTGTCAAGGAGCTTGGATACAATCATCTGAGTGTGTCCTAATTTTGTGACCAAAAACATCATATGCTCTTTACTGAGCATGAGTGCATTGTTCTCAAGCCCTAGGTTGACATTCCTCAAGAGCATATTTTGTTCAGAGCCCCCAGGAAAAGGAACATGTACAAGATGGACTTGCAGGAAACATCTCCCTCTGGAGAAATTTCTTGCTTTCTATCTAAAGCAAATAGTGATGAGTCTTTCCTTTGGCATAAAATAATGTGCCATGTAAACTTTAAGAACATGAATAAACTGATTAAGAATGATTTGGTAACTGGAATGCCAAAAAAAGAGTTTACAAGTAATGACCACTATGTTGCATGCCTGAAGGGGAAGCAACACAAAGTGTCTCACAAGCCAAAGGAAATGAACTCTATCACTACTCCCCTACACTTGTTACATATGGATCTATTTGGCCCCACCAGTGTAATGAGTTTAGGAAGGACCTCATACTGTTTGATGATCACAGATGACTTCACAAGATTTACTTGGGTGTTTTTCCTTAGAACAAAGGATGAAACTCCTGAAATCTTAAAGAATTTCATTCTGAAAGTTGAGAATCAATCTGATCATAAGGTCAAAATCATAAGATGTGATCAAGGAACCAAATTCAAAAACCAAATCCTTGATACATTTTGTGATGAAAAGGGTATTTCAAGACAATACAGTGCTCTCAGGACTCCTCAGCAAAATGGTATTGCTGAGAGGAGAAAGAGGACACTTATTGAAGCTGCAAGAACCATGTTGTCTGACTCTAAGCTGCCCATCACTTTCTGAGCAGAGGCTGTCAACACAGCCTGCTATGTGCAAAATAGAGTTTTGGTAGTTAAGACACATGGTAAGACTCATTATGAACTGTGGCACAAAAGAAGACCATTCATTGGTTTTCTCAGAACATTTGGATGTCCTTGCACCATCTTGAATACCAAAAATCAAATAGCCAAGTTTGTTGAGAAATCAGATGATGGACACTTTGTTGGGTACTCTTCTCAAGCTAAAGCTTATAGAGTATACAATCTCTGAACTAGAATCATTGAGGAGTCAGCCAATGTGACTTTCAATGAACACACACCCTGTGTAAAAGGTTCTGGTCCGGATTGGCTGTTTGATCTTAACTTAGTTACCAACTGTTTTAACAAATCTTGTGAGAATGTTTCAGGATCTACAGATAACAGGTCAACAGAAGATCCTGATCCAAGATTTGAGCTGAGAAGACCAAACAAGAAGACTACTTCAGCTCCAGTGGTGACTAACCCTACAATTAAAGCTCCAATCAGCACTAGCATGACAAATACTGCTGATTTAAATGAATTGCCTTCAAATTCCAGCTCAGAGGCTCAGAATTCAGGAGAAGGCACTGCAAATGCAGGAGGAGGAACTGGAGGTGGTGACAGTGATCAAGAATTTCTTGATGCTAAAAACCACTCCATTGAAGACAACATGAATGATGTTACACACTCATTGGATCAAGTCTCTCTTGATAAGTGTGCTGGTGTGGTGGGAGACACCTCATTGCCATATCAGAATTTCTCAAATTTAGATCTGTCTAACCAACTTGTTGCGATCCCTCAACTGCAGATCCACAAGTCACATCCCACCACAAACATCATTAGAAATTTTGACTCAGGGGTAAGAACAAGAGTACAAGCTCATGACAGCCATGTTTGTCTACATTCTTGTTTCTTATCCCAGATAGAGCAGAAGAAGGTTGATGAGGCTTTGAAGGATGGAAGCTGGATTGAAGCTATGCAAGATGAGCTGCTTCAAATCAGAAGACAGAAGGTTTGGAACTTATGTCCTCTTCCTCAAGGGAAGAGTGTCATAGGAACCAAATGGGTATTCAGGAATAAGAAAGATGATAGAGGGATCATCATCAAGAACAAGGCTAGACTGGTTGTCCAAGGATACACTCAAGAAGAAGGAATTGATTACACTGATGTCTTTGCTCTAGTTGCAAGACTTGAAGCTGTAAGAATATTTCTGGCTTATGCTGCATCCAAGGATTTCAAGGTCTACCAGCTTGATATGAAGTGTGCTTTTCTCTATGGGGTGATTGATGAAGAAGTTTATATTAAACAACCACCTGGCTTTGTAGACCCAGATCATCCTGATTATGTCTACAAGCTTGATAAAGCCCTTTATGGACTGCATCAAGCTCCAAGAAAGTGGTATGAGACACTATCAACATACCTCTGTCAACATGGATACAAAAGAGGTACTATTGATGGGACTCTCTTCATCAAAGAAACAGGAAATGACACATTGCTAGTTCAGATATATGTGGATGACATCATCTTTGGTTCAACTAATCCAAAGCTCTGCAAAGACTTTGAGATGCTGATAAAGAATAGATTTGAAATGAGTGCCATGGGGGAACTCAATTTCTTTCTAGGAATTCAAGTGAAGTAGCTTGAAGATGGCATCTTCATCAGTCAGTCAAAGTATGTAAAGGACATACTTACTAGATTCAAGATGACTGACTGTAAGGTTGCAAAGACATCAAGCCAACCCCAAGAGGGCGAGTGTGTTGATGAACATCTCTACAGGGCTATGATTAGGTCACTTATGTATCTTACTGCTAGCAGGCCTGATATCATGTTGGCCATATGTATATGTGCAAGATATCAAGCCAACCCCAAGATGTCACACCTAATCACTATCAAAAGGATCCTTAGATATCTCAAAGGTATCCAAAGAATTCAGACTTCAATCTGTATGCTTATACAGATAGTGATTATGGTGGCTGCAACATGACTGCAAAGTCCACATCTGGGGGGTGTCAGTTCCTAGGTGGAAGGATAGTCTCTTGGCAATACAAGAAGCAATCTTGTGTGTCTACATCAACTGCTGAAGCTGAATACATTGCTGCTGCCAGCTGCTGTGCTCAAGTGCTTTGGATTCAGAATCAGATGCTAGACTATGGGTTCAATTTCAAAGAGACTCCGATCCACATAGACAACAACAGTGCCATCTCTATTACAGAGAATCCTATGCAGCATTCAAGGACCAAACACATCAACATCAGATATCATCTGATTAGGGATAAGTTTGAAAAGGGATTGATAAAACTAATAAAAGTTAACACAAATGAACAATATGCCGATCTGTTCACAAAAGCTTTTGATGAACAAAGATTTAAATATCTTGTATCAGCTATTGGGATGATTAACTTTGAGTAGATTTTTTCTTATAACTTAATCAATATTATTTCTTAAAACTGTGTGTCCTAGGTTGTCTATTAGATCACTTCATAAGCCTAGTTTTCTTTGGAAGAAAAACAAACTTTTAAAATGATATCCCTTAGAATGATGAAAATTTACCTTCGGAAGAAGCAAAAGTTGTCTTTCGGAAGAAATTTATGTCTAAATTGTTTAAACAACTTATCTGAGATTTACCTTCGGAAGAAATTCTTGAAGTATCTTCCGAAGCTTAAATTTTGGTATAAGTACTTAAATGCTTTTTAGGAACAAATTTCTTCCGAAAGCAATTTAGTCTCGGAAGACTCATTTATTTCTTCCGAAGCCAAAATTTTCAAAACTCTTTGAAATATCTTCCGAAGCAAAATTGCTTTCGGAAGCTTTGATTGCACAGCTTTCGAAACCAAAATTGTCTTCGGAAGCTTTTTCTACTTCCAAGAAAACTAACTTTTTTGGGTGCCTTTTTCAGAAGTGGGACCTACTTGTGGATTTCAAAGTTTATCTTTTTGTCATAACTTTGTCTCAAATCCAGAGTATATCTTTTCAAACGATTCGATTTCATCTCACTTCTCTCTTTGTTCCTTAACCTAAAATTACCCCCAAATTTCATCTTCTTCTTCTTTCCTTCACTACAAAGCTTCTTCAAATGGCCAATCTTGATCGTCATAACGACCCTGATTTCACCATGCACCTACACAGGCAACACAATCAAGTTGCTCTGTTAAACTCTGAGAAGGATCCAAGCTTCTCAGAGGTGTGTAGGTATCTTTCTTTGTCTCATTACTTCACCTCTCTTACAATTGATCCTCCTCTCTATGAGGATCAGTTGCTTGAGTTCTGGCGGACCTGTCAAGAGGTCACCCCGAACGGGGAGAAGGCACTGTCTGCCACAGTGCAGGGGAGGACGGTTTTCATCACTCCAGCCATTATAAACACCTATCTTCAGCTGGATGATGAAGCAGGTGAACTATCTTTCCCAAAAACTACTGTCAACCAATCCTTTGAGCAGATAGGATATGAAGGTGGCTTCTCAGTCAAGACCTTCAGGAAGGGGAAGGTCTCATTCCAATGGAAATACCTCCTCCATGTCGTCATTCACAGCTTATCCAACAAACATGGAGGATGGGACCAGATTCCAGAAGACCTCTCCTTCATTGTCCATGGGATAGTTCAAGGGGTCAAATTCAGGTACTCTCAGTTTGTTTTTAGAAATTTACTAGCAAATTTGGATTCCTTAGAATATTACATGTTCCCCCGGTATGTTCAACACATCTCAACTGTGAATTGGGACCACAGTTGAGGGGAATAGGTAATGTTCTTAAACTTGCACACATGAGGCCTAACATTTTCAAGATATTAGAAAAGCCAACTATTGGGTTCTCCGAGGTAGAAACAGCCCTTGTCCCAAAAATGTTTGAGCTCATTGCTCAGGGTGACATCCTAGCTGCACCATCTAGTGATGAACCAAAACCCTCTACTTCTCAACCACCATCAAGGCCAACAATTACCCTCACCTACACAAGAAAATCCAAACGAACCCCTGCACTTGCTATTGAGCATGTGCAGGCCCCCATATCATAACCCACACAGAAGGAAGTGGACACTCAACCTCCCACTTCCCCTGAGAAGCAAACCACTCCCATTTTTCAAACAATCAGTGCTGAGGTTCCTCATGCTCAGCCTGATGAGCTCACAACTCCACAAACAGCCTTAAGCCATCACTTTGAGTCTCAACACTCTAGTGATCAACCTTCAGGGGAAAGCTACCATCCCCAGCCTCATGATCTTAACCAACCCATTCCCAGCCTTGAATTCTATTCTGATGAAGATTTGGGTTTCAGTGAGTATCATGACTCTCCCCTCTCTACCCACTCTCAAGGGGAGATGAGTACTCCTGCTTCACCCATGTCTAGCCCACATCAGACACCCCAAACTAAGGTGGATCTTCCTGTGATTGTCCAGGAGATCCATATGGAAGAGGCTCTCACTATTGCCAGTGATTACATCCTTAAGACCTCAACCACTGCAACCCAGCCTCTTGACATTATCATTGGGCAGGGGAAATCCAGCAACCAAGAACCCCATGCTGGTGGTGAAGGACCAGACCTCGGTTCACCTCCTTCATCCCCCAATGATTCTTCAACTGAAGATGAGGGGAGTCTGAAACTCAGGGTGCACCAACTCGAAGACATCTGCACCCAACTGGTTTCACAGATAGCTCACCTTGAACCACAGGTGACTATCTTACAAAGGAGGGTCCATGACCAGCAACATGAGATCACCGATCTCAAGGGCTAGTTAGCTGAAAGACCTATAGGACAAACTCATCCAGGTCCATAAGAACCTATAGATGTTATGGATCACTTCCCTAGCTCACCTATGCATGAGGGTGATACTACCAAAAAGGGGGAGGAAGTTCTGATAGCCACAGAACCTAGGAGTCCTTCCTCAAGTATGGACATACAGGACTCACCATCCTATCTTGAAGTTGTCCATGCTCAGCAACCTCCTCTAGACAGTGATCTGGAACTGCTCATTCAACAACTAATTGAGGAGGGAGTACCAAGAGCAATGTCTGCCCTATCTGAGAACCCAATCTGGGGTTGGGGGTATGACAATGATAGGAAAGCTCTTATGATCTCTAGAGCTCAGGGTCAACAAGAAATTCTCAACATCTCCACCCTGAGTTTCTATGAGAGTATAAACTTGGTTGATCTGGCACTTGTTAACCCAAGCAATAACAGACATGCTGTCAGATTAGCCAATCAAATTCAAGACTGGGTGCTGGCAGAATTCAAAAGAAGAACTGTATTATATAGACAGAGACTAGCAGTTGAAGCCTTTGGTCAACTGGATGTTGAGGTAGACCCCAAGATTAGTTTCAAAGGAAAAGCCTTGACTGAAGGCCCAGAGGCTGAGACTATGAACCTTGAGACAAGATCTCCTCCAGCACCCCATACCCTCAGTGAGGCACCAGCTGGTGATGGTGCTTCACAACCTCTCTCTGGCCAGAGCTTGACTGCTAAATCAAGCAATGAAGGCCAAAGCTCTCCTCAGACTGAGTCATCAAGATCTGCAATTTACAAAGGCAAAAGGAAGATGACTCCTGAAGAGATTGAAGAAGAAAAGAGAGAGAGGAAGAGGAAGCTGAGGGGAGAGAGTTCAAGTGGTTCCCCAGGATTCATGCAAGCTGCAATTCTGACTGCCCCTGTACCAAACACTCAAGAAGATGAATTAAGGGTAGCCAGGCTCAACTATCTGGGGACCAGGACCTACAACATAGATGAACTCATCTCTCTCCCCTTAGAGGAGTTAAATGAACTGGCTGACATTGAATTGTCAAAGGAGAGGAAGGAAGAAGAGGATGCAGCCTTGACCCTCAAACACAAGGAAGAAATGAGGAGAAAAAGGCTTTACAAGAACGTTCCTGTCCTCTCCCCAGTTCAAGAAAGTCCTGATTCAGAGACTGTGGCTGCTGAATAACCTCTGGTAGTTGATGAAGAAGAAAGATTAAAAATAATTAACTATTTGAGTGCCACAGGTCTCTATCAGGCACCTACACTCCTTTTCTTGCCTTATGATTATATATTATTTGAATATAATAAGCAGCTGAGCAAGCCAAGAAAGAAAGGCAAGCTACAAAGAAGAGGCAAAAGGAAGAAGCTACAAAATCAAGAGTCATCATCCATAAAAGTTAGAAAAAGTCTGCAGATAGGCAGAGGATGATGAGCTTCTGATGAGCTTCTTGAAGCTGTATGGGTTCTCCGAAAGGAGGCTTGGTCCCATGTCTCTATCCATAATGGATGAGCACATACGGGTGATCAAGCAGAAGATAAAAAGGGGAGAGCTTGTGGATCTTCATTCATCATCAAGTCAAGCTCAACCTGAAGTTGAGTTAAAGGTGGAACCGTGGATTTGTACGATCTCAGAATAGTAGTGGACGCGCACATCCACTATTACTGAAGATATGTAGCAGTTACTGTTAATAGGGTTACGATAGAAATGTATAAGTCATTGTATTGACAAGTTTTGTTTATGAATTTTCTGTATGTAACCCAAAGATATATTATGAATATGTTGGTTATGTTATGTTAAAATACTTGTAATATTTGTGTTTTCTGTAATCAATACGTTCTTATCCAAAAAGTCACATCAAGTACTACACGCTTCCGCCGGGATGTGACAATTGTTAATAGGTAGATCTTCAAATGGTACTTGAATTGTATCAATTGGATCAAGTTGCGTAGAAGAGGAACTCTTATTAGAAACCTATAGAGCTTGTTTAACAACTAGATCAGAATGAGATAAATCAGGTTTAGAAATAGAATGTGAACCAGCTACGACACTTAAAGAAGAAGGTATATCTGAAGATATTCTTGTTGCTTGAGAAGGAATAGATCCAATATCATCAGAAAAAATATCCTAAATTGAGGATGTCAAAGGCAGAATACTGTAGAAACAATAGATGCTCTATTAAATGTTTCAAATAAAGAAGCATAATCATAGACCCATGAAGGTGCAGAACTTGCATCTGTTTTGTTATATTCATGCCAATCAATATCAAATGGCTCAATTATTTGTTTACATCTTTTATTATAAACCCGATATGCTACTTTGTTGGCTGAATATCCAACAAAATAGCATTCATCAGCTTTTTCATTAAATTTTGATTTAGAATCAGATGTGTTTAACAAAGTAAAACAACATCCAAAAATTTTGAAATATTTGAATTTGGTTTATGTTTGAAAAAGATTTCATAAGGAGTCATGTTCTGTTGTTTGTTGATTAATACACGATTCTAAACATAACACGCAGTGTTAACAGCTTCAGCCCAAAAGAATGATGGTAATTTGGCTGTTGATAACATTGTTCTAGCAGCTTCAACTAAAGTTCTATTTTTTCTTTTTGCAACTCTATTTTGTTATGGAGTTCCTGTAGAACTGAATTGTCTAGCTATCCCCTTTGAATCACAAAATTCATTTAGTTTGTGATTGCAGAATTCAGTTCCATTATCATTTTGAATGCATTTGATTGTTTTGTCCGTCTGATTCTCCACAAGTGTCATAAATTTTATCAGCAAGTGAGGTGTCTCATCTTTGGATGCTAAGAAGAAAACCCATGTAAATCTTGAAAAATCATCTGTATTGACTAAACAATATGCACGACATCCAAAACTCAAAACACTAATAGGACCAAATAAATCCATGTGTAACAGTTGAAGAACAGAGTCAATTTTGGTATGAGCAACTGGTTTATGAGGAAGTTTGTGTAGTTTGCCTTTTAAACATGACAGACAATGTTTAGTTAATGGAAATTCTTTCAAAGGTAGGCCTACAACATGATTTTCTCTAACCAACTTGTTTATATTTTTAACGTTTACATGTCCAAGACGACGATGCCATAAAATTGTGTCACTTTCCGAGGATTTAGAAAACAAACAAGACGCAGTTATAAATAAGTGTGAATCATTCATATCAAGTGAGTATGTGTCTTTGTCTCTCCGTGTTCTTAATAAGACCCATTCATCTAGAATTACAAATCTGGGTTTTAGAATAAGACATTCTTTATCAGTGAAGTGTGTAGAATACTTTTTGTCACAAATTTGTGAAACACTTAACAAGTTATATTTTAGTTCTTCAACAAAATTGACATCTTCAAAGCTTAATACACCATTCAACACTATACCTTTCTTTGTAATACTACCACCTTTGTCTCCTGCAAAGATAACATCCTTCGTTGTAAGGTTGTATGTTGTTTAACAGAGATATATTACCAATCATATGTCGTGAACAACCACTGTCAACATGCCAAACACTGTTGATGACCTGTCTTGGTTGCTCCTGCACATTCAAACAAATTTATTCATGTTTAGGAGCCATGGTTGACTTGAGTACTTTGTTTTCATTCAAAAATAATACACATTGTCATATCATATCTCTTTTGTCATCAAAAGGACAATGTTCAACAATATCAGGCTTAGATGGTTTTTCTTTAATTTTCCACTTTTGAATTGGTTTAATCAGATTTGTCACCATTTTCTTTAAAGTAAAAGTACTATTATCAACTTGTACAGATTTCATATTTGACTTTTCTTTATTCAAATCATTACTATTATTAACAAAAGATTTTGACTTATTTGATTTTCTTTTGAATTTGGCATTTAGAAAGAAATATTTTCTATTTTGTGAAATTAAATTGTGAAATCTTTGTTTGCTTGACAATTGATGTTGATGACAACAATTTCTAGCCTTATGATTTGGCTTGCCATACAAATAACAACAAATTTTATGATATGTATTTGACGCTTGAGTATTTTGCACAAACTGTTTATGATAACTTCCATAGTTATCATAGAATCTGGCCTTAGTATGTCCTTGGCCTTGTGATTCTTTAACTGTCTTTCTATTCTTTTTCTCGTTATGGATTGTTCGAGATGATTCCGGAAGAATTGAGGCATCTGTTTTAGCCTTTTCATTCACATTTGAAGCCAATGTTGCATGAACTATAGCTTTAGCCTTTTGAGTCGTAGTTACTGGAATTGGACCAGTGTCTTTGATACTTGTTCTACAAACATCTTGTTTCATAGAGTTAGAAATAATAGAAGGTTTATTTTTAAAGAAACTGGTATTGATTTCTTTAAAAATATGATCTTCCTTATCAATGTTTCCTTTCGAAACAAATCTGTTCTTGAAATCAGTTTTCAAGTCAGATACAGATGTTGCGACTCGTTTTCTTTCTTTGCCCTTAAAATCTATTTTTGATTTTAGATTCTTTTCTTTGTTTGACATTTTTGAACAAAAATATCTAGCACTAAAAACTTCTGATCTTTCATTAATAACTGATGATGAATTACATGAAGATTTTTCATTACAGTTTTTATTCCTGAAAATCTAATTCATCATCACTTTCCTAATCATCAACCAACCCGTCCTTATTCATACTTTTTGCAAAAGAATTATCATGATTAATTTTAATTTCATTTTTTATGATAGGGTCAATAGTCAGTGAAACATTGACTGAAGGTGTTAAGTCTGACTTTAGTTGAAAACCTAATTCATAGGTCTCTTCATCAGGAGTCGTATTTGATGTAGGCAAACATGTATAATCATGATTAATGGGTGGTGCAATGTTAGAATAACCAACTCCCCCTTTACCACCATTAATTTTCTATGTCATTTCAGACTTGATTATACCTTCAACCATGTTTGATGACAACTTAAATTTTTCAACAATCAATTTGGGAGACAAGAGTTCACTGTTAAGTTTATTGATTTCTAAAGATAGTTCATTGTTACGTATTGTTAAATCTTTTATATTACAATCTTTATCATGAATATTTAATTTTGATTGATAAATTGATTTGTTTAAGCCATCTATCTTTTCTTTAAAAAAATTTCTCATCAGTTTTATATTTACGAGCTTAATATTGAAGTTTTTCAACTTCTAGAATCAAGCGTTCGTTGTGAACTCTATACCTGTTAACTTTTTCTATGCAATTATTTGAACAAAGATTAGTATGTACCTCTTTATTTCCTTCTTGCTTCTTTGTCTCTTCAGGTACAACATTTACCATGAAGGCCTTTAAATCTTCTTTTCCTTCTACTACAGATGCCAGAGTAATCATAGCAGCTTTGACATTTTCAGCACGAGCAGTTACCGGAGTTTCCTCAACAGCATTATTTATCTTTCTTTCTTTAACTGGAGTTAACTCAACAGCTTTTCCTTCAGATTCTTCCTTCCTTACTTCAGTCTTTTATGATAGAGCTGGAGTAATCTCAACAGCCTTTTTAACAACCACCTCATCATCATTCTCACTATCTTCTTTAGCAACTACCCCTTTTAACAATTCATTGGACACAAACTCGTCAAGTATGTTATTATCATCATTTTATTCAGTGGTTTGAATCTCAGCTAACAGAGCAGTTGGCAACTTCATATCAAGAATTTCCATCTGATCAGACCAATCATAATCTTCATTGGTTTGTGACACCAGAGCTTTGTTGTTAGATGGACTTGTTTTATCATTCTTGGTTTCTACCTCCATAGTGACCATTTTCTTTTCATTATCATTCTGGTTTGATTTCACTTCAGTACATTCTTTGGCAAAGTGACCAGCCTTGTCACAGTTATAACATCTTAAACTTGATTTATCAAACCCGATTTTACTTGAATTGTTCAAACCAAACATCTTCCTTCCCGTCCTTCTTGCAAAGTTTTTCGCTCGATACACCACCATTGCCATTTGATATTTAATATCATTTTCCTCATCATCATTAGGATTAACTTGTTGTAAGTCATCAACTAAAATGTTGGGTGCAGTTAATCTTCCGAATATAAAAGCTTCATAACTATTCATGAATATGGTGAATAGAGCCATATGTTCTTCAGCAATTTGAATAGTTTTCTTGGAAGGATTAGAGTTTACAATAAAGGCTTGTTGTGTTGGCTGAGAAACTTGATTGTGTAGTAGGGATTATACTTGATGAGAAGCTTGAAATTGAGGCATGGACGATTCCTTAACATTCAGAGGATTGGCTGCTGGTTGTTGACACAATTATGAATAACTGATATAATAATTTGGATTACTGGCCATTTTGGCATATAATGTCAACACTTCAGCTCCTATTGTGCTCTCTGTTTCTCATCCATATCATAATACTTGATGGTTGAGATGAGATCACTAAATGACAGGGTAAACAAATCCTTGGTTCTTTTGATAGTTGTGCAGTTATTGTTCCAGCTTAATGGCAAAGAATTTAGCAGCTTCTTATTTACTGGGATATTTTCCAAGGTGATCCCAGCACTCTTCATCTTCGTTATCAACTTCACAAATCTTGACATCTGAGTCTTAAGAGTTTCTCCAAGAACATGATTAAACATAGTAAACTCTTGGTTTAACATATCTTTGGGGCTTTCTCTCATGTCTTTGTTTCCCATAATCTGCTCCTCCATAGCATCCCATAAATCTTTTGCCTTTCTGTAATCTTTAAACTTTTGAGCAATTTCAGTCGTAAGTGCCATAGTGATGGCAGCATACGCCTTATCATCAAGTTCCAATTTCTTCATATCTTCCTCATCCCAGTGGTGTTCAGGTTTAGGCACCAGCTCTCCCTTATCATTGTTATACATTGGAATGTATGGTCCTTGCTTGATAGACTGCATCATCAAGGGTTTGGTGTAGATAACATGATTCTCAAATCTATATACCCAATCAGGGTAGTCTTCTTAGCTAAGAAGTCTTGGAGGTTTTGTACTGGTTCTGATATCATTGTTGACATTGATGGTGGCAATGATGTGCTTTAGATTTGCCATTTACACACTTAAAATTCAGACTTTTCAGAAATTCATCAAACTGGTAGTTTTCGCGTGAATGACTAAGTTCTCGCGCGAAATCACACAAACCTTTCGCACGGTAAGTTTTGAAACTAACTTTTGCGAAAACAAGAACTTCTTATGCGAGAGGAATTTTTTGTAACAAACTTTTCAACAAACGCTTGCGACAACCTAACTTCTCACAAGAAATCAACCTTTTCGCGTGGAATCGTCAACTTTTTACCTGATTCATCTTATCAATTTTGAAGGTTTCAAAATTTGATCTTTCAGAAAATAGTTCAAAATTTGATTAATTAAGTGTTCAATTAGTGATCTAGGTTCAATTAAGATCCTAATTGCCTAACATCTTCAATTCGTCTATCAAGAAGCTAATCAACTTCACCATCTTCAAATCTGTTAAATTCAGCAGAAATCAAATAGATCTTCAAATACCAAGCAATTCGAAGTTCATGAAGCTCACTTCAATCTTCAAATTTGTAAGGATCAACAGAAACATAAGATCGATCTCACAACAATAATGCAGAATATTATCATTGTGGAATTGAAAGATAGAAGATAAAAAACAAATGTAAATATCTTTCAACTATATTGCTCTCTGACTTTGAAATGATTACAATAAGAGTGAAAATCAGGAAATGACAAAAGCCCTCTGATTACATAAGCAACTAACTATCTATACTAAATTCTAAACTACTCGCATAGTTCTCGAGCGACAAGTACTTCTCGTGCGGCAAGTATAGTTCTCGCGTGACATGATCTTCTTCATCTTGAATATGATTTCCCGAGCCTCTAGGTTCAATCCCTACAGTGATTGCATACGCATCATGACAACTTAAGAATCACGAGAAGAATTACACCATCCATGACCTAGAGTTAGGCGCGGTGGTCTTCGCTCTTAAGATCTGGAGGCACTACTTGTATGGTACAAAGTGTGTCGTTTATACTAACCACAAGAGCTTTCAGCATATTTTCGACCAAAAGGAATGGAGCATTACGACTGTGAAATTCGGTATCACCCGGGTAAAGCGAATGTATCTGCTGATGCGTTGAGTTTAAAGGAAAGGGTTAAACCTAGATGCATCTGGGCCGTACGAATGACTGTTCATTCGGATATTAAGAATCATATCATTGCTGCTCAAGTTGAAGCAATGAAAGAAACAAATGTACAGGGAGAGGCGTGGAGAGGCCTGGACAAACAGTTTGAGCAAAAAGATGATGGAGGATTGTACTTTAGGGAAAGAATTTGGGTTCCTGTCATGGGGAATGTGCAAGAGATGGTATTGAACGAGGCACACAAATCAAAGTATTCGGTACACCCTGGTGTGTATAAAATGTACCACGACCTTAGGAATTTATACTGGTGGCCTGGAATGAAAAGGTAAATAGCAGTCTATGTTAGTAAGTGCTTGAGTTGTGCGAAGGTTAAGGTAGAACATCAGAGGCCATCGGGTTTATTACAACAACCAGAAATCCCTGAATGGAAGTGGGAAAACATTACCATGGACTTCATTACAAAGCTACCGAGGACCAGTAGTGGGCATGATTCAACTTGGGTCATTGTGGTCCAGATGACTAAATCTGCTCATTTTCTGGCTATTCGTGAAGACTTTAAAATGGAAAGGTTGGCGAGGATCTGTATTAGCGAGATTGTGGCTAGACATGGGGTACGTGTGTCGATCATTTCCAGTCATGACGCATGTTTCACATCTCGATTCTGGAAATGCTTGTAGAAGTCATTGGGGACGCGCCTTGACATGAGTACGGCCTATCACCCTCAGACTGAAGGTCAGAGTGAGTGTACGATTCAGACTTTAGAGGACAAGTTGAGGGCTTGTGCAATTTATTTTTGTGGTAACTGGGACACTCACCTTCCATTGGTGGAGTTCTCATATAATAACAGTTACCATACTAGTATTGGATGTGCACCATTCGAGGCATTATATGGGCGTAAGTGAGGTCGCTGGTGTGTTGGGCAGAAGTTGGAGAAAGCCAAATGACTAGACCCGATATTATTCAGGGGACTACAGATAAGGTATTTCAGATTAGGGGCAGGTTGAAGGCGGCTTAAGAACATCAGAAAAGTTATGCTGATAATCGAAGGAAGCCATTAGAGTATACTATAGGGGATAATGTTCTACTAAAAGTGTTGCCTTGGAAAGGAATTGTTCATTTTGGCAAAAGAAGCAAATTGGCACCAAGGTATGTCTTTCCATTCAAGATCATTGAACGGATTGGCCTTGTTGCTTATCGGCTGGAATTGCCACATGAATTGAATGGTATACATGACACATTCCATGTGTCAAACCTCAAGAAATGTCTTGCTAATGAGACGTTGCATGTGCCACTTAAAGAAATTCAAGTGGATGATAAACTTCAATTCATTGAAGAACTAGTGGTGATCATGGAGAGGGAGATAAAGACGCTGAAGCGTACCAAGATTTCGATTGTCAAGGTAAGATGGAACTCAAAGAGAGGTCCTGAATTTACCAGGGAACGAGAAGACGAAATGAGAACTAAGTACCCTCACCTGTTCGCGGATGGCAGTGCAGTTGATAACTCCAGCTGAATTTCGGGACGAAATTCTTTCAAGTAGGGGATACTATGACATCCATCACCAAAATAGGTGCGTTGACCTTGACTTTGACTTTAACTTTGACTTTGACTTTTGACTTTGATTTTGTCATATTTGGGCTTGGTCTTAATTGATTGTTCATTTCATCATTGATCCAAATTTTAGCTTAATAGGCCTATGTCATAGTGTTGGGCTTAGGGTTTTTGTCAATAAGATGACCATTGGGCTTGCCATTGTACAAGGTCCTGTGCACTGAGCCTAATCAAAGATTTTCTAAAAGGTGAAATGCTTAAATTTACGTTAAAACCCAACTAATCATACATTCATGGGCTTTACCTAAATTCTAGTAAATAAACTTGAATTAGTTATAAAAAATATAAATTACCCGATTTCTAGGGCATATAATAGTTCGTTGGAACCGTTTTAGCGTGAGGAATTTAAAAACGTAAAAATTGGTTGCCACACGATTCGAGGCTAGACGGATTAGACGAGATGGGCCAAGGGACCGAAGGCCCTTGCCCCTCCCTCTTTGCGGCCGAGATCCATAGACAAGGGGGAAATTCCCCTTGTTTCCTCACTTTTGCAAAAATTCTTCTCCAAGTTACTTCCATATTATTCTTCATCATTACAATTCCACAACCCAATTCCACTTTGTTCTTCATCATTCCAATCGAAAATCAGCTTCATTGTGTCATTCTATTGAGTTTTGTGAGAATCAAGACATTCAAGATCTTATTCTAAGCAAGACTCGTTTATCTTCTAATCTCCGGTAAGAAAAATCGTTTCTTGATGATTTTATTCCTTGATCTACTTCAATCTTGATGATATTCATCATCTAAACACAATATAATCATCTAATATTCTTATATTCTTTGTTTTGGACGTTGGATCGTGAAGATCTAGGTGTTACAAGTGTTGGACTCTCTAACCGGTAAAACTCTAATTCTTGGACTTTGTATATTCTTGGATCTATAGAAGTTGGGTTGTAATCTTGTGTTACCTGATCAAAATAGATATCTTGGTCTTATAAATCATTTTTGAAAATCATTAATTTTGTTTCTTGGATGGATAGACGTGTTGAACGATCAAAACAATGAATCGATTAATTAATATTGTGAACCAGAAGACTAAAATCCAACTAACTGTTTTGAGGACTGAAAATTAGAATAATCCAAGTGTTTAATTAAATTTTTGGACAATTAGAACATGGAATAAACGTTCTTTATATACTCGGGTTGATAATGGTCAAATATTAAGGTTTGTGATGTAAAGGAACAAGACTAATGAACTGGATAGCTTGCTGCAGGAAAATAGGACATTTTTACAGATCATAACATTGTCACAATACGTCCAAATGGAGCAAAATTTGCATCTAAAATCAAGTTCAATGAGTCCTCTAACCAACTCAAGTGGTCTCGTATCATTTTGACATCGTTTGTTGCTCCAAACGTGGCAAACAAAACTGAAGGTCAAAACTGACGAATCTGGGCAGCAAATTGGTCTGTATTCATCAAGTCATATCTCTCTCATATTTTATCCAATGGATATGATTCTTTTCCTGGAGTTTATTTAAAGTCTTATCTTTCAAATGATATCTTTTACGCAATGATTCGTTACCGTTTCGATCTCCAAACAGTTTATAAAAAACTGGTGCGCAATCAGATATATGTGCCGAAATATTTTGATAAACTTAAAAAAAATAAGGTTTGAAACTAAATAATCAAATAAAGGCAAGTTTTGTATTTAAAAGTGGTTAAATGAATTTTTTTAAAGAATAAGTTAATAATCCTACAATTCATCGAATATGGATTAATAGATGTTCATAGAAGGCCGTTAATAAATTAATATAAAGTGACAATAAAAACCTTGATGGGCGTTAAGGACTGGGTTACAAGGATTACACCCGTGTTGGTCATTTTTGTTTTTTAGTAATCCTTTTGTGATTTGTACTTTTAGTGTTTGCTTTGCATATTGTGGGATTTGGACTATACTATTTCAAGGTGAGTTTCACGGCCCTTTTTTAGTATATTTTACTTAGGGGAAAAGCATGCTCATAGTTTTGGACTATATCATGTCTTAAAAAATATTTTGGAATATTGTATGTGGTTTGGGTCATGGTTTGAGTCTAGATGTTCATTCATGAGTGTGCACTTGTGCTTATTCTTGGGCTTGTTCTTGGGCTTGTCTATCACGGAGAGGTATTGTTAGTACTAATGGGTTCACACCCCCACCCTTTTCGTCAGTATGCTAGTTGAGACTAACTTGGCCTGTGCATGCCCTTGGGTGAATATAATCTGGGTAACTGGACTTGCACTGATCTTAAACTTATGTTGATATCTTGACTGCAATGTCTCCTACTCACATACAACTTTCTGTACATGTCATACACGGCAAACTATTTGTACTTTTAAACCTGTGAACTCACCGACGTATGTTGACTTTTTAGAGCATGTCTTTTCAGGTAATGAGGCTTAGGTGCTTGGATGTGGACTTTAGACAAGACTGCTCCTTTGGGAGCAATAGACATTTCATGAGACTTTTGGACTTGTTTGTTTTGTTAAACTGTAATTGTTGGATTTGTACTTGGGATTGTTTTGTACTTGTGCTTCTTTGTTCCTGAATGGAACTTTGGATTATTTATGCATTTATGGTATGACGTTTTGGAATTGACTGTACTTGACACGTGTTCCTATGTGTCGGGCAACGTCATGACCTATTTGCGGAGAATACCTTTACTGATTCTCTTAGACCCCCAATGTGTTATGACTATCCCGTCTGTCGCATCCTCGTGTTTTCGCTTCTAGCGAGGGTGTGACACTGCTTCTCCATCGCATCCTATAAATCTTTAGCGTTTCTAAAATCTTTGAATTTTTGAGCAATCTCAGTAGTAAGTTCCATAGTGATGGCAGCATACGCGTTGTCATCAAGCTCAAGCTTCTTTATGTCTTCCTCATCCCAGAAATGTTCAGGTTTGGATACTAACTCTCCCTTGTCATTGTTATACACAGGAATATACATTTCTTAATTAATTGACCGCATCATTCGGGGCTCGGTGTAAATAACATGATTCTCAAATCGGTAAATCTAGTCGGGATAATCTTCTTCACTGAAAAGTCTAGGAGGTTTTGTCCTCATGCCAATATTATTGTCGAGGTTAAGGGTAGCAGTTATGTTCTTTATATTTGCCATTTTGAAACTCAGAATTGAAACTTTTCAAAAATCTTCATAATTGAAGTTCTTGTGTTAATATCAAGGTTCTCGAGCGAACAGTCTTGAACAGCACTATTCGCACAAGCTTCTCGCACAAACTTTTCGCGTGGTTACTTTTCTAACTGACTTTTGCGAAAATAGAAACTTCTCGCGCGAAAGGAATCTTCTGTAACAAACTTTCCAACAAAATTTTGCGAAAAACAGACTTCTCACACGAACAGGAACTTTTCGCTTGTGATTATCAAGTTTTTGACTTTTCAATTTTTCTCCCAATTTCGAAGATTCCAACTTCAATCTTTCACCAAATTGTTCAAAATTAATTGATTAAGCTTTCAATTAGTGATTTAGGTTCAATTTTGATCCTAATTGTCTCTAATTGATTCAATTAAGCTTAATTAATCACATAAACACCTTCAAATTTTCAATCAACAGCATAACAACGCTCAACATCTTCAAATGTGATAAAAAACAACAGAAATCAAGTTAATCTTCCAAGAATTCCAATTCGAAGCTCAAGAACACTTCAAAAATGCTCTTCAATGTTCAATTCAATCGATCTAGAGCATACCAAGCTCTGATACCAATTGTAAGGATCAACACTTAACAATTAGATCGATCTCGTGATAAGAACACGTGATATAATCATCACGGTAATAAGATTGAATAAGAAATAAGATGAACACAAGTGTAAATAAATTTTGATTTGTATTGCTCTTTAATTTGAAGGATTACAAATACATGTGAAATTGGGAAATGACAAAAGCTCTACTAATTACATCGACTAATAACTATTTATACTAAACTAGAAGTTCTCGCATAGTTCTCGCGTGACTTCCTAGTTCGCGCGAGATGAACTTTTAGCGCGACGACTTTAGGTTCTCGCGTGACTTGATCTTTATTATCTTGATTTGATTTTCCGAGACTCTAGGTTCAATCCCTACACACATGTCTCGTGGTAATACCCCGCACGTTGAATTTGAGGGTGTGACACCATCCTCCCAAACTCGTTCCTCAAAACAGCAGCCTTACACGACTAGGAACTTTGAGTTCTCATAGGAGAGCTTCAATCCAAGTGAGTTTAGTAACTACATCTGCTAAGGATTAGTACTCGGATTCTGTTGATGACCGAGAAATAGTGCGTTACTTTCTAACACCCACGAGATGAGGTTTGATCCAAGCTACAGGTCGTTTGCCGTCCTTAGCATGCGGTGGAATATTAGACAGATTATGTAATTAGTGATTAGTATTATATATTAAAGGGTATTAAAGTCTAACTATGTTCTTTATTTATATCCCTTGTATTTGTCATTAAAAAAACACAATACAAAATCACAATACAAAGTTTATGTATAATTGATAGGTTATTAGGTAGTTGTCTAATTGAGAGATGTGTATCTCCTCCCCGATACAAATCGAATTAAAATTGGAGTAAATAGTAGTTTGATTTATTTAACAACACATAATTCTAAATCAGTTTAGATGAAATTTGCATTTACTGAAAGTCTTTGTGTGCAACTTAAATTTAACCTCATAAAGACCATTAGTTGTTTATATATAATATATTCCAGAAAGCAAAAACTATTATTAAATGAAACTCAATGAACCCCCAAGGGTTAACTTGGAGAAGGTCTATAATCTGTGTATCACACGGTTTAAACTAGCTAGTAGCTAGAAAAAATCTAAAATAAACCAGTCATATTATATATAAATCAATTGAAATAATTAGAAAAAAAGGATAGATATTATAATTTTTGAATGAAACAGAAAGTTATCAAGAATAATATCATGATTGTTTTAGTTGGCTTATTTTATTATTGATTGAAAGCTTTTGTATATTATTACAACAAATTTGATAGCATAAAGTGAAAATGACTTTCTCATGATTCTTTCTCAAAGTATAAAGATTTATTGTGAATTTTATCCCTGAGATTTAATAAAAATTATCAATTGAGTCCAAAAATTTAAATTTTATCATTTGCAACCAAATGTCTCACAAAAATTACCATTTGACTTCATTTAACTACTTCTAATTAACATTATTACCTTTTTCCGTTAAGTTTTCTATATTAAGGGTACTTTTCTCAAAATAATTACAAAGTAAAAATTAACTTTACATGAGGGGTTTTATGCGTTTGTTTCTTTTGGTAATTACAGTTGCGATATGACTTCATAGTAGTTTTTGTTGTTTTGTATTGATAATGTATTTTGGTTAAGTAGTTATGTTACTTTTACATGTCTTGTAAAATAATAGATTTGTTTGGTAAAAATTTTAATTATGGTTACGATGATTGATATTTTATGATTATTATTCACGGATTATTAATATCGTATTGTTTATTGTTTTCTTAGGGTGGAGAGTGTGTATGCATCATGAGGCCACGGTGAGCATCAACGTCGCCACCCCCTCCACGCCGTAAAATTCTTTTTTACAGCATGTTCTCGTCGAAAGGTTGTGACCGTTATAAGTATGTGTGTGGTGTAGTGGTAGTATGGCATGGTGTGCCAACACAGCTGCCACCAAATTTAAGTGTGTGGTGTAGTGTAGTGTGGTATAGTGTAACATAGCAAAATTTAATTGGTGGGTTTATGGTGTAGTATGATATGTGTGGTGAGAGTACCCCTCCACCTTTATACTTTTATAATGATTTGTTTTTTATGGTTATGATCTAAATGGTTTGTATAATATGACTTGTTTATTTATTTATATTTTTTTGTAGTGTATATTTCATAAATTTAGAAATGAGTCATTTTAGGTGGTTATCATTATATTTAATTTTATTTGATAGGTGGATTCAAATCGTTACGGTGATTACCAAATAATAGTGAAAGCATAAACCCCGTTACGTAGAGTTGATTTTTTATTTTGTAATTGTTATGACAAAAATACCCCTAATATAGGAAACTTAATGGAAAAAGTTAATGGTGTTAATTAAAAATAATTAAATAGATTCAAATATCAATTCTTGTAAAACATTTGGATGCAAATGACAAAATTTAAACTTTCGAACTCAATTGTCAATTTTTATTAAACATCAGGGATGAAAAACACATTTAACTTAAGTATAAATGATTATATTATGCGAACTTTTGACTTTTAAATTTTAGAGTTTCTATAAATTTCAAGTTAATTACAAGCTAAAATTTATTCCCTAGTTAGTTCACCTTAATAAAACAGTATATTGTAGTTTGCTTGAGTAAGTCTTCAATACCGTTCTTTATTTCTCATATTTTATCTCTATCCAGACTGCTAGCTTAATATTATGTTATTCAAGACTTGTTTAAATGCAACTATGCAAACATATACCAGCTCGGATTAAGCAGCATGACGAGTCAAACCAACATAAGCAGTATTGTTTTAGCTGGATTCTAAATTTATAATTAATTCCATTTGAGCTCAATCGTTAAGAACTTTTTGTCTTGACTTTACTTGATACATCCATATAAAATATGTGCAACAATAATAAATTAATTACGAATGGCATTGACTCTTTATAAAATGTTACATGTTGAGCCATTTGAATGTGTCTAATAATAATTTAATTATGAATGTGATTAGTAAACTTAATACTTTATTTATGAAAGCCATTGACTTTATGTAATAACTTCCATAAATCTCGAAGAACTTATCATATACACCCCTCGTGATCGTTTGAAGGTCGAAAAACAGAATGTTATGGAATTTCTAATAAATTATATGATTAGGTTTACATTAACTATTTATATCTTTACACATTTACATAAACTATTCTCTACCATATCAAATTACATTGTGATGTAATGTTCACCCGCAAGCTAAGAAGGGAGAGCGACCTACAGCCTAGAAAGTAAAAGTATAAATGTTTGAGTTGGCAACGGTTTCGTGAAGATGTCTTCAATCTAGTCCTCTAAAGATATAAATTGTATACGAAATTTTCCTTGTGTAACTTTCTCTCCAAGAAAGTGAAAATCAATTTCAACATGGGTTGTCCTAGCCTGGAACACACTATTAGCAACAAGATAGGCCGCACCAAGATTATCACACTAAAGAGTGGCGGTAGATGTAGTTTGCATTCCAAGTCATTTTACAATTTCTTATTAGTTTATGCATTCATGCACTCGCTGGAAACTCTATTATAATTAGTAAAACAAGGCATAAGAAGAAATAATAGAGAGTGAACTACAAGCAGTTTTACGATTCACACATTCCTACTTTCATCGTAAGCATCATCAACCCCAACCCATCACAACAATTCTATTGTTCACTCGTAGAATAATTATGTATTACAAGTAGCTAACACTCTTGGTTCATTAAACATTATACAACACATTCAGGGGAAAAAAAGCAACATAATCTATTCTATATTTTGTTTGTTGATTATTGATTTCATTTCCACATAAAACACTCGTACACTTAGTCTTATTGAAATCATTCATAGTCTAACCAAGGTTAGTTTGATCATCTTCAGTCTTCACTCATGCTGGTCTTTGGTCTTTGTTCCGTATGAGCTTCACCGAGTTTAATTTAATTTCAATTGTTAGCTCAGATCGATACCGAAAACGCGAATGAAAATCGATATTTTGTGAGAAACTTCCCACGACTTTTTTCTTTATTATATTGATCAAACCACCCACATACAAAAATCCCTCATTCCTCTATTTATACAGATACATGACTTGATCATCAAGACCTTTAATCCTAATCAAACTAAAAACTTAAACAACTCAAATACTAACTCCTAAAATACCATTATTGGACACCGTCTCCTAATAAAATAAACTCTAATAACTATATCTTAAAACTAAACAATTAATCAAGATTAAATTCACATAGAGCAATAGAGGTAAAATTAGCCTACAAATATAATTTCACGATGTCTTTGTAGTTGTAGTGTTATTATTAACTGCACAGAAAGATTCTTTCAGTAAATTCATTTACAGGTATACACATTCCACTCATGTTAACAAATCAATTCCTCACTTGTTCCACCAATCAAACTTGGAATAGCAGAAACGTTAATATATATCCTTTTAATTTTATTTGACGTTATTCACTGATTTATGCTTGAAAGTTCAAGAAATTTATTTGTTTAATATCACTTTTAGTAACTTCATACAGCTGCTTTGATTTAAATATATTTCGACATCGAGTCTCAGATACATGTTATGATCAGGGATTTTGAAATCATACTTTTCAATTAGAAAGGACAACTTTCCTTCAGAGTATGGAGTTCGGAATCCAAAGACAATACTTGAATGACAGGCATCTGAATCCAACGACAATGCTGGTTAACTTAAGTGGCTTATGTAGGTTCTCTTGTATTCAAGATTGGTTACAATGGTTGAATTTGCATTAACACTCAGAGAACCTTGAAGAAGAGGTTCTTGAAAGTTAGTTAAGGTAGTTAACACTAACATTTCTAACAACTTCTAACAGTTCATCAAAGTAGCAGACTCCCATGTACATCTTCTAACAAAGCTCCCTTCCATTTAACAAGTCATTGAACGAATACCATATTATGTTTCTTAATAACTCGAGTATCAATAACAGATTTTGCTGCTTTCACATCAGTAACAGAACTTGTGGAGGTGGACAAGGGCCATGATACCTTTTAAGAAGAGACACATGGACGGTTGGATGAATGGCAACTCTAGTAGGCAGCTGCAAAGTGTATGCCATGTTGTGGGATATGGACCATAATACTTAGATGTCAATTTTTTATTTGATCTTCCCTGGATAGTAGACTGCAGATAAGGTTGTAACTTCAAGTAAACCCACTCTCCTCAAGTATCTCTCTAGACAATGGTAAGAAGTTGACATTTTGTGTTCAACACTCTACAAGGTAAGCAATTCTTTCCAAAAGATACTCACAAAGACCTTGTCTCTATCAGAAATAATGGCTTTAGGCAGCCATGTAACTTATAGATGTTGTCCAAATAAACTGGAGCCACCTCTAACGCAATAAAAGGACATTTAAGGGCAAAGAAATGACCTCCCTTACTTAACCGATCCACTCCAACCAAGATCACATATTTATTACAAGAAACAGGTAACCTTTCAACAAAATCCATTGAAATTTCTTCCCATATCCTAGATGGAATTGGCAAAGGCTACAACAACCCCAGATAGGTTGTAGTATCTAATTTACATTGTTGACACACAGCACATTTCTTGATATATTTTGCAACCTCTTTTCTTAACTTAGGCCAATAGAAAAGCCTTGCAAGCCTATTACTAGTAGCATCAACCCTTAAGTGCCCCTCTTGTGTAGAATCTGTCATCCCTCGACCCAATGGATTGGTTTTCATGTAAACAGATAAGAAACGTGTATATAATGATTAAGGATAGAATATTCTTAAGAATTTGGGAATGAAGGACAGGACCAGAGAACCAAATTCCATAGCTGACCACTAAGAAACTGGGTAAAGATGTACGTAACGGTACGTAAGGAATATTCGTTTGGTATATGCGAATATTCCATTTTAATTTGGTAACAGATCGCTAAGGACGGCTTGGCGGTTCGTAGTGGAGCCCAATTCGGCAGAAATGGTATAAAAACTACAAGAACCGCATTTTACCTCATTTGCATATATCACCCTCGGTCTACTCTTTCTAAACTCAATACTCTCCCTCTCTTTTTCTCTCTTTCTAAGATCTTGGCATGTTAGAAGGCTTAGAGTGATGATTGGACCATTTAGTTGCGTTCGTGGTGGTTGATTTGGCTTAAAAACAAAGTTTGGAGGCTCTGTTCACTCGGTAAGCCGTATTCACCTTTTAAGTATGCGTTATGGATGTATATATGATCTGTAAAAACTCATTTCAGTGATAGATCGCTTGTTGAAAGTCGTGGGCACGTTGACAAATTGCGATATGCTTCGGATCTGTTGTGGTAAGGTTTTAAACCTCCGTATTATGCATCATCATGGATTATTTGGGTAAACTAGGGTTTTTGGAAAGAACCAAATGGGTAGATTAGGATGTATATAAATGTTATGTTTTATAAATGACCATATTTTAATAAATATTTTTCATGGGACAAAGGCCATGTATAGTGAAAAATGGATAATACATGATAGTGTCTTAACCTTTTGGTTGACACGAAAAAGTAAAGGATTTTGGGGGTAATGACAAGATAAGTTCATCTAGCTAACGTGTTGGACGTATACTTGAACCCGTGTGCGTCACGAGCCACAATAGGAGATAATAACCAGGGGTTGTGGAAATCCTAGCCTGAGGTCATTGACGTGAGAAGGCCGCTCAAATAGATTTACTCGAGTAGGAAGTCCTAAGGGTTTTCACGTTAAAGTTATGAAAACTTGAAGTGTGTATCTGTCTGATACATGATTATAATACGCTCACCAACTAGTGTGAGATGACACGCTCAGGAAGCTCATCACAGTGAGTCTAACCACTACTCTTTTTATTAACTGTTTTGGGGTTGCATCTGAGCTGTGTGAAATAATTTGATGAAATGGTTTTTGAAAGTGTACGGAGATGTAAAACAATCCGTAGACTTAGGTACCCATGGTCTTAGGTACGTTCAAACCAATGGTGAGCACAAGGTATGGGCAAGTCATTAAGGTAAAGAGAGGATTACTAGTATGTAATGTCCGGCTCAAACCTCATGGCAAATGTCAGCTTAGTTGGATCCATCTAGGTAGACAAGCCATACTTTATAGTGATTACTCAATCTTTGGCAACAACAAAGACTATGGATAGGATTGGACTAGTTCGAGCCCACAGCGGAGACTACGGATAGGACTAGGGGCTAATGATAGTTTAAGGCCAGAGAGGAGATATATGGATAGTACTAGGGCTAGCCTAAGGCCATATCAGGGATTATGGATAGGGTTGAAGTGAATTGATGATGAGAGATTCAGTCAGCCGGTATGCCTAACATTCCCTCCTATTATTATATATAATAAGCCTGGAGTGGCACATATGTGGTCAAAATTGATGCTAGCTACGGCAACATTGGTATAGATTTGATTTGTTTTCATTTACTTGCACACTTTGTCATGTTATATAATTGTTTTAGAGTCATTGGTTATGACACACCAGCAATGTTGTTAATGTGATTTAGCTCGTGATGCCAGAGCAGGGAATGTCGAGAGGCGATACGTTAGGTTGAGGAGACGTAGCAGTTAAGTTGAATAAAATATTCATGTAGAAGATATTGACTGTATTAAACCTTCCTAGGGTAGTGTATTGAATCTATGTTTTGTGATTTTAAACGTGATGGATGCATGGATATATGCAACCTTGTTTTATCATTTTAAGTTAGTCTAGTTTTGTGATCTTAAATATGCATAAGACTTCCGTTGTGTTGTGTTCTAAAATTGATACAACATGTCGTGCCCATGTGTTGGGCGTGATGGGTTGGTATTAGAGCTGTAAGTTTTGGTCAATTAAGGTTCATATAGATCCTTAAGCTTTAACTCAAGAGGCTCAAGACCATTATAGGATGTAAATTTCATTTAGGATTGTTAGGAAACCTAATAGGTGGTTGTTAGTATGCACACCTGAGGCAATAAAACAAATATGCGTGATTAACGTAGTTGTTGAGTTATCTCTATATGAACATGTTGATTATTACCCGTTGTGTGGAATGTCGTTAAAGCCTCGTCAGGAAAGGCGAAGCGCGCATGGTATGAGCATCGCTATATACTGAGGCAAAGACTGTGCAGCTGATCAAGAAGCTCGGATAGGTAGGGAACAGGACAGACCAAACATGATAACCTACCTGAGTGCCACAGGCCTCTACCAGGCAGCAGATGTACTTCCTTTGTCTTATGAATACATAGAGTTTGAATACCTCAAGCAGCTTAAACAAGAATAGTTAAAAGAACAAAAAGCTAGTAAGAGGAAGATAAGGAAAGAGGCTGCTAGGTCAAGAGCCACCATCCGAGCTAATTAGAAGAAGTCTGCTGATAGACTAAAGATTATGGGCTTCTTGAAGCTGTATGGGTTCTCCGGAAGGAGACTTGTTCCAAAGTCTCTATCCACTATGGATGAGCACATTAGAGTGATCAAGCAGAAGATTAAAATGTGTGAGCTGGTAGACTTGCATTCTCCACCATGTCAGGCTAGACCTGAAGCAGAGGTCAAGGTTGAACCCCAAGAGACAACACAACCTAAACCTAGTGTTGCATCTCTGTCAGCTTCATCTTCTATCCCATAGTAAGGTCCTGATCCTTCTCCTTCTAAACTTATAAAGGAAAAGGACCCAACTGAGAAGGACAAAGAAGAAACATCTAATACTCAATACCAACCTCCTCAGTTAAAATACAAAAAGAGGAAGAGGATGGCCATCAGAAGGGACAAGAAGAAGAAGTCCAAGGCATCCACCTCTGCCCCTTAGGATGGGTCAGAACATCCTGAGGGTGATCAAGAAGAGGCTGCTCATCCAACTCCAATCCAAGTAGAGCCTCTTGCTGCTAAGAGATCCATCTTGTCTTAGGCATTTTCTACTAACCTAGATAGATGGTATGTCACTAGAGATCAAGGGGGTCAAGATGTGTACTTCTAGAAAAACATGCTTGACCTTCCTCTGCATGATCTCTATAACATGAGAAGAAACTTTGAGAGTTTGAGGAATCCTGACCAACTGATGATGAAGGGAATGGTCTTGATTCTGATGAGGACTGTCAATAAATTAAGATCAAAACTTAAAGTTATCCTCCAGTTTTGGTAGCATCAGCCTAGGGGGAGTTTGTAAGAGTTGTAATTAGAGGTTGATGTATCCAAAGAGCTCTCAGCATGCACATATGAAGTACAAGGAAAGTTACTTTAGAAGATTTGATACAACTCAATGAAATTCACTGAGTATCAAATCTTCCAAAGCCAAAAGACCATTTCTTCTGAAGCCAAAGATGAAGTCTTCTAAAGCTTCAAGACAAAGTCTTCTAAAGCTAAAAGATTGATTTCTTCTGAAGACATAGAAGACATGCTTTCTCTAACATGCTTTTGACAAAAACTGAACCACTTTTTGCTGCCATCTTTGAATAATCACCAAATTATATAAGTTGATGATAAGTTCATACATGTGTCAACTATAGATTATGGTCTTAGAGTCTGTAACTTTCTACTTTGTAATTTTATCATTTTTGTAATAGATAAGAATGTGAGCTATGGCAGGTCATAGTCACTAGTCAAAATGCAATCTTTCTTTTGACTTTACATTGATCTCATTGTCTAGATTAGTGTTCCAACTGGCCTTCAAAGTATGGCCAGCCGTAGGATGAAGTATAAAGTATCTTAGGTACCAGTCCATAGGACTAAGCTTTGTAACATTTGTGCAGGCTCGATTTTGGTTTCACAACATAGGTTTATCTTACAAGCTCACTTAATCTCACTCGGTTTGATGAAGCAGAATCTCTAGCTAAGTTCACAAGTAATATAATAAGTTAATGAAAAAAATATGAACACAAGAATGGTTTTCAAGATACTTGTATATATTACTTCTCAACTTAGTATTACAAGACTCTTACAAGCATGGTTACAAAGTTACAATGAGAAACTATATATACTACTATCTAAAGCCGGTTATACTTGGATAACAAGCTGAAATCTACAACTAGACAAATACTACATTGCTAGAAGTAAAGTATCTAAGATAAAATACTATCCTAGATTAGGTAGTCATGACAGGTCCATGCTTACCTTTTGTCACCAACTAAAAGTGGCAACTATACTAACTGATAATGGGTGAACAGTGGATTATGGTATGGTCAACTATATGGGCGTGGGAAAGTGCCATGCAGTATATCAGAGGTTGCAGGGTATGTCAGACAGACCATACTTGTGTCTACTGGTTCGTAGTTTGTTCTTCCAAAGCTAAATGGCTTCGGAAGAATAAGTTCTTTCGAGACCATTTATACTTCGAAAGAATTAACTTTTTCCCAGTCTTCTGCAAGTCTTAATGACTTTATTCTTCTGAAGACTTTGTCTTTAGAATCTTCTATGTTGTATACTTCAGAAGGAGAACTACTTAGTCTTGGAAGACTGAGCTCTCACTTCGGAAGGAGAACTACTTAGTCTCGGAAGACTAAGTTCTCATTTCGAAAGTTCTTCAACCTTGAGCTTCGGAAGAGCTTTGACTTGTCTTCGGAAGAGCAGTTTTGTATTTGGAAGACCACTTTAATTATACATCAAAATCTTCTAAGTGTTGTTTTAGTTGCACCAGTCTCATATGATCCAACAAACTCCTCCTAGGCTGATGCTACCAAAACTTCACTTCCTTCTATTCCTCAATGTCTTCAACACCAGGGAGAGTAGATATTTTTCTGTCTCTTTGTTCTTCCCTGATGCAGTGGTGAGGAGCTTGTACAAATCCTCCGTAGATAATAAGTCCAATTGGTTTCTCTGGATGATGTTTACCCTTTGTTGCGTCCCTTTGCAGAGAGTTAGTTGATGGGAATTGTAGTCATATTCCCATCTAACAATAGGATCCGAAGTTGGACCTTCAACCATCTGCAGGAATGTTCTTCCTTTTCCGGTTGTACCTTCTTCTTCTTCCTTTGCTATCTTTTTCAACTCTTCTTCAGTTTTGTCTTTCTTTGTAAGCACTTCAACATGAAGACTGCTTAGATGATTCCTGATGTGAGTAGCTATCTAAGAGTTGGAGAGATTGGAGAATGGTCTCTCTGCTAAGTTAGCAATGTCAAACCTGCTGGAGTGTAATAGAGCAGATGTATCAAGTCTATTTACTTGACCATTCTTTCTTTCCACAGCAAAGCTGTGTGTAGCTTCATCGAACCTCCACTGGACAATTTGGTTTCTTGGATTGAGGGGATTGGTTGGCAGCTTGTCCCTTTTTCTTATGACCAGCAGAGTCACCAGTCTTCTTCTCAGCTTCTTCTTTTCTTTATTAAGTGCATCTAAGTTGGTTGCAAGAAGTTGGAGAGCTTTCTCTAGTGTTCCCCTTGGCAGATCAAGGAATGCATCTCTTGTGAGAGAACAGGAAGAGCCATCAATGTATTTTAGCTTTATGGACTCTTCATCATAAGAGATGTTGCTCAATGTTGTGCAGTTGATGAGCTTCCTTTTGATCTCCTTGAACTCTTCTAAGGTTAGGGGTTTAGATGGTTCAAAAGATGGTTTAGGTATAGATTGGGTTCTGGGTTGTGTTTTTGGTTTAAGGATAGGTAGTGGTGGTGGTTGTTGGGAAGCAGCAGGTGAAGGTGTAGGTATGGTTGATGGTATGGGTTCAAGGGTGTAAGGCTCAGTGGTTGGTTCAGTTTTGATGGGGAAGAGAAAAAGTGTGGGTGTAGGTTGTGGTTTGGGTGCTGGTTTGGGTGTTGGTGTTGGTTTGGGTGTTGGTGTTGGTTTGGGTGTTGGTGTGGGTGCCATCCTTTGAACACTTGGTCTTTGATTTATCTCCTGCCTTCTTCCTAAGCGAATGTCAGCCTTGATGTCACTGACATGTCGTTGTAGGGTCTTTTCTGACATAGGACCCACTTGCCTACCGGTGAAGCCATGGGCTTTGAGATAAGCTTTCATCCATTCCTTATCTCCTACCTTCTTGGCAGCAGTAAGTTATGCCTTTTCCTCCTTCTTCCTTTTCTCCCTCAGCTTCTCCCTGGCAGCCTTCTTCTTCTCTTTGTTGATTTAATCTTTCTTTTTGTGAAAAAAAAGATCGTATCATAATCATGAGTGCTAGCTCCTTTTGAAGCCTCTAGAGCAGAGAAAGGCTATCCTCTCCATCCTCTCCCTTTCCATAGCCTCCTCATTCCTTTTCCTCTTCTCCTCCTCTATGGCCAACCTTACTGCTTCCTCCTTTTCTTTTTGTAGCAAGGTTGCCTTCTCCAGCTTTACAAGCTCATCAAGTGGGAGTAGAAGGATATCTTCATTGACTACTCCTAGGCTGATGAGCTTGTTTATAACCTCCACTTTTTTTTGTTGTTGATACTTTTTTGAGCGGCTGCTGCTGCTTTGCTGCTTGCAGCGAACAGCTTCCCAGTATCAATTCTTCCCTTCTTCTTAAGCTTTTCCAAATTTTCCTCCTCTAGAAGCTCCTCAGTAGTGAACTTCCTCTTCCCCTTAGGATCTGAGGAAAATTTAGCCTTTGGAGACTCAGGCTTAGAGGTTTCAGGTTGGAGAGAGTGGGGTTGCACTTGTGGTGCTTGGGAGATGGAGGGGTTGTAAGGAAGTCCTCACTGTTTACCTCAGAGGCTAGGTCAAGAATGGCCTCTGTGATGAACAGGTCATCGGACAAGGAAGATAGCTCAATTATTCCTTCGGTAGCTTGGATTTCTGCTTCAGAAGTAATTGGAGTTGCACTACCTGTCCCTTCTAAATCGGTTGTTGGGCCATGAGTCTGTATATCCCCTTCGAAGTTAATCTTAGGTTCAATAGAGACCTTAGCTTGACCAACTTCCTCTTCAGAGGTAGGTGGTGCACTCAGCATTTGTAGCTCTTTAGCTCCAAAGTAGGCAACAGCTACATCAAGGGAAGGATGTTCAAGGGAGGAGCTTATCAAAAATGTGGTTAAAAATTTATTGAGGTCGATAAGCATCCTTGGGTCCACTTGAATAGTAATGGGAGTTGGTTAAGGGAAGATGGTTGCAGGGTGTT
Organism: Flaveria sonorensis; assembly: GCA_025506505.1. Taxonomy (NCBI): domain Eukaryota; kingdom Viridiplantae; phylum Streptophyta; class Magnoliopsida; order Asterales; family Asteraceae; genus Flaveria; species Flaveria sonorensis. The sequence goes on from CM046429.1 coordinate 23,688,888, forward strand.
GCTGTGTAGGATAAAAAGAAGATATGGAATCAAGGGAAGTTGTTATGATGGCAAGGCTGGGTTCCACATGTCTTTGTTCCTATACATTCTCCCCCTTTTTGGTAGAATTATCTTGAGAATTAGATGAGATAGAGGAAAAACTTAAAGAAACCTGAGTATGTACATGCCTAACAGACTTCTCAATCTGCGTCTCAGCTAGCTGAGCCTTGAGATTTTCAATCTCAAGTTGCTGAGTGGCAGACCTGTCCTCTAAAGTCTTAACCTTTAATTCAAGGTTTAAGACTTTAGAAAGCAGGTTTCTGGTAATGAGTTTCAGGCTACCCTCATCTTCTTTGAAGAATCATTAGGAGATGAGATAACATACCTAGTATGTTCATCATCACCACCAATAGTGGTTTCTTGGCCCCCTGGATACCCTTGCTTAGTGATGTCTCTTTCAGAGGCATCAACTGGCAAGATTGTCATAGACTTAGTCTCACTGATGTTACCACCGTCCTGAGAGGTTAGTGAAACACTCTCAGTAGTGGCAGCTGAGCCTACATGAGTCACCTCCACACCAGTTTGACTCACCTTAATTAGGTTTAGCTGATGTGGGCTAGACATTAGAGGTTCCCTAGGGCTCAGTTGATCTTGAGAGTGGTGTGGTAGATCAACATCATGGCCCGGATGGAACATAATGTCCTCATCTGGTTGGGTTAATTGGTAAATAAAGAATAGAGAAGTTATATCTAGTGACCCGGGACCTTGGTCAGCACCTAATGGCTCCTCTACAATAGTAGTTGAGCCAATGATGTGGCTGTCCCTTTTTGGCTGCTCAGGGAGTGTTGAGACTCACCCTGAGGGCTAATGGCTTGGGTTATGGGTTCGTCAGGTTGAGACTGAGGAGACTCAACACTGACATTAAGGTCAATAGTGGAGGATGGTGGGACCTCTGGCTAAGGGGGAGCCCTGAGTTCCACTCTAGACTTTTTGGTTTGAACCTAGGGGACCTAATTAAGCAGAGTAGATTGATTAGGGGTTCGTTTGGGGCGTCTTGTGTAGGTGATCTTGATTGGGTGGGAGGAAGTAATTGGCATTAGAGTGGTGGTGTCTGGTGTGGGTTCATCACCTGCTGGGCTTGCAGGGATGTTACTAGGAGCCGTTGGCTTAAGCATACCTTGAAGAAGATCAGTTAATCTTCCAGTGAAGTTGGTGGACACCTTCTTTAGAGTTTTGAAGATGCCAGGCCTTATGTGAGGGACTAGTAGAACATCTGCACATTGTAGTCTGTCCTGGTCTAGCTCACAATTGATTATGTGCTGAATGAACCGGGGATACATATAGATTAGATCTCAAGTGAGATTGCCTCTAAAGTTGTTCAGCACAAATCTTGAGTAGTTAAAGCGCAGGCCCTTTACCAACCCATGGACTAGGCAGCCCAAATCATATGGGATTTGATCCCATCCCCCGGACTTGTTGGATAGGCAGTGTAGGACGATGTGCAACAAGAACTTACAATTGTAGGAGAAGTTAAACTTATAGACTGTAGACCTGTTCACATCCCCGCCATATCCCATCTATGTGTAGGTATTCTCTAACTCAGATTTGGGGAATTCAATAGGGGCACCCTCATCATGAAGCTCCAAATTCTCCCTGATGGTTGATTCAGTTATTGTGATCTCCTGCCCTCAGATCCTCGATCTGATGACCCTTTCATCGTTGATCGTCTCGCTTCGACCATTGGCCCAGAATTCAGCCATATGGTTTGAGTAGATGGTGGGGTTAATAGTGAGGGCAGTGAAGTATGTCGATTGTGATATAAATTCAACAATAGGGGCAAAATCAACATCCTTTGAAGAATCAAGGATGGCGACCCGGTTATGTTGAGGATTTAAGGCCATTGTTAAGAGAGTACTGTTTGATTAAAGGAATTTGAGAGTGAGTGAAGAATATACTGGAAATTTGGGGCTTTTGCAGTGGTAAAGAAAGTAAAGAAAGAGAGTCAGAAGTTTTTAAATGGACGTAAAAAGCCCGATAAGGTGAAAGGACAGTTTGGGTTTCGATTTGACAAGGGCGGTAAGATAAACCATTTAAAATATTCCGACAATCATCAATAAAATCTTAACCATTTAAAATATTCCGACAATCATCAATAAAATCTTACTTTTTACATAGTGGGGATTAAAGATTTTAGTTTCACAGTAAAAGTTTTCTTCCGAAGATAAAATTGCTTCCGAGAGAAAACACTTGTATTTCTCAGTATTGTCTTCCGAAGCCGCTTTTACTTCCAAAGGCAAACTGTCTCACGGATAAGTTTTCTTCCGAGAGTAAGGACATCTTCTGAGAAAAGAAGTTAGTAAGCTTCGGATGTAGATTTGACCTATGATCAAATTTTCTTCTAAGGCTAAAAAATTTTCGGAAGAGAATACTTATACAGAGGAATTTGCCTTCGGAAGATAGATAAAGATCTCTTCCGAGGGTAAATTTATCTTCGGAAGAATTTATACTTAGAAAAATTTTGAAGAAAGCCTTTTTGTAACAGGGCTTAGATTGTATATAGACAACATAGACAAGACACGTTTAAAAAGGTTTTTCAAAAGAGAGACTAGTCAATGTTAATCTTCCCAGTAATTGTAATTAAATATTTCAATCTTTATTCATCAAAGGCTTTTATGAACAATTCAGCATATTGTTCATTTGAATTGACTTTGACTAGTTTAATTAGATTTTTCTCATGAATATCTCGAATGAAATGGTACCTGATGTCAATATGCTTTGTCTTGGAGTGCTTGACTGGATTTTCTGTGATAGATATGGCAGTCTTGTTGTCTATGTGGATAGGGGTCTCTATGAAGTTGAAACCATAATCCAGCATCTGATTCTGAATCCAAAGCAGTTGAGCACAGCAGCTTGCAGTAGCAATATACTCAGCTTCAGCAGTATATGTGGATACACATGATTTCTTCTTGAATTGCTAGGAGATGATCTTTCCACCAAGAAATTGACATCCTCCTGGTGTTGATTTCTTATTAATGTTGCAGCCACCATAATCACTATTTGTGTAACCATAAAGGTTAAAATCCCTATTCTTGGGATACCAGAGACCTAGTTTGGGAGCTCCTTTGAGGTATCTTAGAGTTCTCTTAGCAGCAATTAGGTGAGACACCTTTGGAGCAGCTTGATATTTTGCACAAATGCAAGTTGCAAACATGATATCAGGTCTACTTGTAGTGAGATACATTAAAGACACAATAATTGCCCTGTACTGATGCGGATCAGTATCCTCCCCTCAGAATCAGGACAAAGATTGTGATTTCTGGGTATAGGTGTCTTGGCTGGCTTACAATCTTTCATCTCAAATCTCTCTAAGATGTCCTTGACATACTTAGATTGATTGATGAAGAACCCTTCTTCCATCTGCTTCACTTGAATTCCAAGGAAGAAATCCATCTTTCCCATGGAACTCATCTCAAACTTCTTTCTCATGATGCCTTCAAAGTCTTTACATATTTGTTCATTTGAGGATCCAAATATGATGTCATCGACATAGACTTGAACAAGCAACATGTCCTTCCCAGACTTCTTTATGAACAATGTCTTGTCTATGGTGCCTCTGGTGCAGCCATTCTTTAGAAGAAACTAAGACAGTGTGTCATACCACAGCCTAGGTGCCTGATACAGCCCATAAAGAGATTTATCCAGTTTGCACATATAATTGGGGTACTGTGGGTCTTCAAATCTAGGTGGTTGGCACACATAGACTGCTCTATTAATATCCCCATATAAAAATGCACATTTGATATCAAGTTGATAGACTATGAAGTTCTTGGATGCTGCAAAAGCAAGGAAGATTCGCATAGCCTCAAGTCTTGCAACAGGTGCAAAGACATCAGTGTAATCTATGCCTTCCTCATGTGTGTATCCTTGAACAACAAGTCTTGCTTTGTTCTTGATGATCAAACCTCTATCATCTTTTTTGTTTCTGAACACCCACTTTGTGCCAATGGGAACTTGGCCAGGTGGTAATGGACACAAGTTCCATACCTTTTGCCTTTTGAACTGAAGCAACTCCTCTTGCATTGCTTCAACCCAATTGTTGTCCTTGAGTGCTTCTTCCACTTTCTTGGGTTCCATTTGAGAGAGAAAGCATGAGTACATGGAGACATTCCCATTATGGGTCTGATGTCTTGTTCTCACACCTTCTGAGACATCCCCAATAATGTTCTTAGTTGGATGAGTGGTGTGTATCTTGAGCCTAGGAATCACATCTAGTTGCATAGATAGATCCAGGTTTGCGAAGTTTTGCTTTCAGATTTTGAACACCATGACCGGCTGATGTCTCACACTCATTCAATGAGGACTGATTGAATGAATATGTGACAGCATCAATGGTATTTTGCTGTGAAGTAGTATCAACAGTTTCCTGTTCTAAACCCTAAATCCTAAACCTTAAACCCTAAACCCTAAATCCTTCATCCAGATCACTATCTTCATCAGCTTGGTGTTGAATGTTGTAGTTGTCAGCTGTTGAGTTATTAGGCTCAGTTGGCTGACAACTTGTTGATGCTCCCTTGTTTCCTGAGATATTCATGTTTTCAGGACTTCCAATTGAAGGAGCTTGATCTTCAATTCTTCTTGGAGAACTAGGAATAGGTCTGGGTAACTCAAATAGCAGTTCTTCATAGGGGTCACTTTGAGTTCATGTTCCAGCTGAAACACTCTCACAGGATGGTTTAGAATAGTTTGGAAACAATTCTAAATTGAAGATATGATCAGGACTATTTCCCTTAACACAAGGAGTGTGCTCATTGACAAAAATGTTGGATGATTCCTCTAATTGTTTATTTTTAATGTTATATACTCTATAAGCTATATAGAGGTTGAGGAATATCCAACAAAGATAGCATCATCCAACTTTTCAGTAAATTTTGCTAAGTTATCTTTTGTGTTAAGTATGGTGCATTAGCTATCAAAGGACCTAATAAATCCAATGAATGGTGGCCTCTTGTTATGAGAACCCTGTTCTGCACATAACATGCAGTGTTGAGTGCCTCTGCCCAGAAAGTTAGAGGCAGCTTTGAATCAGCTAACATAGTTCTTGCAGCCTCAATAAGTGTCATGTTCCTCCTCTCAGCAACACTATTTTGTTGAGGAGTTCTAGGAGCACTGTATTGTCTGGCAATCCCTTTTGAGTTACAGAATGAGTCAAGAATTTGATTCTTAAACTCAGTCCCTTGATCACTTTTAATGATTTTTAGCTTGTGATCCTTCTGATTTTCAATTTTAAGAATAAAAGATTTTAAAGTTTCAATAGTTTCATCTTTAGTTCTTAAAAAGAAAGTAAATCTTGTAAATCATCAACAATCACAAGGCAATATGATTTCTTCCAATGCTCATTATACTTGTGGGACCAAAAAGATCCATGTGTAATAAGTGTAATGGAGTGGTGATGGAGTTAACCTCTTTGGATTTGTGAGTGATCTTGTGTTGCTTCCCTTTCAGACAAGCAACACAATTATCTTTATAGAAAACTCCTTTTTAGGCACACCATGTACCAAATTATTTTTAACCAATTTATTCATGGTTTTAAAATTAGCATGGCACATTCTTTTATGCCAAAGAGGTGACTCATCACCATTAGCTTTGAAAATAACGCATGATACGTCACCTAGTGGGGAAACATTATCCATATCCAGCTTGTACATATCCCCTTTCCTGGGAGATCTAAGAAGCACCAATTCCTGAGGAATTGTCATCCCGGGTTTAAGGATAGTGCACTCATGTTCTGTGAAAAGCATTTGGTGCTTTTGATCACAAAATTGATAAACACTTAAGAGATTGTGTTCAAGCTGTTTGACAAAATTTACTATGTCAACTTTTAACGTACCATTGGATACACTACCTCTACTAGAAATGTATCCTCCGGCTTCACCTCCAAACTAAACAGGACCTCCATCAAAATGTTCAAATTGTTGTAGGAGAGATCTGTTCCCTGTCATGTGCCTGGAGCATCCACTGTCCACAATCCATATATTTCCATTCTTGTCATGTGGATGTCCCTACACATAAGGTGATACATTAGTTACTCTTGGAAACCCAAGCCTTGTTGGTCTTGGGCTCTTCTAATGTAGATTATATAATTGAACCAAAATGTATGCATGGGGATTCAATTATGGTTTGTGAAGAAGAGGCTTGGCTGTAGCATCTTTTCTGATCTTCCATTCCATCCTCTGGTTGATCAGTATAGAAGAGCCTTATGAGGCTTGAACAACATGACTTGCTTCCGAGGCTTCTTTCTTCTCGGAAGAAGTTTTCACCACCTTTTCTTCCTAAGCAGTTTTCTTCTCGGATGGTTTCAAAGGATTCTTTTGGTTCCTTTGTTCCTTCTTTAGCTTTTATTCCGAAGCTATTTTCCTTTCGGAAGAATGAGTTTCTTCTGAAAGTAACTTGGCTTTAGAAACAAGCTTTCCTTTCCTTAACACTTGGACCATTGGTAAGGTCCAAATGTGAAACCATCCTTGACTCCTTCTTTCTTAACATTAGTTGCATAAATGTGCTTGCTGGATTATAGTAACCAATCTTTAGCCATGTGGTTATGCAGACCACAGATTATGCATTCAATGTTATTCTTGATGGGGCATGAGGGCTATTGTTTCTTGAACTTCTTTTCTTCTGCAACAGCCTTCCCTTTTAATTTCTGATCCTTCAGCTGGATAAGAGTGCTGGTACTACACTCTTTTCCTGAATCAGAACTTCCAACTACTTGGAATCCATCTGAGATGAATACACCTTTTTGCCTTGGGTCTATCTTCAACTTTGTCTTAGCCACCGTCTTGGCAGTTTTTCTTACTGCCCTGATTTTGTTCTTTCTGGCTTTGGTGGTTAGGGGTTGATCAACAGCTATGGGGATGAGGTTTTCTACCTTATCCTTCCCTGTGGTGGTCACCATTGTTGTATCATGCTTCTTCTTATTGGATTATAGGTCAGTAGTTGGAACCTCTTGCTCATCAGTACCATATCTTGGTTGTCTAACAAACACATAAGAGTGTGGTGGACCAATTTCATTGGTTCCCAACCCACTTTTGTTTTGATAACATACCTTTGAGTGGGAGGATGATGCAATTATGGTGTTGAAGTTATGCTCTTGAACGGCATACTTCTTTGCTTTAGCCTTAGCTATTACTAGCTAGGCTTGAGCCTCAGTTAACTTGGATATTAAATCTTTTATTTGAGCCTTATAGTTGGAATGTTCATGTTTAAAGAGGACACAGTTTTCTCTAAATCTTCAATTTTGAGTTTGTAGTCGGATTCTGCTCTCTTAAAATCAGATTTTAATATGTTTAAGGACTCAATATCAGATTTAATCTCCATTTTGTAGTCCTGATACAACTTAACCTTAGCAATATAGGCTGGAGTACAGAGATGTTCATATACCTTACTGTCTTTAGTTCCAGCCATGAGAGCTTGAGCAGGAGTGACATCTTGCACCATGAAGCTCTAGTCAACTTCTTGAGCAATAGTTGCAGTTTGTTGTTCAGTAAGTTTGACTGCAGCTTTTAGGGTAGTAGGTTGGGAGGCTTGAGCTGCTCTAGGATTAGATCTAGGAGCCTTGCATTCCCTTACAAAGTGACCAAGCTGGTTGCAGTTGTAGCATTTGGCCTTTGACTTGTCAAACCCAAATTTGTTGTTGGTTGGGTTCTTAGGGAATTGTCTTCCAGATCTTTTAAAGAACTTCTTTGCTCTGTAGGTCAAAAGAGCCATCTGCTGGACAGTCCTATACTCAACATCATCTGGGCTAAAACACTCTAGATCATCAAAGCAGAATTGAAAATCTCCAGAGTTCTCATTCCCTGAAACAAAAGCACAACTATCCTGTAAAGGATTTTGTTAAGCCTGTTGAGACCTGGGTGTCTCAGGGAATGTGATGTATGGCCTAAAAGAGGATGATGGCTATTGGGGGTTGTTCAGGTACAACTGGGGCTGGGGAGTTCTTGAACCTTCAACAACATGTAAAGCATTGCTAACAGGAAGGTTTGAGGGTATGTTCATCTGATGGCCTTTCTGAGTTTCCATCTCCATACGGTATCCATCAAGGATTCCATATAGTTCAGTCATGGTGAGAGTGTTGAGATTCTCAGTTCTCTTAATTGAGTCATAGTAGAAAGTCCACTCATGAGAAAGTGCACTCATGAATTTTTTCACTATGTCTCTCTTCTCAAGAACCACTCCCATAGACTGAAGAAAGGTGATAAAGTCCATGTACCTGAAGTATTGTTGGCTCAAGGTCTCACCAACAATGTATGTGAAGTTCTCAAACTTTTGCTTCTGCACATCTTTCTTGGTCTCCTAGGATTCAGTAGAACCAGAGTACATCAGGTTCAAAACATCAAATAGTTCTTTGGCAGTCTCGCATTGCTTAAAGCCTACCATTATGGAGTTTGGTATAGCTTAAGTAACATGGTCATGGCTTTGCAGTCAATGTCCATCTTCTTGAGGTCTTCATCAGAGTAGTCCTCAACAGCTTTCTCAATCATGGCACCATTACCAGCTGGGGATTCCAACAATGTATGTGAAGCTCTCAAACTTTTGCTTCAGCACATCTTTCTTGGTCTCCTCGGATTCAGTAGAACCAGAGTACATCAGGTTCAAAACATCAAATAGTTCTTTGGCAGTCTCGCATTGCTTAAAGCCTACCATTATGGAGTTTGGTATAGCTTAAGTAACATGGTCATGGCTTTGCAGTCAATGTCCATCTTCTTGAGGTCTTCATCAGAGTAGTCCTCAACAGCTTTCTCAATCATGGCACCATTACCAGCTGGGGATTCCAACAATGTATGTGAAGCTCTCAAACTTTTGCTTCAGCACATCTTTCTTGGTCTCCTCGGATTCAGTAGAACCAGAGTACATCAGGTTCAAAACATCAAATAGTTCTTTGGCAGTCTCGCATTGCTTAAAGCCTACCATTATGGAGTTTGGTATAGCTTAAGTAACACGGTCATGGCTTTGCAGTCAATGTCCATCTTCTTGAGGTCTTCATCAGAGTAGTCCTCAATAGCTTTCTCAATCATGGCACCATTACCAGCTGGGGATTCCAACAATGTATGTGAAGTTCTCAAACTTTTGCTTCAGCACATCTTTCTTGGTCTCCTCGGATTCAGTAGAACCAGAGTACATCAGGTTCAAAACATCAAATAGTTCTTTGGCAGTCTCGCATTGCTTAAAGCCTACCATTATGGAGTTTGGTATAGCTTAAGTAACACGGTCATGGCTTTGCAGTCAATGTCCATCTTCTTGAGGTCTTCATCAGAGTAGTCCTCAACAGCTTTCTCAATCATGGCACCATTACCAGCTGGGGATTCCACCTTTGGTTGGTAAGGACCATGAGTGACTGATCTCCACATACGGCTGTCTTGATACTTGATAAAGCCTTCAATACGTTTGCACCAGGTTCCAAAATCATCAGGGGTGATGATAGGAGCCTTGGTCATGGTTCCTATTTTAGACTCAGAAAATTTCTGGTTAAGAGCCATTTAAGTAAAGTGAGTAAATATGAAGAAACAAGGGTGATTTTGGATGGTTAGATCTCACAATCAAGAGCCTAAAAAGCTCTGATACCAATTGCAGGATCGGTTTTGGTTTCAAAACACAGGTTTATCTTACAAGCTCACTTAATCTCACTCGGTTTGATGAAGCAGAATCTCTAGCTAAGTTCACAAGTAATATAATAAGTTAATGAAAACAATATGAACACAAGAATATTTTTCAAGATATTTGTATATATTACTTCTCAACTCAGTATTATAAGACTCTTAGAAGCATGATTACAAAGCTATAATGAGAAACTATATATACTACTATCTACAACCGGTTATACTTGGATAACCAGCTGGAATCTACAACTAGACAAATACTACATTGCTAGAAGTAAAGTATCTAAGATAAAATACTATCCTAGATTAGGTAGTCATGACAGGTTCATGACTTACCTTTTGTTACCAACTAAAAGTGGCAACTGTACTAATTGATAATTGGTGAATAGTGGATTAAAGTATGGTCAACTATATGGCCGTGGGAAAGCGCTATGCAGTATATCAGAGGTTGCAGTGGATGTCAGACAAACCATACTTGTGTCCACTGGTTCATAGTTGGTTCTTCCGAAGCTAAATGGCTTCGGAAGATAAGTTCTTCTGAGACCATTTATAATTTGGAAGAATCAACTTCTTCCGAGTCTTCTGCAAGTCTTCAGGACTTTAATCTTCAAAAGACTTTGTCTTTAGAATCTTCTAAGTTGTATACTTCGGAAGGAGAACTACTTAGTCTTAAAAGACTGAGTTCTCACTTCAGAAAGAGAACTACTTAGTCTCGGAAGACTGAGTTCTCACTTTGGAAGTTCTTCAACCTTGAGCTTCGGAAGATCTTTGAGTTTTCTTTGGAAGAGCAGTTTTGTCTTCGGAAGACCACTTCAATTGTACATCAAAATATTCTAAATGTTTTTTTGGTTGCACCAGCCTCATATGATCCAACAATTTGTAAAACACTTGAAAGCAATATACATCATTCTTGAAAACCAATTACTTGTGTTCTTATTGTGTTCTTTACTTGTGTTCATTGTTTCATTTTAGTCGGTTCCCTATTTGATCTGTTAGGTATTTTAAGTCTCTCCAACCTTGTTAAATTGTTGCATTGACCCCCTTCACCAGTCCTACATATATAATAAGTCTAGAGTGTCACATATGTGGATAAAGCGCATGCTCGCTGCGGCGACTTTGGTATAGATTTGAGTTGTTGATATTTACTTGCACACTTTGTCATGTTATATAATCACTTTAGAGTCAGTGATTATGACTCACCAGCAACCTTTTTGTTGATGTGTTTTAGCTCGTGATGCAAGTGTAGGGAATGCTACGAGGCAATAAGCTAGGTTGAGGAGACTTAGCAGTCAAATTGAATAGAATCTTTATGTAGAAGATATTGACTAGATTAAACCTACCTAGGGCAGTGTACTAAATTTATGTTTTGTGATTTTAAACGCAATGGATGTGTGGATATATGTAATACTGCTATCTTTTTTATTCAGTCTAGTTTTGTGGTCTTGAATGTTCATAAGACTTTTGTTATGTTATGTTATGAGATTAATGCAACAGGTCGTTCCATGGTTTGGGGTGTGATAGAATCTTGCAACCATTATTAAATTTTCAGTTTAGGATCATAAGAATTACCAATCACTAGTTTACCATGCCATCTAAGTTTTCTAAAATGCCATGTATGTTGGCTATAAGAAGAAGCATCATGTTGAAGATCTTGAACCAGCTGCAGTAATGTAGGGTCCAAAATATTACACTGTAAGACTCAAAAAACCCCTTAAAGCTTTAACATTTTAAGGGATGGAGACTCTGAAATGGCTTTTAATTTTACAAGATCTGTACTAATACCCTTTTGCGATATAATATGCCCTAAATATTCTAACTTAGTAGCTCTAAACACACATTTGCTTTCCTTTGATACCAACTGATTTTTTTCCTCAAAAAACCCGATACCACTTTCAAATGCAACAAATGATCATTTTAAGAGAGACTATAAATGAAAATATTATCACACCCCATTGACCGGGACTATCTGTGACTGACTGATATCAACACAATGCAGCGAAACAAAAAATATTACTTATATAAATTAAGTCCAAAGATCCATTGCCTATCTGACATCTATTCCAATACACATAACCTAGTTAAATATTGTATAAACTCAAATACATTAATTTAAGAAATTATCTCCATTGATAACAAATAGGTAGGGAGGTGGCTAATCTCCATAAGTTCAACTAGGTCGATTCCTATCCATGATCACCTATTCAAATTATTTTTCTCCTTAAATATACACCCAAAATACGTCAACATAATGTTGGTGAGCTCATAAGTGTAAGACACATGATATATCATAATTGAAAATAAGTTAACAATAATATTGGTGCACAACAGAATGTATCATAATCAAACCTGGACCCGGGTGACCCTCCCGAGTTCTAGAACATCCCCTAACTCATACCCCTTATTGCTATGGGCTTAACTATGCCCTGCTAAGCATGGTTAATCTGCACTAATTGGTCCACAAAGATTATTGAATCTCAATGAAGGGTTTCCCTATCCTAAGGGCCCATTGTGTGCAGGGGATTCCGCAAATACTAATATCCACAAATCACGCGGCTTTCCATGGAGTTAATAGTTGTGCTAATGTTCAAGGACAAGAGCAGTAACTATAGCAACATAAAATGATTTTCAAGAGTATGTATACCACCCCAAAATAAATTAAGTAAAATGGAGTTATGAGACTCACCTTAGCTAGCTTTTGTGGTGGGCGCTTGGGGCCTAGCGTGTTACCGACCGGTAAGGTTCCTATATTCATTTCATATGTATTAGCTTTATTTTAATCACTTATCTAAGCCCAATCCGTAAGTTTAAACTTATCCTACGCGATTTGGTGATTTACATTGCATATGTGTAATTTGGTTTAAGTCTTGGAGTTTTCGAAGTTTTGACTTGGTTTTTGATTAACTTTGGGTTATTACATCATGAATTCAGATTATAGTAGTGTCTATAAGTATGCTTTGATTCTAAAACAGCAAGGTTTCATTTGTTGGCAAATTTGGTCCCTTGACTTTGCAAAATTAACATTTTTAACCCTAATGTTTGAAATTTTACACTTTAATTATTTATGATGGCTTTTATTATTTTAAGTAAGTTTGGCTACTGGAATATATTGATATTTTTGTTATTGGCCATTTTTAATAGTTTTAAGGACATATTTTTGAAGTTGTCGTTTTATGTCGATTAAAATAGAAATTTCTTGCTTAAAGTTATTATGTGGTCTAAATTGCAAATAATTTGCTAAGGCATTGGGCCTTGGCCTATTAACATCGGTAAATCATAAGCAATATCATATCGTGCCCAATGATCCAAAGTTTTGTGGGTCAAGTCCGTTTAGTTTTGTTGCCCAATGGCCCGTTTAAAGGTTGATGGGCCCAAACCCATTAAGGTGTGTGTGTATGGTTCCAAATCCATCGTGTTGGGCCTATTTCATGGGTTGATCATTGTGTGACCTGTTAAGGTTTCTAAAAAAAAATTTCAGGCTCAAAATCAAGGTTGTCACAAATATCATCAAAGAAAACCAAAACTAACATCCTTGGTTGTTGTTTGAATACATGATTTACGTATTCAAGATTGGTTACAATGGTTGAATTCACATTAACTCTCAGAAAACCTTGAAGAAGATAAAATTCTTGAAAGTTAGTTAAGCTAGTTCGGGAGAATAAAGAGGGAAAGAACTAATTCAATTTCTGCATATCTTTGTTTGTTACATCCCTCCAATTTATACTTCTATTATTAATAGTTGGCTATTGACTGCGACCCGACTCAACTACTTCAACTAAAATATCTAACAACTTCTGACAAATTACAATTCGAATACATATCAGTAACACCCTTAGGTTTTGCTCGAGTCCTTTTCAAAAAAAAAAAAAGAAATAAGAGGAAGCGAAAAAAAAATAAAAAACATATGTTCCTAAGTTGTTTAGTGAAAGTAAGTTTAATGAAGATCAATAAGTTTTTAATAATTTTTTCAATCTAACTTTCCTTCCAAAATAAACGGTTAACGGTTAAGAAAAAGAAATCAAATACAAATATAAAGTTTTGTTATTTATGATTTTAGTTTTTCAGTTAATCAATTAAAACACAATTAAAGGGTATGGTTGTAGAATGACATGTTAACTTAAAACACAATTAACGGTTAAGAAAAAGAAATCAAATACAAAGTAAGTTTAATGAAGATCAATAAGTATTTTTAATAGTTTTTCAGTTAATCAATTAAAACACAATTAAAGGATCATGGAATGACATGGGGCGGGTTTCTACCTCGCATACCCCCACCGAAACCAGGGAATGTTTAGGAGAGGTACAAAGAGCTGCTGGCAGTTGACGTTTATGTTGCGAGTCAATATTGAAAGCAGAATCTAATGAGGGAATGGTATTATTGTGAATACAAGACTGTTAGGTACCAATTCAAATCCTAAAAGTTTCACAAAAATTGCTAAATCAAACATACACAACTACAAGACACAAAATTTCACAAAAATACAAGACTGTTAGGTACCATTTACCAAGCCCAAATCAGTAAAATCGAATTCATGTTTGTCCCACAACCAACAATGATCCAAGTACAATTCCAACCTACTACTTATAAGCATACTAAAACAAGTATCAGTTAAATCCTTACTTTTGTCAATCTGTTCTTCGGGACTCGGAAGTCAACTATAAAACCTTTGACTTACAAGAGTGACGACATGCTCGGTTTCCAACCCAACGATCTCCTGACCATTTTTGGAGGACTAAAGCTGAGCCCAAACATCTCCTTAAGAGCCTTACCTTGTTCAGAGAACCTAATCAACTTTGCAACTACTGAAGCGCTATCTTGCAAGTGGTTTGGATCCTCTGTGTTGCTCCACAGGCGGTTGATTAGCTGCAGCCTCCTCCGCTTTGAGTTCGGGTTGATGCCCCATTTTTGGTAAAGTTTCTTCTTTTCTTCCTCCGAAAACCTTTTGTTCATCAGCCGGCTTAACATTGCTTTCTCCCTTCTCAGAGCTTTAATGCTGTTTATCACAAACAAACGCATTTGAAGGAAACGGGTCATCAAAATGTGATGAAAGTCATACAAAGTGTCTTTTAAATGCATAAGCCATTGATTAACTTATTTAAAATAATTATTTTATTGTTCAAATAATATAATTTTGTAATCATGTATGACAAACTAAAATCTGGGTCGATTCAAGTAATATTTTCTCTCTAACAAATCAAACGGGTCAAAAGTCAATGATAGTGTATAAAAACCTTCAAATCAACTTATTCAAAAAGTTAATTAATATTTTAATATTATTATTTTTGTAAACATAACTGACACTTGTGTAAAACAATAACAATTTTGAACCAGGTATTTAATATACTAATTTTCACATGTTAACTTAAAATAGTATTGCTGTACTATTTTTTTAATTAAATAGTTTCTAGCCTGATTGCATATTACTGCAAATTTTAAGAAAAAACCCTTTGTTGTCAAGCTATAAAAGCCAAACAACGTAAGAGAAAACCACTCTCAAAAACCAAACAGCAAGGCCGGAAAGTTTCAACATTTTGAAAACACTATAGGTGGCAAATGGAGCTATTATTCTAGTTTTATTAAGGATATATATAGTTTTGACTAAAAAACACTAAATAATATACATTATTATTATGTATAAACGAGCTATGCTCAAGCTTTAGAATTAGAGCTCGGAACAAGCTGGGCTCGAGCTTAGTTGCCTGGGCTAGGCTCGATTACACTGCTAACTAAATGGAAGAGAGAGAGGGAGGGAGAACCTGGATGCAGAAGTGAGAGTATGGCCATCTTGAAATGCTGGATTTCCCTTTGAAAATGTTTCCTTAAGAAATGAAAGCCTCCTAATCTCGACCTCCATGTAAATAGAATCCATTGGATCACCTCTAAACAACAAGAAAAAATATGTCCTATGAATCAGAGAAACATTGCATGCTTGCCAAAGTTCAAGTATAGATTTCTGCTGCGTTGCAAATTGTTGAGGCCAATCTGCAGGCGGCGTATCCATAGTTGAATCTATTCCTATGCTTTTAACGTTTTTACCCATGCCATCTGCTCCTGAGCCATTAACCTAAAGCATCCACATAACAATAGACATTAATAAAATTCAGTTAATTGCAGTAAAAAGTAACCTAATTAATGCTCGTTAATATTTTATGACCGTTTAGGTGAAAACAAGCTGTCTTGGGCTGAATTTTAATGCTAACGGATCAAGCAGGTAAAATTAGAACTTCACTTACATGGAAAAGGGTCAAACAGGTTGAGTTTGTTGAATGTAGACCATGACGAAATCAAGCGTAAATATAACCTTTCAAATTGTTTTACTAAGACAACTGGATCATTATTTATCTGGCAATCCTGACCAAACAACCTGGATTTGGGTCCATTTGGGCTTTTAATTCAAGATTGTAGTCTGCTTTGGGATAAAGGTGTTGTTTCATTTGATTATTGTTTTCTATATGCTGCTTAATTTTGAAGAAGACAGGACCAAAAGTATTTAGATACGCTTAAATTCTGCTACTTATATTCAAAATTCGTAAGTTAAAAAAAAAGGAATACAAAAATGGTTTGCCCAGTATGGTTTCCATATTAGTTATTTTTTGTCATTTGATTTACAACCCGAGCCCATATTGGTCATAAGCAGTCGACTAAAATGAATTGATACTTTTATAAAATGAACTGAGCCCGTTATGAAAGTTACCTTACTCGACCCAACCTAACTCTTTTGCCAAACTAAAAGATTATTGTTATACTTTTCATGGTTGTATTCAATATATTAGTTATTATATCAATTTCAAAAAAGAAAGACTCATGAAAATGTTAGCTGGTCAACTCAACCTGCATTCTGTTTGAATTGTCCTAAAAATTTACCCAATTTTGACCCATTACCCAACCTGTTTGTTTGCGACTTTTAAAATTATGAAACGTAAAAAAATGAGCCTAAAGTACATTAACAAGGTGAATGGAAGTCAAAAATCAAACCTGCTCAAACTGAAGTTTGGCCATTTTCTTCATTCCCGCAACGAAAGTATCTACACTAGGAATATCTTCTTCACCCGAGGTTTTGTTCTTTGCATCTTCCAACATAGTACTTCCAAGGGAAGATTGTGAATCACTTCTCATCAGTCCTCCAATGGTGGCACCACTATATTCTGCCGACGGCAGATCCCATAGCTTCCGGCCTTCAGGCCTTCCTGGAAATCTTGTATCAATATCCTCAGGAGGGGTGTTCTCAAATTCCAGTGGGGAAGAGCTAGTTACAAGATTTGCCCTGCAACTCCTGCTCTTAGTGAGCTTAAAGCTCGTTGAATTTAACATGTGTGATTGCACTTCTTGTTCTTCTTCACCATCACCATACGGTTGTGTGACTAGAGAATTTATGGTGTTCTGCAAATCTTGGAAATTTTGCTCCAACGACCCGATATTAACCCTGTTTCTTAGGCGGTTTGTTTCTGTGGGACCTGACACTGATTCGGATTCGCCATTGGAAATCGCAGTTTGGTTGTTGGTGGATTCATCTGTTTCAACACAACGGACCTCTTTGCAAATGTTGTTTGACTCTTCTTCGGTTCTTGTTGCAAACAAAGTTCTACTTGACGGTGAGGGAGAACTAGAGTTTTCTAAATGACGATTTGCACCAGGTAACTTAGTGCTTGATGATTCAGACGAAAGTTCATCTTCATATGTGTCGCCATGTCGTCCATCCTAGAAACAAATTGCAATACAAGACAATTTAAGACTTCTAGAATAAAGTGATGAATTAAACAATTTTTGCTATCTAATTTCAGTAAATAACATCTACCCATTGTGTTGAAACTTGATCATTTCTGACAGCTTGTAGCAATTCCTCGATCCTAGATTCAGCAAGATCCCTTTGCTTAATAAGATCTCGGACCTCTTTCTCCAACTGCAAACATAAAATTGACTTGAGACTTATTTGACTTGCAAAAGTAAAGAAGGCAAGTTCAACACAGATTACTTATTAATGGGTGGAGTCAGAATATCTATATTGATGGGTTTAAATAAACTTTTTAATCATTTTTGAATGGACAAAAAGTGTCTTGCTTCGACCTGGTCCGGCTTGTACCTAAAAGTTAACCGTTTAGTCCTGTCACCCAACCTACCACTTCTATGAATAAGTGAATCATACCTTCTCAATCTGCTGATCTTTCTTCCTGAGGAGTGCTGAATAATCAGGTGGTGCAGGTGTTCTTAGCTCGTTTTCTAATCTAGCCAGTTCTTTTTGTAAATGTTTAACCAAGGCCTTATCAGACATCACTACATTAACTTGGGCATTTGTTGTTACTTCTTTTGCACAACTTGCAAATAAAAGAGTGTTTTTGGATTGCTCAACATGCTCACGAGCTGGGCTTAAAGTGCAAATAATAGTGGTTCGTGCATTTCCTCCCAAACATGGCTGCAATATGCGTGTCAGCTTTGAGTCACGGTAATTCACATGTCCATGTTTGCCCTTGCTGCATTTGTCATCAGCGTTAGTGGTTAATTACTTTTTTAGCAAGAAACAAGTATGGAAATGGACAGAGCATGTTCCAAAACATTATTTAGATGATAATCATACTTGCCCAATACACCCTTCACAATCTTGTGGACTAAAGGGAAAAAAATTACATCCCAACTTTTAACTAGACAGATAGTTTAGCAAAGTGTTAGATTTTTTTATTGAAACATCAGGAGATTGCATTAGAAATACTACTAAGCCAGCTTCAACCTGCTTGACCTGTTTTACTCATATAAACCGTTTTGTTTTTGGCTTCATATATAAATTTTTTAAATGTTCAGAAATAAAACAAAAACCAAATTAACCAGATATAAGTAAATAGGAGTGTTTTTATCTAAACAAAAGGCAACTATGACCAAATAATCAAACCTTAGCTTCCGAATCACGGTGGAAAGTGTCAATAAGCTACGATTTATGTGGCAACCTTCTTTCAATCTTTGCCCAACAGATAATGCCTGAGAAGCACGCTCACTTCCAGCAAGATCAACAAAGTTCTGCAAATTATAACTTTATTAGATTAATATAAAATAAAAACACTTCACAATATCAATGTTTCTTTGTACTTTTTTCATGTTAAATTCCTTAACTAAAAGTTAAAAATGGTTTAAACACAAGGATAGTAGCATACATACCACACTAGCCGCAAGTTTTGTCGACTTATCCTTCCCTATGAATTCATTAGCTGAACTCTCAATTGTCTGCAAAACACCACATTGATAATGGGATAAAGTTCAAAATATATTATATAAATGTACATACATCTGCATATATGAATACTTTATGATAAATACTAAAATCGTATAGTTAGAGAATATAGCATACCAGCCTTAGAATTTGGTGAGATCTTGAACTTGTTTCATTGAGGGATGTCTCTCCCACTTTTCTTTGAGCTGAAAGCAAAAATAGCAAGGACCATATGAGACACTTCTTGACATGGGTCAAAACAGGCTAGGTCAAGTCGATATGAAACACTTTCGTTAACCTTTTTAAAAAAATGTAAAAACCACTCGTGTGAAATTACAAAATATATATAATGGAACATCAGGTAGCTTTCAACCAATTTGGTCCATTAGAAATAAAATGTAACCAGGGTATACCGATT
The DNA here is from genome assembly GCA_025506505.1 of Flaveria sonorensis. NCBI lineage: Eukaryota > Viridiplantae > Streptophyta > Magnoliopsida > Asterales > Asteraceae > Flaveria > Flaveria sonorensis. The sequence continues at coordinate 23,708,129 of CM046429.1, forward strand.
CACAAGTAAAAAAGGCCAAAACTGTCCAGCTCCCACTTTTAAGAATTAAATTGAACCACGATTCTGTGAGTCAAAATTTAAGCCACCTTTGGGCAACAATCAGGTGTCATGGTAGATATTGTTTTTTTAAATGAAAAGATTCATTTGTTTCATTAAACAAATTGTTCAGATAAAACATAGCTCATTGTAAGCTCATAACCTTTAAAACATTGATACAAACATGACAATATATTAATTTTTGCTTTAATCCAAATAAAACAAATTATTGCTAAACAAGGTTAAATTAGTACGTTAAAATAGATAACAACTGTCATTAAAATGTGTGTTACCTTCACAAATGGACAAAAGCTGCTTAAGATGGCTCCAATCCCTTAGAGTTTCCTCTGTAAGTTTCTCTATAATTGTCCCTTTCTGAGATAAATAAAAAGATTGAATAATATTGTCTATCCATCGATATATAAAAACATTAAAATAAGTTAATGGACATGAAATCACCTCCGGATCATCCAAAACCCTAAGTGGAATATTCTCTGTGCTTAGAAGGTCTCTTATGGCTTCATTATAGATTTCAATGGCCGAAAATTTCAAAACAAATGCCCTCTCTTCATGCTAAAGAAAAAAAATGTTATTTCAAGAAATATCCAACCAACAATCATACATGTATATCATAATAATGAAGTCTTGTAAAATAGAAAACACAAAGAAAAAGTTTTGTACTTTTTGCATATAGGCATATATATCTGCCACAGTGTATTCTGTTATCCCGGTCATTGTGTATGTTTTCCCACTACTTGTTTGCCCGTATGCAAAAATGCTTGCTAAAAACAGGAAGATTAATTAGCCAAAGCCAAAGTCAAAGTCTTGTCAATGTCAACAGCTTGACAACCAGCTCATGATCAGACTTACAATTTATACCACTGACAACCGAAAGTGCAATCCCTTTTGCTCCTTCTTCATAAACTTGCCTTGTTGTTGCATCACCACTAAATACTCTGTCTGTGACCAAAGAAGAACCCCACATAATGAGAATATGAAACTAGTTACCATCATCTTGCGTAAATTAGCACAAAACAAAAAGATTCAGAACTTTTATCATACCAAATGGAATTTCTCGTTTGCATACAAAGCTAAAACTCCAAACAAAAATGAATACATTAACTCAAAAAGAAATATATTTAATAATTAGATTTACAAAACCAACCATGAATCTACTGAACATCATAATGGAAGATCACAGATCAATTATAATCAAAACTTATATAATAGTATATGGCATTTCCCTATAATTAGAATACTAAAACAAAAATTAACCAGAAAAAGTAAACTACTAACCATGAATCTACCTTACCAACTAGACTCAGATTTTATATCATACAAATAACATTTCACTTTTATCTAGCACCCTAAAGATAAATATAAAAAATTGGAAGAATACACGGCCACATTAACCAAAAAATAAAGAAAATCCACTTATGATTAGGAGACCTACTTTTACTTGAACCCTAGATTAAGATCGGAATCTAACCATTATTGCATAAATTAAAAGGAATAAGTAGGTAAATCCAGTTTGTGACCCAATTTGGAAAGACAACCAGGTTTCTATTAGCAAGATCACAAACAAATTGGATTCAAAATTTATATCATATTAAAGGGCATTTAATTTTAAATCTAAAACCAAAGAAAAAAAAAATGAGTTTTAAGAGAGTATCAGAATAAATTAACAGAAAAATCAAAAACAAATCCACTTAGTTTTTATATTTTTGAACAACAACAAATCCACCTAGTTAGAACAGTGCTGAACACTAATGCATAAATTAACTGGAGAAAAAGAGTAAGAAAATCCACTTAAGGATCTTAAGACAACATGCAAAATAAGTGGGAAAAAAAAGCCAATACTTCGAGATATAACCCGGAAGAAAAGAATCAAAACCACAAAATAAGATCAGAACCTAAACACTGATGAATGAATTAACTGAAATTTAGAAATGATATCCATTTAGTGATTCAATTTACCGTAAGACCATGAATCTACACGGTAGATCAAAACCAACTGGATTCAAAACCTCAAATGGTATCTCAGGTTTAACCAAGAACCCTAGAAAAGATCAAATTAATTGAATGCAGAAATAAATTAACCCAAAAAATAAGAAAGTATTTCATTTACCAAATGAATAAGCAGTAGGGAACATAGATCTTTCCTGCAAAGTATTCCTGAATAGAACAGTAGTATCATTGATGCATTCCCAGTCTGAAACATCATTTTTTGCAATTTCTTTCTCATTCAAAGGCCTCAACCTCACCAACACAAGAATCTTTTCCTCTCTTCCACTGCCAACACCTTCCATTTTCTCCCAATTCATCAATTCTTCCCCACCAATTGCCCCCATTTTCTTCAAATCCCACCAAAATTTTAACCTAAAATTAAATACCCCGGTACCATTTTCCCCTATAAACCCCACAAATCCACAAAAATCTCATGTTCAACCACTTTTTTTAAACCCTAAACTATGCAATTGACAGTTAAGATGTTAAAAACAAAGTGGTTGTTGCTGCTTTGCCTAAAAGGGAGAAAAGCACCAATACTTAGTCCCACATGTCACCACACCATTTATCTGCATAAAACAGAGCACAAAAAAGCTAGTTTTTTAGGATAAATAAATAAACCATTAAACAATACACAAAGATCCAAACTTAAAAAAGGAGATTTTAAAAGATAATCATGGGTTTGTTGGGTGATTAAGAACTTTGCTTAATCTTTATTCTCAAGCTTGAACAAAGAAAAAAAACCGTAAAATCCCCAATTTTTTGAACACCACACAACACAGATCCTAAAGATGACCCTACTATGCTTGAAAACTAAGTAACTCGTTTTCTTTTCTTTAATGCAAATACCTTAAAAGCTTGAAAGTTTCAGAAATGGTGGGCCCCAAACACAAAGTGGTAACTTACCTTCTTGATCTGTTTCTGCTGGATTAAGCTTCTGTTCTTCAGGGTAAACTGTAATCCATCAAAAAGTCAAGACTTAGGGTTCAATTAACCAAGATTTTAAGTCAAAAACTAAATACTTGAATTGACCACCAAATTCGGTAACCCCCACAACTGGGTTCATCGTTTTAGTATAATAAATTTAAAAAAATTCAACAATAAATCAAAAGAAATATATAATATTATTTCTGAAATCAAAAACCACCCACGATCTCCGTGATTTCATAAACACAAATCGCACAAAAGCTCAGCATTTACCTTCTTAACAGCACCAACCGCTCTCAAACTCTCGCTCTAAGAAGCTTAATAATAATCTTGATCAGATCACATATATTATTTTTCATCTGGGATTTGTAGCAAAGTAATTTATTTCATTAATTAAAGGCTTTATTATCTTGTTTATTCTTTTTTCAGAGCTTAAATCTTAAAACCAGAGTTACGTACAACTTTAAATGCGTCGCGTACTGTTGAATAAAGAGTTAGTGTTTTTGTTTTTGTGTTTAGGTATCTGGAAAAAGTATTTACCTTTTCTTAACGTCTACTTTTTTATCTGAGTTATTTTTTAATTTGGGAGTCACGTGAGTGGCAGAATTTCTGTGAATTTAATAATGTGTGTGTGCAGTACACCGTTAGACATTGAGATTTTTCAAAGGCACGAGATTTCTCCGTTGATTACTATTCTGGGGTCCACGTACAACTCTTTAATGCATCATCCACCACGCTTTAATATTTTATGCATCGCCGTTTGTACCAAATGCATAAGTAATTAACGACTAAACCAATTATCACGAATTTTATACATCAATTTTAAACATTTTTTCTACTCATTTTTAACTGTACAAAAATGTCCCGTGAATTTTATTATATTTCCTCTTCATCTTCTGATATTTACTCATTTTCAACTCTACAAAAAATGTCATGTGAATTTTATTATATTTCCTCTTCATCTTCGAATATTTTTGAGTTTGATTTTTTAGTCTTCTTGCTGAACATCTCGACTAGGCTTAAAGTTCGAAAAAAAAGATCTTAAAACGAGATCGTGTTGGAATTTTTGTCTTCCGATGGTTCGGAGTTCGACGGGTTTCGGACGACGAACATTAGTTTTGATTATCGTTTTTTTAGTAGTTTTAAATTTTAGTTTGTAATAATTTTTAAAATTTTATGACGATAATTTTAAAAAAATATGTGACATGTCATGGAGTGACATGAGTGCTCTCTTTACTGATATATTATGATGTGATGTAATATAATATGATAAAATATGATTATTGGGTATATGATACGAGATAATATACCATTTGTGTCATACCTCTTATTTACCATGTTTTTATGCTTTTGTTAAATGTACTAAAAAGATATTATATTATCTATATGTATGCGCGTGTGTTTGTCTATAAATAAAACCCTTTAAAACATGATTATATTTAGGATGGAAGGTGTATCCACCTTACCAAATGTTTGTTCAACTATGATAGTTATAAAGTCTAATCACGCAATTAAATAATATAAAATGAGAATTATTAATATGTAACTTAATAACATGTGAATTAACATTAACAATATGCTTAAAGAAATAGCACAGAGTTTACAGAATCCACCCCAAACATCACGTTTCGGTGTAGTTTTTATGGGTATCAATTAGGGCTGTTCACGAGTCGAGTCGAATCGAGCGAACTTTTGCTCGTGTTTGGCTATTTTTCAAACCGAACCGAGCCGATCGGCTAGTTTACAACCGAGGGGAAAATCGAACGAGCATTTTTCGAGCGAGCGTCGAGCGAGCTCAAACGAGCGGCGAACAATTTATACAACCCAACTATCTTGTGTGTCATACGATTTATTTTGCAGCGAATAAGGTTTAATGAGTTAAAAATAAGCCACATTTTATTACATAATATTTTCATGGATGACAATACGTTGTCGCTGACGATAAGACTAAGTCTGTAGCCGATAAGGCGAAGAGCTTGTAACCTTTCGTGTTTTCGTTAATTGATAGTTAACCTTGTTATGTTCTTGTAAGGACCATTTATGTCATTTAAGAAACTATATGGGTTGTTTATGAATGTTTCTTTTATGGTACATTAATTCATTAATTTAAGAGTTAATAATTTGTTTTAATATAATAAACATAATAATAATAGTTAAAATAAGATAAAAATAACAATAATAATAGAAATGATAAGTTATAAAAGTTAAATAATTAATAAGTTATAAAATAGTTAAAACTTAAAGTTTAATTAAGTTCAGGGGGCTTTATTGTCAATTTAGAAACTTTAAAAAATAAAGTTGTATTTAAAATAACAAAAATTAAAACTACAGGGACCAATTGTGTAAAATTCAAAAACCCAAACCAGATTTCCCCCCAACCCCGTGATTCCGGCGAGGGCTCCGGCCAACTCCGGCGAGACCCCAAAACCATCGAAACCCTTCGAATCTTGATCCCAAACCATTCCAAATCGATTCGTGAACCCGTTTCGAACTTGAACACGCACCTTAATTGCGTTTAGACGTCGGTTATGAACCCAATCGGTTTGAATAACCGAAGCTTTTAATCATAGAGCCGTTCGAACATTAAAACTCAATAATAATCAAATTAAATGTATCATAATCGAACGTTTAACTAATCCTAAGCTTCTATCAATCTCAATTTCACCTGAAACTCACACGAACATCACATTCGATCATCCCCTTCATCGCGACCTGCAACATTAGTGTTCTTCAACCCTCGGTCATTATTAAGTGAAATTGATAAAGGGCTTTCAATCATCAAGACCAATAGAAGCTTTCTGTGCAACGAATTTGGTTATCATCATCATTTGCACATCGATTGATTATAGCTTCGGTCGCGGCCTGTTCTTCGTCTTCCTTATCATCAATTCGACTTCAACCGGGTAATTTAACCCACCTACATACTCGATTTTTCATGGGGAACAAAAGCCCCGTGATCATTAGCGTTAACAGTAACGAATTGATCTTCAATTTGGTTCAAATCGTTCTAGGGTTCATATGGTTTGGGGGTTTTCTTTGTATTTGTGAATTAAAACCCATTTCCTAACAGGCATAGGCGCCCTAGCCTAATGGTAACACATCACTTTTCTATCCTTGAGGTCCCGGGTTCGAACCCGGGCACCCCCCCCCATTTTTTTAAAACTCGTTTTTTTAACCTATTTAAGTCCAGAAATTTTATAAAAAATTATAAAAATCATTTTTAATGACTAAAAATTATTTTTTAGCTACCCCAATATTTTCTGTAATTTTAATATATTTTCTTAATAAATCAATATGACAAAAAAAAATCATTTCTAGTTATTAGCTATAAAATGGACTTTAAAATGATAGCTTAAATCAATCAATTATTATTGATTCAAACGTTACCCTTAAATTATTGATTAAATCATGATTATTTTAAATAATTATAAAAGTTTATTTAAACTTTATATTTAAACTTTACTAGTTATTATAGATGATTTACATTTATTTCTTTATATTAAAATACTTAAATATTATATTTATTTCTTTTTCATTGAATCCAAAATATAAGCGGACCCTTTGTTAAAATTATTTATTTGTCAAAAGCCCCAAACTCCACTTGAAACCCTAGTTCACATATGAATCGTTAAACTTATCTTTAAACTTAATCTTGGAATATATACGTTTAGGTATCTTGTAAAAGGAATCGTTGGAGCACCACTTAATTACTTGTTATTACCTTTAACACCAACTTATATCATGTGAGTTTTTCCATGCCCCTCTTTTACTTTATTTCACACCTTTTGGGGTGAAACATGTTAACTTTATAAACTTGCACTTGTAAACATCTTGATACTTGTAAACGCACATGCAATTCATCTTTACTTTTTGTCATGGTTATTTGTAATATTGTGAGCCTTATATGATGAACATTATATGTTGACAATCATTAACTATTGCTAGCCTGGCGACGTCATAGATCTATGGGCCTGACAAGCCTATTTGGTGCTAAAGCCGAGGTTATTGCCGGCTCCTGATGACGTATGCTTGTTCATCATGGGAACCAAGTACACTTAGCTAATCGTTAAACTTGTAAATGATATTCTTGGTCAAGGTTTGATTGTAGCTATATGTTATCTATAAACTTGCTTTATTCGTAACCATTGACATGAATGCTACTTGTAAACTTTTATATATATATATATGTATGCTTAACCCATGGAAACTCACCAACTTTTAAAGTTGACCCTTTTATTTTTAACATGTTTCAGGAAATGCACAAGGTTGATGATTATCTTTTGAAGCATGCTTACACCTAGGATTTGGACCTAGAAAAAAAAAATAAATAACTTGAGACTTGAAAGTTGAACTTTGTTTATTTTTGTTTGTTGAGATATTCGGTTGTAATGTTTATTTCAACTATTGAATTTTTATATTTACAATTTATGGTAGTGTTACGTGGCTGTGAACAATCTTAACCCTCACATCTCGACGTTTCCGCCGTTAAGGTTGGGGTGTGACAGATTGGTATCAGAGCCCATAACTATAGGGATTTAGGTTATTAGAAATGGTGACCTAGACTATAGTTGATGTATGAACCTCATAAGAAAAATCTTTATGATCTTGTAATATATCTTGTTGCATGCTACATAATGCTACTTGTTAAGGATGGCCTCTTGATGTGCAACTTGATGCCTTTAGTTAGGATTGCCTTATAATTGAGAAACTTGGTTGCCTTGTCCTCTCTAAAACTTATTCTTAATCCTTTATTCTCTCGACGATGAAATATCTTAAACTTATTCTCGACGACACGGGGGAACGTAAGCTTTATATCAAAAGGTTCAAATCCTTAGACTTTATGACTAATCTATGAAAATCTCATCAAGGTTTTAATTCCATGAACCTAAAGAAATATTGTGTGACACATAGACACCTGTATTCTGGATTTCCTGGCAAAAAGCCTTCGGGCTAAGGTAAGCATTTCGCATAAATCCCGTGGGACTAGTTATGCTTACCTGGGGATTTCTGGGATGAGTGATAAACTATGGTCAATATACACAAGTTTCTAAGGCAATTGGAGTTAACTCACCTTGACGTGTCAACGTTTCCAAATGGTAATGCGTACCAAATGGAATCATTCCATGTGTGTTTTACAAGTCTTGAAAATCTTTGTTGATTTATTATCTTCTACCTCCAAATTTCTGTGACTAACTTATTTTATATCCAGCATGTCTCGTCATCATGGAAAGCGTGGTAGCTCCGACCGCAAATTAGCCGCCATGATTGCCCGTCAAATGGCTGCAGTCATTCCGACCATGGTTGCCGAACTGAGTAGCACCTTGATGACCAACGCTAGTAACAACACTAATGGCAATGGGCAAGGAGAGAATAGTGCAAATCAAGGAAGAAACAACCAACCCTGCACGTTTAAGCACTTCAACTCGTGCAAACCCACTAGCTTTAGTGGGAAGGAAGGAGCCACTGGACTTCTCGAGTGGTTTGAAAGCATGGAGAACACCTTCATCAACTGTGAGTGTCCCGAGGCACTCAAAGTCCGTTATGCCACAAGTGTTCTTCAACAAAGAGCACTTACGTGGTGGAATAGTGAGAAGAGGAATCGTGGTGCTGATGCTGTGTTGGCACTCACTTGGGAAGAATTCAAGAACATTGCCATCCAAAAGTTCTGCCCGAGAAGTGAGCTGCAAAAGCTGGAGGAGGAGTTTTGGAATCTCAAACAAGATGGTGGAGATCATTTGGCCTATTCAACTAGGCATCACGAGTTGAGCATCCTGTTGCCTCACATGGTTGACACTGTTCCTAGGAACATTGAGAAGTTCATCAAGGGGGTGCCACCTCAAATCCAAGATGCCGTGGTGGGAAGTAGACCCACAACTTTGGAAGATGCCATTACCATCACCGCTCAACTTACTGAAAACCATATTCGAGCGGGCACCTTGTCTGTCAAAGGGGCTAAAAAGACTGAAAAGGCGGTCCCTGAAGCAGCTAAGGAGAATAAGAATGAACCGTCTTACAACAACAAGAAACGCAAGTTCACACCGGCGCGTAATTTCGCTGTGGCTACACCCAAGGTACCTCAAAGACAACCCGCTCCTGGTACACAAGCACCTGCTGCTAGAACCTATGCTGGTCCTCTACCATTGTGCAATGTCTGTAAGTATCATCATGCGGGTAATACCCCGTGCCGTATCTGTACACTGTGTGGTAAGTATGGACACTTGGTGGCTACTTGTCACCGTGCACCAAACAATGCTGCGTTAGTTGCTAATCGTGCTTGCTACAACTGTGGGGAACCTGGTCATTTTCGCCCACAATGCCCTCGTCTTGCGGGTAACGTACCACAAGCTCGAGGACGTGCCTTCAACATCAATGCAAACCAAGCACAAGCAAACAACGATGTGGTGAACGGTATGTCAAATCCAACCCCAACTTTATGATCCAAGTTCTTTTGTTGCTTTACCTGTATCGTTAACGTCTTTAAAACTGAACAGGTATGTTTCTTATTAATAATTCTTATGCCTACGTTCTATTTGACTCTGGAGCCGATAAGAGTTTTGTCTCGATAGAATTTGAGCCTATACTTGCTAAGCCACATACGAAACTAGAAAGACCTCTTACTGTCGAAGTCGCCGATGGAGAACCCATCACCATTGATGTCGTCATTCATGATTGCATTTTGAGCCTAAACGAGCATGATTTCTTTATCGACCTTATTCCTATGAAACTTGGAAGCTTTGACGTTATCATTGGCATGGATTGGTTAGCCAAACATCATGCTGAAATTATTTGTTTCGAGAAGTGCATTCGAATTCCTTTGCCTTCGGGGGATACATTGAAAGTATTCGGCGAAAAATCATCCAAAGGACTCAAACTCATGTCGTGTACTCAAGCCCGAAAATGTCTAAGCAAGAATTACATGGCTTTCTTGGCTTACGTGGTCAACACGAAAGTCAAAGGGAACGATCTTAAGGATGTCCCGATTGTACGAGACTTTCCTGGAGTGTTTCCCGATGACCTTAGCGGTTTACCTCCCGTGCGTGAAGTCGAGTTTAAGATCGATTTAATTCCGGGAGCGAACCCTGTGGCTAAATCACCATATCGACTTGCACCGTCAGAAATGCAAGAGCTAGCTAGTCAACTCCAAGAACTGTCCGACAAGGGCTTTATCCGACCTAGCTCATCGCCTTGGGGTGCACCTGTTCTGTTCGTGAAAAAGAAAGATGGATCATTTCGTATGTGCATCGATTATCGTGAGCTTAACAAACTTACCATCAAGAACCGCTACCCTCTTCCTCGCATCGATGATCTTTTTGACCAACTTCAAGGAGCTGCTATTTTCTCAAAGATTGACTTACGTTCTGGCTATCATCAATTACGAGTTCATGATGATGATATCCCAAAAACTGCGTTCCGTACCCGATATGGACACTATGAGTTCATGGTGATGCCCTTTGGTTTAACGAATGCCCTGCTGTCTTTATGGATCTCATGAATCGAGTATGCAAGCCGTATCTAGACAAGTTCGTGATTGTCTTTATTGACGACATACTTATCTACTCCAAGTCCAAAACCGATCACGAACATCACCTGCGACAAGTTCTTGAGCTATTGAAGAAAGAACAACTATACGCAAAGTTCTCAAAGTGCGAATTTTGGCTTGAGGAGGTCCAATTTCTGGGACACGTGGTGAATAGTCAAGGAATTCACGTTGACCCTGCAAAGGTGGAAGCTGTGAAAAATTGGTGTGTTCCCACAACTCCAACCGAGGTTCGTTCTTTCCTTGGTCTTGCTGGCTATTATCGACGTTTCATTGCCAACTTCTCTCGAATCGCGAAACCGCTTACTTCCTTGACCCAAAAGAATAAACCATTCGAATGGGGGTCTGAACAAGAGGGAGCCTTTGAATCCTTAAAGCACAAGTTGTGTAATGCTCCTATATTGACCCTTCCCGATGGGAACGATGATTTCACCGTATATTGTGATGCATCTAAACAAGGCCTTGGTTGTGTTCTCATGCAACGAGGAAAGGTCATAGCATATGCATCGAGACAATTGAAGGTCCATGAGGTGAATTATACGACACATGATCTTGAACTTGGTGCTGTGGTTTTTGCCTTAAAGATTTGGAGGCATTACCTTTATGGGACGCAATGTATAGTCTACACCGATCACAAAAGCCTACAACACGTCTTCAATCAAAAGGATCTCAACATGAGACAACGACGTTGGGTTGAATTGATTAGTGATTATGATTGTGACATTCGTTACCACCCTGGAAAGGCAAATGTCGTAGCCGATGCACTAAGTCGTAAGATTCATAATAAGATGGTCTCGTTTCAAGAAATTCGCGATCGACGACAATGGTTTGATATCTTGGGAGAATTTGATACTGAGATTCGTCTGGATGTTAACGAGACTACGGTGCTGCTACAAAATTTGAGGATTGAGAATGACATCGAGACTTGTATCATGGAGGCTCAACAAGCGGTTCAAGAAGGAGGAAAAATGGGAGAGGAATTGGAGTACAACCTTCGAGCTCAACTAGAAACGAAACCCAATGGGTTGATGTATTTCTTGAATCGAATTTGGGTTCCAAACCGTGATAATCTTCGTACCTTTATCATGAATGAAGCTCATCAAACTCGTTACTCAATTCATCCTGGTTCCGATAAGATGTATATGGATCTGCGTGGTCAATACTGGTGGCCTGGAATGAAGAAAGACATAGCAACTTACGTAGCTAAGTGTCTTACGTGTACAAAGGTTAAAGCTGAACATCAACGTCCTAGTGGATTGCTTGAACAACCCGAGATTCCCATGTGGAAATGGGAACACATATCCATGGACTTCATAACCAAATTACCTCGCACCTCTCGTGGTCATGATAGCATATGGGTGATCGTTGACCGATTGACCAAGTCGGCACATTTCATACCCATACGTGACACTTACAAAACGTCAAGGTTAGCTCGTATATACATTGATGAGATTGTGAGTCGTCATGGCGTACCTTTGCATATCATATCCGACCGAGACGCTCGTTTCACTTCGCACTTTTGGTCGTCTATGCAAGAACTTTTGGGTACTCAACTGGATTTAAGCACGGCTTACCATCCTCAAACGGACGGTCAAACCGAGCGAACCATTCAAACCCTAGAGGATTTGCTACGTCTTTGTGTCCTTGACTTTGGTGGTGACTGGGATACGCATTTACCTCTCGCGGAATTTTCGTATAATAATAGTTACCACTCGAGTATCAAAATGGCACCTTTTGAAGCACTTTATGGTCGTAAATGTCGTTCCCCGATCTGCTGGACTGACATTGGTGAAAATTTCATCACTGGTCCTGAGCTCATACAAGAAACAACCGATAAAGTTTCCATGATTCGCAAGAACCTTGAAGTGGCTAGAAGTCGACAAAAAAGTTATGCCGATAAACGACGCAAGCCGTTGGAATTCCAAGTTGGGGATATGGTTCTTCTTAAAGTCTCACCATGGAAGGGAGTCGTTCGCTTTGGGAAGAAGGGTAAATTAGCTCCACGATTTGTAGGACCTTTCAAGATCCTGAAAAGGATTGGGAAAGTGGCTTATAAACTGGAACTACCTTCCGATCTTAGCGGGGTTCATCCTGTTTTCCATGTCTCAAATTTGAGAAAATGTTTGGCTGATGAAAGTCTGTATGTCCCATTAGATGACATCCAGATCGACGAGTCATTACATTTTGTTGAGAAACCCGTTGAAGTCATGGACCGTATTATGAAGAAGACTAGGACCACTACTACCCCAATCGTCAAGGTTCGTTGGGAAAATAAGCGTGGACACTTGGGAGCGTGAGGAGCATATGAAGATGAAATACCCGTATTTGTTCGTCTAGTTCATTCTTAATTTTGGGACGAAATTCTTAAAAGTTGGGGAGACTGTAACCTTTCGTGTTTTCGTTAATTGATAGTTAACCTTGTTATGTTCTTGTAAGGACCATTTATGTCATTTAAGAAACTATATGGGTTGTTTATGAATGTTTCTTTTATGGTGCATTAATTCATTAATTTAAGAGTTAATAATTTGTTTTAATATAATAAACATAATAATAATAGTTAAAATAAGATAAAAATAATAATAATAATAGAAATGATAAGTTATAAAAGTTAAATAATTAATAAGTTATAAAATAGTTAAAACTTAAAGTTTAATTAAGTTCAGGGGGCTTTATTGTCAATTTAGAAACTTTAAAAAAATAAAGTTGTATTTAAAATAACAAAAATTAAAACTACAGGGACCAATTGTGTAAAATTCAAAAACCCAAACCAGATTTCCCCCCAACCCCGTGATTCCGGCGAGGGCTCCGGCCAACTCCGGCGAGACCCCAAAACCATCGAAACCCTTCGAATCTTGATCCCAAACCGTTCCAAATCGATTCGTGAACCCGTTTCGAACTTGAACACGCACCGTAATTGCGTTTAGACGTCGGTTATGAACCCAATCGGTTTGAATAACCGAAGCTTTTAATCATAGAGCCGTTCGAACATTAAAACTCAATAATAATCAAATTAAATGTATCATAATCGAACGTTTAACTAATCCTAAGCTTCTATCAATCTCAATTTCACCTGAAACTCACACGAACATCACATTCGATCATCCCCTTCATCGCGACCTGCAACATTAGTGTTCTTCAACCCTCGATCATTATTAAGTGAAATTGATAAAAGGCTTTCAATCATCGAGACCAATAGAAGCTTTATGTGCAACGAATTTGGTTATCATCATCATTTGCACATCGATTGATTATAGCTTCGGTCGCGGCCTGTTCTTCGTCTTCCTTATCATCAATTCGACTTCAACCGGGTAATTTAACCCACCTACATACTCGATTTTTCATGGGGAACAAAAGCCCCATGATCATTAGCGTTAACAGTAACGAATTGATCTTTAATTTGGTTCAAATCGTTCTAGGGTTCATATGGTTTGGGGGTTTTCTTTGTATTTGTGAATTAAAACCCATTTCCTAACAGGCATAGGCGCCCCAACCTAATGGTAACACATCACTTTTCTATCCTTGAGGTCCCGGGTTCGAACCCGGGCACCCCCCCAACTTTTTTTAAAACTCGTTTTTTTAACCTATTTAAGTCCAGAAAATTTATAAAAAATTATAAAAATCATTTTTAATGACTAAAAATTATTTTTTAGTTACCCCAATATTTTCTGTAATTTTAATATATTTTCTTAATAAAACAATATGACAAAAAAAAAATCATTTCTAGTTATTAGCTATAAAATGGACTTTAAAATGATAGCTTAAATCAATAAATTATTATTGATCCAAACGTTACCCTTAAATTATTGATTAAATCATGATTATTTTAAATAATTATGAAAGTTTATTTAAACTTTATATTTAAACTTTACTAGTTATTATAGATGATTTACATTTATTTCTTTATATTAAAATACTTAAATAGTATATTTATTTCTTTTTCATTGAATCCAAAATATAAGCGGACCCTTTGTTAAAATTATTTATTTGTCAAAAGCCCCAAACTCCACTTGAAACCCTAGTTCACATATGAATCGTTAAACTTATCTTTAAACTTAATCTTGGAATATATACGTTTAGGTATCTTGTAAAAGGAATCGTTGGAGCACCACTTAATTACTTGTTATTACCTTTAACACCAACTTATATCATGTGAGTTTTTCCATGCCCCTCTTTTACTTTATTTCACACCTTTTGGGGTGAAACATGTTAACTTTATAAACTTGCACTTGTAAACATCTTGATACTTGTAAACGCACATGCAATTCATCTTTACTTTTTGTCATGGTTATTTGTAATATTGTGAGCCTTATATGATGAACATTATATGTTGACAATCATTAACTATTGCTAGCCTGGCGACGTCATAGATCTATGGGCCTGACAAGCCTATTTGGTGCTAAAGCCGAGGTTATTGCCGGCTCCTGATGACGTATGCTTGTTCATCATGGGAACCAAGTACACTTAGCTAATCGTTAAACTTGTAAATGATATTCTTGGTCAAGGTTTGATTGTAGCTATATGTTATCTATAAACTTGCTTTATTCGTAACCATTGACATGAATTGCTACTTGTAAACTTTTATATATATATATATGTATGCTTAACCCATGGAAACTCACCAACTTTTAAAGTTGACCCTTTTATTTTTAACATGTTTCAGGAAATGCACAAGGTTGATGATTATCTTTTGAAGCATGCTTACACCTAGGATTTGGACCTAGAAAAAAATAATAATAACTTGAGACTTGAAAGTTGAACTTTGTTTATTTTTGTTTGTTGAGATATTCGGTTGTAATGTTTATTTCAACTATTGAATTTTTATATTTACAATTTATGGTAGTGTTATGTGGCTGTGAACAATCTTAACCCTCACATCTCGACGTTTCCGCCGTTAAGGTTGGGGTGTGACAGAGCTTGTTGAAGAGAACGAAAATATGGAGGTTTGGGATGCAAAAGAACAAGACTAATGAACTAGACAGTTTGCTGTCAGAAAAATAGGAGGTTTTGTTCAGGTCATAACTTGGTCATAATATGTAACGGTGAGAGCAGGAGATGATTGAAAAAATATCTCTTAACGGCTTAGGATTTCACTTATATGTTTATTGTAGAATTTTTTATTAGGTTAATTGATCAAGTATGCATAAATATAATTATATATTTATATATAATGGGTCAAATCTACTAGAGTGTTATGTATAACCTATATATACATATTAATTCGAGCCGACCCGAACCGAGCGGACCTTTGCTCGTATTTGGCTCGTTTACAAACCGATTCGAGCCGATCAGCCCGTTTACAACAGAGCAAAAATTCAAACGAGCATTTTTCGAGCAAATTCCGAACGAACGTCGAACGAGCGTCGAGCGGTTTGAACAGCCCTAGTATCAATGATGATTCATTATCTTAAATTGATAATTGTGCCTATATATATATTATTAGCAAATTAGACTCGCCTCAGTTAGATTTGAACGTAAACGATGATGATGATGATGATAATAATAATAATAATAATAATAATAATAATAATAATAATAATAATAATAATAATAATAATAATAATAATAACAATAATAACATAATAATAATAATAATAATAATAATAATAATAATATAATAATAATAATAATTATAATAATAATAATAATAATAATAATAATAATAATAATAATAATAATAATAATAATAATAAAAATAATAATAATAAAAATAATAATAATAAAAATAATAATAATAAAATAATAATAATAATAATAATAATAATAATAATAATAATAATAATAATAATAATAATAATAATAATAATAATAAAACGCATGGTTACAACGCATGGTAAAACGCATGGTTACAATTACGTACCAGGATCAGAGGTAATATGTATCTGTTACCGAATTTATTATAAGCCTTTATTCACGCTTAATCCTCATTGTAAAATGGTAGATAAACCTTTAAATGAAACTATTCTAATAGAAACTAATTTTAGCAAAGCTAATATTACAACTAGAAGAAAAATAAAATGGGAAGAAATTAATTTTCCAGAAATTGGGTATTAGATAAAGCCAGCCCATCTCAACAATATGTGGATAATAATCCTATAAATATATCACAAACTAATGAAGGGTCAGTTCAAATACAATTTGAAAATAATAAAATAAAATATGAACCCTCCTTGTCCAAATCAGTATCATCACACTATTATATTTCTCCTGTAGATTACACAGTTAGAAGTCCTTCTAGGGCGTCAACATCTAGGATTAAGGAAGAATTTCCTGAAAGAAAAATAGATGAATTAAGAATAAACTCGGATAATATAGTTCGAGGAATTAGAATAGATCCGGAACTAACCGAATCAGAAATAAATTTTGTATAAATATGAATCAAAAAGAAAAATTAGATTTTACTCCGGGATCACCAATAAGAGAAGAAATTTCTAAAGAATTTCTTCAACCCAAATGGGAATTATTTAGGACATGGTTTTTCAAAAATTTTGAAAAAACAGACAAAGAATTTTTTAGAAAAGAATTTTATAATGAATTAAATGAGAAACAAGAGATTATACCTTTTGTTCCATGGTTTATTGAAAGATATACCAATAGTATTATTTCTGTTATAGAAAGAAATTTTAATATCAATGGAAACATAGTATCAAATGTTTTCCCTCCTACTAATGGTTTTAAAATTGAAAAACAAGGAGAGGAAAGATACTATCAAGCTTTTCAAAAATTTCTGGAAGGTGAAACCTTGCAGACAACTATTTCTCATATAAATGGTTTAATAAAACAACAAAATTATTCAAATCTTTATTTAATAATAATTGGAGAACAACTCCAGGATATTTCTAAAAAAATGGATAAAATACTATGCCATTTAAGAGAAAAACAAAGTATTATAATAAATAATCAGATAAAAAATAAAGAGTCTATTGCTACTCCTAGCATTCAATTACCTCCTAAGGTAACAGACTTCAAAATAAAATCTGAAGAAAATTTAATACAAACATTAAATGATTCGATTGATATTTTAAAAAATTTAAAGATAAATACATTATCAGATTTTGAAGATAGTCTAAAAGAAGAAGATTATAAGCAAAAGATCAATGATGAAATCATGAAGTTATCTAAGTTTGCTGATAAGCCAACTCAGAGGATGTATTATTATCCTAGGCCTACTCCACAGGATGTTCTAATAGAAGAAAAGAAATACGTAATTAGTAATTCGTATAGTGGAAAAATGATCTATGAATGGAATATAGATGGTCAAACAGAAGGACAGATTTATAATACTGTCCATAGGATGCTTATGTATAGCACTATTTGTCAAAACAATAAAAATACAGTTAAGACAAAAGCTCAGATGATTATATCAGGTTTTACAGGCCAACTTAAAGGTTGGTGGGATAATTATCTATCAGATTCAGATAGACAGGAGATCCTCAATAGTACAAAAGAGGACAATGGTGTTGTTGAAAACAACTCAGTTTATACTTTAATAGTCAATATTATAGAACACTTTACAGGCAGATGGTCTGATAATTCAGAGAATATTAGAACTCTTCTACAAAATCTTAAGTGTAGAACCCTAACATCTTTTAGGTGGTATAAAGACACTTTCCTAAGTAGAGTTATGGAACTCCCTGAGTCTAATAGCTCGCATTGGAAGTCAAAATTCATAGACGGTCTTCCGTATTTATTTGCAGAAAGATTTAGGAATAACCTAAGAAAAGGAGGAATAAGTATAAATTATGATGATTATACTTACGGCAAGTTAATAGGAACTTGTATTCAAGAAGGTTTAAATTATGTAATGAAATTAAATTAAACCAACAAATTAAAAAACATTCTTTAAATGAAAAGAAACAATTAGGTGAATTCTGTAGTCAATTTGGTATAGAAGGAACCTCAAATAATACTAAGAAAATTAAGAAATCTAATCCCTACCAACATCAAAAAAGAAAAAGGAAAATGGAAGATAGAAAAAATAAAAGAATTCAAAAATACGAGGAAAATAAGCCTTCGTATAAGACTTATAGGTCAAAATTGATCTGTAAGAAATGTGGAAAAATAGGTCACACAGCAAAAACTTGCTGGGTTAGAAAGAAGCTTAATAAGCTGGAAGACGAAGATTTAAAAAATCAAATCTCAAAGATACTTTTAAAATCAGATACTGAATCTGATCAATTATCTAATGAAGATTTAAATATTTTAGAAAATGAAAGTTTAGACTCTTCCTCTGAAGAAGAAAACTGTTGTAAAAATGATTGTTGCAATAATACTTCAGAAGAAGAAGAGGAAAATATTTATAAAATAATTTCACAATTCCAAAATATGGAAATAAATGTATTGACAAGTGAAATAATAGAATTATTAAAAGTGGTAGACGATCCACAAATTAAAGAGAAAATAATTTCTTCATTTATGGAAAAACAAGAAGAAGGTCTTTCTTGTTCAAATCCTAAAGATCCAAAACCATTTTCTCTGGCAGAATTAAAAATTCAATTAAACCAGAGAAGTAAAGATAAAAAAACCTATTGATATACAACAATTAAAAAGAGAAATTCATAATTTAAAATCTGATATAAAAATTTTACAACAAAATAATAAAGATTTGGACAATAGAATAATATGTCTAGAGAAAGATAAACTAAATATACAACCAATTGAAGAATCAGAATTATATCTAAAAAATATAAGAGAAATAATTACTTCCCAAAAATGGCATGGAAAAATTAAATTACTAATAGGTAATGATTTCTTAATAGAAGTAGTCGCACTCTTTGATAGCGGTGCAGATTTAAATTGTATACAGGAAGGATTAATTCCTACAAAGTATTATCATAAAACTACACATACTCTCAGTCATGCTGGGAAATGAAAATTAGAGGTAAATTATAAAATCCCTCAAGCTTTTATTTGTCAAAATAATACTTGTATTAGTACAAGTTTTGTATTGGTAAAAAATCTAGGTAACCAAGTTATACTTGGAAGTCCTTTCTTTGACAAAATATTTCTATTAAAAAATGTAGACCGTACTGGAATAACTGGTACGTATGAAGGAAAAGAAATTATTTTTAAATTCATTACTAATCCAATATCAAGAACATTAAACAATTTAAAAGAAGAATTGCTAAGAGCAAAGATAAATCAAATTGATTTTCTACAAAAAGAAATATTTTCCTTAAATATTCAAGAAAGATTGAATAATCCAAAATTACAAGAAAAGATTAAAATAATAGAACACCAGTTTAGTTTACAAATATGTAATGATCATCCCAATGCTTTCTGGGATAGAAAAAAACATATTGTTTCACTTTCATATGAAGAAAATTTTAATGAAAGACAGATTCCGACTAAGGCTAGACCTTGTCAAATGAATTCCGAATATATGGAATTATGTAAACAAGATATAAAATCTCTTTTAAACAAGAATTTAATTAGAAATTCAAAGTCTCCATGGTCATGTACAGCCTTTTATGTTAATAAACATTTCGAACAAGAAAGAGGTACACCCAGATTGGTTATTAATTATAAACCATTAAATAAGGTTTTAAAATGGATTAGGTATCCTATACCTAATAAGAAAGATTTATTAGACAAATTATATGAGTCAAATATATTTTTTAAATTTGACTTAAAGTCAGGATACTGGCAAATACAAATTGAAGAAAAAGACAGGTATAAAACTGCTTTTACAGTACCTGTTGGGCATTACGAATGGAATGTTATGCCATTTGGATTAAAAAATGCCCCTTCAGAATTCCAAAATATTATGAATGACATTTTCATTTCTTATAGTGAATTTATTATTGTCTATATTGATGATATCCTTGTATTTTCAAAGGATATTGAAACTCATTTTAAACATTTAGAAATATTCAAAAATATAATTTTAAAGAATGGTTTAGTTATATCCAAACCAAAGATGTCTCTTTTTCAAACTAAAGTCAGATTTTTAGGACATAATATTGATCAAGGAAATATAATTCTAATTAACAGAAGTATTGAATTTGCATTTAAATTCCCAGATGAAATTTTAGATAAAACCCAATTACAAAGATTTCTTGGAAGTTTAAACTATATTCTTCCTTATTATAAAAATTTAGCAGAAGATACGACTTTATTATACGGTAGGCTAAGGAAAAATCCTAAGCCATGGTCTATCGATCATACTAAAGCAGTACAAAAAATTAAGCAAAAGGTTAAAAACCTTCCTTGCTTAACAATAACAAACCCAGAATAGGAAAAAATTGTTGAAACTGATGCCTCAGATATAGGCTACGGAGGTATATTAAAACAAGTATCTCCAATTAACAAACAAGAATATCTTGTTAGATTTCATTCTGAAAAATAGAATGAAAGTCAGAAAAATTATGCAACTGTTGCAAAAGAGATTCTTGCAATAGTTAAATGTGTTTTAAAATTCTAGGATGATTTATTCAACAAAAAATTTATAATTAAAACTGACTGCAATGCAGCTAAATATATGTTTAATAAAGATTTTAAACATGATGTTTCTAAGCAGATGTTTGCCAGATGGCAATCACATCTCGCACCTTTTGATTTTGAAATAATTTATAAGAAAGGAACTGATAATAGTCTTCCTGATTTTCTTACCAGGGAATATTTAAATTAATGAGCCATTCAAGAGGAATTATGCGCATGGCAATAATTGAAATTATTGAAAAAACAATAAATATCCAGATCCAAATAATAGGATCATATGACAATATTCAAGAAATAAAAGAAACTCCATTTATATCGGATAAAGCTAAAGATTATGCTATTAAACAAATTAAATATAGAATACGATCTTTAAATAAACAACTTAAAGATTTAAAATATAAAGAAATAATACTTTCTTGTGGATAAATAATATTTATGTTTAAAATTTCAGAAATGATCCCCTGGGAAAGGGGAAGAGGCCGTGGAAGATCTTCCTCTTATAGAGGAAGAGGAACCAAAAGAATTATCCATCAAATGGGTAATAAGAAGCTTATAGCCATGGATAATGCATCATATGCATCATCCTCTTCAAAACCCCAAGTTGATGAAAAAACTTTTAAAGAGTTTTTAGCCTATAAAGCAGCTCAGAGTCAAATCTCTGAAGAAACAGCATCATATGCTCAAGCTGCTAGTGATAATGATGATGAAAACTGGATTCATAATCCAAAAAAGGATGTTATACTCCTTCTTGATCATAAAGACAAAAAATGGAATGATCAACCTTGGTTTATAATCAAGAGATACTTTGATACTGGGTTCTACCCAACTGAGACTTATAAGTCCAGAACATATTATGAGGAAATCCTCAAAGCCACAAATTGTGAGATTACCCATTATATGGGAGGAAATAAAACAATAAGTTTTAGTAAAATCATAATTAAACAGATTATATCTGTTGAAAATTGAGGAATATCTCCATTAAAAGACAGAAAAATTTTTCACCCTGAAACAAAAACTCCCATTAGATATAACTACTGGGATTATGTGAATGCCTTTTATAAAGCATTCCTATTTGAAAACCAGAATTGTAAACATTCTTGGTTTATCAAGATATGTTCTAAACTTATGAATCGGAAATTCCGGTTTGGTTTTATAAATGG
This sequence comes from Flaveria sonorensis, assembly GCA_025506505.1. Taxonomy (NCBI): domain Eukaryota; kingdom Viridiplantae; phylum Streptophyta; class Magnoliopsida; order Asterales; family Asteraceae; genus Flaveria; species Flaveria sonorensis. The sequence goes on from CM046429.1 coordinate 23,730,233, forward strand.
TGGCTGTCATACGGTCCATCAATTAATATCTTTAATAAAGATTCACAAAGGTTTAAAACCTTATACACCCAATGGGTGGACTTATCTCCTGCCTTAATAGAGGCACAACATGACAACAATTTTATAAAGGGAATGGCCTCATTACACTTCTTTGTCCAATTCAGCATTCCATGGATATGGAAGTGGTTACCAGAAACTGGTTATACTAGTGAAAATATGTTCTGCTTGAAAAGAACATATATGACAAAATTTTGGAAACAGATGATGAAGATTGAAGATGGCAAGATTAAATGCCAAGATACAATAGATCATATTCAACAAACGATTGAATCATATCAACAACAAAGGGAATCTCCTAGTCCCTTCCAACATATTATCAGAAAATTAAAAATGAGTACAGGTACTGAAGATCTCAGTCAAGAAGAAGTTCTACATCAATACATGGAAGAAGTTAAAAAAGATATAGCCAAGCACTTCAAAAAGAATGAAGCTTCATCAAGCTCAAAAATGTCTGTATCAGACTCTTCTCAGATAGGAGAAGATACTCAGTTATATCAAGACAGTCAAGAAGAAGACAAGTCTATGGACGATGAGTCCTATGCCAAAATGATGGCAGAATTAGAAGAAGAATTTGGTCCGGTTAATACACCATAAAAAACAAAAAACAAAAGGACACAATAGGCCCCACAAGGAAGAAAAGAAAGCTCGATAATTCACCTTTATAATTGGCCGACAACATTTTTTGTCTTAATGTTACATTATTGTAACTTTACTATTCACTTTTTGACTTATTGTATAATATTGCGTTAAACGCAATTATGGGCGAATATTCGCTGTAATATTCGGTGCTAGGACCTCTATATAAAGAGGGTTTAGTGTTTAGTAGAAGACACCGGTTTTTAGAACCACCTCTCTCTCTCTCTTGTAATAAATCTTCTGAAATAATATTTGAAGTTTAAAGCTTACAAGTTTCAAGCCTTCTATTTCTGGTAATTTTCTTTTCTTATTTTATATATCTATATTTGTGTATGATTGCCTCAATAAGAGGCTAAACACATAAGTGTTGAAACATCACCATGCTCAACAGATTATCATAAAAAAGAGATCTTAAACTCAGATGAAAGTAAAAAATTAAGAGTAATTGTGGGATACGGTTACAACCCATCTAAGGTGCTAATATGGGAGGTCGACCGCCGGGGAACCCGTTAAGCCAAAAAGCCAAGAAGGCGTGGGGCATTTAGGGTGAGACCCGTACTGACCACATGTTAACACCCTGGATAACGACTGTGTAAAATCACCAAAGTTCCATCGTTTCTCTTGATCTTCTGCCCTTGTCTGAGTATTATGGTTTTCTCCTCTTTCCCCAGAAAAGGTCCTGCCTTTTGTAATAATAATAATAATAATAATAATAATAAAAATAATAATAATAATAATAATAATAATAAAATAATATATAATAATAATAATAATAATAATAATAATAATAATAATAATAATAAAAATAAAATAATAATAATAATAATAATAATAATAATAATAATAATAATAATAATAATAATAATAAAAATAATAATAATAATAATATAATAATAATAAAATAATAATAATAATAATAATAATAATAATAATAATAATAATAATAATAAATATAATAATAATAATAATAATAATAATAATAATAATAATAATAATAATAAAAATAATAATAAAATAATAATAATAATAATAATAATAATAATAATAATAATAATAATAATAATAATAATAATAATAATAATAATAAATATAATTATAATAATAATAAATATAATTATAATAATAATGATAATAATAATAATAATAATAATAATAATAATAATAATAATAATAATAATAGATATTAATAAATTATAATAATAATAATATTATTATTATTATATTAACAATAATAATAATAATAATAGAAGAAAAGTTCAAATACAAAGGGCTCTAATACTAAAAAGTGTAATAAGTAATCTCAACCATTCATCTCGTTAATTAATGGTTTAGATCAATTTGTCGAAAAAAGTTTGTTAAAATAGTATTTTAGGAATCGTCAATTTGTTGACTTTTTGCAAGTTCACACATTTTTTTTCTTCATAGCTTTGATGTACGTCATTAATTATTTATAAAAATTACATCATAATAACGAGTATTTTTTTACATTTTAAGCTCATATTTTTTCAATATGTCATTTAGTGTAGTTCATTGTATATTTTTGTTAGTTATTGTGTTTTTCTAAATAGTATTGTGTTTGTTCTAAATTGATGAATTTTAAAAAAGTATACTAATAGAATAATATTGTTGTGTATCTCTAATATGTAAACCACAAACATAAATAAACAACTAATTAATCTAATACAATAAAAAACAATGACAAAATAACACAATATCTCATTCTATTTTTTGGTTGTCATTGTGTAATCTTGAACACTTTAAGTTTTAGAAAATAAATTGGTGAAATAAAATCATTATGTACTTCTAATTGTAAAATATAATGATAGATAACAATAAGTTTATATAATGTATAAAAAGCAATAACAAAAATAACATATTGTGTTATTTTTACCACTATTAGTTTTGATTAATACATTAGTGAAAGTATATCATCGTGCACTTCTAATTAGAGCTGCAAACGAACAGAACGTTCAGCAAACAGTTCGTGAACTGTTCGGTGGGAAGTTCGTTTATGTTCGTTCGTTTAGTAAATGAACGAACACGAACAAGAAAATTTCGTTCGTTTAACTAAACGAACAAACATGAACACAAGCCGTGTTCGTTCATTTATGTTCGTGAATGTTCGATAATGTGTTCGTTTATGTTCGTTAATGTCCATTCGTGAACGTTCGATAATGTGTTCGTTTATGTTCGTTAATGTGTTCGATTATGTTCTTAATTTTTGTGTTAGTTATTTTTATGACAGTTATGTCAAGTGTTTTTGGATATTTATGTTACATGTTTATTTATTTTTGGTAAATTTTGTGATGAAAATACTAATTTTATTCTAAAATAAGTATGTGATCATTTGTATTCGTTTATGTTCATACACTTCTTTGTATTCGTCATGTTCATAAACATTTGATTGTTTTCGTTTATCTTGTTTGTGTTCGTGTGCGTTCGGTAAGTGTTCGTGAACAGTTTATAAACATGTTCATTTCCTTAATGAACGAACACAAACAAGGAAATCCGTTCGGTAAGTGTTCGTGAACAGTTCATGAACAAGTTTATTTCTTAATGAACGAACACAAATAAGGCCTTGTTCATGTTCGTTCGGTTCGTTTGTAGCCCTACTTCTAATTGTAAAACACAATGATAAATAACAAATTTATATAATCTATAGAAACAATAACAATAATAACATAAAATGATCTAAAACATAAAATAAAATGATGAATACATATAACAAATAATGTAAGATATATGACACAGTGAACGTATATGACACAATGAGCTAATATATTTGACACAATGACCAAATGCCCTTCTCTTTAAAACAATAGAATGAATGTCAATTTCATAATATTTCTTAGACTTGTTAGATTAAATATATTTTTTTACTACAACCTTACCATAATAATAGTAATAATAGTAGTAGTAATAATAAAGAAAAAGTTCAAATACAAAAGCTATTAAGACTAAAAAATATAAGAAGTAATTTCAACTATTAATCTCCTTAATCAATGGTTGATATCTAATTGTAAGAAAAAGTTTGTTAGAGGGTTACTTAAAAATAACAACTAATTAATCTAATACATTAAAAATAATGATAAAATAACACAATGTCTCATTGTGAGACATTGTGTTTTATTATTGTCATTGTGTTATCTAGAACATTATGAGTTTTAAAAAATAAATTGGTAAAATAATATTATTGTGTACTTCTAATTGTAAAACATAATAATAGATAACAATAAGTTTATATGATCTATAATAACAAAAATAACACACAGTGTTATCTTCAATACTATAAGTTTTGAAAAATACATTGGTGAAAGTATATTATTATGTACTTCTAATTGTAAAACATAATTATAGGTAACAAGTTTATATAATTTAGAGTTAATTACACAGATAGCCCCTGTGGTTTAGTGAAAATCACATGTTTGGGAACTAACTTCTAAGTAACAAGTTTGGGGCTTGTGTTTTTAGATTTGTAACGAGTTTGGGTACTCAGACTAAGTTTTGTTAACTTTTCTATTAAATTTGGATGAAATGACTAAATTACCTTTTATAATTAAAGGGGCCATTTGTGTAATTAACTTTAATTTATTAAGGGGGAAATTGTATAATATGTATGTGTGTGTAAAGAATAGGGAGTTTGGGAAGGCAACAACCAGCCACCAACACCGACCACCACCGTAGGCCGTCACCATCGACCACCACCATAGGTCGCCACCACCACCAACGCTGGCCACCAGTCACCACCCGCCACCCCCACTCATCACCACGTCGTCTTTGTCACCATCCCGTTGTCTCCCCCCATTCCCTTGTTCACCATCATCTCTAACCTAATATGTGCCACATCTATTACCGTTGTAGCTTCATCTCCGTCCCCTATTCCACCATCACCGCTTCATCTCCATCCCATGTTCACCACCGGCGTTTCCACCTAATCCAGTTACATCATTAAAGTTGCAGAAAAAAGCTCTAGCTAAATCGAAGACTTAAAGCTTCAACATTCATGGGTCAGATCTACATCACATAAACAACAAGCATTATTTTGTGGTAAGCAAGTGCTTACTCTCACTTCATCATTATGACCTTTGATTCTTCCATTAATAATCTTTAGAACTTCAATGAACAAAGGTGTGGTGGTGCTGCTGAAGAATGAGAAGGGGAGAGGTGGAGGTATGCTGGTGGTGGTGGAGAAGAATGGTAAACAGAGCTTTGACGATAAATTTTAATTTTTTAATTTAATGTTTATATAAAATACATAAATAGTCCCTCACTGAATATAATTTACATAATTATCATTTTAAATGTTAAAAGACTAATGCCCTTAAACCTAATAGAGACACTAACGTTAAGTTAGTCTTAAAACCCAAAATCATTATAAAATTAAATCATAAGCCCTAAACTTGTGACTCAAAAAAGTTAGTACCTAAACATGTTATTTTCACTAAAACATAAGGACTATATGTGTAATTAACTCTATAATTTATAAAACAATGATAAAAATAACATAAAATGATCTAAAATGTAAAACATAATAATAAATACATATAACAAATGATATAAAATATATAACACAATCAACTAATATTTGAGATAATGAACGTAGTGGTGGGGGTGGGCGACTGTGGTGGTGGCAATGGCTGGGTGTGATGGTGGTGATGGAGAGAGTAGAGAATGTGTGTGTGTGTGTGAGAGAGAGAGAGAGAGACAGAGAGAGAAAGATAGAGAGAGGTGATGGATCTTGTCAAAGTTATTAAGTCGGTGGTGGGTCCCAGAAGCTTTTTTTCTTGTTCTTTTAGTTCTTAAGGGTAGGTTAGTATTTTGACAAATGTTGTAATAGAGAAATTTAACGGTGTTAGGTTTTTTGACAAATGGACTTTTGATGATTTGAATCACCAAGCCTAGGGAGAGATTGTAGAGGTCAAACCAAAAGGCTCAGAAAATCAAAAATCATAGCATGTGAAAACATCAAGATCCAAGTGAGAACATGTGGCCATGCGAAAACATTTTGGTGCAAGAACATGGAGGTCTAGGTGAGAACTTCATGGTTTAGTAACTTTGGATTATAACACTTGTCATATTTTGTACTTTGTAATGCTTTTGCAACTTGGTCAAATTAGAGAAAATCATTATTTACCTTGTTCATATCATTTGACTTGTGAGTGACTGTTTGCCTAACTAATCATCATTCATTCTGCATTTGATTGATTAAGATCGATCGTTTTATAAATACTCTGGATTTTACAATTGGTATACCAAGGATTGGGTGTACATTACATGAATATACATTTATCACATTTAAGTCACTCATAACTCACATAACCATTTAAATCATGAACTAAAGCTATTAGAATTAGTGATAGTACTATTAGGTAAACATACCCACTCGACGCTGGTTGCGCTGGCTGACGACACACGAGCCTAAATTGCATAAATAAATTATTTTTTTATTTATGTTATTCATGTTCTGTGATAAGGCACGATGTTAAGGGCATATTTCGAATGTCGTAGGCTTTGTTGTGGACTCATCGGAGATTGCATCCACTCACTTGTGTGTGAACATGAACAGACCAGAACAAAACATTGCTTATATAGCCCTTTACTTATATAGTTACATACTTGAATTACCTTATGACTCGAATATTTTTGAACTTCACTATTATTTACTTAAACTTGTGAACTCATCAACTATTTTATAGTTGACTAACTACTATTTTATAGTTGACTAACTTGAGTATGTATTTCAAGAAACTAGTTGAATTAGCCCTCCATGATAACCATGACTAGGAGCGAGTGAAGATTCCATAGATATAGTCTAGTTAGGCTTTATGTTCAAAATCTTGCAATTATTATTTTTACTTTATAAGACATCTATTATGACTACTTTAGTCATTTAAAATGAAATATGCTTATGTTTCTTTTATAGTTGTTGAGCTTTGAAACCACATTACTGTGCAACCATGTGCAACCAGTGTTTTTCGCTTTAGCGGGGTGTTATATGAACCAACGACGATATAGAGACAATTATCTTTAAAGATATAAAGATGGTGGTCTCTAAAGATAGTGAGAGGTGAACCCAAAAGATCATGGATGGTGGTCTTCAGAAGTAAAGCGATGTGCAATGGTCACAGGAAATGCAATATTGTGCCAAGAAACTAGGATGATACGTAAGTTGAGATGATATGTGAATTTTGTAGAAAAACGAGGTATGTCTCTAGTTACACAAACATGTGTTAATCATGATTTAAAGGCAATAAAATAAAGCACGAGTACAATGCTTGAAATTAAGCTTGTGATGATGGGGAATTGGGCATGTGATTGGATGTTGAAAAGTCATTCGTCGAAACGAATGTGTAATATAACTTTTCTTGATTGTTAAAGCCATAAGTATGAAAATGCTGCTTTGTGTTGTATGTGTGTACGCTTAAACTATTAGTTAGCTGATTAATATATTAGTATCTAGCGTATTATTAATAAATATGACAATTCAACCTATTACGAGTTTTGAGTGTTACAACGCGCCTGACGATTATTGACACGAGAGGATAATAATTATGTGTTATCATGTTTAGATTTACACGTTTAATATATAGGTTTGAAAAGCTAAATGGATTAAGTTATTAACTCATCAAAGTAAATGTTGTTTTATATTTCATTTTCGAGGTGATTTGTTTAAAGTTTTATTTCTTAAGATTCAATATTTTTATACTACCCTCTCAAAAATGGGACAACCCATAGTGACCATTCATTTCTTTTATCATAACTAAATACATAGTACCCACGCCTAAACAAATTACACTTCTGAAAGTTCAATGCTTTGGGTATGCTTTTGACAATGCATGTCTGAAACATAATTAATTCCAGTTGAAACTTTTGAATCCTTTTTTCTTGTAGGCACTCTAGATTTAGTCCACAGCGTGATGTTTCATTTCCCTTTGCTGTTTCTTTATTCATCACATCATCAACTAACCATATTCTTTCAAACATACATAGTGCTCATCATATCAGGTTGACTTTAATTTTTAAACACTTGTTATGCTCACCATCACTTTATAAATGAATTACACATGTCTTTTTAAATTACATGATTTTAAGTGAATTCGAGTTAAATTTGATATATTTGACATAAATAATATAGGGTCATGTTCGGGTTCATCAATTAATCAGTTAAGTCACAAGAGAGAAACACACCAAGCCGCCAACCGAACAACCGAGAACGATTACGTATATTATCTATACAATAACGATATAAGAGCTATAAACTTTCTATCTAGAGGGTAACATACATTCGTTTGTTTTGCAAACCAGTTATGTGTAACTTAAATCTGCAAAATTTTTGTACTTTCTGTGTTTTTGATATTTTTGAAAACTTTGCGCTATTTTATTATTGTACAAAAAATATGTTATCTATTAAATCACATAAAAGATATTTGCATTTTAACAGTTTTTTTATAAAATTTTGTTCATACGCAAAGGTCTAAGGGATATAAGTTAAGCTTTCATTTTCTTTGCCAACATTTAAGCATAAAACAGGATAAACAAATATGAGTGTCATTCTTTATTATTGTTTTAATTATTTTATTATTCATAAGACTATTACAAACCAACATACTGTTTTTATATTTTCTTTTGTTGTTGTAAAATGCTTTCTATGACCAATCAATGTTTTTTTCCTGGAATATTTTTAAATTGCTCATATCATTCTTCATTAAATTCTTCTTGACAATGAATATGTCAACGTTTTATATTCAAATTTATGATACCATCAATTAGTATATCTTTTTTTTTTCTACCACCCCCAAAGCACATTTGAAATGTAAGATGCATTCTATTTAAATCTTGTAATCTACGGTTAGTGTAATAGATTAAGAATTTTTTTAAGAAATTAATTTTTTAAGACTTAATACATTATTACGTAATACATTATATAATAACATGGGTAAGGATATAATAAAAACAACATTTAATCTAGAAAAGCTATATAAAAAATTTATGCTAGTCATGTGTTATTCTGTCATTTTTAAAATGGAAAGCATTTCGGTCATTTTGTCGGATATGTCAAGTTATTGTATCAAATATCAAAAAATCTGTCATAATTTTCATCATTTATTATATATGTATTTATCATTGTATTTTATATTTTTTAAATCATTTCATGTTATTTTTGTCATTATTTTTTTATAAATTATATAATTTTTTGTTATTTTATCATTGTGTTTTTACAATTAAAATATACAATAGTGTTATTTATCAATGTGTTTCTCAAAACTCATGGTATTCACGAAAACACAATCACGAGTAGAAAAAAAAATGAGATAGTTTACCGATGTGTTTTACGTTCTATATTATTTTGTGTTATTTTGTCATTGTTGTTAGTGTATTATATTAATTAGTTGTTATTTTATTATCGTGTTAACAAACTAAAAGTACATAACTGTGTTATTTCAATATTATTATTTTAAATTCATCATTAAAAAAAACTTAATAACAAACGAAAAAGAAACAATGAACCACATTAAAGACACAACGACGAGCAGATATTATATGAGTTGAAAAATGTAAAAGAAATTATTTTTATGAAAACGATATCATACTCATTTTAGAGATAAAAAACGCTGGTCTTTCCGGGTAATATTTATGAGAAATAATAATAAAATATATAAAAGTTATAAACGTTTAAAAAATACATAACTTGAAAACATTCAACAAAAATGATCATACCTAAAATATCCATCAAACAAAATATTTTTATAATATGATTTCAACCATTGATTTAAAAAATTAATGATTAAAATTTTTTCTTAGACTTATTATATTTTAAATAATTTTATTTATACTCTACCTAATAACAACATTTGTAGATTGATCATAATCATAGTGAATGCTAAGTGTGTTACATTTTAATAATAATACATCTACTAACATATATGTAGTTGTATCCATCATTGGAATGTAAAAAGTAAAATAAAAAAAAGGGGTAAACCAAGAAAAAGACAATAATTTCAAATAAAGGAAGGTGCGGGTAGTCTAAGGCTTCACCCTCAATAAAGCATGTATAAGGACACAAGTCGTGTGTTCTTTTTTCTGTTGTAAACTTAAGTAGATATCACCATCGGCGAACGTTATCATTATATCTTGAAGCCAGTTTTTAAAGTTGTGAAGTATAAGTGTTGAAAAAAATGAATATAAAGGAAAAAATTATTATGTGAATTGTAAGGATGCTTTTTGTCTGTTAAAATCTAATGCAAATTCAATAATATTGGAATCCTAACTTATTCATAATTTGTTTAGTTCGTATAGTTTATTAGAATTAGTATCTAGATTCTAAATATAACACTTTTTGTTAAGAAATGGATAGAATTAAAATTGAAATGAATTTACTTAAATTCATTCAATAATTCAACAATACTCTCAAACCATGGACTTCAATCAAAGCAATTGAAATATTTGAATTTTGTCATCATATTCGCCAACCTGCAGCCATCAAATTCTTTTAGCAAATTTTATTTCTATTCTAATTCTTTTAAATTTCAATTCATATTATTAATTTTGATGTCCTTAAATATCTTCATGAATCAGATGCTCCCTAAATCTTAGATAATTCTTATGAAAAATTTAATTGGAAATGTTAAAGCTATATTGTTGTAACATTTATTTAAACTTATTAATATGTACCCTTAAATTTTCTATTGAAGTTACTTTAAAAAATTACATCTTAAATTTTTGTGAGTTAAATACACGAATAGTCAAGTGGTATGTTTATATTATGGGGAAAAGTTTAGTATACAAAGTGATACTTTCATAAGAGGTGTATATAAGGTGGTATTATCAAGCAAGAATGATTTATACTTGCGTGATAATTATCACGAAGTGATAGATGTCACGTGACTGGTAGTATTATCACACAAGAAGGATGGAATCAGTAGTGAAATTATCACCCAAGAATGATAATAATCACGTAAGAACTTCATACACTTGGCATGGAAAACACACCTTGAATAATAACCTTCCTCTTTATTGTGGTGTTGGTCCCTAGCTTTATATTTCACACCTTTCGTCTAACTCTTTGGTCAAATGTAATACAAATGGTCCTTAATGTAACACAAATGAACACTCATCGATACGACGTCACCGGAAGAAAATTGTCTACAACACTTTGTAACATGAGTCCTTTGATGTTTTTTTCCAAGATATTTTATAATACATATGAGTTGTTATTGAAATCATAATGCACCTAGCCAACCTTTTTGTGTAAGAGATACTCTAAAATGAGATGGAAAAAAAATGGAGAGGACATTGCAGGACCATTGAAAGGTGGTCAATGCAACAGTTTTACAAGGTGGAGAGAGTTAGAACACTTAGCAAATCAAATAGGGAACCTACTTTGATGATGAAACAATGAACACAAGTAAAAGAACAAGAACAAAACAAGATAATATGGTTTTCAAGAATGTTATGTATTGCTCTCAAGTTCTTACAAGTGTTACAAAGCTTAATTCTATATACAAGTACTTGAGATACTTTATACTACATCCTATAGCCGGCCATACTTTAAAGGCCAACTGTAAATACTAATCTTGACAACAAGATCAATATAGAGTCAAAAAGGCAGATTGTCTTTTTGACTAGTGACTATGACATGTCATAGCTCACATCCTTATCTAATACAAAAAGGATAAAAGTACATAGTTGGAAAGTTACAGACTCAACATTTTAATCTACAGTTGATAAAAGCATGGACTTTTCACCAAACCATGCTGATTAGTGAGTCTTTAGAAATAGTAGCGGAAAGGTGGTTCAGATTTTGTCAAAAGTAAGTCAGAGAAAGCATGTCTTCTCTGTCTTTGGAAGAAGTCAGTCTTTGGCTTTGGAAGACTTTGTCTTTGAAGCTTCGGAAGACTTAATCTTTGGCTTCGGAAGAATTGGTCTTTTGGCTTTGGAAGATGTGATACTTAGCATAATTCACTGAGTTATATCAAATCTTCCAAAGTACTTTCCTAGTACTTCATATGTGCATGCTGAGAGCTCTTTGATTGTTCTTTGGTTGCATTAGCCTTTAATTGTATTTCTTACAAACTCCCCTAGGCTGATGCTACCAAAACTGAAGAGACCTTTGAGTCTTGATCTTCATCTGTTGACAGTCCTCATCAGAATCAAGACCATTCCCTTCATCATCAGCTGGTCAGAATTTCTCAGACTCTCAAAGTATCTTCTCATGTCATAGAGATCATGTAGAGGGAGATCAAGAATGTTTTGCCAGAAGTACATGTCTTGACCCCCTTGATCTTTAGTGACATACCATCTGTCTAGATTAGTGGCAAACACCTAAGACAAGATGGGTCTCTCAGCAGCAAGAGGCTCTACTATAAGTGGACTTTGTTGAGCAGCCTCTTCTTAAGCACCCTCAGGATGTTCTGACCCATCCTGAGGTGCAGAGGTAGGTGCCTTGGACTTCTTCTTCTTCTTCTTCTTCTTCTTCTTCTTCTTCTTCTTGTCCCTTCTTATGGCCATCCTTTTCATCTTTCTGTACTTTGACTGAGAGGACTGGCCTGTAGTACCAGATTGTTCTTATTTGTCCTTCTCAGTTAGGTCCTTGTCCTTTATAGGTTCAAAAAGAGAAGGATTAGGACCCTACTGTGGATTAGAAGATTAAGCTGGCTATGATGCAGCACTAGGTCCAGGTTATGTTGTCTCTTTGGGTTCAACCTTGACCTTAGCTTTAGGTGTAGCCTGACATGGTGGAGAATGCAAGTCAACCAGCTCACCCTTTTTGGTCTTCTGCTTGATCACTCTAATGTGCTCATTCATAGTGGATAGAGACATTGGATAGAGACATTAGACCAAGTCTCCTTTTGGAGAATCCATACAGCTTTAAGAAGCTTACCATCTTTTTTCTATCAGCAGACTTCTTTAGATTTGCTCTGATGGTGGCTCTTGACCTTGCAGCCTCTTCCCTCATCTTCCTCTTAGTAGATTTTTGCTCTTTTAGCACTTGTTGCTTAAGCTACTTGAGGTATTCAAACTTAATGTATTCATATGGTAAGAGAAGAAGGTCTGCTGCCTGATAGAGACCTGTGGCACTCAGGTAGGTTATCATGTTTTGCCTGCCTTGTTCCTTACCTACCGGAGTTTATTGCTTAGTAGCCACAACCTCTGCCTCATGACTTTCCTGAACTGGGGAGAGGGTAGGAGCTTTGTAGAGTCTTTTTCTCCTCTTTTCTTCCTTTATCTTGAGGAGTAATTCTACATCCTTAGCTTCCCTCCTCTCCTTTGACACTTCCATGTAAGCCAATTCATTTAGTTCATCTAAGGGGAAAGAGATGAGTTCATCAACATTATAGTTCCTAGACAGCAGATAGTTCAATCTGGTTACCCTTAATTTATTATCTTGAGTCCTTGGCCTGGTGGTAACCCTGATTGCAGCTTTTATGAAGCCAAGGGTCACACTTAAACACTCTCCCCTTGCCTTCATGTTCCTTTCTCTCTTCTCCTGCTCAATCTCCTCAGAGGTCATCTTCCTCTTCCTTTTGTCAGTCACTGGCCTGTGTGACTCTGAGTGGAGAGAGCTTTGGCCTTCACTGCTTGGTGCTGCACTTGAGCTCTCACCAGAGAGAAGCTGTGAGACACCTTCACCAGCTGGTGCCTTATTGAGGGTAATGGATGTTAAAGCAGTTCCTGTCTCAAGGTTCACAGGCTCAACTACCGGGCCTTCAACCAAGGTTTCCCCTTTGAAGCTAATCTTAGGGTCCACCTTAGCGTCTAGTTGACCAATAGTCTTACCTGCTAGCCTCTGTCTATATAATTTGGATCTTAAATTGAACTCTTCAAGCACCCTATCTTAAATCCTATCAGCTAACCTTGCAGCTTGCTTGTTTTGGCTTGGGTTGGCAAATAGGTGGTTAACTAAATAGGTGCTCTCATAGTATCTCAGGTTATAGAAGTTGAAGATTTCTTGTTATCCCTGAGACCTAGAGATTAACAGGGCTCTTCTTTTAGCATCATACCTCCATCCCATTATTAGATTCTTACCAGGGTGAGATGGAGTAGACATTGCCCTTGGTATACCCTCCTCAAACAAGCTTTGAATGAGTGAGTCCACATCAATGTGGACCTGAGGAGGTTGCTGAGTATGGACAACTACAAGTGAAGGTGGTGAGTCATCCATGTCCATACTTTGAGATGAACTCGCAGGCTTTGTGATTGTAGGTAGGAATTTCTCCCCTTTTTTTGGTAGCATCACCCTCTTGCATAGGGGAGCTAAGGTTAGGTCCACCACATCCATAGGTTTTTATGGGTCTGGTTGAGTCCTTTGGATGGGTCTCTCAGCTAACTTTCCCTTGAGATTGGTGATCTTAAGTTGCTAGTCATTGACCCTTCTTTGTAAGGTAGCCACCTGAGATTCCAGGTGACTCACCTTTGAAACTAAATAGGTGCATGTTTTTGATAGTTTTTGTAGATTTAGTTGCAGACTCCCCTCATCTTCATAAGAAGAATCATGGGGGGATGAGAGAATAGGACCAAAGTCTTCTTCCTCACCACCAGCTAATGGTTCTTGGCTTCTAGATTTCCCCTGCACCCTGACAACTTCAAGAGAAGTGTTAATGGGTTGGGTTGCCATGGTTGAGGTCTTAATGATGTAATCACTTGCAAAAGTGAAAGCCTCTTCCATATGGACTTCCTGAGCATGTTAAGGGAGGTCCACCTAAGTTGTGGGTGGATGATGTGGGTTGGATATGAGTGATTTAGGAGCACTCATCTCTCCTTGAGTAGGGGTGGAGAAGAGAGACTCATGGTACTCACTGAAGCCCATATCTTTATCATCATAGAATTCAAGGTTTGGGATTGGTTGGTTGAGATCCAAAGGCTGGGGATGGTAACTTTCCCCTAAAGGTTGATCATTAGAGTTTTGAGACTCAAAGTGAAGGTTTAAGGCTGGGGTAGTGAGCTCATAAGGCTGAGCATGAGGAACCTCAGCACTGATTAAAGAGATGGTGGGAGTAGTTTGATCCTTAAGAGAAGTAGGAGTTCTTGTTTCTACTTCTTCCTGCATGTGTGATGATATGGGGGCCTGCTTAACCTGAGTAGAAGGGGCAGGGGTTTGTTTGGATTTTCTTTGGTAGGTGATGGTGATTTGTGGCTGTGAGGTTGGTGCGGATGTAGAAGGTGTGGGTTCAACATTGGATTGTGTTGCCAAGTTGTCACCTTAAGCAATGAGCTCTAACATTTTTAGGACTAGGGTTGTTTCTACCCCTGAGAAGCCAACAGTGGATTTTATCATTGTCTTAAATATGTCGGGCTTCATCTGTCCCAGTTTAAGAGTGTTACCTGTTCCCTTTAACTGTGAGTCCGGTTCACAGTTTAGAATGTGTTGAACATATTTAAGGAATATGTAATACTCTAAGGAATCCAAGTTAGCAAGTTTGTATAAACAAATTGAGAGTACCTGAACTTGACCCATTGAACCATTTCATGGACTATATAGGATAAGTCCTTAGGAATTTGGTCCCAACCTACATGTTTGTTGGACAGAGAATGGATGACCACATGGAGGAGGTACTTCTATTTGGAGGAAACCTTACCCTTCTTGAAGGTTCTTACTGAGCTTTCCCCTTCATAGCCCATCTGCCGGAATGAGATGTTTATAGCAGATTTAGGGAAGGAAAATTCACCTTCTTCATCACCCAGCATCAGATGAGTGTTGATGGTGGCTGGAGTGATGAAAATTATCTTCCCCTGCACTGTGGCAAATACTACCTTCTCACCGTCCAAGACGACCTCTTGGTAGGTCCTCCAAAACTCTAAAAGTTGATCTTTGTATAAGGGAGGGTCAATGGTAAGTGCGGTGAGGTAGTTTGAAAGAGATAAGAAGCAGCAAATGTCTGAGAAACCTTGATCTTTCTCAGATGATAACAGAGCAACTTGGTTGTGTTGCCTGTGTAACTGCATGGAAAAATCGAGTTGGTTTCGGGGATCAAGGTTGGCCATTTTTGAGTAACTTAGAAGTGAAGGAAGATAAGAACAAAGGTGGTTTGTGGGTGAATTTAGGTTATGAACTTTTGCAGATGAAGAAGAAAATGAAAGAGGGGGAACCGTTAAAGGTATATTTATATGGATTGAATTTGAGACAAAGTTAATGCAAAAGAATAAACTTTGAAATCCGGATGTCGGTCCCACCTCTGAAAAAGTACCCAAAAAGGTAGTTTTCTTGGAAGTCTAAAATCTTCCGAAGGTAATTTGCTTCGGAAGGTTTGAGAAAAACTTCCGAAGCCAATTTGGCTTCGGAAGATATTCCTTAGTCTTTCATGAAGTTTGCTTCGGAAGAAAAGTACTAAGAGTATTTTTACTTCTTAGACAAGTTTTGTTTCAGAAGATATCAAATATCAGAAAATTTATTCAAAGAGAAAATAAAGCTTCCAGGACTTAATTGCTTTCGAAAGAAAATAGTCCTTCAACACATATAACTACTTGGTGACAAATATAAGCTTCAGAAGATATAACAGAATTTCTTCCAAAGGTAGATTTCTCAAAGGTAGTTATTTGTTTTGAAGATAATTTTCTTCCGAAGACAACTTGATGTCTTCCAAAAGAAAAGATATCCAAAATTCTAAGGGATATTAATTTTGAAAAGTTTCTTTCAAAGTAAACTGAGTTATATAGGTGATGACATAGACAACTTAAGACACACATGTTAAATAATTTTGAGTTTAGTTTAAGAAAATCTACTCAAAGTTAATCATCCCAATAGCTGATACAAGATACTTAAATCTTTGATCATCAAAAGATTTTGTAAACAGATTAGCATATTGTTCATATGTGTTAACTTGGACTAGTTTTATCAATCCTTTTTAGAAATTATCTCTAATCAAATAGTACCTGATGTTGATGTGTTTTGTCTTTGAGTGCTACATAGGATTCTCTGTGATTGAGATAGCATTGATGTTGTCTATAGGGATGGGAGTCTCCTTGAAATTGAATCCATGGTCCAGCATCTGATTCTGAATCCAAAGCACTTGAGCATAGCAGCTTGCAGCAGCAATGTATTCAGCTTCAACAGTTGATGCAGACACACAAGATTGTTTCTTGCATTGCCATGAGACTATCCTTCCACCAAGGAATTGTCATCCCCCAGATGTAGACTTTGCAGTCATGTTACAACCACCATAGTCACTATCTGTATAGGCATACAGATTTAAGTCAGAATTTTTTGGATACCAAAGGCCAAGCTTAGGAGCACCTTTGAGATATCTAAGAATCTTCTTGACAGCAACCAGATGTGACATCTTAGGGTTGGCTTGATATCTTGCACAAATACATGTAGCAAACATGATATCGGGTTTTGCTGGCTGTGAGGTACTTAAGTGACCCAATCATACCCCTGTATAGATGTTCATCAACACAGTCCCCTTCAAGATCAGGTCCTAGAGAGTGGTTTCTGGCTATGGGTATCTTAGCAACCTTACACTCAGTTAGATGAAATATGGTAAGTATGTCTTGCACATACTTTGACTGGTTTATGAAGGTGCCATTGTCAACTTCTTCACTTGAATTCCTAGAAAGAAATTGAGTTCCCCTATGGCACTCATTTCAAATCTATTCTTCATCAGCTTCTCAAAGTGTTTGCAGAGATTTGGATTAGCTGACCTTAAAATAATGTCATCTATATAAAATTGAATCAACATCAAGTCATTTCCTGTTCCTTTGATGAAAAGTGTTCTATCAATAGTACCCTTCTTGTATCCATGCTGACAGAGATACTATGATAGTGTCTCATACCACTTATTTGGAGCTTGATGCAACCCATAGAGATCTTTGTCAAGCTTTCAGACATAATTAGGATGATCTGGGTCTGCAAAGCCAGGTGATTATTTGACATACACCTCCTCATCAATCACCCCATATAAGAAAGCACACTTGACATCAAGTTAGTAGACCTTGAAATCCTTGGATGCAGCAAAAGCTAGGAATATCCTAATAGCTTCAAGTCTTGCTACAGGAGCAAAAACATCTGTGTAGTTAATCCCTTCATCTTGTGTGTACCTTTTAACAACTAGTCTTGCCTTGTTCTTGATGACAAGTCCTCTATCATCTTTATTATTCCTGAATACCCACTTGCTACCTATAGTAGTCTTCCCTTGAGGAAGAGGACACAGATTCCAAACCTTTTGTCTTTTGAATTGAAGCAGCTCCTCCTACATTGCTTCAACCTAACTTCCATCCTTTAGAGCCTCATCAATCTTCTTAGGCTCAATCTGGGACAAGAAACAAGAGTGAAGACAAACATTTCTATCATGGGTTTGTCCTCTTGTTCTCACCACTGTCTCAACATTTCTAATGATGTTTGTGGTGGGATGTGACTTGTGGATTCTCAATTGAGGAATGATAGCAAGTTGGTTGGACAGATCTAAATTAGTGAAATTCAGATCTGGTGATTGAGTATCATCCACCACATCAACACACTTATCAAGAGAAACTTGATCCAATGAGTGTGTTACATCATTGATGTTGTCTTCTATGGAGTGGTTATCAACATTAAGAAATTCTTGAACACTATCACCACCTCCATCTCCTCTATATTGGAAATTCCTTCATCTGAGTTCTGTGCCTCTATGCTGGAATTTATAAGCACTTCAGATGTATCAGCTAAAGAATTTATCATGGTTATGCTGAAAGGATTTCCAAATGCAGAGCTAGTTACCACTAGAGCTGAAGTAATTTGAACACTCGGTCTTCTTAGCTCAAATCTTGGATCAGAATCTCCTGTTGATAAGCTACCAGTTGATCTTGAAACATCTTCATAAGATTTGTTAAAATAGTTGGTAACTAAATCAAGATCAAACAGCCAATCAAGACCAGAACCTTTCACCCTGAGTGTGTGCTCATTTAAGGTCACATTGGCTGACTCCTCAACTACTCTGGTTTTGAGATTTTATACTATATAAGCCTTAGTTTGGGAAGAGTATCCAATAAAATGTCCATCATCTGATTTCTTAGTAAATTTGGCTATTTGATCCTTGGTATTCAAGATGGTGCAAGGACATCAAAATGATCTGAGGAAACCAATGAAAGGTATCCTTTTATGCAACAGCTCATAAGTGGTCTTACCATGAGTCTTGACTACTAAAACTCTGTTCTACACATAGCAGGCAGTTTTGATTGCCTCTTCCCAGAAGGTGATAGGTAGTTTAGAGTCAGATAATATGGTTCTTGTAGCTTCAATAAGTGTCTTGTTTCTCCTTTCAGTAACACCGTTTTGCTGAGGACTCCTGGGAGCACTGTATTTGTCTTGTAATACCCTTTTCATCATAAAATGTATCAATGATTTGGTTCTTGAATTCAGTTCCTTGATCACATCTTATGATTTTGATCTTGTGATCATATTGATTCTCAATTTTTAGAATGAAACTCTTTAAGATCTCAGGGGTCTCACCCTTAGTTCTAAGTAAGGAGACCCAAGTATATCTTGTAAAGTCATCTGTGATCACCAAACAATATGAGGTCCTTTCTAGACTCATTACACTGGTGGGGCCAAAGAGATCCATATGTAATAAGTGTAGGGGAGTAGTGATGGAGTTCATTTCCTTTGGCTTATGAGACACTTTGTGTTGCTTCCCTTTTAGGCATGCAACACAATGGTCATCACTAGTAAACTCTTTCTTTAACATTTCATTTACCAAATCATTGTTAATTAATTTATTCATGTTCTTAAATTTACATGGCACATTCTTTTATGCCAGAGGAAAGACTCATCACTATTGGCTTTAGATAGAAAGCAAGAAACTTCTTCTGAAGGGGATGTTTCCTGCAGATCCATCTTATACATGTTCCCTTTCTGGGGGCTCTAAGCAGGATATGCTTTTGAGGAATGACCAGCTCAGGCTTGAGAACAATGCACTCATGCTAAGTAAAGAGCATGTTATGTCTCTGATTACAAAATTAGGATACACTCAAGAGATTGTACCCAAGCTCCTTAACAAAATTTACCTTCTTAATGCCGAGCTTACCATTTGTGACCCTGCCCTTTCCAGTAATGTAACCACCTAATTCTCCTTTAAAAGCAACTGGCCCTCCATTAATTTTCTCAAAGTTCTGAAGCAAATAGCCATAGTTTGTCATGTGCCTGGAACAACCACTGTCAATGATCCATACATTCTCTTTGGGCTTTAGCTGTTCCTGCACATAAAGAGATGGTTCGTTATATTTGGAAACCCAAGCCTCATTGGTCTTGGGCTTGTCAAAGTGAACTGAAGATAATGCAACAGTAATTGATCCTATATGCAAGCTTTGAGGATCATCTATTTTTGTTGACGAAGAACTTTCAGTCACATGGCCTTCCTTCATCTTCTACACCATCTTTGGAAGACTAGACTTGGCCTTTGATACTTCAAAAGTTTTGATGACTTTGAAAGTTTTAGAGACTGGACCTTTGGAAGCTTTTGCATCCACTGTAGCAGACTTCAGTACTTCGTAAGCATTCCTTTCTTCTGAGACCAAATTTTCTTCTGAAGGTAAGTTTTCACTTATCTTCTTCTTCACTTTGGAGCTTCCGAAAGGAAGAGATTTTCCTTCCGAAGCTATCTTCTTCTTCTTCTTCTTAGAAGTTTTCTTCTTGATCATGTGGATAGTACTTTTGGGATTGTAGATGCAATCCTTGGCAAAGTGAGAAGTACTACCAGGCACGATGCATTTAGTTGGCATGCTTCTAAGAGTCTTCTTTTGAGTGGGAGGCTGAGTTTGATCACTTTCCACTTCTTTCTTCATCTTCTTAGATGATGCAGCAGGCTTCTTAGGATGAGGCTTGCTCTTGGAACTAGATGGTTCAGGTTGTGGAGCAGTGGTGCATATTTCATCAGCCTTCTTCTCTTGAACAGGATGATTTGGACATGAACTAGGACTCCTCTTACTGGATTCCATTATTGGGTCTTCAGTCTTTACCACTTCAAATCCAGCAGAAATGAAAAATTGCTTGTGCTTGGAGTTGAAGGTGGCCGTGGTCTTTTAAGCTTTCTTTGACTTTCTTTTGGTTGCCGTTATCAAGTTTTGCAGACTTGGCCATCCTGGTTCTTTCTTCTCTCCAGGAGAATAGTGTCTCTTCATAACATAACCCTTGTCCCTCACCTCAGGTTCATCCTTCACTATCTCCTCTACATCTTCATCCTTCTCTTGGATAGGATCAATAGGAGGCAACTCATCTTGACAAGTTCCACACCTTAGAGATCTAACAGATAGGAGTGTGTGTGGAGGAGCTATCTCACTTGATCCTAGTCCTTTCCTATTTTGGTAAAAAAACTTTTGCATGCAAGGATGATGATATTATGTTCTTCAAGGTTTCCTTTTCAAGAACACATTTTTCTGCCTTGGCTTTGCTGATCACAAGCTCAGCCTGGCATTCAGTAACTTGGTTATGAGATCTTTGATTTGAGTCCTGTAGTTTGTATGCCCATGCTTAAAAGTAGAAATGGTTTTCTTTAAATCTTCAATTTTAAGTTTATAATAATTTTCTGCTCTTTTAAAATCAGCTTTTAAAATGTTTAAGGACTCAAGGTCAGATCTTACTTCCAAGTTGTAGGACCTATAAATATTAACTTTAGCAATGCATTCAAGAGTACAAAAATGTTCTAATACCTTGGCTTCTTCATGATCAGCCATCAGTGCTTGGTTTGGAGAAGCATCTTCTACCTGAAAGCTCCAATCAAAGCCTTATTCTTCAACAACAATAGCAGCATGTTGTTTAGGTTGGCTTGGCTTCTCAGTTCTGGGAGTTGCATCAGTATAGTTTGGTCTAAATTGTGCTTGGCCACCATTTGTCCTTGGTGCCTTGTATTCTCTAGCAAAGTATCCCATTTGATTACAGTTGTAACACTTCACCTTGCTTTTATCCAGGCTAAGCTTTCCACTGGCCATAATGCTTGGAAACTTCCTTCCTGTTCTCTTGATGAACTTCTTAGCTCTATGAGTGAGGAGAGCCATCTGCTGGACTATTTCCATATGATCCAGGTCATCTGGATGGATGCAATCCTAGTCTTCAAGAGTGAAGAGAAAGTTTCCACAACTTTCATCAGCAGACACAAAGGCTTGAGCAGAGCTTATCTCTTGAAATGTGCTTCCTTGGATGTAGCTCTCCCTTGATGTCTCAGGGAAGGTGATGAAAGGACCCTTTTGTGAGTTATCAGGGAAGCAGATAAGATGATGTTGTGGTTCTTTGCTATTCCTTTTAACCACATGAAGGGATGAGCTCTACTGATTGTTTGCAGGACCGGGTAAGGGTACTTAACACTTAGTTTCACACTGAGGAGAGATCTTAGATCACTTAACAATTCAAATAGGGAACTTGTAACTTAAAACAGATGCTACTAAGAACACAAGTAAATTAAAGAGACAGAACTAAAAACAACACAAGATTGGTTTTCAAGGATGTTGTATATTGATCTCAAGTTCTTTTACAAGTGTTACAAAGCATAAAGAAATTACAAGGACCTGAGACACTTTTATACTACAACCTACAACCGTCACTTATATGTAAAGACAGTTGGATTTGACTAATCTTGACAACAAGATCAATCTAAAGTCAAAAAGGCAGATTGCAGGCGAAGACCTTATCTACTTTGTCATAAAGCCAAAAGGAACAAAAGGAGAAACTTGCAGGCGAAGACCTTATCTACTTTGTCATAAAGCATGGAAGTTTCACCAACTAGTGATAGCAGGTGAACCACCAGAGCATGCAGCAGAAAGTAAGTTGCTTTATAATAAAGTTGATGGAAAAGGAATCTTTTCTCTCTCTTCATAATAAATCAGTCTTGTCTTGTAGGCTGCTTCGGAAGACTTTGTCTTTGAAGCTTCGGAAGACTTCATCTTTAACTTCGGAAGAGTTGAGTCTTTGGCTTCGGAAGACTTTACACTTAGAATATTTTCCAAGTTAAAAGTAAGGCTTCCGCAGCAGTTTGTTCTAAACTTTGGCTTCGGAAGACTTTACACTTAGAATATTTTCCAAGTTAAATGTAACGCTTCTGCAGCAGTTCACCTTTGTTCCGAAGTGCATGTTGGAAGACTTGGTTGTTTTGGTATCCTTTGGTTGCATCAGCCTTTTAACTTCAGAGGTTCCTACAAACTCCCCCTAGGCTAATGCTACCAAAACAGAGAAGTTCTTCAGATCTTGATAGTCCACATTAGGATCCTCAGCATACCTTTCTTCATCATAAGATCTGGATCCTTCAGACTAACATAGATCCTTTTCATGTCAAAGAGATCATGTAGAGGAAGATTGAGCATGTCTGTAGAGGAATAGATATGCATGCCTTCCTGATCTCTTATGACATACCATTTGTCTGAGTCTTCATCATATCTCCAAGACAAAATGGGTCTTCCAATGGCAAGAGGCTCTACTATAAGAGGAGTTTGGTGAGCAGCGTCTTCATGCACTTCCTCAGGAAGCTCTGACTCTTCCTGAGGTTGGGAGGTGGATGCCTTTCTTTTCTTCTTCTTTGTGGTTGATCTTCTGGCCATCCTCTTTCTCCTCCTAGATGATTTTAACTGAGGGGACTGGTCTTGAGTACTAGGTTGTTTAGTTGATTCCCCCTTAGCTGGGATCTCCTTTCTCACAGGTTCAGAAGAAGAGAAAGGAGGACCCTGCTGTGGATCAGAAGATGAAGTTGGCTGAGATGCAGCTCCAGGTTCATGTTGTGTTGTCTCAGTGGGTTCAACCTTCACCTCAACTTCAGGTTGAGCTGGACTTGGTGGAGAATGCAAGTCCACCAGCTCTCCCCTTTTTATCTTCTGCTTGATCACCCTAATGTGCTCATCCATTGTGGATAGAGACATAGGACCAAGCCTCCTTCCTGATAACCCATATAGCTTCAAGAAGCTCATCATCCTTTGTCTGTCAGTAGACTTCTTTTGGCTTTTATGGATGATGGCCCTTGATCTTGCAGCTTCTTCCCTTAATCTTTTCCTATCAGCTTGTTTTTCTCTTTTAGCATTTTCTTCCATCTGCTTATTGTATTCAAACAATATATACTCAGATGGTAAGGGAAGAAATGCATCTGCCTGATAGAGACCTGTGACACTCAGGTAGCTAATCATCTTTAGTCTTTCTTCTTCAGTTGCTACCTGAGTTTGTTCAGTGGCCACAGTCTCTGGCTCAGGACTTTCTTGAACTGGGGAGAGGACAGGAATGTTCTTGTAGAGTCTTTTCAGCCTCATTTCTTCCTTGTGCTTGAGGAGTAGTGCTGCCTCCTCTGCTTCCCTCCTCTCCTTTGACAGCTCTTTATCAGCCAGTTCATTCAGCTCATCTAAGGGGAGAGAGATGAGTTCATCAATGTCTTAGTTTCTGGTTCCCAGGTAATTCATCCTGGCTGCCCTTAACTCATCTTCCTGAGTGTTCAGCCTGGGGGTAGCCCTAATTGCAGCTTCCATATACCCTGGGAAACCACTTGAACTCTCTCCCCTCAGCTTCCTCTTCCTCTCTCTCTTCTCCTCCTCAATCTCCTCAAGAGTCATTTTTCTTTTTCCTTTGTCGACCACAGGCTTTGGTGACTCAGGCTGGAGAGAGCTTTGGCCTTCATTGCTTGGTTCAGCTGTCAAGCTCTGGCCAGAGAGAGGTTGTGAAACACTATCACCAGCTGGTGTTTCACTGAGGGTAATGGGTGCAGAGGGAGATCCTGTCTCAAGGTTCACAGGTTCAACCTCTGGGCCTTCAGTCAAGGTTTTCCCTTTGAAGCTAATCTCCGGGTCTACCTCAACATCCAGTTGACCAAAGATTTCACCTGCTAGCCTCTGTCTATATAACTTTGATCTCAATTTAAACTCCTCTAGCACCCTGTCTTGGATTCTTTCTGCCAATCTTGCTGCTTGTCTGTTATTGCTTGGATTGACAAGTGGCAGATCTACCAAGTTGATGCTCTCATAGTAACTCAGGTGTGAAATGTTGAGAACTTCTAGTTGACCCTGAGCTCTAGAGATCACAAGAGCTTTCCTATTTCTGTCATACCCCCAACCCCAGATTGGGTTCTCAGAAGGGGCAGACATTGCTCTTGGTATTCCCTCCTCAAACAGTTGTTGAATGAGCAAATGTAGATCACTGTCTAGAGGAGGTTGCTGAGTATGAACATCTGCAAGAGAGGATGGTGATTCCTCTATGTCCATACTCTTGGAAGAACTCCCAGGTTCTGTGATTGTCAGAATTTTCTCCCCTTTTTTAGTAGCATCACCCTCTTGCATAGGTGAGCTGGAGATTGATCCATGACATCCACAGGTTCTTGTGGACCTGGATGAGTTGTCCTCATGGGTCTCTCAGCTATCTTTCCCTTGAGATCGGTGATCTCAAGTTGCTGGTCATTGACCCTCTTCTGCAAGATAGTCACCTAAGATTCTAGGTGAGCTATCTTTGACACAAAGTAGGTGCACAGATTTAACAGTGTGTGCACCTGTTGTTGCAGACTCCCCTCATCTTCAGATGAAGAATCATAGGGGGGGGGGTGAGAGAATTGGACCTAAGTCTTCTTCCTCACCACCAGCATGGGTTTCTTGGCTGCTGGATTTCCCCTGCCCAATGACAGCTTCCAGAGAAGTGTCAAGAGGCTGGGTTGCCATAGTAGAGGTCCTAGTGATGTTATCACTTGTAAAAGTTATAGCCTCTGCCATATGGATCTCCTGAACAGTGTCAGAGGGATCCACCTCAGTTAGGGTAGCTGATGTGGGCTAGAAGTGGGTAAAGCAAGAGTACTCATCTCTTCTTGAGTGTGGGAAGAAAGGAGAGATTCATGGTACTCACTGAAGCCCAAATCTTCATCAGAGTAGAAGTCAAGGCTAGGAATAGGGCGGTTGAGATCAAGAGGCTGGGGATGGTAGCTTTCCCCTGAAGGTTGATCACTAGAGTTTTGAGACTCAGAGTGATGGCTTAAGGCTGTTTGTGGAGTTATGAGCTCATCAGGCTGAGCATGAGGAACCTCAGCACTGATTGTTTGAAAGATGGGAGTGGTATGCTCCTCAGGGGAAGTGGGAGCTATAGATTCCACTTCCTCCTGCATAGGTTCTAATAGGGGGGCCTGCACATGCTCAATAGCAAGTGCAGGGGTTCGTTTGGGTCTTCTTTGGTAGGTGATTTTGATGGTAGGTCGTATTTGAGGTGGGTGAGAAGTAGAGGGTGTTGGTTCATCACTAGCTGGTGCTGCTAGGATGTCACCCTGAGCAATGAGCTTAAACATTTTTGGGACAAGGGCTGTTTCTACCCCTGAGAAGCCAACAGTTGGCTTTTTCAAAATCTTGAAAATACCGGGCCTCATATGTGCAAGTTTAAGAATATTACCTGTTCCCCTCAACTGTGGTCCCATTTCATAGTTGAGAATGTGTTGAATATACCGGGGGAACATGTAATACTCTAAGGAGTCCAAATTTGCAAGTAAGTTTGTAAATACAAATTGAGAGTACCTGAATTTGACCCCTTGTACAATCCCATGGACAATGAAGGAAAGGTCTTCTGGAATCTGGTCTCATCCCCCATGCTTATTGGATAAACTATGTATAACTACATGGAGGAGGTATTTCCATTGGAATGAGACCTTCCCCTTCCTGAAGGTCTTGACCGAAAAGAACCTTCGTAGCCCATCTGCACAAAGGATTGGTTGATAGCAGCTTTTGGAAAGGATAGCTCACCTACTTCATCATCCAGCTGCAAGTGGGTGTTTATAATGGCTGGAGTGATGAAAACCGTCCTCCCCTGCACAATGGAAGACAATGCCTTCTCCCCGTCCATGGTGACCTCTTGAAAGGTCCGCCAGAACTCAAGCAACTGATCCTCACAGAGAGGAGGATCGATTGTAAGGGAGGTGAAGTAGTTGTTGGGTTCGACAATTGATAAACTAAAGCTATCCAAACCATAATCAAAGCCAACTGAAGATCTCATTGTACAAGTTCAGAGACCAAGTTGATAAACAAAACAAAACAAACACAAGACAAAGTCAACAAGACAAAGTCAACATCAAGACCACAAGAAAAGTCAAAATTATGTCATGATGTAAAAATATTATAAATAGAACCACTAATGCTACTTTGTAAAGGGGTGGTTATTGCAAAGTGTGTGGTGGTGGTCATTTATAAAGTGTGTGTATTTCATGGTGTAAATTACCAACCAAGGACAAATTCTCTCCTTTGGGTGGGTTTGATGTTCATACATCTTTGTATATGTTTCTTGATTGTAATTTGTTATTAAATATCAATGAAATCATAACAGTATACATTACACACACGTCCTTGTTCTTCGATTCACACACTTCCACCCATCTTTAATTTTGAATTCTCTGATCTGAAACTGATGAATCCTAAGATCCAAGCTCAACGAATCTGAAAATTTTGATTTAGCAAAATGGTATCAGAGCTGTTGGTTGCTGGGTTCATGTATGTTTCAGATATGTTTTCATTTTTAAATGATGTTTACAACAAATAATAACATCAGAAAATTGAAGAACAAGCATCTGTTCATCAAAACTCATATCTTCATCAACAAAACACAAACAAAATCAGCAAATTTGTTCTTGTTCGCTTCGAATTGAAGTTGATAAATCATTCCTCACATTATCACTTCAATTTCGGTGCAATTGTAACAGATCCAAAGCAAAATCAACGAAGAACATCTATTTGAGCAGAAGAATTTAGAACCGAACATCTCGGGTCGATGGTTATTGCAAAGTGAGTGGTGGTGGTAATTGCAAAGTGTGTGGTGGTGGTCATTTGTAAAGTGTGTGTATTTCATGGTGTAAATCACCACCCAAGAAGAAATTCTCTCCTTTGGGTGGCTTTGATGTTCATACATCTTTGTATATGTTTCTTGATTGTAATTTGTTATTCAATATCAATGAAATCATAACAGTATACATTACACACACGTCCTTGTTCTTCGATTCACACACTTCCACCCATCTTTAATTTTGATTTCTCTGATCTGAAACTGATGAATCCTAAGATCCAAGCACAATGAATCTGAATATTTTGATTTAGCAAAATGGTATCAGAGCTGTTGGTTGATGGGTTCATGTATGTTTCAGATCTGTTTTCATTTTTAAATGATGTTTACAACAAACAATAACATCAGAAAATTAAAGAACAAGCATCTGTTCATCAAAACTCATATCTTCATCAACAAAACACAAACAAAATCAGCAAATTTGTTCTTGTTCGCTTCGAATTGAAGTTGATAAATCATTCCTCACATTATCACTTCAATTTCGGTGCAATTGTAACAGATCCAAAGCAAAATCAACGAAGAACATCTATTTGAGCAGAAGAAATCAGAACCAAACATCTCGGGTCGATGGTTATTGCAAAGTGAGTGGTGGTGGTTATTGCAAAGTGTGTGGTGGTGGTCATTTGTAAAGTGTGTGTATTTCATGGTGTAAATCACCACCCAAGAAGAAATTCTCTCCTTTGGGTGGGTTTGATGTTCATACATCTTTGTATATGTTTCTTCATTGTAATTTGTTATTCAATATTAATGAAATGATAACCGTATACATTACACACACGTCCTTGTTCTTCGATTCACACACTTCCACCCATCTTTAATTTTGAATTCTCAGATCTGAAACTGATGAATCCTAAGATCCAAGCTCAACGAATTTGAAAATTTTGATTTAGCAAAATGGTATCAGAGCTGTTGGTTGGTTTGTATGTTTCAGATCTGTTTTCATTTTTAAATGATGTTTACGACAAACAATAACATCAGAAAATTAAAGAACAAGCATCTGTTCATCAAAACTCTTCTGTTCATCAACAAAACACAAACAAAATCAGCAAATCTGTTCTTGTTTGCTTCAAATTGAAGTTGATAAATCATTCCTCACATTATCACATCAATTTCGGAGCAATTGTAACAGATCCAAAGAAAAATCAAGGAAGAACATCTATTTGAGCAGAAGAATTCAGAACCGAACATCTCTGGTCGATGGTTATTGCAAAGTGAGTGGTGGTGGTTATTGGAAAGTGTGTGGTGGTGGTCATTTGTAAAGTGTGTGTATTTCATGGTGTGAATCACCACCCAAGGAGAAATTCTCTACTTAGGGTGGGTTTGATGTTCATACATCTTTGTATATGTTTCTTCATTGTAATTTGTTATTCAATATCAATGAAATCATAACAGTATACATTACACACACGTCCTTGTTCTTCGATTCACACACTTCCACCTATCTTTAATTTTGAATTCTAAGATCTGAAACTGAGGAATCTTAAGATCCAAGCTCAATGAATCTGAAAATTTTGATTTAGCAAAATGGTATCAGAGCTGTTGGTTGCTGGGTTCATGTATGTTTCAGATCTATTTTCATTTTTAAATGATGTTTACAACAAACAATAACATCAGAAAATTGAAGAACAAGCATCTGTTTATCAACAAAACACAAACAAAATCAGCAAATCTATTCTTGTTTGCTTCTAATTGAAGTTGATAAATCATTCCTCACGTTATCACTTCAATTTCGGAGCAATTATAACAGATCCAAAGAAAAATCAACGAAGAAAATCTATTTGAGCAGAAGAATTCAGAACCGAACATCTCGGGTCGATGGTTATTGCAAAGTGAGTGATGGTGGTTATTGCAAAGTGTGTGGTGGTGGTCATTTGTAAAGTGTGTGTATTTCATGGTGTAAATCACCACCCAAGGAGAAATTCTCTCCTTTGGGTGGGTTTGATGTTCATACATCTTTGTATATGTTTCTTCATTGTAATTTGTTATTCAATATCAATGAAATCATAACAGTATACATTACACACACGTCCTAGTTCTTCGATTCACACACTTCCACCCATCTTTAATTTTGAATTCTCAGATCTGAAACTGATGAATCCTAAGATCCAAGCTCAACGAATCTGAAAATTTTGATTTAGCAAAACGGTATCAGAGCTGTTGGTTGCTGGGTTCATGTTTGTTTCAGATCTGTTTTTATTTTTAAATGATGTTTACAACACACAATAACATCAGAAAATTGAAGAACAAGCATCTGTTCATCAAAACTCATCTGTTCATCAACAAAACACAAACAAAATCAGCAAATCTGTTCTTGTTTGCTTCGAATTGAAGTTGATAAATCATTCCGCATATTATCACTTCAATTTTGGAGCAATTGTAACAGATTCAAAGCAAAATCAACGAAGAACATCTATTTGAGCAGAAGAATTCAGAACCGAACATCTCGGGTCGATGGTTATTGCAAAGTGAGTGGTGGTGGTTATTGCAAAGTGTGTGGTGGTGGTCATTTGTGGAGTGTGTGTATTTCATGGTGTAAATTACCAACCAAGGAGAAATTCTCTCCTTTGGGTGGGTTTGATGTTCATACATCTTTGTATATGTTTCTTCATTGTAATTTGTTATTCAATAACAATGAAATCATAACAGTATACATTACACACACGTCCTTGTTCTTCGATTTACACACTTCCACCCATCTTTAATTTTGAATTCTCAGATCTGAAACTGATGAATCCTAAGATCCAAGCTCAACGAATCTGAAAATTTTGATTTAGCAAAATGGTATCAGAGATGTTGGTTGCTGGGTACATGTATGTTTCAGATATGTTTTCATTTTTAAATGATGTTTAAAACAAACAATAACATCAGAAAATAGAAGAATAAGCATCTGTTCATCAAAACTCATATCTTCATCAACAAAACTCAATCAAAATCAGCAAATTTGTTCTTGTTTGCTTCGAATTAAAGTTGATCAATCATTCCTCACATTATCACTTCAATTTCGGAGCAATTGTAACAGATACAAAGCAAAATCAACGAAGAACATCTATTTGAGCAGAAGAATTCAGAACCGAACATCTCGGGTCGATGGTTATTGCAAAGTGAGTGGTGGTGGTTATTGCAAAGTGTGTGGTGGTGGTCATTTGTAAAGTGTTTGTATTTCATGGTGTAAATCACCACCCAAGGAGAAATTCTCTCCTTTGGGTGGGTTTGATGTTCATACATCTTTGTTGATGTTTCTTCATTGTAATTTGTTATTCAATATCAATAAAATCATAACAGTATACATTACACACACGTCCTTGTTCTTCGATTCACACACTTCCACCCATCTTTATTTTTGAATTCTCAGATCTGAAACTGATGAATCCTAAGATCCAAGCTCAATGAATCTGAAAATTTTGATTTAGCAAAATGGTATCAAAGCTGTTGGTTGTTTGGTTCATGTATGTTTTAGATCTGTTTTCAATTTTAAATGATGTTTACAACAACAATAATATTAGAAAATTGAAGAACAAGCATCTATTCATCAAAACTCATATCTTCACCAGCAAAACACAAACAAAATCAGCAAATCTGTTCTTGTTTGCTTCGAATTGAAGTTGATAAATCATTCCTCACATTATCACTTCAATTTCGGAGCAATCGTAACAGATCCAAATCAAAATCAATGAAGAACATCTATTTGAGCCAAAGAATTCAGAACCGAACATCTCGGGTCGATGGTTATTGCAAAGTGTGTGGTGGTGGTCATTTGTAAAGTGTGTGTATTTCATGGTGTAAATCACCACCCAAGGAGGAATTCTCTCCTTTGGGTGGGTTTGAAGTTTATACATCTTTGTTGATGTTTTTTCAATTTAATTTGTTATTCAATATCAATGAAATCATAACAGTATACATTACACACACGTCCTTGTTCTTCAAATCACACACTTCCACCCATCTTTAATTTTGAATTCTCTGATCTAAAACTGATGAATCCTAAGATCCAAGCTCAATGAATCGGAAAATTTTGATTTAGCAAATTGGTATCAGATCTGTTGGTTGCTGGGTTCTTGTATGTTTCAGATCTGTTTTCATTTTTAAATGAAGTTTACAACAAACAATAAAATCAGAAAATTGAAGAACAAGCATCTGTTCATCAAAACTCATATCTTCATCAACAAAACACAAACAAAATCAGCAAATCTGTTCTTGTTTGCTTCGAATTGAAGTTGACAAATCATTCCTCACATTATCACTTCAATTTCGGAGCAATTGTAACAGATCCAAAGCAAAATCAACGAAGAACATCTATTTGAGCAGAAGAATTCAGAACCGAACATCTCGGGTCGATGGTTATTGCAAAGTGAGTGGTGGTGGTTATTGCAAAGTGTGTGGTGGTGGTCATTTGTAAAGTGTGTGTATTTCATGGTATAAATCACCACCCAAGGAGAAATTCTCTCCTATGGGTGGGTTTGATGTTCGTACATCTTTGTATATTTTTCTTCATTGTAATTTGTTATTTAATATCAATGCAATCATAACAGTATACATTACACACACGTCCTTGTTCTTCGATTCACACACTTCCACCCATCTTTAATTTTGAATTCTCAGATCTGAAACTAATGAATCTTAAGGTCCAAGCTCAACGAATCTGAAAATTTTGATTTAGTAAAATGGTATCAGAGCTGTTGGTTGCTGGGTTCACGTATGTTTCAGATCTGTTTTCATTTTTAAATGATGTTTACAACAAAGAATAACATCAGAAAATTGAAGAACAAGCATCTGTTCATCAACAAAACATAAACAAAATCAACAAATCTGTTCTTGTTTGCTTCTAATTGAAGTTGATAAATCATTCCTCACGTTATCACTTCAATTTCGAAGCAATTATAACAGATCCAAAGCAAAATCAAATAAGAACATCTATTTGAGCAGAGGAATTCAGAACCGAACATCTCGGGTCGATGGTTATTGCAAAGTGAGTGGTGGTGGATATTGCAAAGTGTGTGGTGGTGGTCATTTGTAAAGTGTGTGTATTTCATGGTGTAAATCACCACCCAAGGAGAAATTCTCTCCTTTGGGTGGGTTTAATGCTCAAACATCTTTGTATATGTTTCTTCATTGTAATTTGTTATTCAATATCAATTAAATAATAACAGTATACATTACACACACGTCCTTGTTCTTCGATTCACACACTTCCACCCATCTTTAATTTTGAATTCTCAGATCTAAAACTGATGAATCCTAAGATCCAAGCTCAACGAATGTGAAATTTTGATTTAGCAAAATGGTATCAGAACTAATGGTTGCTGGGTTCATGTATGTTTCAGATCTGTTTTCATTTTTAAATGATGTTTACAACAAACAATAACATCATAAAATTGAAGAACAAGCATCTGTTCATAAAATCTCATCTGTTCATCAACAAAACACAAACAAAATCAGCAAATCTATTCTTGTTGGCTTTGAATTGAAGTTGATAAATCATTCCTCACATTATCACTTCAATTTCGGATCAATTGTAACAGATCCAAAGCAAAATCAGCGAAGAACATCTATTTGAGCAGAAGAATTCAGAACCGAACAGCTCGGGTCGATGGTTATTGCAAAGTGAGTGGTGGTGGTTATTGCAAAGTGTGTGGTGGTGGTCATTTGTAAAGTGTGTGTATTTCATGGTGTAAATCACCACCCAAGGAGAAATTCTCTCCTTTGGGTGGGTTTGATGTTCATACATCTTTGTTGATGTTTCTTCATTGTAATTTGTTATTCAATATCAATGAAATCATAACAGTATACATTACACACACGTCCTTGTTCTTCGATTCACACACTTCCACTCATCTTTATTATTGAATTCTCAGATCTGAAACTGATGAATCCTAAGATCCAAGCTCAACGAATCTGAACATTTTGATTTAGCAAAATGGTATCAGAGCTGTTGGTTGCTTGGTTCATGTATGTTTCAGATCTGTTTTCATTTTTAAATGATGTTTACAACAAACAATAACATCAGAAAATTGAAGAACAAGCATCTGTTAATCAAAACTCATATCTTCACCAACAAAACACAAACAAAATCAGCAAATCTGTTCTTGTTTGCTTCGAATTGAAGTTGATAAATCATTCCTCACATTATCACTTCAATTTTGGAGCAATTGTAACAGATCCAAAGAAAAATCAATGAAGAACATCTATTTGAGCCGAAGAATTCAGATCCGAACATCTCGGGTCGATGGTTATTGCAAAGTGTGTGGTGGTGGTCATTTGTAAAGTGTGTGTATTTCATTGTGTAAATCACCAGCCAAGGAGAAATTCTCTCCTTTGGGTGGGTTTGAAGTTTATACATCTTTGTTGATGTTTTTTCATTGTAATTTGTTATTCAATATCAATGAAATCATAACAGTATACATTACACACACATCCTTGTTCTTCGATTCACACACTTCCACCCATCTTTAATTTTGAATTCTCTGATCTGAAACTGATGAATCCTAAGATCGAAGCTCAACGAATCTAAAAATTTTAATTTAGAAAAATGGTATCAGATCTGTTATTTGCAGGGTTCTTGTATGTTTCAGATCTGTTTTCATTTTTAAATGATGTTTACAACAAACAATAACATCAGAAAATTGAAGAACAAGCATCTGTTGATCAAAACTCATATCTTCATCAACAAAACACAAACAAAATCAGCAAATCTGTTCTTGTTTGCTTCGAATTGAAGTTGATAAATCATTCCTCACATTATCACTTCAATTTCGGAGCAATTGTAACAGATCCAAAGCAAAATCAACGAAGAACATCTATTTGAGCAGAAGAATTCAGAACCGAACATCTCGGGTCAATGGTTATTGCAAAGTGAGTGGTGGTGGTTATTGCAAAGTGTGTGGTGGTGGTCATTTGTAAAGTGTGTGTATTTCATGGTGTAAATCACCAGCCAAGGAGAAATTCTCTCCTTTGGGTGTGTTTGAAGTTTATACATCTTTGTTGATGTTTTTTCATTGTAATTTGTTATTCAATATCAATGAAATCATAACAGTATACATTACACACACGTCTTTGTTCTTCGATTCACACACTTCCACCCATCTTTAATTTTGAATTCTCTAATCTGAAACTGATGAATCCTAAGATTCAAGCTCAACGAATCTGAAAATTTTGATTTAGCAAAATGGTATCAGATCTGTTGGTTGCTGGGTTCTTGTATGTTTCAGATCTGTTTTCATTTTTAAATGATGTTTACAACAAATAATAACATCAGAAAATTGAAGAACAAGAATCTTTTCATCAAAACTCATATCTTCATCAACAAAACACAAACAAAATCAGCAAATCTGTTCTTGTTTGCTTCCAATTGAAGTTGATAAATCATTCCTCACATTATCACTTCAATTTCGGAGCAATTGTAACAGATCCAAAGCAAAATCAATGAAGAACATCTATTTGAGCCGAAGAATTCAGAACCAAACATCTCGGGTCGATGGTTATTGAAAAGTGAGTGGTGGTTGTTATTGCAAAGTGTGTGGTGGTGGTCATTTGTAAAGTGTGTGTATTTCATGGTGTAAATCACCACCCTAGGATAAATTCTCTCCTTTGGGTGGGTTTGATGTTCATACATCTTTGTATATGTTTCTTCATTGTAATTTGTTATTCAATATCAATGAAATCATAACAGTATACATTACACACACGTCCTTGTTCTTCGATTCACACACTTCCACCCATCTTTAATTTTGAATTCTCAGATCTGAAACTAATGAATCCTAAGATCCAAGCACAACGAATCTGAAAATTTTGATTTAGCAAAATGGTATCAGAGCTGTTGGTTGCTGGGTTCATGTATGTTTCAAATCTGCTTTCATTTTTAAATGATGTTTACAACAAACAATAACATCAGAAAATTGAAGAACATGCATCTGTTCATCAACAAAACACAAACAAAATCAGCAAATCTGTTCTTGTTTGCTTCGAATTGAAGTTGATAAATCATTCCTCACATTATCACTTCAATTTCGGAGCAATTGTAACAGATCCAAAGAAAAATAAACGAAGAACATCTATTTGAGCAGAAGAATTCAGAACCGAACATCTCGGGTCGATGGTTGTTGCAAAGTGAGTGGTGGTGGTTATTGCAAAGTGTGTGGTGGTGGTCATTTGTAAAGTGTGTGTATTTCATGGTGTAAATCACCACCCAAGGAGAAATTCTCTCCTTTGGGTGGGTTTGATGTTCATACATCTTTGTATATGTTTCTTCATTGTAATTTGTTATTCAATATCAATGAAATCATAACAGTATACATTACACACACGTCCTTGTTCTTCGATTCACACACTTCCACCCATCTTTAATTTTGAATTCTCAGATCTGAAACTGATGAATCCTAAGATCCAAGCACAACGAATCTGAAAATTTTGATTTAGCAAAATGGTATCAGAGCTGTTGGTTGCTGGGTTCATGTATGTTTCAAATCTGCTTTCATTTTTAAATGATGTTTACAACAAACAATAACATCAGAAAATTGAAGAACATGCATCTGTTCATCAACAAAACACAAACAAAATCAGCAAATCTGTTCTTGTTTGCTTCGAATTGAAGTTGATAAATCATTCCTCACATTATCACTTCAATTTCGGAGCAATTGTAACAGATCCAAAGAAAAATCAACGAAGAACATCTATTTGAGCAGAAGAATTCAGAACCGAACATCTCGGGTCGATGGTTGTTGCAAAGTGAGTGGTGGTGGTTATTGCAAAGTGTGTGGTGGTGGTCATTTGTAAAGTGTGTGTATTTCATGGTGTAAATCAGCACCCAAGGAGAAATTCTCTCCTTTGGGTGGGTTTGATGTTCATACATCTTTGTATATGTTTCTTCATTGTAATTTGTTATTCAATATCAATGAAATCATAACAGTATACATTACACACAGGTCCTTATTCTTCGATTCACACACTTCCACCCATCTTTAATTTTGAATTCTCAAATCTGAAACTGATGAATCCTAAGATCCAAGCTCAACGAATCTGAAAATTTCGATTTAGCAAAATGGTATCAGAGCTGTTGGTTGCTGGGTTCATGTTTGTTTCAGATCTGTTTTCATTTTTAAATGATGTTTACAACAAACAATAACATCAGAAAATTGAAGAACAAGCATCTGTTCATCAAAACTCATATCTTCACCAACAACACACAAACAAAATCATCAAATCTGTTCTTGTTTGCTTCGAATTGAAGTTGATAAATCATTCCTCACATTATCACTTCAATTTCGAAGCAATTGTATCAGATCCAAAGCAAAATCAATGAAGAACATTTATTTGAGCTGAAGAATTCAGAACCTAACATCTCGGGTCGATGGTTATTACAAAGTGTGTGGTGGTGGTCATTTGTAAAGTGTGTGTATTTCATGGTGTAAATCACCACCCAAGGAGAAATTCTCTCCTTTGGGTGGGTTTGAAGTTTATACATCTTTGTTGATGTTTTTTCATTGTAATTTGTTATTCAATATCAATGAAATCATAACAGTATACATTACACACACGTCCTTGTTTTTCGATTCACACACTTCAACCCATCTTTAATTTTGAATTCTCTGATCTAAAACTGATGAATCCTAAGATCCAAGCTCAACGAATCTGAAAATTTTGAATTAGCAAAATGGTATCAGAGCTGTTGGTTGCAGGGTTCTTGTATGTTTCAGATCTGTTTTCATTTTTAAACGATGTTTACAACAAAATATAACATCAGAAAATTGAAGAACAAGCATCTGTTCATCAAAACTCATATCTTCATCAACAAAACACAAACAAAATCAGCAAATCTGTTCTTGTTTGCTTCGAATT
Source organism: Flaveria sonorensis (assembly GCA_025506505.1). Taxonomy (NCBI): domain Eukaryota; kingdom Viridiplantae; phylum Streptophyta; class Magnoliopsida; order Asterales; family Asteraceae; genus Flaveria; species Flaveria sonorensis. Next base: position 23,767,491 of record CM046429.1, read on the forward strand.
GATGTTGATAAATCATTCCTCACATTATCACTTCAATTTCGAAGAAATTGTAATACATCCAAAGCAAAATCAATGAAGAACATCTTTTTGATCCGAAGAATTCAGAACCGAACATCTCGGGTCGATGGTTATTGCAAAGTGAGTGGTGGTGGTTATTGCAAAGTGTGTGGTGGTGGTCATTTGTAAAGTGTGTGTATTTCATGGTGTAAATCACCACCCAAGGATAATTTCTCTCCCTTGGGTGGGTTTGATGTTCATACATCTTTGTGTATGTTTCTTCATTGTAATTTGTTATTCAATATCAATGAAATCGTAACAGTATACATTACACACACGTCCTTGTTCTTCGATTCACACACTTTCACCCATCTTTAATTTTGAATTCTCAGATCTAAAACTGATGAATCCTAAGATCCAAGCTCAACGAATCTGAAAATTTTGATTTAGCAAAATGGTATCAGCGCTGTTGGTTGCTGGGTTCATGTATGTTTTAGATCTGCTTTCATTTTTAAATGATGTTTACAACTGTCACACCCTCAAAAATCCGCGTGCGGGGTTTTACCGCGAGGCGCGTGACATATCAGGATCTCAGTCATTAGTTACCAAGAACGACTCTATATGATTAATAAACAAACCAGAGTTAACGTTTAAAATACTGCGGAAGCGTTTTTAAAACTAGAAAACCCAAAACAAGTAGTATGTAAAGAGAATGCGCAAAACATACGCGCCCCAAACACAAATGTTTAATAGGAAAAATAAACCCAAATGTGTAATCAAACAATGTAGACAACTCAACGATGCTGGTGTGCGTGCTCCTAGGCAACTGGCAACCTTAACCTGAGAATAGCATACTAAACAAGTCAACACATGGTTGGTGAGTTCAAGAGTTTGCGTTAAAATATAAACCAATCAACAGTTTCCAGAGCATAAGTAGTGTATTGCAATAGATAGCTAGTCTATTAACATAAAAATATTAATCATAGTGATTTCGCGATCGAAGCTGACTGTGTTACGTTTGTTGCCTCCCGTCACGACTTACCGTGTCGTGACGAATATGTGTTAGGACAAAATTGCACCCGTTTGACCTCGAGTCGCACAGGTGGGGCTCGTCAGACCCAGTAGTACTACCCAAAATTTCCCCGCTATTCAATATTAACAATCCGAAAGTGTGAGGACTTTCCATGGTAAACAGCACTATATCAATATTATACACACTCATATATAAAAGCGTTTGTGATCAACAGTATGCTATCTCCCCCAAAAGAGATTATGTAAAATAAGTGGGGCAAGAACTCACCTGATGCGCGCAAGAATTAACCTAGAGCTTAACTTGAAAGAAAGAGGGAAAGACAACCTTCAAAGGTCACCTAGAACACAAGAGTACATAAGTACGTGTGCACAGAATCAACATGAAACCCTAAGTGCTCTACAAACCAAAGAACTCAAGTTTTTTTTTTTTGAATACAAGACACATTTGACCCAGTTGACCCGTTTGACCCGTTGGTGACATTATAGGTGATAACTCGTTAATACTAACACAACAGCATATCATACATGATCAACATACAACCCAACAATAGTCCTAACATACCCATATGACCCATTTCCATGAATTCCCACAAACAGGCCAAATCAGATAACTATCCAACTAAATATTCATACAACACAAACAACACATTTAGTTACCTTAGAAATCATCCATGAACACACTAGCATGATCCTAATATCCCAAACATGCTCAAATCATCCAATTCAAGGATTTGCACAAATAAAGTTTCCCTTTTGGGAAGGTTCATCCCAACTTCATCAAACTCACACAACAATCATGAATTCATCAATTATATACCAATTCAAGTCCATGACAACATCTAAACATGATCAACAACACCTAATCATCATGATTCATCAACTTTCATACCCAAAAGTTACTCTTTTTAGCAATGTATGAACTACAACATGCATTCTTGAATTCCTAACATTCATATCAACCATCTAGCATCTAATCATCATCACAAACACATCCATAACATTCATACATCAACCAATCATCAATTCATGCAAAATAAAGTTACTATTATTAGTAACCTATGAACAATGTATCAAAATCATAGCTTTCTTGAATAATCGACGTTAACTAGCATATATACAATCCAACTAACATAATAACACTAACCAACATCAACAAATCGATCCCCAATTGCAAGTTTCAAATTAGGGTTTCGGCCCTAATGTAATTTCCATAAAAACTTGTAAAAATCCAACCTTTATTGCATACTTGACGTTAATTAACATATAATCTACCCAACAAACACATTAACCACAACAAACAAGCATCAATCGACCATCAATTGCAGAATTCGCATGGAACTTTCGGCCAATCATGAACAATCATCAAATCATACAAAAATCTAACCTTTAGATGTGTAATAGTTTGCAATTGAAGGTTCTAACTTGTTGTATGCCTTGAAATCGATCCAAATTCGAATGTGAATGCTTGTTCTTGGCTGAATTCGCGATGGTGAGGGTGAGGGGATGCAAGTCGCGGCCGAGTGGGTTAGGGGATTAGGGTTTGTTTTTGATTTTGTAACTTAATTAATCATATTTACCCTTTTAACCCTTATAATTTGTATTTTATAAAGATTAGGCTTTTTGAATAGTTTTTAAATAGTTTTTAACTACTAAACACAATTATTATTAATCACTAATAACAATCATGCATAATTCCCATTTATCACAAAACACACGAAATAAATATGCACGTTTTCACGTTACGCGATAAAATTACAGTTAACATTTAAATCACATAAGCATAACTTAATAATCACATTGTTAACTTAATTATCATCAATTTAACATTACTGATTATTGTTAAGTCACCAACGTTCAACGACAACTAGTGTGTGCTCCCGACACGTGTATGCAAGACTTAACGGAACAAACGGAGTTTGGTAACGGAAAATTACCGGATGTCACATTATCCCCATGTTGAAAGAATTTTCGTCCCGAAAATTGCGTTACATGGTGAGTGTTCCATCACTGGTCTACTGCATTGGCACAAGGAAATCGAAATCATGTGAGTTTTGGATGAGTTGTCACATCATCCCCATGTTGAAAGAAATTTCGTCCCGAAATTTAATCAATACCTTCGCCGGCTGGCATCGTCCTTTCGAATAGCTGAGGGTACTTAAGCTTCATTTGGTCTTCACGTTCCCACGTGAATTCTGGTCCACGTCTCGAGTTCCATCGAACTTTGACAATGGGTATCTTGCTTTGCTTAAGTGTCTTCACCTCACGATCCATCACTTCGACAGGTTCCTCAATGAAACGTAATTGTTCATCTACTTGAACTTCTTCCAGTGGTACGACCATCGTTTCATCCGTTAAACATTTCTTTAGATTTGAAACATGGAATACATCATGGATTCCACTCAATGAATCAGGCAAGGCTAGTCGATAAGCCACTGGACCAATTCTTTCCACTATCTCAAATGGTCCAACGTATCTCGGATTTAGCTTTCCTCTCTTACCAAACCGAACTACGCCTTTCCACGGTGAGAATTTTAATAAAACCTTGTCACCTGTCTGAAATTCCAAAGGTTTTCGTCGTTTGTCAGCATAGCTTTTCTGTCTGTCTCGCGCTGCGGCCATGCGGTTTCTTATCTGAACAATCTTCTCAGTTGTCTCGTGTACTAACTCGGGACCCGTTAATTGACTATCACCAATTTCAGCCCAGCAAACTGGCGATCTACACTTTCTCCCATATAAAGCTTCAAAAGGTGCTGCCTTTATGCTAGTGTGATAACTGTTGTTGTAAGAAAATTCCACCAATGGTAGGTGAACTTCCCAGTTATTCCCGACGTCAATCACACAAGCACGTAACATGTCCTCCAAAGTCTGTATAGTACGCTCGCTTTGACCATCAGTCTGTGGATGATAAGTAGTACTCATATCCAATCGCGTACCTAAAGCTTTCTGCAACGACTGCCAGAAGTGTGATGTGAAACGAGAATCGCGATCAGAAATAATTGAGATCGGTACTCCATGCCTCGAAACGATCTCCTTCAGATAAAGTCGGGTTAACTTCTCCATCTTATCTGTTTCCTTTATCGCTAGGAAATGAGCAGATTTTGTCAATCGGTCCACGATAACCCATATTGTATCACAACCCGTAGAAGTACGAGGTAACTTAGTAATAAAATCCATTGATATTTGATCCCACTTCCACATAGGGATCTCGGGTTGTTGTAATAGTCCAGATGGTTTCTGATACTCCACTTTCACCTTCGAGCAGGTCAGACACTTGCTCACATAAGTAGCTACATCTGCTTTCATGTTAGGCCACCAATAGTGCGCCTTCAAATCGTGGTACATCTTGTTAGATCCAGGATGTATAGAATACTTGGACTTATGAGCCTCACTCATGACCAAATCTCTCAGATTTCCATGTAGAGGTACCCATAGTCTATCCATGAAGTAACGAATCCCATCCGCTTTTACTTCTAATTGCTTTTCCATTCCTCGTAACCCTTCTAAACTCATGTTTTCTACCTTCAGAGCTTCAGTTTGAGCATCACGGATTTGTTCAGGTAATTGCGTACTAATCGTTAGTTGCAGAGCTCGCACACGCTGAGGTTTAGCAGTCTCTTTTCTACTCAACGCATCAGCAACTACATTTGCTTTCCCCGGGTGGTACTTAATAGCACAATCATAGTCGTTTAACAATTCCACCCAGCGTCTTTGCCTCATGTTCAACTCCTTTTGCTCAAAGATGTGCTGAAGACTCTTGTGATCGGTGTAGATGGTGCATTTGGTACCGTACAAGTAATGTCTCCAGATTTTTAAGGCAAAAACTACCGCACCCAGTTCCAAGTCATGGGTGGTATAGTTCTTCTCATGAATCTTCAATTGTCTAGAGGCGTAAGCTATCACTTTATCCCGCTGCATCAGGACACATCCAAGTCCTTGAATAGATGCATCGCAGTAGACTACGAAGTCATCACTACCATCCGGTAACGCTAATATTGGTGCGCTACACAATTTATGTTTCAGCAACTGAAAAGCAGATTCCTGACTCTCACCCCATTTGTACATCGTTCCCTTGTGAGTCAAGGCTGTGAGAGGTTGTGCAATCTTAGAGAATCCTTCAATGAATCGTCGATAATATCCCGCTAATCCAAGGAATTGTCGTATCTCACTTGGTGTCTTAGGAACAGACCAATTCTTTATCGCTTCAATCTTAGCAGGATCAATATGTATTCCCTTCTCGTTGACAATATGACCCAAGAATTATACCTCACGTATCCAGAAATCACACTTAGAAAACTTTGCGTACAGTTGTTCCTTTCTAAGTAATTCTAAGATTAAACGTAAGTGCTTCTCATGTTCTTCCTCGGTCCTTGAGTATATCAGTATGTCATCAATAAAGACGATAACAAACTGATCAAGATAGGGTTTGCACACGCGATTCATGAGGTCCATGAATACTGCTGGTGCATTCGTCAACCCAAATGGCATGACCAAAAATTCATAGTGACCATATCATGTACAGAAAGCAGTCTTCGAGATGTCCTCTTCTCGAACTCTCAGTTGATGATACCCAGACCTCAGATCAATCTTAGAGTAATAGCTTGATCCTTGTAGTTGATCAAACAAATCATCGATACGAGGTAACGGATATCTATTCTTGATAGTAACCTTGTTCAGTTCCCTATAGTCAATGCACATTCGAAATGTACCATCCTTCTTCTTCACAAATAGAACTGGCGCTCCCCAGGGCGACGAACTCGATCGGATGAACCCTTTATCCAACAACTCTTGTAGTTGGGCAGATAATTCCTGCAGTTCGTTCGGAGCTAACCGGTACGGTGCTCTCGCAATTGGAGCGGCTCCTGGAGTCAACTCAATCTGGAATTCAACTTGACGATGAGGCGGTAATCCAGGCAGGTCTTCCGGAAACACCTCAGGAAACTCACGAACTACGGGGATATCCTCTATCTTCTTTTCCTCGACCTGTTTATCTGTGACGAGTGCTAATATGGCCAGTCGACCCTTTCGTAACAACTTCTGTGCTTTCATAAACGAGATGATGCCTATCACCGCACCACTCCTATCACCTCTGACCGTAAGGACTTCTTCACCAAGGGGAATCCGTATGATCTTCTGGTGGCATATGACTTCTGCTTGTTTATCGGAAAGCCAATCCATGCCTACTACCACATCAAAACTTCCTAGTGTAACAGGCATGAGATCTATAGTGAATGTATGACCAGCGAGCTCTATCTTGCAGTCTCTAAGAATATGCGTTACGTGAATCTGTGTACCGTCAGCTAACTCTATGGTGTATTTAGATTCTAAGACGGAGGGCATATCACTTAAAAGACTACAGAACCTAGTGGACACGAAACTTCTATCGGCTCCGGTATCGAATAATACGGTAGCAAAACAACCATTAACCGAAAATTTACCAGTTACTGTTGTAGGATCGTTTAGAGCCTCACCTGAGCCAATGACGAAGGCTCTTCCTTTGGCTCCATTATTGTTTCCACCATTGTTGTTGCCATTACCATTGTTGTTGTTATTGTTGTTGCCATTGTTATTATTGTTGTTGTTCCCATTGTTGTTGGTACCATTACCATTCCTCTTAAGCTGGGGATAGTTGCGTCTGTAATGGCCTTCTTTTCCACACTCAAAACAACCTTTCGGAGTTTCTTGTGATTGTTGTGGCTTCTTCATCAGTTCACCCCGACAGTCTTTGGCTGCATGACCAATCTTCCCACATCGTTGACACTTGTAGTTATCACATCGACCCACATGGTGGTAGTTACACCGGTTGCACTTCGGCAGTCTTCCACCACACCCGCCGGGCCCTTGATTTGAGGGAGTCGTCTGGTTGAAGCTTCGGTTGTTATCAAACTTCCGTTGCTGTTGCTGACTTTGCTGCTGTTGTTGAGGTTGAGATTGGCTGCCGGATGACGATCCCTTGTTGCTTGAACCATCCCACTTGCGTTTCTGGTCGGGCACGCTTGCCACCGCACCCCGTTTGGGTAACCGACCTTGCTCAACTGCCTGATCAGTCAGCCTGTGGGCTGTTCGGATAGCTTGTTGTATGGTAGTGGGGTTAGAAGCAGTTACCATACTTTGAATTTCGGGCACCAATCCCCGTATATAATGCTCCACCCTCTTGTGCATTTCATTCACCATCCCTGGGCATAAAGTGGCTAACTCATGAGTACGAGTCGTGTAGGCTTCAATTTCTGAGCCTTGCATTTTGAGTTGCCAGAACTCAATCTCCAGTTTCTGCACTTCATTCCGGGGGCAGTATTCTTCAGTCATGATTTCTTTGAATTCATCCCAAGGTAGTTCATTGGCCACGGCTTGACCCAGCATTTGTACCTGGGCATTCCACCAGGAAAGTGCTGCGCCTTCCAATGTCCCGGTGGCATACTTCACCTGATCAGCAGGCGGGCAGTTGCATTTCGCGAAGACAGACTCTGTCTTCTCAAACCACCTTACAAGCCCTACAGCTCCTTCCGTCCCACTGTAGGTATGAGGTTTACAGTCCATGAAGGACTTGTAAGTACATGGTGGTGGTCCTGTTTTGACAACCCAAACATTAGTCAGATATCCTAGACAAATAACTAGGAAAATCAGTTTAACCTCTTGTTATCATTTACCTGCTGGTTGTCCCGGTTGGGCAGCAGCCACTGCCGCCTGAACATGTTCATTAATTAATGCCGCCAATTCCGCAGGCGTCATGTTTATGGCTCCGGCTCCACGGCCTCCGGCGCCACGTCCACGACCACGCCCACGTCCTCGTCCACGTGCGTCCATATTTCACTTTAAAATTCACAATTACAATAATGAGTAACATCCAACACATTAATCTCATCAAGGTACAGTAAACAATAAGAAATAATGCATTCACCACAACCACAACATTTATAACAGAAATAATAATCAAAGATAAATAATTTGCAATTGAGTCACAAAATATTCCATTAATGTCAAAATTTAAGTTTGTCAGTTGGGTGGGAAACAACCCTTCCCACATAGGTTTCAAAGAAAAGAAACACTACATAGTCTAAGTCATTTAAAAGGTAGGATCAGTCCAGTACGTCAGATCTGTCACTGTCCTCATCCATCTCTACTGGTTCTTCTTCGGGGGCTTCCTCGGGTTCTTCTTCTGGGTCTTCCTCATCAGGATCCACCAAAGGTGCAGGGGCTTCAGCAATCTGGAGTGCTGCTAGCTGTGCCTCCAAATCATCAAACCTATCATCAACCACTATGTTATGGTGATCTTGTGCGTCCATACGCTCACTAAGTGTTACCACGTTGCCTGCCAGCGTATGATGTCCACCAATGGCCATCGAAAGTCGCTCTTGAAGCGTATCTACCTGGTAACGCAGCTGACGCATCTCAGATAGTAATGCAGAGTTCTCATCAGTGAGTCCTCTAATCCGCTGTCGCTCTGTGTCCAGTGTGGCTACCAAAGCTGCAAATGCCTGCTCCAGAGGGATGCTCAAGGTAGGAAGTGTAGGCAAAGTAGAGGCGGTTGATGACCTAGTCCTAGGTCGTGTAGGTGCTACTGGTGGTACGCGTTCTCTATAAGCCATACGGTTTATGTAAGTGGGGTAAAAATCCCAGTTACGCGGAGGATCGAGCTCAGGAGGTATGAAAGGCTGATCCCAGTCTATCTCACTAGGAGGATAAGGATGTCGTGGCCAGTTAAATCTCCTATCCGGTACGGGAGAAGTAGGAGGTGACTCGGATCGTGCAGGTCTCTTACCTAAATTTCTGGACGACGATGCCATGCTGCGAAGTACGTGTTGCGTATGCCAATGAGTATACAGTAAGGAGAGTAAGCGATAAGTAACTAACAACTGTGCGGTTATAGTCTAGTGTGTGTATGCAACCTAGTTCCCTATAACCAATGGCTCTGATACCAATCTGTCACACCCTCAAAAATCCGCGTGCGGGGTTTTACCGCGAGGCGCGTGACATACCAGGATCTCAGTCATTAGTTACCAAGAACGACTCTATATGATTAATAAACAAACCAAAGTTAACGTTTAAAATACTGCGGAAGCGTTTTTAAAACTAGAAAACCCAAAACAAGTAGTATGTAAAGAGAATGCGCAAAACATACGCGCCCCAAACACAAATGTTTAATAGGAAAAATAAACCCAAATGTGTAATCAAACAATGTAGACAACTCAACGATGCTGGTGTGCGTGCTCCTAGGCAACTGGCAACCTTAACCTGAGAATAGCATACTAAACAAGTCAACACATGGTTGGTGAGTTCAAGAGTTTGCGTTAAAATATAAACCAATCAACAGTTTCCAGAGCATAAGTAGTGTATTGCAATAGATAGCTAGTCTATTAACATAAAAATATTAATCATAGTGATTTCGCGATCGAAGCTGACTGTGTTACGTTTGTTGCCTCCCGTCACGACTTACCGTGTCGTGACGAATATGTGTTAGGACAAAATTGCACCCGTTTGACCTCGAGTCGCACAGGTGGGGCTCGTCAGACCCAGTAGTACTACCCAAAATTTCCCCGCTATTCAATATTAACAATCCGAAAGTGTGAGGACTTTCCATGGTAAACAACACTATATCAATATTATACACACTCATATATAAAAGCGTTTGTGATCAACAGTATGCTATCTCCCCCAAAAGAGATTATGTAAAATAAGTGGGGCAAGAACTCACCTGATGCGCGCAAGAATTAACCTAGAGCTTAACTTGAAAGAAAGAGGGAAAGACAACCTTCAAAGGTCACCTAGAACACAAGAGTACATAAGTACGTGTGCACAGAATCAACATGAAACCCTAAGTGCTCTACAAACCAAAGAACTCAAGGTTTTTTTTGTTGAATACAAGACACATTTGACCCAGTTGACCCGTTTGACCCGTTGGTGACATTATAGGTGATAACTCGTTAATACTAACACAACAGCATATCATACATGATCAACATACAACCCAACAATAGTCTTAACATACCCATATGACCCATTACCATGAATTCCCACAAACAGGCCAAATCAGATAACTATCCAACTAAATATTCATACAACACAAACAACACATTTAGTTACCTTAGAAATCATCCATGAACACACTAGCATGATCCTAATATCCCAAACATGCTCAAATCATCCAATTCAAGGATTTGCACAAATAAAGTTTCCCTTTTGGGAAGGTTCATCCTAACTTCATCAAACTCACACAACAATCATGAATTCATCAATTATATACCAATTCAAGTCCATGACAACATCTAAACATGATCAACAACACCTAATCATCATGATTCATCAACTTTCATACCCAAAAGTTACTATTTTTAGCAATGTATGAACTACAACATGCATTCTTGAATTCCTAACATTCATATCAACCATCTAGCATCTAATCATCATCACAAACACATCCATAACATTCATACATCAACCAATCATCAATTCATGCAAAATAAAGTTACTATTATTAGTAACCTATGAACAATGTATCAAAATCATAGCTTTCTTGCATAATCGATGTTAACTAGCATATATACAATCCAACTAACATAATAACACTAACCAACATCAACAAATCGATCCCCAATTGCAAGTTTCGAATTAGGGTTTCGGCCCTAATGTAATTTCCATAAAAACTTGTAAAAATCCAATCTTTATTGCATACTTGACGTTAATTAACATATAATCTACCCAACAAACACATTAACAACAACAAACAAGCATCAATCGACCATCAATTGTAGAATTCGCATGGAACTTTCGGCCAATCATGAACAATCATCAAATCATACAAAAATCTAACCTTTAGATGTGTAATAGTTTGCAATTGAAGGTTCTAACTTGTTGTATGCCTTGAAATCGATCCAAATTCGAATGTGAATGCTTGTTCTTGGCTGAATTCACGATGGTGAGGGTGAGGGGATGCAAGTCGCGGCCGAATGGGTTAGGGGATTAGGGCTTGTTTTTGATTTTGTAACTTAATTAATCATATTTACCCTTTTAACCCTTATAATTTGTATTTTATAAAGATTAGGCTTTTTGAATAGTTTTTAAATAGTTTTTAACTACTAAACACAATTATTATTAATCACTAATAACAATCATGCATAATTCCCATTTATCACAAAACACACGAAATAAATATGCACGTTTTCACGTTACGCGATAAAATTACAGTTAACATTTAAATCACATAAGCATAACTTAATAATCACATTGTTAACTTAATTATCATCAATTTAACATTACTGATTATTGTTAAGTCACCAACGTTCAACGACAACTAGTGTGTGCTCCCGACACGTGTATGCAAGACTTAACGGAACAAACGGAGTTTGGTAACGGAAAATTACCGGATGTCACAACAACAAACAATAACATTAGAAAATTGAAGAACAAGCATCTGTTCATCCACAAAACACAAACAAAATCAGCAAATCTGTTCTTGTTTGCTTCGAATTGAAGTTGATAAATCATTCCTGATATTATCACTTCAATTTCGGAGAAATTGTAACAGATCCAAAGCAAAATGAACGAAGAACATCTATTTGAGCAGAAGAATTCAGAACCGAACATCTCGGGTCGATGGTTATTGCAAAGTGAGTGGTGGTGGTTATTGCAAAGTGTGTGGTGGTGGTAATTTGTATAGTGTGTGTATTTCATGGTGTAAATCACCACCCAAGGAGAAATTCTCTCCTTTGGGTGGGTTTGATGTTCATACATCTTTGTATATGTTTCTTCATTGTAATTTGTTATTTAATATCAATGAAATCATAACAGTATACATTACACACACGTCCTTGTTCTTCGATTCACACACTTCCACCCATCTTTAATTTTGAATTCTCTGATCTGAAACTGATGAATCCTAAGATCCAAGCTCAACGAATCTGAAAATTTTGACTTAGCAAAATGGTATCAGAGCTGTTGGTTGCTGGGTTCATGTATGTTTCAGATATGTTTTCATTTTTAAATGATGTTTACAACAAATAATAACATCAGAAAATTGAAGAACAAGCATCTGTTCATCAAAACTCATATCTTCATCAACAAAACACAAACAAAATCAGCAAATTTGTTCTTGTTCGCTTCGAATTGAAGTTGATAAATCATTCCTCACATTATCACTTCAATTTCGGTGCAATTGTAACAGATCCAAAGCAAAATCAACGAAGAACATCTATTTGAGCAGAAGAATTTAGAACCGAACATCTCGGGTCGATGGTTATTGCAAAGTGAGTGGTGGTGGTAATTGCAAAGTGTGTGGTGGTGGTCATTTGTAAAGTGTGTGTATTTCATGGTGTAAATCACCACCCAAGAAGAAATTCTCTCCTTTGGGTGGCTTTGATGTTCATACATCTTTGTATATGTTTCTTGATTGTAATTTGTTATTCAATATCAATGAAATCATAACAGTATACATTACACACACGTCCTTGTTCTTCGATTCACACACTTCCACCCATCTTTAATTTTGATTTCTCTGATCTGAAACTGATGAATCCTAAGATCCAAGCACAATGAATCTGAATATTTTGATTTAGCAAAATGGTATCAGAGCTGTTGGTTGATGGGTTCATGTATGTTTCAGATCTGTTTTCATTTTTAAATGATGTTTACAACAAACAATAACATCAGAAAATTAAAGAACAAGCATCTGTTCATCAAAACTCATATCTTCATCAACAAAACACAAACAAAATCAGCAAATTTGTTCTTGTTCGCTTCGAATTGAAGTTGATAAATCATTCCTCACATTATCACTTCAATTTCGGTGCAATTGTAACAGATCCAAAGCAAAATCAACGAAGAACATCTATTTGAGCAGAAGAAATCAGAACCAAACATCTCGGGTCGATGGTTATTGCAAAGTGAGTGGTGGTGGTTATTGCAAAGTGTGTGGTGGTGGTCATTTGTAATGTGTGTGTATTTCATGGTGTAAATCACCACCCAAGAAGAAATTCTCTCCTTTGGGTGGGTTTGATGTTCATACATCTTTGTATATGTTTCTTCATTGTAATTTGTTATTCAATATTAATGAAATGATAACCGTATACATTACACACACGTCCTTGTTCTTCGATTCACACACTTCCACCCATCTTTAATTTTGAATTCTCAGATCTGAAACTGATGAATCCTAAGATCCAAGCTCAACGAATTTGAAAATTTTGATTTAGCAAAATGGTATCAGAGCTGTTGGTTGGTTTGTATGTTTCAGATCTGTTTTCATTTTTAAATGATGTTTACGACAAACAATAACATCAGAAAATTAAAGAACAAGCATCTGTTCATCAAAACTCTTCTGTTCATCAACAAAACACAAACAAAATCAGCAAATCTGTTCTTGTTTGCTTCAAATTGAAGTTGATAAATCATTCCTCACATTATCACATCAATTTCGGAGCAATTGTAACAGATCCAAAGAAAAATCAAGGAAGAACATCTATTTGAGCAGAAGAATTCAGAACCGAACATCTCTGGTCGATGGTTATTGCAAAGTGAGTGGTGGTGGTTATTGGAAAGTGTGTGGTGGTGGTCATTTGTAAAGTGTGTGTATTTCATGGTGTGAATCACCACCCAAGGAGAAATTCTCTACTTAGGGTGGGTTTGATGTTCATACATCTTTGTATATGTTTCTTCATTGTAATTTGTTATTCAATATCAATGAAATCATAACAGTATACATTACACACACGTCCTTGTTCTTCGATTCACACACTTCCACCTATCTTTAATTTTGAATTCTAAGATCTGAAACTGAGGAATCTTAAGATCCAAGCTCAATGAATCTGAAAATTTTGATTTAGCAAAATGGTATCAGAGCTGTTGGTTGCTGGGTTCATGTATGTTTCAGATCTATTTTCATTTTTAAATGATGTTTACAACAAACAATAACATCAGAAAATTGAAGAACAAGCATCTGTTTATCAACAAAACACAAACAAAATCAGCAAATCTATTCTTGTTTGCTTCTAATTGAAGTTGATAAATCATTCCTCACGTTATCACTTCAATTTCGGAGCAATTATAACAGATCCAAAGAAAAATCAACGAAGAAAATCTATTTGAGCAGAAGAATTCAGAACCGAACATCTCGGGTCGATGGTTATTGCAAAGTGAGTGATGGTGGTTATTGCAAAGTGTGTGGTGGTGGTCATTTGTAAAGTGTGTGTATTTCATGGTGTAAATCACCACCCAAGGAGAAATTCTCTCCTTTGGGTGGGTTTGATGTTCATACATCTTTGTATATGTTTCTTCATTGTAATTTGTTATTCAATATCAATGAAATCATAACAGTATACATTACACACACGTCCTAGTTCTTCGATTCACACACTTCCACCCATCTTTAATTTTGAATTCTCAGATCTGAAACTGATGAATCCTAAGATCCAAGCTCAACGAATCTGAAAATTTTGATTTAGCAAAACGGTATCAGAGCTGTTGGTTGCTGGGTTCATGTTTGTTTCAGATCTGTTTTTATTTTTAAATGATGTTTACAACACACAATAACATCAGAAAATTGAAGAACAAGCATCTGTTCATCAAAACTCATCTGTTCATCAACAAAACACAAACAAAATCAGCAAATCTGTTCTTGTTTGCTTCGAATTGAAGTTGATAAATCATTCCGCATATTATCACTTCAATTTTGGAGCAATTGTAACAGATTCAAAGCAAAATCAACGAAGAACATCTATTTGAGCAGAAGAATTCAGAACCGAACATCTCGGGTCGATGGTTATTGCAAAGTGAGTGGTGGTGGTTATTGCAAAGTGTGTGGTGGTGGTCATTTGTAGAGTGTGTGTATTTCATGGTGTAAATTACCAACCAAGGAGAAATTCTCTCCTTTGGGTGGGTTTGATGTTCATACATCTTTGTATATGTTTCTTCATTGTAATTTGTTATTCAATAACAATGAAATCATAACAGTATACATTACACACACGTCCTTGTTCTTCGATTTACACACTTCCACCCATCTTTAATTTTGAATTCTCAGATCTGAAACTGATGAATCCTAAGATCCAAGCTCAACGAATCTGAAAATTTTGATTTAGCAAAATGGTATCAGAGATGTTGGTTGCTGGGTACATGTATGTTTCAGATATGTTTTCATTTTTAAATGATGTTTAAAACAAACAATAACATCAGAAAATAGAAGAATAAGCATCTGTTCATCAAAACTCATATCTTCATCAACAAAACTCAATCAAAATCAGCAAATTTGTTCTTGTTTGCTTCGAATTAAAGTTGATCAATCATTCCTCACATTATCACTTCAATTTCGGAGCAATTGTAACAGATACAAAGCAAAATCAACGAAGAACATCTATTTGAGCAGAAGAATTCAGAACCGAACATCTCGGGTCGATGGTTATTGCAAAGTGAGTGGTGGTGGTTATTGCAAAGTGTGTGGTGGTGGTCATTTGTAAAGTGTTTGTATTTCATGGTGTAAATCACCACCCAAGGAGAAATTCTCTCCTTTGGGTGGGTTTGATGTTCATACATCTTTGTTGATGTTTCTTCATTGTAATTTGTTATTCAATATCAATAAAATCATAACAGTATACATTACACACACGTCCTTGTTCTTCGATTCACACACTTCCACCCATCTTTATTTTTGAATTCTCAGATCTGAAACTGATGAATCCTAAGATCCAAGCTCAATGAATCTGAAAATTTTGATTTAGCAAAATGGTATCAAAGCTGTTGGTTGTTTGGTTCATGTATGTTTTAGATCTGTTTTCAATTTTAAATGATGTTTACAACAACAATAATATTAGAAAATTGAAGAACAAGCATCTATTCATCAAAACTCATATCTTCACCAGCAAAACACAAACAAAATCAGCAAATCTGTTCTTGTTTGCTTCGAATTGAAGTTGATAAATCATTCCTCACATTATCACTTCAATTTCGGAGCAATCGTAACAGATCCAAATCAAAATCAATGAAGAACATCTATTTGAGCCAAAGAATTCAGAACCGAACATCTCGGGTCGATGGTTATTGCAAAGTGTGTGGTGGTGGTCATTTGTAAAGTGTGTGTATTTCATGGTGTAAATCACCACCCAA
Source organism: Flaveria sonorensis (assembly GCA_025506505.1). Taxonomy (NCBI): domain Eukaryota; kingdom Viridiplantae; phylum Streptophyta; class Magnoliopsida; order Asterales; family Asteraceae; genus Flaveria; species Flaveria sonorensis. The sequence goes on from CM046429.1 coordinate 23,783,607, forward strand.
GGAGGAATTCTCTCCTTTGGGTGGGTTTGAAGTTTATACATCTTTGTTGATGTTTTTTCAATTTAATTTGTTATTCAATATCAATGAAATCATAACAGTATACATTACACACACGTCCTTGTTCTTCAAATCACACACTTCCACCCATCTTTAATTTTGAATTCTCTGATCTAAAACTGATGAATCCTAAGATCCAAGCTCAATGAATCGGAAAATTTTGATTTAGCAAATTGGTATCAGATCTGTTGGTTGCTGGGTTCTTGTATGTTTCAGATCTGTTTTCATTTTTAAATGAAGTTTACAACAAACAATAAAATCAGAAAATTCAAGAACAAGCATCTGTTCATCAAAACTCATATCTTCATCAACAAAACACAAACAAAATCAGCAAATCTGTTCTTGTTTGCTTCGAATTGAAGTTGACAAATCATTCCTCACATTATCACTTCAATTTCGGAGCAATTGTAACAGATCCAAAGCAAAATCAACGAAGAACATCTATTTGAGCAGAAGAATTCAGAACCGAACATCTCGGGTCGATGGTTATTGCAAAGTGAGTGGTGGTGGTTATTGCAAAGTGTGTGGTGGTGGTCATTTGTAAAGTGTGTGTATTTCATGGTATAAATCACCACCCAAGGAGAAATTCTCTCCTATGGGTGGGTTTGATGTTCGTACATCTTTGTATATTTTTCTTCATTGTAATTTGTTATTTAATATCAATGCAATCATAACAGTATACATTACACACACGTCCTTGTTCTTCGATTCACACACTTCCACCCATCTTTAATTTTGAATTCTCAGATCTGAAACTAATGAATCTTAAGGTCCAAGCTCAACGAATCTGAAAATTTTGATTTAGTAAAATGGTATCAGAGCTGTTGGTTGCTGGGTTCACGTATGTTTCAGATCTGTTTTCATTTTTAAATGATGTTTACAACAAAGAATAACATCAGAAAATTGAAGAACAAGCATCTGTTCATCAACAAAACATAAACAAAATCAACAAATCTGTTCTTGTTTGCTTCTAATTGAAGTTGATAAATCATTCCTCACGTTATCACTTCAATTTCGAAGCAATTATAACAGATCCAAAGCAAAATCAAATAAGAACATCTATTTGAGCAGAGGAATTCAGAACCGAACATCTCGGGTTGATGGTTATTGCAAAGTGAGTGGTGGTGGATATTGCAAAGTGTGTGGTGGTGGTCATTTGTAAAGTGTGTGTATTTCATGGTGTAAATCACCACCCAAGGAGAAATTCTCTCCTTTGGGTGGGTTTAATGCTCAAACATCTTTGTATATGTTTCTTCATTGTAATTTGTTATTCAATATCAATTAAATAATAACAGTATACATTACACACACGTCCTTGTTCTTCGATTCACACACTTCCACCCATCTTTAATTTTGAATTCTCAGATCTAAAACTGATGAATCCTAAGATCCAAGCTCAACGAATGTGAAATTTTGATTTAGCAAAATGGTATCAGAACTAATGGTTGCTGGGTTCATGTATGTTTCAGATCTGTTTTCATTTTTAAATGATGTTTACAACAAACAATAACATCATAAAATTGAAGAACAAGCATCTGTTCATAAAATCTCATCTGTTCATCAACAAAACACAAACAAAATCAGCAAATCTATTCTTGTTGGCTTTGAATTGAAGTTGATAAATCATTCCTCACATTATCACTTCAATTTCGGATCAATTGTAACAGATCCAAAGCAAAATCAGCGAAGAACATCTATTTGAGCAGAAGAATTCAGAACCGAACAGCTCGGGTCGATGGTTATTGCAAAGTGAGTGGTGGTGGTTATTGCAAAGTGTGTGGTGGTGGTCATTTGTAAAGTGTGTGTATTTCATGGTGTAAATCACCACCCAAGGAGAAATTCTCTCCTTTGGGTGGGTTTGATGTTTATACATCTTTGTATATGTTTCTTCATTATAATTTGTTATTCAATATCAATGAATTCATAACCGTATACATTACACACACGTCCTTGTTCTTCGATTCACACAGTTCCACCCATCTTTAATTTTGAATTCTCAGATCTGAAACTGATGAATCCTAAGATCCAAGCTCAACGAATCTGAAAATTTTGATTTAGCAAAACGGTATCAGAGCTGTTGGTTACTGGGTTCATGTATGTTTCAGATCTGTTTTCATTTTTAAATGATGTTTACAACAAACAATAACATCAGAAAATTGAAGAACAAGCATCTGTTCATCAAAACTCATCTGCTCATCAACAAAACACAAACAAAATCAGCAATTCTATTCTTGTTTGATTCGAATTGAAGTTGATAAATCATTCCTCACATTATCACTTCAATTTCGGAGCAATTGTAACAGATACAAAGCAAAATCAACGAAGAACATCTATTTGAGCAGAAGAATTCAGAACCGAACATCTCGGGTCGATGGTTATTACAAAGTGAGTAGTGGTGGTTATTGCAAAGTGTATGGTGATGGTCATTTGTAAAGTGTGTGTATTTCATAGTGTAAATCACCACCCAAGGAGAAATTCTCTCCTTTGGGTGGGTTTGATGTTCATACATCTTTGTTGATGTTTCTTCATTGTAATTTGTTATTCAATATCAATGAAATCATAACAGTATACATTACACACACGTCCTTGTTCTTCGATTCACACACTTCCACTCATCTTTATTATTGAATTCTCAGATCTGAAACTGATGAATCCTAAGATCCAAGCTCAACGAATCTGAACATTTTGATTTAGCAAAATGGTATCAGAGCTGTTGGTTGCTTGGTTCATGTATGTTTCAGATCTGTTTTCATTTTTAAATGATGTTTACAACAAACAATAACATCAGAAAATTGAAGAACAAGCATCTGTTAATCAAAACTCATATCTTCACCAACAAAACACAAACAAAATCAGCAAATCTGTTCTTGTTTGCTTCGAATTGAAGTTGATAAATCATTCCTCACATTATCACTTCAATTTTGGAGCAATTGTAACAGATCCAAAGAAAAATCAATGAAGAACATCTATTTGAGCCGAAGAATTCAGATCCGAACATCTCGGGTCGATGGTTATTGCAAAGTGTGTGGTGGTGGTCATTTGTAAAGTGTGTGTATTTCATTGTGTAAATCACCAGCCAAGGAGAAATTCTCTCCTTTGGGTGGGTTTGAAGTTTATACATCTTTGTTGATGTTTTTTCATTGTAATTTGTTATTCAATATCAATGAAATCATAACAGTATACATTACACACACATCCTTGTTCTTCGATTCACACACTTCCACCCATCTTTAATTTTGAATTCTCTGATCTGAAACTGATGAATCCTAAGATCGAAGCTCAACGAATCTAAAAATTTTAATTTAGAAAAATGGTATCAGATCTGTTATTTGCAGGGTTCTTGTATGTTTCAGATCTGTTTTCATTTTTAAATGATGTTTACAACAAACAATAACATCAGAAAATTGAAGAACAAGCATCTGTTGATCAAAACTCATATCTTCATCAACAAAACACAAACAAAATCAGCAAATCTGTTCTTGTTTGCTTCGAATTGAAGTTGATAAATCATTCCTCACATTATCACTTCAATTTCGGAGCAATTGTAACAGATCCAAAGCAAAATCAACGAAGAACATCTATTTGAGCAGAAGAATTCAGAACCGAACATCTCGGGTCAATGGTTATTGCAAAGTGAGTGGTGGTGGTTATTGCAAAGTGTGTGGTGGTGGTCATTTGTAAAGTGTGTGTATTTCATGGTGTAAATCACCAGCCAAGGAGAAATTCTCTCCTTTGGGTGTGTTTGAAGTTTATACATCTTTGTTGATGTTTTTTCATTGTAATTTGTTATTCAATATCAATGAAATCATAACAGTATACATTACACACACGTCTTTGTTCTTCGATTCACACACTTCCACCCATCTTTAATTTTGAATTCTCTAATCTGAAACTGATGAATCCTAAGATTCAAGCTCAACGAATCTGAAAATTTTGATTTAGCAAAATGGTATCAGATCTGTTGGTTGCTGGGTTCTTGTATGTTTCAGATCTGTTTTCATTTTTAAATGATGTTTACAACAAAAAATAACATCAGAAAATTGAAGAACAAGAATCTTTTCATCAAAACTCATATCTTCATCAACAAAACACAAACAAAATCAGCAAATCTGTTCTTGTTTGCTTCCAATTGAAGTTGATAAATCATTCCTCACATTATCACTTCAATTTCGGAGCAATTGTAACAGATCCAAAGCAAAATCAATGAAGAACATCTATTTGAGCCGAAGAATTCAGAACCAAACATCTCGGGTCGATGGTTATTGAAAAGTGAGTGGTGGTCGTTATTGCAAAGTGTGTGGTGGTGGTCATTTGTAAAGTGTGTGTATTTCATGGTGTAAATCACCACCCTAGGATAAATTCTCTCCTTTGGGTGGGTTTGATGTTCATACATCTTTGTATATGTTTCTTCATTGTAATTTGTTATTCAATATCAATGAAATCATAACAGTATACATTACACACACGTCCTTGTTCTTCGATTCACACACTTCCACCCATCTTTAATTTTGAATTCTCAGATCTGAAACTAATGAATCCTAAGATCCAAGCACAACGAATCTGAAAATTTTGATTTAGCAAAATGGTATCAGAGCTGTTGGTTGCTGGGTTCATGTATGTTTCAAATCTGCTTTCATTTTTAAATGATGTTTACAACAAACAATAACATCAGAAAATTGAAGAACATGCATCTGTTCATCAACAAAACACAAACAAAATCAGCAAATCTGTTCTTGTTTGCTTCGAATTGAAGTTGATAAATCATTCCTCACATTATCACTTCAATTTCGGAGCAATTGTAACAGATCCAAAGAAAAATAAACGAAGAACATCTATTTGAGCAGAAGAATTCAGAACCGAACATCTCGGGTCGATGGTTGTTGCAAAGTGAGTGGTGGTGGTTATTGCAAAGTGTGTGGTGGTGGTCATTTGTAAAGTGTGTGTATTTCATGGTGTAAATCACCACCCAAGGAGAAATTCTCTCCTTTGGGTGGGTTTGATGTTCATACATCTTTGTATATGTTTCTTCATTGTAATTTGTTATTCAATATCAATGAAATCATAACAGTATACATTACACACACGTCCTTGTTCTTCGATTCACACACTTCCACCCATCTTTAATTTTGAATTCTCAGATCTGAAACTGATGAATCCTAAGATCCAAGCACAACGAATCTGAAAATTTTGATTTAGCAAAATGGTATCAGAGCTGTTGGTTGCTGGGTTCATGTATGTTTCAAATCTGCTTTCATTTTTAAATGATGTTTACAACAAACAATAACATCAGAAAATTGAAGAACATGCATCTGTTCATCAACAAAACACAAACAAAATCAGCAAATCTGTTCTTGTTTGCTTCGAATTGAAGTTGATAAATCATTCCTCACATTATCACTTCAATTTCGGAGCAATTGTAACAGATCCAAAGAAAAATCAACGAAGAACATCTATTTGAGCAGAAGAATTCAGAACCGAACATCTCGGGTCGATGGTTGTTGCAAAGTGAGTGGTGGTGGTTATTGCAAAGTGTGTGGTGGTGGTCATTTGTAAAGTGTGTGTATTTCATGGTGTAAATCAGCACCCAAGGAGAAATTCTCTCCTTTGGGTGGGTTTGATGTTCATACATCTTTGTATATGTTTCTTCATTGTAATTTGTTATTCAATATCAATGAAATCATAACAGTATACATTACACACAGGTCCTTATTCTTCGATTCACACACTTCCACCCATCTTTAATTTTGAATTCTCAAATCTGAAACTGATGAATCCTAAGATCCAAGCTCAACGAATCTGAAAATTTCGATTTAGCAAAATGGTATCAGAGCTGTTGGTTGCTGGGTTCATGTTTGTTTCAGATCTGTTTTCATTTTTAAATGATGTTTACAACAAACAATAACATCAGAAAATTGAAGAACAAGCATCTGTTCATCAAAACTCATATCTTCACCAACAACACACAAACAAAATCATCAAATCTGTTCTTGTTTGCTTCGAATTGAAGTTGATAAATCATTCCTCACATTATCACTTCAATTTCGAAGCAATTGTATCAGATCCAAAGCAAAATCAATGAAGAACATTTATTTGAGCTGAAGAATTCAGAACCTAACATCTCGGGTCGATGGTTATTACAAAGTGTGTGGTGGTGGTCATTTGTAAAGTGTGTGTATTTCATGGTGTAAATCACCACCCAAGGAGAAATTCTCTCCTTTGGGTGGGTTTGAAGTTTATACATCTTTGTTGATGTTTTTTCATTGTAATTTGTTATTCAATATCAATGAAATCATAACAGTATACATTACACACACGTCCTTGTTTTTCGATTCACACACTTCAACCCATCTTTAATTTTGAATTCTCTGATCTAAAACTGATGAATCCTAAGATCCAAGCTCAACGAATCTGAAAATTTTGAATTAGCAAAATGGTATCAGAGCTGTTGGTTGCAGGGTTCTTGTATGTTTCAGATCTGTTTTCATTTTTAAACGATGTTTACAACAAAATATAACATCAGAAAATTGAAGAACAAGCATCTGTTCATCAAAACTCATATCTTCATCAACAAAACACAAACAAAATCAGCAAATCTGTTCTTGTTTGCTTCGAATTGATGTTGATAAATCATTCCTCACATTATCACTTCAATTTCGAAGAAATTGTAATACATCCAAAGCAAAATCAATGAAGAACATCTTTTTGATCCGAAGAATTCAGAACCGAACATCTCGGGTCGATGGTTATTGCAAAGTGAGTGGTGGTGGTTATTGCAAAGTGTGTGGTGGTGGTCATTTGTAAAGTGTGTGTATTTCATGGTGTAAATCACCACCCAAGGATAATTTCTCTCCCTTGGGTGGGTTTGATGTTCATACATCTTTGTGTATGTTTCTTCATTGTAATTTGTTATTCAATATCAATGAAATCGTAACAGTATACATTACACACACGTCCTTGTTCTTCGATTCACACACTTTCACCCATCTTTAATTTTGAATTCTCAGATCTGAAACTGATGAATCCTAAGATCCAAGCTCAACGAATCTGAAAATTTTGATTTAGCAAAATGGTATCAGCGCTGTTGGTTGCTGGGTTCATGTATGTTTTAGATCTGCTTTCATTTTTAAATGATGTTTACAACTGTCACACCCTCAAAAATCCGCGTGCGGGGTTTTACCGCGAGGCGCGTGACATATCAGGATCTCAGTCATTAGTTACCAAGAACGACTCTATATGATTAATAAACAAACCAGAGTTAACGTTTAAAATACTGCGGAAGCGTTTTTAAAACTAGAAAACCCAAAACAAGTAGTATGTAAAGAGAATGCGCAAAACATACGCGCCCCAAACACAAATGTTTAATAGGAAAAATAAACCCAAATGTGTAATCAAACAATGTAGACAACTCAACGATGCTGGTGTGCGTGCTCCTAGGCAACTGGCAACCTTAACCTGAGAATAGCATACTAAACAAGTCAACACATGGTTGGTGAGTTCAAGAGTTTGCGTTAAAATATAAACCAATCAACAGTTTCCAGAGCATAAGTAGTGTATTGCAATAGATAGCTAGTCTATTAACATAAAAATATTAATCATAGTGATTTCGCGATCGAAGCTGACTGTGTTACGTTTGTTGCCTCCCGTCACGACTTACCGTGTCGTGACGAATATGTGTTAGGACAAAATTGCACCCGTTTGACCTCGAGTCGCACAGGTGGGGCTCGTCAGACCCAGTAGTACTACCCAAAATTTCCCCGCTATTCAATATTAACAATCCGAAAGTGTGAGGACTTTCCATGGTAAACAACACTATATCAATATTATACACACTCATATATAAAAGCGTTTGTGATCAACAGTATGCTATCTCCCCCAAAAGAGATTATGTAAAATAAGTGGGGCAAGAACTCACCTGATGCGCGCAAGAATTAACCTAGAGCTTAACTTGAAAGAAAGAGGGAAAGACAACCTTCAAAGGTCACCTAGAACACAAGAGTACATAAGTACGTGTGCACAGAATCAACATGAAACCCTAAGTGCTCTACAAACCAAAGAACTCAAGTTTTTTTTTTTGAATACAAGACACATTTGACCCAGTTGACCCGTTTGACCCGTTGGTGACATTATAGGTGATAACTCGTTAATACTAACACAACAGCATATCATACATGATCAACATACAACCCAACAATAGTCCTAACATACCCATATGACCCATTTCCATGAATTCCCACAAACAGGCCAAATCAGATAACTATCCAACTAAATATTCATACAACACAAACAACACATTTAGTTACCTTAGAAATCATCCATGAACACACTAGCATGATCCTAATATCCCAAACATGCTCAAATCATCCAATTCAAGGATTTGCACAAATAAAGTTTCCCTTTTGGGAAGGTTCATCCCAACTTCATCAAACTCACACAACAATCATGAATTCATCAATTATATACCAATTCAAGTCCATGACAACATCTAAACATGATCAACAACACCTAATCATCATGATTCATCAACTTTCATACCCAAAAGTTACTCTTTTTAGCAATGTATGAACTACAACATGCATTCTTGAATTCCTAACATTCATATCAACCATCTAGCATCTAATCATCATCACAAACACATCCATAACATTCATACATCAACCAATCATCAATTCATGCAAAATAAAGTTACTATTATTAGTAACCTATGAACAATGTATCAAAATCATAGCTTTCTTGAATAATCGACGTTAACTAGCATATATACAATCCAACTAACATAATAACACTAACCAACATCAACAAATCGATCCCCAATTGCAAGTTTCAAATTAGGGTTTCGGCCCTAATGTAATTTCCATAAAAACTTGTAAAAATCCAACCTTTATTGCATACTTGACGTTAATTAACATATAATCTACCCAACAAACACATTAACCACAACAAACAAGCATCAATCGACCATCAATTGCAGAATTCGCATGGAACTTTCGGCCAATCATGAACAATCATCAAATCATACAAAAATCTAACCTTTAGATGTGTAATAGTTTGCAATTGAAGGTTCTAACTTGTTGTATGCCTTGAAATCGATCCAAATTCGAATGTGAATGCTTGTTCTTGGCTGAATTCGCGATGGTGAGGGTGAGGGGATGCAAGTCGCGGCCGAGTGGGTTAGGGGATTAGGGTTTGTTTTTGATTTTGTAACTTAATTAATCATATTTACCCTTTTAACCCTTATAATTTGTATTTTATAAAGATTAGGCTTTTTGAATAGTTTTTAAATAGTTTTTAACTACTAAACACAATTATTATTAATCACTAATAACAATCATGCATAATTCCCATTTATCACAAAACACACGAAATAAATATGCACGTTTTCACGTTACGCGATAAAATTACAGTTAACATTTAAATCACATAAGCATAACTTAATAATCACATTGTTAACTTAATTATCATCAATTTAACATTACTGATTATTGTTAAGTCACCAACGTTCAACGACAACTAGTGTGTGCTCCCGACACGTGTATGCAAGACTTAACGGAACAAACGGAGTTTGGTAACGGAAAATTACCGGATGTCACATTATCCCCATGTTGAAAGAATTTTCGTCCCGAAAATTGCGTTACATGGTGAGTGTTCCATCACTGGTCTACTGCATTGGCACAAGGAAATCGAAATCATGTGAGTTTTGGATGAGTTGTCACATCATCCCCATGTTGAAAGAAATTTCGTCCCGAAATTTAATCAATACCTTCGCCGGCTGGCATCGTCCTTTCGAATAGCTGAGGGTACTTAAGCTTCATTTGGTCTTCACGTTCCCACGTGAATTCTGGTCCACGTCTCGAGTTCCATCGAACTTTGACAATGGGTATCTTGCTTTGCTTAAGTGTCTTCACCTCACGATCCATCACTTCGACAGGTTCCTCAATGAAACGTAATTGTTCATCTACTTGAACTTCTTCCAGTGGTACGACCATCGTTTCATCCGTTAAACATTTCTTTAGATTTGAAACATGGAATACATCATGGATTCCACTCAATGAATCAGGCAAGGCTAGTCGATAAGCCACTGGACCAATTCTTTCCACTATCTCAAATGGTCCAACGTATCTCGGATTTAGCTTTCCTCTCTTACCAAACCGAACTACGCCTTTCCACGGTGAGAATTTTAATAAAACCTTGTCACCTGTCTGAAATTCCAAAGGTTTTCGTCGTTTGTCAGCATAGCTTTTCTGTCTGTCTCGCGCTGCGGCCATGCGGTTTCTTATCTGAACAATCTTCTCAGTTGTCTCGTGTACTAACTCGGGACCCGTTAATTGACTATCACCAATTTCAGCCCAGCAAACTGGCGATCTACACTTTCTCCCATATAAAGCTTCAAAAGGTGCTGCCTTTATGCTAGTGTGATAACTGTTGTTGTAAGAAAATTCCACCAATGGTAGGTGAACTTCCCAGTTATTCCCGACGTCAATCACACAAGCACGTAACATGTCCTCCAAAGTCTGTATAGTACGCTCGCTTTGACCATCAGTCTGTGGATGATAAGTAGTACTCATATCCAATCGCGTACCTAAAGCTTTCTGCAACGACTGCCAGAAGTGTGATGTGAAACGAGAATCGCGATCAGAAATAATTGAGATCGGTACTCCATGCCTCGAAACGATCTCCTTCAGATAAAGTCGGGTTAACTTCTCCATCTTATCTGTTTCCTTTATCGCTAGGAAATGAGCAGATTTTGTCAATCGGTCCACGATAACCCATATTGTATCACAACCCGTAGAAGTACGAGGTAACTTAGTAATAAAATCCATTGATATTTGATCCCACTTCCACATAGGGATCTCGGGTTGTTGTAATAGTCCAGATGGTTTCTGATACTCCACTTTCACCTTCGAGCAGGTCAGACACTTGCTCACATAAGTAGCTACATCTGCTTTCATGTTAGGCCACCAATAGTGCGCCTTCAAATCGTGGTACATCTTGTTAGATCCAGGATGTATAGAATACTTGGACTTATGAGCCTCACTCATGACCAAATCTCTCAGATTTCCATGTAGAGGTACCCATAGTCTATCCATGAAGTAACGAATCCCATCCGCTTTTACTTCTAATTGCTTTTCCATTCCTCGTAACCCTTCTAAACTCATGTTTTCTACCTTCAGAGCTTCAGTTTGAGCATCACGGATTTGTTCAGGTAATTGCGTACTAATCGTTAGTTGCAGAGCTCGCACACGCTGAGGTTTAGCAGTCTCTTTTCTACTCAACGCATCAGCAACTACATTTGCTTTCCCCGGGTGGTACTTAATAGCACAATCATAGTCGTTTAACAATTCCACCCAGCGTCTTTGCCTCATGTTCAACTCCTTTTGCTCAAAGATGTGCTGAAGACTCTTGTGATCGGTGTAGATGGTGCATTTGGTACCGTACAAGTAATGTCTCCAGATTTTTAAGGCAAAAACTACCGCACCCAGTTCCAAGTCATGGGTGGTATAGTTCTTCTCATGAATCTTCAATTGTCTAGAGGCGTAAGCTATCACTTTATCCCGCTGCATCAGGACACATCCAAGTCCTTGAATAGATGCATCGCAGTAGACTACGAAGTCATCACTACCATCCGGTAACGCTAATATTGGTGCGCTACACAATTTATGTTTCAGCAACTGAAAAGCAGATTCCTGACTCTCACCCCATTTGTACATCGTTCCCTTGTGAGTCAAGGCTGTGAGAGGTTGTGCAATCTTAGAGAATCCTTCAATGAATCGTCGATAATATCCCGCTAATCCAAGGAATTGTCGTATCTCACTTGGTGTCTTAGGAACAGACCAATTCTTTATCGCTTCAATCTTAGCAGGATCAATATGTATTCCCTTCTCGTTGACAATATGACCCAAGAATTATACCTCACGTATCCAGAAATCACACTTAGAAAACTTTGCGTACAGTTGTTCCTTTCTAAGTAATTCTAAGATTAAACGTAAGTGCTTCTCATGTTCTTCCTCGGTCCTTGAGTATATCAGTATGTCATCAATAAAGACGATAACAAACTGATCAAGATAGGGTTTGCACACGCGATTCATGAGGTCCATGAATACTGCTGGTGCATTCGTCAACCCAAATGGCATGACCAAAAATTCATAGTGACCATATCATGTACAGAAAGCAGTCTTCGAGATGTCCTCTTCTCGAACTCTCAGTTGATGATACCCAGACCTCAGATCAATCTTAGAGTAATAGCTTGATCCTTGTAGTTGATCAAACAAATCATCGATACGAGGTAACGGATATCTATTCTTGATAGTAACCTTGTTCAGTTCCCTATAGTCAATGCACATTCGAAATGTACCATCCTTCTTCTTCACAAATAGAACTGGCGCTCCCCAGGGCGACGAACTCGATCGGATGAACCCTTTATCCAACAACTCTTGTAGTTGGGCAGATAATTCCTGCAGTTCGTTCGGAGCTAACCGGTACGGTGCTCTCGCAATTGGAGCGGCTCCTGGAGTCAACTCAATCTGGAATTCAACTTGACGATGAGGCGGTAATCCAGGCAGGTCTTCCGGAAACACCTCAGGAAACTCACGAACTACGGGGATATCCTCTATCTTCTTTTCCTCGACCTGTTTATCTGTGACGAGTGCTAATATGGCCAGTCGACCCTTTCGTAACAACTTCTGTGCTTTCATAAACGAGATGATGCCTATCACCGCACCACTCCTATCACCTCTGACCGTAAGGACTTCTTCACCAAGGGGAATCCGTATGATCTTCTGGTGGCATATGACTTCTGCTTGTTTATCGGAAAGCCAATCCATGCCTACTACCACATCGAAACTTCCTAGTGTAACAGGCATGAGATCTATAGTGAATGTATGACCAGCGAGCTCTATCTTGCAGTCTCTAAGAATATGCGTTACGTGAATCTGTGTACCGTCAGCTAACTCTATGGTGTATTTAGATTCTAAGACGGAGGGCATATCACTTAAAAGACTACAGAACCTAGTGGACACGAAACTTCTATCGGCTCCGGTATCGAATAATACGGTAGCAAAACAACCATTAACCGAAAATTTACCAGTTACTGTTGTAGGATCGTTTAGAGCCTCACCTGAGCCAATGACGAAGGCTCTTCCTTTGGCTCCATTATTGTTTCCACCATTGTTGTTGCCATTACCATTGTTGTTGTTATTGTTGTTGCCATTGTTATTATTGTTGTTGTTCCCATTGTTGTTGGTACCATTACCATTCCTCTTAAGCTGGGGATAGTTGCGTCTGTAATGGCCTTCTTTTCCACACTCAAAACAACCTTTCGGAGTTTCTTGTGATTGTTGTGGCTTCTTCATCAGTTCACCCCGACAGTCTTTGGCTGCATGACCAATCTTCCCACATCGTTGACACTTGTAGTTATCACATCGACCCACATGGTGGTAGTTACACCGGTTGCACTTCGGCAGTCTTCCACCACACCCGCCGGGCCCTTGATTTGAGGGAGTCGTCTGGTTGAAGCTTCGGTTGTTATCAAATTCCGTTGCTGTTGCTGACTTTGCTGCTGTTGTTGAGGTTGAGATTGGCTGCCGGATGACGATCCCTTGTTGCTTGAACCATCCCACTTGCGTTTCTGGTCGGGCACGCTTGCCACCGCACCCCGTTTGGGTAACCGACCTTGCTCAACTGCCTGATCAGTCAGCCTGTGGGCTGTTCGGATAGCTTGTTGTATGGTAGTGGGGTTAGAAGCAGTTACCATACTTTGAATTTCGGGCACCAATCCCCGTATATAATGCTCCACCCTCTTGTGCATTTCATTCACCATCCCTGGGCATAAAGTGGCTAACTCATGAGTACGAGTCGTGTAGGCTTCAATTTCTGAGCCTTGCATTTTGAGTTGCCAGAACTCAATCTCCAGTTTCTGCACTTCATTCCGGGGGCAGTATTCTTCAGTCATGATTTCTTTGAATTCATCCCAAGGTAGTTCATTGGCCACGGCTTGACCCAGCATTTGTACCTGGGCATTCCACCAGGAAAGTGCTGCGCCTTCCAATGTCCCGGTGGCATACTTCACCTGATCAGCAGGCGGGCAGTTGCATTTCGCGAAGACAGACTCTGTCTTCTCAAACCACCTTACAAGCCCTACAGCTCCTTCCGTCCCACTGTAGGTATGAGGTTTACAGTCCATGAAGGACTTGTAAGTACATGGTGGTGGTCTTGTTTTGACAACCCAAACATTAGTCAGATATCCTAGACAAATAACTAGGAAAATCAGTTTAACCTCTTGTTATCATTTACCTGCTGGTTGTCCCGGTTGGGCAGCAGCCACTGCCGCCTGAACATGTTCATTAATTAATGCCGCCAATTCCGCAGGCGTCATGTTTATGGCTCCGGCTCCACGGCCTCCGGCGCCACGTCCACGACCACGCCCACGTCCTCGTCCACGTGCGTCCATATTTCACTTTAAAATTCACAATTACAATAATGAGTAACATCCAACACATTAATCTCATCAAGGTACAGTAAACAATAAGAAATAATGCATTCACCACAACCACAACATTTATAACAGAAATAATAATCAAAGATAAATAATTTGCAATTGAGTCACAAAATATTCCATTAATGTCAAAATTTAAGTTTGTCAGTTGGGTGGGAAACAACCCTTCCCACATAGGTTTCAAAGAAAAGAAACACTACATAGTCTAAGTCATTTAAAAGGTAGGATCAGTCCAGTACGTCAGATCTGTCACTGTCCTCATCCATCTCTACTGGTTCTTCTTCGGGGGCTTCCTCGGGTTCTTCTTCTGGGTCTTCCTCATCAGGATCCACCAAAGGTGCAGGGGCTTCAGCAATCTGGAGTGCTGCTAGCTGTGCCTCCAAATCATCAAACCTATCATCAACCACTATGTTATGGTGATCTTGTGCGTCCATACGCTCACTAAGTGTTACCACGTTGCCTGCCAGCGTATGATGTCCACCAATGGCCATCGAAAGTCGCTCTTGAAGCGTATCTACCTGGTAACGCAGCTGACGCATCTCAGATAGTAATGCAGAGTTCTCATCAGTGAGTCCTCTAATCCGCTGTCGCTCTGTGTCCAGTGTGGCTACCAAAGCTGCAAATGCCTGCTCCAGAGGGATGCTCAAGGTAGGAAGTGTAGGCAAAGTAGAGGCGGTTGATGACCTAGTCCTAGGTCGTGTAGGTGCTACTGGTGGTACGCGTTCTCTATAAGCCATACGGTTTATGTAAGTGGGGTAAAAATCCCAGTTACGCGGAGGATCGAGCTCAGGAGGTATGAAAGGCTGATCCCAGTCTATCTCACTAGGAGGATAAGGATGTCGTGGCCAGTTAAATCTCCTATCCGGTACGGGAGAAGTAGGAGGTGACTCGGATCGTGCAGGTCTCTTACCTAAATTTCTGGACGACGATCCCATGCTGCGAAGTACGTGTTGCGTATGCCAATGAGTATACAGTAAGGAGAGTAAGCGATAAGTAACTAACAACTGTGCGGTTATAGTCTAGTGTGTGTATGCAACCTAGTTCCCTATAACCAATGGCTCTGATACCAATCTGTCACACCCTCAAAAATCCGCGTGCGGGGTTTTACCGCGAGGCGCGTGACATACCAGGATCTCAGTCATTAGTTACCAAGAACGACTCTATATGATTAATAAACAAACCAAAGTTAACGTTTAAAATACTGCGGAAGCGTTTTTAAAACTAGAAAACCCAAAACAAGTAGTATGTAAAGAGAATGCGCAAAACATACGCGCCCCAAACACAAATGTTTAATAGGAAAAATAAACCCAAATGTGTAATCAAACAATGTAGACAACTCAACGATGCTGGTGTGCGTGCTCCTAGGCAACTGGCAACCTTAACCTGAGAATAGCATACTAAACAAGTCAACACATGGTTGGTGAGTTCAAGAGTTTGCGTTAAAATATAAACCAATCAACAGTTTCCAGAGCATAAGTAGTGTATTGCAATAGATAGCTAGTCTATTAACATAAAAATATTAATCATAGTGATTTCGCGATCGAAGCTGACTGTGTTACGTTTGTTGCCTCCCGTCACGACTTACCGTGTCGTGACGAATATGTGTTAGGACAAAATTGCACCCGTTTGACCTCGAGTCGCACAGGTGGGGCTCGTCAGACCCAGTAGTACTACCCAAAATTTCCCCGCTATTCAATATTAACAATCCGAAAGTGTGAGGACTTTCCATGGTAAACAGCACTATATCAATATTATACACACTCATATATAAAAGCGTTTGTGATCAACAGTATGCTATCTCCCCCAAAAGAGATTATGTAAAATAAGTGGGGCAAGAACTCACCTGATGCGCGCAAGAATTAACCTAGAGCTTAACTTGAAAGAAAGAGGGAAAGACAACCTTCAAAGGTCACCTAGAACACAAGAGTACATAAGTACGTGTGCACAGAATCAACATGAAACCCTAAGTGCTCTACAAACCAAAGAACTCAAGGTTTTTTTTTGTTGAATACAAGACACATTTGACCCAGTTGACCCGTTTGACCCGTTGGTGACATTATAGGTGATAACTCGTTAATACTAACACAACAGCATATCATACATGATCAACATACAACCCAACAATAGTCCTAACATACCCATATGACCCATTACCATGAATTCCCACAAACAGGCCAAATCAGATAACTATCCAACTAAATATTCATACAACACAAACAACACATTTAGTTACCTTAGAAATCATCCATGAACACACTAGCATGATCCTAATATCCCAAACATGCTCAAATCATCCAATTCAAGGATTTGCACAAATAAAGTTTCCCTTTTGGGAAGGTTCATCCTAACTTCATCAAACTCACACAACAATCATGAATTCATCAATTATATACCAATTCAAGTCCATGACAACATCTAAACATGATCAACAACACCTAATCATCATGATTCATCAACTTTCATACCCAAAAGTTACTATTTTTAGCAATGTATGAACTACAACATGCATTCTTGAATTCCTAACATTCATATCAACCATCTAGCATCTAATCATCATCACAAACACATCCATAACATTCATACATCAACCAATCATCAATTCATGCAAAATAAAGTTACTATTATTAGTAACCTATGAACAATGTATCAAAATCATAGCTTTCTTGCATAATCGATGTTAACTAGCATATATACAATCCAACTAACATAATAACACTAACCAACATCAACAAATCGATCCCCAATTGCAAGTTTCGAATTAGGGTTTCGGCCCTAATGTAATTTCCATAAAAACTTGTAAAAATCCAATCTTTATTGCATACTTGACGTTAATTAACATATAATCTACCCAACAAACACATTAACAACAACAAACAAGCATCAATCGACCATCAATTGTAGAATTCGCATGGAACTTTCGGCCAATCATGAACAATCATCAAATCATACAAAAATCTAACCTTTAGATGTGTAATAGTTTGCAATTGAAGGTTCTAACTTGTTGTATGCCTTGAAATCGATCCAAATTCGAATGTGAATGCTTGTTCTTGGCTGAATTCACGATGGTGAGGGTGAGGGGATGCAAGTCGCGGCCGAATGGGTTAGGGGATTAGGGCTTGTTTTTGATTTTGTAACTTAATTAATCATATTTACCCTTTTAACCCTTATAATTTGTATTTTATAAAGATTAGGCTTTTTGAATAGTTTTTAAATAGTTTTTAACTACTAAACACAATTATTATTAATCACTAATAACAATCATGCATAATTCCCATTTATCACAAAACACACGAAATAAATATGCACGTTTTCACGTTACGCGATAAAATTACAGTTAACATTTAAATCACATAAGCATAACTTAATAATCACATTGTTAACTTAATTATCATCAATTTAACATTACAGATTATTGTTAAGTCACCAACGTTCAACGACAACTAGTGTGTGCTCCCGACACGTGTATGCAAGACTTAACGGAACAAACGGAGTTTGGTAACGGAAAATTACCGGATGTCACAACAACAAACAATAACATTAGAAAATTGAAGAACAAGCATCTGTTCATCCACAAAACACAAACAAAATCAGCAAATCTGTTCTTGTTTGCTTCGAATTGAAGTTGATAAATCATTCCTGATATTATCACTTCAATTTCGGAGAAATTGTAACAGATCCAAAGCAAAATGAACGAAGAACATCTATTTGAGCAGAAGAATTCAGAACCGAACATCTCGGGTCGATGGTTATTGCAAAGTGAGTGGTGGTGGTTATTGCAAAGTGTGTGGTGGTGGTAATTTGTATAGTGTGTGTATTTCATGGTGTAAATCACCACCCAAGGAGAAATTCTCTCCTTTGGGTGGGTTTGATGTTCATACATCTTTGTATATGTTTCTTCATTGTAATTTGTTATTTAATATCAATGAAATCATAACAGCATACATTACACACAGGTCCTTGTTCTTCGATTCACACAGTTTCCACCCATTTTTAATTTTGAATTCTCAGATCTGAAACTGATGAATCCTAAGATCCAAGCTCAACGAATCTAAAAATTTTGAATTAGCAAAATGGTATCAGAGCTGTTGGTTGCTGGGTTCATGTATGTTTCAGATCTGTTATCATTTTTAAATGATGTTTACAACAAACAATAACATCAGAAAATTGAAGAACAAGCATCTGTTCTTCAAAACTCATCTGTTCATCAACAAAACACAAACAAAATCAGCAAATCTGTTCTTGTTTTCTTCGAATTGAAGTTGATAAATCATTCCGCACATTATCACTTCAATTTCGGAGCAATTGTAACAGATCCAAAGCAAAATCAACGAAGAACATCTATTTGAGCAGATGAATTCAGAACTGAACATCTCGGGTCGATGGTTATTGCAAAGTGAGTGGTGGTGGTTATTGCAAAGTGTGTGGTGGTGGTCATTTGTAAAGCGTGTGTATTTGATGGTGTAAATCACCACCCAAGGAGAAATTCTCTCCATTGGGTGGGTTTGATGTTCATACATCTTTGTATATGTTTCTTCATTGTAATTTGTTATTTAATATCAATGAAATCATAACAGTATTCATTATACACACGTCATTGTTCTTCGATTCACACACTTCCACCCATCTTTAATTTTGAATTCTCAGATCTGAAACTGATGAATCCTAAGATCCAAGCTCAACGAATCTGAAAATTTTGATTTAGCAAAATGGTATAAAAGCTGTTGGTTGCTGGGTTCATGTATGTTTCAGATCTGTTTTCATTTTTAAATGATGTTTACAACAAACAATAACTTTAGAAAATTGAAGAACAAGTATCTGTTCATCAAAACTCATCAGTTCATCAACAAAACATAAACAAAATCAGCAAATATGTTCTTGTTTGCTTCGAATTGAAGTTGATAAATCATTCCTCATATTATCACTTCAATTTCGGAGCAATTGTAACTTATCCAAAGCAAAATCAACGAAGAACATCTATTTGAGCAGAAGAATTCAGAACCGAACATCTCGGATCGATGGTTATTGCAAAGTGAGTGGTGGTGGTTATTGCAAAGTGTGTGGTGGTGGTCATTTGTAAAGTGTGTGTATTTCATGGTGTAAATCACCACCCAAGGAGAAATTCTCTCCTTTGGGTGGGTTTGAAGTTTATACATCTTTGTTGATGTTTTTTCATTGTAATTTGTTATTCAATATCAATGAAATCATAACAGTATACATTACACACACGTCCTCGTTCTTCGATTCACACACTTCCACCCATCTTTAATTTTGAATTCTCTGATCTGAAACTGATGAATCCTAAGATCCAAGCACAACGAATCTGAAAATTTTGATTTAGCAAAATGGTATCAGATCTGTTGGTTGCTGGGTTCTTGTATCTTTCAGATCTGTTTTCATTTTTAAATGATGTTTACAACAAACAATAACATCAGAAAATTGAAGAACTAGCATCTGTTCATCAAAACTCATATCTTCATCAACAAAACACAAACAAAATCAGCAAATCTATTCGTGTTAGCTTTGAATTGAAGTTGATAAATCATTCCTCACATTATCACTTCAATTTCGGAGCAATTGTAACAGATCCAAAGCAAAATCAATGAAGAACATCTATTTGAGCCGAAGAATTCAGAACCGAACATCTCGGGTCGATGGTTATTGCAAAGTGAGTGGTGGTGGTTATTGCAAAGTGTGTGGTGGTGGTCATTTGTAAAGTGTGTGTATTTCATGGTATAAATCACCACCCAAGGAGAAATTCTATCCTATGGGTGGGTTTGATGTTCATACATCTTTGTATATGTTTCTTCATTGTAATTTGTTATTCAATATCAATGAAATCATAAGAGTATACATTACACACACGTCCTTGTTCTTCGATTCACACACTTCCACCCATCTCTAATTTTGAATTCTCAGATCTGAAACTGATGAATCCTAAGATCCAAGCTCAACGAATCTGAAAATTTTGATTTAGCAAAATGGTATCAGCGCTGTTGGTTGCTGGGTTCATGTATGTTTTAGATCTGCTTTCATTTTTAAATGATGTTTACAACAAACAATAACATCAAAAAATTGAAGAACAAGCATCTGTTCATCAACAAAACACAAACAAAATCAGCAAATCTGTTCTTGTTTGCTTCGAATTGAAGTTGATAAATCATTCCTCATATTATCACTTCAATTTCGGAGAAATTGTAACAGATCCAAAGCAAAATCAACGAAGAACATCTATTTGAGCAGAAGAATTCAGAACCGAACGTCTAGGGTCGATGGTTATTGCAAAGTGAGTGGTGGTGGTTATTGCAAAGTGTGTGGTGGTGGTCATTTGTATAGTGTGTGTATTTCATGGTATAAATCACCACCCAAGGAGAAATTCTATCCTTTGGGTGGGTTTGATGTTCATACATCTTTGTATATGTTTCTTCATTGTAATTTGTTATTCAATATCAATGAAATCATAACAGTATACATTACACACACGTCCTTGTTCTTCGATTCACACACTTCCACCCATCTTTAATTTTGAATTCTCAGATCTGAAACTGATGAATCCTAAGATCCAAGCTCAACAAATCTGAAAATTTTGAATTAGCAAAATGGTATCAGAGCTGTTGGTTGCTGGGTTCGTGTATGTTTCAGATCTGTTTTCATTTTTAAATGATGTTTACAACAAACAATAACATCAGAAAATTAATGAACAAGCATCTGTTCATCAAAACTCATCTGTTCATCAACAAAACACAAACAAAATCAGCAAATCTGTTCTTGTTTGCTTCGAATTAAAGTTGATAAATCATTCCTCACATTATCACTTCAATTTCGGAGCAATTGTAACAGATCCAAAGCAAAATCAACGAAGAACATCTATTTGAACAGAAGAATTCAGAACCGAACATCTCGGGTCGATGGTTATTGCAAAGTGAGTGGTGGTGGTTATTGCAAAGTGTGTGGTGGTGGTCATTTGTATAGTGTGTGTATTTCATGGTGTAAATCACCACCCAAGGAGAAATTCTCTCCTTTGGGTGGGTTTGATGTTCATACATCTTTGTATATGTTTCTTCATTGTAATTTGTTATTCAATATCAATGAAATCATAAAAGTATACATTACAGACACGTCCTTGTTCTTCGATTCACACACTTCCACCCATCTTTAATTTTGAATTCTCAGATCTGAAACTGAGGAATCCTAAGATCCAAGCTCAACGAATCTGAAAATTTTGATTTAGCAAAATGGTATCAGAGCTATTGGTTGCTGGGTTCATGTATGTTTCAGATCTGTTTTCCTTTTTAAATGATGTTTATAACAAACAATAACATCAGAAAATTGAAGAACAAGCATCTGTTCATCAAAACTCATCTGTCATCAACAAAACACAAACAAAATCAGCAAATTTGTTCTTGTTTGCTTCGAATTAAAGTTGATAAATCATTCCTCACATTATCACTTCAATTTCAGAGCAATTGTAACAGATCCAAAGCAAAATCAATGAAGAACATCTATTTGAGTAGTTGAATTCAGAACCGAACATCTCGAGTCGATGGTTATTGAAAAGTGAGTGGTGGTCGTTATTGCAAAGTGTGTGGTGGTGGTCATTTGTAAAGTGTGTGTATTTCATGGTGTAAATCACCACCCAAGGAGAAATTCTATCCTTTGGGTGGGTTTGATCTTCATACATCTTTGTATATGTTTCTTCATTGTAATTTGTTATTCAATATCAATGAAATCATAAAAGTATACATTACACACACGTCCTTGTTCTTCGATTCACACACTTCCACCCATCTTTAATTTTGAATTCTCAGATCTGAAACTGAGGAATCCTAAGATCCAAGCTCAACGAATCTGAAAATTTTGATTTAGCAAAATGGTATCAGAGCTATTGGTTGCTGGGTTCATGTATGTTTCAGATCTGTTTTCCTTTTTAAATGATGTTTATAACAAACAATAACATCAGAAAATTGAAGAACAAGCATCTGTTCATCAAAACTCATATCTTCATCAACAAAACACAAACAAAATCAGCAAATATGTTCTTGTTTGCTTCGAATTGAAGTTGATAAATCATTCCTCACATTATCACTTCAATTTCGGAGCAATTGTAACAAATCCAACGCAAAATCAACGAAGAACATCTATTTGAGCAGAAGAATTCAGAACCGAACATCTCGGGTCGATGGTTATTGCAAAGTGAGTGGTGGTGGTTATTGCAAAGTGTGTGGTGGTGGTTATTTGTAAAGTGTGTGTATTTCATGGTGTAAATCACCACCCAAGGAGAAATTCTCTCCTTTGGGTGGGTTTGATCTTCATACATCTTTGTATATGTTTCTTCATTGTAATTTGTTATTTAATATCAATGAAATCATAACAGTATACATTACACACACGTCCTTGTTCTTCGATTCACACACTTCCACCCATCTTTAATTTTGAATTCTCTAAATTGACATTGATGAATCCTAAGATCCAAGCTCAACGAATCTGAAAATTTTGATTTAGCAAAATGGTATCAGATCTGTTGGTTGCTGGGTTCTTGAATGTTTCAGATATGTTTTCATTTTTAAATGATGTTTACAACAAACAATGACATCAGAAAATTGAAGAACAAGCATCTGTTCATCAAAACTCATATCTTCATCAATAAAAGACAAACAAAATCCGCAAATCTGTTCTTGTTTGCTTCGAATTGAAGTTGATAAATCATTCCTCACATTATCACTTCAATTTCAGAGCAATTGTAACAAATCCAACGCAAAATCAACGAAGAACATCTAGTTAAGCAGAAGAATTCAGAACCGAACATCTCGGGTCGATGGTTATTGCAAAGTGAGTGGTGGTGGTTATTGCAAAGTGTGTGGTGGTGGTCATTTGTAAAGTGTGTGTATTTCATGGTGTAAATCACCACCCAAGGAGAAATTCTCTCCTTTGGGTGGGTTTGATGTTCATACATCTTTGTATATGTTTCTTCATTGTAATTTGTTATTCAATATCAATGAAATCATAAAAGTATACATTACACACACGTCCTTATTCTTCGATTCACACACTTCCACCCATCTTTAATTTTGAATTCTCAGATCTGAAACTGAGGAATCCTAAGATCCAAGCTCAACGAATCTGAAAATTTTGATTTAGCAAAATGGTATCAGAGCTATTGGTTGCTGGGTTCATGTATGTTTCAGATCTGTTTTCATTTTTAAATGATGTTTATAACAAACAATAACATCAGAAAATTGAAGAACAAGCATCTGTTCATCAAAACTCATCTGTTATCAACAAAACACAAACAAAATCAGCAAATCTATTCTTGTTTGCTTCGAATTAAAGTTGATAAATCATTCCTCACATTATCACTTCAATTTCGGAGCAATTGTAACAGATCCAAAGCAAAATCAAAGAAGAACATCTATTTGAGCAGAAGAATTCAGAACCGAACATCTCGGGTCGATGGTTATTGCAAAGTGTGTGGTGGTGGTCATTTGTAAAGTGTGTGTATTTCATGGTGTAAATCACCACCCAAGGAGAAATTCTCTCCTTTGGGTGGGTTTGAAGTTTATACATCTTTGTTGATGTTTTTCATTGTAATTTGTTATTCAATATCAATGAAATCATAACAGTATACATTAAACACACGTTCTTGTTCTTCGATTCACAAACTTCCACCCATCTTTAATTTTGAAATCCCTGATTTGACATTGATGAATCCTAAGATCTATGCTCAACGAATATGAAAATCTTGATTTAGCAAAATGGTATCAGATCTGTTGGTTGCTGGGTTCTTGTATGTTTCAGATCTTTTTTCATTTTTAAATGATGTTTACTACAAACAATAACATCAGAAAATTGAAGAACAAGCATCTGTTCATCAAAACTCATATCTTCATCAACAAAACACAAACAAAATCAGCAAATCTGTTCTTGTCTGCTTCGAATTGAAGTTGATAAATCATTCCTCACATTATCACTTCAATTTCGGAGCAATTGTAACAGATCCAAAGCTAAATCAACGAAGAACATCTATTTGAGCAGAAGAATTCTGAACCGAACATCTCGGGTCGATGGTTATTGCAAAGTGAGTGGTGGTGGTTATTGCAAAGTGTGTGGTGGTGGTCATTTGTAAAGTGTGTGTATTTCATGGTGTAAATCACCACCCAAGGAGAAATTCTATCCTTTGGGTGGGTTTGATGTTCATACATCTTTGTATATGTTTCTTCATTGTAATTTGTTATTCAATATCAATGAAATCATAAAAGTATACATTACACACACGTCCTTGTTCTTCGATTCACACACTTCCACCCATCTTTAATTTTGAATTCTCAGATCTGAAACTGAGGAATCCTAAGATCCAAGCTCAACGAATCTGAAAATTTTGATTTAGCAAAATGGTATTAGAGCTATTGGTTGCTGGGTTCATGTATGTTTCAGATCTGTTTTCCTTTTTAAATGATGTTTATAACAAACAATAACATCAGAAAATTGAAGAACAAGCATCTGTTCATCAAAACTCATCTGTCATCAACAAAATACAAATAAAATCAGCAAATTTGTTCTTGTTTGCTTCGAATTAAAGTTGATAAATCATTCCTCACATTATCACTTTAATTTCGGAGCAATTGTAACAGATCCAAAGCAAAATCAATGAAGAACATCTATTTGAGTAGTTGAATTCAAAACCGAACATCTCGAGTCGATGGTTATTGCAAAGTGTGTGGTGGTGGTCATTTGTAAAGTGTGTGTATTTCATGGTGTAAATCACCACCCAAGGAGAAATTCTATCCTTTGGGTGGGTTTGAAGTTTATAAATCTTTGTTGATGTTTTTTCATTGTAATTTGTTATTTAATATCAATGAAATCATAACAGTATACATTACACACACGTCCTTGTTCTTCGATTCACACACTTCCACCCATCTTTAATTTTGAATTCTCTAAATTGACATTGATGAATCCTAAGATCCAAGCTCAACGAATCTAAAAATTTTTATTTAGCAAAATGGTATCAGAGCTGTTGGTTACTGGGTTCATGTATGTTTCAGATCTGTTTTCATTTATAAATGATGTTTACAACAAACAATAACATCAGAAAATTGAAGAACAAGCATCTGTTCATCAAAACTCATATCTTCATCAACAAAACACAAACAAAATCAGCAAATCTGTTCTTGTTTTCTTTGAATTGAAGTTGATAAATCATTCCACACATCATCCCTTCAATTTCTGAGCAATTGTAACAGATCCAAAGCAAAATCAACGAAGAACATCTATTTGTGCAGAAGAATTCAGAACCGAACATCTCGGGTCGATGGTTATTGCAAAGTGAGTGGTGGTGGTTATTGCAAAGTGTATGGTGGTGGTCATTTGTAAAGTGTGTGTATTTCATGGTGTAAATCACCACCTAAGGAGAAATTCTCTCCTTTGGGTGGGTTTGATGTTCATACATCTTTGTATATGTTTCTTCATTGTAATTTGTTATTTAATATCAATGAAATCATAACAGTATACATTGCACACACGTCCTTGTTCTTCGATTCACACACTTCCACCCATCTTTAATTTTGAATTCTCAGATCTGAAACTGAGGAATCCTAAGATCCAAGCTCAACGAATCTGAAAATTTTGATTTAGCAAAATGGTATCAGAGCTATTGGTTGCTGGATTCATGTATGTTTCAGATCTGTTTTCATTTTTAAATGATGTTTGTAACAAACAATAACATCAAAAAATTGAAGAACAAGCATCTGTTCATCAAAACTCATCTGTCATCAACAAAACACAAACAAAATCAGCAAATCTGTTCTTGTTTGCTTCGAATGAAAGTTGATAAATCATTCCTCACATTATCACTTCAATTTCGGAGCAATTGTAACAGATCCAAAGCAAAATCTATGAAGAACATCTATTTGAGCAGTTGAATTCAGAACCGAACATCTCGGGTCGATGGTTATTGCAAAGTGTGTGGTGGTGGTCATTTGTAAAGTGTGTGTATTTCATGGTGTAAATCACCACCCAAGGAGAAATTCTCTCCTTTGGGTGGGTTTGAAGTTTATACATCTTTGTTGATGTTTTTTCATTGTAATTTGTTATTTAATATCAATGAAATCATAACAGTATACATTACACACACGTCCTTGTTCTTCGATTCACACACTTCCACCCATCTTTAATTTTGAATTCTCTAAATTGACATTGATGAATCCTAAGATCCAAGCTCAACGAATCTGAAAATTTTGATTTAGCAAAATGGTATCAGATCTGTTGGTTGCTGGGTTCTTGTATGTTTCAGATCTGTTTTCATTTTTAAATGATGTTTACTACAAACAATAACATCAGAAAATTGAAGAACAAGCATCTGTTCATCAAAACTCATATCTTCATCAACAAAACACAAACAAAATCAGCAAATCTGTTCTTGTTTGCTTCGAATTGAAGTTGATAAATCATTCCTCACATTATCACTTCAATTTCGGAGCAATTGTAACAGATCCAAAGCAAAATCAACGAAGAACATCTATTTGAGCAGAAGAATTCAGAACCGAACATCTCGGGTCAATGGTTATTGCAAAGTGAGTGGTGGTGGTTATTGCAAAGTGTGTGGTGGTGGTCATTTGTAAAGTGTGTGTATTTCATGGTGTAAATCACCACCCAAGGAGAAATTCTCTCCTTTGGGTGGGTTTGAAGTTTATACATCTTTGTTGATGTTTTTTCATTGTAATTTGTTATTCAATATCAATGAAATCATAACAGTATACATTAATCACACGTCTTTGTTCTTCGATTCACACACTTCCACCCATCTTTAATTTTGAATTCTCTGATCTGAAACTGATGAATCCTAAGATTCAAGCTCAACGAATCTAAAAATTTTGATTTAGCAAAATGGTATCAGATCTGTTGGTTGATGGGTTCTTGTATGTTTCAGATCTGTTTTCATTTTTAAATGATGTTTACAACAAATAATAACATCAGAAAATTGAAGAACAAGCTTCTTTTCATCAAAACTCATATCTTCATCAACAAAACACAAACAAAATCAGCAAATCTGTTCTTGTTTGCTTCCAATTGAAGTTGATAAATCATTCCTCACATTATCACTTCAATTTCGGAGCAATTGTAACATATCCAAAGCAAAATCAATGAAGAACATCTATTTGAGCCAAAGAATTCAGATCCGAACATCTCGGGTCGATGGTTATTGAAAAGTGAGTGGTGGTCGTTATTGCAAAGTGTGTGGTGGTGGTCATTTGTAAAGTGTGTGTATTTCATGGTGTAAATCACCACCCAAGGAGAAATTCTCTCCTTTGGGTGGGTTTGAAGTTTATACATCTTTGTTGATGTTTTTTCATTGTAATTTGTTATTTAATATCAATGAAATCATAACAGTATACATTACACACACGTCCTTGTTCTTCGATTCACACACTTCCACCCATCTTTAATTTTGAATTCTCTAAATTGACATTGATGAATCCTAAGATCCAAGCTCAACGAATCTGAAAATTTTGATTTAGCAAAATGGTATCAGATTTGTTGGTTGCTGGGTTCTTGTATGTTTCAGATCTGTTTTCATTTTTAAATGATGTTTACAACAAACAATGACATCAGAAAATTGAAGAACAAGCATCTGTTCATCAAAACTCATATCTTCATCAATAAAAGACAAACAAAATCAGCAAATCTGTTCTTGTTTGCTTCGAATTAAAGTTGATAAATCATTCCTCACATTATCACTTCAATTTCGGAGCAATTGTAACAAATCCAACGCAAAATCAACGAAGAAAATCTAGTTGAGCAGAAGAATTCAGAACCGAACATCTCGGGTCGATGGTTATTGCAAAGTGAGTGGTGGTGGTTATTGCAAAGTGTGTGGTGGTGGTCATTTGTAAAGTGTGTGTATTTCATGGTGTAAATCACCACCCAAGGAGAAATTCTCTCCTTTGGGTGGGTTTGATGTTCATACATCTTTGTATATGTTTCTTCATTGTAATTTGTTATTCAATATCAATGAAATCATAAAAGTATACATTACACCCACGTCCTTATTCTTCGATTCACACACTTCCACCCATCTTTAATTTTGAATTCTCAGATCTGAAACTGAGGAATCCTAAGATCCAAGCTCAACGAATCTAAAAATTTTGATTTAGCAAAATGGTATCAGAGCTATTGGTTGCTGGGTTCATGTATGTTTCAGATCTGTTTTCATTTTTAAATGATGTTTATAACAAACAATAACATCAGAAAATTGAAGAACAAGCATCTGTTCATCAAAACTCATCTGTTATCAACAAAACACAAACAAAATCAGCAAATCTGTTATTGTTTGCTTCGAATTAAAGTTGATAAATCTTTCCTCACATTATCACTTCAATTTCGGAGCAATTGTAACATATCCAAAGCAAAATCAATGAAGAACATCTATTTGAGCAGACGAATTCAGAACCGAACATCTAGGGTCGATGGTTATTGCAAAGTGTGTGGTGGTGGTCATTTGTAAAGTGTGTGTATTTCATGGTGTAAATCACCATCCAAGGAGAAATTCTCTCCTTTGGGTGGGTTTGAAGTTTATACATCTTTGTTGATGTTTTTCATTGTAATTTGTTATTCAATATCAATGAAATCATAACAGTATACATTACACACACGTCCTTATTCTTCGATTCACACACTTCCACCCATCTTTAATTTTGAAATCCCTGATTTTACATTGATGAATCCTAAGATCCAAGCTCAACGAATCTGAAAATTTTGATTTAGCAAAATGGTATCAGATCTGTTGGTTGCTGGGTTCTTATATGTTTCAGATCTGTTTTCATTTTTAAATGATGTTTACTACAAACAATAACATCAGAAAATTGAAGAACAAGCTTCTGTTCATCAAAACTCATATCTTCATCAACAAAACACAAACAAAATCAGCAAATATGTTCTTGTTTGCTTTGAATTGAAGTTGATAAATCATTCCTCACATTATCACTTCAATTTCGGAGCAATTGTAATAGATCCAAAGCTAAATCAACGAAGAACATCTATTTGAGCAGAAGAATTCAGAACCGAACATCTCGGGTCGATGGTTATTGCAAAGTGAGTGGTGGTGGTTATTGCAAAGTGTGTGGTGGTGGTCATTTGTAAAGTGTGTGTATTTCATGGTGTAAATCACCACCCTGGTCAAGAGAAGAAGGTTGATCAAATATGCACCACTGCTGCAAAGCCTGAACCATCCAGCTCTAAGAGCAAAGTTAACCCTAAGAAGCCTGCTGCATCATCTAAGAAGGTGAAAAAGGAACCGGAAAGAGATCAAGCTCAACCTTCTCTTCAAAAGAAGACTCTTAGAAGTATGCCTATTGAATGCATCATGTGTGGTGATGCTACTCACTTTGCTAAGGACTGCATCTATAATCCCAAGAGTACCATCCACATGACCAAGAAGAAAACTTCTAAGAAGAAGAAGAAAAAAATAGATTTGGAAGGAAAACCACTTTCCTTCAGAAGCTCCAAGGTGAACAAAATGAAGATAGGTGGAAAACTATCTTCGGAATAAAGTTTGGTCTTGGAAGAAAGGAATGCTTCCAAAGCACTGAAGTCTGCTGCAATGGATGAAAATGCTTCTGAAGGTTCAGTCTCCAAAATGTTCAAAGTTATCAAAACTTCTGAAGTTATGAAGGCCAAGTATAATCTTCCAAAGATGGTGCGGAAGATGTAGGAAGGTCATGTGACTGAAAGTTATTAATCAACAACAGCAGATGATCCTCAAAGCTTGCATATAGGATTAATAATTGTTGAACTATCTTCAGTTCACTTTGATGAGTCCAAGACCAACAAGGCTTGGGTTTCCAAATGTAGCTAACCATCTCTTTTTCATGTGCAGGAACAGCTGAAGATCAAGAGAAATGTAAGGATCATTGATAGTGATTGTTCAAGGCACATGACAGGCAATGGCACTTTGCTTCAGAAATTTGAGAAAATTGATGTAGGGCCAGTTGCTTTTAGAGGAGAATCAAGTGGTTACATCACAAAAAAAGGCAGGGTCATAAATGGTAAGCTTAGCATTAAGAAGGTAAACTTTGTCAAAGAGCTTGGGTACAATCTCTTGAGTGTATCCTAATTTTGTGACTAGAGTCATAACATGCTCTTTACTGAGCATGAGTGCATTGTTCTCAAGCCTGGGGTGATCATTCCTCAAGAGCATATCCTATTCAGAGCCCCCAGGAAAGGGAACAATTACAAGATGGACTTTCAAGAAACTTCCCCACTAGGAGATGTCTCTTGCTTTCCATCTAAAGCCAATTGTGATGAGTCTTTCCTTTGGCATAAAAGAATATACCATGTAAAATTTAAAAACATTAATAAACTAATAAAAATGATTTGGTAACTAGAATGTCAAAGAAAGAGTTTACAAGTGATGACCATTATGTTGCATGTCTGAAAGTAAAGCAACACAAAGTGTCTCACAAGCCAAAGGAAAAGAACTCCATCACTACTCCCCAACACTTGTTACGTATGGATATCTTTCGCCCCACCAGTGTAATGAGTTTAAGAAGAACTTCATGTTGCCTAGTGATCACAAATGACTTCACGAGATATACTTGGGTCTTCTTTCTTAGAAGTAAGAATGAGACCTCTGAAATCTTGAAGAACTTTATTCTGAAAATTTAGAATCAATATGATCACAAGATCAAGATCATAAGATGTGATCAAGGAACTAAATTCATAAACCAAATCCTTGATACATTTTATGATGAAAAGGATATTACAATACAATATAGTGCTTCTAGAACTCCTCAACAGAATGGTGTTACTGAAAGGAGAAATAGGACACTTATTGAGGCTGCAAGAACCATGCTCTCTGACTCTAAACTGTCCACCACCTTCTGGGTATAGGTAGTCAACACTACCTGTTATGTACAGAAAAAAGTTTTAGTAGTCAAAACTCATGATAAGACTCCTTATGAACTATGGCATAAAAGGAGACCTTTCATTGGTTTTCTTAGGTCATTTGGATATCCATGCACGATCTTGAATACCAAATATCATATAGCCAAATTTTTTGAGAAATTAGATAATGGACACTTTATTGGGTACTCTTCCCAAGCTAAGGCTTATAGATTATACAATCTCAGAACTAGAGTAGTTGAGGAGTCAGCCAGTTTGGTAACAAACCTTACAAGTGGAAATCCTATCAGCACAACCATGACAAACTCTTCAGCTGATACATCTGAGGTGCCAACCAATTTCAGCAATGAGGCACAAAACTCAATTAAAGGGAATTCCGATGTAGGAGGAGATGGAGGTGGTGACAGTGATCAAGATTTTCTTGATACTAACAACCACTCCATAGAAGACAACATCAATGATGTCACACACTCTCTGGATCAAGATACACTTAATAAGTATGCTGATGTGGTGGGTGATACTCAATCACCATATCTAAATTTCACTAATTTAGATTTGTCTAATCAACTTACTGTGATTCCTTAACTCATAAACCATAAGCCCCATCCAACCACAAACATCATTAGAGATCTTGAGACTAGGTTAGAGAACAAGAGGACAAAGCCATGATAAAAATGTTTGTCTTCACTCTTGCTTCTTGTCCCAGATTGAGCCAAAGAAAGTTGATGAGGCTTTGAAAGATGGAAGTTGGGTTGAAGCAATACAGAATTAGCTGCTTAAATTAAAAGACAAATGGTTTGGAACCTATGTCTTCTTAATCATAGGAAGATACCAATAGGTACCAAGTGGGTTTTTAGGAACAAGAAGGATGATAGAGGACTTGTCATCAAGAACAAGGCAAGACTAGTTGTTCAAGGGTACACTCAAGAAGAAGGGATTAACTACATAAATGTTTTTGCTCTTGTGGCAAGACTTGAAGCTGTTAGGATATTCTTTGCTTTTGCTGCATCACAAGATTTCAAAGTCTACCAAATTGATGTCAAGTGTGCATTTTTATATGGGGTGATAGATGAGTAAGTGTATGTCAAGCAACCACCTGGCTTTACAGACCTTGATCATCCTGATTATGTCTGTAAGCTTGACAAAGCTCTTTATGGGTTGCATCAAGCTCCAAGGAAGTGGTATGAGACATTATCATAGTACCTAATCCAACATGGTTACAAGAGAGGTACTATTGACAGCACACTCTTCATCAAAGGAACAGGGAATGACTTGATGCTAGTTCAAGTTTATGTAGATGACATCATCTTTGGGTCAACTAATCAAAAGCTCTGCAAAGAGATTGAGAAGCTGATGAAGAATAGATTTAAAATGAGTGCTATGGGGGAACTCAATTTCTTTCTAGTAATTCAAGTGAAGTAGGTTAACAATGGCATCTTCAAAAACCAGTCAAAGTATGTGCAAGACATACTAACTAGATTTCATCTGACTGAGTACAAGGTTGCTAAGACTCCCATAGCTAAAAACCACTCTCTAGGACTTGATTTTGAGGGGGAGTGTGTTGATAAACATCTCTACAGGGCTATGATTGGGTCTCTTATGTACCTCATAGCCTACAGGCCTGATATCATGTTTTCCATATGCATATGTACAAGATATCAAGCCAACCCCAAGATATCAAACCTGGTTGCTATCAAGAGAATTCTTTGATACCTCAAAGGAGCTCCCAAGCTGGGACTTTGGTATCCAAAGAATTCTAACTTAAATCTGTATGCATATACAAATAGTAATGATGGTGGCTGCAATATAACTTCAGAGTCTACATCAGGGGGATGTCAATTCCTTGGTGGAAGGATAGTCTCATGGCAATGCAAGAACAATCATGTGTGTCTGCATCATTTGCTGAAGCTGAATACATTGCTGCTGCAAGTTGCTGTGCTCAAGTACTTTCAATTTAAAATCAGATGTTAGACTATGAATTCAACTTCAAGGAGACTCTTATCCATATAGACAACAACAGTATTATCTCTATCATAGAGAATCCTGTGTAGCTCTCAAAGACAAAGCACATCAATATCTGGTATCATATTATCAGATATAATTTTGAAAAAGGATTGATAAAACTGGACAAAGTTAACACAAATGAACAATACAGTGATTTGTTCACAAAAGCTTTTCATAAGCAGAGATTTAAATATCTTGTCTCAGCTATTGGGATGATTAACTTTGAGTGGATTTTCTTAAATTAATTTCAAGATTGTTTTTTCAAATATGTGTGTCTTTAAATTTGTCTAAATTATCACTCATATAAGCCCTGTTTATCTTGGAAGAAATTTTTTTTAAATAGTATTCCTTAGAATTTTAAGAATTGAAGATGTTTTTTTTTGGAAAAAATTAAATTGACTTTGGAAGAAAGCTATGTATTCAAAACTAATAACTACTTACCAAGGGATATAACTTCGAAAGAAATTCTTATATATCTTTTGAATCTTAAATATGCTTCTAAGTACTTATACGTTTTGAAGGACGAATTTCTTCCGAAAGCAAATTAAGTCTCGGAAGCTTTATTCATCCTTTGAATAAAACTTTTGAAGTTTAATATCTTCCTAAACCGAATATGTCTCGGAAGCAAAATAAATCTAAGTACTTTTTCTTCCGAAGCAATTCTTGTTAAACTAAGGAATATTTTCCAAAGTCAAATTGGCTTCGGAAGTTTTCTTAAAACTTCCGAAGACAAATTACCTTCGGAAGATTTTCAACTTACAAGATAACTACCTTTTTGAGTATTTTTTCCAGTAATGGGACCGATATCTGGATTTCAAAGTTTATCTTTAGCATTAACTTTGTTTCAAATCCAAGCATATAAATACCTTTTTTCAACGGGTCTCCCTCTCACTTCTTCCTCTTCATCTGCAAATCTTCTAGCCCTAAATCACCCACAAACCCTTATTTTTCTTCACTTTATTCTTGCTAAAGCTTCCTAAAATGGCCAACCCTGAACCCCAAAACCAGCCAGATTTCTCTATGCACCTACACAGGCAACACAACCAAGTTGCTCTGTTGTCATCTAAGAAAGATCCTGGTTTCTCGGATGTTTTCTGCTTTCTATCTCAGTCAAAATACCTCATCGCACTTACAATGGACCCTCTACTATATGAAGAACAATTGTTGGAGTTCTGGAGGACCTGCTAAGAGGTTATCTTGGATGGTGAGAAGGCACTGTCTGCATCAGTATAGGGGAAGACAGTTTTAATCACCCCGAACACCATCAATAATCATCTGAGGTTGGATGATGAAGAAGGCAAGCTTTCCTTCCCCAAAGAAGCTGTCAATGAACCATTCAGGCAGATGGGATAAGAAGGGGACTACTCAATCAGGATCTTCAAGAAGGGTAAGGTCTCTTTCCAATGGAAGTACCTCCTCCATGTTATAATCCACTCTTTATTAAACAAACATGGAGGATGGGATCAAATTCCTGAAGACCTATCCTATATAGTCTATGGGATGTTCCAGGGGGTCAAGTTCAAGTACTCTTAGTTTGTTTACACAAACTTGCATGCTAAATTAGATTCCTTAGAGTATTACATATTCTCTAGATATGTCCAGCACATTCTTAAATGTGAACTAGGCTCACAGTTGAGGGGAAAAGGTAACACGCTTAAATTGGGACAGATGAAGCCCGACATCTTCAAAATCATGAGAAAAACCATTGTTGGTTTCTCAGGGGTAGAAACAACACTGGTCCCAAAAATGTTAGAGCTTTTTGCTCAAGGTGACAACTTGGCAGCACCAGCCAATGTTGAACCCACACCTTCTTCATCTTCATAACCCGAATAGCCTCAAATAACCATCACCTACTATAGAAAATCCAAACAAACCCCTGCTCAGTCTATTTAGATTGAGCAGACCCCCATACACTCACCTATGCAGGTGGAAGTGGAACCAAAAGCTCCTACTTCTCCTGAGTAGCAAACCACTCCTATCATTTCATTAATCAGTGTTGAGGTTCCTCATGCTCAGTCTGGCTGCAAGCCTTTACTCTGAGTCTTAAAACTTAGGTGAACAACTTTCAGGGGCTGTTACCATCCCTAACCTTTAGACTTAAACCAACCAATCCCTAACCTCCAATTCAATGATGATGAGGATATGGGATTCAGTGAGTCCAATAAGTCTCTCTTCTCCTCCCTACTCAAGGAGAGATGAATTCTCCTGATACACCCATATCTAGCTCACATCATCCACCTCTAACTGAGGTGGACTTTCTTGAACATGTTTAGGAGGTCCATATGGAAGAGGCTCTCACTTTAGAAAGTGATTACATCATTAAGACCTCAACCATGGCAACCCATCCTCTCGACACTTCTCATGAAGCTGTCATGGAGCAGGGGAAATCCAGAGCCCAAGAGCCACTATCTGGTGGTGAGGGAGATGACTTCAGTCATGCTCTCTCATCCCACCATGATTCCTCTGATGAAGATAAGGGAAGTCTACAACAAAAGGTGCACATATTGTCATAAACCCGCTCCTACTTGTTCTCAAAGGTTAGTCACCTGGAATCTTAAATGGCTACCTTACAAAGGCAAGTCCTTAATGAGCAACTTGAGATCACCGATCTCAAGGGCAAGTTAGCTGAGAGGCATACCAGGCGTGTTCAACCAGGTCCATAAGAACCTGTGGATGTAGTGGACCTAACCTCTAGCTCACCTATGCAAATGGGTGATGCTACCAAAAAGGGAGAGAAAGTCTTAACTACAATCAAAGAACCTGGGAACACTGCCCAAAGTATGGACATTGATGATTCACCACCTTCACTTGTAGTTGTCCATACTCAACAACCTACTCAGGCCCATATCAATATGGATGCATTAATTTAAAGCTTATTTATGGAGGGTATACCAAGAGCTATGTCTAACCCATCCTACCTGGCTGAAAATCCAATAGTATGGTGGAGGTATGACAATGATAGAAGAGCTTTGGTACTCTCTAGATATCAGGGTCAGTAAGAAGTGTTCAATTTTTAGACCCTGAAATTCTATGAGAGTTTTCCTCTTGTTGATCTGCCTTTTGCAACCCAAGTCATAACAGGCAAGCTGACAGGTTAGCTAAGAGGACCCATCTAAGGGTGCTTGAAGAGTTCAAGAGAAGATCCTATCTATATAGATAGAGGCTAGCAGGAAAAACTGTCGGTTAATTGGATACTGAGACAGACGCTAAGATTAGCTTCGAAGGGGAAACCTCAATTGAAGGCCCAGCTGTAGACCCTGTGAACCTTGAGACTGCAACTGCTTCAGCACCCAGTACCCTCAGTGAGACACCATCTAGTGAAGGTTCACAGCCTCTCCTTTGTCAGAGCTCAAGTTCAGAATCAAGTCAAGAAGGCCAAAGCTCTCTACTCCCTGAGTCACATAGGCTAGTGATTGATAAAAGAAAGAGGGTTACGACCTCTAAGGAGATTGAGTAGGAGAAGAGGGAGAGGAAGAGGAAGGCAAGGGGAGAAAGGATGAGAGAGACTCTTAGCTTCATGTAAGCTGCAATCAGGGCTGACCCTAAGCCAAATACTCAAGAAGATGAGTTAAGGGCAGCCAGATTAAATTATCTGGGTTCTAGGAACTATAACATTGATGAAATAATCTCTCTTCCCTTGGATGAATTAAATGAGCTGGCTGACACTAAAGTGTCAAAAGAGAGAAAGGAGGCTAAGGCTGTAGAATTTCTTCTCAAGATCATAGAAGAAAGGAAAAGGAAAAGAATGTATAAAGCCCCTATCCTCTCTCCAGTTCAAGAAAGTCCTAAAGTAGAGACTATGGCTGTTGAACAAGAAACTCAAGTAGGTAGGGAACAAGATAGACAAAAGATGACAACCTACTTGAGTGCCACATGTCTCTATCAGGCAGTAGCTCTACTCCCTCTTTCATATGAGTATATTTAGTTTGAGTATCTCAAGCAGCTAGAGCAAGAAGTCCTAAAAGAAAAAAAAGCTGCTAAGAGGAAGATGAGGGAGGAAACTGTTAAGTCAAGAGCCACCATCAAAGCTATCCAAAATAAGTCTGTGGACAGAATGAAGATGGTGAGATTCCTAAAGCTGTATGGGTTCTCCGAAAGGAGACTTGGTCTAATGTCTCTATCCACAACGGATGAGCACATTAGAGTGGTCAAGTAGAAGATTAAGAAGGGTGAGCTGGTAGACTTTCATTCTCTACCAAGTCAGGCTGCACCTGAAGTTGAGGTCAAAGTTAAACCCCAAGAGACAACACAACCTGGTCCTAGTGCTAAATCACAGCCAGCTCCATCTTCTGACCCACAGCAGGGTCCTAAACCTTCTTTTTCTGAACATGTGAAGGGGAAGGACCCAACTAAAAAGGATAAAGAATGAACAACTGGTACTCAAGACTAACCTTCTCAGTTGAAGTATAGAAAGAGGAAGAGGATGGCCATAAGAAGGGACAAGAAGAAGAAGAAGTCAAAGGCATTCACCTCTACATCTCAGGATGAGTCAGAACATCCTGAAGGTGAACAAGAAGAGGCTGCTCAACCAACTCAACTTCTAGTAGAGCCTCATACTGCTGAGAGACCCATCTTGTCTTGGTCTTTCTCTACAAACTCAGACAGATGGTATGTCATAAGAGATCAAGGGGGTCAAGACATATACTTCTTGCAAAATATGCTTGACCTTCCTCTATATGATCTCTTTGACATGAGGGGACACTTTGAGAGGCTAAAGAATCCAAACCAACTAACGAAGAAGGGTATGGTTCTGATTCTGATAAGTACTGTAAACAAATAAAGATCAAGACTCAAAGTCATCCTTAAGTTTTAGTAGCATCAGCCTAGGGGGAGTTTGTAGGAGTTATCTTAGAGGTTGATGCAAACCAAAGAGCTCTCAGCAAGCATACTGAAATACAAGGATGAAGTCTCTAATTGTCAAATCTTCCGAAGCCAAAGACCAATTCTTATGAAGTCAAAGATGAAGTCCTCCAAAGCTTCAAAACAAACTTTTCTGAAGCCAAGAGACTGATTTCTTCTGAATACAGAGAAGGCATGCTTTCTCTGACATGCTTTTGACAAAAGTTGAACTGCTTTTCGCTGTCATCTCTGATGAATCACTAACTAATACAAGTTGGTGATATCTCCATACTTTTGTCAACTGTAGATTAAGGTCATTGACTCTGTAACATTCCACTCTTGTACTTTTATCCTTTTTGTAATAGATTATGATGTGAGCTATGGCATGTCATAGTCACTAGTCAAAAGGCAATCTACCTTTTGACTTTACATTGATCTTGTTGTCTAGATTTGTGTTCCAGCTGGCCTTCAAAGTATGGCCGGCTGTAGGGTGCAGTATAAAGTGTCTCATGTAACCAGTCCAATGGACTAAGCCTTGTAACAATTATAAAACACTTGAGAGCAATATACATCATCCTTAAAAACCAATACTTGTTTGTTCTGGTGTTCTTACTTTTGTTCTTAGTTTCATTTGCCGGTTTCCTATTTGATCTGTTAAGTGTTAAACTCTCTAACCTTGTGAAACTATTGCATCATCCTTAACCGGTCCTGCAACAACGAAAAGCTTTGAGAACACAAGGGTTCACAGCGGACGACCAATGTCCACAGCGGATGACCAAAACGGTCATTAAGTATCCACAGCGGACAACCATAGTCCATAGCGGGCGGCTTTAAAACCCATGAGTTAACACCGGACGCTACTTAAACTTAGGGTTTTTACTATGTAATTTTTGATTATATATAAACACTTCCGAGCATATACTTAGCTTAAATCTATCAAGCTGACAATCATAACATTTTATGCATCACAGAAATCGTTTAAACACATATTTTTCATAACAATGCCACCTTTATCATAGAAAATGTAGATTTATCGATGAAACATCATTTTAATATGCATACCAGCCCAAGAAGGTAGAAAATCGTAAAAGAGGGGATCTAGAACTCACATTAACCAGCCTTCAAGCAACAGCTTTTAACCTGAGAACAAACCTGAGATTCTACACCTATTCACACTAAAAGATTTAAACTTAACGCATAGAAACACATAGAAATCTACCTAGGAACTCAAACCCGACTTAGATATATGAGAAAGTACTATAAAAATCATACATTTTGAAGAAATCTCCCACTTTCTCTCTGTAGAACCAGATGATTGAGGTGCACGGGAGTGAGGAATGGGTGACCATCCCTTTTTTATACCCACTATGGATCGGTTTGGCCTATGCATAAATAAATCACCCCTATTTACTCCTTTACTTTTCTCTTTTAATTTTTTCGGGTGTTACAATCGACTTTGAGATTTGAACTTTCAAGCATACGAAGACAAACACATTTCCTACATACTTTTTTGTTATTGTTAGACAACAACTTTAAACTTCAATATCTTAAAGAGTTTCTTGGAAAGAAGTTTTCCCACTCAGTTTGTTTTAGTTTGGTTTACACCTACACAAACAATAAATAAATATTTTAAAATAATTAAATAATGTAAAATAAATAATCGTGTTAGAAAATATAAAACATATAAAAAATATATTTGGTGAGGTTTTGAATTATAAAATGTGGGGTTCATATAATTGCATTAAATTATTTTTTTCTTAAAACATCAAAAGGTCAAAAAAATGTTAATCAATCACAATCCTTTACCTCCAATGACTAGTTACCCTACACTGTGAATAACCTTCGCCCCTACCCTCTTTCCCAACCGCACTGAGGTACGGCGGTGTGCCCTAGCACGCTTGGCCAATGTGGCACCCTTTGGCGCGGTGGTAAGAGATAGTCTAATTACACATAAAATATATTGAGTAAATTGTTATTTCCGTCCATGTGATCCGGTGAAAGTTATTATTTTCATCCAATAGTTTGTTTTCTCGCATCTATGTCACTATCGTTTACAAATCTTGTCATATTCATCCATCGGTTAACTCCATCCAAAATTCTTTGTTAAATGAGGGGTATATTGTTCATTTTACATATATGTTTTATTTTTCTTATTTTAAACCTAATTAATATATTCCCTTTAAATAAATTACTACTTTAGTCCCTGTGGTTTAAGTATGTTTGCTAATTCAGTCCAAAAAGGACCACCACACCACCACCTCGTCATAATAGAGCACATCACCACCACAACCCCACACAGAGCCACCAACACCACAATTGACCGCCACCACCTCCACGCACATCAGATCGTCGCTACCATGTAAACCCTAGAAATCGACAGTCAATATTGAACTTGTAACATAACGCTTTGTAAATACGTATCAAACCCTACTAATACCCCTACAATACTCATTTTAAAGGGTTTCACTCACCGCCGTCACCACTCGCCGCCTCGTCGGCCGATTTGGGGGGGGGGGAGTTGTTTCAGAGATAAGAGAATGAAGGGGACTGTTTCAGGGATGGATTGAGCAAAGGGTTTTGGTAATTTGTTAGGGTTATAATGTATTAAAACTAAGGGTAATTTTACAAATTAAAAGGGAGTAAAAAAATCCATTGCACGAGTCAAACCCGTGACCTTTGGCACATTCAAACACGTGCTTATCCAGTAAAGTAGAACCAAATTCTATTTATATTGTGGACTTGAAAATATTAACGGTTCACCTGCATTAAAACTATTGGTTCACACAAAATTTTGGTATTATACGGTCCATTATTCGGTAAAAAAATCAATGGGGTCACGTGACCCCATACCTGTTGGTGTAGTTCCACCTCTGTTTACAGGTGGTTCCTTAGCAACCTACTATCTTAAAAAAATATGTAATCAATCAAAATTTTAGATCCAAGTCATCCTATTTTACTCAAAACTTATAATTTTTATATGCTCCTTGAACTCTTTTATATTTTTTCACAATGTTTTTCATCGAAGAAAATCAGTAAATTCATGACACATATATGCGTTACATATATATAATATATGTGTGTGTGTATGATGATCCATCGTTACATCTACAATTGGTCAACATTCTTCAACAAATGATATTTAAAAACTTCTTAAACACTTTAACTAAGATATACTAGTTGTGTACTTGATTTATCAACTTACATCATACAATTTCGAATTGGTTTGTGAAAAACATGTGTTGATACAGATACATTAATACATTAGTTTTAGTAACCCGTGTATTATACGGGTTGGATAATTAAAACATTAAAGTTAGAAATACACATTCTTACTCGTATCAACTAATACAATGATTACATTTAATAGAGATGATTTCATTACAATTTACTTTTGTAAATCATAGATGCGTAAAAGCATGTATGTAACCTACATTTAGTTATTATTATATTCAATTCGTTTATATTATTGACTCTGATAATATGATATTAAATTTAACGTGTATAAAAACAGGTTTTTTCAAATACTATCTAACCATTGACATAGATTGTCCTTGATTTTTGTCTATCATCATTGCAAAATATACAATCAATAGAAACTATCTTCTTGTAAACTTGAAATGGATATGATAAAAAAAATTGGTCGGTCAAAAACAGGTTAGGTTAAAATATGCTAAAAGAAATATTTTTATAAAGCTTAAATAGTAGAAAATTTACAATAAATAAATAATAGATAGTGAATTTGAACAATCGAGGACATCTGACATAGAATCTTACGAAATTAGGCCCCGTATAAATCTTACGAAATGGGTTGTGTTTTAGAAACTCAATCTAGAAAAATCAAGTGCTGGACATATGGTTCTTGAATCTACTCAATACAAATTTAGCAAGCATCATATTGTTTACTTTAGCAACCGATGAAACCAACCTGCAGCAATAATGCATCATCATTAAGCCCTAATTTAATGTAATTGTACTCATTGAATCAACTATATCTTATATTCATGATGAATCACAGTTTTGAAAGACAGACTTAATTACTACTACTTTGTTCTCTTCAGCAATAGTGTCGAACTTCATTGTGGTATATGATCAAACAACTTATACCTGAGTGAATGTTAGTATTTGATATGAATGAATTGTATGCCCAAAGCACCTGTATTGTTCACAGATTAAACAATATTTCGTGATTTGAGTCATTATAGTTTAAAATCATATGCATAATGATCGTCTTTTAGCATGATAATAAATGGCTTTGGATGTTCCACATCTTCTATATTTCAGCATATAGATTCAATAAGTAGAGATGAGATAGTACCTTGATGGAAATTAATCAACAACTTGACATCACCCCTTGAAGATGTTCATGGCTGACAAACAGAACTCTTAACAGCTCCTTCAACATCATTGTTGTCTTGATGAAGTTTACTTGTAAATGAAAAAAACTGGATAAAAGGAAATATGCTTGATAGTTCAAACACAATTCATAAGCATCCTCTGTAAGTACAAATCCATTCAGGTTCTTTACAAAAAGAT
This sequence comes from Flaveria sonorensis, assembly GCA_025506505.1. NCBI lineage: Eukaryota > Viridiplantae > Streptophyta > Magnoliopsida > Asterales > Asteraceae > Flaveria > Flaveria sonorensis. The sequence goes on from CM046429.1 coordinate 23,826,421, forward strand.
ATAATTACTTTATAACATCAACAACAAATGATATATAGTGGACACAAAACAGTAGACATAAAGTATAATTCAAACTATATATCCAACAACCCTACATAAAGAGAAATGAATCAATATGACAGTCGGCTTTCATACTCAACAATAGTTTAGCAACAATAATATGAGTGCATCTATATCTATAACAACCATGAGATGATTTTCTTGTGTTGAAACGAAAGCAAGAACGATTCTGATTTGTAGATTCAGATTTCCAACATCTAAATGTAGAAAAACAATTCAATTTCTTTGAAGTTAAACAATTCAAACCTACAAATCTGTTCTCCAAGTTTATACATATATTGTCATGTCAGAAGAATAGAAAACAGGCGGACGCAACTGAAATCGTAGAAACACCAACCATTACGGATATGTAAATGTATGAAAACAACTAATACGAATGAAAGTAAAATAAAACTCAGCTGATATGAATGAAAGCAAAACAAAACTCAGTTGCTACGAATGAAATTGAAACAAAATTCCATAGAAAAGAAACAAAGATACATAGAAACGAATTAGTGTCTACACTGGATTCTGATACGCCAAGTCGCTAGGTTTATTTCATGTATCAGTGAAGATTGAGATTCGGTAGACCAAATTAGGGTTCCACTGTCACTTGCAAGAACCTAGATCAATTTTATCAAAATTACCGAACCTAATTAAAAGGGTCTGTGTTACAAGATGAGCGATCAATTGTAGTTAAGAACAAAGATGCGATCAAACTCTTACCCAGGTTGACTTTGGATTTAGGATTTCTTTTGCAGGGTGTCGATGAGTTCTACCAACAAGTGACATGTGGCAAATAAGTAAAAGTAAAGATACACAGCAGTGCCGACCCGACCCTACTATGATTGTAAGGAAGCTTTATGTCACGGAGTGATTCCCAAACTCTCGTGCGGCACTTAGTCCCCGTACTAAGTCAGCCTTGATCTCGACCAGATCACCAAGTTGGCAGCGATTCAACGACTTTTAGAGCTTGCAAGAATGATCACAAGAAAGCTTGAAAGAAAGGAACACTTGTATTGCTTGAGAACTTGTGTACAAGGAAGCTTGATTACAACACTTGTGTGTGTTTTGGAATGATACTATCACCTATTTATACTTGTTCTAAGGATCTAGAGTATTCCTAATCTAGAATTATCATAGTGCTAAATATCTTAGATATTTGTATGTTAATATCTAAGATATTTCACAAGGAAAATTCTAGGCTATACATCAAGATTTTTATATGGTTAAATCTAGAGATTTCTTGAGATTTCTTAAAGTAATTTATGAATCTTTGAAGTATAGATAGTTTGCTTGAAAATTCTAGAATCCCGAGCATTGTGGCTTGAAATATGAGCGGCGTGTGACATTCTCCCCCACCTAAGCTCGCGACGTCCTCGTCGTGCTTTCCTCTTGGTATTTCTTGATCTCGTCCTTGAATTGCCATAGTGTGTCCTCTGGTTCCCAGCTGGCCTCACTATCTGGCATATTCTTCCACTTGATCAAGTACTCCTTGTAGCTTGGAACGCCCCTCCGACGGATAGTACGATCCGATAAAATTTCGGCGACTTCTCGATCAAAAGATGTAACCATAGCGGTTGGTGCTCGTTTGGATACCCCTCTCTCCATGTCTTCAGTATCTTCATGGTACGGCTTAAGAAAATTTACATGAAAGACGGGGTGTATTTTTAATTTGGGCGGTAGCTGGAGGCGGTAAGAGACTTTGCCCACTCGTCCGATTATTGGGAAGGGACCTTCATACTTCCTTACGAGTCCCTTGTGTACACTTCATAATGACTTGAATTGTTGGGGTAATAGTTTTACCATGACTTGGTCCCCAACCTGGAACTCGACGTGCCTTCTCTTATTGTCGGCCCATTTCTTCATCCTTTTAGCCGCCTTATCAAGTGACGCGCGTGCCAAATCTGCCTGTTCATGCCACTCTTTAATTGTTTTGAAAGCAGCAGGGCTACTTCCATTGTAAGAGGCGGCAAGAGCATTTGGAGTTAGTGGTTGACGGCCTGTGACTATCTCAAAAGGGCTCCTGTTGGTTGACTCACTTCGTTGTATATTATAAGAGAACTGAGCCACGTCGATAAGCCGTGCCCAGTCATGCTGGTTGGCACTTACATAATGCCGAAGGTACAACTCTAGTAATGCGTTGACCCGCTCGGTTTGTCCGTCAGTTTGTGGATGGAAGCTCGTTGAGAAATTCAGACTTGTTCCGGCAATCTTGAACAACTCGGACCAGAATTTCCCCGTGAAGCGCGGGTCACGATCACTTATAATGACTTGGGGAATGCCCCAATATTTCACCACGTGCTTGAAGAATAGCCTTGCTGTCTCAGCGGCCGTTACGTCGGCTGGTGCGGGAATGAATGTTCCATTTTTGGAAAATCGATCCACCACCACGACTATGCTCCCATTTCCCTTTGACTTTGGCAGGCAAGTGATGAAATCCATTGAGACACTTTCCCATGGGCCATCGGGCGTTGGTAACGGTGATAGTAGTCCCCCTGGTTGGCGTTGTTCAATCTTGTCTTGCTGGCAGACTAAGCAGGTTCTTACGTATGTTTCAACATCATCTTTCATTTGGGGCCAATAAAAAGTACCTTCGATAAGTGCCAATGTCCGCTTTATTCCGGGAAGCCCGGCCCATCTTGAGTCATGACACTCTTTCATGATCGTGCGTCTTAGATCACCCCATCTAGGCACAAAGAGCCGGTCTCCGGTGGTAAATAATAGGTCTCCTTTAAACCAAAATCGTCTAGTCTTCCCGTCACGAGCTAAAGAGACTAGGTGTTTGGCGAAGGAATCTTGTTCTAAGCCTTCTTTGATTTTGTCTTGGATGTCAAACGAAGGCCTTGTGATGGCAGCCAACTCGGCTTTACGACTTAAGGCATCAGCCACAAAATTAGCTTTCCCAGGTTTGTATTCCAAGACATAATCAAATTTAGCGAGGAAATCTTGCCACCTAGCTTGCTTTGGACTTAACTTCTTTTGTGTTTGAAAATAGCTAGTGGCAACATTATCGGTTTTTATAACAAACCTGGACCCGAGAAGATAATGCCGCCATGTCCGTAGGCAATGGATGATAGCTGTCATCTCTTTTTCTTGTACTGTATATTTCTTCTCGGTGTCGTTTAGTTTGCAGCTTTCGAAGGCGATCGGATGTCCCTCCTGCATAAGTACTCCACCAATTGCAAAATCTGATGCATCAGTGTGTAGCTCAAAAGGCTTGGTGACATCGGGTAGCTGTAGAACTGGTTCAGACATGATGGCCTCCTTTAATTCATCAAAGGCCCTTTGACACTGTTCGTCCCATCTCCAGGTCTTATTTTTCTTTAGTAAGTCGGTCAGGGGTGCTGCCTTTGCGGAGTAGCCCATGATGAAACGTCGGTAGTAATTGACCAACCCAAGGAATGACCGTAGTTCTGGAACCTTGGTTGGTGCTTCCCAGCTTTGAATGGCCTTTACTTTGGCGGTGTCCATCATGAGTCGTCCCTCCTTGATTCGGTGTCCCAAGAACTCAACTTCCTCTTGGGCGAACGAGCACTTTTCCAGCTTGACATATAACTTGTTCTCACGTAGTACCTGGAATACTTGTTGCAAGTGTGCTACATGATCTTCCAACGTATGGCTGTATACCACAATATCATCCAGGTATACTACTACGAACTTGTCCAGAAATTGGTGGAAGAGTTTATTCATAAGCGTGCAAAAGGTGGCTGGTGCATTGGTAAGACCGAACGGCATCACTAGGAACTCACAGGATCCATATCTTGTAATGCAGGTAGTCTTAGCCTCGTCCCCTTTTGCAATTCTAACTTGATAGTATCTTGATCGAAGGTCTAACTTTGAAAAGTACCTTGCGTTGCCAAGTTGGTCAAATAGATCGGCGATCAGTGGAATCGGGTACTTATTCTTTACTGTGATCTTGTTTAGGGCCCGATAATCGATACAAATGCGGAGTGAGCCGTCCTTCTTCTTTTGGAACAATACCGGGGCACCATAAGGGGCCTTAGAGGGACGTATGTAACCTGCATCCAGCAATTCTTTGAGCTGCTTACGCAACTCCTCCAACTCTGGTGGTGGCATACGATAAGGGGCCTTGGCTGGGGGTTTTGACCCTGGTTCCAGCTCTATTTGGTGGTCAACCTCTCTTCGTGGAGGTAATTTTCTTGGTAGTTCCGATGGCATGACATCCTTGTACTCTTCAAGCACATCCCGAATCACTTTGGGTACTTCTTCCTTGGTGATTTCCTTGCTATCCGCCTTGGTTACTGCTAAGTAACATGGCTCCTTCTTGTTGTATCCTTTCTTGAATTGTATGGCTGAAAGGGTCTTAGGTCCACTTCTTGACCCCCGCTCCGTACTTACCATACAAGTCTTTCCCTCGTCAAGGATACACAAGGAGTTAACGAATGGCATAGGGAAGGCTCGTACCTTGTCAAAGAACTCCATGCCGAGAACTACTTTGAAGTCATCCATCTCTACTATTGTGAAGCTGATTGTCCCCGACCATGCTCCAATCTTCACTTGGACATCCTTTGCCTCCCCGTGTATTGGTGTGGCCTTGGTATTAACAGTCTTCATTGTACCACCGCCTTTAACAAAGCCAACGTTAAGTCGTTGGGCTTCTCTGATGGTCATGAAGTTATGAGAAGCTCCTGTATCCACAAGGGCCCGTACTTGGTTTCCATTGATGTTTGTATGTACGTACTGTAGTCCTTTACCCGGTACTGTTTTAGCCTCTACTCTCGCTTTGATTGCACCTAGCACTTGCATTGACCCCATGCAAATGTCTCCTTCTCCTTCATCATGGCAACCTTCCTCCCTTGCGATCATAGCATGTAGGCTTGATTTTTTTGGACAGTCCCGAGCTTTATGCGGGCCATCGCATATGAAACACTTGTAATCCGGCGCAAGTGGTTTCTTTTCTCGGGATTTCCAATGTGGTAGTGGTTTACGTGTAGTATTATCTTTTGTTTGGGCTGATTTATCTCCCCCACCTTTCTCGTGGTTACTCTTTCGATCCTTGGGTTTAGAATCCTTTCGGTGGTAATCGATTAGTCCTTCGGCTACAGCGATGGCCGAAGAGAGATCCTGAACCCCACGTCGTTCCAATTCTGTCTTGGCCCATGGTTGCAGACCATCGAGAAAGTGGAACAGGGAGTCTTTGTCGGACATATCTGGAATCTCAAGGACAAGAGTGGTAAAATCTTTGATGTATTCCTTGATGGTGCCGGTTTGTTTTAGTTTACGTAACCGACTCTTTGCTTCATTTTTAGCGTTTTCCGGATAGAATTGTTTCTTTAACTCTTTAATGAAATCAGCCCAAGTGTCGAGAGTGCACATACCTCTTCCGATCTCTCCATGTTTTCGTCGCCACCACAACCCCGCGGTATCCTTCAAGTAAAGCGTGGTTGCCTTGATTTTGGTAGCATCGTCAGTGATGTTTACGCCATCAAAGTAACGTTCCATCTCCCATAGAAAGCTGTCTACAGCCCTTGCCTCACGTTTTCCCATGAAGGGTGTCGGTTTAGGGACTTCGATCCTTGGTGTGAAGCTGACGATGTTGCCACCTGCTGTGACCACGGCCTTGCTGCAATCGTTTACCTTTGCTTCCAAGCCAATAAGGCTGCGGTGTGTGTCGGCTGAGAGCTCATCCATGTCTTTTTGGACCTGTCTAAGAGCATCCTTGGTAGCCTCCTTGACCGCATCGTTTATCATGATCTTCACTTCTTCACGAAGCATTTCGATGGTGGCTCTAAGGTCCTCCCTAAGTTCGGTGAAATCAGTCTCCAAGCTTTCGATTTGTTGAAGTTGGGCATCAACCTGGGTTCCCAGACTTGTCATTGCTGATTCTAAATCAGCAACTCGTTTTTCTAGGGTCTTATCCTTTGACGTCCCGCGACTCTTCTTGCTTCCATGGGAAGTTCCTTCACGGCCCCGATTCTCTTCTCCTCCAGCAGCGCTTGTGACCCCCATCTTCTCCAATTCAGTCGCCATCCCAGTGAATCGACGTGCTCTGATACCACTTGTCACGGAGTGATTCCCAAACTCTCGTGCGGCACTTAGTCCCCGTACTAAGTCAGCCTTGATCTCGACCAGATCACCAAGTTGGCAGCGATTCAACGACTTTTAGAGCTTGCAAGAATGATCACAAGAAAGCTTGAAAGAAAGGAACACTTGTATTGCTTGAGAACTTGTGTACAAGGAAGCTTGATTACAACACTTGTGTGTGTTTTGGAATGATACTATCACCTATTTATACTTGTTCTAAGGATCTAGAGTATTCCTAATCTAGAATTATCATAGTGCTAAATATCTTAGATATTTGTATGTTAATATCTAAGATATTTCACAAGGAAAATTCTAGGCTATACATCAAGATTTTTATATGGTTAAATCTAGAGATTTCTTGAGATTTCTTAAAGTAATTTATGAATCTTTGAAGTATAGATAGTTTGCTTGAAAATTCTGGAATCCCGAGCATTGTGGCTTGAAATATGAGCGGCGCGTGACATTTAGCTTAGCCACTTCAGAGAATAGATATTGTGTATTTATTTTACTTCATATTATATAACATACAATACTACAAAGTCATGTTTAGTGTTGTAAATCATGATAGGCTGCTTGAGACAAGTGGTGTTCATTGTGTATTTATTTTGTTTTTGAAGTTTTTAGAGTGTAAGGAATACACTTAAATGCTGATGGAACCAAAGACCAACCAGAATACTCTCAGCATGCACATGTGAAGTACAAGGAAATTACTTCGAAAGATTTGATATAACTCAGTGAATTATGCTAAGTAGCAAATCTTCTGAAGCTAAAAAACCATATCTTCTGAAGCCAAAGATGAAGTCTTCCGAAGCTTCAAGGGCAAAGTCTTCCGAAGCCAAAGACTGATTTCTTCCAAAGACAAAGAAGACATGCTTTCTCTGAATCACCATTTAACAAAAGCTGAATCACTTTCTGCTGCCACTTCTGAAGACTCACCAACTTATATGAATTGGTGAAAAGTCCAATGCTTTTGTCAACTGTAGATTAAGGTCTTTTGTCTGTAATTTTTTAACTATGTACTTTTATCCTTTCTGTAATACATTAGGATGTGAGTATGACATGTCATAGTCATTAATCAAAAGGAAATCTACCTTTTGACTCTACATTGATCTTGTTGTCTAGATTAGTGTTTCAAGTTGGCCTTCAAAGCATGGCCGGCTGTAGGATGTAATATAAAGTATCTCAAGTACTTGTATCTTCGGATTAAGCTTTGTAGCACTTGTAAGAACTTGAGAGCAATATACATCATTCTTGAAAACCATATTTGAGTGTTCTTTTTATTGTTCTTTTACTTGTGTTCATTGTTTCATCACTAACTAGTTCTCTATTTGATTTGCTAAGTGTTCTAAATCTCTCCACGTTATGAAACTGTTGCATTAACCACCCTTCAACGGTCCTGCAATTGGTATCAGAGCATTTCAGGCTCTTGATTGTAAGATCTCACCATCTTAAATCCCTCCAGTTTCACAAAACACTTATCAACTCAAATGGCAGCTATCTCTAAGGCTGATATGGAAACCGGTACTATGACAAAGTCTCCACTGATCACTCCTGATGACTTTGATACTTGGTGCTAACGTATGGAAGGGTTCATCAAGTCTCAAGATAGCAGGATGTGGAGATCGGTTGTTGAAGGACCACATATCCCAAGCACCTCTTCAGTCACTACTGGAGGTGGGATGTTACCTAAGGAAATGGTTGACTACTCTGAAGAAGACTGGAAACAAAATAGATGTAGATCAGAAAGCCATGAACGCTCTTCAAAATGCTCTTCCTAACTCCATATATAGAGGCTTCAAGAAGTGCAAGACTACTAAGCAGCTCTGGGATGCATTGAAGCTCATGTGTGAGGGGTCTGAGGAAGCCAAGGAGAACAAGAAAGACATTATGAAGCAGCAGTTTGAAAACTTCACCAGGTGAAACCATGACTCAATAATACCTCAGGTATGTTGAGATTATGGATACGCTAATAGATGTTGGAGTCAAGCTTGAGAATAGAGATACAGTGAGGAAGTTCATGTTCTCTCTTCCCAGACAATGGACTCACTACTGTGTGGCCATCAAGAGAACTGAGAACCTCTCTACTATTACTCTCACATAGATATATGGTATCCTTAGTGGCTACCAGATGGAGATGAATTTGCAAAATCCATCAAGCAGCTCTTCCAACAATCAGTAGAGTTCAGCCCTTCATGTGGTTGAAAGGGATAGTAGAGAACCACAGCATCATCTCATTTGTTTCCCTAAAAAGTCACAAAAGGGTCATTTCATCATCTTCCCTGAGACACCAAGGGAGAGCTACATCCAAGGAAGCCCATTCCAAGAGACAAGCTTTGCTCAAGTCTTTGTGTCTGCTGATGAAAGTTGTGGCAACTTTCCCTTCACTCTTGAAGCTTGGACTGCATCCATCCAGATAATGTGGAGTACATAGAGTTAGTTCAACAGATGGCTCTTCTCGCTCACAAAGCCAAGAAGTTCTACAAGAGGACGGAAGAAAGTTTCCCGGCAATGTTGCAAGTGGAAAGTTTGGACATGACAAAAGCAAGGTGAAGTGTTACAACTGTATCCAAATAGGACACTTTGCTAGAGAGTGCAAGGCACCAAGGACAAATGGTGTCCAAGCACAATCCAGACCAAATTACACTAATGTAGCTCCCAGACCGAGAAGCCAAGCCAACCTAGACAACATGTTGTTGTTGCTGTTGAAGAAGGAGGCTTTGACTTGAGCTTTCAGGTAGAAGATGCTTATCCAAACCAAGCACTGATGGCTGATCATAAAGAAACCAAGGTATTAGAACATCTTTGTACTCCTGAATGCATTGCTAAGGTTAATATGTACAGGTCCAATAACTTGGAAGTGAGATCTGACCTTGAGTCCTTAAACATTTTAAAAGCTAATTACAAAAGAGCTGAAAATGATTATAAACTTAAAATAGAAGATTTAGAGAAAACCATTTCAACTATTAAGCATGAGCAAACAAATTACAAAACTCAAATAAAGGATCTCATTACCAAGTTAACTGAATGCCTAGTTGAGCTTGTGATCAGCAAAGCTAAGACAGAAAAATGTGTTCTTGAAGTGGAAACCTTCAAGAATATAATACCTTCAAGAACAGGCAAGGATGGGGTTCAAGTGAGATAGCTCCTCCATACACATTGTTATCTGTAAGACCTCCAAGGTGTGGAACTTGTCAAGATGAGCTGCCCTCCATAGATCCCATTCAAGAAGAGGATGAAGATGAAGAGGAGATAGTGCAGGATGAACCTGAGGTGAGTGACAAGGGTTATCCTAAGAAGGGACACTATTCTCCTGAAAAGAAGAAAGAACCAAGGATGACCAAGTCTCCAAGAAAGAACTTGATCATTGCAGCCAAAAGAAAGTCCAAGAAAGCCTAAGAGATCAAGGCCACCCTCAACTCCAAGAAAAACATGTTTTCATTTATCCTAGATTTGAAGTGGTAAAGACTGAAGACTCAACTATGGACTCTAGTATCAGGAGTCCTAGTTCATGTCCAAATCATCCTGGTCAAGAAAAGAAGGCTGACTAAATATGCACCACTGCTTCATAGCTTGAACCATCCAATTCCAAGAGCAAGCCTCATCCCAAGAAGCCTGTTGCATCATCTGAGAAGATGAAGAAGGAAGTGGAAAGTGATCAAGCTCAGCTTCCCACTTAAAATAAGATTCTCAAAAGCATGCCAGCTGAATGCATCATGTGTGGTAGTACTTCTCACTTTGCCAAGGATTGCATCTACAATCCCAAAAGTACTATCCACATGACTAAGAAGAAAACTTCTAAGAAGAAGAAGAAGAATAAGATAGCTTCGGAAGGAAAATCTCTTCCTTTCGGAAGCTCCAACGTGAAGAAGAAGAAGATAAGTGAAAACTTACATTCGGAAGAAAATTTGTCTCAGAAAAAAGGAATGTTTCCGAAGTACTGAAGTGTTGAAGGCTAAGTCTAGTCTTCCAAAGATGGTATGGAAGATGAAGGAAGGCCATGTGACTAAAAGTTCTTCATCAAAAATAGCAATTGATCCTCAAAACATGCATATAGGATCTATTACTATTGCATTATCTTCTGTTCACTTTGCAAAGCCCAAGACCAATGTGGCTTGGGTTTCCAAATATAACTAACCATCTCTTTATGTGCAGGAACATCTAAAGACCAAAGGGAATGTATGGATCATTGACAGTGACTGTTCCAGGCACATGACATCCAATGGCTCTTTACTTCAAAACTTTGAGAAATTGATGGAGGGCCTGTTGTTTTTGGAGGAGAATCAGGTGGTTACATCACTGGAAGGGGCAGGGTCACATATGGTAAGCTCAATATTGAGAAGGTAAACTTTTTCAAGGAGCTTAGGTACAATCTTTTGAGTTTATTGATAGGTTCAAATGGATCGATCTGTGATGATATTGTAATGCAATGATCAATTCAAACACTAAGTAATCAAACACAAGCAATTACTTCAAAAATTGATAGATTTCATTGATAGCAAAAGCTTAGGATACAAAGTGTAAGGGTGAGTTACAGTCATTCAGATCTGTTCTAACTGTCACTCTTTTTACACAATACATAAACTATCCTATTTATACTATCAAAGAAAAACAAGGAACATATATTTACAAAATAAGTCCCTATACTATGATAAAACGCAAAAGACAAATGTTAATCTACTAAGAGCTCTGACAATGCTCCACCTAAGATTAGCATTGTCTTCAGTCTGCATTGAACTCTTCTGGTTCATCTTTGATCTTGAACACGGGCTTCTCTTTGTAGAGTTCCAACTCTCGCAAAGCCTTCTTGATCACAAGCTTGAACTTCTTTCAAAGATTCTATGATCTGCTTAGCGTTCAAGTTCTCAGAAAGGACTGTAGCATATTTTGTTGAGCTTCCACCTTCATCTAACACATGAATAGGTGAATCAACAACAGCTTTGATAACCTCGAGTGAAGACTCCTCGGCAATCACATTCTCTTGTGGTACTGGCTTAATCACATCAATATTATGAAAAACAAATTCCATTTGTTGTTGTTCATTTACTTCATCAATATCTTCATTCACATTATTTGAATCATCACCATCATTAACATCTTCATTGACTATACCTATATATCACATGGATTAACAGGTAACAATCAAATGATGAATGTATGGATGTATCGGGTGAGAGAATAAGTGAATCAGAGTGTTTGAGTTTGTGAATGAGTGAATGAAAACTACAAGTGTTGAATATATATATGTGTAAAAGTTCTTAGGCGCATAAGCACTATGAAGGCACATGAGGCTAAGTTTCACACTAAATCTTCAGATGCATGAGCATTGTTCAGAAGCTTAGGCACTGTTCAGGTGCTTGGGCACTGTTCAGGTGCATGAGACTTGTTGAAACGCCTAACACTTAGAGTAAACGTCACCTTCAAACGTCTAACCACATTGGAAAGTCTAAAACTGTTCAGGCGCATGAGCATAAGTTGATACGCCCAACACTTAACTATTTTTAGCAACATGACAACTGTTTAGGCGCATGTACTTGAACAAAACGCTTAACACTTGTACAAATACCTGAAGTTCATCATACTCCTGATTTAGACTTTTGAGCACTATTCAAGCGCATGAGAAACCTTCCATGAGTCTGACACTTGGAAACTTTCACAATACTCATCTGAACACTGTTTATGCACATTATCACTGTTCACGCACATTGTCTCAACACTTAGGCAAATTTTTGACTATCACTCGAAATGAACATTAATTACCCTTAAATTTTAACAATATCAAAATTTTTTTCTTTAAAATCATCACACATCATTTTTACATCAATTTTTGAAAGTTTGAACCAATTTTTGTTTTTCCAACAATTTTGTGTCATTTTAGTCTTTATTTTAAAACTTTTACAACACAAATAGTCTTGTTTTGTTTGCAAGATGCTTTTCCACTTATTTTTAATTCTTTTCAAGTTCATTTTTATATCATATCAAACACACAAATGCTTAAATTTTAGCTTCATCCTTTCCATCCAAAGCACTTAACTTTTTTATTTCTTTTTCACATTTTGACACTTTTCATTGATTTTCTCTTTTATATTTTTACTCCCCCTAAACTTTTAAGTTCACAAACTTAGAAGTTTCTTTTATTTTGCAAATAGAGAAAACTAATCATTATCAATATGCCTGCACACAGAAAATCATGCAAAAATCAAAATTAAAGCAGAAGAAAAATCTACTAGTGAGATCATATCAGTTAAGATCAGCATATTAAAATAAAATAAAATGGTGGATAGTCATAGACAGTGATTAAATCCTGATCAAGTGTGTTCCAGGTCAACGTTCCCGTAGCAGAGGAGACACGAGATCTAAGGACAGAAAATGAGTGCTTTTGGCAAGATAATCAGCACACTTACTTTTTCAATTCTTGGATTGATTAAGGTATAATTAGATATGACATTATGTATGTTACACTTAGACTTAGAGAGCTCAACTCTCATCAAGATATGCAAGAAAGCACTTTTCTCAACTTATTAACCTGACATATACTTATAACCAGATCTCACGTTTAGGGAATGCCTTAGTTGAATTCTGAAACGCCTGACTGATGATGCATTCGAACAGTTCTCAAACGTCTAGAATTGCTTAAGTTTCAACAGTCTCAATTCGACCAAACAGTCACAATATGTCCTAATAGTTGAAAAATGCCTGTTCTGAAAACGCCTTAATAGTACTAAAACACCTAAACAGTTGCAAGGCGTCTGAACACTTAGCAAATTTTAGCAGTTTTTCACAACACAAACGCCTAATTCATCGTCTTCAACAAACTTAGATCTTATGAAATTCTTTAAAACTTGTTCAATTGATCTAAAAACTTCCAATTAGGTAGTAAATAGATCGATTAACAATCATCAATCAACATTTTGATCAAACAACAACTACAAATCTGTTTTCTGATTGAATTAATGTTCGAGAATAAAGAACACCTGTTCATACACAAATCTGATCAATACTCAGATCTTAGTGAATTAAACACCAAATTGAGCTTCAATTCATGTTTCTATGGATGTAAGACAACTAAAAACAACAATTAATCGATCAAATTGCAATCAACATAGATTTCAAGTGATTCAAAGAGCTCAATAATGCCGATAAGTTCTGATCACTGAACCGAAAGCTCTGATACCAATTGATAGGTTCAAATGGATCGATCTGTGATGATATTGTAATGCAATGATCAATTCAAACACTAAGTAATCAAACACAAGCAATTACAAAAAATTCATAGATTTCATTGATAGCAAAAGCTTAGAATACAAAGTGTAAGGGTGAGTTACAGTCGTTTAGATATGTTCTAACTGTCACTCATTTTACACAATACATAAACTATCCTATTTATACAATCAAAGAAAAACAAGGAACATATATTTACAAAATAAGTCCCTATACTATGACAAATGCAAAAGACAAATGTTAATCTTCTAAGAGCTCTAACATTTATCCTAATTTTGTGATCAGAGACACAACATGCTCTTTACTAAGCATGAGTGTATTGTTCTCAAGCCCGGGGTGGTCATTCCTCAAGAGCATATCCTGCTCAGAGCCCCCTGGAAAGGGAACATGTACAAGATGGATTTGCAGGAAACATCTCCTTCAGGAGAAGTTTCTTTCTTTCTATCTAAAGCCAATAGTGATGAGTCTTTCCTCTGGCATAAAAGAATAGGCCATGTAAACTTTAAAAACATAAATAAATTAATTAAGAATGATTTGGTAACTGGAATGCCAAAGAAAGAGTTTACAAGTGACGACCATTGTGTTGCATACCTGAAAGGGAAGCAACACAAGGTGTCTCACAAGCCAAAGGAAATGAACTCCATCACTACTCCCCTACACTTATTACATATGGATCTCTTTGCCCCACCAGTGTAATGAGTCTAAGAAGGACCTCCTATTGCTTGGTGATCATAGATGATATCATAAGATATACTTGGGTCTTCTCCCTTAGAACTAAGGATAAGACTCCTGAGATCTTGAAGAATTTCAATCTGAAAATTGGGAATCAATGTGATCACAAGGTCAAGATCACAAGATGTGATCAAGGAACCAAATTCAAAAACCAAATCCTTGATGCATTTTGTGATGAAAAGGGTATTACAAGACAATATAGTGCTCCCAGGACTCCTCCGTAAAATGGTGTTGCTGAGAGGATAAACAAGACATTTATTGAAGCTGCAAGAACCATGTTATCTGACTCTAAACTACCTATCACCTTCTAGGCAGAGGCAGTTAGCACTGTCTGCTATGTGCAGAACATAGTTTTAGTAGTCAAGACTCATGGTAGGACTCCTTATGAACTGTGGCATAAAAGGAGGCCTTTTATTGGTTTTCTTAGATCATTTGGATGTTCTTGCACCATCTTGAATACCAAGGATCAAATAGCTAAATTCGCTGAGAAATCAGATGATGGACATTTCATTGGATATTCTTCCCAAGCTATCACTTATAGAGTATACAATCTTAGAACCAGAGTAGTTAAGGAGTCAGCCAATGTGACATTCAATGAGCACATACCCAGTGTAACAGGTTCTAGTCCTGATTGTTTGTTTGATCTTGATTTAGTTACCAACTGTTTTAAAAAATCTTGTGAAGATGTTTTAGGATCTGCAGGTACCATATCAACAGAAAATTTTGATCCAAGATTTGAGATGAGAAGACCAAGTGTTCAAACTACTTCAGCTCTAGTGGTAACTAGCCCTACATTTGGAAATCCTGTCAGCACAACCATGACAAATTCTTTAGCTGGTACATCTGAGGTGCCTATAAATTCTAGCATAGAGGCATAGAACTCAGATAAAGGAATTTCTAATGTAGGAGGAGATGGAGGTGGTGATAGTAATCAAGAATTTCTTGATGCTGATAACAACTCCATAGAAGACAACATCAATGATGTAACACACTCATTGGATCAAGTCTCTCTTGATAAGTGTGTTGATGTGGTGGATAACTCTCAAGCACCAGATCTGAATTTCACCAAATTAGATCTGTCCAAACAACTTGTTGTGGTTCCTCAATTGAGAATCCATAAGTTTCATCCTACCACAAACATCATTGGAGATGTTGAGACAGGGGTGAGAACAAGAGGACAAACCCATGACAAAAATGATTGTCTTCACTCTTGTTTCTTGTCCCAGATTGAGCCTAAGAATATTGATGACGCTTTGAAGGATGGAAGTTGGGTTGAAGCAATGCAGGAGGAGTTGCTTTAATTCAAGAGACAAAAGGTTTGACTCTATGTCCTCTTCCTTAAAGGAAGACTACCATAGGTACCAAGTGGGTATTTAGGAACAAGAAGGATGATAGAGGACTTTTCATCAAGAACAAGGCAAGACTAGTTGCTTAAGGGTACACATAAGAAGAAGGATTGACTACACAGATGTCTTTGCTCATGTAGCAAGACTTGAAGCTGTTAGGATATTCTTGGCTTTTGCTGCATCCAAGGATTTCAAGGTCTACAAACTTGATGTCAATTGTGCCTTCTTATATGGGTGATTGATGAGGAGGTGTATGTCAAACAACAATCTGGCTTTGCCAACCCAGATCATGCTAATTATGTCTACAAGCTTGAAAAAACTCTTTATGGGCTGCATCAAGCTCCAAGGAAGTGGTATGAGACACTATCACAGTATCTACAAGAAAGGTACTATTGATGGAACACTCTTCATCAAAGGAACAGGAAATGACTTGATGTTAGTTCAAGTTTATGTAGATGACATTATCTATGGGTCAACTAATCTGAAGCTCTGTAAAGACTTTAAAAAGATAATGAAAAATAGAATTGAAATGAATGCCATAGGGGAACTCAATTTCTTTCTAGGAATTCAAGTGAAGCAGGTTGACAATGACAACTTCATAAACTAGTCATAGTATGTACAAGACATACTTATTAGATTTCATATGACTGAATGCAAGGTTGCTAAGACACCTATAGCCAAAAACCACTCTCTAGGACCAGATCTTGAGGGGGATTGTGTTGATGAATATCTATACACGGCTATGATTGGGTCTCTTATGTACCTCATAGCCAGTAGGCCTGATATCATGTTTGCGACATGTATTTGTGCAAGATATCAAGCCAACCCCAAGATGTCACACCTGGTTGCTATCAAGAGAATTCTCAGATATCTCAAAGGTGCTCCTAAACTGGGCATTTGATATTCAAAGAATTCTGACTTCAATCTGTATGCCTACATAGATAGTGATTATGGTGGTTGCAATATGACTGCAAAGTTTACATCTGGGGGATGCCAATTTCTTGGTGAAAGGATAGTCTCATGGCAATGCAAGAAACAAAAACAGTGTTATCTCTATTACAGAGAATTATGACTAGCACTTAAAGACAAAGCACATCAACATCAGGTATCATTCGTATAGAGATAATTTTGAAAAAGGATTGATAAAACAAGTCAAAGTTAACACAAATAAACAATATGCTGATCTGTTCACAAAAGCTTTTGATGAACAAAGATTTAAGTATTTTGTATCAGCTATTGGGATGATTAACTTTTAATAGATTTTCTTAAACTAAACTCAATATTATTTTTAAAATATGTGTGGCTTAAGTTGTCTATATCTTCACCATATAAGCCCAATTTACTTTAGAAGAAACTTTTTAGATGATATCCCTTAGAATTTTTAGAATTTAGATATGTTTTCCTTCAGAAGACATCAAGTTGTCTTCGGAAGAAAATTATGTCTTCAGAACAGATAACTACTTCTTAGAAATTAAGCTTTGGAAGAAATTTTGATATAACTTCCAAAGCTTATATTTGTCACCAAGTACTTATATGTATTGAAGGACTATTTTCTTCCGAAAGCAATTAAGTCTCAGAAGCTTTATTCTCTTATTGAATTAAATTTCTTATACTTGATATTTTTCGAGCAAAATTTATCTATGAAGTAAGAATACTCTAAGTATTTTTTTCCGAAGTAAAATTCTTGAAAAACTAAGGAATATTTTCCGATACCAAATTGGCTTGAAGACAAATTACCTTCAGAAGATTTTCGACTTCAAAGAAAAATACCTTTTTGAGAACTTTTTCAGAGGTGGGACCGACATCTGGATTTCAAAGTTTATCAGTTTGCATTAACTTTGTCTCAAGTCCATATCATATATATATTCGTACAACGGTTCACCGTCTTTCACTTTCTCCTTCATCTGCAAAATTCAATCCCTAAATTCACCCACAAACCAACCTTGTTCTTACCTTTCTTCACTTTAAAGCTACTCAAAATGGCCAGCACTGATCCCCAAAACCAACCAAATTATTCCATGTAGTTACACAGGCAACACAATCAAGTTGCTCTGGTATCATCTGAGAAAGATCCTGGTTTCTTAGATGTTTGTCGCTTCTTGTCTCTAACCAACTACCTCACTGCCCTCACAATAGACCCTCCATTGTATGAAGATCAACTTTAGAGTTCTGGAGGACCTATCAAGAGGTCATCTTAGACGGTGGGAAGGCACTGTCTGCCATAGTGCAGGGGAGGACATTCATCACTCCAGCCACCATCAACTCTCATCTAATACTGGATGATAAAGAAGGTGACTTGTCCTTTCCCAAGTTTGCTATGAACAACTCATTTCGGTAGATGGGCTATGAAGGGGACTACTCTGTAAGAACCTTCAAAAAGGGTAAGGTCTTATCTCAATGGAAGTACCTCCTCCATGTGGTCATCCATTCTCTGTCTAACAAACATGGAGGTTGGGACCAAATTCCTGAAGATCTTTCCTACATAGTCCATAGAATATTATATGTTCCCTAGATATGTTCAATACATTCTGAACTGTGAACTGGGCTCACAGTTAAGGAGTACAGGTAATATTCTTAAACTGGGACAGATAAAGCCCAACATCTTTAAGACAATAAGAAATCCCACTGTTGGCTTCTCTGGGGTAGAAACAGCCCTAGTCCTAAAAATGTTAGAGCTTATTGCTCAAGGTGACAACTTGGCAGCACCAGCCAATGTTGAACCCACACCTTCTACATTTGCACCACCCATACAACCACAAATCACCATCACCTACCAAAGAACGACCCCTGCTTAGTCTACTTAGGTTGAGCAGTCCTCCAAATCACCAACATGCAAGGAGAAGTGGACACTGGAGCTCCTCCTGAGAAGCAGACCACTCCAATTATTTCTATGATCAGTGCTGAGGTGTCTCATGCTCAGCCTGATGAGCTCACAACCCTAGCCTTAAGCCTTCACTCAGAGTTTCAAAACTCTAGTGATCAACCTTCAGGGGAAAGTTACCATCCCCATCCCGCTGGACCTCAACCAACTAATTTCCAACCTTGAATTCTATGATGATGAAGATATAGGCTTCAGTGAGTACCATGAGTCTCTCTTCTCCACCCCTGCTCAAGGAGAGATGAGTGCTCCTGAATCACCAATATCTAGCCCACATCATCCACCCACAACTGAGGTGGACCTCCTTGAACCTGTTCAGGAGGCCCATATGGAAGAGGCTCTCATTTTTTCAAGTGATTACATCATTAAGATCTCAACCATGGCAACTCAGCCCATTAACACTTCTTTTGAAGCTGTTAGTGTGCAGGGGAAATCTAGCAGCCAAGAAACAAAAACTGGTGATGAGGAAGAAGACCTTGGTCCTATTCTCTCATCCCCCCATGATTCTTCTGATGAAGATGAGGGGAGTCTTCAACTAAAGGTGTGCAAACTGTCCAAACTTTGCACCTATTTAGTTTCAAAGGTTAGTCACCTAGAATCTCAGGTGACTACCTTACAAAGACGGGTCAACGACCAGCAACTTGAGATCACCGATATCAAGGGAAAGTTAGGTAAGAAACCCATCCACAGGACTCAACCAAGCCCACAAGAACCTGTGAATGTGGTGGACCTAACTCCTAGCTCCCTTGTGCAAGAGGGTGATGCTACCAAAAAGGGGGAGAAAGTCTTACTTATAATCACAGAACCTGGGAGTTTCTCTCAGAGTATGGACATGGAGGACTCACCATCCTCACTTGCAATTGTCCATACTCAACAACCTCCTCAGGTCTACATTGATGTGGACTCATTCATTCAAATCTTGTTTGAGGAGGGTATACCAAGGGCTATGCCTACTCCATCTCACCCTGATGAGAATCCAATAGTGGTATGGAGGTATGATGATGAAAGGAGAGCCCTAGTAATCTCTAGGTCTCAGGGTCAACAAGAAATCTTTAACTTCTACAACCTGAGATACAATGAGAGCATCTATCTAGTCGACCTCCCACTTGCCAACCCAAGTCAAAATAACCAAGTTGTAAGGTTAACTGATAGGATTAAACAAAAGGTGCTTGAAGAGTTCAAGCTGAGAACTAGATTATAGAGAGAAAGGCTAGCAGGCAAGACTGTTGGTCAACTGGATACTGAGGTGGACCCTAAGATTAGCTTTGAACGGGAAACCTTGGTTGAAGGCCCAGCAGTTAAGCCTGTGAACCTTGAGACTGGAGCGGCTTCAGCACCCATTACCCTCAGTGAGGCACCAGCTGGAGAAGGTGTCTCACAGCCTCTCTTTGGCCAGAGCTCAAGTGCATCACCAAGCAATAAAGGCCAAAGCTCTGTCCACCCTGAGTCACACAGGCCTGTGAATGACAAAGGGAAAAGGAAAATGACTCTTGAGAAGATTTAGGAGGAGAAAAGAGAGAGAAAGAGGAAGGCAAGGGGAGAGAGTTCAAGTAGGACCCCAGCTTCATGGATGCTACAATCAGGGCTGCCCCCAAGCCAGGCACTCAAGATGATGAGTTAAAGGTAGTCAGATTAAACTATTTAGGGTCCAAAAACTACAACATTAATGAACTCATATATCTCTCCTTAGAAATGAACTGGCTGACATGGAAGTGTCAAAGGACAGGAAGGAAGCTGAGTCTGTAGAACTTCTTCTCAAGATCAAAGAAGAAAGAAGAAAGAAGGAGAAAAAGAATCTACAAAGCTCCTACCCTCTCCCCCGTTCTGCAAAGTCCTGAGACAGATACTGTGGCTACTGAGCAACAAACTCAAGTAGGTAGGGAACAAGACAGACAACACATGATCACCTACCTGAGTACCACAGGTCTCTATCAGGCTGCAGACCTTCTTCCTTACCATATGACTACATTGAGTTTGAATACCTCAAGCAGCTTGAGCAACAAGTGCAAAAAGAGTAAAAGGCTACTAAAAAGAAGATGAGGGAAAAGGCTGCAAGGTCAAGAGCCACCATTAGAGCCAATCTGAAGAAGTTTGCTGATAGACAGAAGATGGTGAGCTTCTTGAAGCTGTATGGATTCTCCGAAAGGAGACTTGGTCTAATGTCTCTATCAACCATGGATGAGCATATTAGAGTGATCAAGTAGAAAATCAAGTGGGGTGAGCTAGTTGACTTGCATTCTCCACCAAGTCAGCCTGCACCTGAAGCTGAGGTCAATGTTCCCAGGAGACAACATAATGTGGACCTAGTGCTGCATCACAGCCAGCTTCATCTTCTGATCCACAGCATGGTCCTGATCCTTCTCCTTCTGAACCTATGAAGGACAAGGACCCAACTGAGGAAGACAAACAAAAGCAATCTGGTACTATAGGCCAGTCTCCTCAGTTAAAATACAAAAAGAGGAAAAGGATAGCCAGAAGAAGGGACAAGAAGAAGAAGAAGGAGAAGTCTAAGGCATCCACCTCTACACCTCAAGATGGGTCAGAACATCCTGAGGATGCTCAAGAAGAGGTTGCTCATCCAAATTCTATTCAAGTAGAGCCTCTTGCTGTTGAGAGACCCATCATGTCTTGGATGTTTGCCACCCATCCAGACAGATGGTAAGTCACTAGAGATCAAAGGGGTCAAGACATGTACTTCTAGCAAAACATACTTGACCTCCCTCTACATGATCTCTATGACATGAAGAGATACTTGAGAGTCTGATGAATCCTGACCAACTAATAGTAAAGGGAATGGTCTTGATTCTGCTGAGGACTGTCAATAGATGAAGATCAAGACTCAAAGGTCTCTTTAGTTTTAGTAGCATCAGCCTAGGGGGAGTTTGTAAGGAATACACTTAAAGGCTGATGCAACCAAAGACCAACCAGAGAACTCTTAGCATGCACATGTGATATACAAGGAAGTTACCTTGGAAGATTTGATATAAATCAGTGAATTATGCTAAGTATCAAATCTTCTAAAACCAAAAGACCATATCTTCTGAAGCCAAAGATGAAGTCTTCCGAGGCTTCAAGGACAAAGTCTTCCAAAGCCAAAGACTGATTTCTTCCGAAGATGAAGAAGACATGCTTTCTCTGAATTACCTTTTGACAAAAGCTTAACCACTTTCCGCTGCCACTTCTGAAGACTCACCAACTTATATGAGTTGGTGAAAAGTCCATGCTTTTGTCAACCGTAGATTAAGATCTTTTGTCTGTAACTTTCCAACTATATACTTTTATCTTTTTTGTAATACATTAGGATATGAGCTATGACATGTCATAATCACTAGTCAAAAGGAAATCTACCTTTTGACTCTATATTGATCTTGTTCTCTAGATTAGTATTTTCAGTTGGCCTTCAAAGCGTGGTTGGCTGTAGGATGTAGTATAAAGTATCTCAAGTACTTGTAAGCTTTGTAACACTTTTAAGAACTTGAGAGCAATATACATCATTCTTGAAAATCATATTTGAGTGTTCTTGTTATTGTTCTTTTACTTGTGTTTACTGTTTCATCACTAACCGGTTCTCTATTTGATTTGCTAAGTGTTCTAAATCTCTCCACCCTTTGAAACTGTTGCATTGACCACCCTTTAACGGTCCTGCATAGAGAATATGAGGACTTACCAAACTAGGGCTCTGGTCTATCATCATCAATCTGGGTTCTAAACCGTTCACCCGTTGTTTATTTTTTTTTATTTTTAAATTTTTATTTTTTTTAGTTTTATTTTTTTAAGTTGTGCTCTCTCCCGGTTTGATTTCGTATATTTCTTTTAACTTTTTTGATCACTTTTTCTTTAAATGTACATTTGATTAACCATAATGTGTATTAAGAATAATAATAATAGCTTCAAAGCCCCTAATTGATCGTTATTTAATCTGACCATTCATCAATGAACCTAATCGATCAACAATGACTTTACTTGGCCATCAATACTCCAATTAACCATAATTTATCCTAATTAGCCAACATTAGCTCTTAATGACCATTGCTGACTGATAATTACCCTAGTTAATTGTAGTTAACTATAAACGATCCTAATTGACAATCGTTAGCTCTAATTGACGATATTACTGAAACCACTTTACCACTATTGACTTTTCTTTAACATCAATTACTCTAATTTAGTGTCATTTATCATACTTAACCAATAATAGCCATTCCTAACCGTAATTGACCAATAATGACCCTAATTAACCATAATTTACCAATAATAAACTTATTTGATTAAAAACTAACTAATTCATCGTACACCATCCAAATTAACAATCACTAACTCTAATTGGTTATCACTTAATTGCACTAGACCATTAATGAATATGCTTGATACTACTTGACCATCAATAACTCAAATTGTTATTATATACTTTTTTATCTACAAATTTATCATTGAATTTACGACCAACAAATTGGAGACTAAAATATCAATCTTTGATTAGTTGATATATAAAATGCATTCATGTGTTGATTATTATAGAACGAATGTCAGTTTCGAGTAAGATCTATATAATTTTTAAGACTAATATTCAGTACTAGATAACTTTCTTAAAATGGTATAATCTACGCCAAATAAGTAGAGATTAAGAATCAGTCGTTGGTCTTTTCTAATACAGAATATATTCAAGAATGAATGTCAGTCCCTAATTCTATGTGTTGAATATAAAAAACTGAATGTTAGTCTCTAATCCATTCCCTCGGAAAGATAGAATATGTGTTATTTATTAGAGACTAAATATCAGTCCCTACTTATCTAATATAAAAAAATTATTAAAGACTGAATACTAGTTTCGAGCGAGGTCATTTTTAAGATTGGATCTTTAAGACTAATTTCCAGTCTTTGATATCTTTCTTTAAATAATATAATATGCACCAATTAGTTGGAGACTAACAATCAGTCATTAATTTTTTTAGGCAAAAGACATTCGAGACTAAATATTAGTCCTTCTTGCTGTCTGCTCTATGACTATTAAGAATCAATTTTTAGTTGTGAATATGTTCCCTTGAAACTGTAGAATTAAGGTTGATTTTGGGAGATTGGATAATACTCCATACTTATTCATCTGTAAAACTCTATAGCGACTGAATATTAATTTCGAATAAAGTTACTTATAAGAACTTTTAAGTTTGATTTTCAGTATTCGATATCTTTCTTAACATTTTATGATTTGCGCCAAATAACTAGAGATTAAAAATCAGCCATTGATTTTTTAGCACAAAAAAATCATTCGAGACTTATTATCAGTCCCTAGTTCGATCCACTCTAGAAATATTAAAAGCTAATTTTCAATCTATATTATGATCTCTCTTTATCAAAGACTGAATATCAGTTATTCTTACACCGACGCTAAATTTCATTAACATGAGCACTTATTTGGTACTAAAATTCAGTAACAAAATCTTTCCCTCCAAATCTCCTTACTATGAAAACGTATTTGTGACTGAAATTAGTGTTAAATAAGCTGTCAAAGTATTAGGAACTGACTAGTCACTAATATGAGTCACAAAAACATTAGTTCCTACTATCATCAGTAACTAATATATTAGTCTTTGATACCATATATTTGAAATTGATAAATCAGTCTCTTGACTGAAATTAGTGTTAAATAAGCTGTCAAATATTAGGAACTGACTAGTCACTAAAGGTAAAATTGTAATAAGTAGTAATAATAGTTATTATTGATTATAGACTTTAATTATATGAAATGATTGGCATTGCAAGTGCAAATGTAATTTGACATGATGAACTTTTAAATGTTGGTTGTTCGATCTCAATCACACTGTCATGAAGAAACGGTCGTTAAAATCATTTAATATTCTTTTTACATAAATCATGTTAAAACTTTTAAAAAACATACATTAGTTTATAATTTGTTATAAGCGAAGAAAACTTTATAGCTATATAGATCACAATGAATATTTACTTTTTATATAGAGTTGTTTCCTCAAAAATTTTTAAAAAAAAAATTTATTGCATGTATGTTGTCGTTAAAAAGATTATCTTAGCTAGGCTTGGGCCTTTAAAGAAATGTAAGGAAGAAGACTACTCTGGTTCGAAGTGGTGTCGATGGTGGTGATATGTCGTATATTGTTTTCTCAAGCCAAGAGCAAGTGTAAGACCTATGAGAAGGTCCACGGGCCTGAAAATTTGAGTCACTATATGCATATTGGGATTGGGTTGAAGTAAAAAAGTTCATTTAACTAAACGTTCTAAAAAGATTTTTAGCCACTCATAAAACAACTCAAACAAACTTCTATTGAATTCATTAAAGCGATGTTGGAACCAACTTATCAAATTCTATAATTTAACCTTTTGGAGTTTATGTTGTAGATTTTAGAATTTAGTGTTTAGCTTTAAAGTTTAACTTTAGAGTTTAGGGTCTGGTATTTGTCGAGCTAGTTACTTAGGTACTGAAATGAATTCAACTGAAATTTGTTTGATATTTTGTTCTAATTCTTTGGAGCTCAAACAATTTTTTTTTAATTTTTATACAAGTAGAATCTATTAGGTTAGTGACCTATGTACTATATGGATGAATAATAAATAAAAAGTCGAATAAAAAATATGTTAGATAATATGATCTAGTTCATGGGTTTAATAAAAGGAGACGATGTCAAGACATAGAAGATGTTTAATATGATCTAATTATACTTAATAATAGTAATATGTCAAAACAAAAATGAAAAAGATGTCATGGAATATTAATTGTTACGCTTCCACGAGATAAACAATTATTGTTAAGAAAAGTCATATAGACCACGTATTAAATTAATTTATAAATACATTTAGTAAATAAAATATACTTACAAGACAAGACTCGTTAAGTAATAAGGGTGTTCATGGTCTGCTTTTCGCGGTTTTGAGGTCATACCGTAACCAAACAGTTAGTCAAAAAAAATTTATCACTAAAAACCAAAACTGAACTATTCAAAAGTAAAAAATCAAACCAAACTAAACCATTATTATCAGTTTGGTTTCACGATATGAGATATTTATGCCCATTTAGGCTTAAGTCCATAAGCTATCAACACGATAAAATGAGTAAACACTAGAGATGCACGAATCGGGTTTTGGGTTGTATCCGGGCCCGGGTACAAACAGGGTTGGGCCCAACCGGGTTTTTTTGTACCGGCTATTGGTGAACCCGGGTACGAACCCAGGTCGGGTTCACATTCATCCATACCTTACCCGATATACCCGGTTAGGGTAGGGTCGGGTCCGAATCGGGTCCATAACCGGATACAATCCGGGGTTTTTTTTTTTTTTGTATTATTATTAATATAAATCATTATTATTATTATTATTATTATTATTATTATTATTATTATTATTATTATTATTATTATTATTTTTATTTTTATTATTATTTTTATTTATTATTATTATTATTATTATTATTATTATTATTATTATTATTATTATTATTATTATTATTATTATTATTATTATTATTATTTTATTTTTATTTTTATTTTTATTTTTATTATTATTATTATTATTATTATTATTATTATTATTATTATTATTATTACTATTATTGTTATATTACTATTATTACTATTATTATTATTATTATTATTATTATTATTATTATTATTATTATTATTATTATTATTAATAATAAAAAAGAGATCTTAAAACCCAGATGAATGTAAAAATTTAAGAGCAATCGTGGGATAGGGTTCCAGCCCATTTAAGATATTAATGTGGGAGATCGACCGCTTGGGGACCTGTTTAAGCCAAAAAGCCAAGAAGGCGTGGGGCGTTTTGGGTCTGACCTATACTGATCACATATTAACATCCTGGATAACGACTGTGTAAAATCACCAACGTTCCATCGATTCTCTTAATCTTCTGCCCTTGTCTGAGTTTTATGGTTTTTCTCTCTTTTTTCATACAAGGTCCTTTTTCCCATGGTATCAAAGCCATGGTGATTCTGTTGATGTATGTTTGTATGTTTCAACACTTAAAATCTGATATTCAAATATGAATATTCTTAGATCAGAAGATACTGTTAAAAACAGTATGGGGGAAGAATATGATATTCCTCACAATTTAGATTTATTAAATAAATGGACTATTCCAAAGATTGATTACAAACTAATTTATAAATTAGGAACTTTTGAAAAATTGGGATTAAAACAAGTTGTTAAAACAACTGAGGAAATGTTTTCCTTAAACACAGATGAAATGATAATAAAATTATCATCAAAAAGAGATTTACAAAAATACAAAAAAGAATATAAATTTATTCATATGGGATTAGTGCAAATTGCATTTAAGCCTCTAACTTTAGAAGGCTTACCAGAAAGTTTTGTAGCAGCTCTTAGAGATGCTAGAAACTTAAATTGGAAACAATCCCTTATGGGTATTGTTCAATCAAGTCTGGCACATGGTCCAGTATATTTTAATGTTTATCCTAACTTGCAATTATCATTGTCTGATATCAATATTTTAGAAGCTTTAACCTTGAATGTTAAAACACATGGTTACAATTATGTACCAGGATCAGAGGTAATATGTATCTGTTATAGAATTTATTATAAGCCTTTATTTACGCTTAATCCTCATTGTAAAATGGTAGATAAACCTTTAAATGAAACAATTCTAATAGAAACTAATTTTAGCAAAGCTAATATTACAACTAGAAGAAAAATAAAATGGAAAGAAATTAATTTTCCAGAAAACTGGGTTTTAGATAAAGCAAGCCCATCCCAACAATATGTGGATAATAATCCAATAAATATTTCACAAACTAATGAAGGGTCAGTTCAAATACAATTTGAAAATAATAAAATAAAATATGAACCCTCTCTATCCAAATCGATGTCATCACACTACTATATTTCCCCTGTAGATTACACAGTTAGAAGTCCTTCTAGGGCATCAACATCTAGGATTAGGGAAGAATTTCCTGAAAGAAAAATAGATGAATTAAGAATAAACTTGGATAATATAGTTCGAGGAATTAGAGTAGATCCAGAACTAACCGAATCAGAAATAAATTTTGTATATATATGAATCAAAAAGAAAAATTAGATTTTACCCCGGGATCACTGGTAAGAGAAGAAATTTCTAAAGAATTTCTCCAGCCCAAATGGGAATTATTCAGAACATGGTTTTTCAAAAATTTTGAAAAAACAGATAAAGAATTTTTTAGAAAAGAATATTACGATGAATTAACTGAAAAACAAGAGGTCATACATTTTGTTCCATGGTTTATTGAAAAATATACTAATAGTATTATTTCTGTCATAGAAAGAAATTTTAATATTAATGAAAATATAGTATCAAATATTTTCCCTCCTACTAATGGTTTTAAAATTGAAAAACAAGGAGAGGAAAGATACTATCAAGCTTTTCAAAAACTTCTGGAAGGTGAAACCTTGCAGACGACTATTTCTCATATAAATGGTTTAATAAAACAACAAAATTATTCAAATCTTTATTTGATTATAATTGGAGAACAACTCCAGGATATTTCAAAGAAAATGGATAAAATTTTATCCCATTTCAAAGAAAAACAAAATGTCATAATAAATGACCAGATAAAAGATAGAGAGTCTATTGCTACTCCTAGTATTCAATTACCTCCTAAGGTAACAGATTTCAAAACAAAATCTGAAGAAAATTTAATGCAAACATTAAACGATTCAATTAATATCTTGAAAAATCTAAAAATAAATACATTATCGGATTTTGAAGATAGTCTAAAAGAAGAAGATTATAAGCAAAAGATCAATGATGAAATCATGAAGTTATCTAAGTTTGCTAATAAGCCAACTCAGAGGATGTATTATTATCCTAGGCCTACTCCACAGGATGTTCTAATAGAAGAACATGAATACGTAATTAGTAATTCGTATAGTGGAAAAATGATCTATGAATGGAACATAGATGGTCAAACAGAAGGACAGATTTATAATACTATCCACAGGATGCTTAAGTATAGCACTATTTGTCAAAATAATAAGAATACAACTAAGACAATAGCTCAAATGATTATATTAGGTTTTACAGGCCAACTTAAAGGTTTGTGGGATAATTATCTATCAGATTCAGATAGACAAGAAATCCTCAATAGCACAAAAGAGGATAATGGTGTTGTAGATAACAACTCAGTTTATACTTTAATAGTTAATATAATAGGACATTTCACAGGCAGATGGTCTGATAATTCGGAGAATATTAGGACTCTTCTACAAAACCTTAAGTGTAGAACCCTAACATCTTTTAGGTGGTATAAAGATACTTTCCTAAGTAGAGTAATGGAACTCCCTGACTCTAATAGCTCACATTAGAAGTCAAAATTCGTAGATGGCCTCCCTTATTTATTTGCTGAAAGAGAGGAAAACCATAAAACTCAGACAAGGGTAGAAGATAAGAGAAGCGATGGAACGTTGGTGATTTTACACAGTCGTTATCCAGGATGTTAATATGTGATCAGTATAGGTCAGACCCAAAACGCCCCACGCCTTCTTGGCTTTTGGCTTAAACGGGTCCCTATCTGTGTTTAAGGAAAATGTTTCCTCAGTTGTTTTAACAACTTGTTTTAATCCCAATTTTTCAAAAGTTCCTAATTTATAAATTAGTTTGTAATCAATCTTTGGAATAGTCCATTTATTTAATAAATCTAAATTGTGAGGAATATCATATTCTTCCCCATACTGTTTTAACAGTATCTTCTGATCTAAGAATATTCATATTTGAATATCAGATTTTAAGTGTTGAAACATACAAACATACATCAACAAAATCACCATGGCTTTGATACCATGGAAAAAAGGACCTTGTATGAAAAAAGAGAGAAAAACCATAAAACTCAGACAAGGGCAGAAGATTAAGAGAAGCGATGGAACGTTGGTGATTTTACACAGTCGTTATCCAGGATGTTAATATGTGATCAGTATAGGTCAGACCCAAAACGCCCCACGCCTTCTTGGATTTTTGGCTTAAACGGGTCCCCAAGCGGTCGATCTCCCACATTAATATCTTAGATGTTGATGCCCTAGAAGGACTTCTAACTGTGTAATCTACAAGAGAAATATAGTAGTGTGATGACACCGATTTGGATAGAGAGGGTTCATATTTTATTTTATTATTTTCAAATTTTATTTGAACTGACCCTTCATTAGTTTGTAAAATATTTATTGGATTATTATCCACATATTGTTGGGATGGGCTTGCTTTATCTAAAACCCAGTTTTCTGGAAAATTAATTTCTTCCCATTTTATTTTTCTTCTAGTTGTAATATTAGCTTTGCTAAAATTAGTTCTATTAAAATTGTTTCATTTAAAGGTTTATCTACCATTTTACAGTGAGGATTAAGCGTAAAAAAAAGGCTTATAATAAATTCTATAACAGATACATATTACCTCTGATCCTGGTACATAATTGTAACCATGCGTTTTAACATTCAAGGTTAAAGCATCTAAAATATTGACATCAGACAATGATAATTGCAAGTTAGGATAAACATTAAAATATACTGGACCATGTGCCAGACTTGATTGAACAATACCCATAAGGGATTGTTTCCAGTTTAAGTTTCTAGCATCTCTAAGAGCTGCTACAAAACTTTCTGTTAAGCCTTCTAAAGTTAGAGGCTTAAATACAATTTGCACTAATCCTATATGAATAAATTTATATTCTTTTTTGTATTTTTGTAAATCTCTTTTTGATAATAATTTATTATCATTTCTTTGAAACATCCTGGAGTTGTTCTCCAATTATAATCAAATAAAGATTTGAATAATTTTGTTGTTTTATTAAACCATTATATCAGAAATAGTCGTCTGCGAGGTTTCACTTCCAGAAGTTTTTAAAAAGCTTGATAGCATCTTTCCTCTCTTTGTTTTTCAATTTTAAAACTATTAGTAGGAGGAAAACATTTGATACTATATTTTCATTAATATTAAAAAAAAATTTCTATGACAGAAATAATAATAATAATAATAATAATAATAATAATAATAATATATTATATTATTATTATATATTATTATTATATGATTATTATGATGATGATGATGATGATGATGATGATGATGATGATGATGATGATGATGATGATGATGATGATGATGATGATGATGATGATGATGATGATGATGATGATGATGATGATGATGATGATGATGATGATGATGATGATGATGATGATGATGATGATGATGATGATGATGATGATGATGATGATGATGATGATGATGATGATGATGATGATGATGATGATGATGATGATGATGATGATGATGATGATGATGATGATGATGATGATGATGATGATGATGATGATGATGATGATGATGATGATGATGATGAGATGATGATGATGATGATGATGATGATGATGATGATGATGATGATGATGATGATGATGATGATGATGATGATGATGATGATGATGATGATGATGATGATGATGATGATGATGATGATGATGATGATGATGATGATGATGATGATGATGATGATGATGATGATGATGATGATGATGATGATGATGATGATGATGATGATGATGATGATGATGATGATGATGATGATGATGATGATGATGATGATGATGATGATGATGATGATGATGATGATGATGATGATGATGATGATGATGATGATGATGATGATGATGATGATGATGATGATGATGATGATGATGATGATGATGATGATGATGATGATGATGATGATGATGATGATGATGATGATGATGATGATGATGATGATGATGATGATGATGATGATGATGATGATGATGATGATGATGATGATGATGATGATGATGATGATGATGATGATGATGATGATGATGATGATGATGATGATGATGATGATGATGATGATGAGATGATGATGATGATGATGATGATGATGATGATGATGATGATGATGATGATGAGATGATGAGATGATGATGATGATGATGATGATGATGATGATGATGATGATGATGATGATGATGATGATGATGATGATGATGATGATGATGATGATGATGATGATGATGATGTGATGATGATGATGATGATGATGATGATGATGATGATGATGATGATGATGATGCGATGATGATGATGATGATGATGATGATGATGATGATGATGATGATGATGATGATGATGATGATGATGATGATGATGATGATGAGGATGATGATGATGATGATGATGATGATGATGATGATGATGATGATGATGATGATGTGATGATGATGATGATGATGATGATGAGATGATGATGATGATGATGAGATGATGATGTGATGATGATGATGATGATGATGATGATGATGATGTGATGATGATGATGATGATGATGATGATGATGATGATGATGATGATGATGATGATGATGATGATGATGATGATGATGATGATGATGAGATGATGATGATTGATGATGATGATGATGATGATGATGATGATGATGATGATGATGATGATGATGATGATGATGATGATGATGATGATGATGAGATGATGATGATGATGATGATGATGATGATGATGATGATGATGATGATGATGATGATGATGATGATGATGATGATGATGATGATGATGATGATGATGATGATGATGATGATGATGATGATGATGATGATGATGATGATGATGATGATGATGATGATGATGATGATGATGATGATGATGATGATGATGATGATGATGATGATGATGATGATGATGATGATGATGATGATGATGATGATGATGATGATGATGATGATGATGATGATGATGATGATGATGATGATGATGTGATGATGATGATGATGATGATGATGATGATGATGATGATGATGATGATGATGATGATGATGATGATGATGATGATGATGATGATGATGATGATGATGATGATGATGATGATGATGATGATGATGATGATGATGATGATGATGATGATGATGATGATGATGATGATGATGATGATGATGATGATGATGATGATGATGATGATGATGATGATGATGATGATGATGATGATGATGATGATGATGATGATGATGATGATGATGATGATGATGATGATGATGATGATGATGATGATGATGATGATGATGATGATGATGATGATGATGATGATGATGATGATGATGATGATGATGATGATGATGATGATGATGATGATGATGATGATGATGATGATGATGATGATGATGATGATGATGATGATGATGATGATGATGATGATGATGATGATGATGATGATGATGATGATGATGATGATGATGATGATGATGATGATGATGATGATGATGATGATGATGATGATGATGATGATGATGATGATGATGATGATGATGATGATGATGATGATGATGATGTTTTTTAAACTTTTTTTATTTGTTCTATCATTTGGCTAAACATATGATTTTTATTTTGAAAATTTTAAAATTCAAAGCCATGAAATATAATTTTTGAAGCAACGAATAACTAATGGGATAATAAACTCCTAATAATTTTGTTTTTGAGTTTTTAAACACCTCAAGAAACTCGGATAGACGTTGAACATTCTTTCAACCCGCATCCGGAAATGGGTCGGCTTTATCATTATTCGAAAGACTATTATGAAAAGCTTTTAAAGTGCCCTTATGTTTTAAAGCATAATCAAACATGTGACAAGTCGAATTCCATCGAGTAGGTACATCCCAATTAGGATTTAAAAATATAGATTCCATATCCTTACAAAGTTGTTTATAATCTTGATATCTTTTTCTAATTTTTTTAAAAACATCATGTAACATAAATCGAAAAGCTTTAACAAAGTTATCAACAAATTCCACGGATAGCCCGTCTTGCACTACTAAATTAATAATATTTGCAACACAACGAGTATGAAAAAAATCACCGTTCGCAATCGGGAGATATTTTAATTTTAATTTTTCAACCGCGGTTGTGTTGTTGGAGGCGTTATCAAATGCAATTGAAAATTTTTTTTTTTTGTAACTTAAAAGTAGTTATTACATTATCCAAAAAGTAAAACAAATGTTCTCCGGTGTGTGGATACGGAAAAAAGATCAAATGCAATCGTACGTTTCATCATTTGCCATGAATTGGGATCTACCTAATGAACGGTGACGCAAAGGTAGGATTCAGGTAAACCATGTGGAGCTGACCAAACG
This sequence comes from Flaveria sonorensis, assembly GCA_025506505.1. Classification (NCBI taxonomy): domain Eukaryota; kingdom Viridiplantae; phylum Streptophyta; class Magnoliopsida; order Asterales; family Asteraceae; genus Flaveria; species Flaveria sonorensis. The sequence continues at coordinate 23,859,852 of CM046429.1, forward strand.
TCACTAGTTAAGCTTACATCGGTATTTATATTTTCAAATAATACAATTAAATTATTTTTTGCTTGTTTCCATAATTTTAAAAAATAACGTCTAAGTGTAGTACAACTTACGTGGGTGTAACGAGGTTGAAGCGTCTCTCGAATAAAGTTGGTCAACCGAGGATTGTCGAAATGACTAAAAGGCAAAGCTTCTTGAATCACAAACTTCGCCATTCGATCTTGAACCGTAATAACATCGTAATTAAAGATTCCACCGTCTCCACCAAATTGTGTTTGTTGTGAATCCGGATTACTTTTCAACGACTTACAAAACTTTTTGCTACTGTGTTTGCTTAAAGTCGTATTAGAATCTTTAACAAACAAAGCTCCACAAAACTAACGAGCCTTTACAGACCCATCACTCAACTCAGCCATATCCCAATTGCACCAAACATCCATGTTACGATTGTGTGCAAGAACACGATCGACGGTTGGAGCGTTGAACGAACCTTGACCAACGGAAGATTGTGAGTGAGCCATATCAAGATTCAAGAGAGTGAAAGTGTAAAATGAGAGAGTGAAAATATAAAACGAGAGTAAACAAGAGTATTTTTTTTACGTTTTTTGCATATGTTTTTGCGTTTGAGACTTGGGTACTCAACCATATTAACCCACACCTATTTATACTAACTTATGGGGCAAAAATGACCAAAAAAACGGTCAAAAATATTTTCTAACGGCTATATAGCCGTTAAAAACGGCTAATTTTTTTAAAAAGGCAAAAAAAACTGTCAAAACTGGGTTGGACTCGGGTACAAATGGGTCGTGTTCGGGTCGAGTCGGGTTCAGGTCGGGTTCTTGAAAATTCCATAAAACTAAACCCGGTTCCAACCCTCCGGTTTTTTCCGAGTACACCCTCTACCGGGTCGTATCCGTACCCGGGTCCGGGTCGGGTTCACCGGGGCGGGTCCGTACCCGGGTTTTATGCCCATCTCTAATAAACACCGACTATAATCAGTGCAAACATTAAATGAATAAATCACTCCTACTTGTAACACCAATTCATTGATGTGATAAACAGAAGATAAAAATGTAAAATAATTTGACTAAAATTAGTAGCACTAATTCTTGTTTCATCCATAAATAACTAATTCACAGCTCATCTACACCAATTCATTGATATGATAAACAGAAGATAAAAATGAAAAATAATTTTCAAAAATTAGTAGCAATAATTCTTATTTCATCCATAAATAATTAATTCATATCTCATCTACACCAGTAGGCAACAATAGCATTAATTAACTATTGATTAAAAAGATTAATAGTTGAGATTAATTTTTATGCTTTTTATTTTTAAGTATCTCTTTATTTGGATAACATTATTGTGTATTTTTTGTAAAACATAATAATAGATAACAACAAATTTATATAATCTTTAAAAAAAATAACAAAACTAATACATTGTGTTATTTTCAACACTATGAATTTAAAAAAGTACATATGTGAAAGTATATCACTGTGTACTTTTAATTATAAAATATAGTATAGATAATAATTTGTATAATTTAAAAAAACAATGATAAAAATAACACAAAATGATCTAAAACGTAAAACACAATGATAAATACATATAACAAATGATGTAAAATATATGTCACAAATGAATTGATATTTGACACAATGAACGTATAATACACAATGAGCTGCGTATTTGACACAATGACTAAAATGCCATCATCTTTAAAACAATACGATGACACGTGTTAAAACCATAATTTTCTTAGACCAATTAGATAAATACCCTTTTTTACTATAACCCTACCTCATATGTTTATGTTTATTCATATATACGTTTTACTAAAGATTTATACAAAATCAAAATTTCACAAACTCATCGTCAAAACGTGATATTCGTTTTGCAATATTAGATGGGCTAGTTTGTTGAGCCCAAATAATTGACCAGATATCTTCTCAATAGTCGACCAATATGGTTTTATAACTAAGGGAGTTTACATGGGCCGGAACGATCCCGAGTAACCGTCCACAATCTTTTTGTCCTTTATTTCAATTGTTATAGATTATTACGACACTAAATATGATCACAATAACTAAAATATTTTAGAAGTAATTTAAAGCCTTCTAAAGCAACTTCTAAGCTAGTCATATTAAACATTTGGATCGGTATTTGGAGGATTTGAACGCTCTAACTCTACAATTATAATGTTATTTTAGGAAAAACAATAATATAGTTTAAGTTGATATGAAGAATTTTTTAAGCTTTTAGTTAATATTTAACTCATTTAAGTTGATGTGCTCTATTCATGAAGCATGTTTTGGTTTTACTTTCTGTAATATTTACATCTTTGGCATTATTTGTTATGAAAATATAAAAGTTGTTAAACGCTTAGAAAAAGTCGATACCAAAATACCGATGGGATGTGCTAAATCCTTTTTTATGTTGCTAAAATAAAATTAGAAGAACCATATATATAGGGAAGGACCAAAACCCTGGTCTAGTTAGGTACTTTCAATACGTCAACTTATAAGCTTTCGTGGATCCAGTGAAAATAAATTTCTTCTCGTCGCTATATGTCATCATCGGTGGGGACCATCGTCGGAGTAGTATAGTGGAACCTTGAGTTGGGAGGGTGAACATAACACTCATGTGAACTAGACAACTCGGTCTCATGCGGTGTGCTGTTAGTGATGTGGAGTCGTGTGGTGGATATCATTTTCTTGTCAACTTCAACCAAGTAATGATGGATCTTATGATTCTTGTATCCTATGCTCAATGAGTAATGGTTTTTGAACATTGGTTTCCCATCCATCAAATAGAGCAACATTTTATTTTAATTAATTTGGCTAAATTAAGATGTTGATAGTTTAATCCAAATACTTAGAACCAAGTAGGCATGGTAGTGAGGAGATAAAAGTATCAAAGTGTGATAGTTGACTATTTAGGTTAATAGCTTTACACCATCTATATTATTAATTTTGTTAACATATGGTAGCATTATGCATTGATTTACCATCTGAAACATTTTCTACCAACATAATGAGTAAATAATTTTAAAATTTGTGTTGTATTAATTTTGTTAACATATGGTAGCATTATGCATTGATTTACCATCTGAAATATTTTCTACCAACATAATGAGTAAATAATTTTAGAATTTGTGTTGTAGTATCACAACTTATATCAAGTATGAAATAATAATAAATATTAATACACGTTAGGAGGTGTAAAGTACATGCTTGTTCAAGACTATTATGATTTTTAGCAACTAGGATCTTGTAGGGTCTAGAGGGCTTTGGGTTCGGAGAGGCCACCGCACTGATTAGCCTAATAACACTCAGGTAATTTCATTTTGTCTTGTTAATTATATACTAAAAGTTATATCGTATTTACATGAATAATGGAAGTCGAATATAATTGATGTCAAGAAATAACTTACAATGAGTAGTAAGTTGCTACTAATTACTAGTAGTAACTGAGATTTGTAATAACTTAGTTTATCAGCAACTGCTAAGTAGAAACTAATCAAGAGTAACTAAATATGTTAATATGATAAGGTAGTAGCCACGTAGTTATCAGCTTCAAGTGTGATCAACATAAACTTGATAGGTTGACGTTGTTGACTTTAGTAGTAACTTAGTTATTACCGATAAAGTTACGTTCTATGGTTTTTCCACTAATATAACTGTCTAATCGTCAATGGTTACTGTTCAAAATTAGAAAACACATAGAATAAATAATAACAAATCAGTCATTACAAATTGAGTTTGATACAAAAGTAGTTCGTCTGATGAACACAAACCAAACTTGATCACAATAGCAAGGACACCACAAGTTCTAGTATAAATGAATCAACTAGACCAAGAATAAGGGTTTGTGAAAGAGATGATCGCGATATAGTATGATAAGAAGAATGAATAACATGATCTGCAACCCTAATCGCACACAATTGCCTTTATATATCCATGAATATTCCGTCTTCACAACAACAACCCTCCAACTTCAGCTTTGACGGAAACAACCCTCAACATATAAGCTGACCAAAAGTACCTGAAAACAACAAAAAGTGTTTTACTAATACAACTAAGCAAATATGTTTTTAGAATAGGAATTGATAATAATACTTATTATATTTTCAATACCCCTCTCAATTCAAATTCTAAAACAATCATAAGTTTAGCACTAAGGCCTTTTGTTAGCAAATCAACAATTTGATCATTCGTATAAATTTTAACATGTTTTAAAAACACTTGCTGCAACCTTTTCCCTTCAAAAATGTTAGTTAATTTCGAAATGCTTGGTTCTATCATAAAAAAAAAAGATTTGCAGCAGTAAAAATTATAGCTTACAAAGAAGTTTTATTGGAAGCTCCAATGACACTTGCAAGTCTTATAAAAGTTATAAAATCCAAATAACTTCACAGCTAGCAATACACATAGCATGATACTCTACTTCAGCTGAAGATCAAGACATAGTTGGTTGTTTCTTGCTTTTCCAAGAGACTAAAGAATCTCCTAAAAATAGTATGTCCAGTAATACACCTCCTTGTAGAGAAACACTTTCCCCAATCAGCATCAACAAAACATTTTAATACAAACTCATCAAATTTTTAAAATAAATGCCTTGACCAAGGGAAATTTTCAAATATCTTAGTAGTCTTAAAGCAATATTCAAATGAGAATTAAAAGACTTATGAATAAATTGACTTAAGCAGTTAACAACAAAAGCTACGTCTGGTCTAGTTAATGATAGATAAATCAGCTTCCAGTTAATTTATGATATTAAGTCATATTATTTAGTTTAAAATCATTTTTATTAGAATTAGTGAAATCAGTAACAACCAAATTTTGCTCCATTGGAACATTTAAGGGCTTACTTCCTAACAAACCAATCTCAGACAATAACTCCTAACAATATTTCATTTGACTCAAGCAAACTCCCTTTTTGGACTCAATCACTTCCATCTAAATGAAAAAAATTTTAATTTCCTAATATCCTTTATTAGAAAAACTTTGATTTTAAGACTGCTTGTCCATATTTTAATTTTATCATTACCAGTAATTACAATGTCATCAACATATACCACAAGAGCAATAAACATATTACCAGAACAAAGAGAGAATAGTCATTCACACTTTGCATAATCCTAACTTAATCAAGGTAGATGTTAACTTTTCATTCCACTTTCAAGGGGCGTTTAAGTCCATAGAGAGAATTAACAAGTTTACAAACCTTACTACTATTGGAATCAGAGTAATAACCTTTTGATAATTACATATACACATCCTCAGTCAAAGTACCATATAAAAAACATTATTGATATCTAATTTATATGAATTACAACCATTTTGAATAGCAACACTAAAAAGACATCTCATAGTGACCATTTTTATTATAGGAGAGGTCTCATCAAAATCTAAACCTTCTTTTTGGCTATACCTTTTTGCAAACTAATCTAGCCTTATATCTTTCAATCTCTCATGATGATTTATATTTCATCTTATAAAACCATTTACATCCAATTGCTTTCCTTCCCTTAGGTAAATCCGCTAAGACCCAAGTTCAATTTCTATTTAGTGCTTCCATTTCTTCATTCATAGCATTTACCCAGTTTCTATCTAAGCATGCCTCCTTATAATTAGTAGGTTTTATGCTTTTATTTAAAAAGGACACAAAATAATAGTTATGAGGAGACAATTTTGGATAATTTACCACTTTTTCAATGCCATATTTTACCTTTCCTTTAACAATAAAGTCACTAAAATGTTTTGGAACAAAAGTAACCTTACCAGACCTCCTAGGATATTCTTTATTACCCTCAGACTCAGCTGTATCAATTCCTGGACAAGTAGTTGTCTCAATCTCATAAAGAACCTCAAGTAACTTTACAAACGGCTGAGTAAATAAATGAGATTCAGATTCAACGGTAGAGGAACTACCAGACTGATGAATATGCTGAGAATCAGTAGCAGAATCAGTAGCAGATTAACTTCTATGCTAATGATCTAAAGAATCATCATCACTACCAGGAGAATCAGATGAGGATTTAAGAATATAAGACACACTTCTATTGTCCTCTATGACTATTACCTTTATTAGCCTTCTTATAATCATTGGCAAAAATAGAGCATCAAAGAAAGAGTCACTATCTACATTACTACTACTACTTTAATTTGAATTATTAGATGAAGCTTTCAAAGGATATATATTTTTAGAAAATTTTACATCCCTTGAAAATAAAAACTCCTTTTTATCTAAATTCCAAAGTTTGTAACCTTTTTTAACGTTTGAATATCCAATAGAGACATATTTCATAACCCTAGAATCAAACTTATTTTTAGGATTTAAAGCAGTAGCAAAACATAGACAACCAAACATTCTAAGATGAGAAAGAGAAGGCTTGCATTTGTTTACCACTCATCAGAAATTTATTTTGATGTGAATCCTAAACAATACAAAAGTGTTCATCAAATCAACACTTAAGTTATATTATCTTTTGACAGTTTGTATATACTCAAGCACAACCAAGACATTAACTAAGGTTATATTACTTGTAAGTTTTAGATTACCAACCTTTGTTAATTTTTCTCTAGTTCCACTAGGACACCCAACAAACATTCAAACATCAGACACATTAACAAGGTTGAACATGTTTGATTTGATTCAGACATTGTCATATGCTGATTAGCACCTGAGTCTATAATCCAGCCTTGAATGAGATTGAACTCACTTGAGTTGGTGGAACACAAGATGTTTAAGTAGTAATCTTTGCAACTTTTATTTACGTTGATGTTATATTAGCATTAATATGACAGAGGATGAAGATCCCTCACTAACTAGAGATATAAGTTTAGAGATCTGATAAGAAGTGAAGGGAAAATTATTAGGGATGGTCTTATTGTTAATAATAATATTATTGCTTAGACTAGTAATGTGCTCTAAAATTACATAGAAAACCTATCAAAAGCACATCAATTATTCCTAAATATCTTACTTAAAATAATGAAAATGAACTTAAAAATGTTAAATTCTGTTTTCCGGTGTTCAAAAGATCAAGATGGACAAAAGAAGCATACTTAGCAAGAATTTGAAGAAAACTGAGCTGTAAAATCCAAGCATGGGGTCGTGCCTCATTAAGCACACCCTCATGACCAGCCTGAAACACACCCCCGTGCTTAAATTTGCACACCCCCATGATTGGACATCTTACAGGACAAAAAGTAGTATCCCCTAAAAGCAGTCAAAGGGACGTGACCCACCCCAATCACGGGGCCATGCCCTATTAGTCACTGGGTCGTGCCCAACATTCTACATGTACTAACCAGCCAACTTTTATAAGCATTGTACTAGCACGAGGCCTAACTCCATCATTTGGGGGAGCTTATGGTGGAGGGTTACCTTGATGCTTTCTTTCAGGAATAAAGTCTTGAAGACCCTTGGGAGGCTAGGGAGGTGCATACAATACTTGGATGTAACAACCGAATTCTAGGTCCTACTTTAAACTTTAATTTAATCTAGCATTATTTCATTTTCATTTTTCTTTCTTCCATGCTAATTGCTTACATGCTTAATTGCCTTAGAAGATTCCACTATGACTAGCTTTAGCCTAGGAATTATTAAGTGATTTTAGAAAAATATTAAATCTATGCTAGAAATTTGAGTTTTAAATAAAACAAATAATATGTGTATACATACATATTTTTGGCACACATGCATGCAAATGTATTATTACACTTAAAAACTTATAAAACTAAAATTTTCCAACAACTACACTACACAACAAATTACACTATACAATTTAAAAAAAATAATAAAAGAAAACCCCACTCCCCCCATAAATCAGCCACCCCCCTTCCCACCTATCCCATACTTCCTTGTTTCTATAAAAACTCCTTGAACATACCACCTTTCCCTTTTTTCCATACATGCAACCATCCCATCCTTCCATCTCTCTCTCTAACTTATGAATTCTGTCCCTTTCTTCTTCAAAATTCTATAATTTCTTTTCCATTTCCAGCCAAGTTCGATAGCTTCCTTCAAGCACAACATCGATTAGAAGCAAAAATCAAGCTAGGATGTGACCAAAGTGAAGCTTCTTGCAAGGATTTACAAGATTCAAGAATTTCCAGCTCCAACTCAAGTTTCAACAGCCCTTTTACTCCTTTAACCATTCTAAAATTGCAACCCTACTAGAGTGTAAGAATCTATGAACCCGAATAAAGTATTTTCTTGAGTTTTCCCCCTCTTTTCTACCATAAATCTCACTCTTCTTGTTCGAAACAGAAAATTGCGGCCACACCACTATTTTTGGGGAAATCACAAATTCACACAAGGTATATTTTAATGAGTGTACATGGACCAAGGGTTGGTGCACCCGATTTCACCCCGAAAACCCTCTTTTTCATGTGTTTAGCACCAAAAACCCACCTGTTTTGAAAAGCCCCTCAACCTATGTTAGCATATGCTCAAAAACAGTTTATGAACATCATAATAACCTGTGTTAAAAGTTACAAAAAGGTTTGGTGATGTTTATGCTCAAACTATGACGATTACACATGTGTAAATGAAGTATTACACCCTTAAATGCAACAATGATGCTATGAATGCAAAAATCCATGAGCTAACATTTTGTTCCAGTATTTTGGTGATATTAATCATATACAAATTTGTGGTTTTTTCTGAATAAGTAAAAAGGATGGAAAAATAGACTTAATGAGCTTATTTAGTGACTCGAAAAGTGGAAATAATTCAAGAATTTGGTCAAACTATAAAAAACTTAAAACTTAAATTTATCCAGGCCCTATAATTGGTATTTTAGTGGTAAAAACCGTATTTGGTGATTTTTGGAAGTAATATGTAATTTTTATGAATTTAATGTACAAAAACAAGTCTATCTAGGTAACTTTTAAGCAAAATTTCAAAAATAAAGTAACTAGCTTAAAAATCCTATAAACCCACTTTATTTCAGTAAACTTTAATTTCTAAAAAGAGATTTTTGTGAAAAGTTGAAAGAAAATAGATTCGGTCGTTCGGTTCCGGGTAAAAACGAGTTTTAACGGTTTATTTTTAAAACTGAGCTTTTTGCTCAAATAACCCAAAAACTTCTTTTAAAACAGATTATAATCTTTGTTAGTCCTTTAGAAATTATTACTTGAGTATTATGAGTTGAAATTAAAAGTTCTAAAACTAGATGCTAAATTGTCGTTTTCCCGAAATCGGTAACTAAAAATTGGTGTTTTAAATCCCTCAAACTAAATTTTGGAAATGTGAAGTTTAAAAAGGCCTAAAAGTGATATAAAAACCCCTAGGAACTAATAAGGGCCATATTGGGTCAAGAAATGAAAGAAAGCAAACTTTTGGGTCAAAATTATAAATTTTGAAACTTGAGGGACCAAAGTGTAAATTTCATAAATATCACTGAATTTAAATCATTTTATGATCATAAGCTTTTAGTAAACTTAATTTTATATTAACAAGTTAGTAAGAATCATAAAATTAGTAGCCATGTGTTAAAAACCTTGACTTTCCCAAAAAGGAAACTTATGACGCAAAACTCATAAGAAAGGAGACCAAATGAAGTTTAAACCATAACACACTTAGTTGTATTTTCAATAAGTCTAGAAACATGTAACTTACTACCTGTAATCCTAATAATAGGGTGCTAGGACTCGGACTTATCAGTAGTTGAAGGACTGTTAACTGATTCTAAGGTGAGTTTAGTGTTTGCCTTTTTACTACTGTTTTGGGATGAAACATGCTGTGTTTGAACTGAAATTATTTATGAGCTTTAATATGATGCTTATATGTTATGGTGATTGTTAGAACCTTATCTTATATTGTATCACAATCATTAATTCTTGGTGAACTGCTTGTTTTATATGGGTAGATCTACTTGGGGAATCCCCCACACACAGTGCCTTCCATCATAACCCAATGAAATAATAGGAAGGGTACCACACTGAGATCCTACGGGGTCGTTTGTGTCATGTAACGAGTATTATAAGAAACTATGGTATACCACTCAACAGGTATGGTACACTGTTTGAGGCTCAGTTCTCCCTATGGGTTAACCGGTAATAACACAAGTTTAAAAGAGGCTAGCCAGGATGAGTGCAGGGTTCATCGTGACCTCCATAGCAAATGATACTTATGACTTTAAACTAGTTCTTAGACTCTTAAGAGTCCTTTTGTATTTAAACTTTAAGCACTTGAACTCACCAACTTTATAGTTGACACAAAAATCTTTTAAGCGTGTTTCAGGTAACCCTTGATGGAAGATTAGACTTGTTAGGAAGCCTTGTTGGGTGACCGAGTTCCGTGACTACCAGTGGCATTACTTACTTTAAAATATTTTAGACAATTGGACTTGATGTTTGTTAAACTTATGAACAAATTATGATGGGTTTTGGCTTTTATACTTTGGGCTAGACTTGTATAGCCCTGATTTTCTATTTAAATGTAATGCCATGTGATTTCTCTCCTTGTGTGCTCTTGTGATGGTTAGTTTCCGCTGCCATGTATTTTGCCAGTCTGTGACGTCCCACCTTTCTTGGGCCCAAGGTGTGACATTAGAAGAAGCTCAGGATTGTCTAAACATCATCCATTGGTATCACCAGTTTGATTATTCCATTTCATATCCATCTTCTATGTTGTTTGTTGTTATCTTCAAGCTCATTATGAGCTAAACTCTCATTATCATCCTAATTGGATGAAACTTATGTAATTTGTAATGAAATAATGGTGTCATTTATGTTATGTTAATGTTATGGTAATATTTGGTAAACGTTTGATTGGTAGCATCTATATTTGAATAGAAAGTTTATAAACTTATGGTTTGTAATTGTGAATGTCATACAATGTTGAAAAACGTATGAACTAGCTTTTATTCGTGAAACCAGTTTTCATAACAAACCCATGGCTAATGAACTAGAAATGGTTATTAGAAATCATATAACTTTAACTTTCTGATCATTTGCGGGTTTCTTTTTATTAGTCTGAGAAATCTACAGTAATGGTTATGGTTTTCTAAAATTAATGGTATGTTAAAAAGGATTTTGATCAACTCTCTTTCTAACATTAAGTTATGTTTTCAGAAATTGTCTGTTGAAAGGTTACACGAGATTTACCTACGTTACTAGTGGCTAAGAGAATCAGCATTGTAAGTTACTCGATGTTGGTATCCTTGTCATTACGGAGCTGGCTTATGGAAAATCCGCATTGGCTCATGTTTATAAGCATTATCATAACTACTTAAACTTATATCTTTAATTACACTAAGATATTCATCATAGTTACATAAGTGTAATCTAATTAGGATGATAGTTTTAATTTCCTATTTTAAACCCAAAAGTCTCAATTTCACTTTTACTTTTATTTTTAATTATTGTTTTAAAAACTCTAAAAATTTGGTTACATCAATGCAACTTATCATTTTCTCAAAACAAACCCAATCTGATAGTCGATTATAAAGGTTGTTAAGTAGGCTCGATGTGTCCATAGATTGATACTCGGTTCTTACCATCACTATATACCACATGACAGGGACACTTACCTTTTGTGTTTGTAGTTTAGTATAAGTAAAAACCATTTAAGCCTGAATCTGCGCAAAAAATCCTTATCTAAAATATATACACTGTTCACACGCATCAAGTTTTTGGCCCCGTTGCCGGGGATACACGACAGTTTTGAAAGACAATCCGATTTTTTGACTATTTTGTTTATATCATGTTAATATATTTTGTTCAACTTTGTTTTATCTTAGTTAGATTTGCTTAAGATAGTTTACCTTAGTTAGTTAGTTAGTTACATTTGCCTGATTTATTCTAAGCCTTAGTTAGTATATGCTTTCTTAAGTTAGTGTATGTCCAAATCGTCTAGTCCTGAACTTGTTTCGCCTCTTTTGGAACCTGAACGACTGTTCCATCAAAGGTTACGCGAAAGACCACAAAAACCAACAACAATCATTGAAAGAGACGCTTTAGAAGGTACACCATCTAAGGAAGACATGGCTAACCAAAACGAGGAAATGAAGATGACACACTATGCCATGCCGTTAATTGATGGTTATGAGTCTAGCGTTGTCCGACGAGCAATAGCGGCCAACAATTTCAAAATTAAGTCTAGTATTATCCGAAAATCTGATCGAAGAAATGAGGAGAGGTTCCAAAGAAACAAAGCTGACAACAAAAGCAACAAATCATCATTGTAAACCATTTAACATCAAGTAGGTCAGATAGCATAACAACTATGTGAGAGACCCCAAGGTGCTTTGCATAGTAACACTGTAACAAACCTTAATGCATAAGCGAAAGGCATCACCACAAGAAGTGGCAAAACCACTCAAGGTGATGCACCTGCATTATAACCAATCCTGGAAGAAGTCATAACTGAAACTCCAAGTAATGCAAGTGGTAAGCAAAAGCAATCTGTTTATGTTTCTCCAGCCAAGAAATACTTACCACCATCGCCCTAAGTTCCACCACCTTCATATCTAGGTCATTCAAGACAACAACAAATGGAGGCATAATATGGCAAATTTTTAGGGTTGTTCAAGCAATCCCACATCAACCTGCCATTGGTGGAATTAGCTTAAATGCAAAATTACGCTAAATTTTTGAAGGGTGTGTTATTGAATAAAAAGAAACTGGAAGAATTATCACACGTAGTTTTGAATGAGGAATGCTCTGCAGTTCTTCAAAACAAACTACCTCAAAAGATGACTAATTCAGGGAGCTTTACATTAACTATCCTAATAGAAAATCTGTCTGTTAGTAATGCCTTAGCTGACTTAGGTGCTAGCATTAATATCATGCATTATGTGGTTTTCGAAAAGTTAAACTTAGGTGAACCTAGACCGACCCCTATGAGCATCCAGTCAGCTGATCATTCAGTCAAATATTCGAGGGGCATCGTTGAAAATATTTTAGTTAAAATCGATAAATTCATATTTGCTGTTGATTTTGTGATCCTTGATATGGATGAGAACAATAATGTTCATCTTATCCTAGGTTGACCTTTCTTAGCAACCGCTCGAGCTCTCATTGATGTTTGCACCGACAGACTTATGCTTCGAGTGGATGAGGAGGAAGTAACATTCGACATAGGACGATCCATGAAACATCCTTAACATCATGATGATTCACTCTATTACATTGATGTATGTGATTCAATCATAAGCTGTCATTTGAGGGAAACCCTTGAAAATGAAGCTTGATACACTCAATTAATAGAAGTCCGAATAACCAAACTCATATGTTAAGATCAAACCATTCCATACTTAGAAGTTGATGAAACATCATCTCATCAAGAAGCATTCGAGATTATTGAACAAGATCTAGAACCTAAAGCCAAACCTTCTATCGAAGATCCTCTGGTTCTAAAACTCAAAGAACTTACGTCTCGTCTCGAATGCGCCTTTCTTGAAAACACATCTTAACTTCATGTCATTATCTTATCCACTTTATCGAATGATGATAAGAACAAGCTGCTCAATGTGCTCAAGGCACATAAACGAGCAATTTTTTGGAAAATCAAGGACATCAAGGGAATCAATCCATCCTCTCACAATTTTGATGGAAGAAAACTTCAAATCCATCATTCAACCTCAAAGACGTTTAAATGCAAGCATGCAAGAGGTTGTACAGAAGGAAGTAATCAAACTGCTAGATGGTGGTTTGGTTTACCCTATTTCTGATTCTCCTTGGTTAAGTCCCGTCCAAGTTGTTCCAAAGAAAGGAGGAATGACTGTTTTAACCAACAAGAAGAATGAGCTCATTCCAACTCGTACAGTTATAGGAAGGAGAGTTTTCATCGACTATCACAAACTCAATGATGCCAGAAGGAAAGATCACTTCCCTCTGCCATTCATTGATCAAATGCTTGAAAAATTATCTGGGAAAATGTTCTATTGTTTCCTTCATGGTTTTTCAGGTTATTTTCAAATTCAATTGCTCTCGAAATTAAGAGAAAACGACATTCACTTGTCCATACGATACATTTGCTTATTGAGGAATACCTTTTGGATTATGTAATGCCCCTGCCACATTTTAAAGATGCATGGTAGCAATCTTTCACGACATGATCGAACACTCCATGGAAGTTTTCATGGATGACTTTTCCATCTTTGGAAACTTATTTGAACAATGTCTTGAACATCTGGAAAATATGTTGGTTAGATGTGAAGATTCTAACATTGTCACACATTGGGAAAAGTTCCATTTCATGGTTACGGAAAGAATAGTGTTAGAACACAAAATCTCTTAAGCAGAACTTGATGTCGATCAAGCCAAAGTCGATAGTATCTCCAAGCTTCCACATCCCGTAACCATGAAAGCAATCATTAGCTTCCTAGGTCATCCAAGATTCTATCAATGTTTCATCAAATATTTCTCCAAAATCACACGACCAATGACTCAACTCCTCGAGAAAGACACACAATTTGTATTTCTAATAAATGCATTCGTACATTCAATTTGCTGAAGGAGAGAGTAATAACAGTTCCGATCATGATTTCCCCTGATTGGACATTACCATTCGAACTCATGTCTGATGCAAACAATTTCACAGTATGAGTCGTGTTAAGCCAACAGAAAGACAAACAATTCTACCCCATGTACTATGCCAGCAAAACCCTAAATGATGCACAAGAAAACTACACCCCGACTGAAAAAGAACTTCTTGCGATAGTTTTCACGTTTGAAAAATTCCGCTCGTATCTCATCATTTCGAAAACAATTGTTTACATAGATCATGCAGCCATTCATTATCTTTTCAACAAATAAGATGCAAAGTTGAGTCTGATACGTTTAATTCCTCTACTCCAAGAATTTGACATTGAAATTCGTGATAAGAAAGGAGCGGAAAATTTGGTGGCCGATCATCTCTCGCGTCTTGAAAATCCAAACCCTTCACCATCTGAGGAATTCAAGATAAACAAAAATTTTCCTCATGAATTCCTTATGCACATCCAATGCTCAATCGATGAACATCCTTAGTTTGATTATTTCACGAATTACTTGGCAAGCGGAATTGTTCTCAAAGGAATGAACAATCAGCAAAAAAAGAAATTCTTCACTAATATCAAGCATTACTATTGGGAAAATTTGTACCTATTCGGAATCCGTGCAGACCAGCTTATCTGAAGATACGTATACGGAAGTGAAGCTCAATATATTCTAAGGCACTATTATGAAGGACCCATAGGAGGATGCCATGGAGCAATTCTAATGGCCAATAAAGTCTTTGACTCTGGATTCTACTGGCCTAATATCTTTAAAGATGCTTACAACATGCTACGCAGTTGTGATGCCTGTTAAAGAGCAACCAATATCTCAACACGAGATGAGATGCCTCAAAAAATCATTTAAGTATGCGAGGTATTTGATATATGGTGTATTAATTTCATGGGGCCATTCTCGGTGTCTTTTGACAATCGTTACATCTTAGTAGCAGTCTATTATGTTGCAAAATGGGTTGAAGCTCAAGCCTTACCTACCAACGATGCAAGAACATTGTCAAATTCCTCAAGGAACTATTCTCTTGTTTTGTCGCTTCCAAAGCTTTAATTAGTGATCGTGGAATACATTTTTGTAACAACCAACTCGAAAGAGAAATGGCTCGTTGCACATTCACCATAATTTTGCAACTGCTTATCATCTACAATCGAATGGACCAGTTGAGGTCACTAATCGAGGTATTAAACGCATCCTCGAGAAAACCACAAAGATTGGTCTACCAAGTTAGATTATGCATTATGGGCTTTTTGGATAGCCTATAAGATTCCTATCAGCACTATACTTTTCAAACTGGTTTATGGGAAGTTGTGTCATCTGTGGAACTCAAACACAAAGCCTCTTGGGCACTCAAGGCTACAAACTTGGATCAAATTGTTGTGGGTAAAATTCGATTTCTACAAATCCACGAACTTGAGGAACTAAGAGAACAAGTGTACGAGAATTATAGGGTTTACAAAAAAAGACAAGGAAATTCCATGATTCCCGATTAAAGAACACTAAATGATTCCACATGGGAGGATGTGTCTTACTATATAATTCTTGATTTCGTTTGTAACTTGGAAAGCTAAAATAGTAGTGGTTTGGACCTTATACAATTAAAGACGTTTTTCCAAACGGTGACATCAAAATTGAAAACCATGACGGTTTAAGTTTCAAGGTAATTAATCATCATTTGAAAACAGATACCAATGGACCAACCAAGATCTTCTTGGAGGAATTATACCTCCGCCTGAACGAAGACTAAGTGTGGAGAAGGGTCGCACCGAGGACCCAAAATTGAAACCCGACACCTGTTCATAGGTTTTTCTTTTAAATTTTAACTTTTTGTGGACTCCACAAGCTAAACACCGGGACATGCCCCATGAGTCACGCCCCTGTGACTCTGACAAAAATTTCCCACCATCTCATTTAACGACTCTGAAACCTTGCAAGCCGAATTCTGATAATCACGTGGCCGTGCTTGGCCAAGCATGCTCCTTTGATCACCATTCCCGACCTATATATAAATACCACATTAGTTTCAGGCTTTCATCATACCAAATCTTGCAAAAAATGTTAAAAGGATGAAAGAATCCAGTCACGGAAGCTTGAGTTGGAACCCTGCGAAGAAACCGCGTTCCAAAACGTGAGAACCAACAATGCAACAATACTTCTTTAAGTTAACTAATCAGGCACTTGATTGAAATGAACTTAGTGGCAAACCAACGCCTAGCTGAACTTATTCAGAAAGTTCAAGAAATGGGCGAAGAACTCATTTTCGTCAATCGATAGCTTGCGGAATTAAGCAACTGTACTTCGTATTATACCATCCTAAACCTTCCACACAAAATATGTGGGGTTTTCTTCTAGAATAGTTTCATGATGTGTTATGTGTGCTAGCAAGCAGTTAAGAGTCTAATTTTTACCTTCGTAGACTCTCGGCTTTAACGTATCATGTAAACGTAGGTCATTTGGAAATGTAATTGTTATTTGGCTTGTATTAGTTAACTTTAGGACCATTATCATAACTTTTCTGATGATTTGAAAGTGATAAAACTTAACTGGAAAAATGTAACACCCGGAAATTTTCAGAAAAAGAAAAGAAAAGAATCGTAAGGGAGCAAACGAGACTTTATTTAAAAAGCGAGGGTTAAAAGTGTACAAGGGGCAAACCGGCCCATAATGGGGTTAAAAAGGAGGTAAGGCCACCCATACTCTCCCCATGCACTCAAATCGTATGACTAGAGTGAGATAATGGAATCCCACCGGTTCTAAAGTGAGAAAGTAGAAGAAATCTTCAAAAAGGTAAGATTTAATCGTGTTTCTTCTCGGATTTCAGTCGGGTCCTAGCTTCTGGACCAATTTCTATGTGCTTCTATGTGTTTAGTTTCTTGTTCTCATGTATTTAGGTGTTAGAACTCCAGGTTGCTCTCGGGTTGTGGTGTTTGGCTCGAAGGAAGTTTAAGGTGAGTTCTAGATCCCCTCTTTTAGATGTTTTCTACTTTTTGGGGCTGATATGTGTATTAAAACTATGTTTCTTGTCAAACTATGTTTTTCCATGGTGAAGATGACTTTTACGAAAATATGGGTGTTTTTAAAGATTTTAGTGTTGATAACTGATGTTCATGATGATCTAAGTGTGCTTCTTGTAGATCTAAGCTAAGTTTACGTTTTAAGATGTTGTATGAGACTAAATTCACATAATCAGGACATAAGTGTTAATGACATTGTCCGCTGTTGACCTTAGTCGTCCGTTGTGGAATTTGGTCATCTGCTGTGAACACACTTAGTGTTTAGTTCATCCGCTACAGACTTTGGTCGTCCACTGTAGGCTTTGGCTGTCCGCTGTGGACTCTTAACATTTAAGTCATCCATTGTATATCTATTTCATGTGCTGTGAACACTTAGGTTTATTCTAAAATTTTGGGTAAAGAAATTAAGTGACTGGTACTTATGTTTTAATAGAAGCTTATGTTTGCTTTTCTTCTGAAGCTTATGTTTGCTTTTCTTCCGAAGCTTATGTTTTCTTTTATTCTGAAGCTTATGTTTGCTTCTCTTCCGAAGCTTATGTTTGCTTTTCTTCAGAAGCTTATGTTTGCAAATCTTCCGAAGCTTATGTTTGCTTTTCTTTCGAAGCTTATGTTTGCTTCTCATCCGAAGCTTATGTTTGCTTTTCTTCCATATCTTATGTTTGTAAATCTTCCAAAGCTTAATTTTCTTCTGAATCTTATTTCTTTCAAAGTTTATTTTTTCCGAAGCTTATTCCTTCCGAAGCTTTTTCTTTTGAAGCTTATTTCTTCCGAAGCTTATTTCTTACGAAGCTTATTTCTTCCGAAGCTTATTTCTTTCGAAGGTTATTTCCGAAGCTTTTGGTTGCCTTTGGAAGTATTAGTTTTAGTGTTGAGATTGCTAGTTGATAGTTAGCATAAGTTTAGGGGCTTAAATTGCATGTTTGATTCTTTTCTTATGTGCTGCTATTATGAGTACTTAATATTTCATGATATGTGATTATAAGAAAATGGATATCTTAAAAGTATTATTCATAATCAAGTGGTCACAAAGTAATAAAAGAAAGACAGTGGAACTTAATGAATGTTACCCCCGGGCCCGTATGATGAATGGAAAGCCTTGCAAGCATAATTAATGGACGTTCATGACCTTGGGTGTCGTTTGCTCAACTGATGTGCAGCTGTTTCACCCCATAAGGATGCACATCTGGGGTCTAATCCTTGTGATTAACCAATGAATGAATGGGACCCGTATTCATGAGCAGGCTTTGTGCCTAGCAGTGTGGGTCAACTGTCAAAGGGTTAGCTACCATGATAAACGTTTGCTGAGAGGGGTTCGGCATCTGTTGCGAACCAACAAAGGCTCTTGCTTTGTGCAATCCTAGTTAATGAAAAAGAAAGATAATGAAAGAAAGAAAGATAATGAATCTCTTAACGAATGATTATGTATGATGATGGATGAACACCAAGTTAAGCTTACAAAATGTATATTTTCTATATTATCAAAGCTAGAACTCACTCAGCAACGCTGACTTTTTATATGCATATCAGTTGGCAAATAAAGACTGGCATTCATGTTATGCAGAGATGATATTTTTGTCTTGTAATACAACTAAATGTTCTTTTGAACCTTGTAACAACGATATATTTCTTGGCAAAAGTTATTATTAATGCATAAAATGGTTTTTGTTTAACTATTCCGCTGCCATGTTTTCTTACTTCAATATATTTTAATGTGTAATGTGCTGTGAATATCCAACTGTGGGGTTTCCCGGGAAGGGGGCCTTACAAGTTGGTATCAGAGCTAAAGTTTAAGAGAATTGGGAAAATTATTTTCAAAACTTAAACTGGAAATGGAACCAAATGAAGGGATGCCAGTCTAAGTAGCTACGTACCGTGAGGTAATTTTCTTAAAGTTAACTTGTATTATGTGCGTGTGCTATTTGATTTATGTGCTTAGTAGATTTGGATGCTGATGTAGTCAGGATAGGAAATGCTTAGGGAATGAAGAGTAAAGTAAGTGGCTAATCATAACTGGCCATTATAATTAGGGACTTACTATACTTGACATAATCTGAGTTATTACCTTGAATGACCTTGTTGGTGTTTGAATCTTATAGGAAGTAGATTGTTATGGCGGGTAGAAAATCTAGGAAGGCAACCCAAGGTCGTGCTCGTGGTGGGCGTACTACTAGGCCACGTGTCACCAGGAGCAAAGCTAAGGCTCCCGAGATGGTTCATGAAGACTCAGATCTCCATAGCCACAAAGAGGGTGAAGGATCAGCTACCCTCAAATCTATGGTGAAGGAAGCTATTGTTGATGAGGTCTATAACATCATGCAGAATGTGTTGCCTTTGGTGGTGACTGAAGTGTTGAGGGTTGTAAAGGATGGGGAAAGAGCTGAGGATACAGGGAAGAAGGAGGATAGGAAATCAAGAAAGTCCACTGAAAGGACTAAGGAAGCTGAAAAAGAACCACCTAGCCCAAAGGTGGTAATTCATGATGATGATAGCGAGAAGGAGAAGTAGACTGCTAAGGGGTGCAGCTATGGGGCATTTTAGAGATGCAAACCCCCAACCTTTAACGGTAATGGCAATGCTACTGCTGCTCACCATTGGGTTCGAGAGATGGAAGCAGTCCTGGACATCAGTGAATGTCAGGAGGATCAGAAGGTGAATTTTTCCTCCCATTCTTTCGTTGACTCGACACTATGCTGGTGGGACAACATTGTCCAAGCCTAGGGAAAACGATCCATAGAAAAGATGAGGTGGTCGGATTTGAAGGAGTTGGTGCTGGAGGAGTATTGTCCACATCGAGAGTTGGACAAAATTGAGAAGGAGTTCTTGCATTGGAGGTCAGGAACATGACTCATTAAGAGTACACCTCCAAGTTCAATGAACTTGCAAGACTTGTGCCAGACCTGGTAACTCCAGTGTCCAAAAAGATTAAAAGATACATGCAAGGTTTGCTAGTGGACATTAGGAGGAACATGATAGCCGCTAGACAGAGCACGTTTAGGTTAGTGGTAGATTTGGCCAGGAGTTTGTATGATGAGAGGGACCTAGTGCCAGTTCAAAGGAAGGTCGAGAGGAGTTGGAATAAGAATGGTAATGGGAAGAGGTTCAGGAATGACAACTATGGAATTGGGGAGAAGAAGATGAGGGTTGACGACCGTCGCCCAGAACAGAGGAAGGGGAATGCCCAAAGGGGGTGTAAGAAGTGTGGGAATATCCGCACGGGTGAATGCAGAGTAGGGACGAACAGGTGCTTCAAATGCGGGGGTGAGGACCATTATGCTAAGGAGTGCAGGATACCAAGATGTTACCAATGCGAAGAGATAGGCCACTTGGGTCGGGATTGCAAGAAGGGTGGGGCAGGAAGCTCAGGGACCCAGACTATGGTGGAGAAAGGGAAGAGTGAGAGCACCAAAGCAAAGGCAAGGGCATTCAACATGACCCGGGAAGAAGCCAGAATAAATCCTGAAGTAGTTTCAGGTGCGTTTTTGGTAGACCAATTGTGTGCTTCTGTGCTCTTCGATTCGGGTGCTAGTAGGAGCTTTGTATCTACTGCCTTTTTTCGTGTAATGCATGGTAAGAGTAGGAAGATAGATGTGCCTTTCCATGTAGAGACATCGATAGAAAAATCTAGCAAGGTGACTAATATGATAGACGATTGCCTCATAGAATTGGACGGTCATAAGTTTCCTGCTAGATTGTATGTGATGGCCCTAGGAGGTTTTGATGTGGTGTTGGGATGGATTGGTTAGCGACCTACGAACTGAATATCATGTGTCGAAAGAAGATGATTCGTCTGATTGCTCCCGACCGCAGTTTGGTTACGGTTCACGGACACAAGGAATGCATCACTCCGCAAGTGATATCTATGATCATGGCAGAGAAGTTTATGAGGCGAGGGTGTGGTGCTTACCTGGCTTATGTGAAGGATGTAGATGCTATCGTGCCTCAAATTTCAAACGTGCCGGTAGTATGCGATTTCCCCGATGTATTTCCTGAAGACCTGCCAGGGGTCCCACCCCATAGAGAAATCGAGTTTCAGATTGACTTGATACCAGGAGCGCAACCCCTCGCCAAGGCACCATACCGGTTGGCTCCCTCTGTACTCAAAGAGTTGATGACACAACTGTAAGATCTTTTGGATAAGGTCTTTATTCGACCTAGTATCTCTCTATGGGGTGCTCTGGTTTTATTCGTGAAGAAGGACGGTAGTATGAGGATGTGCATTGACTACCGTGAGCTGAACATGTTGACTGTGAAGAACCGGTATCCATTACCAAGGATTGACGACTTGTTTGATAAGCTCCAGGGTGCTAGTTGGTTCTCCAGGATAGACCTTTGATCGGGGTATCATCAACTAAACCCGAAGGAGCAGGATATCCCTAAGATAGCCTTTCGCACGCGTTATGGGCACTACGAGTTTCTCGTGATGTTCTTTAGTTTAACCAATGCGCCAACCGCTTTTATGGATTTAATGAATCAGGTGTGTCGACCTATGCTAGATAAATCAGTGATCGTATTTATTGATGACATCCTGATTTATTCGAAGAACAAAGAAGAGCATGCTAGTCATATCCGCGAGGTGTGGGAGACGCTTAGAAGAGAGAAGCTATATGCCAAGTTCTCCAAATGCGCATTCTGGTTGTGAGAGGTTTAGTTTTGGGTCATGTGGTTAATCCTGAAGGGATTATAGTAGACCCAATGAAAGTCGAAGCTATAATGCAATGGGAATCCCCAAGTACGCCATCCGAGATCCGTAGTTTCTTGGGTTTGGCGGGCTATTACAGAAGATTCATCCAAGACTTCTCCAAGATAGCTTCACCATTGACCAAGTTGACTCGTAAATATGTGAAGTTCTAATGGGGTCTGGAGCAGGAGAATGCTTTCGAAGAGCTAAAGATGAGATTGACTCAAGCTCCTGTCTTGACGTTGCCCGAAGGGAGCAAAGACTTGGTAGTCTATTCAGATGCTTCTTATTTAGGATTAGGTTGCGTGCTGATGCAACGAGGGAAAGTTATAGCCTATGCGTCCCGACAGTTGAAGATCTATGAGGCTAACTACCCTACTCATGATTTGGAGTTGGTGGTTGTGGTCTTTGCATTGAAGATTTGGAGGCACTACTTGTACGGGACGAAGTGCACCATCTACACTGATCACAAAAGCTTGAAGTACTTCTTCGAGCAAAAGGATTTGAACATGAGGCAAAGGAGATGGTTGGAGCTTATCAAGGATTATGATTGTAAGATCCATTACCATCCAGGCAAGGCCAACGTGGTGGCGGATGCCCTTAGCCGAAAGGAGAGACCCGAGCTGATTCGGGTGAAGGCTTGCCAGTTTGTTATGACCTCCGATGTGATGAAGCAGATCAAAGAATGTCAGGATGAAGCACTGAAAGAAGATCAGATTAACTCTAAAAGGATGAAAGGTCTAGTCGCTGATTTAGGGGAGAACACCCTTGGTGTTAGAACCCGATCTGGGTGAATGTGGATTCCTCGTTATGGGGATCTGAGGGGAAGGATTATGGATGAAGATCACAAAACATGATATTCCATCAATCCTGGTGCTACAAAGATGTATTATGACCTGAAGAAGGATTATTGGTGGCCAGGGATGAAGCGTGATATGGTGGAGTATGTGAGTAAGTGCTTGACCTGTTTACAAGTGAAGGCAGAGCATCAAAAACCATACGGGAAGATCTAACCCTTAGATATACCCGAATGGAAGTGGGAACACATCATCATGGACTTCATCATGAAATTGCCTCGCCCGGAGAGAGGATGTGATACCATTTGGGTGATTGTAGACTGCTTAACGAAGAGTGCTCACTTCTTGCCAATCCGAGAGACCTACTCGTCAGAAAGGTTGGCGAAGCTGTTCATCAAGGAGATTGTAACTCGTCATGGCGTGTCGGTGTCTATTGTTTCTGATAGGGACACTCGGTTCACGACCAGGTTCTGGAAGAAATCTCATGATGCGATGGGAACGAGGTTACACATTAGTACAGCTTACCAGCCTCAGACAGACGGTAAATCAAAATGGACCATTCAGACCTTGAAGGACATGCTCAGGGCATGCATTATTGATTTTGGTGGAAGCTGAGATGAACACCTATTATTGGCAGAGTTCTCCTACAACAATAGTTATCATGCTAGTATAGGCATGCCACCATTCGAAATGTTTTACGGGAGATGATGTAGAACCTTGGTATGTTGGGGTGATATCAGGCAGAAGGAGTCGGGAAGTATCAAGATCATTGAGGCCACGTCGGAGAAGTTGGAAAAGATCAAGGCTTTTATGAAGGCAGCTAAGGACCGGCAAAATTCCTACGCTGATAAGAGAATGAGGCCAATTGAGTTCCAAGTGGGAGATAAGGTAATATTGAAAGTATCTCCTTAGAAAGGGATTATCAGTTTTCAGAAGCGAGGGAAGTTGAGCCCAAGGTATATTGGGCCATTCAAAATCATTGCCAGAGTTGGTGAAGTGGCATATAGGTTGGAACTTCCTGATGAGCTGCATAGGATTCATCCTACCACGTATCTCACTTATGAAAGTGCTTGGTGGAAGGTGACGTTGTTATTCCTCTCACAGAAATTGAGGTTAATGAAAGGTTGAATTACGTGGAGCAACCAGTGGCTATTTTAGACCGGAAGGAGAAACAGTTAAGGAATAAAGTGATTACCCAAGTAACAGTGCAATGGAAGCATCGTAAGGGATCAGAGGCCACTTGGGAGTCAGAGGAAGAAATGAGACGGCACTAGCCAGATCTCTTAAAGGAGTGACGGGTTTCGGGGACAAAACCTATATAAGGGGGTGGACTTGTAACACCAGGAAATTTTCAGAAAAAGAAAAGAAAAGAAAAGTAAGGGAGCAAATGAGACTTTATTTTAAAAGCAAGGGTTAAAAGTGTACAAGGGGCAAGCCGGCCCATAATGGGGTTAAAAAGGAGGTAAGGCCGCCCATACTCTCCCCATGCACTCAAATCGTACGACTAGAGTGAGATAAAGGACTCCCACCTGTTCTAGAATGAGAAAGTAGAAGAAATCTTCAAAAAGGTAAGATTTAATCATGTTTCTTCTTGGATTTTAGTCGGGTCCTAGCTTCTGGACCGATTTCTATATGTTTAGTTGCTTGTCATCGTGTATTTAGGTGTTAGAACTCCAAGTTGCCCTCGGGTTGTGGTGTTTGGCTCGAAGGCAGTTTAAGGTGTGTTCTAGATTCCTTCTTCTAGATGTTTTCTACTTTTTGAGGCTGATATGTGTATTAAAACTATGATTCTTGTCAAACTATGTTTTTCCATGGTGAAGATGACTTTTACGAAAATATGGGTGTTTTTAAAGATTTTAGTGTTGATAACTGATGTTCATGATGATCTAAGTGTGCTTCTTGTAGATCTAAGCTAAGTTTATGTTGTAAGATGTTGTATGAGACTAGAATTCACATAAGCAGGACATAAGTGTTAATGAAATTTTCCGTTGTGGACCTTGGTCGTCCGCTATGGACTTTGGTCATCGGTTGTGAACACACTTAGTGTTTAGTTCATCCGCTACAGACTTTGGTCGTCCGCTGTGGGCTTTGGCTGTCTGCTATGGACTCTTAACATTTAAGTCATACGCTATATATCTATTTCATGCGCTGTGAACACTTAGGTTTATTCTAAAATTTTGGGTAAAGAAATTAAGTGATTTTGGGTAAAGAAATTAAGTGATTGGTACTTATGTTTTAATTGAAGCTTATGTTTGCTTTTCTTCCAAAGCTTATGTTTGCTTTTCTTCCAAAGCTTATGTTTGCT
Source organism: Flaveria sonorensis (assembly GCA_025506505.1). Classification (NCBI taxonomy): domain Eukaryota; kingdom Viridiplantae; phylum Streptophyta; class Magnoliopsida; order Asterales; family Asteraceae; genus Flaveria; species Flaveria sonorensis. The sequence continues at coordinate 23,885,153 of CM046429.1, forward strand.
TTTCTTTTGAAGCTTATGTTTGCAAATCTTCTGAAGCTTATGTTTGCTTTTCTTTCGAAGCTTATGTTTGCTTCTCTACCGAAGCTTATGTTTGCTTTTCTTCCGAAGCTTATGTTTGCTTTTCTTCCGAAGCTTATTTTTTTCCGAAGCTTATTTCTTCCGAAGTTTTTTTCTTCCGAAGCTTATTCCTTCCGAAGTTTATTCCTTCCGAAGCTTATTTCTTCCGAAGCTTATTTCTTCTGAAGCTTGTTTCTTCCGAAGCTTGTTTCTTCCTAAGCTTATTTCTTCCGAAGCTTATTTCTTCCGAAGCTTAGAATCTTCCGAAGCTTATGGTTGCCTTCGGAAGTATTAGTTTTAGTGTTGAGATTGCTAGTTAATAGTTAGCATAAGTTCAGGGGCTTAAATTGCATGTTTGATTCTTTTCTTATGTGCTGCTATTATGAGTACTTAATATTTCATGATATGTGATTATAAGACAATAGATATCTTTAAAGTGTTATTCATAATCAAGTGGTCACAATGTAATAAAAGAAAGATAGTGGAACTTAATGAATGTTATCCCTAGGCCCAAATGATGAATGGAAAGCCTTGCAAGTATAATGAATGGAGGTTCACGACCTTGGGTGTCGTTTGCTTGACTGATGTGCGGCTGTTTCAGCCCATGATGATACACATCTGGGGTCTAATACTTGTGATTAACCAATGAATGAATGGGACCCATATTCATGAGCAGGCTTCGTGCCTAGCAGTGTGGGTCAACTATCAAAGGGTTAGCTACCATGATAAAAGTTTGCTGACAGGGTTTCGGCATCTGTTGCCAACCAACAATGTAGGCTCTTGCTTTGTGCAATCCTAGTTAATGAAAGAGAAAGATAATGAAAGAAAAAAAGATAATGAATCTCTTAACGAATGATTATGTATGTGATGGATGAACACCAAGTGAAGCTTACAAAATGTGTATTTTCTATGTTATCAAATTTAGAACTCACTCAGTAATGCTGACTTTTTATATGCATATCAGTTGGCAGGTAACGATGGTGCTGGGGATGGCACAAGAGTGAAGCTACTTGGAAAATAAAGACTAGCATCCATGTTATGCAGAGATGATATTTTTGTCTTGTAATACAACTAAATGTTATTTTGAAACTTATAACAATGATGTATTTCTTGGCAAAAGTTATTATTAATGCATAAAATGGTTTTTGTTTAACTATTCCGTTGTCATGTTTTCTTACTTTAATATATTTTAATGTGTAATGTGCTATGATTGACCAACTGTGGGGTTTCCCGGGAAGGGAGTCTTACAAAAAATTACGCAATGCGTAACGTAGAAAACCAGAACAACAAATTTTGAAAACTAGGACTATGGGGGAGTCACGCCCCCGTGACTAGGGAAGCACGCCCCCGTTACCGACATGTTATGAAACCATCTGAATTTTTTCAGTATTTTGTCTTGTTCCCCATCAATCATGCATGCTTTAAATCGAAGTTGAATCAGAGCATCCCATATTCACTCTATTTTTTTTACCATTTTCACAGTTTTCTTTTGTATTTTCAAGAGTTCTTTTATTTTCCTTTGAAGCTTGTTTATTCAAAAGGTTAGTGTTTCTAATTCCATGATGTAATGATGTTTATTCCATATAGTTAGGTGATTAGGTCTCTAAGTAACCGAAACGCTAGCCATTGTATGTGAATTCTTGTAAACAATGTTTATATGAACTGATTAATGCTATAAACCTTCTTATTCATGTTTATATTATGTGTTAATTAGTATGTTAATGATAGACTTTAGTTAGTTTTCTTTTGTTTATGTTTTATTTTAGGTTGTTAACATGACTATCTTCATAAACCGTGGTTGAATCATTGTAAATTAGATTCATGTTACAAGGGTGTAATTTGTTAAACAATTTGTTTTAACACTTTATATTTTTAATTACCATGAATTATTAACAAAGTGTTTTAAATGTTAGATATGTAATCTTTGATTAATCAAGCAAGAAAAATGTTAAAACCATAGTTAATCAAGGGTTTACAAACAAAACCACACGTGTTCGAGTAAAAATTTCACACCTCAAAATGTTGACCACACCCCCATGTTTAAAAGTTTTTTCTTGAAAATCAAAATTTTAACTATTTTAAACATGAATCAACCAAATATGGGATAATATCAAACTCGTGCCTGATTACTATCGTAATGAAACTGTTCCAGAAATTCACTTTGTATAGTTTAACTTATTTGTTTATAATTTCAATAACATGAATCATCCTTATTTATCATTTCACGAGGGCCGTGAAAGTTGGTGTTATGACAGGTTACAAAGATTGTTACAAAGAGCTAGAAGATTACATCTACAAGCTGACGGACACCTTGGCGGCCGTTGGACAATTAAAAAGATACAATGATTTGAGTATTCAGTGAAAACGTCTATTTTCACAAAACAGACCTTCTATTTATGAACTAACTCTTGAATTTTTAGCATGTTTTAAATTTAGCATGAAAGACTCTGACCTGTGGGATGATCAGACAGTTTCATTTAGACTTGGTTGAAGTTGGCGGAAAACATCCATTGTGAAAACCATTTTGAAAGATACTAATGTGTGTGTAGTTTAGTATAAGTAATAACCATTTAAAACTGAATCAGTGCAAAAATCCTTATTAAAAATATATACACCTTTCACACGCATCAACCAGCAACCCTATAGGTATTTGGTTTTTTTAAAATAATTTTTGGGGTATCTAATGAGCTCATAACATCTCTCAATTTTGTGACCAATTTTGTTACAATGGGTGCATTTCAGTGTGGAAACCCTTCTACTTTTTTTCTAGCTTTAGCAACAAAGGTTGTTGCATGAGTCTTAGATCCATGTTTTGTAGAAGAATTTTTGTGGGATTCTTCACTAGAAATAATAGAGAATGCAACTGACAGATGGTAGGGGATCTTTCTTTAAAATGTTAGACCTGATTGGTTCATAAACCTAATCCAACCCCATAAGAAATTACATAAGCTGTAAGTTTTGGTTGAAGTTTGAGAATCCTTTTGTGGTTTGGCAAGTACATGTTGGAAGATTAGTTAAAGTATCCTATTGTCACCATATAGGGTTTAGTTTGTGATAGTAATCAGATATTAAAGTACCATTTTGAGTTAAAGAGTTTATGTTTTGATAAAGCTTGAATACAATTGAACCATCCCCTTTGTCATATGTTTCTTTTAGATTTTGCCAAATGGCAAAAACATTTTTTGAGAAAATCTGACTCACGTATAGTTCTTCTGATATAGAATTTCAGATCCGTGACAAAATAACAAAGTTGCATCTAACCCACTGCCTTCCTAATCATATCTTATTTTTCACATTTTATGTGAGTTGCATAGCATTAGTCCACATAGAGTAGTTTTCAGTTCCGTTCAATTTCATGGCAATGATGGAGATGTTACTTGTATCACTAGTATGAAGGTACAAGGGACTACCAAAGTCTAGTTTACTTATTTGTGAATCATGGATAGAGCGAACACTACCATCATTAGAGAATTTATCATCCTTGGTTTTTCTATGATTAGGGTATTATTATACCCATAAATAATCAAAACTAATCAATATAATCATAGGATGCACAAAACAGAGACAAAACCAGAATCAATCAGAATAACCACCAAATTGCAACAGGAAGAACACACACTGCTATGAGCCCCTTTAACCAACCATATACCTGGTCAATTTATTGACTAGCCAAACGGTAAAGGGATCAAATAACGAGATGGCCACACACAGAGCACACGCAGAATCAAACAAGAATAGGCCCCAACAATAGAGAAATCAATAAAGACAAGACAATTAACCTAATAAAGAAGTAAACCACACAAGTGGCCCTGCTCATAGTCCTAGTGTTGAACAAGGGGGCAATTGATTCCTGTCCTTTGATAAAAACTCTCTATGAAGGGACTTGCTATGAGACATGAGGGAACAAGAAACCTTACAATGATGAAGGACAATGTCACCACCTTACTGATCTCAAATCAGGGAGAGATTCATAGAATGTAGATCAATATGTAACGCCAGAAGAAGCCTTCGATCACTGATACAAGATCACCTATAGAGAATCAATCAGAGCCAATTATGACACAATCAGGACCACAGTCGAACCAGGATCAAGCCCAAACAGACGAACAAAGATTTAGGGTTTTATGTTTACAAAAAAAATAGGCTTTCGTGTTCACAAAATTAGGGTTTCGTGTTCACAAAAGTATTGAGTTTTTTCAATGACATAGAGCACATGGCTCTTATACCATGTTCAAAATAAATAAAAAAACACGTATAACAAACCATAACAAATCAGTGATCACAGATTGAGTTTGATACAAAAGTAGTTCATCTGATGAACACAGTCCAGACTCGATCACAATAGCAAAGACACTACAAGTTCTAGTATAAATGAATCATCTAGAACAAAAATCAAAACAGAATGAACAAATCCTAGTTAAGGGTTTCTAAAAGAGATGATCTCGATAGAGTATGAAAAAAAGAATGAATAATGTGATTTGCAACCCTAATCGCACACAACTGCCTTTATATATCCATGAATCTTCTATCTTCACAGCAATAGCTCTCCAACTCCAGTTTTGACAGAAACAATCCCTCAACAAATAAGCTGATCAAAAATACCTAAAATCAACAAGTGTTTTACTAATACAATTAAGCTAATATGTTTTAGAATATGAATTGATAATTATAATTATTATATTTTCAATAGTTACAACCACAAATAATGTATTTATACACGAGTCATTACCGGTGAGCACATATATTCACACATAAATATACTTTTAGTGGGTTATAAAGATAATTTAGTGTATTTAGCTGTAACATGTATAACACTTCGCAGATTTGATATTCATCGATTGATATATACTATCTCTAGATCACTAAAAACATTATTATTCACCAGTCAATATATGCATTCACCTGTGTATAAATACATTGAAAATGAATATAATATAAGGTTATTGGATTTTAAAAACCCAAACTTTGGGAATTAATCTCAACTTAAAAATGTTTACAGACACCCCCAATCTTGAGCTTATTTTTCTTTAATGATCCCTCACTAACTGAGAGTTAATCCCCAATAGTTTTTTTGATATACGGGGTCAACTTTGAGCAATTTTTCAACTCCACTGCAACCCAGGCTTCATCAGGTCCGTTTTACGGTGTCTAGCATCCATCGTCTCTTGAAATCTACATCCACCAAGTCAAGTGGTTTAGATCAGTAGGTGGAGATTAACAGGTTTTAAGGTGCAAAAGTTCCATATTGATGGATCCGATGTTAGATTTTAATTTTCTGCTTAGTGTTTTGGCCATATAAGTAGTCCACGGTTTTAAAGAACTAACCGGGTTAGTTCTCAGTTAGTAAGAGATTGTTGAAGAAAAATAAACTTAAAATTGGGAGTGTCTGTAAACATTTACTAAGTTAGAATTAATCCTGGACAATAAATAAAAGTTGGAATTATTAATATCTCATAACCTTATAATATATTGTGATATGATTTTAGTTTATACTTGCATATGCTATAGAATATCTCATGGTTGATGGCTGCTACAAGAATGTTGAAACTATTTCAAAACAAATCTGGTTAGATTAAAGTTAAATGGAGAACAAAAAGCAGTGTATCCTATTTTTGTGTTTGAGTATGAACTCTTAGAGCGATGCATGGATAATATTGGTTCAAATAGGAGCCGTCAAATATTCAATGAGGTCATGAGTTTATTTAAGATATGGTGGGTACATGTATTAGCTTGTTAAGGCACTATTTGTGCGTTTCATATATGCTTTATGTATGCTGTAAAGTATTCACTATATGTGCATTGGGTGCTTTATGGCTTGTTAATGCATTATTTGTGGATTATTTTTATTAGCTTGTTAATGTTAATGCACTATTTTTGAGTTATTTGTTTGTATAATTGCATTCACTAGTAAATACAATAAGCATGCTTATAACCCACAAATAATGTATTCAATCATGAATAAATTTATGAATTATGGTATAACATGAGAAATTAATTGGAAATGGAACACAGATTAATTAAAGAACTAGAATCTGAGATTAAATTGTATGGCCGGCACTTTGTATCATGAATTAACATATACTAGCGAGTGATTCCTATACAACTTGAAACGCTCTCTGAAATTGACATGTTGGAAATGAAACGTTTCAATCTTGAGGCACTAAAAACATGAAGGGACATTATAATTGCGTATAACAAGTTATTTCATAATGTCTAAGCGGTTATCTGATTTAGAACTTAGAATCAGTCATTCACATAAATAGATTCGCAGGTAAATAAAAAAGCAAACAATAACATTTATGATTCCTATCCAACTCAACTCAATTGACTTGTCTGTGTAGTGATATACACATATTTTAATTCATTACTTTAGTTATCCAAATGCAAAGTAGTTCATCAACAAATCTTTCACACACATCTAGTACACTAAGAGTCTCAAAAGTGGAGGACAGGCGGGCCGTCAGGGCGATGTGGTTGATCCAAGGGATGAGCGGGCGATGGAGCGCCACACTCACGAGGAAGGGTGTGGTCGGACTAGGGCAGGCAGGGCAGAGTTAGGTTCAGTTTCTTTTGTTTTATTTATACTAACAGATATCTACATTAATTGTTAAAATATATTTTAAATAACTTGTTATAAAAAAGAACTTAGTATAAACATAAAACTATGGATAATGACAAACTGAATTAAAAGCTGTTGGATTGATAATTACTTTTTTAATTGAAAGGGGTGTGGAGAAGAAAGTGGGAATAGATTAGGGGTTAATTTGGAAAATAGTATATGTGGTCAAGAAAGAATAGTGGTCCAGGAGGATTATGGAACTGATGGTTAACAATGGATTGTGAGTCAGTATCATTACCCACCTCTAAAACTAGTGGCTCTTGTTCATCACACAAGATCCTTGACTTTACTGCATTTGATTCTTTCTTTTGCAAATGAAAGTGTGTAAGAAAATATATTTCAATTTTATCAAATGAATATTTTAAATAAAGTAATAAATTGAAATATATTACATTTTAAGGGTAGGTGTTAAGTATTATTCATAAGAAACTACTTATTTAACTCGTCGCGTGTTGCTGCGGCGGCGAGCGTACCTGTCATGATCAAGTATAAAATATAATCAACTCAATTTGTTTCCGAACTAAATTTACGTAAAATATGGAGTAACATGAATTTGTACCATCGAATGAAAACAAATTTTATTTAAATCGACTATATTTCAAACACAATTTACGTAAATATATAGTAACTCGAATTTATACCAACGAAATAAAATTATAATATTTGACCCAACTCGTTCCAAACAAAATTTACACATGAAAATAAACACGTAGTATTATATAATAAAGTTTTTTAAGATAGATATAATTTGAACTACTATTATTTATATGAGAAACTAAAATATGGGTTAATTAAGAAAACATGCAAAGTATAGTGAATGTTAGACTCGAACCAGCAAGCTAGATGTCCTTTCATGTCTCCATTGTGCTATATATAATATATAATAGCAATAATAGCAACAACAATAATAGTACTAATATTAATAGTAGTAATAATATTAGTAGTAATAATAACAGTAGTAGTAGTAATAATAATAACATTTACGTGGTTAAGCACGTAAAAAGAAACCTGTGAATTTGCGACGATTTGATATAGATAAAAGAGTAGTATGTCTAGTACGTTACGACGTAAATAAAACTTAACGTTGACGCGCCAATCACTCAAGAAAAATTAAAAGTGATTGGAAAAAAGAAATATCAAAAGAGTAAAAGAAAAAAAAACAAAAAAAAATACAAAAGTTGCAACTCGTTAGATTCGAACTCGGGATGGTAGATTAAAAACTTAAGCCCTTAACCACTCCACCCACTACACAATTTGTTTAGTGACTTTGAAACATCAAATATAAGATGACAAAAACAAAAGACAATTCACCCCACCGACATAGGGGATTACTATGTAATAGAAATTAGACAAATTTCCTTCAGGCAGTGTGGCAAAAATTCAATATATGATTAAAACTATTGGTAAAAGTTAGACTATATCTTTATTGGTAAAAAAAAAGTTATGTTTTTAACGGAGAGTGTTTTTTAAAAACATGTTGAGCGTTGAGGATTGTAATGTGAATAAAACTCATATCAAAAGGTCTAAAGAAAACCAAATTGTATTTATAATAAAATATATAAAAATATATTCTGTAGGACTTGATTTGGTTTTATCAAAGTTATACCAAGATGTAAATAAAAATAATCACGTCACGATAATATATTTAAAATTTAATAATGCCTTATATTTAAAGGTTATAAGTAAAAAAATTATATATATCAAAAGCTAATTATAAATTGTATAATTTACTAAAAATAAAGTTACGGAAAAACTAAAAGAAATAATACACTATTCACCAAGCTTTCATTTTTAATATAGTGTATATGTATACTATATAATAAACTATAAATTATAGATATTAGTTAAGAATAAATCTTATACCAAGTGATTAATGTGAATTATTCAAAACATATAAATTTGAAATTTTTAGAAGTTTATGGGCTGAAGTCTCACTTTAAGCGAAAAATACTCAGGGTGGAACTAGAATGTTTTTTTTCTGTTGAGTGTTTCCTCCCGAGTGGAGCTAGAGAGGGTTTTTTATTGTTAAAATTAAAATACTTTAAAGGTATATAAAAAGATTTATGGATATTTATAAATAATAATTATCTTTTTTTTTATATTATTATATGTTTATTACATATAATAATTTCATTAATATGTCATGTATAACATATATTAGATTATACACATATATAATCTACTATATAACTTTTTTTTATTTCGACCTGTGTAACATATGGGTATCTAACTTAGTAACGTACATATAATAACTAAACGCCTCTTATTCTTTAAATAAGTTTACAAAAATAAACTTTAGGAGTCTCTTCCAAGGTTACACAAATTGACCAGAGTGTAGGATTGCATGATTATATGATTGTATCATCTTATTAATCGTTATGTAGTTAACATGATCACGATAAAATCGATTGACAAATGTTCTTATAAGATTGTATATTCGGTGATAGGATCATAAGATCACTTGATAATGCGACTATACTGAACTTGAGCTGCAATTTATGCCTCTTGAACGAGATAAAATTGTTGGATCCATGGCGATCGTAACAACACTTGGTGATCCAATTTTGCATAGGAGCATAACTACAAATTTGACTCCTGAAAATGAGCTTAACCTCTTTAAATGTTTGTTTGGACCTATGAATTTTGTGACGCTACTTGTATTATGCTTAAGTTGTAAACCTTCTTCTAATTAAGATGTATTTAATATCTAGTCTGAATTACAATACCTATGTAGTGGCCAGAATATTTAACAGAATTTTATGAGTTATGATCACGATCTTCTAAAGGTAGTCGATCTTGCATAAAGTCCAGATCTTGGTCTTGGAATTAATTAAGTCGAAATCAATGACCATCTACATTACTATACACTTAAAAAACAAGGCCGGTGGGCAATGAAATTATGTGAACGAATACTGACATATCAATTGACTTTGTTTGGTGGTTAAGACTTTTTCTTCAACCCGTGTGGTTCAAATCCGTGAGGTTCTTTTTTTTTTCTTTTTCATTTTTTGACTGTGTTGCCCTTTTTTCTTTTTAATATTTGTTTCTATGAATTATTTTATTTTCTTTGTTACTGATTTCTTTAATAATTTTACAATTTTAGTGTAGTTTTTAATAGTTTCGATTTTAAATATTTATCAAGGTTAAAAATTTATTTTAGTGTTGGATTTTTTAAGATTTCAGTTTTTTTCGATGTTTGAATGTTGATTTACCAAATGGTTCCGTTTTTTATATGAAGTTTTGAATTTAATTAACGTAAATTCAGGACATTACACATTGTTTTTTCTTTAATCTATACCGAGTCATATTTACACGACAACACGCGAGAACAGAGTCATGTTTACGACACGATGTGTAAAGCAAGTGGTAACACATGAAGAATCGGCATACTTACTTTTATTAACGTTTTGACGTCAAACCTTTTTTTTACACAACGCCGTCACCGCAACGCGCGGGTCTAATCCTAGTTATAACTGAAAGATAATAATAACATTAACATATTAAATATTCAACTTTGAGGATTTTTACAATTTAACTATTTGAATATACGTTAAGTGGGAGCGATATTTTTTATTCAACGACAAATGTACGATCTTTTGGAGAATAAGTGTTATCTTAATCGGGCCCATGCGAACGATAATTTATATCGCAAAATTGTTGGATCATATGAGGCTGGTGCAACCAAAACAACACTTAGAATATTTTTGAAGTACAATTGAAGAAGTCTTTCGAAGCTAAAGCTGCTCTTCCGAAGACAAGTTGAAGATCTTCTGAAGCTTAAGTATGAAGAACTTTCAAAAGAAAAAATAAGTCTTCTGAGACTAAGTAGTTTTACTTCTGAAGTATATGAAGAACTTCCGAAGGTAGAACCAAGTCTTCCGAAGTATATGAAGACAAAGTAATTCTCCTTCCGAAGCATTCACACTTAGAAGATCCAAGACAAAGTCTTCCGAAGAATGAAGTCACAATGACTTGCAGAAGACTTGGAAGAAGTTGATTCTTCCGAAGTATAAATGGCCTCGGAAGAACTTATTCTTCCGAAGCCATTTTGCTTTCGGAAGAATCAACTATGAACCAGTGGACATAAGTATGGGCTGTCTGACATCAGTTGACAACTCTAATACACTGCATGACCTTTTTCCACTCCCATGTAGTTGACCATACTTTAATCCACTATTTATCTTTTTCAGTTAATACAGTCACCATACTTAGTTGGTGACAAAAGGTAAGTCATGGACCTATCATGACTACCTAATGTAGGATATTATTTTATCTTAGATATTTTACTTCTAGCAATATAGTATTTGCTTAGCGGTAAATTACAGCTGGTTTTCCAAGTATAATCGGCTGTAGATAGTAGTATATATAGTTTCTTATTGTAACTTATGTAACTATGCTTGGAAGAGTCTTGTAATACTAAGTTGAGAAATAATATATACAAGTATCTTGAAAACCATTCTTGTGTTCATCAAGTTATTATATTATTGTCAACTTAGTTAGAGATTCCTCTTCATCAACCAAGTAAGAGTTAGTGAGTTTGTGAGATACAAAACTTGTGTTGAGAGACCAACACCGATCCTGCAATTGGTATCAGAGCTTTTTAGGCTCTTGATTGTGAGATCTAACCATCCCAAATCACCCTCGATTCCTCACACTTACTCACTTCACTCAAATGGCACTTAACCAAAAATTTTCTGAGTCCGAAATGGGAACCATGACTAAGGCTCCTATCATCACCCCTGATGATTTTGGAACCTGGTGCAAACGTATTAAAGGTTTTATCAAGTACCAAGACATCCGCATGTGGATCTGTCACTCATGGTCCTTACAAGCCAAAGGTGGCGGACCCGGCTAGTAATGGCGCTATGATTGAGAAAGCTGTTGAAGACTACTCTGATGAAGACTTCAAGAGGTTGGACATCGACTACAAAGCGATGACCGTATTGCTCACTGCCATACCAAACTCTATAATGGCAGGCTTTAAGCAATGCGAGACCGCCAAAAAACTCTTTGATGCTTTGAAGTTGATGTACTCTGGTTCCACTAAATCCAAGGAAACCAAGAAGGATATACCAAAGCAGAAGTTTGAAAACTTCACTTATATTATTGGTGAGACCTTGAGCCAACAATACTTCAGGTATATGGACTTGATCACCTCTCTTCAGACTATGGGAGTTGCTTTTGAGAAAAGAGATATAGTGAGAAAATTCATGAGTCCACTTCCTCATGAGTGGACTTTTTACTGTGTCTCAATCAAGAGAACCGAAAATCTCAACACTCTCATTATGAGTGAACTGTATGGCATCCTTGATGGATACCGTATGGAGATGGAGACTCAGAAGAGCCAGTAGATGAACAGACCCTTAAATCCTACAGTCAACAATGCTCTACATGTTGCTGAAGGATCAAGAACTCCCCAGCCTCAGTTGTACCTGAACTACCCCCAACAACCATCATCATCCTCTGGGCCATACATCATTTTCCCAGTGACACCCAGGTCTCAACAAGCTCAACAGACTCCCTTCCAGGAGAGTTATGCTTTTGTTTTAGGGAATGAGCACTTTGGAGATTTTCAATACTATTTTGATGATCTAGAGTGTTTCAGCCCAGATGATGTTGAATACATACAAATGGCTCTTTTAACCTAAGAACAATGAAGTTCTTCAAAAGAACTAGAAGGCAATTTCCTCAAAACCCAACCAATAGCAAATTTGGGTTTGACAAAAGCAAGGCCAAATGTTACAACTGTAACCAGCTTGGTCACTTTGCTAGGGAATGTAAAGCTCCAAGATCTAATCCTGGAACAGCTCAAGCCTCCCAACATCCTGCTACCTCAAACGCCACAACCAAACCCATTGAGCCACAAATTGCTGTTGTTGCCCGAGAGGTTGACTAGAGCTTTATGGTGCAAGATGTCACTCCTGCTCAAGCTCTCATGGTTGGAACTGAAGATAGCAAGGTATATGAACACCTCTGTACTCCAGCTTGTATTGCTAAGGTTAAATTGTATCAGGACTATAACATGGAAATTAGATCTGATATTGAGTCTTTAAATATCCTAAAATCTGATTTTAAGAGACCAGAATCTGACTATAAACTCAAAATTGAAGAGTTAGAGAAAACTGTGTCCTCTTTAAAACATGAACACACCAACTATAGGACTCAAATAAAAGATCTAATATCCAAGTTAACTGAAGCTCAAGCCCAGCTAGTCATAGCTGAGGCTAAAGCAGAGAAGTATGCTATTCAAAAGCATAACTTCAACACCATTATAGCATCATCCTCCCACTCCAAGGTATTCTATCAAAACAAAAGTGGGTTAGGATCCAATGAAATTGCTCCACTACACTCTCTTGTGTCTATTAGACAGCCAAGATGTGGTACTGATGAGCAAGAGGCTCCAACTGCTAACCCATTACCTAGTGAGTAGAAGAATGATGTAATAATAGAAACTACCACAGAGAAGGATAAGGTAGAAAACCACATCCCCACAGTTGATAAACCCTTGACCACCAAAGCAAGAAAGAACTAGATCAGGGCGCCAAGAAAAACTACCAAAAAGGTGGCTGAGACTAAGATGAAAACTAACCCAAGGCAAAAGGGTGTATTCATCTCAGCTGGATTTCGAGTGGTTGGAAGTTCTGATTTAGGAAAGAAGAGTAGTACCAACACTCCTATCTAGCTGAAGGATCAAAAACTAAAGGGAAAGGCTGTTGAAGAAGAGAAGAAGTGCAAGAAACGACAACCAACATGTCCCACCAAGAATAACATTGAGTGCATAGTCTGTGGCCTGCATAACCACATGGCTAAAGATTGTTACTACAATCTAGCAAGCACACATTATGCAACCAATGTTAAGAAAGAAGGAGTCAAGGATGGTTTCACATTTGGACCTTACCATATGGTCCAAGTGTTAAGGAAAGGAAAGCTTGTTTCCAAAGCCAAGTTGCTTTCGAAAGAAACTCATTCTTCTGAAAGGAAAATAGCTTCGGAAGACAAGCCAAAAAGCAAACAAAGAAACAAAACATTTCCTTGAAACCTTCCAAGAAGAAGGCTACTTCAGAAGAAAAGGTGGTGAAGACTTCTTCCGAAAAGAAAGAAGCTTCGGAAGCAAGTCATGCTGCACAAGCCTCCTCAGGCTCATCAACACAGGTCAACCATTGGATGGAATGGAAGACCAGAAAATATGCTGCAGCCCAAGCCTCTTCTTCACAAACTATAATTGAGACCCCATGCATACAATTTGGTTTAGTTATATCATCTACATTGGAAGAACCCAAGACCAATAAGGCTTGGGTTTCTAACAATAACTAATCATTTCACCTTATGTGTAGGGACATCCACATGACAAGAATGGAAATGTCTGGATTGTGGATAGTGGATGCTCCAGGCACATGAAAGGGAACAGATCTCTCCTACAACAATTTGAATATTTTGATGGAGGTCCTGTTTAGTTTGGAGGTGAAGCCGGAGGATACATTTCTGGTAGAGGAAGTGTATCCAATGGTAAGTTAAACAATGACAAAGTAAAATTTGTCAAACAGCTTGAACACAATCTCTTGAGTGTTTCTTAATTCTGTGATTAAAAGCACCAAATGCTTTTCACAGAACATGAGTGCATTATCCTCAAACCCCAGATGACAATTCCTCAGGAATTAGTGATTCTTAGATCTCCCAGGAGAGGGGATATGTACAAGCTTGATATGAACACTGCTTCTCCACTGGGTGAAGTATCATGCTTTCTTTCCAAAGCTAATGGTGATGAGTCAACTCTTTGGCATAAAAGAATGTGCCATGTTAATTTTAAAACCATGAATACGCTGGTTAAAAAGAATTTGGTAGATGGTGTGCCTAAAAAGAAATTTTTTTGTAAAGAAAACTATGTTGCTTGCCTGAAAGGAAAGCAACACAAGGTTTCTCACAAATCCAAAGAAGTTAACTCCATGAACACAAGGTCCCACAAGTATAATGAGCATTGGAAGAAAATCATATTGCCTTGTGTTTGTTGATGATTTTACAAGATTTACATGGGTATTCTTTTTGAGAACTAAAGATGAGACGACTAAAACTTTAAAATCTTTTATTCTAAAAACTGAAAATCAAAAGGATCACAAGGTAAAAATCATTAGAAGTGATCAAGGGACTGAATTTAAGAATCAAGTTCTCGACTCATTCTGCAACTCAAAAGGGATCGCCAGATAATACAGTGCTCCTAGAACTCCTCAACAAAAGGGTGTTGCTAAGAGGAGGAACAGGACACTTATTGAGGCTGTAAGAATCATGTTAGCTGATTCAAAGTTGCCTCTAACTTTCTCGGCAAAGGCAGTCAGCACTGCATGCTATGTGCAGAACAGGGTTCTCATTGTTAAACCCCATGGAAAGACCCTTTATGAGTTATGGAACAATAGGCCACTGTTCATTGGCTTTCTTAGGTCCTTTGGCAGGAGGTGTACCATACTCAACACAAAAGACAAGTTAGCAAAATTTGCTGAAAATTCAGATGATGATATCTTTGTTGAATATTCCTCAACCTCTATTGCTTATAGAGTGTATAATATTAAAAATCAAAAATTTGAGGAATCATCCAACATTATTGTTAATGAGCACACTCCTGGTGTAGAGGGAATGGGCCTGATCATATCTTTAATCTAGAATTTCCAAACTATTCTAAACCATCTTGTGAGAATGTTTTAACTGGAAAAGGAACTCAAGTGACATCTGTGAAGATCAAATGTTTGAGTTACCCAGACCTATTCCTAGTTCTCCAAGAGGAATTGAAGAACAAGCTCCCACTACTAGAAGTCCTAAAAGTTTGAACATATCAGGAAATCATGGAGCTTCAACAAGTTGTCAGCCAACTGAGCCTCAAAACTCATCAGTTGACAACTCCAGCATTCAACACCATGCTGATGAAGATAGTAATCTGAAGGAACAGGAAACTGTTGATGCTACTTCTCAGCAGAATATCATTGATGCTGTCACACATTCATTCAATTAGTCCTCATTGAATGAGTGTGAGACATTAGCTGGTCATGGTGTTCAAAACCCTGAGCAAAACTTCTCAAATTTGGATCTATCTTTGCAACTAGATATGATCCCTAGGCTTAGGATACACAATACTCACCCAGGTGAGAATATCATTGGGGATGTCTCAGAAGGTGTGAGAACTAGGAGTCAGACCCATAATGGGAATGTCTACTTGTACTCATGCTTTCTCTCTCAAATGGAACCAAAAAAGGTGGAAGAAGCCTTGAAGGACAATAATTGGATTGAAGCTATGCAAGAGGGGAATAGCTTTAGTTCAAAAGGTAAAAGGTATGGAACTTGTGTCCATAGCCACCTCGCCAAGTTCCCACTAGCACCAAATGGGTGTTCAGAAATAAGAAAGATGATAGAGGTTTGATTATCAAGAACAAAGCAAGACTTGTTGTTCAAGGATACACACAGGAGGAAGGAATAGATTACACTGATGTGTTTGCACCTGTTGCAAGACTTGAGGCTGTGAGAATCTTCCTTGCTTTTGAAGCATCCAAGAACTTCACTGTTGGGTCTGAAAATGATAGTCTATATTATCAACACAATCAAAGTCAACAAATGTCAACATCACTGTCAAAGTCATCGGAAAAGTCAAACAGAAGCGTTCGAGATGAAGAACCGAGATGAGACGTTGAAGATATAAATGACTAGGAGTTTATTGTTAATAAATATATTTTGTGTCAACAAAATATATTTATTTATGTTTAAGTCATTTTTATGTTTTAATGATAGTCTAGGGGGCTAATTGTCATTAAGTCTAATTGTCATTAGATTATATATAGCTAGAGTCATTAGTGTGTTTAGAAAGATTTAATGAGCTAGATTTGAGGGTTTCCATGTAAATAATATCTTATGCAAATCAATATAGATCAAACAAGGGTTTTATTGAATGTCCTTGAGGTGTTCATCTTGTTCATCCTTATTTTATAGTGTTTGATCTATTTTGTACACAAATATCATTGATATTTGTGTTATCAGTGGGATTTGTGTGTGTTTATTAATCAAATGCATGGTTATATCGATCGAGAGGACTAACAATTTGGTATCAGAGCCATTGTGCTCTTGATTATTTGAGTTTTGTTTGGTTTTCTAGTTCTAAGTCACTGTTCCATTCATTTTCGATTTGATCTGATGTTTTCTGATATGGAAATTGATTGAGGATTGCTTGATTTTGGTGTGGGAAGCTATAGGAATCATCAGGTCTCAAATCCATTGAGATTTTGATGAGTTTGAGCTGATTTCATGCTGAAAAAGGCTGTCCAGATATGTCGGGCGAATTTACAGCTCGTCCAGCGAAACTAGAGCATCTTCCAGCAAAACTACATAGTTTCACCTGGCGAAACTAGAGATCCGTCAGCGAAACTAAGCTGTTCTTGGTTTTTGGATCTGGTTTCCTTGATCCAACGAAAGTACATGTGTTGAACGAAAGTACCTTAAAGGAGCTCCCAAACTAGGTCTTTGGTATCCTAAGAATAAAGACTTCAGTCTTTATGGGTACACTAACAGTGATTATGGTGGCTGCAACATCAACAAGAAATCTACATCCTGAGGATGTCAATTTCTTAGTGGAAGGATTATCTCCTGGCAATGCAAAAAGCAATCATGTGTCTCAACATCAACTGCTGAAGTTGAATACATTGCTACTGTGAGCTGTTGTGCTCAACTGCTATGGATTCAAAATTAGATGCTGGACTATGGTTTCAACTTCATGCAGACTCCTATCCACATAGACAACAAGAGTGCCATTTCTATCACAGAGAATCTGGTCAAGCACTCCAAGACAAAGCATATCGACATCAGGTATCATTTCATTAGAGATATTCATGAGGAAAATCTAATAAAGCTACTCAAAGTGAATTCAAATGAATAATATGCTGACTTGTTCACCAAAGCCTTTGATGAACAAAGATTTAAGTATTTAATTACAGCTATTGGGATGATTAACGTTGACTAGTTCTTCTCTTTTGAAAAAAACTTTTTAAAATATGTCTTGTCTAAGTTGTCAAACTACACTCTAAGCCCTGTTACAAAAATTCGTTCTTCAAAAATCTAACTGTAAACACTTCTGAAGAGAAATTTACCCTAGGAAGAAATCTTTATTCTTCTTTCGACGGCAAATTCCTTTGCCTAAATATTATCTTCCTAAGAGTTTTTAGCCTTGGACGAATAATTGATCATAGATCAAATTTACTTCCGAAGCTTACTAAGTTCTTTTCTCAGAAGAAGATTGTACTCTCGGAAGCAAACTTGTCATTGAGACATGGTTTGCTTTCGGAAGTAAAAATGACTTCGGAAGACAATATTGAGAAACATATGTGTTTTCTCTCGGAAGCAAGTTTACCTTCGGAAGAACATCTTTATTGTGTAATGGAAACCTTTGGGCCCCACTCTGTAAAATGTAAAATTTTAGCGATGATTGTCGGAATATTTTATCTTACCGCCTCAGTCAAATCGAAACCTAAACTGTCCTTTCACCTTATCGGTTTGCTTTTTAACCCTCATTTAAAATTTCTGACTCTCTCTCTTTACTTTCTTTACCACAGAAAAAGCCCCAAAATTACCACCATCTTCTTCACTCACTTCCAAATTTCTTCAATCCTACCTTACCTCTTAACAATGGCCCTAAATCCCCAACATAATCAGGTCGCTATCCTTGACTCTTCAAAGGATGCCGAATTCGTCCCTATCATCGAATTTTTGTCCCAATCGGCATACTTCACAGCCCTCACCGTTAACCCGACATCTACTCTAACCACATGGCCGAATTCTCGGCTAATGGTCAAGATGAAACGCTAAATGGTGAACGGGTCATCCGTAAGGATCTGCGGACAAGAGATCATCATTGCTGAATCAACCATTAGGGAGCATCTGGAGCTTTATGATGAGGGCGCCCCTACTATGTTCCCCAAATCTGAGTTGGAAGACACTTATACTCAGTTGGAAGACACTTCAACTTCTCCTACAATTGGAAGTTCTTGTTGCACATTGTCCTGCATTGCCTATCCAATAAATCAAGGGGATGGGATCAAATCCCATATAATTTGGGCTGCCTCATCCATGGGTTGGTAATGGGCCTACGCTTTAACTACTCAAAATTTGTGCTGAAGAATCTAAGAGGCAATCTCACCCGGGTTCCATTCTACATGTATCCTCGGTTCATTCATCACATTATCAATTGTGAGCTGGACCAGGACCATTTACATTATGCAGATGTTCTACTGGTCCATCACATGCGACCTGGCATCTTCAAGACCTTGAAGAAGGTGTCCACCAACTTCTCTGGAAAATTCACCGATCTTCTTCCAGGTATGCGCGAGCCAACGGCTCCTAGTGACATCCCTGCAATCCCAGCAGGTGATGAACCCACACCAGCCACCACCACTCAAATGCTAATCACTTCTTCCCACCCAATCAAGATTACATACACTAGACGCCCCAAACAAACCCCTGATCAATCTACTCTGATTGGTCAGGTCCCCTCTGTTCTATCCAAAAAGGCTTGAGTGGAACTCAGGGCTCCCACTCAGCCAGAGGTCCAACCATCCTCCACTATTGACCTTAATGTCAGTATTGAGCCTCCTCAGTCTCAAGCTGACGAGCCCACAACCCAAGCCTTTAGCCCTCAGGGTGAGTCCCAACACTCCACTGAGCAGCCAAAAAGGGACACCAACATCATTGGGTCATCTGCTCTCGCAGAAGAACCCTTAGGTGCTGACCAAGGTCCCGGGTTATTAGATTTACCCTCTCTATCCCTAATTGACCTATCAACCCTACCTGATGAGGACATTATGTTCCATTCAGGCCGTGATGTTGATCTACCATACCACTCTTTAGATCAACTGAGCCCCAAGGAACCTCTGATGTCTAGCCCACATCAGCAATACCTAACTGAGGTGAGTCAAACTGGTGTGGAGGTGACTCATATAGGCTCAGCTGCCACTACTGAGAGTGTTTCAATAACCTCTTAGGACAGTGGTAACATAAGTGGGACTGAGTCTACAACAACCTTGCCTCTTGATGACTCTGAAAGAGACATCAGCAAGCAACGGTATCCAGGGCGCCGAGAAACCATTACTGGTGGTGAAGATGAACATACCAGGTATGTTATCTCATCTCTTGATGATTCTTCTAAAGAAGATGAGGGTAGCCTGAAACTCATTATCAGAGACCTGATTTCTAAAGTCTCAAACCTTGAATCAAAGGTTAGGACTTTAGAGGACAGGTCTGCCACTCAGCAACTTGAGATTGAAGATCTCAAGGCACAACTAGATGAGACACAGATTGAGAAGTCTGTCCGGCATGTACATACTCAAGTTTCTTTAAATTCTTCCTCTAGCATCTACTTCTCAAGATGATGCTACCAGAAAAGGGGAGAATGTATAGAGACAAAGACATAAGGAACCCTGCCTTGCCATCACAACAACTTCCTTTGATGCCATATCTTCTTTCTACCCCACATAGCAACACCCGGCAACTACCTTTCCTCAATCAACTCCCATCACCATTCAAGTGGATCCAAAAATGATTATAGACCTTAACAGGTTTTTAACCACATTTTTGATAAGCTCATCCATTGAACAACCTTCCCTTGATGTAGCAGTCGCCTACTTTGGAGCTGAGGAGCTTCAAAGACTGAGTGCACCACCTACCTCTGAAAAGGAAGTTGGTCAACCTACAGTCTCTTTTGAACCCGAGATTAGCTTCAAAGGGGATACACAGACTCATGGCCCAGCAACCAAATTGGAAGGGATAGGTAGTGCGTTCTAATTACTTCTAAAGCAGAAATACAAGCTGCTAAAGGAATAATTGAACTGGCTTCCTCGTCCAATGATCTGTTCATCACAGAGGCTATTTTGGACCTAGCCTCTGAGGTAAACAGTGAGGACTTCCTTACAACCCCTCTCTCCCAAACACCACAGGTCCAACCCCACTCTCCCCAACCTGAATCTTCTAAACCCGAGTATCCAAAGACTGAATCTTCCTATGATCCTAAGGGGAAGAGGAAGCTCACTGCTGAGGAGTTTCTAGAGGAGGAAAGGTTAGAAAAGCTTAAAAAGAAGGGAAGAATTGATACTGGGAAGCTGTTGGCTGCAAGCAGCAAAGTAGCAATAGCCACTCAAGAAAGTATCAACAACAAGAGGAGAGTGGAGATTATTGACAGGCTCATCAGCTTGGGAGTAGTCAATGAAGACATCCTTTTACTCCCACTTGATGAGCTTGTAAGACTGGAGAAGGCAACCTTGCTACAAAAGGAAAAGAAAGAAGCAGCAAGGTTAGCCGAAGGGGAGGAGAAAAGGAAGAGGAAGGAGGAGGCTACTGAAAGGGAAAGGAAGGAGAGGATAGCCTTTCTCTGCTTAAGAGCCTATTCTCAAGAGGAGCTGGCACCTTATGATTATGACACGATCTTGTTCCTTTTTTAGAAAGAGCAAGATCAAATCAACAAAGAGAGGAAGAGGAGTGCTAGGGAAAAGCTGAGGGAGAGAAAGAAGGAGGAAGAGGCACAACTTGTTGTTGTCAAGAAGGTGGGAGATAAACAGTGGATGAAAGCCTATCTTAAGCCCACGTCTTCACCGACAGGCAAGTGGGTCCTATGTCTAAGAAGACCCTACAGCAACATGTCAGTGACATCAAGGCTGACATTTGCATAGGAAGAAGACAGGAGGTAAGTTAATTGCCAAGTATTCAGAAGAAGGCACCCAAACCAGCACAACCTACACCCACACCTCTTCCCTTTCCTATCAAAACTTAACCAACCCCTGAGCCTTACACTCTTGAACCCACACCATCAGCCTTACCTACACCCTCACCCATTGCTTCCCAAAAACCACCACCACCATATATCCTTAAACCCAAAACACAACCCAGAACCCAATCTTTACCCAAACCTTCTTCTAAACCTTCTAAGCCCCTAACCTTGGAAGAATTCAAGGAGATCAAGAGGAAGCTCATCAACTGCACAACATTGAGCGACATATCTTATGAGGAACAGCTAGCTAACCTAAAATACACTGATGGCTCTTCCATCTCCCTCATAAGAGATACATTCCTTGATTTACCTAGGGGAGCACTAGACCAAGCTCTCTAACTTCTTGCAACCAACTCAGATATTCTTACGGAAGAAGAGAAGAAGTTAAGGAGGAGGCTGGTGACTCTACTAGACACTAGGAAGGGGGACAAACTTTCATCCAAACCCCTTCATCCTAGAAAACAAATAGTCCAGTGGAGGTACGATGAACCTTCCCACAGCTTTGTTGTGGAAAGAGAGAATGGTGAGGTAAACAGGGTTGATACCTTATCTCTGCTACACTCCAGCAGATTTGACCTTGCTGAGCTAGTAGAGAAACCATTCTCCAATCCCTCCAACTCTCAAGTTGCTGCTCACATAAAAAATCATCTGAGCAGTCTTCATCTGGCTGGTGAACCAAAACAACAGATTTGACCTTGCTGAGCTAGTGAGATACAAAACTTGTGTTGAAAGACCAACACCGATCCTACAATTGGTATCAGTTGGATCATATGAGGCTGGTGAACCAAAACAACACTTAGAATATTTTTAAAGTACAATTGAAGAAGTCTTTCGAAGCTAAAGCTGCTCTTTCGAAGACAAGTTGAAGATCTTCCGAAGCTTAAGTATGAAGAACTTCCGAAGGAAAAACTAAGTCTTTCGAGACTAAGTAGTTTCACTTCCGAAGTATATGAAGAACTTCCAAAGGTAGAACCAAGTCTTCCGAAGTATATGAAGACAAAGTAATTCTTCTTCCGAAGCATTCACACTTAGAAGATACAAGACAAAGTCTTCCAAAGAATGAAGTCACAATGACTTGCAGAAGACTAGGAAGAAGTTGATTCTTCCGAAGTATAAATGGCCTCTGAAGAACTTATTCTTCCGAAGCCATTTTGCCTTCGAAACAATCAACTATGAACTAGTGGACATAAGTGTGGGCTGTCTGACATCAGCTGACAACTTTGATACACTGCATGGCCTTTTCCCACTCCCATGTAGTTGAACATACTTTAATCCACTGTTTACCTTTTTTAGTTAGTACAGTTACCATACTTAGTTGGTGACAAAAGGTAAGTCATCGACCTCTCATGACTACCTAATCTAGGATATTATTTTATCTTAGATATTTTACTTCTAGTAATGTAGTATTTGCTTAGCGGTAAATTCCAGCTGGTTTTCCAAGTATCCTGCTGTAGATAGTAGTATATATAGTTTCTCATTGTAACTTATGTAACAATGCTTGTAAGAGTCTTGTAATACTGAGTTGAGAAATAATATATACAAGTATCTTGAAAACCATTCTTGTGTTCATCAACTTATCATGTAATTGTCAACTTAGTTAGAGATTCCTCTTCATCAACCGAGTGAGAGTTAGTGAGTTTGTGAGATACAAAACTTGTGTTGAAAGACCAACACCGATCCTACAATTGGTATCAGTTGGATCATATGAGGCTGGTGCAACCAAAACAACACTTAGAATATTTTTGAAATACAATTGAAGAAGTCTTTCGAAGCTAAAGCTGCTCTTTCGAAGACAAATTGAAGATCTTAAGAAGCTTAAGTATGAAGAACTTTCGAAGGAAAAGCTAAGTCTTCCGAGACTAAGTAGTTTTACTTCCGAAGTATATGAAGAACTTCGGAAGGTAGAACCAAGTCTTCCGAAGTATATGAAGACAAAGTAATTCTCCTTCCGAAGCATTCACACTTAGAAGATCCAAGACAAAGTCTTCCAAAGAATGAAGTCACAATGACTTGCAGAAGACTTGGAAGAAGTTGATTCTTCCAAAGTATAAATGGCCTTAGAAGAACTTATTCTTTCAAAGCCAATTTGCCTTCGGAAGAATCAACTATGAACCAGTGGACATAAGTATGGGCTGTCTGATATCCGCTGACAACTCTGATACACTGCATGGCCTTTTCCCACTCCCATATAGTTGACCATACCTTAATCCACTGTTTATCTTTTTTAGTTAGTACAGTTACCATACTTAGTTGGTGACAAAAGGTAAGTCATGGACCTGTCATGACTACCTAATCTAGGATATTATTTTATCTTAGATATTATACTTCTAGCAATGTATTATTTGCTTAGCGGTAAATTTCAGCTGGTTTTCCAAGTATAACCCGCTGTAGATAGTAGTATATATAGTTTCTTATTGTAACTTATGTAACCATGCTTGTAAGAGTCTTGTAATACTGAGTTGAGAAATAATATATACAAGTATCTTGAAACCATTCTTGTGTTCATCAACTTATTATGTAATCGTCAACCTAGTTAGAGATTTCTCTTCATCAACACAGTAAGAATTAGTGAGTTTGTGAGATACAAAACTTGTGTTGAGAGACCAACACCGATCCTGCAAAAATTGAGTAAAGAGTTCGTTAAAATAAAATCAATCTCACCATGAAAACATATATATGCGAAGATAATGTATATTATGATTTTCAATCTGTCATGGCTTTCAATCGAACTTTCTCTCTGATCCAATTGTTGTCTAGAAATAACTAGCACACTTAAGACCACGTTGAAGCATTGCTAGGGCCATCACTAGGAATCCTTTAAAAAAATTGGATCCTAAGTGAATAGAAAAAACGTTTCCCTATTATATAAAGACAATAACTCATATATAAATGGTCTATAAAATAGGCTTAAAAACATTATTGGGTCAACCAAATAAAATGAGTTTAAATTTTTTACTAATATGTAATGGATTAAAATAATTAAAGTTTTATGGACTGTAATGTTTAATAGCCCGTAGATAATTAAAATATTAATAGTTTGTTCATAGTCTAATAGATTTAAATGTTTAACAAAATATATAGTTTTTTAAAATATATATTTATAAAAAAATATAGAACAACCTAAAAATTTTAGGCTCTTGGGGAATCGGGCTTGGGCCTCGCCCACCCCGCCCCTCCTCAGGACAGGCCTGGGCATCACGAGAAATGGAAGCAGTTGTTCCTCGTAATAACCCTCTAGCATAAAATTAGTATTTAATTTAGTGTATGAAGAAGACAATATAAGAGATAATTTTTTTTAAAGAGGGATCATGTCCTGCTTCACCTCATTCTTCATTATATAGAATTTCTTAGTAGGGTTTCATCGAAGATTTTGTAAGGTGGATGGTCCCTAATCATATTTATATCACCTTTTTACCTTGTTTATGAAAATTCTGACATTAGCTTCTATGTTGCAATGTTTCATAACTAGCATTTGTGGTCATTTTCTTAGAAAATGGTTCGGGCATATGATACATATTTTCAGAAGACTTGTTAATACCGGTTATACCTCTTTAGGTTCCCTTAATCTTGAGTTGATTTTTTCCAAAATAAATCCAAGACTTAAATTTTTTAATTGATTAATCATGGCCTTTCTAACAGATCATCTATGGGTAATGTCACCATTCATGGGCATTTTGCATTTGAAGAGACTTGTTTCTCTTAAGTTGGTGTGAAGATGCAATTGTTACCATTATTCTTTGTAATGGTTTTCACTTTTTCATCATTACCATTTTGTTTCATGATATTAATGCTTATAATGGTACAAATGTAGCCTTTCCCCATTTTTATTCCTCTATCATACTTCTGCATCTTTCCTTTTCTCTTTTGATCTTCTTACTAGGGTTCTTTTTTTACTCATGGTGAATGCTTCTAATAAATCTCATAAGATTGGTTTCGAAGATTGATGTGAAGTGGAGAGATCGTAGATTGATGTGAAGTGGAAAGATCGTAATTTTGATGAACTTATCTCTAACTTTCACATTCTTCCTCAATGGAATCCTATGTTACCTTCTTCCGCTCAAAGGGCATTTCCCCCTCCTAAAGGGAAAATTACCCTTTGTGAAGATTATTTCTGGTTTTGTCATTTCCTTCTTCTTATTACTTGATATGTCTTTGAGTTTTAGAGTCTTACCAACATCATATCTCTCAGGGATTGGTGAAGGTTACTCATTTAAAGTTTATTATGAGGAGTCTAAAGAGGCAGTTTTCGCTTGGTCCTTTATGGGCTCTTTTCCAAACTTGTAAAAAGAGAATTTGGTACTCCTTTGATAAGCGAGATTCTCTTGTAATCTGATTAGGAATGTATCTTCGAGTTTTAAGACTAAGAACCGAAATCAAGAATACTACTTCATTGATACGGGTATTATTCTAGGGGATAAGGTTTTTAGATGGAAAGGTGAAAATATTGTTGATGAAATCCCCCTGCTCGATGTGCTTTCGACTACTACCTATTGATGGTTTACGCAACATCCTACATATATTTAGGGTTTTACTAAGTGATGAGTGTGAAAAGTATATATATTTTGATAAAGGTTTTTTCACACAGATTCAGTTTTAATTGGTTATTACTAATACTAAACTACACACACAAAAGGCAAGTGTATCTATCGAGTGGTAATATAGTGATGGTAAGAACTGAGTATCAATCCGTAGACACATCGAGCCTACTTAACAACCTTAATGATTGACTATCAGATTAGATTTTTGTTTTGAGAAAATGATAAATTGCATTGATGTAATTAAGATTTTTAGGGTTTGGAAACAATAATTAAAATAAAGTATAAATAAGATTGAAACTTTTGGATTTAAAACCAAGGAATAACGGCTATCATCGTAATTAGATTACACTTATGTAACTGTGATGAATTGGTGGTGTGATTAAAGATATTGATTAAAGTAATTATGTTAATGTTTATAAATGTGAGCTGGCGTGATTTCTCATCTATCCACTCCGTAGTGACTAGGACCTCATCAGGATGATTACTGAATAAATCAAAGCCAAAAGTAATGTAGGTAAATCTCCTGTGATCTTTTGACATATTATTTATGAAAACATAACTTAATGTTAAGAAGAGAGTTGATCAGGTTCCTTTCTAACATACCATTAATTTTACAAAACCATAACAATTATTGTAGATTTCTCAAACTAATAAAAGGGAACCTGTAAATGATCAGAAAGTTAAGGTGATATGATTTCTAATAACCATTTCTAGTTCATTAGCCATGGATTTATTATGAAGACCGATTTCATGAATAAAATTTAGCTCATACGTTTTTCAACCTTGTATGACATTCACAATTACAGATCATAAGTTTATAACTTCCCGTTCAAACATAGATGCTACCCATCAAAAGTTTTCCCAATATTACCGTAACATTAACATAACATAAATCACATCATTAGTTCATCGCAAATTACATAAGTTTCATCCAATTAGGATGATAATAAGAGTCTAGCACATAATGAGCTTGCACATAACAATAAGTAACATAGAAGATAGAAATGGAATCATCGGTGAAATGGAACAATCAAACCGGTGATCCATAATGGATGATGTTTGGACAATTCCGAGCTTCTTCCAAGTGTTGTTTGCACCTCCCGAGGCTCCAAATGATCTTCAAGTCTTGATTCCCGAGAGAATTCAGCAGAGTAACTCTCCCACCAAAGGCTTGCCAAATGATGAACTTAAGCCTCTATTTTTAGGCTTTCTGGAGTGTTTAAGCAGGGCCCCGTTCCTAAAAGGCACGGCCCCGTGCTAGTACAATGCTTACAAAAGTTGGTCGGGTCATACGTGCAGAAGGTGTTGGGCACGGCCCCATGTTAAATGGGGCACGACCCCATGTTTGGGGTGGGGCACGACCCCGTGACAACTTTCAGGGGACAGTTCATTTTGTCCTGTCAGATGTCCAAACACGGGGGTGTGCCAATTTATGCACGGGGGTGTGTTTCAAACAAGTTATGGGGGCGTGCTTAATGAGGCACGACCCCATGCTTGGACTCCAAAGCTTGGATTTCTTCAATTTCTTATCAAATATGCTTCTTTTGTCCATCTTGCCCTTTTTAACACCTGAAAACACAATTTAACAATGTTAAGTACATAATCATCATTTTAAGGGAGATATTAAGGAATAATTGATGTACTTTTAGAGCACATCAAACATCCCCACACTTGAACTTTGCTTGTCCTCAAGCAAAATCACTTAAAATGACAATTCCACCAAAAACCAAATAAATCAAATAATAAATATGTCTTTCGGAAAATACACAAGTAAACATTATTTCATCCAAATGTAAACATTTTAAGCATATGTATAATGATATCCTAGCAAGCAATAGATTAGTTAGTAAAGATTATTATCATGTTAAAATCCACACTTCTCATAAGATGCACTCACACTCGGTAAAATATATGGAGTCATAATTAGGATTAAGTATGACTAATACACTCAAATGCCTAGTATGAATACATGCAAAATCATATGCTTGTTAAGGGATCGAATCTCCACCTACTTAGATATTTACTTGCATAAATCGTTAGGTCTCTAATGGTTTGTAACTTATCTCGGGTTCGGGTATGGATTATTTGGAAAAGAGTGGCTAAAAGCTAAAGACGATAGTCTTGGCTTATTTTTCTAACATAAACTACAAGAAAAGCAATAGAAGGCTCCCTATACAATACTTCAAGCTAGAAGATATATGCTAACTTGAGGACTCGTTTAAGGTCAGATTGTCAAGACCGTACTTTGCTTTCAAAAACCTTACTTCGTCTTTCACCCGAAGATACACAAAACTTTCCTTTCGTAAGGATCGTTCGGCTTGAAGCCTAATAGCACCCAATCGGATCAGTTCCGTGTATTCGTATTGGGACTCGGTTTGGTTCTTTTTCATTTTCCATTATGGGACCAGTTTCCACAATTCGGGCATCTTTCGTATCTTTTTGCCCGCCTCTTTATAGCGCTTTTTGAAATTCCACAAAATGGCGGAACTTGTTCCTTTTTTTTCGACATTTCTTTCTTGCGTCGAATGTGAGGTTGAAAATTTGTTCGCGAATTTCTGGGGGAAGTCCCGGTTTTGCATGGTGAAGGCAACAAAGTAAATTGAAATCAAAAGAATGCATTCCAGTTCTTTTAGGTCTGCCGGTAAAAGACCAAAATTTTCTTCTCTCTCTTTTATTTTCATAAGCCAAAAACGTGTCTTTAACGAAGAACGGGTTTTGTTGAAGGCTTTTTGGTTAAGTGACTTGGTGGTTCGGGTGATCAAGAAATAAAAACGTTTAAGCTCAACAGGGCTAACTAGGGTTGACGTTCGGGTAAGGAATGTTAAAAGAAAAATGGTTGGGGCTAGAATGGTTAAGGTTTTCTAATGCCTAACTCATTTTTATGCAACAAATACTAATTAAGGACTTGAAATGTATACCCAAAGCAAGTTCTAATCACACGTACCATAGGCTCCCTCAATTAAATCCAGAATGAAAGTAGAATTGCATGAATGCAAAAGCTATTTAAGGCTCAAAAATAAACTCACATACGGATTGAATTAGGTAAAAGTGTTTTCATTTTACATGTTTAAATTTTTACTAAATCATTGCCTTTAAGGATATCATAACAAAAACATTTTTCAATTTTATTTGGATGTCATCTTTTTACTTATTTATTTCCCGAAAACGTATATTTATGATTTAGTTTATCAAAAATTATTTAAATTTTTGGTTTCTTGTCACAAAAATTAATGGTTAAGTGATTTTTCTAACATTTTTCAATTTGGACCTTTTTGGCAAAGTGTCACATATGTAAATTACCCCATCCCAACACTTAAAATGCACATTGTCCCCAATGTGATTAATAAATTAAAACAGGGAAAGGTGATGAAATAACTCCTCTAAAAATGCTGAATTTGATACTTGTGCTTGATATCCTTAGTCGTCTTAAGTTACGAGAATTCTCGGAATCACCTAAAATAACATCAATTTATTGAAAACATTAAAATCCTAAACACACGAAATAAAATAAAATAACATAAATTAAAAGATAGATTGGCATGAAACAGCCATGCCTGGGCCCCAAGAGTGATACTATTTTCAAGGGCTTTGTGACTGGACATCCCCCCACTTGTGATACATCCAGTTCCTGATGTACGTGACATCGTTTCTCAGGTCATCCACATGGGAATGCAGATTTTTGAGTCGGTTGAATGCTTGTTATGTGTATTCAAATGATTGCCTTGCATGGTTGTTGGTGGTTTGGATTGCTTCATAAAGGTCTAACATACTCAGGAATTCACCAGCTTGTGAACTGGAAGCCCCGGCTTCTTCATGCTGTGCTGGCATATCGAGGTCCATGATGATTTCTTCGGGATCTGCCGGATCCAAGATTTGTCCCTTTCTGTCCATAAAACTTGGCTGTCCATTTGGTAGGTTTGTTATCATGTACATACTCGTACAAATGCTCAAATCCAACAATCCTGGCATCACTCCTTTAGTTCCCTTCGTGTTACACCCATAGCTGTCGTATAGGTTTATAATCTAGCTCTTCCAAACATGGGTGTTGGAGCACCTGCAGTTGCATTTCTAGAAAACAGATTACAAAATAAATACCCAATATTACACGGCAATTGATTCACCATACAATATAAAATGAATAAGTCCCTCAAACTGTCAACTCCCTTGCTTTGACCATGAGCTGTTATCGAATGGCTAAGTAACCGATGTATGTAACGCAACAGCGGGTCTCGAATTTGACTGCTTTTGGTTTTACTCGAGTTGAACACCCCTGTTCCAATTTTCTCCCAAATTGCTTTTCTTATGGTACCACTTTCAGCGTCCCTGGTTTCCTCATCTGGAAAGGTATGGTATGCTGGCATTCCTGATATTGCTTCCTCCTCCATCTCTTGTTCTGTATAGATACCGAGATAGACATCGAACAAGGCGACGGATGTTTTTCACCAACGTCCCCCAAGTCTAAATGAAACTGCTTGATCATCCCACGGGTCAGAGTCTTTCATGCTAAATCTAAAAGATGCCAAAAATTCAAGAGTCAGTTCATAAACAAAAGGTTTGTTTAGTGAAAATAGACGATGCCACTGAACACTCAATAAACTATTATATCTTTCAAGCTGTCCGGCGGCCACCAAGGTTTCTTCATCTACTTGTAGATGTGATTTTTTGGCCCTTTGTAACAGTCTTTGCAGCCTATCACGACACCATCTTTCACGGCTTCCTCCGAATTGTAAATAGGGATGATTCATGATCCTGAAATTTTAAACAATAAATTAAACTATACAAAACAAATTTTTGGAATAGTTTTATTATATTAGTGATAAACACTGGTTTCATGAGACATAACACCATATTTGTTCAACTCTTGTTTAAAAACAATTAAAAGTTTGACATTCAAGAAATACTTTTGAACATGGGGGTGCATCTCGTGAAACATGGGGATGCGGTTAACATTTTGAGATATGAAATTTTAACTCGAGCACGCGTGGTTTTGTTTGTAAACCTTTTGTTAAGCATTGGTTTAACGTTTTCTTGCTTGAAAAACCAAAGATTACACATGTATCATTTTAATCACTTGTTAATAATTCAAGGTACTCAAAATATATATAGTGTTTAACACCACTTGGTGACAATTAAACTCTTATACTTTGAATGTGCTTAACAATGATTCAACCACAAATTATGAAGATAGTCATGTTAACAATGAAAGAAAAAAAAACGAAAACAACCATAAACTAACTAAACATAAAAATTAACAAACTAATTAGCTACAAAGATAAACATGAACAAGAAGGTTTAAAGTATTCCTCATTCCATATAACATTGATTACAAGGTTTTACATATAATGGCTAGGATTTCGGTTGTTTAGAGATCTAATCACCTAACTACATGTAAATGACCATTATTATAACTAGGAATTAACAATACTAACCTCTTGGACAATCAAACTTGAAAGAAAGTGGAAGAATTCTTGAAAATGACAAAGGAAAATGAAAAAGGTGATGAAAATGGAAGTGAATGCGGAAGAAAACTGGCATGACTTCGGTTTTTGACATGTGGAATTGATGGGGAACAAGACAAATTGCTGAAAACAAGTCAGATGGTGTCATGGTGTGTCAGTCACGGGGGCGTGCCTCCCCTTTATTGCCCGGTTTCAGTTTTTTTTGTTCCATTTTTCTGCGATACGCGTTACGTAATTTACCCGGTTAAGTTTTATCACTCCCAAATCACCAGAAAAGCTACAAAAGTAGTCCTAAAGTTAATTTAAAGCAAGCCAAATGATAATTACATTTCCTAAGGTCCTACAGTTTCATGATACGTTAAAACCCGAGAGTCTAAAACTACAAAACTAGACTCCTTAACGCGCATTAGTGCACATAACACATCACGAATTACTTCTAAAAGAAGCCTCCACACATTTTGTGTGGAAGGTTCAGGATGGGATAGTGTGAAGTGCGGTTACTTAATTCCGCAAGCTGACGGTTGATGGAAACGAGTTCCTCGCCCATTTCGTGAACTTTTTGGATGAGTTCAGCTAGGCGTTGGGATGCGATGAGGTTCATCTCAGTCAATTGCTTGATTAGTTCATGTAACTTGAAGAAGTATTC
This sequence comes from Flaveria sonorensis, assembly GCA_025506505.1. Lineage (NCBI taxonomy): Eukaryota > Viridiplantae > Streptophyta > Magnoliopsida > Asterales > Asteraceae > Flaveria > Flaveria sonorensis. The sequence continues at coordinate 23,917,254 of CM046429.1, forward strand.
TTGCGTCATTGGCTCTCGTGTTTCAGAATGCGGTTTCTTCACAGGATTCCAGCTTGAACTTCCGTAACTTGATTCTTTAATTTTTTTTGATGTTTTTAAACAGGAATGGATGTTATGAAAGCTTGGAATAAGTGTGGTATTTATATGCAGGTTGGGAAAGTTGATCACGGGGGCGTGCTTGGCCAGGCTCGGCCCGGTGTTTCTTAGAATTCTTCTTAAATTCAACCTGCAACGTTCCAGAGTCGTCAGCAGAGATTGTGGAAATTTTTTGTCAGAGGCACGGGGGCATGCTTCATGAGGCACAGCCCTATGTTTGTGCTTGCAAGGTCCTAGAAAAGGTTTAAAAATCAAAGAAAAACCTATGTACACGTGCCGCGTTTAAGTTTCGGGTCTTCAGCGCGACCCTTCCCCACACTTAGTCTCTGTAGAGGCGGAGGTGTAATTCCTCCGAGAAAATCTTGGTTGGTCCATCAGTATACGGTTTCAAACGATGACCATTTACCTTGAAACTTAAACTGTCACGATCGTTGATTTCGATGGCACCGTTCGAAAAAATGTTTTTAATCGTATAGGGTCCGGACCAACGTGACTTAAGCTTTCCAGGAAACAGACGTAAACAAGGGTTATATAGTAAGACACGTTCTCCCACATTAAATCGTTTAGTGTTTTTTAATCGAGAGTCGTGGAATTTCCTTGTCTTTTCCTTGTAAACCCTAGCATTTTCGTATGCTTGTTATCTCAGTTCCTTCAGTTCGTGGATTTGTAGAACTTGATTTTTTCCTGCAATGTTTTGGTCTAGGTTTGCTCCTTTAAGTGCCTAATAGGCTTTGTGTTCTAGTTCCACAGGTAGATGACATGACTTCCCATAAAATAATTTGAACGGTGTGGTGCCAATGATAGTTTTATAGGCTGTTCTAAAAGCCCATAATGCATCATCTAGCTTGGTAGACCAATCCTTGTGATTTTGACCTATGGTTTTCTCAAGGATCCATTTGATGCCTTGGTTAGTGACTTCAGCTTACCCATTCGCTTGTGGATGACAAGCAGTTGTAAAGAGATGGTGCACTCCATAACGAGCCATTGCTCTTTCGAGCTAGTTGTTGTAGAAATACGTTCCTCGGTCACTAATTAAAGCTTTACGGTCATCGAAACGAGAGAATAGTTTCTTAAGGAATCTGACAACGTTTCTTGCATCATTGGTAGGTAGGGCTTGAGCTTCGGCCCATTTTGAGACATAATCCACTACTACCAAGATGTAACGATCGCTAAAGGACACCGAGAATGGCCCCATGAAATCAATACCCCATATATCGAATACCTCGCATACTTGAATGGGTCTCTAAGGCATCTCATCCCATGTTTGATATATTGGTTGCTCTTTGACATGCATCACAGGTGCGTACCATGTTGTGAGCATCCTTGAGGATCGTGGGCCAGTAAAATCCAGAGTCAAAGACTTTCTTGGCTGTTAGGGTTGCTCCATGGTGTCCTCCTATGGGTCCTTCATGATAGGTGCATACCATGTTGTGAGCATCCTTGAAGATCAGTGGGTCTGCATTGATTCAGAATAGATACGGTTCTTCCCAATAGTAATGCTTAATGTCAGTAAAGAATTTCTTCTTTTGCTGATAAGTCATTCCTTTGAGAAGGACTCCGCTTGCCAAGTAATTCGCAAAATCGGCAAACCAAGGATGTTCAAAGATTGAGGGTTGGATGTGCATAAGGAATTCGTGAGGAAAATTATCGATTATTTTGGACTCCTCAGTTTGTGAATGTCTTGAATCTTCAAAACGTGAGAGATGATCTGCCGCTGGATTTTCTGCTCCTTTCTTATCGTGGATTTCAATGTCGAATTCTTGAAGCAGAAGTATCCAACGGATCAGTCTTGGCTTTGCATCTTGTTTATTGAATAGATAGTGAAGGGCTGCATGATCGGTGTAAAAGATTGTTTTTGAAAGTATTAGATACGAGCGGAATTTGTACAATGCGAAAACTACAACAAGAAGCTCTTTCTCGGTGGTTGTGTAGTTTTCTTGTGCATCGTTTAGGGATTTGCTCGCATAGTGAATTGGGTGGAATTGCTTGTCTTTCCATTGGCCTAACATGGCTCCTACCGCAAAATCACTTGCGTCGCACATGAGTTCAAATGGTAGCGTCCAATCAGGGGAAACCATGATCGGAGCTGTTACCAGTCTCTCCTTATGCAAATTAAATGCATTAATACATTCGTCTGAAAATACAAATTGTGCGTCTTTCTCAAGAAGTTGAGTCATTGGTCGTGCGATTTTTGAGAAATCTTTGATGAAACGACGATAGAATCCTGCATGACCTAAAAAGCTTATGATTTCTTTCACGGTTGTGGGATGTGGAAGTTTGGAAATAGTGTCAACTTTGGCTTGATCAACCTCAAGCCCTACTCAAGAGATTTTATGTCCTAACACTATTCTTTTAGTAACCATGAAGTGGCACTTTTCCTAATTCAAAACAAGGTTAGAATCTTCACATCTAACCAACATCTTTTTCAGATTTTTAAGACATTATTCAAATGAGTTCCCAAAGATGGAGAAGTCATCCATGAAAACTTCCACTGAATATTCGATCATGTCATGAAAGATTGCTACCATGCATCTTTGAAATGTAGCAGGGGCATTACACAATCCAAAAGGCATTCGCTGATAAGAAAATGTGCCATATGGACAGGTGAATGTCATTTTTTCTTGATCTTCGAGAGCAATAGGAATTTGGATATATCCTGAGAAACCATCGAGGAAACAATAGAACATTTTTCCAGATAATCTCTCAAGCATTTGGTCGATGAAAGGCAGAGGGAAGTGATCTTTACTTGTGGCATCATTGAGTTTGCGATAGTCGATGTGAACTCTCCATCTTGTAACCGTATGAGTTGGAATAAGCTTATTCTTCTCGTTAGTTACAACAGTCATTCCTCCTTTCTTTAGAACAACTTGGACGGGACTGACCTAATCAGAAATAGGGTAAATCAAACCGGCATCTAGCAGTTTGATTACTTTCTTTTTCATAACCTCTTGCATGCTCAAATTTAAGCATCTTTGAGGTTGGATGACGAATTTGAAGTTCTCCTCCATCAGTATTTTGTGAGTGCAAAAGGATGGATTGATTCCCTTGGTGTCCATGATTTTCCATGCAATTGCTTGCATGCTCGTTTATGTGCCTTAAGCACATTGAGCAACTTGTTCTTCTCATCATTTGATAAGGCAGATGAGATTATTACAGGAAGTTGAGATGTGTTTTAAAGAAAGGCGTAATCAAGATGAGATGGAAGTTCCTTGAGCTCTAAAGCCGGAGGATCTTCGATAGAAGGTTTGACTTTAGGTTCTAGTTCTTATTCGATGATCTCAAATGCTTCTTGATGAGATAATGTTTCATCAACTTCTAGTTCTGAAATGATTTGATTCTCACAGATGGGTTTGGAGGTTTGGACATCTATTAATTGAGTGTTGCAAGCTTCATATTCAAGAGATTCCCTTAAATGACAGCTTATGATCAAATCGCAAACATCAATGTTATAGAGTGAGTCATCATGATGTTGAGGATGTTTCATGGATTGTCCTATGTCAAATGTCACTTCCTCCTCATCCACTCGAAGTTGAGTTTGCTGGTGCAAACATCAATAAGAGCTCGAGCAGTTGCTAAGAAAGGTCGACCAAGGATAAGAGGAACATTCTTATCCTAATCCATGTCAAGGATCACAAAATCAACAGGAAATACGAATTTTTCGATTTTAACTAAAAGGTTTTCAACGATGCCCCTCGGAGATTTAACACAACGGTCAGCTAACTTGATGCTCATACAGGTAGGTTTAGGTTCACCTAAGTTTAACTTTTCAAAAACCGCATAAGGCATAAGGTTAATGCTAGCACCTAAATCAGCTAACGCATTACTAACAGAAAGATTTCCTGTTAGGCAAGGTATGGTGAAGCTTCCTGGATCAGTCATCTTTTGAGGTAGTTTGTTTTGAAGAACTGCAGAGCATTCCTTATTTAAAACTACGTGTGATAACTCTTCCAGTTTCTTTTTGTTTGACAAAACACCCTTTAGAAACTTAGCATAATTTGGCATTTGAGCCAAGGCTTCCACCAAGGGCAGATTGATGTGGAGTTACTTGAACAACCCTAGGAATTTGCCATATTGTGCCTCCATTCGTTGTTGTCTCAAACAACCTGGATATGGAGGTGGTGGAACATAAGGTGGCGGTGGTACGTATTTCTTGGCTGGTTCTTCAGTATCAACAAGTTTCCTTTCCTTATCACTTGCAATACTTGGAGTTTCGGTTTCCGTTTCTTCAAGGATTGGTTGTAATGCATGTGCATCACCTTGAGTGGTTTTGCCACCCTTTATGGTGACGACTTTCACTTGAGCATTAGGGTTTGTCATGGTGTTGCTAGGCAAAGCACCTTGGAGTCTTTCAGATAGTTGTTGTATTATCTGACCTACTTGGTGTTCAATGGTTTGCAATGATGCTTTGTTTCTTTTGATGTCCGCCTCATTTCTTTGGAACCTCTCCTCATTTCTTCGATCAAATTTCCGGATGTACTCATCTGTGGCTTGTGTAGTTATCAACAATTCCTGTAATAAGTTTTCCATTGATGATGCTCCACGGTCTTGGCTACTACTGCTTGGACCTTGGTATGGTGGTTTCTGTTGTTGGTAAGGTGGCCTTCGGGTGAATCCAGATGATCATTGGTTGTTACCAGCTTCTCTGTAATTCGAGTTATTCCTCCAATTTGAGTTGTTGTTATATGAGTTGCTTGGGCCTCCTACATAATCAGCATCTTCAACCATCATAATGCCTTGTGGGCATTTGTTGGTCTTATGTGAATTTCCGCATGTGTTGCATCGTATTGGGGTTTTCTTCAGTTCTGCTTGCAATTTTTCGAATCGTTTGGTTAGGACTGCGATTAGTGTTTCAGAGTCTACTTGATGAATGCCTTTAGAACTAGGTTTGTTTTATAAAGGATTATAAGCAAAGCTCTTCTTAGCTGCTCTTTCTAGGGCTTGGTATGCCTTGGTTGGTGTGACACTTCTGAAATCTCCTCCCGCACTTTGATCGACATCTTGTTTGTGTGCTCCGCTAATTGCATTGTAAAAGATTTGACACTGCAGCCACAGATCAAGTCCGTGATGTGGGCATCTCCAAAGGAGACCTTTGTATCTCTCCCATGCTGCGTGTAAGGATTCATCATCGTCTTGGCAGAAGCTTCTGATGCTGTTTCTCAGTTTGGTAGTGCGATCGGGTGGAAAGTATTTATAAAGGAATTGTTCAGCCATTTCCGCCCATGTAGTGATGGAACCAGGTGGAAGCGAATCGAGCCAGTCAATGGCTCGGCCTCGAAGTGAAAATGGAAAAAGTCTTAGTGTAATGGCGTCGTCTGAACAATTGTTGATTTTGAAAGTTGCGCAGATACGAAGGAATCGAGAGATGTGAGCGTTAGGATCTTCATCTTGTAATCCATGGAACTTAACAGATTTTTCTACAAGTTGGATAATGCTAGACTTAATCTCGAAATTGTTGGCCGCTATTGCTGGTTGGACAACACTAGATCGTAACCATCGATTGACGGTGCTGCATAGTGCGTCATCTTCATTTCCTTGTCTTGGTTAGCCATGTCTTCTTCGGATGGTGTACCTTCCAAAACGTCTTCTTCGATAATCGTTGTTGTTTGTCGAGGTCTTTTGCGTAACCATTGACGAAAAAGTCGTTCGGGTTCCAAAAGAGGTGTGACAAGTTCAGAACTAGACGAGTCGGACATAAACTAACTTAAGGAAGCGTAAACTTACTAAGAGTTAGAATGAATAAGGCAAATGTAACTAAACTGACTAACTAATAAAGATAAAATAAATTTGAAAAAATATATAAACAGGATATAGACAAGATAGTTAAAAATTTAGATTGTCTTTCAAAACTGCCATGTGTCCCTAGCAACGACGCCAAAAACTTGATGCGTGTGAAATGTATATATATTTTGATAAAGGTTTTTTCACATAGATTCAATTTTAATTGGTTATTACTAATACTAAACTACATACACAAAAGGCAAGTGTACCTATCAAGTGGTAATATAGTGATGGTAAGAATCGAGTATCAATCCGTGGACACACCGAGCCTACTCAACAACCTTAATGATTGACTATCAGATTAGATTTTTGTTTTAAGAAAATGATAAATTGCATTGATGTAATTAAGATTCTTAGGGTTTAGAAACAATAATTAAAATAAAGTAAAAATAAGATTGAAACTTTTGGATTTAAAACCAGGGAATAACGACTATCATCCTAATTAGATTACACTTATGTAACTATGATGAATTGTTGATGTGATTAAAGATATTGATTAAAGTATTTATGTTAATGTTTATAAATGTGAGCTGGCGCGATTTCTCATCTATCCGCTCCATAGTGACTAGGACCTCATCAGGATGATCACTGAATAATTCAAAGCCACTAGTAATATAGGTAAATCTCCTGTGACCTTTTGACATATGATTTCTGAAAACATAACTTAATGTTAAGAAGAGAGTTGATCAGGTTCCTTTCTAACATACCACTAATTTTAGAAAACCATAACAATTACTCTAGATTTCTCAGACTAATAAAAGGAAACCCGTAAATGATCAGAAAGTTAAGGTGATATGATTTCTAATAACCATTTCTAGTTCATTAGCCATGGATTTATTATGAATACCGTTTCACGAATAAAAGTTAGCTCATACGTTTTTCAACCTTGTATGACATTCACAATTACAAATCATAAGTTTATAACTTCCCGTTCAAATGTAGATGCTACCCATCAAAAGTTTTCCCAAGATTACCATAATATTAACATAACATAAATCACACCATTAGTTCGTAACAAATTACATAAGTTTCATCCAATTAGGATGATAATAAGAGTTTAGTTCATAATGAGCTTGCACATAACAACAAGTAACATAGAAGATAGATATGGAATCATCGGTGAAATGGAACAATCAAACCGGTGATCCAAAATGGATGATGTTTGGTTAATCCCGAGCTTCTTCCAAGTGTTGTATGCACCTCCGGAGCCTCCCAATGATCTTCAAGTCTTGATTCCCGAGAGAATTCAGCAGAGTAACTCTCCCACCAAAAGCTTGCCAAATGATAAACTTAAGCCTCTATTTATAGGCTTTCTGGAGTGTTTAAGCACGGCCCCGTGCCTAAAAGGCACGACCCCATGCTAGTACAATGCTTACGAAAGTTGGTCGGGTCGTATGTGCAGAAGGTGTCGGGCACGACCCCATGACTCATAGGGCACGACCCAGTGTTTGGGGTGGGGCACGACCCCGTGACTCATGGGGCACGGCCCCGTGACAACTTTTGGGGGACAGTACTTTTTGTCCTGTCAGATGTCCAAACACGAGGGTGTGCCAATTTAAGCACGGGGGTGTTTTTCAGGCAAGTCATGTGGGCGTGCTTAATGTGGCACGGCCCCATGCTTGGACTCCAAAGCTCGGATGTCTTCAATTTCTTATCAAATATGCTTCTTTTGTCCATCTTGTCCTTTTTAACACTTGAAAACACAATTTAACAATTTTAAGTACATAATCATCATTTTAAGGGAGATATTAAGGAATAATTGATGTGCTTTTGATAGGAATTTTATGTATAATTTAGAGCACATCACTAATCATGCATTGGTTGCTCGGAAATGAGTCTATTATGGTCAAAAGGATCCATTCGGGCCGTCCTATCGTCATGAAGATGGACGTACGTTGATTTTATTTTGTTCAAGTTTTCTTGTATTCTCTATCGCTCTTTTTTTATCTTTGATTGTATCCCTTTGTATGTTGTAGAGCAAATTAGTTATCTCAAGTTGTTGGTGGAACCTAACCAAAGAAAATTAAGGCCAATTGACGTTGAGTTGGTGACGGGTGACAAGGCTATTTTTGAGAAGTCGCACAAGTGCTTTATTTCTCCTTTGGTTGATGAATCTTTTGATAAACCAAAAGCTATGGAGCGCTAGGTTCAGGTACCCAATTCATTTCCTCTACCTTTTTTGACTTGATGTAACTCATAGGACACCTATCTTTAATTTTTCTAATGGACACCTATCTTTAAATTTTCTAATGTAGACATGGTGGTGTTCCAGAGGATCCCACCAAATCATTAGTTAAGGGGCTGGATGTAGAGGGGTAGAGTTAAATGAAGGGATTGATGACTTAATTGCATAATCTTCTAGATAAAGTCTTTATTAGGAGGATCATCTCACCTTGGGGTTGCCCATTTGCCATATGTAAGGAAGAAAGATGGGAGTATGCGTATGTGTATAGACTATAAAGAGTTGAACAAGTTGACAATAAAGAAGTACTCGTTACCTCAGATCGATGAGTTGCAAGGAACGAGCTAGTTCTCAAGGATTGACCTCAGACCATTCTATCACCGGTTAAAGGTAAATGAGCAGGATATTCCAAAGGCAACATTTTGTACTCATTATGGGCATTATGAGTTCAAGTTGACGAATGCCCCTACCGCTTTTATGGATTTGATTAATCAAGTTTTTTGATTAATGCTCCTTATAGATCTATGATAATATTTATTGATGATATTCTGATTTACTCGAACAGTGAGGGGACGACACTTGTCATGTGCATTTGTGATGTGCAATCCCTACAAAAAGAAAGGTTGTACACCAAGTTCTCGAGGTGCATATTTTGGTTCGGTGAAGTGTAATTTCTAGGTCATATTATTAATCAAGAAGGGGTCATGGTAGATACTTCTAAGGTGGAGGCAATTATGCCATGGAGTTGTCCCAAGACATCCTTATAGATCTAAACCTTTCTTGGATTGGCCGGTTATTAGTGAAGATTTATATAAGACTTATTACAGATAGCATCACCATTAACCAAGATCATGAGAAAACCTTGAGTGGAAAAACCATAAAAAAGAAGCATTGGAACTATGTAAAAAGAAGCAAGATCTAGTGTTAACCTTGCTAGATGGAAATGAAGATTTGGTTATTTCTAATGCAATGTGGTAAGATAATAGCTCATGCTTCCTAACAGTTAAAGATTCATGAAGTAAAGAACCCTACTTACGATTTGGACCTCGCGGAGTGTTCACTTTAAAATTGTGACGACATTATCTATATGGAGTCAAAAGTATGATTTCTCAAACTATAAAAGCATGAAGTGTTTCTTTGAACCGTAAGACCTCAACATAAGACAAAGACATAGTTGGAACTGAAAAAAAGATGATGTATGTGAATATATTATCAACTAGGAAAAGCAATGTTGTAGCTGTTGCCCTAAGTCGTAAAGAAAGACTTGAACCTATCCAAGTGAAAAAATGTCTTTTAATTATAATGCCAGATGTTATAGAAAAGATCAGGGAAGTTTAAATGTAGCTTTAGAGGATAACCAGCTCAACAAAGAGAAGATGCTAGAACAGGTCGTGAGTCTGCAAGAAAATAACCACAGTGTCAATACTAGATTCTGACGATTATTGATTCCTTGTTATGGGAAAGTTAGGGAGAAAATTTAGCATGAATCTCACAAGACTCGATATTGTATCCACCTTGGCCCCACAAAAATGTATCAGTATCTGAAAAAGAACTACCGATGGCTAGGATTGAAGCGTGACATAACATAATATGTAAATAAATTCTGACTCGCCTACAAGTGAAACCTAAACATCAAAGATCATACGAGAAGATCCAACTCTGAGATTTTCCCGAGTGAAAAAGGGAACATATCATAATGGATTTCATAACCAAGTTTCCTCGCACTTCTAAGAGGTATGAAACCATCTGGGTCATGGTGGACTGATTAACCAAGAGTGCTTATTTTCTACCTATTAGAGGGATGTATCTATTAGATAGGTTAGCAGAATTATTTATCAAGGAGATTATGGTACGACATGTTGTACCAGTGTTTATTATTTTTGATATAAACACTTGATTTACATTTAAGATATGGAAGAAGTTTCATGATGCATTGGTGACAAGGTTACATATCAACACAACATACTACCCTTAGACAAATGACAAGTCAGAAAGGACCATTCAGATATTTGAAGTATGCTTCGGGCACGTATGATTGATTTTGGTGGAAGTCGAGACGATCATCTATCGTTAGAGGAATTTTTGTACAACAATTGCTATCATGGAAGAATCGATATGCCGCAATATGATATGTTGTATGACAAAAAGTGCAGGACTCCAGGTGTTAGGGTGGCATCAGGTAGAGGAACTAAGAGGTATTGAGGCTATAACCAAAAAGTTTGCGTATGAAAGTTGCCAAAGACAGAGAAAAGTCATATGCCGCTAAACGAAAAAGACCAATTGACTTCAAGTGGATGATGAGTTAATGTTAAAAGTATCGAATTGGAAAGGAATAATCAGATTTCAAAACAGGGGCGAGTTGAGCCCGAGATATATCAGACCAACTATGATCACAGCCCGTGTGGGATTGGTAGCCTACTAGTTTCCCTACAAGAAGAGTTCAGTGGACGTCATTCCACTCTTCATGTGTCACACTTATGCAAATGTATAGTTGAAGAAGATGCGCATGTGCCACTTGATAATGTAATTGTAGATCACAAGTTAAATTATTTGGAAGAATCAGAGGGCATATTAGCTAGAAAGATGAAACAAATAAGAAATAACGGGATAAAGCAAGTAAAAGTCTAATTGATGCACAAAAAAGGATGGAAGGCAACATGGGAATCAAAAGATGAAATGTGACAACGTTATCTTTAACTGTCTAGCGAATAATAGGTTTTTAGGATGAAACTTAAATAAGCAGGTAGATTTGTGGCGGCCTACAAATTGGTTAAAAATACTTAAGTGAGTTTTATATAAAGAAAATTAAATTTCAAGAATGATGGATGTTTCGTAATCTCTGATAAGTAAGATTTACATTCACTATGTTCATGCAAAGCTTAGATCTAGTTCAAACACGATAAGATCTAATATTTGGATGTCATTTCAATGCCTAAAGGTTGAAGCTACATGTTGCATCATTTCTTGGGTTTGTGCTTGAGATCTTTGCAAATGGTAAGTCCTAGATGCTCACTTTTCTTATTTGTTTGATGTTTTTGGGTTGATAATACGTACACACATAATTGATAGATCTACACATTAATACATGAGTTTGTATTTTTATGTTTACATGTCAGGATTTATGATGAAATGTGTATGAATAAGTGCTCATGTGGGTATGAATACAGGCTAATGATAATGTGCATGTAACTACCATTTTATGCCTTAGAATATTTTTTAGCTTATAAAACTTGATGAAACTAGTATTTAATACAAAGACGTTAACACAAGAAATAATAGATACGGCAATAATACCTTTGTTGTCTAATTATCACATGATCCATGTGATAAAAAATTAATTTTTATGGGTTTTAGGAAAACAAAAGTTTGTTTATGATGCTTATCTTATATGTATGCGCGCGCCTGTGTGTATGCCTATGCAAATTATACACATGTGCAATGTAATTATATCAATTGTCCGCTTGGTATGGTTCTTTCACTATAGATAAACGGTCTATGTGTATGATAATTAATTTATTATGTATATATGATAATCATAACATCAATGGTTTTATAAATGATTTCATTTTATAACATGTTCATATGATCTTTAAGTGTTGTTTTACTTGCTATTGTGGGACCTCAATTCTTTTTTTCTAATATTTGAAACTTTCTTTTATCCAATCCAGGACACCAGACGTAATGATTCATCGTCCCTTCTAGACACATGACTTCACACTTCTTTACAGCCATCAATTTTATATTTTCTTTTATTTATTTGTTGTTTCTATTGACCGTACCAAATAAACCCAAAATCTCCTTCCAACTCATTATATCAATATCTATGAATATTATACTATATCTTAAACATCAACGTAGGCGAGATGATATTTTTTATTTATTGAAAATACGGATTATACAAGTGAGTGTTCCCAAGATAAAAAGAAAAACATTAAAGTTTAGGTAATACGTGATGAGAAAACCAATAATTTAATGACACGTATGAGTTGCCATAGAGAGAAAAAAACCAACCCAACGGGAGTATCCGAAGCCAGAAAAGAATAATACTGGGGCATATGAGATGAGAAGATAGTACCAATCACCTTAGATTTTATACTTTTTTGCCCGAATCATATACATTAAAATTTTGTATACGTTACATTCCCTTGACCTTTGTCTAGTAATACTTCATTTTTGTATCTTAATTGTAAAAAAGTTAACTTTTCTTTGCAATATGTATACAATGATATTTATTTTTATTTTAAAAGCTATGAACCATGTACTTATCTTTTGAAAATTATATCCATATGAAAACTACATAATTCAGATATTTTAGACAGTCTAGGTGATGTGTAAATAATTATATTTTAATTTTTTGTTGTTATTAACTTTTAGTTGTATACAATTTAGAATGATTAGAATACAAATGTGCTTAAGAATCCCAACGGGTATACTCGATATCTTAGTATGTTTGATACCCGACGACTAGTTGCCCAATAGATGCCTGATGGATATAGGACCGTATATGGGATATGGTTTTATAATTGGATTTAAGACTAATATTATTAATATCGTCCCAATCCCATCCCATTACCATCCCTAATGATTAGTAGAGTTGTAAACGTGATCTTGCTCAACTCGGTTCAATTCTTTATTAGAAATTGAGTTCAACCGTTGAGGAATTTCATATACTCAAGCTTGATTCTTTTATTATTTACTATAACAGTTGTTGTATATATTTATAATTAATATTATATATGATATGATATAGATTACTTTTTTTATCACAACTATATATAATAGTAGAACTTATTATGTAATTGAGCTAGTTACTTAAATACACTTCGCTTCATGTTTAGACTTGAGCTCATTTATGTTTGGTTTGATTCGAGCTTCCATCAATGTGACCTCGTGCAACTTGATATCGTTTATAAAATAAGCTCATGAAGTGTCCATCATTCATAATTTATCATCATGAGTCACCTTAACGTCCATCTTTACATTATTTTTAAACATTTTATGAGTTTTTAATACATATAATATTTACTAATTTTTAAATGATTACTTACTAAATAAAAACAAAATCTAAAGATATGATTAATGTTTAATAATAATAAATAAAAAGGTCCCTTCAAATTGAAAAAAAAACATAAACGTAAAAAACATAAATATCTAGTCTTCATCGTCATGAGATAGTTGAGTTGTATAAATATGTTACACCAAATCCGAGTGAATGTTATGCATTTCTTGGTCATGTGTGCTTGTGTATTACGTAATGTTTATGTGTATTTTGGATATGTGTGTGTATTTTGTAATGTATGTATGTGTAATATGTAATGTATATGGATTAATGTGTATGGAGTATTGAATGTGGTATATATATGTGTAAATTTAGTGTATGCATGGGGAGAGAGAGAGAGTGTGTGTATATATATATATATATATATATATATATATATATATATATATATATATATATATATATATATGCACATTGTGTATATAACATGATAAATAGATACTAGTTCGTTTCATATGTAACTATACATGTATGTACGTGTACAAACTTGTGTAAGATCAAGTGTGAGTGGCATGATGACCAAACCAACCTAAGATGTAAAGAAAATATTATAATAATGATTAAACATGCTTATAAGATATTAATATGTATTATTATATTATTAATATAGGTGTTTGACTTGCTTTGGTTTGCGCTCATTTCTAGAATTCTATCGTTTTCATGATTTCTCGTATCATTGCAAGGTGAGTTTCGCGACGATGTTATTTTTTTCAATATTTACAAACTTAAGGGGGAAAAGTATGCTCAAAACCCTTTTCATATAGTGAATTCATTGATATTTTTTGGACTATTATGTGGTTTGTTTTGTAAGTATATATTTGGTATGTTCATGAATTATCCGTGTGATTCTTATTTCACAACTATTTAACTCTAGTTTTGGAGCAGATGGATAGGTTTAGATAATACTATTAGTTGACATCCTCACCCTTATTTGTTAGTATACTAGTTGAGACTTACAATGATCAAGAACGGACCCAAGGGTGAATATAATCCGACTTGTTTTGTGTGCACGCCATTAGGCTTAGTTGTGAAGCTAATGTCTGCATGTGATTTTACTTATAACTACTTACATATATGTCCTACAACTACAACACAACACCAATTTTTTTTGTTATTTCAAACCTATGAACTCACAAACAATGTGTTGTCCTTTCAATCATTTCTTTTTCAAGTAATAACAACAATTGAGGATAGAGGAAAGCTAGTGCCTTAATGATGACCATTAAGGATTTTGAGTTAGACAATTGCTAAATTTTGATTAATCATTATTTAGTTGGATACTTTGTGCTAAATTTTGATCATTATTTAGGTGATGTGATGGCACGTTAACTTTATTATAATTTATTATGTATATATTCATAAACAATGGGTTATGACGATCTCGTCAATTACATCATCATATTTCCGCTATAAGCGAGGGTGTGACAAATTGGTATCAGAGACATTGGTTATAGCAGATTACGTGGGGCACTCGACCTAGATTATAACCTAAGAACCTTCATGTAGAATGCATAATAGGATACGTATGCATTGATTATACATGTATGTTCTTTATGTCCAATTAGCTGTTGTGCTTGCAATTTGACTACTATCTGTTTGAGGAAAAGTACTTAGACATTTTCTTATAGGATATGTCTTCTAACGTATTTCCTGTTCCTCATACTATTATCATAATCTCATCTGACTCGAGCATGAAGAGACACTACCTGGTCCATCGCCGCCGGTAATTTAAGCCTTTTCTATGTGTGGACGTAGGCTAGTGACTAGATCTATGAGAGGTTGTTTAGGCCATGTAATGAAGTTGGAGCACCTAGGAGAGTGTTCTCTAAGAGGAATGTAGAAGTTGAACCTAAAGGCTCGGGAAATCAAATCAAGATGAAGAAGATCAAGTCAAGCGACGCGCGAAAAGATCAAGTTGCGCGAGAACAAGTTAGTCGCGCAAGAACTTCTAGATTAGTATATATAGAAGTCTTGTAATGTAATTAGATAGAGCTTTTGTCATTTCCTGATTTTCACTATTATTGTAATCATTTCAAAGTCAGAGAGCAATACAATTAGAAGTTATTTACATTTGTTCTTATCTTCTATCTTTCAATTCCACAATGATAATATTCTGCGTTATTATTGTAAGATCGATTTTATGTTTATGTTGATCCTTACAATTGGTATCAGAGCCTTGTTGCTCTAGATCGATTGATTTGAAGATTGAAGTTAGTGATTTGAAATGTTCGTGAACCTTAAAATTGCTTGATATTTGAAGATCTACTTGATTTCTTCTGAATTTGATCAGATTTGAAGATGGTGAAACTGATTAGTTTGTTGTTCGAAGAATTGATGATGTTTTTGAGCTTAATTGAGCTTAATTGAATCAATTAGAGAAAATTAGGATCTTAATTGAACCTAAATCGCTAATTGAACACTTAATTAATCAAATTTTAAACAATTTGGTGAAAGATTGAAGCTGGAAACATTCGAAATTGAACAAATGAATCAGGCGAAAAGTTGGTGATTCCATGCGAAAAGTTAGCTTTCGCGCGAGAAGTTAGGTTGTCGTAAGAGTTTGTAGAAAGGTTTGTTACATAAGATTCCCCTCGTGCGAGAAGTTCTTGCTTTCGCAAAAGTTAGTTTCAAATCTTACCACGTGAAAAGTTTGTGTGATGTCGCACGAGAACTTGGTCATTCGCGCGAAAACTACAAGTTTGAAGAATTTCTAAGAAATTTGATTTCTAAGTGACAAAAAATGGCAAATCTGAAGCATATCACTGTCACTCATAATCTTGATAATAAGATCGGAACAAGCACGAAACCTCCAAGACTTCTTAGCGAAGAAGACTACCTTTATTGGATATATAGATTTGAGAATCATGTTATCTCCACCGAACCCCGGATGATAAGGTCTATCAAGTAAGGAGCGTACATTCCAGTGTATAACAATGATAAAGGAGAGTTGGTGCCTAAAGCTGAACACCTCTGGGATGAGGAAGATTTGGCTTTATTCACCACATTCATGAAAAGTTATGAAGCTTTTACAGCCAGAAGATTAACTGCACCCAATATTTTAGTTGATGACTTACAACAAGTTAATCCTGATAATGTTGAAGAAAATGACATCAAATATCAAATGGCATTGGTGGTGTATCGAGCGAAAAAATTTGCAAAAAGGATGGGAAGGAAGATGTTTGGTTTGAACAATTCAAGTAAGATCGGGTTTGATAAGTCAAGTTTAAGATGTTATAAATGTGACATGCCAGGTCACTTTGCCAAAGAATGTATTGAAGTGAGATCAAACCAGAATGATAATGGAAAGAAAATGGTCACTTTGGAGGTAGAAATCAAGAATGATAAACCCAGTTCATCCAACAACAAAGCACTAGTGTCACAAACCAGTGATTGGTCTGATCAGATGGAAATTCTAGATATCAAGTTGTGTACTGCTCTGTTAGCCGAGATTCAAACCACTGAAGAAAATGATGATAATAACATACTTGATAAGTTTGTGTCCAATGAATTGTTGAAAGAGGTATTTGCTAAAAAAGACAGTGAGAATGATAATTAGGTGGTTGTTGAAAAGACTATTGAGATTACTCCATCCCAATCACAAAAGACTGAAGAGAGAAAGGAAGAATCTGAAGGAAAAGCTATTGAGTTAACTCCAGCTAAAAAAAGAAAGATACATAATGTTGTTGAGGAAACTCCGGCAACTGCTCATGCTAAAAATGTTAAAGCTGTTAAGATTACTCCGGCATCTGTAACAGAAGGAAAAGAAGATTTAAAGGCCCTCATGGTAAATGTTGTACCTGAAGAGGCAAAGAAGCAAGAAGGAAATGAAGAGGTATATACTAATCTTTGTTCAAATAATTGCATAGAAAAAGTTAACAGGTATAGAGTTCACAACGAACGCTTGATTCTAGAAGTTGAAAAGCTTCAATATCAAGCTCGTAAATATAAAATTGATGAGAAAATTTTTAAAGAAAAGATAGATGGTTTAAACAAATTGATTTGTCAATCAAAATTAAATCTTCATGACAAAGATTGTAACATAAAAGATTTAACAACATGTAACAATGAACTATCTTTAGAAATCAATAAACTTAACAATGAACTCTTGTCTGCCAAATTGATTGTTGAAAAATTTGATCATCAAACATGGTTGAAGGTATAATCAAGTCTCAAATGACACAGAAAATTAATGGTGGTAAAGGGGGAGTTGGTTATTCTAACATTGCACCACCCATTAATCATGATTATACTTTCTTGCCTTCATCAAATACGACTCCTGATGAAGAGACCTATGGATTAGGTTTTCAACCAAAGTCAGACTTAACACCTTCAGTCAATATTTCACTAACTGTTGACCCTATCATAAAAAATGAAATTAAAATTAATCATGATGATTCTTTTGTAGAAGGTGTGAAGAAGGATGGGTAGGTTGAAGAATGGGAAAGTGATGATGAATTAGATTTTTAGGAAAATAAAAACTGTAATGAAAAATATTCATGTAATTCATCATTAATTATTAATAAAAGATCAGAATTTTTAGTGATACAAACGTTTGTTTAAAAATGTCAAAAAAAAAATAAGAAATTGAAATCAAAAATAGATTTTAAGGCCAAAGAAAGAAAATGAGTCGCAACAGCTGTATCTGACTTGAAAACTGATTTCAAGAACAGATTTGTTTCAAAAGGCAATATTGATAAGGAAGATCATATTTTTAAAGAAACCAATGCCAGTTTCTTTAAAAATAAACCTTCTATTATTGCTAACTCTATGAAACAAGATGTTTGTAGAACAGGTATCAAAGACACTGGTCCATTTCCAGTAACTACGACTCAAAAGGCTAAAGTTACAGTTCATGCCACATCGGCTTCAAATATGAATGAAAAGGCTAAAACAGATACCTTAATTCTTCCAGAATCATCTCGAACAATCCATAACCAGAGAAAGAATAGAGAGACTATCTAAGCATCACAAGGCCAGATTCTATGATAACTATGGAAGTTATCATAAACAGTTTGTGCAAAATACTCAAGCGTCAAATACATATAATAAAATGTGTTGTTATGTGTGTGGCAAGCCAAATCATAAGGCTAGAAATTGTCTTCATCAACATCAATCATCAAGCAAACAAAGATTTCACAATTTAATTTCATAGAATAGAAAACATTTCTTTCTAAATGCCAAATTCAAAAGAAATTCAAACCAGTCAAAATCTTTTATTAATAACTGTAATGATTTAAGGAAAGAAAAATCAAATGTGAAATCTGTACAAGTTGATGATAGCACTTCCACTTTAAAAAAATGGTGACACATCTGATTAAACCAATTCAAAAGTGAAAAATTAAAGAAAAACCATCTAAGCCTGATATTGTTGAACATTGTCCTTTTGATGACAAAAGAGATATGATATTAGAATCTGTATCATATTAGGATGTAAACAAAGTACTCGAGTCAACCATGGCTTGGGTTCCTAAACATGAATAAATTTGTTTGAATGTGCAGGAGCGACCAAGACAGGTCATCAACAGTTTTTGGCATGTTGACAGTGGTTGTTCACTTCGAATGTGCAGGAGCGACCAAGACAGGTCATCAATAGTGTTTTGCATGTTGACAGTGGTTATTCACGACACATGACTGGTAATATATCTCTGTTAAACAACATACAACCTTACAACGGAGGATATGTTATCTTTGCAGGAGACAAAGGTGGTAACATTACAAAGAAAGGTACAGTGTCGAATGGTGTGTTAAGCTTTGAAGATGCCATTTTGTTGAAGAACTAAAACATAACTTGTTAAGTGTTTCACAAATTTATGACAAAAGGTATTCTACACACTTCACTGATAAAGAATGTCTTATTCTAAAACTTGGATTTGTAATTCCTGATGAATGGGTCTTATTAAGAACACAGACAGACAAAGACCCTTACTTACTTGATATGAATGGTTCACACTCATTTGTAACTGTGACTTGTTTGTTATCTAAAGCCTAGAAAAGTGACACAATGTTATGGCATCGTCGTCTTGGACATGTAAACGTAAAAAATACAAACAAGTTGGTTAGAGGAAATCATGTTGTAGGCCTACCTTTGAAAGAATTTCAATTAACTGAACATTGTCTGTCATGTTCAAAAGGAAAACAACACAAAGTTCCTCATAAACCAATTACTCATACCAAAATTAACTCTGTTCTTCAACTGTTACACATGGGTTTATTGGTCCTATTAGTGTTTTGAGTTTGGGACGTCATGCATATTGTTTAGTCATTACTGATGATTTTTCAAGATTTACATGGGTTTTCTTCTTAGCATCCAAAGATGAGACACCTCATTTGCTGATAGAATTCATGAAACTTATGGAGAATCAGACTGACAATACAATCAAATGCATTAGAAGTGATAATGGAACCGAATTCTGCAATCGTATTCTAAACGAATTTTGTGATTCAAAGGGGATAGCTAGATAATTCAGTTCAACAGGAACTCCACAACAAAATGGAGTAGCTGAACGATGAAACATAACTTTAATTAAAGCTGCCAGAACAATCTTATGAGCAGCCAAATTACCGTCATTCTTTTGGGCTGAGGCTGTTAACACTACGAGTTATGTTCAGAATCATGTGTTAATCAACAAACAATAGAATATGAATCCTTATGAAATCTTTTTCAAACATAAACCCAAAGTCAAACATTTCAAAACGTTTGGATGTTGTTGTACTTTGTTAAACACATCTGATTCTAAATCAAAATTTGATGAAAAAGCTGATGAATGTTATTTTGTTGGATATTCAGCCAA
This sequence comes from Flaveria sonorensis, assembly GCA_025506505.1. Lineage (NCBI taxonomy): Eukaryota > Viridiplantae > Streptophyta > Magnoliopsida > Asterales > Asteraceae > Flaveria > Flaveria sonorensis. The sequence continues at coordinate 23,937,160 of CM046429.1, forward strand.
CAAAGTAGCATATCGGGTTTATAATAAAAGATCTAAACAAATAATCAAGTCATTTGATATTTATTGGCATGAATCTAACAAAACAGATGCAGGTTCTGCATTTTCATGGGTCTATGATTATGCTTCTTTATTTGAAACATTTAATCGATCATATGTTGTTTCTACAGCTAATCTGCCTTTGACATCCTCAATTCAGGATATTTTTGCTGATGATATTAGATCTATTCCTTCTCAAGCAACTATAATATCTTTAGATATAACTTCTTCTTCAAATGTTGCAGCTGCTCCATATTCTGTTTCTGAAGCTGATTTATCTCATTCAGATCCAGTTGTTGTACAAGCTCCATAGGTTTCTGATTAGAGTTCTTCTTCTACTCAAGTAGATCCAATTGATACAATTCAAGTACCATTTGAAGATCTCTCTATCAACAATGATAATCAAGACGAAGATATTGTCTATAAACCTGAAGGAGGAAACACAGCTGAAGAACTAGTTGGTCACATGTCTAACTTAGATGAAGTTATTTCTGAAGATGCTATTCCATAGCTGAGAATTTATAGAAACCAACCAACAGAAGCAATCATTGGTTCATTATCACAGGGAGTCCAAACTCGAACCTAATTGGGAACAATAAATACATGTTTGTATTCATGTTTTATTTCTCAAATTATGCCAAAGAATGTTGAGATGGCATAAAAAGAAAACAGTTGGGTAGAGGCCATGCAGGATGAACTGATGCAATTCAAGAAGCTAAATGTATGGAATTTGTGTGAACTACCAAAGGGTAAGTTGCCAATCGATACAAAATGGATATTAAGAACAAAACGGATGAAAAGGATGTGATTGTCCGCAACAAGGCCAGACTTGTTGTTCAAGGATTCTATCAAATTGAAGGGCTTGATTATGAAGAAGTATACGCTCCTGTTGCAAGAGGAGAAGCTATACGCATCTTTCTGGCATATGCTTCATACAAGAACTTTACAGTATATCAGATGGATGTCAAAACTGCATCCTTGTATGGCAAAATGAAAGAAGAAACCTATGTTTGTCAACCACCAGGTTTTAAAGATCCAGATCATCCTGAATATGTTTACAAGTTAGACAAAGCACTTTATGGCTTACATCAAGCACTTCGTGCTTGGTATGCTACTCTGACTAAATATTATATAGGAGGTGCAATTGATCAAACTTTATTTTTATGGAAAACTGGTGATAATCTTATTCTGGTTCAAGTCTATGTTGATGATATTATCTTTGGATCTACCAATGATGACTTATGAAAGGAATTTGAAATTGTGATGAAGAAGAAATTTGAGATGAGTTCTCTTGGAGAAATGGCGTTTTTCTTGGGTATCCAAGTTAAACAAGATGATACGGGAATACTGATTCATCAAGAAAAATATGTTCACAGTATTCATGACAAATACAAATTTCAAGACTCCAAGATTTCTTCCACTCCTATGTCTTCTCATCCTACTTTGACTCCAGATCTCACGGGAGAAGATGTTGATCAGCACTTGTATCGATCAATGATTGATTCTCTGAGTATCTCACTGCGAGCAGACTGGACATCATGTTTCCTGTTTGTTAGTGTGCACGTTATCAAAGTAATTCAAAGGAATCTCATATGAAAGCTATCAAGCGGATTTTTAAATATCTCAAGGGTCAACCAACACTCGGCCTTTGGTATCCTAAAAATTCCGATTTCAATTTATATGCTTATACTGACAGTGATTATGCATGATGTAACTTGGATAGGAAATCTACTACTGAGGTTGTCAATTTCTTGGCAATAGGTTGATTTTATGGCAGTCCAAGAAGCAGAAGACAGTATCCACATCAACTGCAGAGGCTGAATATGTGGCTGCATCAAGTTGTTGTTCACAGATTGTTTGGATTCAATAGCAACTTCTTGATTATAGCCTTAATCTTTATGACACAAAATTTTTATGTGATAATACTATAGTTTTAAACATAGTGAAGAATCCAATTCAACATTCAAAGACAAAACACATCGACATCCGCATGCACTTTATTCGTGACTATTTTGAATGCAAACTTATCCATTTGGAATCAGTTTCCTCAGATGACAACATTACTGATTTGTTTACTAAGGCATTCGATCATTCCAGATTTGACTTTTTAGTCCAATCTTTTGGAATGATTAACTTTGGTTAACACTTATTCTTACACCCTTTACAAAATGTTTTTTGTTTTTCAGTTAAAATTGTTAGTTTCTGTCTAGATAATCATAATTTTAAGGGGAGAAAATTTGAAAATATTTAGAAAAAGATTTTGTTCTTAGGGGGAGTAAATAATCTAAAGAAAAGTATAAAAAGATTTCGTTCTTCAAAGATTAAGAAAATTAAATTTTCTAGATTATATAGGAAATGATAGAACATTTCATGATTTTGATTCATTACATCTTAAGGCATAAAATGACTTGAATTATGTTTGATTTGTTGATAGGCTTGACTTTCAAGACTAAAAAGCACTAAGTTCTGTGATGTACTGAAAGTAACTTTCTATGACTGAAGTAGGTAACTCATCAAGGTTTTGTGGTCACTCTGATTCCATACTAAAACAGACTGAGAGTTATAGTCTGGTCATATTCAAGCCAGTTACTTTCTAATCCAGTTTCTTTCAAATACTGTATATAAATATAAAAATCAAAATATAAAAAATTATCTATAAATGAAAACAAAAATACAAAAGAGAAAAACAAACAAAAGGAGCAAAAAAGCCAAAAGGCCATATAGGAATAGATGTCAATGAGCATGATAATAAAAGATATGTCATAGACATACATACTATATGATAAATAGTTTTTTAAGAATATGTTCTGAAACAGGAGGCAAAATCAAAAGATGGGGCAAGTAAGTCCGACTTGGCATGTCAGTCCTAAACGTCTTGCGAGGGCAAATCATAAGTCTGACTGGTTGTTAATAAGTCCTAAAACTTGTTAATATTCTGTGTTAGAAACATTTCTCATGCTAGTTATGCTCCAAATAGACATCATCTAAGAAAATAATTGATACTGAGAAAGCTGGTCAGTAGTGAAAGGTTTAAGTCAAATTGAGATGACTTGAAATCTCAATAGTGTTTTCAAGCTAGATAAGGTTCTACAGGATTTTTGATTGTGGCACAGAGTTAATATAACTTAGTCTAAACACATGATAAAATCACAGAACATGTGTCCAAGTAAAAATATAGAAGTCTAAGTTTAATATGGACAAAATATATTAACAATCAACATAACCAGTCTTACTTGAATAAAGCTGGATGATGTTTATGATTGATTTCATAAGAAATATGATCTTATACTTGAAAATTTACCTAAAAACTTTTAAGTTATTTGTTTTGTTACATTTGTTTCAATTTTATAACATTTTACACAAATTAAGGGTGTTTTAATAATTGTAAACACTTAGTTAAATATAATCATTTTCATAACAAATCAAATGGTTTAATAAGATAATTAAATTTGAAAAGTTGAAAAGTTGAGAATTTTTCAAGATTTAAAGAAAAATGAACTTTTCGCATGCAAAAAGTTCAAAAGAAGCGAAAAGTTCAAAGAAGCAAAAAGTTCAAGTATGCGAGAACTCTGACTTCTAGCGCAAGAAGTCAGAGGACTATAAATTCAACAGTTAAGTGAAAAGTCACTATTCGCACAACTTTCTGAAAATTTACTCTGAGAAAATTCTAAGTGTTAGAACTGTGATAAACTTGATAGTAGTGTTCATTGTGGTCGCCTATTAATTCCGAAGTACTTGATAAGGTATATTGAAGTTTATAACATTGATTTGAATGTGTTTGATTCTTGACCGAATGTTAAAAGGACTTATACATCTTAAATTGAACAAATTAAACATAATAAACCTTAATAATGACTTAGACGGCGCCAAATGAATATGTTCAGTTGGTTAAAACAATCTGAAAATGGTAGATTGAAAATCTGTTATTTCACAAACTTTTTGCATGTGAAAAGTTGTTTGAACTTGAACAGACTCGAAAACTTTCAAAATCGCATAAAACTACTCGCGTGAAAAGTAGACTTGTCGCGCGAGAAGTTGACTTCTGGTCAAATTCAAGTTCATGCGATAACATAGCTTGTCGCGCGAAAAGTTGATTCTGAAATTTTGATGTTTTCGCGCGAGTATGTGAAGCTGTCGCATGAGAAATCTAGTTTTTCAAAAAATTTCTAAGTGTGAAATTAAAAAAAAATCTGAAATTGTTCTAAGTTTACTTATCATGTTTGTTTAATGTTTCAGATAGCGAGACCTATGCTTTTTAATAAAAACCATAATGCTATTGCTTATCTCGGGGATGTTCCAGAGGATAAGGCATTATTCAGATCTCTGATTGAGGGACTAAAGACCTCTCAGATACATCATGCTATCTCAGCCAATCCTACTATATACACTGATGTCATTGATTAGTTCTAGCTTACAGTAACCAATGAGATAGATGAAGATGGAGAACCTTGTATATCTGCCACAGTTAAAGGCAACAGGATTGTGATTACAACTGAGGTGATTAACAGTGTTTTATTGTTAGAGGATCAACCTAATGCTCTGGTGAAGATAGATGATGATGTTGCTAAAGACTGTTTAGTCAGGATGAGATACAGTCACAGATATCCCTCGTTGGAGAAGAAATATTTACCTCCATTCTGGAAGTATCTATTCCACGTTGTGATTCATTGCCTTAGCAACTTGAAAGCTGGCATGAATACCTTGAGTGTTGCATTCAGATCCCTGCTGGTATCTCTTATTGATGATCTACCTTACAACATATCCAAGGCTATATTTGTAGAGCTGCAGAAGAATGTGATAGCTACTGTGGGAAGAAATTCATCATGTACCCCAGATTTTCACAGATGATAGTGAATGCTGCTCATCCTGAGTTAGTAGTGTCTAATTTATCTACCTATGCAGTCATGGTAATGAAGAAAGACATATTCACTTATTTGATGGGAGCTAGAGGAAATGCTTGGAATGGATCTCATTTTGCTAAGATTGGAAGATTTATTGATGGTTATCAGGGAGAGGCACAAGAGACTGAGGAAGTGGCCACCCAAGCTGATCAAGCTGGTCCTTCAACTACTATGCCTGAAGATGTTCCTGAGAGTTCTCAACCAGCGGGTACATCTATCGATGCAGAGAGTGATTCTTGGTTCAGTTCGGGAAGCGAAACCAACAGTGACCCGATTGGGAATGTACCCTATGTGCTTCAGGAACGTCTCAGAGTGCGAAACACCTACAAAATGCACTGCTGAGGAATGTGATGCAGACTTTGTTCCTGAGGAGACAACTATTAGTAGGGGGAGAAGGAAGAGGATGGCTAGGAGAGCAGGAGATAGTCCACTTGGGAGGGGTAGAGGACGAGGAGTGTTGAGAAAGCATCGGACCCCGATGACCACTGTGTCAACTAGTGATGTTCTTATGTGAAATATTCCTATCACAGTAAGTGAGGCTACTACACCAGTGATTGTTACAAAATCAACAACAGTAACATCATCATTTATGCCTCTTACTGATGACGTGTTGAGCACACCACCAAAGGATCAAACTCATGATGATTTATTTGGAGATGCTGATTTTCTGAATACTACTCCAGAGCCAAGACCACAGCCAGAGTCTGCATAGTTTTCACCTACTAGGGTTACTCTTGAGCAGAGGGTTGGTGTATTAAAGAAAGAGATGTTGGAGAAGACATAATTAATTGATGATATGTGTAGAAGTTTGCAAGAGAGAGATAAGAAGATTAAGAGTTTAGAGCATTAGCGACAGTTTATGTTTAGTTATGTTCAGATCATGGAGCAGAACTTACGAGATCTCACTTCCCGTGTATATTCTTCATTTTCTTAGCAACATACCACAGAAGTTGGAGAATCTAGTGGACAGCAATCTGCTGGTCCTAAACCTACTAATGATCCTGCTATAGAGCGTGTTGTTGATCCTGTTGATATAGAAAGGACAACAGACACTGCTAATGTTGATCAAGAGCCGTCATCTGATATTCCTATTCACGCTACTGAGGATCAACTTGTATAGTTTACTGGAGAGGCGTTTATGGAGCCTAAGCATGTTATGCCTATTCTTGATCCAGTGAATGATGATGATTTAGATTAGATAGACTTTGGATTTAGTGATGAAGAGATTTATGATGATGATGAGGATGATGATGATGGTGGTGATGGTGATGAAAGAGATAATAATGAGGGAGATGATGATAAAAAGGATGATGATGATGATCAAGGGGGAGATATGGGTGCTGCTACTGGTACTTCTGGATCATCAGGCATTGACAATGTCTCCGGACCAAGTCCCGATGATACAGTTGATTACACACCATTAGATCTTGCTATTGAAGCAGCATATGAGAAAGAATTTTACTCATTCCAGCAAAGGTTGGTTGCTGAGGAAGAAGATGATTTTGGTGCATTTGATGACTTAGAAGAGACGGTTGATTATACTGATGTTTTTGGAAACAGTTTGAAGGACTTATTCTCTGATATTCTAATTGAAGAAGGGGAGATAGTTGGATAATTAAGTACGAGTGAACAGACTGACAAGACAGCAGTTCAAACTGGTCAAAGTGTTGTACGTCAGGTTGGAAATATTACTGTTGAGGCTCCTCCACCGCCAGCTTATATACACACGCTGAGACATTCCAAACCTTTCACAAGGTATGAAAACTTAGAACCTATTCTTAGTTGGGCGTATGATGCTGAGAATAAATTGCATGTGATTAAAAGAATAGCAGGAACGATAGAGTATTATCAAGATGAACACGACTTTCATACACTTAGAGCATCAAATTTATATGCAATGGGTCGTGTTTCGTTTGTTAATCCTTGTAATTATGGAAAGGGAAATTGGATAAGGAATATGATATGGAGGCACAGGAAAACCAACTTTAAAGACTTCAAAACTGCAAAATCTAAAGTCGTTGAAGATGAGACCCGGATTGACCCAAACACGAACAAGTCAATGAAGATAAGGGTTTATAAGCATTCGAATATGTTAGGAAGATCCCTATACACGCTTCAGTGCTAATTAACAGCTTGTCTAAGCTTATGTGGTGGAGTTGTGAGAAGGAGACGGGTCATGCGTTAATACATTATGTAGATAAAGACTACCGTATCATCGAACCTATTGATCTGCTTAAGTTTGGAAGGGACGATTTGATAAGGTTGCAGGCTTGTCCAATTGCAGCTGATGAATCTGTTCACTTTTTGGCAGCACAGTTTGGTTGGTTGATTACAAAGGCCGTGGACAACAAGATGTATGCTTATGGGGGCAGTTACAAAGTCACAGACATGGACTTTTAAATGCATTGATTTTCAGAGCCTAGGGGGAGATTGTAGGAGTTGAACGTAGAGGCTTGGGAAATCAAATCAAGATGAAGAAGATTAAGTCAAGCGACAAGTTCAAGTTGCCACGCGATAACTTGCTTCTCGCGCGAAAAGATCAAGTTGCGCGAGAACGAGTTAGTCATGCGAGAACTTCTAGATTAGTATATATAGAAGTTTTGTAATGTAATTAGATAGAGCTTTTGTCATTTCCTGATTTTCACTATTATTGTAATTATTTCAAAGTTAGAGAGCAATACAATTGGAAGTTATTTACATTTGTTCATATCTTCTATCTTTCAATTCCACAATGATAATATTCCGTGTTATTGTTGTGAGATCGATCTTATGTCTATGTTGATCCTTACAAGGAATACCTCGAGGAACTATCAGAGTCGAGGTATATTCAAGTTATGAGACAGATATAGAGAACATGCGCAGACACGAAAGAGGCATCCCTAGGATACCACACGATTCTCCTAGATCGATTAGTAGTTGTGAGAGCCACGTTAGGCCTATCTGAGAGGCGAATATACTTCAACCGAGTGTGCGTGACAATGGAGGAAATTTTCCTAACCCTCCGACTAAGAAGGGCAAGAAATAGTTTGCATATTATGATGGGCCTATATAAGAGGAATATTAAACTGAGAAGGATGGTTTGAGTTCTTATTTGTCTCGTATTTGATATTTGAATGCTTATGAGTTATGTTATGCTTGGGGTTTGGCATGTTTGACATATTGGTTTTAAATCTGGATACTACTATGTCTAAATTAGGATCGTATGATATTTCTAAAACTATTAATGATCAAAATGTGTTAATGATATTATTGTCAAGTGAATGTTTTCTTGATTGTTTCCTCTGTACAGCCCAGGCTGTTAATGCCTATATCCTTAATACTCCAATCATGGATAACATTATGTACTTGACAAAGTGGGTTAAGTCTGTTAGAATGAGCTAGGGGTGGCCATACAGAGAAAATTTAATTGCAGATGGGCACGTAATTGTAATTTACAGTGCATGCAAAGACTAGCAAAACCTTTTGTAGGATAGCAGTCATAGTTGGTACAAATCTTTAATTCTATGCTCTGGGATGTTCAAATCTATGTCCTTATGAGACTATGTCAAAGATGTTGAAACATCCACAATCTTTATTCTTACATAAGTTCTAATCCACCTGGAGCCTTTTGAGAATCATTGTGATATTTTAGTCCAATTCCTATAACACATTACTCCCTTTTGCTTTTCTATGATAGTGCAAACATACTGATTGTTCAAAATGTATTCTATTTTTAGAGAGTTTCAATAGAGTAAGGAGAGTTTTTGCACCTAGATTACTTGGTACATTAGACTGATCTTAGGACTTGGGACATTGGTTGTTTAGATATTCCTGTATTATACTTTGATGGCGTACTCAAATTTCATATGACCAATTTAAATCGTTGTTTGTGATATATCATGGATGTGGGGGGAATGCCATGGGTAGCCATTTATATAAGCATCACTGGTAAACTAAGGATGAGCCTGAAATAGACTATGATGATTTTGATAGATTAATGATAAAGATGATGACAATGAAAATAACAGTGATAGCTGGTGATTATAATAACAAGAATAGTAATGGATGCACCTACAAAGAGTCTATGCCATGCAAAAGAAATGAGTATGATGGTAAGGGAGGTGCATTAACGTCTACTAGATGAGTTGAGAAAATGGAGCCTGGATCATAGCTAAAATGTGTACCTTAGGTTGAATTGGGCACTAGAACATGGTGGGCTTAACCCATATCAAGTACTAGAAATAGGAGGAAACGACCATAAACAAAGAAACAACAGTAACCAATCCAGAGGTAGAGCATTCGTTATGGAAGCATATGAAGCCACAGAGGTTCGCACTTTATGATGGGTACATTTACACTAACTAATCATGATGCTACCATAATTTTTCGATTCGAGCGTCAATTAGAGTTTTGTTTCTACCGATTTGTGCCTTTATTAGATATGAACTTTAGTGACATGATTGAGTTGGTTAACGATAATTAAGTAGAAACCAATAAGATCATTCGTGGGTGTAAACTAGTGTTGGGTGATTACTTTTAAGATTGATCTAAGACCTTTTAGTATTGGGAAGTTTCGACATTATGGTTGGAATGGATTGGTTATCGAAACAAATAACTGAGATATTATACCAAAAAAGGTTGTTTGTATTCCTCTATCAAACGTTGAAATACTTAGGATTCATGGTGATCAACCCAGAAGGAACCTAATAATCATTCCTCATATGGGGTCACGACATTGCTTGAAAAAACAATGTTATGTCTGTTGGGCTCGTGTATTGGAAAAAGAAGGCGGAAGGAGAGAGGCTATATTTCCATCATACAAATTTCCAGAGGACTTTCATGATGTCTTAATAGGACTGCCCCCTCCTCATCAAGCGGAGTTTCGCATAGACGTGATCCCTTGAACAACTCCTGTTGCGAAAGCACCATATCAGGTGGCCCCATTAGAGATGAAAGAATTATCAAGCCAACTGCAAGAATGGTTGGATAAAGGATCTATTCAGCCTAGTCACTCATGGGGAGCACCAATTCTATTCGTCAAGAAGTAGGATGGATCATTTCGGATGTGTATAGATTACCGGGAGTTGAACAAGTTGACTATCATACACTGATATCCTCTTCCCGGGATTGATGATCTATTTAATTAGTTTCAAAGAGCAATATATTTATCTAAGATTTATTTTTGATTAGGTTATCATCAATTAAGAGTTCAAGAAGATGACATACTATAGACGACCCTTAGGACTCTGTATGGAAACTACGATTTGTTATATCGTTCGGCTTGATAAACACACCTCTGTGTATATGGATCTAATGATGTCACACCCTCAATTTCCACAAAAGGGGTTTTACCATTAGGCGCCCGTGAAATAATAGGATTTTAGCAGATAGTTACACCAAATGACACTGTAATTACGAAAATTTGCTGTTATTATTATCAAATAATTCCAAAACATAGTTTAATAATAAGTTCGAGAAATCTTTTGCGGAAGCATAAACATTTATAATTTAAATAGCGCAAAACACGCGCAATCCAAATAAATGTAATTTCACTCAAAAACCAATGTTTAAAACTTGTCAAATTAGTGAACCAGAAATGATGAAGTGATGCAATGCTCCTACTTGTGTGAAATTTATGAACCTGAAAGAAACATGCTAAAGTGTCAACACAAGGTTAGTGAGTTCATAGGTTTGATAAATAGTAACATAATCAAAAGCAGATCCAATAAACAAAGTAATATCAGTAGATAGCTAGTCTACATAGCAAGTTACTTAGTGTATGAAGTTCACAACTGAAGCTGACAATATAAGTATGCCTCGCCTGTCGTTACCAGACCATAGCAATAGAAATTAGGTCAATTAAACACCCGTTTGACATGCAGTCGTGCTAGCGTGACCAGCCCGGGTGGGGTTTATCAAACCCAGTAGATCTACTCAGAATTAACTCGCTAAAGAACATACATTAACTGTTCGAAAGTGAGGACTTAAATTGGTACAACACTAGTAAGCATGTGATAATACAGTAATACTGATCAAATGAAAGAATGTTTAAAATGAACATGTTTCTTTTCCCCAAAAGAATATATGTAACGCGGGGCCATAAACTCACCTTAAATAGCATAGCAATTCAGTAAACGCAACGAGCAGGCAATTAGGTTCTTAAAACACCTGAATTTACATTAATATTATATTAATACTAATTATAAATTTCCAGAACAGTACGGTTTCGCGTTTGCATCACGGCTACAATGAAAGTCATCGGTTTCCTCCCATTATACCATATATCATACCCACACGATATATAATATATATGTATAACATACATACAATAATTATGTTACATATATCACCCATGCATTAAGGAGAAAATGACATATAACACTCATTCGTACAAAGCATTCACATATACCTTATAACATTAACTCGAACCACATGCAACCCGCTGGTCACAAACCCCAAACAACACACACATGCATCCAATCAGCCTTACCCATAACCACATACATAGAAATATACACAAACTTACATACATAAATTATATACACACATTACATGCTATTCATGGCACCAATGATACACACACATAACCTTAAGATACATACATCCACACAACCCACAACCCTAACCCACATTCTAATGCACACACATAGAATCATGAATATCAGCATTTGCAGGAACAAACACTAGCCGTAAATCATATATATGAACACGTGTAAGAACACACAACACATATACATACTGCTATACACGCGAACGCATACATGCCGCTATAAGAAAACACCAACCTAAGCACCCATACACACATATATATGTGTGTGTGTGGGTGCTCAGGTTAGGGTTTACTTATAGCATCATATGTGCGTTCATGTGTATAGCAATATGTATATTTGTTGTTTGTGCTTACACATGTTCATATATATGATTTAGGGCTGGTGTTTGTTCCTGTGAATGTTGTTATTCATGATTTTGTGTGTGCATTAGAATGTGGGTTAGGGTTGTGGTTTATGTGGATGTATGTATCTTAAGGGTATGTGTGTGTATCATTGGTGCCATGAATAGCATATAGTGTGTGTGTATAATATGTAAGTTCATGTATATTTCTGTGTATGTAGTTATGGGTGAGGCCGATTGGATGCATGTGTGTGTTGTTTGGGGTTTATGACCAGCGGGGGTTAATGTTATGAGGTGTATGCGAACGCTTTGTATGAATGAGTGTTATATGTTGTTTGTTCCTTCATGTGTGGGTTATATATGTAACATAATTATTGTATGTATGTTATACATATATATAATATATCGTGTGGGTATGATATATGGTATAATAGGGGAAACCGATGACTTTCATTGTAGCCATGACGCAAACGCGATACCGTACTATTCTGAAAATTTGTAAATAATATTAATATAATATTAATATAAATCCAGGTGTTTTGAGAACCTAATTACCTGCTCTTTGCGTTTACTGATTTGCGGTGCTATTTAAGGTGATATTACGGCCCCGCTTTACATATATTCTTTTAGGGAAAAGAAACATGTTCATTTTAAACGTTCTTTCATTTGATTAGTATTACTATACTATCACATGCTTACTTTTGTTGTACCAATTTAAGTCCTCACTTTCGAACCGTTAATGTATGTTCTTTAGCGAGGTAATTCTGAGTAGATCTACTGGGTTTGATAAACCCCACCTGGGCTAGTCGCGCTAGCACGACTGCATGTCAAACGGGTGTTTAATTGACCTAATTTCTATTGCTATGGTCTGGTAACCATGATGGAGGCATACTTATATTGTCAACTTCGGTTGCGAACTTCATACATTAAGTAACTTGTTATGTAGATTAGCTATATACTGATATTACTTTGTTTACTAGATCTGCTTTTGATTATGTTATTATTTATCAAAACCTGTGAACTCACTAACCCTGTGTTGACACTTTAGCATGTTTCTTTTAGGTTCATAAATTACGCACAAGTAGGAGAATTGCATCACTTCATCATTTCTGGTTCACTATTTGACAAGTTTTAAATATTGGTTTTTGAGTGAACTAACATTTATTTGGATTGCGTGTGTTCTGCGCTATTTAAATTATAAATGTTTACGCTTCCGCAAAAGATTTCTCAAACTTATTATTAAACTATGTTTTGGAATTATTTGACATTAATAACAAGTTTTGTAATTACTATGTCGTTTGGTGTAACTATTGGCTGAAATCCTGGTATGTCACGTGTCTAACGGTAAAACCCCGTTTGTGGAAATTGAGGGTGTGATAGATTGGTATTAGAGCCACACATGTGACTTTCAGGATGGTGGGACAAACCTCATCGGGGATGGTGAGCTCTCAGGCTCATCAAGGACGATGAGTCCAAAGGGGGGTGATTGTGACACCCTACATATATCCCACACCGGACATGGATAGGGGAGATTACTAGTTCATAAGTAATTTCTTGCCTCTAATATCACCAACGTATTTTGGGCGGATTGACTATGGATGAGTGGAGAACTCCACAGTTAAGCATGCTCAGATGGCAGCAATCTAGGGATGGGTGACCTCCCTGGAAAGTTTTCACCGGGGCAACCAAAAGAAAATCCATGGGCTCCTCGTGGGCAAAGCGAACAATATTAGTGGTACGAGGGGCCGGGTGTTACAAATGAATTTGGTATGCAATCCATATTTGGTTAAGTGTGTGATTGTGTTTATAGATAATATCAACATTTACTCCCATTCGCAGAAGAGCACGAACAACATCTGAGAATGATTTTAAAGTTACTAAAAGATGAGAAACTCTATGTCAAATTATCTAAGTGTGAACTTTGGTTAGGATAAGTGTGATTTCTAAGGCGTGTAATCAACGAGAATGGAATCCACGTTGATCTGAGTAAGATTGATGCCAAAAAGAAGTAGGATGTAATTGAGATGCCTTCTAAAATTTGACAGTTCTTAGGATTAGTTGGGTCTTATAAATGTTTCATTTCTAACTTCTCAAGATTTCCCAACCATTGCCAATGTTGACCCAAAAGGGCAAGATACTCGATTTGGGATTTAATCAAGAAGAGGCCTTTCAGATATTGAATAAAAGCTATGCAACACACCAATACTGATTCTTCCCCTGATAGGTCAAATGATTTTATGGTATTCTATAATGCATCACATCAAGGGCTTGGTTGTGTTTTGATGCAAAAGGATAAGATGATTTCTTATGCTTCTCGACATCACAAGAATCACGAGACGAATTACAGAAGTAGGATATGGAGTTAGGCGTGGTCGTACTTGCACTCAATATTTGGAGGCACTATTTGTATGGTATGAAATATGTCATATACACTAATCGCAAGAGTCACCAACACATATTCTATCAGAAGGAATTAAACATGCACCAGAGGACAGGGTTTGAGCTTCTCAGTGGCTACAATTGTTAAATACGTTATCATCTAGGAAAGGCGAATGAGGTGGCGGAAGCGTTGAGTAGGAAGAAACAGGTTAAGCCTTTACATGCTAAAGCTTTAGGGATGACCATACAATCAAATCTTAAAGCTCAAATCCCTTTGGCACACAAGATGAAGCGTTAAAGGAAGTGAACATTCCATATGAGGAATTCTGTGGGTTACACTAACGAATAGATTGCAAAGAGGATGATGTATGTTATTTAGTCGATCGTATATAAGTTCCAAACTAGGGAAATGTAAGGGAATTAGTTATGGATGAGGCATATGAGACCAGATATTTTGTTCATCTTGGAGCAGATAAAATGTATCAAGATCTTAAGAATTTCTATTGGTCACTGGGTATGAAGAAGGATATTACTTCGTATGTTGGTAGATATCTACCTTGTTCTAATGTCAAGGTAGCGCATCAGAAGTCTTCAGGATTACTACAACAACCAAAGATCCCTGAATGGAAATAGGAGAACATAACGATGGATTTTATCACCAAGTTGCTAAAAATATGTAGCGGGCATGACTCAATTTGGGTTATCGTTGATCGAATGACTAAGTCCACTCATTTCCTACTGATTCGTGAAGATTACATAATGGAAAAAGTTTGCAAGAATGTATATGAATAAAATTATGGCTAGACATGGAGCGCGTGTATCGATTATATCAAATTGTGAAGGTCGGTTCATGTCCGGTTCCAGCATACTCTTCAGAAAGCAATGGGCACTGGATTAGATCTAAATACTGCTTACATCCACAAATGGATGATCAAAGTGAACATACCATCCAAATCCAAGAGGGCATGCTTAGGGCATGTGTGATTGACTTTGGTGGAAGTTGGGATACTTTTTTACCGTTGATTGTGTTATCCTTAACAATAGTTATCGCATGAGCATTAGATGTGTTCCGTTTGAGGCATTGTATGGAAGAAAGTGTCATTCACCAGTATGCTAGGCTGAAGTTAGTGAAAGTTAGTTAACAGGTCCTGAGATTACTCAAGAAGATATTCCTTATTAAAGATAGACTCAAGGCAGCTATACATCGTCAGCAAAGTTACACTGATAATTGACGGAAACCTTTAGAGTTTTGTGTGGGAGATCGAGCTCTATTGAAAGTTTCTCCTTGGAAGGGAATAGTACGGTTTGGAAGGAAGGGGAAACTAGCTCCGAGATACGTAGGACCATTCGAGAACACAAAAAGAGTTGGACTTATGCTTTATTGATTGAAGTTATCTCAAGATTTAAGTGGTATACATGATACATTTCACTTATCGAACCTTAAAAAGTGTTTGGTTGACAATTCTCTACATGTGCCAATCAAGGAAATCCGAGTAGATGATAAACTTCATTTTGTGAAACAAAAAATAGAGATCATGGATAGAGAGGTTAAGCAATTGAAGTGCAGTAAAATTCCAATCGTAAGGTTCGATGGAACTCTAAGCATGGACTTGAATGTACTTGGGAGTGGGAAGATCAATTGAAACTTAAATATCCACACATGTTCCCCGATGGAGCTTCGAGACCTAACTCCAGTTGAATTTCAAGACAAATTTTTCTCAACAATAAGATACAATGACATCCGTCACTTTTAGGTTTGTCAGTTAACCTGAATCTTGTTATAATGCAATTAATGTGTTAAATGACTTCATAAATTAGTTTATCTATAATTGCATTAAATACGATCTATAAATACTCACGTTAAGTTCTAAAATTATAAATGTTATTTTATGTTAATGTTATATAATTTTCTTATATACACACACAATATATATATATATATATATATATATATATTCATATATAATATTCGCAAAGCACTATCATTTAGGTATCATGATGCCCCAAGTTTTATACTTGTCGAAGCCTAATTTTGTCATGTCTTTGTTCAGATATCTAGTTTCATCAATATTAGTTTGTTAATGTATACATTAAAGAATTTTGATTAAACAAAACATAGAATGAATAATTTAGGGGTTAAGGTGTTATTTGAGTAAAAATAAAGGAACTAATTAATCTATCATAGAGGGACTAAAGTGTGATATATATATATATATATATATATATATATATATATATATATATATATATATATATATATATATATATATATATATATATATATATATAACTCAGCAAACCCTCGGCTCCCGGTAACCCTAAGCGAAACCTACCCGCAGCCAACTCCGGCAACCCCCCCCCCCCCCGCGCGCAAACTCTTCCTATCGCCGACCTTTCATTGTGACTCGACGTCATGAAACATCAAGTGAGCCCTCGACAGCATCCTATCCTTTATTGCTTCCCCGGGAAGTGGTTGTGTATGGTTGAACTGTGGGTGCTCGTTTAGTCATGTTTTGAGATGTGTGTGTATGTGCCAATAATAGGGGTGTGTGTGTGTTATGTAGGGCGTGTGTATGTCATCTGGTTTTGTGTGAGTATACAAATCCATATATATGCCCAATCATGTGTGTGTGTGATCATGTGTGCGATGGTGTAGTGGTTGTGGTCGTCTTGTTGGTGTGACCAAAAGAACCCAAACATCAGCCGAAGACTACTGTGTGCATGGAATGTGTGTGTGAGTTTGATATAGTATGTGTGTGCATAAATGTATATGTATGCTAGTTTGTGTCGTGATGATGTATGTTTGTACGTTTACACATATTAGGTGTGTGTGGCGACATGGGTGTACGTGAGTATGTAACCATGATGTGTGTGTTTTAATGTGGTGTGTAGTGAGCCATGGGTTTGGGTCGATGTTTATGTGTGTTTTCCATTGTGTATGTGTGTGTTCGGGTGTGGCTGAGAATGCATATGTGATGCGTGCGTCTTATTATGTAATGTTTGTATGTGTAATATGTAATGTATATGGATGTATGTGTATGAGGTTGTCACGTATGTTGATTGTGGTATAAATGTGTATAAATTTAGTGTATGCATAGGAGTGTGTGTGTCTGTGTGTGTGTGTGTGTGTGTGTGTGTGTATATATATATATATATATATATATATATATTGTGTATGCTACATGATAAATAGATACTAGTTCATATCACGTGTAACTATGAATGTATGTACATATACAAACTTGTGTAAGGTCAAGTGCGAGTCGCATGATGACCAAACCAACACGAGATGGAATGAAATTATTATAACAATGATTAAACAAACTTATAAGATTGAATATGTATTACTTTTAATATAGGTGCTTGACTTGCTTTGGCTCGCGCATATATTTAGAAGTCTTTCGTTTTCTTGATTTATCGCATCGTTACAAGGTGAATTTCATGACATGGTTTTCTTTTCAATATTTACAAACTTAAGGAGGAAAAGTATGCTCAAAACCCTTTTCATGCTGTGAATTTATTGATATCTTTTTGGACTATTGTGTGGTTTGATTTATAAGTACTTATCTAGTATGTGCATGAGTTATCTGTGTGGATCTTATTTCATGGCTATTTAACACTAATTTTGGAGCCGACGGACAGGTTTGATAGTACTATTAGGTTGACACCCTAACCCTTGTTTGTTAGTATACTAGTTAAGACTGACAATGGTCATGAATGGTCCCAAGGGTGAATATAAACTGACAAGTTCTATGCGTACGTTGTTTTGCTTAATTGTTAAGCTAATGTCTACATGTGATTTTACTTACTTATAACTTCTTACACTTATGTCCTACAACTATAACCAACACCAATTATTAATATTTCAAAGTTGTAAACTCACCAACCATGTGTTGATCTTTTAAGCATTTCTTGTAAGTTAATAACAACAACTAAGGATAGAGGAAAGCGTCTTAATGGTGACCATTACGGTTTTCGAGTTAGACAATTGCTATATTTTGATTAATCATTAATTAGTTAGATACTTTATGTATTTATTTATTCCCAGGCGTGTTTGCCTAAGTCTTGTCTCGAGATTTGGGAGTTATCATATTATACATTTCTGGATGTGTTTGTCGTGGATGTGACAACCCATGATACAAGTCTTCATTTGGGTTGGGTGATGTGATGGCATGTTGACTTTATTATCATTTGTTAAGTCTTTATTAACAAACAATATGTCATGACTATTCGGTCCATTACACCTTTGTGTTTTCGATATAAGTGGGGGTGTGATAGGGAGTGCGGGTTGTCATCATGCACTATTTTCAAAAATAGTAAAGCCCAATAAACCTTTGCATGTCATGCTAATTTGAAAAACACACAATCTCTTTCTTAGTTCATAAAAGATATATAAGAACAGTTGTCTGCTTAGTAAGAAACATAATATGAACATATTGTCTTTAAATTTTGTATTCTTGATGAAGTAGGCAGATATTAACGATTGGTGCAAATTAAGGATCTATGTTTGTAACACCCTAGGCAAATCCCATATCGGCCGTGAACTGGAAAGATTCGTACTTTATTAGGATTGTCTGGCCTCTAATATTACCAATGCGTTTTAGGTGCATTGGCTGTGGATGAGAGAGAACTCCACAGTTAAGCTTGCTCAGGTAGCAGCAATCCAGGGATGGATGACCTCCTTATGAAGCTTTCACCTGGGCAACCAAAAACAAATTCGTGATCTACTCGTGGGGAAAGTGGATGATATTGGTGGTACGAGGGGTCAGATGTTACAAATGGTATCAAAGCCACTCCAGTGCTATTCAGGATGGTGGGGCAAACCTCGTCAAGGATGGTGAGTCCCCTAGGGTGTTTAGAGGGACACCTTAGGCAAATCCCACATCAATGGATGGGAGGGTGGGGCAAACCTCATCAAGGACGATGAGTCCAATGGGGGATGATTGTAACACCCTAGGAAAATCCCGTATCGGTCATGGATAGGAGAGAATCCTGGTTCATGAGGAAGCTCTAGCATCTATTATCACCAACGCGTGTTGGGCGCATTGGCTGTGGATGAGAGGAGAACTTAATAGTTAAGCGTGCTCAAATGGTAGCAATCCAAGGATGGGTGACCTCCCAGGAAAGTTTTCACACGGGCTACCAAAATCAAATCTTAAGCTACTCGTAGGCAAAATTGACAATATTGGTTGTATGAGGGGCATATGTTACAATGTAGCTGTTCATGTTCTTAGATGCGAACTTTTAGCTTTATCATTAAGAATTTGGGTTATAGCTGCAATGATTGTTATGAGAAAAACATCCATCGGCTTCGTCATGTGAGGATGACGAATTTCATAATTTTGTAAACAAACTTAAAACTCTAAAATGTAAAAAACTAGTGCAAAGTTGTATCTATGGGTGAATATCATGTTTATAATATTTTAAAAAGAAACCTTTTTTTTTAATTTCGAGTGTTCAACGGTGCAACTATCACTTGTAAGGCCCCGTTCTCGGGACGCTTACAGCTGGACCGTCATCGCATAAAATATTTAAAACAAACATTACTTTTGCAGCAAAATTTAAAAACATTCATTTATAATTAAAAACATATCATTACATTACATAAATCGTTTACATATATGATTACAACATCATATCAAATGTGGATGCCAGACTCAAAACGTTCCCCGTAGCATATGCATCCATGCCTGTAACTCCTCAGCATCAACAAAATACCTGCCAACTATCATGCATACAAAAAGTCAGCGATGCTGAGTGAGTTCTAGTTTTATAAATAAAATACATTACTTTCGTTAAAACAAAACCTTCGCAATCGCACGCGATCACACATCATACGTACACATTGATAATATTTATTATTATCTTCAGCATTGTTCATTTATTCATTATCTTTTACTTCTATCTGGATCCTGTCTCTTGCAATACCCGACTCATGTCTGAAGACCGATACAGTACCAGGGTACGCGACAAGGATCCCCTTCGAGTCGATCCCAAGGATCGATCTCCCTTTGAGTCAATAATAGACTCCCTTCGAGCCAATCTAAATGATTGTACTCCCTTCGAGGCAATCTCACTGATTGCACTCTATCCGAGTCTTTTGCGACAACATGGTTGCTCACCTCATTGCTTGCAAGTCTTTCGTTCATTCATTACGTTCAATTTTTCATTATCGTTATCTTTCACTTCGTTACATAATACTTTACGTTCATTCATACATCATACCACGTAAAGTCATACATCATACATAACATATAATATAACATAATACATACGTTTTGAAAACCGTTTAACGAAGAAAGATAACACATCACACACACACATAAAACCACATCACAACATCATGCATACATCAAGCATAAGCCAACACAACACCAAGGAACCTATCTCAAACAACCACCTCTTAAAGCCCTTAGAAAACCCTTAGTCTAAAACGAGGCACATAAAAACATTTTAGGCACATCAGCAATAAAATTCTAAGGGTAAACAGTCTGGGAGCATTACAACTATGCAGGCGCATGAGCACTGCCTAGGCGCATTACCACTATGCGGGCGCTTCAACACTTGGGCGCATGGGCACTATTCGGGCGCATGACCAACACTTAGGCGCATCAACACTTATTCTGGGCGCATGAACCACTGTTTAGGCGCATGTCCACTATTTGGGCGCATGACCTTGGGCGCATGACCAACACTTAGTCACCTGGACAGTTTTCTGGGCGCATGGCTACTATTTGGGCGCATCACCTTGGGTGCATGAGGACACTTAGCATAAGGTCAGTTGGGTGCATGGGATCATTCTGAACATATTTCTAACCACCCAAAACACCCGATAATCATTCTAACACTACCCAAACATAGATCCAACATTCTAAGGAACCTAAACTAGCTAAACATCCATCATAACCTCAAAACAACCTCTAAAACATACCACAACCGGACAACAAACAAGCCACATCAAGCATAAACATACGGGTACATAAAAAATGTTTACTCGGTATGCATAACAGCCCCAAAACTTTAAAATCAGTAAAAAAAGGGGGTTCTAGAAACTCACCTTGAACAGCCTTGAGCACTTCTGTGACATCCGGTAATTTTCCGTTACCAAACTCCGTTAGTTTCCGTTAAGTCTTGCATACACGTGTCGGGAGCACACACTGGTTGTCGTTGAACGTTGGTGACTTAACAATAATCAGTAATGTTGAATTGATGATAATTAGGTTAACAATGTGATTATTAAGTTATGCTTATGTGATTTGAATGTTAATTGTAATGTTATCGCGTAACGTGAAAACGTGCATATTTATTCGTGTGTTTTGTGATAAATGGGAATTATGCATGATTGTTATTTGTGATTAATAATAATTGTGTTTAGTAGTTAAAAACTATTTAAAAACTATTCAAAAAGCTTAATTTTTATAAAATACAAATTATAAGGGTTAAAAGTGTATTATGGATTATTTAATTAAAACAAAATTAAAAACCCTAATCCCCTAACCCTTTCGGCCGCGACTTGCATTCCCTCACCCTCACCATCGCGAAATCGATCAAGAACAAGCAAGAAACCATCGGATTTGGTCGACTTCAAGTTATACAACAAGTTAGAACCTTCAATTGCAAACTATTACACATCTAAAGGTTAGATTTTTATATGATTTGATGGTTGTTCATGTTTGGCCGAAAGTTCCATGCGAATTCTGCAATTGATGGCCGAAAGTTGCTTGATTGTTGATGTTAATGTGTTTGTTAGATAGATTACATGTTGATTAACGTTGATTATGCAAGAAAGTTTGGATTTTGGTTGTTTGTTCATAGGAATATCTTGGCCGTGAGTTTGAAGTGATGTTGGATCAAATTGGATGTTGAATAATGGTTGTTTGATGTTGTGATTATGTTAGTTGTATTGTATATATGTTAGTTAACGTCGATTATACAAGAAAGCCATGATTTGGGTGCATTGTTCATAGGTTACTAATAATAGTAACTTTATTTTGCATGAATTGGTGATTGGATGATGTGTGAATGTTATGGATGTGTTTGTGATGATGATTAGATGCTAGATGGTTGATATGAAGGTTAGGAATTCAAGAATGCATGTTGTAGTTCATACCTTACTAAAGATAGTAACTTTTGGGTATGAAAGTTGATGAATCATGATGATTAGGTGTTGTTGATCATGTTTAGATGTTGTCTTAGTCTTGAATTGGTATATAATTGATGAATTCATGAATGTAGTGTGGGTTTGATGAATTTGGAATGAACTTTCCCAAAAGGGAAACTTTAATTGTGCAAATCCTTGAATTGGATGATTTGAGCATGTTTGGGTTGTTAGGATCATGCTAGTGTGTTCATGGATGGGTTCTAAGGTGACTAAATGTGTTGTTTATGTTGTATGAATGTTGATTTGGGTTGTTATCTGTTTTGGCCTGTTGTGATTTGCATGATTTGTATGATATCTAGTTATATGATGATCTAGGTAGTACATGTGGTGGTGATGTGCTATATGTAATCAAGTGGTATGTTGATCATGTATGATATGCTGTTGTGTTAGTTTAATGAATTATCACCTATAATGTCACCAACGGGTCAAACGGGTCAACTGGGTCAAATGTGTCTTGTATTCTTAAACCTTGAGTTCCTTGGTTTGTAGAGCACTTAGGGTTTCGTGTTGTTTTTGTGCACACGTACTTATGTACTCTTGTATTCTAGGTGACCTTTGAAGGTTGTCTTTCCTTCTTTCTTTCAAGTTAAACTCTAAGTTAATTCTTGCGCATACCAGGTGAGTTCTTGCCCCACTCATTTTACATAATCTCTTTTGGGGGAGATAGCATACTGTTTACAAACGCTTTTATTTATGAGTGTGTATAATATTGATATAGTGTTGTTTACCATGGAAAGTCCTCACACTTTCGGATTGTTAATATTGACTAGCGGGGAAATTTTGGGTAGTACTACTGGGTCTGACGAGCCCCACCTGTGCGACTCGAGGTCAAACGGGTGCAATTTTGTCCTATCACATATTCGTCACGACCTGGTAAGTCGTGACGGGAGGCAACAAACGTATCACAGTCAGCTTCAATCGCGAGATCACTATGATTAATATTTTTATGTTAATAGACTAGCTATCTATTGCAATACACTACTTATGCTCTGAAAACCATTGATTGGTTTATATTTTAACGCAAACTCTTGAACTCACCAACCATGTGTTGACTTGTTTAGTATGCTATTCTCAGGTTAAGGTTGCCAGTTGCCTAGGAGCACGCACGTCAGCATTGTTGATTGTCTACATTTGCATTGTTTACAAATTGGGATTATTTTCATTTTATACATTTGTGTTTGGGGCGCGTATGTTTTGCGCATTCTCTTTACATATTACTTGTTTTGGGTTTTTCTGTTTTAAAAACGCTTCCGCAGTATTTTAAACGCTTCCGCAGTATTTTAAACGTTAACTCGGTTTTGTTTATTTATCATATAGAGTCGTTCTTGGTAACTAATGACTGAGATCCTGGTATGTCACGCGCCTCGCGGTAAAACCCCGCTCGCGGATTTTGAGGGTGTGACAGATTGGTATCAGAGCCATTGGTTATAGGGAACTAGGTTGCATACACACACTAGACTATAACCGCACAGTTGTTAGTTACTTACCGTTTACTCTCCTTACTGTATACTCATTGGCATACGCAACACGTACTTCGCAGCATGGCATCGTCGTCCAGGAATTTAGGCAAGAGACCTGCACGATCTGAATCACCTCCTACATCTCCCGTACCTGATAGGGGATCTAACTGGCCACGACATCCTTATCCTCGCGGCGAGATAGACTGGGATCAGCCTTTCGTACCTCCTGAGCTCGATCCTCCGCGTAACTGGGATTTCTACCCCACTTACATTAACCGTATGGCTTATAGAGAGCGCGTACCACCTGTAGCACCTACACGACCTAGGACTAGGTCATCAACCGCCTCTACTTTGCCTACACTTCCTACTTGAGCATCCCTCTGGAGCAGGCATTTGCAGCCCTAGTAGCCACACTGGACACAGAGCGACAGCGAATTAGAGGACTCACTGACGAGAACTCTGCGATACGATCTGAGATGCGTCAGCTGCGTTACCAAGTAGATACGCTTCAGGAGCGACTTTCGATGGCCATTGGTGGACATCATACTCTGGCAGGTAACGTGGTAGCACTTGGTGAGCGCATGGATGCACAGGATCACCATAACATGGAGATTGATAATAGGTTCGTTGGTTTAGAGGCACAGCTAGCAGCACTTCAGATTGCTGAAGCTCCTGCACCTTTGGTGGACCCTGATGAGGAAGACCCAGAAGAAGAACCCGAGGAAGCCCCCGAAGAAGAACCAGTAGAGATGGATGAGGACAGTGACGGATCTGATGTACTGGACTGATCCTACTTTTAAATGACTTAGACTATGTAGTGTTTCTTTTCTTTGAAACCTATGTGGGAAGGGTTGTTTCCCACCCAACTGACAAACTTAAATTTTGACATTGATGGAATATTTTGTGACTCAATTACAATTTATTTATCTTTGATTATTATTTCTGTTATAAACGTTGTGGTTGTGGTAAATTCGTTATTTCTTATTGTTTACTGTACTTTGATGAGATTAATGTGTTGGATGTTACTCATTATTGTAATTGTGAATTTTAAAGTGAAATATGGACGCACGTGGAAGAGGACGTGGGCGTGGTCGTGGACGTGGCGCCGGAGGCCGTGGAGCCGGAGCCATAAACATGACGCCTGCGGAATTGGCAGCATTGATTAATGAACACGTTCAGGCGGCAGTGGCTGCTGCCCAACCTGGACAACCAGCAGGTAAATGATAGCAAGAGGTTAAACTGATTATCCTAGTTATTTGTCTAGGATATCTGACTAATGTTGGGATTGTCAAAACAGGACCACCACCATGTACCTACAAGTCCTTCATGGACTGTAAACCTCATACCTACAGCGGGACGGAAGGGGCTGTAGGGCTTGTAAGGTGGTTTGAGAAGACAGAGTCGGTTTTTGCGAAATGCAACTGCCCGCCTGCTGATCAGGTGAAGTATGCCACAGGGACGTTGGAAGGCGCAGCACTCTCTTGGTGGAATGCCCAGGTACAAATGTTGGGTCAAGCCATGGCCAATGAACTACCGTGGGATGAATTCAAAGAAATCATGACTGAAGAATATTGCCCCCGGAATGAAGTGCAGAAACTGGAGATTGAGTTCTGGCAACTCAAAATGCAAGGCTCAGAAATTGAAGCCTACACAACTCGTACTCATGAGTTAGCCACTTTATGTCCAGGGATGGTGAATGAAATGCACAAGAGGGTGGAGCATTATATACGGGGATTGGTGCCTGAAATTCAAAGTATGGTAACTGCTTCTAACCCCACTACCATACAACAAGCTATCCGAACAGCCCACAGGCTGACTGACCAGGCAGTTGAGCAAGGTCGGTTACCTAAACGGGGTGCGGTGGCAAGCGTGCCCGACCAGAAACGCAAGTGGGATGGTTCAAGCAACAAGGGATCGTCATCCAGTAGCCAATCTCAACCTCAACAACAGCAGCCAAGTCAGCAACAGCAACGGAAGTTTGATAACAACCGAAGCTTCAACCAGGCGCACTCAAATCAAGGACCCGGCGGGTATGGTGGAAGACTGCCGAAGTGCAACCGGTGTAACTACCACCATGTGGGTCGGTGTGATAACTTCAAGTGTCAACGTTGTGGGAAGATTGGTCATGCAGCCAAAGACTGTCGGGGTGAACTGATGAGAAAGCCACAACAATCACAAGAAACTCCGAAGGGTTGTTTTGAATGCGGGAAAGAAGGCCATTACAAACGCAACTGTCCCCAACTTAAGAGGAATGGTAATGGTAACAACAACAATGGGAACAACAACAATAATAACAATGGCAATAACAATAACAACAACAATGGTAATGGCAACAACAATGGAGGCAATAACAACAATGGAGCCAAAGGAAGAGCCTTCGTCATTGGCTCAGGTGAGGCTCTAAACGATCCTACAACAGTAACTGGTAAATTTTCGGTTAATGGTTGTTTTGCTACTGTATTATTCGATACCGGAGCCGATAGAAGTTTCGTGTCCACTAGGTTCTGTAGTCTTTTAAGTGATATGCCCTCAGCCTTAGAATCTAAATACACCGTAGAGTTAGCTGACGGTACACAGATTCACGTAACGCATATTCTTAGAGACTGCAAGATAGAGCTTGCTGGTCATATATTCACCATAGATCTCATGCCTGTTACGTTAGGAAGCTTTGATGTGGTAGTAGGCATGGATTGGCTTTCCGATAAACAAGCGGAAGTCATATGCCACGAAAAGATCATACGGATTCCCTTGGTGAAGAAGTCCTTACGGTCAGAGGTGATAGGAGTGGTGCGGTGATAGGCATCATCTCATTCATGAAGGCGCAGAAGTTGTTACGAAAGGGTCGACTGGCCATATTGGCACTAGTCACGGATAAACAGACTGAGGAAAAGAAGATAGAGGATATTCCCGTAGTTCGTGAGTTTCTCGAGGTGTTTCCGGAAGACCTTCCTGGATTACCACCTCATCGTCAAGTTGAATTCCAGATTGAGTTGACTCCAGGAGCCGCTCCAATTGCGAGAGCACCATACCGGTTAGCTCCGAACGAACTGCAAGAATTATCCGCCCAACTCCAAGAACTGTTGGATAAAGGGTTTATCCGACCGAGTTCGTCACCCTGGGGAGCGCCAGTTCTATTTGTGAAGAAGAAGGATGGTACATTTAGAATGTGTATCGACTATAGGGAACTGAACAAGGTTACTATCAAGAATAGATATCCCTTACCTCGTATCGATGATTTGTTTGATCAACTGCAAGGATCAAGCTATTACTCCAAGATTGATCTGAGGTCTGGGTATCATCAGCTGAGAGTTCGAGAAGAGGACATCTCGAAGACTGCTTTCCGTACACGATATGGTCACTATGAATTTTTGGTCATGCCATTTGGGTTGACGAATGCACCAGCAGTATTCATGGACCTCATGAATCGCGTGTGCAAACCCTATCTTGATCAGTTTGTTATCGTCTTTATTGATGACATACTGATATACTCAAAGACCGAGGAAGAACATGAGAAGCACTTACGTTTAATCTTGGAATTACTTAGAAAGGAACAACTGTATGCAAAGTTTTCTAAGTGTGATTTCTGGATACGTGAGGTACAATTCTTGGGTCATATTGTCAACGAGAAGGGAATACATGTTGATCCTGCTAAGATTGAAGCGATAAAGAATTGGTCTGTTCCTAAGACACCGAGTGAGATACGACAATTCCTTGGATTAGCGGGATATTATCGACGATTCATTGAAGGATTCTCTAAGATTGCACAACCTCTCACAGCTTTGACTCACAAAGGAACGACGTACAAATGGGGTGAGAGTCAGGAATCTGCTTTTCAGTTGCTGAAACATAAATTGTGTAGCGCACCAATATTAGCGTTACCGGATGGTAGTGATGATTTCGTAGTCTATTGTGACGCTTCTATTCAAGGACTTGGATGCGTCCTGATGCAGCGGGATAAAGTGATAGCATACGCCTCTAGACAGTTGAAGATTCATGAGAAGAACTATACCACCCATGATTTGGAACTGGGTGCGGTAGTGTTTGCCTTGAAGATCTGGAGACATTACTTGTACGGTACCAAATGCACCATTTACACCGATCACAAGAGTCTTCAGCATATCTTTGAGCAAAAGGAGTTGAATATGAGGCAAAGACGCTGGGTGGAATTGTTAAACGACTATGATTGTGCTATTAAATACCACCCGGGGAAGGCAAATGTAGTTGCTGATGCGCTGAGTAGAAAAGAGACTGCTAAGCCTCGACGAGTGCGAGCTCTGCAACTAACGATTAGTACGCAATTACCTGAACAAATCCGTGAGGCTCAAACAGAAGCTTTGAAAGCAGAAAACATTGGGTCTGAATCGTTAAGGGGTATGGAAAAACAATTAGAAGTAAAAGCGGATGGAATTCGTTACTTCATGGATAGGCTATGGGTACCTCTACATGGAAATCTGAGAGATTTGGTCATGAGTGAGGCTCACAAGTCCAAGTATTCTATACATCCTGGATCTGACAAGATGTACCACGATCTGAAGGCGCACTATTGGTGGCCTAACATGAAAGCAGATGTAGCTACTTATGTGAGCAAGTGTCTGACCTGCTCAAAAGTAAAAGTGGAGTATCAGAAACCATCTGGATTATTACAACAACCCAAGATCCCTATGTGGAAGTGGGATCAAATATCAATGGATTTTATTACTAAGTTACCTCGTACTTCTACGGGTTGTGATACAATATGGGTTATCGTGGATCGATTGACAAAATCTGCTCATTTCCTAGCGATAAAGGAAACAGATAAGATGGAGAAATTAACCCGACTTATTTGAAGGAGATCGTTTCGAGGCATGGAGTACCAATCTCAATTATTTCTGATCGCGATTCTCGTTTCACATCACACTTCTGGCAGTCGTTGCAGAAAGCTTTAGGTACACGATTGGATATGAGTACTGCTTATCATCCACAGACTGATGGTCAAAGCGAGCGTACTATACAGACTTTGGAGGACATGTTACGTGCTTGTGTGATTGATTTCGGGAATAACTGGGAAGTTCACCTACCGTTGGTGGAATTTTCTTACAACAACAGTTATCACACTAGTATAAAGGCAGCACCTTTTGAAGCTTTATATGGGAGAAAGTGTAGATCACCAGTTTGCTGGGCTGAAATTGGTGATAGTCAATTAACGGGTCCCGAGTTAGTACACGAGACAACTGAGAAGATTGTTCAGATAAGAAACCGCATGGCCGCAGCGCGAGACAGACAGAAAAGCTATGCTGACAAACGACGAAAACCTTTGGAATTTCAGATAGGTGACAAAGTTTTGTTAAAAGTCTCACCATGGAAAGGCGTAGTTCGGTTTGGTAAACGAGGAAAGCTAAATCCGAGATACGTTGGACCATTTGAGATAGTGGAAAGAATTGGTCCAGTGGCTTATCGACTAGCCTTACCTGATTCATTGAGTGGAATCCATGATGTATTCCATGTTTCAAACCTAAAGAAATGTTTAACGGATGAAACGATGGTCGTACCACTGGAAGAAGTTCAAGTAGATGAACAATTACGTTTCATTGAGGAACCTGTCGAAGTGATGGATCGTGAGGTGAAAACGCTTAAGCAAAGCAAGATACCCATCGTCAAAGTTCGTTGGAACTCGAGACGTGGACCAGAATTCACGTGGGAACGTGAAGATCAAATGAAGCTTAAGTATCCTCAGCTATTTGAAAGGACGATGCCAGCCGGCGAAGGTATTGATTAAATTTCGGGACGAAATTTCTTTCAACATGGGGATGATGTGACAACTCATCCAAAACTCACACGATTTCGATTTCCTTGTGCCAATGCAGTAGACCAGTGATGGAACACTCACCATGTAACGCAATTTTCGGGACGAAAATTCTTTCAACATGGGGATAATGTGACATCCGGTAATTTTCCGTTACCAAACTCCGTTAGTTTCCGTTAAGTCTTGCATACACGTGTCGGGAGCACACACTGGTTGTCGTTGAACGTTGGTGACTTAACAATAATCAGTAATGTTGAATTGATGATAATTAGGTTAACAATGTGATTATTAAGTTATGCTTATGTGATTTGAATGTTAATTGTAATGTTATCGCGTAACGTGAAAACGTGCATATTTATTCGTGTGTTTTGTGATAAATGGGAATTATGCATGATTGTTATTTGTGATTAATAATAATTGTGTTTAGTAGTTAAAAACTATTTAAAAACTATTCAAAAAGCTTAATTTTTATAAAATACAAATTATAAGGGTTAAAAGTGTAATTATGGATTATTTAATTAAAACAAAATTAAAAACCCTAATCCCCTAACCCTTTCGGCCGCGACTTGCATTCCCTCACCCTCACCATCGCGAAATCGATCAAGAACAAGCAAGAAACCATCGGATTTGGTCGACTTCAAGTTATACAACAAGTTAGAACCTTCAATTGCAAACTATTACACATCTAAAGGTTAGATTTTTATATGATTTGATGGTTGTTCATGTTTGGCCGAAAGTTCCATGCGAATTCTGCAATTGATGGCCGAAAGTTGCTTGATTGTTGATGTTAATGTGTTTGTTAGATAGATTACATGTTGATTAACGTTGATTATGCAAGAAAGTTTGGATTTTGGTTGTTTGTTCATAGGAATATCTTGGCCGTGAGTTTGAAGTGATGTTGGATCAAATTGGATGTTGAATAATGGTTGTTTGATGTTGTGATTATGTTAGTTGTATTGTATATATGTTAGTTAACGTCGATTATACAAGAAAGCCATGATTTGGGTGCATTGTTCATAGGTTACTAATAATAGTAACTTTATTTTGCATGAATTGGTGATTGGATGATGTGTGAATGTTATGGATGTGTTTGTGATGATGATTAGATGCTAGATGGTTGATATGAAGGTTAGGAATTCAAGAATGCATGTTGTAGTTCATACCTTACTAAAGATAGTAACTTTTGGGTATGAAAGTTGATGAATCATGATGATTAGGTGTTGTTGATCATGTTTAGATGTTGTCTTAGTCTTGAATTGGTATATAATTGATGAATTCATGAATGTAGTGTGGGTTTGATGAATTTGGAATGAACTTTCCCAAAAGGGAAACTTTAATTGTGCAAATCCTTGAATTGGATGATTTGAGCATGTTTGGGTTGTTAGGATCATGCTAGTGTGTTCATGGATGGGTTCTAAGGTGACTAAATGTGTTGTTTATGTTGTATGAATGTTGATTTGGGTTGTTATCTGTTTTGGCCTGTTGTGATTTGCATGATTTGTATGATATCTAGTTATATGATGATCTAGGTAGTACATGTGGTGGTGATGTGCTATATGTAATCAAGTGGTATGTTGATCATGTATGATATGCTGTTGTGTTAGTTTAATGAATTATCACCTATAATGTCACCAACGGGTCAAACGGGTCAACTGGGTCAAATGTGTCTTGTATTCTTAAACCTTGAGTTCCTTGGTTTGTAGAGCACTTAGGGTTTCGTGTTGTTTTTGTGCACACGTACTTATGTACTCTTGTATTCTAGGTGACCTTTGAAGGTTGTCTTTCCTTCTTTCTTTCAAGTTAAACTCTAAGTTAATTCTTGCGCATACCAGGTGAGTTCTTGCCCCACTCATTTTACATAATCTCTTTTGGGGGAGATAGCATACTGTTTACAAACGCTTTTATTTATGAGTGTGTATAATATTGATATAGTGTTGTTTACCATGGAAAGTCCTCACACTTTCGGATTGTTAATATTGACTAGCGGGGAAATTTTGGGTAGTACTACTGGGTCTGACGAGCCCCACCTGTGCGACTCGAGGTCAAACGGGTGCAATTTTGTCCTATCACATATTCGTCACGACCTGGTAAGTCGTGACGGGAGGCAACAAACGTATCACAGTCAGCTTCAATCGCGAGATCACTATGATTAATATTTTTATGTTAATAGACTAGCTATCTATTGCAATACACTACTTATGCTCTGAAAACATTGATTGGTTTATATTTTAACGCAAACTCTTGAACTCACCAACCATGTGTTGACTTGTTTAGTATGCTATTCTCAGGTTAAGGTTGCCAGATTGCCTAGGAGCACGCACGTCAGCATTGTTGAATTGTCTACATTTGCATTGTTTACAAATTGGGATTATTTTCATTTTATACATTTGTGTTTGGGGCGCGTATGTTTTGCGCATTCTCTTTACATATTACTTGTTTTGGGTTTTTCTGTTTTAAAAACGCTTCCGCAGTATTTTAAACGCTTCCGCAGTATTTTAAACGTTAACTCCGGTTTTGTTTATTTATCATATAGAGTCGTTCATGGTAACTAATGACTGAGATCCTGGTATGTCACGCGCCTCGCGGTAAAACCCCGCTCGCGGATTTTGAGGGTGTGACAACTTCACTTACGATCTGAAGCTCCCCCATGGTTTCAACACTAAAACTCTGAAAACAAGCACCAAACACCAAGAACTTCGGGTTAGAACTCAAAACCCAGCTAAAACCGAGCTCATATACAAGAAAACTCACCTTTGATGCGAATTCTTCTTCTTCTTCCTCAAAAACCCGAAATTTCCTTCTTCTTCTTTCTGCTTTGGCCGAGAGCCAAAAGAAGATTTCTTTTAAAGAGATGGCCATACCTCTTTTATTATTAAAATAATCAAGTTTGTGCACTTTTGCACATTGTCCCCTTCAACTTATATCCATTTAGTTTTCTTTCTTCGTACTTTCCCTTTCTCTTCTTTTAAATAAAAATTCGGGGTGTTACATCACTACATGGAACCCCTTTACCCTAAGCAGGGTCACCACCAGCTAAGACGTCATGCGTGATGTGGTGTTCCACATGATGCCACTTATATAAATCAACTTACGAGCCTTACGGGATGACGATAGTGGATGGTATAAAATCTAATAGGATATACAGTATTTGAATTTTTATCGTTATAAGTTAATTATAATTTTTTTGCAGCTAACCAATGCGAGTTTTAAAAAATAACACATTAATGTCCATAAAAAAATTCAAAATAGTAATCACATAAAAACACCCACCAAGGGTCATGGCTCATAGAATCAGTGAGGGTTATTTGATTTGAGTTCAACGCTAGAATGGGAGAGGAGATGAGACACCTGATTAGCTAAATAGTTGCGCAACTTGTCATTGCCATTTCTAATATAGTGTCGCAAGTTAGTAAATTTCTTAGAAATACTAGAACATCATGAGATAACGGCAGTGAAAGAAATAATCATATAGAAGGGAATGTTGGTACTGGAGGAGAAAACTAGGATGGCTGTTTGTATAAGTTATTCATGGTTTTCAAAACACAAAACTTTCATGGGACCAAAGGGACAATTGGAATTTAGAGATGTATAGAAAAGATGGAATCAGTGCTTGATATTAGTAGTTGTTTAGAGAACTGTAAGGTTAATATGCCATGTGTTTATTCCAAGGTAAAGCCTTGACATGGTCGAATGCCTAGGTGTAAGCCCGATGAAGAGATGTTGTAAGCCAGCTAAATTGGGACAAGCACAAAACCATGCGCATTAAGGAGTAATGTCCCAAGAATGAAATTTAGAATATTGAGACTAATTCTAGGATTTGGACATGGGTGGAGCTAAATATCAAGCTTATACAAACAAGTTCCATGAATTGTCATGATTGGTACCGATGATGGTTACTCTAGAAACCAAACACCTCAATCAGTACATTTGGGGGATGGCTCCATGTATCCACGGTATGCTTAGAACTAGGGTTTGGTAAAAAGTGGTTCATGCTAGAAGAGAAAGGGATAGCATATTTAATTAGTCTATACATAGGCATATTTATTATGGTATTATAATGGACACATATTTACGAACATACAAGTATAGTACATGGATCAATTACTAAATAATACTAACTCATAAATTCTACTACAACCATTGATCAAACTTTGAATTTATAGGAACATGCCAAGTGTCACATAAATTTTAATTTAAAAAATTGATAGATTTGTCATTTTACTCCTTTACCAATATTATCTAATTAAATATTTTATCCACTCATTAATTTTAATTAAAATAAAAGATTCCCCCAACTATTTTAACATTTATAATTTTTTTATAAAAATATTAATTTTTATCAAAAATTACACCACTAAATAGATTGCATTTTTATCTTTAATTTTGTTATAGTTTCTTTAAATGCTTGTAATTATATATATATGTAATAAATAGTTACACATATGTATTATATTTTCATCATCTTTGCAAAAGATTCCTTATGGTAAAAACTTTTTCACATTTTTAAAATGTCAGTAAGTTTATAGTATGTGATTATAATCCTTATACAATATTTTGGTTCTTTGATAGTGTTACGTGATTTACTAGGATTCATATGTCACACCCTCAAAATCCACATGCGGGTTTTACCGCGAGACGAGTGAATAAACCAGGATCCAAGTCATTAGTTACTCAGAATGACACTATATGCAAGATTTAAGACAAACCAAAGTTTAAAACTTTAAAACATTTGCAGATGCGTTTTGTAAATATTTCAAACCCAAAGTAATAAATGTAAAATGCGCAAAGCATACGCCCAAACCATAGTACGTAAATATGCAATAAACCAAACGTAAATTAGTGATTGTTGAAAGCATGCTTGGCTCAAGAGTGCTCTTAAGGGCAGCTGCTAGTAACGACCTGAGAAAAGCATACGAAAATTGTTAACATGATAGTTGGTGAGTTCAAGAGTTTATAAGTCATTATAAACAATAGCGTTTGTAAAATATAAACAAGTGTATTGAAATAGATAGCTAATCTAATTTCATTAGTAATAAACAAAAGTAATTTCACGATTTAAGCTGATTATGTTTGTTTGTTTGCCTTCCACTACAACATACCAAGTCGTGATGGTATTAGTCGTTTAGGACAATATTGCACCCGCTTGACCTCCAGTCGTATGGGTGGGGCTTGTCAGACCCAGTAGTACTACCCAAGATTTCCCGCTAGATTCCTTAATTAACGATCTGAATGTGTAAGTGCTTTCAATGGTATACACACTATGTCATACTAAATACATGTTATAATAGTAAAGATCTTTAAAGTAAAGTATGCTTGCTCCCCTAAAAAGAGAGTAATTAAAAGTGGGGCATTGAACTCACCTGGTGTGCAAACAAACAATAATAGAGAGCTAACGGTGAGTAGAAAGACAACCCATCAAAGGTTACCTAGAACACGCGAGTACTTAAGTACGTGTAACCAAAAATTTTAACAACCCTAAGTGCTCAATAAACAAGTTGACCCAAGGGTTTTGGAAAACAAAGACTCATTTGACCTAGTTGACCCGTTTGACCCGTTGGTGACATTTTAATTGAAATCTTGTTTGATCAAGTATAGAAACTCATTACACATGATTATCATACAAGTTATTCATCTATGCCACATTATAAGTCTTAAGTTCTATCAAGATCATCATACCAACATATATTATCAAACAACACAAGCAAATCTAAATCAAATATCATGCTCAACATAAATATAATTACATCCCAACTAACAAATCATACACTGAGTTTAATCATGCACTATATGCCATATGAAGCCACTCACAACTTCACACCCTAAACCCTGCCAATCCTACTAAGTAGGGGCCTCAGATTCGCACGCATGTATGATGATCATTATCACATTACTCAACAAGATTCATACCAACTAACATACATAACAATGATCAATTATAATCCCAAACATGGTTCCATAATCTCCTAACACAACCCAACATCTAGCAGTAATCCGTAAAACCTAGATTTCCCCAAATAATCCATCAAGTATCCGAATGACTCAATTAACACACTCTAACGCAGTAGACATCATCAACAAGCATTCTAGCATGATCCTAATATCATAAACGTGCCTAATTCACAACATCTAGTGATTCATATCAATAAAATTTCCCTTTTGGGAAAGTAACACCCAAAATCAATCTATCATCCAATTAATTCATAAATTCATGAACTTTATACCAAATCAAGTTCATAACAATCATCTAGACATGATAAACATCATCATTTTATCATAATTCTCAAATCTCATGAACAAAAGTTACTACTTATAATAAGGTATAAACAACACATCAATTCTATGAATTTCTTGCATAATCCACATAAACTAACATCAATTCAATACATCTAACATCAAAACAAAATCAAACAACATCAATTTAATGATATCATGCTCCAATTGAACTAGGGTTCTTCTTGAATCAAAAACTATGAAAAATTAATCAAAATGTTATATTTAATCGTGTAATGATCAAGAATTGGGCTTGCTAACACTTAGTAGTGATTAGAACCAAGCAAACTCGAATGAGTTTGAGTGTTTTTTATCAAAATTTGTGAGGGTTATGAAGTGGGGAGGCATCGTTCAATCGGGGGGTGAGGGAGGGGCTAGGGTTTGATTTTGGTAATATTAAGTTTTGGGGTAATTACAATCCTAACCCTCCTTGTTTCAATTTTATAAAACTTAATCGTTTTAACTAGTTTTAAATAAGTTTTTCACTACAAAACACAAGTATTACTAATCAACAATAATAATTATATATTTCAACTAGCAACAAAACAAATGAATTAAATATCATACATTGTCACGTTATAGCGTAAAATTCACATATAATATTTCAAATTCACCATCTGTTAACCATAGTTAATTATTATTAGTTTACCAACGTTCAACGACAACTAGTGTGTGCTCACGACACGTGTATGCAAGACCTAACTATAGAGTTTGGTAACGGGAAATTATCGGATGTCACATTATACCCATGTTGAAAGAATTTTCGTCCTGAAAATTTCGTTACATGGTTGCATTAGATCACTGGTCTACTGCATTGGCACAAAGAAATTGAGTGTGTTGTCACATCATCCACATGTTAAAAGATATTTCGTCCCAAATTTTTATCATTACCTTTACTGGCTGTCATCGTCATTTCAAACAAATGAGGATACTTAAGCTTCATCTGATCCTCATATTCCCACGTGAATTCTGGTTCACTTCTTGAGTTCTAACGAACTCTAACTATGGGTATCTTGCTTTGCTTAAGAGTATTGACTTCCTGATCCATCACCTCAATCGATTCTTCAGATAAACACTTCTTTAGGTTCGAGACATGAAAAACATTATGAACTCCACTCAATGAGTTAGGCAGATTTAATCGATACGCCACTGGATCAATTCTTTCTAGAATCTCAAATAGTCCAACGTATCTCGGATTAAGCTTACCTTTTTTTCCAAATCTAATCACGCCTTTCCACGGTGAGACTTTCAACAATACTTTATCTCCAACCTGAAACTCCATAGGTTTCCTTCGCTTATCAGTGTAGCTCTTCTGTCGATCTCGTGTTGCGGCCATACGATTCGTATCTGCATGATCTTTTCAATAGTTTCATGCACCAATTCGGGGCCATTCAGCTAACTATCACTAACTTCTGCCCAACAAATTGGTGATCTAAACTTTCGCCCATACAATGCCTCAAACGGTGCTGCCTTAATACTAGTGTGATAGATATTGCTGTAAGAAAATTCCACTAATGGTAGATGAACTTCCTAATTATTCCCAAAGTCAATCACACAGGCTCGTAACATGTCCTCCAACGTTTGAATAGTATGCTCTCTTTGCCCATCGGTCTGCAAATGATAGGTTGTGCTCATATCGAGACACGTACCCAAAGTTTTTTGCAACAATTGCCAGAAATGAGATGTAAAATGAGCATCACGATCAGAAATAATTGAGATTGGTACACCTTGTCTCGAAACTAACTCCTTCAAGTAAATTCGGGTTAACTTATCCATTTTATCCATTTCTTTGATTGCCAAGAAGTAGCGGACTTAGTCAGTCGATCCATAATCACCCATATTGTGTCACAACCACTAGGAGTCCTGGGTAACTTAGTAATGAAATCCATAGAAATCTGCTCCCATTTCAACAAAGGAATCTCAGGTTGTTGTAGTAACCCAGATGGTTCTGATACTCAACTTTAACCTTAGAGTAGGTTAAACACTTGTTCACGTATGTAGCTACATCTGCCTTCATATTAGGCCACTAATAGTGTGCCTTCAGATCATGATACATCTTTTTAGAACCAAGATGTATAGAATACTTAGACTTTTATGCCTCACTCATAACCAAGTCTCTTAGGTTTCCATATAAGGGTACCCAAAGTCTATCCATGAAGTAACAAATTCCATCGGCTATCACTTCAAACTATTTGTCCATCCCACGTAAGGATTCAGATTCAACATTTTCCACTTTCAATGCTTCCGTCTGAGCTTCTTTGATTTGTTCAGACAATTGAGTGCTGATTCTAAGCTGTAAAGCTCACACTCGTCAGGGTTAACAGTTTCCTTTCTACTTAAAGCATCAGCGACTACATTCGTTTTTCCTGGGTGATATTTGATAGAACAATCATAATCATTCAATAATTCCATCTAGCGTCGCTGCCTCATATTCAGCTCTTTCTGCTCAAAGATATGCTGAAGACTCTTGTGATCATTGTAAATGGTACATCTGGTACCATACAAGTAATGTCTTCAGATCTTCAAGGCAAAGACTACTGCACCTAGTTCCAAATCATGAGTGGTGTAGTTCTTTTCATGCACTTTCAGTTGTCTCGAGGCATAGGCTATCACTTTGTCACGTTGCATCAGAACACAACCGAGTCCTTGGATAGAAGCATAATAGTAAACCACGAAGTCATCACTTCCCTCTGTAATGCTAATATCGGTGTGCTACAAAGTTTCTGTTTCAATAACAAAAAGTGGCTTCTTGACTCGTTCCCAATTTATACGGTGTACCTTTATGGGTCAAGGCTGTGAGAGGTTGAGCGATCTTAGAAAATCCCTCAATACAACACCGATAATATCCTATCAGTCCAAGAAATTGTCGTATCTCACTAAGCGTCTTGGGAACCGATCA
This sequence comes from Flaveria sonorensis, assembly GCA_025506505.1. NCBI lineage: Eukaryota > Viridiplantae > Streptophyta > Magnoliopsida > Asterales > Asteraceae > Flaveria > Flaveria sonorensis. The sequence continues at coordinate 23,975,918 of CM046429.1, forward strand.
GTTCTTTATTGCCTCAATCTTTGCAGGATCCAGGTGAATCCCCTTTTTGTTAACAATATGACCCAAGAATTGCACTTTACGAATCCAGATATCATATTGGGAAAACTTGGCGTACAACTGTTTCTTTTTAAGCAGTTCCAAGATTAGGCTTAGGCGCTCCTAGTGTTCCTCCTTGCTCCGAGAATAAATCAATATGCCATCAATAAACACGATAACAAAATGATCGAGATAGGGTTTGCACACACGATTTATGAGATCGATGAATACTGCTGGTGCATTAGTCAACCCATATGGCATGACCAAGAATTCATAGTGACTAAACGAGTACGAAATGCAGTTTTCGAGATGTCTTCCTCACAAACTCTCAGTTGATGGTAGCCAGATCTCAAATCAATCTTAGAATAATAGCTTGATCCTTGAAGTTGATCAAACAAATCATCTATCCGAGGTAAAGGCTACCATATCTTGATCGTAACTTTGTTCAATTCTCTGTAATCGATGCGCATTCGAAATGTGCCATCTTTCTTCTTAACGAAGAGAACAGGGGCTCCCCACAGTGAAGACCTCGGTCGAATAAATCCTTTATCCAACAGCTCTTGAAGCCACATTGATAGTTCCTGCAATTTGTTCGGTGCTAGCCAATAAGGTGCTCTCACAATTGGAGCTTCCCCGGGAGTCAAATCGATCTGAAACTCAACTTGATGATAAGGAGGTAGTCCAGGAAGATCCTCTGGAAATACCTTCAGAAAATCACAAACTACCGGAATATCCTCTATCTTGTTTTTCTCTTGCTGCTTATTAATCACAACGGCTAATATGGCTAAGCCACCCTTGTGTAGTCACTTCTGCGCTTTCATAAATGTTATGATGCCTGTCACTGCACCACTCTTCTCGCCCTTAACCAAGATAATTTCTCCACCCATGAGAGGAATACGAATAGCCTTCTCGTGACAAATGACTTCCGCCTGCTTCTTGAACAGCCAATCCATGCCCACGGCCACATCGAAACTCCTAAGTGTAACAGGCATAAGATCGATGTCAAAAGTATGACCAGCAAGGTCAATCTTACAACCCTTAAAGATGTACGTAACGTGCATTTGCTTACCATCAGCTAATTCTATGATATATTTGGATTCCCACGTAGAAGGCTTATCACTTAAGAGACTACTAAACTTAGTAGAGATAAAACTTATGTCAGCTCTAGTATTAAACAACACAATAGCATAACGACCATTAACAGGAAATTTACCAGTAACAGTAGTAGGGTCGTTTAGAGCATCACATGTACCCATGACAAAAGCTCTTCCCTTGGCTCCACCATTATTGTCACCGTTGTTGTCGCCATTGCCACCATTGTTGTTATTGTTGCTACCGTTCCCAGCACCATTCCCATTTTTCTTAATTTGAGGACAATTCCTCTTGTAATGTCCTTATTTCCCACATTCAAAACAGCCTTTTGGTGTTTCTTGAGTTTGCTGGGGCTTTTTCATCAACTCACCACGACAATCCTTCGTCGTATAGCCTGCTTTTCCATAACGCTGGCATCAAAAGTTGTCACACCTACCAGTATGATGGTAATTGCATCGCTTGCACTTTGGATACTTTCCCACATATCCACGTTGTCCTTGATTTGAGGAAGATGACTGACTAAAGTTTCAATTGTTGTCGAACCTTCTTTGCTACTATGGCTGCTACTGTTGTTGTTGGTTGTTCGACGACGAGCTCTTGTTCCCAGAGTTGTCCCACTTTTGTTTGTTTTCGGGCACGCTTGCCACTCACCCTGTTTGGGTAACTTGCCTTGCTCCATCGGCTGGTTTGCCAACTTATGAGCTAGGTGAATAGCCTACTGGATAGTGGTGGGGTTTGAAGCAGTCACCATGCTTTGTATTTTTGGCACCAACCCACGCAAGTAGAGCTTGATCCTTTTCATTGGTGGATTTATCATTCCAGGACAGAGGGTCGCCAGCTCGTGAGACCTAGTAGTGTAGGCCTCGATCTAGGATCCCTCAATCTTTAACTGCCAGAACTCAGCCTCCAACTTCTAGACTTCATCGCGAGGATAATATTCTTCTATTATCATAGCTTTGGACACGTCCCATAGCAAAGCATTGACCATCACTTGGCCTAGAATTTGAACTGGAGCATTCCACAACGAGAGTGATGCACCCTCCAATGTTCTTGTGGCATATTTCACCTGGTCCGCCGCCGGACAATTGCACTTTACGAAGATCGATTCGGTCTTCTCAAACCATCGCACCAATCCCACAGCTCTTTTAGCTACACTATAGGTGTGGGGCTTACAGTCCATGAACGATTTGTATGTGCATGTTGGCGGTTCTGAATTCAACAATCCAGAATGTTTAGTCAAACCAACTGATTAACCGTCTAATGGAATATTTGCGTAGTTGATGACCAGGGTCATCGTTACCTCCAAACTGGGCAGCTTGAGCATTTACCGGTGCCTACACGTGTTGGTTAATTAGAGCTACTAATTTGGTCGTGGTCATGTTCACAGCACCGGCGCCATGTCCACGTCTTCTTCAATGTCCGTCCATATTTCACTTTACATTCACAAATACAATAATGATTAACATCCAACATATTTATCTCATTAAGGTATAGTAAATAATAAGAAATAATAAATTTGTCACAACCACAAAATTTATAACCAAAATAATAACTCATAATAAATAAATTGTAAGTAACTCACAAAATATCCAATCAGTGTTAAAATTTTAAGATTTTTAGTTGGGTGGGAAACAATCCTTCCTACATAGGTTTTAAAAAAACACCACGTAGTCCAAGTCAGATGAATAAGGAAATCAGTCTATCACTTCAGACCCATCACTGTCCTCCTCCATCTTTTCTGGTTCCTCCTCAGTCTCCTCCTTCGGCTCTTCCTCCTGTTCTTCCTCGGGTTCCTCCTCTGGCTCTTCCTCCAGTTCTTCCTCAGGTTCCTCCTCTGGTACCTCCTAAGGCTCCTCCATCGGGGCCTCCTAAGGCTCGAGCTGGTTTTCCATTTCATGTATACGAACTATAGCCTCATGAAGCTGGTCACCCGTCGCGTTCAGGGTAGCCGTCAACTTACCAACCTGTCCGCGCAGAGTCTGAATCTCTCATGTCTGGCCATCCTGACGTCCTTACATATCGAACCATGAGTATTCCATCTCTTCATACACCTTGCTGTCGTGCTCATGTCACGCGTTTATCCTTCAAATTTCTGCTCGACGTCTCGACGCAATCTGTCATGTGAGGCCACCACAGCGGCGATAGCCCTATAAGGGGTGTAGGGTAGGGCGTATAATATGGAATCTCTACTCACTGTAGGCATCGAACATGGAACACACTCCTTTTCTAGCATCTTGATCAGTGTAGTACGATACCAGTCCCAATTATCAAGATAGCAATGTCCCGCTCAATCATAGGCTCGCCCAGAAGATACGTATCAGACATAAACACAAGGGGTCAAGATCCATAACTCTTTAATGACAAAGGAACGGTAGAAACCTCGGGTTCCTTTCCCAGCGCATGTCGAACAGGGGATGAAGATGATGATATAGCCATACTACAGTGTATGTGATGTGTATACAGTAAGGGGATAAGTAACGAGTAACTAACTAACTGTGTGCGGTTACAGACTAGTGTGTATGCAACCTAGTTCCCTATAACCAATGGCTCTCATACCGATATGTCACACCCTCAAAATCCACATGCGGGGTTTTACCGTGAGGCAAGTGAACAAACCACGATCCAAGTCATTAGTTACTCAGAACGACACTATATGTAACATTTAAACAAAGTTTAAAACTTTAAAACATTTATGGAAGCATTTTGTAAATATTCCCAAAGTAATAAATGTAAAATGCGCAAAGCATGCGCCCAAACCATAGTATGTAAATACGCAATAAACCAAATGTAAATCAGTGATTGTTGAAAGCATGCTTGACACATGAGTGCTCCTAAGGGCAGCTGCTAGTAACGACCAGAGAAAAGCATACTAAAATTGTTAACATGATAATTGATGAGTTTAAGAGTTTCTAAGTCATCATAAACAATAGTGTTTGTAAATTATAAACAAGTGTATTGAAATAGATAGCTAGTCAAATTTCATTAGTAATAAACAATAGTGATTTTGCGATCGAAGCTCACTATGTTTGTTTGTTTGCCTTCCACCACGACATACCAAGTCATGATGCTGTTGGTCATTTATGACAATGTTGCACCCGCTTGACCTCCAGTCGTAGGGTGGGGCTTTTCAGGCCCAGTAGTACTACCCAGGATTTCCTGCTAGATTCCTTAATTAACAATCCGAAAGTGTAAGTGCTTTCAATGGTATACACACTATGTCATACTAAACATATTTATAATAGTAAATCGTTTTAAAGAAAAGTATGCTTGCTCCCCCAAAAAAAGAGTAATTAAAAGTGGGGCATTAAACTCACCTGGTGTGCAAACAAACAATAATAGAGAACTAACGATGATTGGAAAGACAACCCGTCAAAGGTTACCTAGAACACACGAGTACATAAGTACGTGTAACCAAAAAGTTTAACAACCCTAAGTGCTCAATAAACACATTGACCCAAGGTTTTGGAACACAGAGACTCATTTGACCTAGTTGACCCGTTTGACCCGTTGGTGACATGTTAATTGAAATTTTGTTTGATCAAGTATAGCAACTCATTACACATGATTATCATACAAGTTATTCATGTATGCCATATTATAACTCTTAAGTTCTATCAAGATCATCATACCAACATAGATTATCGTACAACACATACGAATCTAAATCAAATATCATGCTTAACATAAATATAATTACATCCCAACTAACAAATCATACATTGAGTTTAATCATGCACTACATGCCATATGAATCCGCTCATAACTTCACACCCTAAACCCTGCCAATCCTACTAAGTAGGAGCCACAGATTCGCATACGTGTATGATGATCAATATCACGTTACTCAACAAGATTCATACCAACTAACATACACAAAAATGATCTATTATAATCCCAAACATGGTTCTATAATCTCCTAACATAACCCAACATCTTGCAATAATCAGTAAAACCTAAATTTCCCCAAATAAACCATTAAGTATCCGCATGACTCAATTAACACATTCTAACGCAGTAGACATCATCAACAAGCATTCTAGCATGATCCTAACATCATAAACGTGCCCAAATCACAGCATCCAATGATTCACATCAATAAAGTTTCCCTTTCGGAAAAGTAACACCCAAAATCAATCTATCATCCAATTCATTCATAAATTCATCAACTTTATACCTAATCAAGTTCACAACAATCATCTAGACATGATAAACATCATCAGTTCATCATAATTCTCAAATCTCATGCATAAAAGTTACTACTTATAGTAAGGTATGAACAACCCATCAATTCTATGAATTTCTTGCATAATCCACGTAAACTAACATCAATGCAATACATCTAAAATCAAAACATCATCAAAAAACATAAATTTCATGATATCATGCTCCAATTGAACTAGGGTTCTTCTTGAATCAAAAACTATGAAAAACTAATTAAAATGTTACCTTTAATCGTGTAATGATCAAGAATTGGACTTGCTAACACGTAGTAGTGATTGGAACCAAGAAAAATCAAATGAGTTTGAGTGTTTTTTATCAAAACTGGTGAGGGTGAGGGAAGGGGGAGGTTTCACCCGAATTGGGGGGGGGGGGGGGTGGGAGGGGCTAGGGTTTTGATTTTGGTAATATTAAGTGTGGTAGTTACAAACTTAACCCTTCTTGTTTAAATTTTATAAAACTTAATCTTTTTAATACTTTTTAAATAAGTTTTTAACTACAAAATACAAAGTATTACTAATCAACAATAATAATTATATATTTCAACTAGCAACAAAACACATGAATTAAATATCACACGTTGTCACGTTATAACGTAAAATTTACAAATAATATTTAAAATTCATGAATTGTATAGCCACAAGTTAATAATCAAAATTATTAATTAAGTTATTATCTGTTAACCATAGTTAATATTATTAGGTCATCAACGTTCAACGACAACTAGTGTGTGCTCACGTCACGTGTTTGCGAGACCTAACAAAACTAACGGAGTTTGGTAACAGGAAATTACCGGATGTCACATCATACTAGCAATATAAATGATGGTATGGAAGATATATCTCCTAACTATTGTAAAAATATTGTAGGCTATATCATTTCAATTAACAAGAAGTAAAGATGCAATAAGAAGTGATTATTTGATGTTTTTTAGTTACTTATCTGCTTTTTTAATTAACAAAATGTTATGTAGATCGAGTTATTATAGAAATTTTATTTATAGAAATGCTACTTTTAGATTTAATAGTTATCTTTTATATATGATTTGAATATCAAACTTCGTCCAAAAATCCCAAATCCCAAATTCTAATCATTACTCAGTTGTGTAGTAAGGTTTAAGAATTTCATTTTCATTTAATATTTAGAATCCAATCATTATTTTATTTTGTAATTTCAATTATGTCTTGATTTAAATGAGCTAATGAGCGAGCCAACAAGCTATCTAACTAATGAACCTCAAGCCGAGCTAACCTTACGTATAAGGGATTGATAAAAAATTATGGTTACATATGTACTAATTGTTTGTGTCTCTTGCCAAAATGAATATTTGATTAATAAAAAAAATATAACATATATGTAACAATACTATATATATATATATATATATATATATATATATATATATATATATATATATATATTATGACGTATTTATATATAAAACATTCATTTAAGAATTCCATTTTCATTTAGTATTTAGAATCCAATCTTTATTTTATTTTGTAATTTCAATTATGTCTTGGTTTAAATGAGCTAATGAGCGACCCAACAAGCTATCTAACTAATGAACCTCGAGCCAAGCTAACCTTACATATAAAGGATTGATAAAAATTATGGTTACATATGTACTAATTGTTTGTATCTCTTGCCAAAATGAATGTTTGATTAATAAAAAAATATAACATATATGTAACAATATTACATATATATATATATATATATATATATATATATATATATATATGTAATAATAAGATATTTCATGATTGTAATAACACCTACTAAGAAAATTTGAGTTATGTTAAATGTTAGTATAAATCATGTAGTTATGAGTTATGTTGTTCTATTAATGTGAGAAAAAATTTATAAATTGTGAATATCATCTTGATCAAATCATAGATTTAAAAGTGTGATTTTTGTGAAAAAGTTGTAGGCATGCACATTGGTAATTTGTTCAAGGATTAAATGAAGAAATTCAATGTAGTATGGTGGGCATATTCATATCCACTAACAGTTTTGGCATTGGCTTTAACATAATATGCACAAGACACCAAGAGTAGCTTTGCTCATTTGCTTATGCTTCTTCTTTCGGCTCTTTCGGTCATGGTTTGCATTGTTTTAATGGCCTATATAGCCCTTCAACACAAACACCCTCTTGCCTTTCTATGATGTTTGTGATCCCACCATCCCGACTCCAGACAATTAGTTAAAGATATGATATTAAAACATTTAAATGGGTTTTTTTTTTTATAAATAATAGTGTATGAATTTTGATGATATATGTAATGATGCAATTCTTATATACTAAAAACATACATTTAATATAAAAATATATATAATTGTTCATATCACCTTTATATAATAAAATAATTCTTTGATTGTTCGCTTATTCAATGAACTTTACAGATGTCTTTTGTACTTCTAGTTGATAATGATAACTACAAATTGTTATTGTATATGATGATTTCTAAGTATTGCATATGGATAAACAAGATATTATATGTACGTGATATGGTATTACATATAGGTTATAACAAAATATTACATACATGTAAAAATATTTTATGTATGTTTATATTTATGTATATGTGATTATATTTTATATATATGTAACTATCATTATTTGATTTATTAAAATGGTTTTATTATAAAAAAAGTGCTTAAATTAATATTTGATGTTAGTTGTTTTCATTTATTTTATAATAAAATGAATATAATGTGGTTAAATGTATTCATGTTTAAATAGTTACACTTAGGTTTATATTACATAATGTAACTATTCGTCACATATATGTAATATTAGACTTTAAATGACCATGAACAAATATGACATTACATATTACATAAAAAAAAGTTGCATTCATGATTCTATTACATGTATGTGTTTTTTTTCTAAGGTGTAAGTTTTAAAAAATAGTGGAAGTTTTTATCAAAGGATGGAACTTTAAAAAAGGTGGTAGAAATTTGTTGCATATATGAAACCGTTCTTTACATTTATGTAATGACGGACGTTCAAAAAAAGTATAATAGAATTAAATATAAAAATGTGATCTTTTAATGTTGAAATTTTTATAAAAATTAACAATGTATAAAAAATTTATGTAGGTTATAAAATAACCGGTGCTTGATTTCTTATACAACCAACCATAAACGAATGATTGTGCAAACTTTAATAGAAAATATTCAATTTTTTGTTTAAAGCTTCGAGCTTTTTGTCATAAGACCCAATGTTTTTTTCAAAGCTTCAATCTTTTGTCAAAAGATTAAATCTTTTAATTTAATCTATGATTATTTTGTCAAAAGACAACGTTTTTGATAAATAAATAAGCAAAATCATATAAAATAATGTTTAAAAACACGTAAAGTGTCTAATACCACTGTTGGATATTGTGTATCAGTTTTAACCATTAAACCTATTATTGTATTATTAGAGTTGTAAACTTTTGACTTTTAGAGTGTAGGGAGTTATCATGATTAATTAATTCTAAATTAACACCCAAATCAAACATTTAGTTACACGTGGTTAAAAAAAATTAAAAACACAACCATTTATGGTTGTATAAAGTTTATCCATTTGATAATGAAACCAAATCTTTATACTATGAACAACAATGGTTTCGATAGTTGACATTGTTCACAAAAAATGAAACTCGCAACGATTGTGGTATGTAACAAATAACGGGGGCAGTGGTGGCAGTTCAAGGCATCGGCGGGTGTATGGTGGTATGCGACGACTATAACATAAGGGAATCAGGGTTCCCCTAATGTTCTACATATAATGTTATTATTTACACCATAGGCCCCTGGGTAATTGATGTTTAATCATGTTGATAACTAACAATTAATTTCAAATAACCCTTGTGATTTATTAATTAAAATTTAATTAAACAATTCTATAAATGTATAAATGGTTAACTTTTAAACTTTAAACTGTTTAACCCTTCGATTAATTAATTATTTCTGCATATTATTGAATAATGATAATTTCTTTGATAATCAAACACCTTGTATTTAATCTGCATTTCATGAACTATAACATGTAACAATTAGACGTTAATATTTTGTTATTGCCAAAGTGTAACTATTTATATCATACCTTGATAGTAACATTAATATTATCGATAATTAGACATCTAATATCTAACATGCACCACTTTACCAGGCCTTTTTGTCTACCACAAGCACATTTCTTCTAGCATTATTTTATAAGATTTGGGACACCAACATTGTTATTCAAGGTAATAGTTTAAATTATTATAAGTATCATAAGTTTTTAATGATAGTGGTAAGTTATGATTAACTACCTACCATACTTTCTATGTCCTAAATATTTCATGTCATGAGTCGCACAAGTACAATAAATTACTATGCAAATACATTTATACCTATTTGTTATCACTTATTGTTACTATAACAATTTTTCTCTTAAACTTCACCCATAACTTTAACCTTAACATGACTTCTTGGCATGAAACTACTCATTCTAGCATGCTTTACATAATCCTTTGCCTTTCATGTACGTATACAAACTTTAACTATACTTGTATTTCTTTACATTATGATACTTGCATTATATGGTATATATTATCACCTACTATATTACTATGTGCTTAGATTACACACGTAATCCTATATAGGGGTAGTTGAAGAGGTATACTAAGTTACGGGGAATTTATTTAGTTACGAAGGTTATGTTGAGTTGCGGATATTATAGGGTACATACGAAGACCTTACCTTCAGTTACTATTTATACTTTGAGTTGAAAAGGTTGAATGCAAGGTACGATGTTAACCAATTACAAATACTATATACATCTTAACTTGCCAAGGCATTTCACTTACTTGGGTAGAATACTAGTTGCAAAGGTGATATGAGAGATATGGAGGCACAATCATGTGGATTTTTCAATGTATGTGCTATTACACAAGCAATGATCACATAGATAGACTATTGGTCAGTTGTAGAGGCACAATCGGATACGAAAGCTATTCTTCACATGTGGAGGCTATAAATTATTATATAAATCATTTATCTAAGAATTTTGATTATGTTTCAGGATATGCAAAGATAACCTAGTAGTTATTAAGGTTCTATTCACTTACGAGGAGCCATACTTGTCATATTTTTCATTACCAGTCACTTGCGGGGACTTAATCCCCATTTATAGAGGACATGGGCATACATATGGACCTAATCGAATACAAGGGCACTGTAATTTACCTATGAATGGTCAATTGACACACTACTTCATTTTATTACCTTATTTTCACCACTACTTAACAATGTACACAACTAAAATCATCTTTGTTTTTTAGGTTTAACATTTAATACATATTGCATGAACATAAATACACGAGACCTCATAAACCCTAGTTAAAGTTTATAAAAATATAAACTTTACGTTAAAGCTTTAGCAAAGTATATCATAAACAACATTAAGTAAGCATACTAGAATAAAATATCAAAAATAACATCTAAAGAGCGGCATCTAGAACTCATTGTTTGAACTTGAACATGCCATAACAATGTAGTCGTCGTTGACTTATACCAAAACAACCCTCAAGATTCAACCATTTTTAAATTAGGTATTGCTAAACCTTAGACATGGAAATGTTACCTTTGCTTGATGTGGAAACAAAATACACACACTCACTCTCTCCAAAATACACACACTCACACTCTCTCTCTCTAAAACGCACACCCACCCACCCACACACACACACACACTCTCTCTCTCTCTCTCTTTATTTATTGTATTTGAAGAAATCATAATTGTCTTTCATAGTTGACTTTACTCAAGAATTTTAGGTTTACTTTCCTGTTTTATTGCTATCACCCCCTTCATGTTTTCTTCATTTACTCGTTTACCCCCTTGACTTTCATAGTTGACTTTACTCAATAATTTTAGGGTAATGGACCTCTCATACATCACCTCTTATGTCTATATACTTTCCAAAGACATGACTACCTTTCAAACTATCTATAAACATCCTAAAGATGCCTACCACTTTCATAATTGGCAGATCTTGTTATAAAACTAAACTATTATACCATTACGTGAGTCTCTCTTCTAATTCTAGTCTATATTATCCTCTACTATAATTTCTTCTTAAGCAAAAGTCATTTTCTTAAAATGATTTATAAAACCTAACAAAAGATTTATAAAGTTTATTTGTCTATATAATGTTGTCATTTCTTTTTTTTTTTTTTTTGTTTTCAATTTCATGCATTTCAACTTTAAACATCCATAGCATGTTCCAGAGTCAGTATTTTTATTGAAAACGTTGTGAATTATAATTATCAAAAGTAGATTTTCCTAATGGTATGGATATCGTGTTCCAGTAAATATAAACATAACTTGTAACAAAAATAATTGTTCTAGGTTTTTTAATCTTGTAAGTCTTCGCTATGTTCCAAGTCTTAGATTGTTTTACCTTAATAGAAGTTAGGTTGTCTAGGTGTTTTATATTAGTATTTTTTTATAAAAATTTAGTTTTAATAATCCAAACTATTAACTATTGATCGATAATCTATTATCTATAATAAAATAAGGTTTTGAGATTACACATGTCAACATATTAGGTTTTCTTATTTTCATTTTCACGTCTCTCTCCTAATAAATGATAATAGTATATACAGTGATTATATAATTTAAAACATCCCAAAATATAAAAAAATATATTATAAAAATTAATAACTAGATTTTTTTCTTTAAAAATACACTTACAAAAAATATATAAGATACAAAAACTTTTTGGAAAATACAAACTATATTAAAACCGTTTTCATCTAAGTTTTATAAGGATGATTTTTTTTTATAGAGGATATTCAAAAAGACCAAAATGTTTAAAAATAAAAAATAATAAAACGCAATCTTATAAAATGTAAGTTTAAAATGATATTATTGTTGTTTATATTTGAAGTACTTAGTTAGTTACTTATACGTAACTCAATCATATCTTATTTAAAAGTATCATTTTACAAGTTTTAAACTTTTATTACAAGCTATCTAATATTTTATTTATTCAACTCATATAAAACACAAAGTACTGTACTAGTAGTCCATACTAACAATTCCATGAGTGACAAACCTAACTTTCACTCTCATTACGAATAACAATCCCCATAACATAATCATAAAAATTTTACACTTGATTTTCATTCGATTTCACTCAAAATAATGATTATAAACAAATAGAAAATACACACAAACAATATTGAGCTGAATGAGAATTATGCCACTAAGATATTCACTGGTAACAAAAGTGAAAGTCAAAAGTATCACTGACCAAATTAACAATATAAATCTATTATCTATAATAAAATGAGGTTTTGAGATTACACGTATCAACATATTAGGTTTTCTTATTTTCATTTTCACGTCTCTCTCCTAATAAATGATAATAGTATATATAATGATTATATAATTTAAAACATTCCAAAATATAAAAATATATATTATAAAATTAATAACTAGATCTTTTTCTTTAAAAATACACTTACAAAAAATATATAAGATACAAAAACTTTTTGGAAAATACAAACTATATTAAAACCGTTTTCTTCTAAGTTTTATAAGGATGATTCTTTTTTTAGATAAAATTCAAAAAGACCAAAATGTTTAAAAATAAAAAATAATAAAACGCAATCTTATAAAATAAAAGTTTAAAATGATATTATTGTTGTTTATATTTGAAGTACTTAGTTAGTTACTTATACATAACTCAATCATATCTTATTTAAAAGTATCATTTTACAAATTTTAAACTTTTATTACAAGCTATCTAATATTTTATTTATTTAACTCATGTAACACATAAGCATCTGTACTAGTAGTCCATATTAACAATTTCATGAGTGACAAACCTAACTTTCACTCTTATTACGAATAACAATCCCCATAACATAATCATAAAATTTTTACACTTGATTTTTATTCGATTTCACTTAAAATAATGATTATAAACAAAATGAAAATACACACAAACAATATTGAACAGGATGAGAATCATGCCACTAAGATATTCACTGGTAACAAAAGTGAAAGTCAAAAGTATCACTGACCAAATTAACAATATAAATTACTATCGACTAATAGGTAATCGTTTGAACTATTAAAGATCAATTTTCCTCTTTGGATTGTATACTATTTAAAGTTATAATAATAAACTAGGAGTTAGCGGCCGCGTGTTGCCGCGTCTTCACTTTTGTTCATGAAAGTGTTTAAGTTGATGCATAGCTTCGTTTTTGTTCACGATATACTTTGAAAGGAAATTTTTCCGTGACGATTTTTGAAAATCTTTTGGAACGGTTCTAACTAAAACAAAAAATATATACATAGATTATAATTTTTGTTTACACAATTATATGAAGTTAAACTCAAACTATATAAAAGAAATAATACCTCGTATATAGTTTATAAAAGAAAAAGAAAAATATTTGAAACCCATTAAAAAAATTAAGATATTCTCTTAAGATTAGTTTTAGAATAATTATTTAAAGCTGATCTATTTAGAAAAGTAAAAAAGAAAAACTAAAATACTATAGAATAATAAAAAAGTTCCTCGTAAACCCACATGGGTTATGCAAAAGAGTAGGTAGTTTCATGCATTTAACTAGTTATATGCAAATATAAATAGTATGGTGGTTTAGTTATAAAACTCACAAAACCCATGTAGTTATTGACATATATATTTTTAATATATATTATAATATTCAGATATTTAAGTATTTAAGAAGTTCAAAATGACATTTTCTTGACAAAAGGAAACGATTTTATGAAACATCCATAAAATTTTCAAAATTATATTGTTGCCTGGTAACTATCATTTTCATTTTATTATGTTATATACAAAAACCATCATCGATGATGAGTAATTTTCAAAGTCATGATACTAAAGTATCAGTACTTAAAAAAGTTTCATTATAAATATTTCAATTAATAACTAATTATAAAAATATTATTTTCTCTTATAACTTTTAATATATAATATTTTATAAAATTACGAAGATATTGTTGCAATGTAATTAATTTACTTACATTTTGATATAAATTTTATTTAAAATCAAGCAAGGACAAATATAAATGATTTTTTTATTTATTTATTTTTAATACAGTTTCGTTTGTCCTTTTTAACTTTGCATATATAAAAAATTGTAATTAAATTTTGAATAAAGTGTTGCGCATCCTAAATTTTATCTACGTATCAATAAAAATTTTATGTAAAATTGGTTCGTCTCCCACACTTTTATACAAAAACACAGGTTTGAGTCTTGCCCTTAGTGCCTTTTCATTCTTAACTGAGTTATCAAAACTCATCAGCACAACTACAACATTTATATTTTTAGTAAAAACTTAGATATAATATATGCACTATGTGGGTAAACCTTATAGTTATAAGTGATAGGAAACTAACTATATTACCACTTTGCTGCAATGAGTTGATGTAAGTTGAAGCATGTTTAAGCTCGAGCTCATCTTCTTTATTTGATCTCCTTTATTTGAAAGTACTCAAGTTTGACTCATTGTTTAAAGTGCGCAAGCTTAAGCTTTTCTCATTTTGAAATATATTTCTAAAGCTTAAACCCAGGTCGTTAATACTTTTTGAAGGTCGAGTTCGCATTGGACTTGGCTTGTTTATTAAGCCAAATTACATTTTTCTTTGTTTATGTATATACAAACCTGCAAGTTTTGTCCTTAATCTTTTGTAATTATAAGAATTATCTTGTATTTTAGAAGTTGTAGCACATTATGTTCTTTTCACTAACTAGCTTTTGATTAGATACAGTTATCTACCTTTCACGTGAGGGTAGTTTTGTCTTTTCACCAATTACTTAAACTAATAAGATAAAAAAACAACTAAAAGAAAATGGAAAATGTAAACGATCATCTTCAGCAATAACACCCCAATCAAATCACCGCCACCACCTTCTTTGTTATCTTAAACTTAAAATTTTTTTGTCTAAGTATGGTCTTGGCGGTAGAGTTTTAAATCAATCAATTGCAAAAATCTCACATAGCATAATTGTAAGTACAAGAAATGTTCAACAAATGGGATCTAGATAGTTTTAGGAATTGTTGGGTGATTGTGAGAATTACAAACATCTTTTTCTGTTAATTGAATTCTAATTCTGTTCAAACATCTCTTGTGAAACATGGAGATCAAAGGCATCTTAAACTCATTAGGTTTGAGGAAGAAGATTATTTACAATACCCTAAACACATCATCTTCTGAGACAATACCCTTAACACATCATCTTTTGAACAATACAAACATAGACAAGAACATACCTTAAGCTGCAATGGGTGGTAATGGAACAAAGAAAACAAATGGGAAGGAAGTGATGGTTATATACCGAAACACAAAAAAGAAACCCTAAGCTCCTTTTTTTCATACTTGTGATTCGTGCTACTTTCTATTCCATGCAAATCATGCGTTATGCACTGCCAATGTTATGTATTATGCATACATGGGAAGTGGAGGTCTTCAAAATGACTAGGGTTCGTGGGTTTTCGTTCACGCATCGATATTGGTAATGGTAGTTATTTACTTCTTAATTGTATCTTTTTGTATATTATTTTGTTCCAAATGTTTTTTTTTTTTTTTTTTTTTTTTGTGTAAGGGTAAAGCAGCAGTAGAATTAATAGGATTGAAAAATGCACGAAATCATCTCAATATCCCTTTTTTAATTCTTCTACATTTCTTCTATTTTAGGCCATTTTTCACTATCCGTCCATAGTAAGTCATATTAGAGCCATCATGATCCACCTATGGATAACGGTGACAAATCCGATGTTGAGTTTCATAGTGGTGTATATGGCCTTGGCAGGACACGATTCCCTATACCGCATTGTCATCACCGAGCTCCAATCCATCCAAGTTACGGTCCAAACCCTTGCGCGTGAAATATCAAGCAATACATCCCACAATCATGGGGTTTCACAAGGATACTAACATGATTTCCCTACTACTCCATTAGCACCACCACCTATTCTCACAATCACACTAACTCCGACAACTACAACAACCCCATAACTCATACTGTTAGCACCTATAACTGCCCCAAAATTACAAAACGAGTTAAGTCCAAATACAATCGAGTGTGACATGAGTGAACATTCACCCACGTCCTACAGATACATAGTTTCTCAAATTAATTAATAAGAGTGAAATAAAATAGTTTCTCAAATTAATTAATAAGAGTGAAATAAAATAAAAAAATGAAACAACATCAATGGCGACGACGGCGGTAGCGAGACCATGGGTCGATCACACACTTCTGGGCAGCACTATAGAGCTTCCTTCTCATCCTTTTCACCACGGACACTGCCTCCTCCCCCTCTTGCTTCATCACGTCGTAGTGCTGGTGATGACGCCATACCTCCGCCATGAAGGAATTTTCTGCCAGTGGCCCCGAGTGATACAGGGGCGGGTCAGCAAAATCCTGATGTGACACGCTAGAATAGCGCGCCGACTAGGCGTAGGGGTCGGTGTAGTACACCGATGGACCCATATGGAAACTGCGCTACCGCATCATGCCCATAGGTCCCGACCGGGTACGGTGAGGCTGGCTGTGATGGCGGTGGAAATGATGGCACAGCAGGTTGTGGCGGTGCCCCAGTCAGTCCTGTAACCAAGTTAACCCATTCCTGCTGGAATGTGGGGACGGGTCGGATGGACATTCGTACGGTTTGCCTCGCACGAGGTGCCTCGTCCTCATTCCCGTCAGGTCGTAGGGAGCTAGCCCGGGCAGTCGCCAATGAATCTGACGAGTCGTCCGAAGGCTCCAACTCCTCCATTTCCCAATCCTCGCTAGGATCAGGCATCATGTGCTCATAAGGGGCTGAAGGGTACCAGTTAGGGTCCCCGTACTCTGGCCCAAGAGAGGCATACTCCCCAATATCATAGGACTGGGGGCGTCTCGACGGTCCTACACCCATGTCTGGTGTAAAGGTGGGTGGTGGGATAGTGGTCTGGTAATAGTACGGGAGAGGTACATCAGGTGAATCACTGATGTAAATGGTCTTTCCCCTATTCTAGTTTCCTGCCATCTAATGAACAAACAGGGTAAATTGCAACATGATAATTATATTTATATAATTAAAATCATAAATTAAAAGAGATATATATAATATACAGAGTATAATGAATTCAATTAAATGATGGTATCTTTCCTTAAATCGTAGCCTAGGGGGGTTTACTTCTTTCCTTAGGTCCCTAACGTGTGGTTAAAGCCTAGGTTTCTTATGGTAAGAACCTAATTTGCTGAAACCATTGGCTCTGATTCCAATCTGTCACACCCCGTTGACCAAGTCTGGTCGTGACTGACCGATATCATCACAATGCAGCAGAATTAAACTATTTTAATCTCGAGGCATTACATCATTAAATATATCCATAAATTACATTGTTTAAATATCCAAATAAAACATATTAATTTAATTGTTCATAGATGATAAGGTGGATAAGGCAAGTGGCTAAGTATCTAAAGGTCCATCTAAGTCCGCACCTATCCCTTTGACACGTGTCAATTAAACTTCACCTGAAGTACACACCCAAAATACGTCAACATAATGTTGGTGAGCTCATGAGTTTAAGACACGTTACCTTCATGACAGATACAATATTCAATAGATTTGGTAATGACAATAACCATAATACGATATCCATGGAGCACTATAGAATGAATCACAATCAATCCTGACCCAGACTTTCCCGCCCGAGTGTTAAAATATCCCCTAACCCGTAACTACTAGATTGTTGGGTTTAAATGTGCCCTGCTAAGCATGGTTAATTGGCACTAATTTATGACACAACGATTATTGAATCTCAATGGGGGGTTTCCCTGCATAAAGGGCCCATTGTGTGCGGGGGATTCCTCAAATAGTACTATCAACAAATAACACGGCTCCTAATGGAGTTAATGATTGTGCTCCGTTCGCGGACAAGAGCAGGTAGTATTGCATCACAAAATAATAACCAACGAGTATGTATTTGACCCCAAAAGTTTTAAAGTAAAAAAGGGGTTCATGAGACTCACCTGTGGGTCTGATACCGTAGTTGACTTGAAGGGTTTGGATGCTACCGACCGGGAGGGTTCCTATGTTTATTTCAAATGAGTTAGTACATTATTAAGTGATCGCTTGAGTTCAACCCTCTTGTTTTGTATTTGTCATACATGGCTTGATGTTTTGCTTAAGTTTGGGTCAATACCTTATAATTTCAGAGTATAATTGTTCTTATGAGTATGATATGATTCAAAACAGTAAGGTTTCAATAGTTGGCTAGTTTGGTCCTTCAACTTTGCTAGATTGACATTTTTAACCCTAAAGTTTGGGTTTTTGCACTATAATTACTTATGATGACTTTTATGGTTTTAAGTGAATTAGGCTACTGAAATAAGTTAGTTTTTATGTCAATTGATTTTTTTCTATGGTTCAAGAACTTGTTTTCGGTTAGAGTGTTTTATGAAGTTATATTTAGGGGTTTCTTATTAACTTTAATCTTTACTTTAAGTTATAAATTATATCCTACTAGAAGAACATCAATTTCATAAAAGTAAGGATTATATATTCATTTTACGATTTTATTAAACCGATAGTTATTTTATATAATAATAATATACTTTGTAAAATCCTCTAGAATACTTTATAACTATAAATATTTAGTTTTATCTTCTTTTTGTCATTAATAAACCATTAGTCACTGGAATCTTTTTGTCTTAAGTTGTTTTGTCGGTTTTGGAGTTTAACGTTAACGGTTCGGGTTTTTAACGGGTTTTCGGGTTTGGGTTATCTTTGGTCAACTTTTTGTCATATAAGGCTTTAATATACTTACTAATACTTATATGTTCTGGATTTTTCACTAATATTGCTCTTAATCTCGTTTTTAATAATTTTCTTTATTTTAAAGTGAATATCTTTAGTATTTTTGTTTACCTATAAAATAAACTCTAAAAATTATGAAATTTAATTTCTACGCTTTTGTTATTATGTTAAATCTACTGAAATTTTTATATAATCAAAATTTTATAGTTTCACCGTTTTCGTTACTTAGCTCGATTAGTCTCATTAAGGCTCGGTTAAGTATCGGTTTTAAATTACTAAGCATTTTAACCTGATTTTTCCCTTCCCAAATATTTTATTACATAAATATATTTTAAATAAACCCTTAATTTCAGTACTTAGGCCCCCTTTATATTTTTTTTTATTTTTCCTCAAAAATATTTGTTTTTACAATTTTGTACTATTCATAAAACATGAAATACATAAGTTTAACTTTTGAAACTTTGTTTGTGACCTGAGATGACCTCATTAAAATTCCCGAAATATTTTGATTGAAAGTTTTGGACTCATAAAATATGTTCACATATTTTGTGAAAACGTGGTTTTCGGGTGTATAAAATTTACCAAATTCGTGCTTGAGGTCACATAGAATTTTTTAGGAAGTTTGAGTATCTTTTAGTTACTGAGAAATGAGGTGTTTTAAGTGTCATAAGGAGTTGGGGGTGTGATGGGGTTAGTTGTGTCACTAACGTGACGAAACGCGATGTTTTGCGTATTTTCAGGTAGTAACAATTTACCTTGATGCTTGGGTGATCGAGAGGGGTTCAAGGACGGAAGTGAGACCTTGCGATGACATGAGAATTACTGTGAAAAAGAAAAGATTAGGCCAGGTCCATGTATGAAATGAATGGAAGGTAGAGACTAGAAAATGAACAAGTGTATGAGTTGTGTGATTACCTTGGTTTGATGAAGATTATGGTGATTATGCTTGGGTAGACTAAGGCTTCAAATGGCTGGAACTCTTGATGCTTAATGAGTGGAAGAAGATTGAAGATTTTTTAAGAGAGAGTAGAGAGTGTTTTGAGAGAGAGAGTTGTAGTTTAAAATGAAAGTGGGAATGGTGGTATAGATGGGGTCGGCCGAGAGGGTATTGGGGAGGGGTTTGGAAGTATCAAATCTTTGATTTCACAAGATTATGGCTAAGATTTGTGGAGATATGGGCACTTTTGCAAGTTACTAGGTTCTTAGGTGACACCTCCATGCATTGGGTGGCTTAGGTGGTGATTTGACTAAGCATGGATTTAGTATTTTTATAAAATCTTTTTATTTTATTAATATTATTATTATATTTTTTCTATAAAAATAACCATGTGTAGGCTGGTATGTGTGCGTGTGTATCGATTTATATATTTATATGTGTGTACGCGTCTGTTGTAGGTATATGTGTATATATATTAGTATGTATGTATGTGTGAGGTAAAAAGTCAAAATACGTCAAAGCAAGTTATTTTCCAAAGCACCAAAAATCTTTCGGAGCTTAGCCACTTAAACAAATCTTCCAAAGCTTAGCTACTGAAACAAATCTTTCGAAGCTTAGCTACCAGAGCAAAATCTACCGAAGCTTATCCATTGGTGCCCAAACCTTCCGAAGCTTAACTCTTGAAGCACAAAACTTCGAAAGCTTAACCACTGGAACATAAATCTTCCAAGCTTAACCATAGGAGCACAAAACTTCCGAAGCTTATGTTTACCTTCGAAAGTATTAGTTTTAGTGTCTTGATGTGCATAGTTAACAAAGGTAAGGGGGTCCAAAGTGTATATTATTTAAGAACTAATATGTTCTTAAAACTTATTAGTTCATCAGTTATCATCTAATATTATTTTATAATTTACAAGGTTACGTTCATTACATTTTGTTGATACGCTTAAGTTGTTATTATACGTTATGCGTTCATTTGGTAGTTTTTGTTTGCATGAGCCGATGTTAATGGTTTGGAAGTTTTTTTTGTCTTCATTAATTTATTAACCAGGGTTTATTCTTATAACTTTCGTCATCTGTTGGTCCAGATTCGTTAGAACGTGCTTTTGATGAAGATTTAACACTGAAACCCACATGATATCACTAAGTTTAATAGCTTGTGGACCAAGTAATGAGAGAATATGAACCCAAATGAGTATTATATTTGCTAGAATATAATACTCATTTGTAAGATGATTTGTGAAGAACAAGAAGAATAATGCTCAAATTTAAGAAATATAAGCTCCTAGCAATATACCAACAATCAATGAACTCAAATCTATAATATCAATAAAGTTCCAACAGTTACATAATAAAGAACAAAGATACATATATATACAGGACCTAGTTTCGCATACACTGTGAAACTATATGCACCATGGCATGAGAAACTACCGGGCGATACTGCAGTTTCGCATGCAGTTTTGCTTGCAGTTTCGCTTGCAGTTTCGCATGCCACATAATACAAAATAAGACAAAAGTAAACTAGATCCTATTACAATAATATCTAAGCTATCATAAACTATAACTAAACAACAAAAACAAATGGCAAGGTGAATACCACCCTATACTTGATCATCAATACACCCCCTAAGGGGGTTTTCACCTGCCGGGTCTTCAAAATCAGCTCCAACCTTTGCTTGCTCCATCATTCTCGCCAAGTCTCTAACTTCTACCTCCAGATCTTCATGTTCTTGCACGCTCTTTGTGAGCTGCTTAATCTTCGATCTCACACGTCGAGCTTTGTTTGCAACCCTCTCAAACAAGATGGCCTCAGTTTTAGTCTCTTCTCCTGCTCCGGCCTTAATCTGATTCTCACATAACACCTTCAGATCATCATCACTGAATGAAAAGACCTCCATAGGATCAAACAACCTTATTTCATTTCCATCCTTCACCCTCACCACTGCTTCACCTGTTTGGTTATCATAGAACCACTTCTCGAAATTCTGGAGTCTAGAAGGTTGTTGATCAGGTATCCTTATTCTGTTGACGGTCTTTGGTAACTTTAGCTTCAAAACAATCTTTCCTTTCCTAGTCACCCAGTCTAGATCCTTCTTTGATCGTCTCCTCTCTGGCTTCATATATCCAAAAGCTTCAAAGTTGTCTTTACGCCCTGGTGGATCTCATTCTCCAACAAAGTGGCACGTTCACTCAAAGATGAATCTAGGAGGGGAGTCTCTGCCAACCTCCTCAAATCCCACTTAGGAAGGGTCTTAAATGCCTTCCTTTTATGAAAATAAGAGATTCCCCCTCCACATCTTTTAATCATAAACATCTTTAGCTTTGAGTTGTACTTCCAACTCATAAATCTTCTTATCTGACTCCTTCCTCCCCGGTTCTTTAATGTTCTGAAATAGAGGAGTTAGCTTCTCTGGTTCCTCCTTTTTAGTAAACCAATCCTCCTTGTTCAACTCAACCACATCTCCTTCGATTGAACTCCTCTGAGCCACATAAGTCATTGGCCTCTCATCAACTTTGTAAAATTCCGGCTCAGAATCATAGTCCACCAACTGCTCTTCCACCTTTTCCTCCTCATCTATTAAGTTAAGCTTAACATTCCCTTTGACACCTCCTTGACTCTCCTTCCTGATTACCTTATTTCCTATAAGATCGATGTCCAAATTAAACCTAAATCAATGAATTCAACTTCAATCACTTGATCAGCATCCTCTCCTTCTACAACTCCTTCTCCACTACCTAAACCAGCTTCAAACCCAATACCACTACCACCAGCTTCACCTCCAAAATCAGCTTCATCACCACCTACATCACTTTCACCAGCTCCAGAGATTCCACCAATACTACCTCCAACTCTCGATCCTCCTACACCACTCACACCTGCTCCTGGGGTCTTATGAATAAAAGGGAACTTGGATGTGTCGGTCATTTCCCTGATTTGTTCAGCACTAAGTACCTTGGCAGCACTAGCAGTCCTCCTTAGATCACTTACCTCTTCCAACAGCCTTCTTATCAAATCCTGTTGGCTTAATATAACTTTCTTCATCTCATCAATCTCTGAATCCCTTATTTTCTCCCTCTCCTCTGAGTTTATTAGCTTGGTCTTTATCATGCTTAGCTCATTTGATAAGGATGTATTGACATTCCTAATCACATCCTCATCAAAATCTGATCTGACATCCCTCCTTGCCCTCTCAGCTTCTCCTACACGCCTAGTCTCAGGAATGACTGGCTGCTTGCTCTTACTCTTCTTTTTCCATATCGGGGAATCAACTCTAATTGTTTTCTCAGCACTCTTCTTCTTTCTCTTATTTCTTAGTTCCTCCTCAATCTGATCCAATTGCTCTTCGAAGGTCAAATTAGTCTTCTTCGTGTACTTCTTTCTCTTTCTAATCTCCTTAACATTTCCCCCGGTCTCTGTTGCTCTTCTTTCCTCAAGAGGGATCAAAGTCTTGATATAGTTCCACCTTTCTTCTGTGTACATGCTCTCCAGCAGATATGTGATCTTTCCTGAAAAATCATGCATGAAAGCAGCAAAGTCAGCAAAGATCCTCGGGTTCATTGGAGTCAATCTCAGTTCATCTTTGAGCTTAGGTAAGTTTGGCTTTAGATAATCTAGAATGATCTGAATGAATCTTGGATAGAGCAGCCACTTATCCTTGTTTAGAGCCATGATGTTCTCTAACAGGTAGTCATGAATGATCTGGGCTTTGTGTGTCTTTTCATCTTTACAGGACATAATCATAGCTGTGGACCATTTTAGATTTAGCCCATTTGAATCCCTGGCTAAAAGGCGGTTCATTTTTTCAAATAAAATGGGGAATTTCGCAGACGGCGAAACAAATGACGAAACTGGTATTTGTACACCACAGTTTCGCATGTGCCGAAACTATAGTTTCACATGTGCCAAAACAATAGTTTCGCATGGAGAAACAATAGTTTCGCGTAGGCAACGAAACTATAGTTTCGCTCGCAGAACTAGGTCAGCGAAATTGTACTTTCGCATAGCGAAACAATAGTTTCGCATAGCGAAACAATAGTTTCGCATAGCGAAATAACAATTTCGCAATAACCTTTTTTTATGTAAAAGGAAGACTTCTCAACCCACCAAACTTGACAAAAAAATTTGAAAAATAAAGCACAGAGGCAAGGATATCGGACACGCTTTTGCAAGAAATCGTCTAGAGAGTCGAGGATTGACGGGATTGCCAATATGCTTGTCCATTTAAACCCATGTCATATTCTTTCCAATGAAGACTTGTAACATAATTTTATCATGTTTTGGGTTCGATTAAGAACGCTCAAGAAACTTGGTTCCCACAGTCATTCGGCAAAGAACTCATCTCGTCATCATGGTTTATAGAGTTTAATCATTGATTCTGCTTGAAATTTTCTGGAATGACAACAAAGTGCATCATATGATATACATAAGGATGGATGAAGGGTGGATGATCAGAGCTCCAGGTCTATACTCACGTATAGCAGAAAAGATAATCATTTAGGCAAAATGATTATAACTTCAGGTCTATACTCACGTATAACAGAAAAGATCATCATTTGAGCGTGTTGATGGAAGCTTCAGGTCTATACTCACGTATAATAGAGAAGATCATCTCCCAGGTCAATGCTTACGCATAGCAGAGGAGTTGGAAATGCAATTTATTCAAGGCTAAAAGATGGGGAAAATTTGGTAATACATGATCAAACACAGAAATCAGCCACTCTCAACACATATTTTGATGAGATTTGTAACTTTATGAAAGCCGATATGACATGGAATAAGCCTTATCATTGAGGTTGATCTTTAGTTATGTCACACAGTCACCGTCTACTTCATTTTAGGCCACCGGGCCTAACAACATATCCCAACACAATGCCTCTGACCTCCTTCAGACACTATCCAAGCTTCCTAAATCCTACACCAAAGAAAGATAAGAATTATATACAAAACAATAGCAATAGAAGAGAAATATAAATGGTTCAAGTCTATTCTCCCCCGAAATTTCTATTAAAGTGCAACAAAATAAATTTTCTTGTAAATGGAGAAACACTTCGGGAAAGTGTGGGTGTTGAAACTTCTTATCACGCGAATTATAAAGAATAGATTTTTTTAAGAATAATTAAAATCAGAATACTTATAAAATAGTTACAGATTGCAGCTAGAATTTTCCCTTAAAAAGAAATTAGACCCAATATGTTGATCAATTCATAAAACCGAGGTTTATCAAAGGTTTTTGTGAAAAGATCAGCCATTTGACTTTTGGTGTCAATGGGAATAATGTCAATAAAACCCTTTTCTTTTGCATCTCGGATTACGTGAATTCTAGTTTCAATGTGCTTAGTGCGAGTATGATGAATTGGATTTTTGGCAATTCCAACGGCCGCTTCATTGTCGTAGAAGGGCGGCGTGTGAAGAAAATTAATCCCATAATCCATCATTTGATGTTGAATCCACAGCACTTGAGAGCAACAACTTGAAGTAGCAATATACTCAGCCTCCCCTGTTGATAGAGAAACTATCCTCTGCTTCTTGCTTTGCCATGAAACCAGGCAATCCCCGAGATATTGGCATCTGCCTGTAACTGACTTTCTATCAAGCTTACAACCACCAAAATCGCTGTCAGAGTACATATGAAGATCAAAGATTCCTCCCTTTGGGTACCAGAGACCCAGACAGGGAGATCCTTTTAAGTAGCGGAAGATACATTTAACAGCTTTCTCATGGGATTCTTTGGGATTGGCTTGATATCGAGCACCGTAACATACAGCAAATGTAATATCTAGATGACTTGCTATGAGATACATTAGGGATCTGATCATAGAACAATATCAATGAGCATCAACTAGCTTTCCATTGTCATCAGGGGTTAAGCAAGTTTGTGCAGAAAAAGGAGTAAGCTCGGCAGAAGCATCATTCATGTTGTACTTCAATAGGATTTCCAGAATGTATTTCTCTTGATGAATAAGAATTCCATCTGGCTTTTAATTGACCTGTAATCCTAAGAAGAAGCACATCTCCCCCATGATACTCATTTCAAAGCGCTATTTCATCACTTCTTCAAACTCTCTACACAACTTCTCATTCGTTGAGCCGAAGATGATGTCGTCGATATATACTTGAACAATAAGCACATCTCCATTAACCTCCTTTTTAAACAAAGTCATGTCTATAGTTCCACGAGTGAAGCCTTTTCCGAGGAGATACTGTGTTAGGGTTTCATACCAGAGTCTAGGAGCTTGATGTATTCCATACAAGGATTTATTTAGTTTGTAGACTTTTTCAGGAAAATCTGGATCTTCGAAACCTGGTGGTTGGCAAACATAGATCTCTTCGTCAATATCTCCATACAGGAAGGCACATTTGACGTCCATCTGAAAAACTTTGAAGTTTTTGTGAGCAGCATGAGCAAGGAAAATCCGAATGGCTTCAATCCGAGCTACAGGGGCAAACACCTCTCTATAATCAATCCCCTCCTCCTGAGCAAAGCCTTGAACAGCCAGCCTTGATTTATTTCTAATCACAACTCCATGATCATCTAGTTTCTTCTTGAATACCCACTTTGTACCAATTGGATACTTATTTGGAGGAAGATCAACTAGTTGCCACACTTTTAGTTTTCTAAATTGTTAAAGTTCTAACTGCATTAACTCAACCCAGCTTGGATCTTGAAGAGCCATGGAGACATTTTTAGGAACAATTTGTGATAGAAAGCGAGCAAAGAGACATTCATTGATAAGCCTAGATTGGCTTTGAGTCCTGACACCATCAGATATTGAACCAATGACATAATCATGTAGGTGGTCTTTTAGAGTTTTATAGTTAGTGTTGAGGGTTGAGGAATTGGATGAAGTGGGTTGTGGGGAAGATGGTTGTGAGGTTGATGATGGTAAGGAGGATTGTTGATTGGAAATAGGACATTGTGGAATTTGTGATGGTGTTGAAGGGATTTGGTTTTCAGGTTCAAGTTGATGTTGAGGTAGGAATTCTGGTTAAAGGTGAGGTAGTAGTTCAGGTTGAGGTAGTGGTTCTAGTTGTGGTTGAGGTGGTGGCTGAAAGGGAATGAAAGGTTGACCACTTGATGAAGGAACGTCATCCTCAGGGAAGGATGGCAGATTGAATGAATTAAAAATGATGTTTGAATCATAGAACCAATCTGGATCAGAACCAACATTGGAAACATTTGACTCTTGCCAATCAACATAGAAAGATTCTTTCACTATTCGGGTCTGTTTGTTGTATACTCTATAAGCCTTTTGAGTTGAAAAGTATCCGACAAAGTAACATTCATCTGACACTGCTCCAAACACAGAATTTTGAGCTTGAGTATTTAACAACGTGCATGAGCAGCCGAAAGGATGAAAGAAGTCAATTAACGGCTTAATCTTGTGAAACAGTTCATATGGAGTCTTCATCTTGTCTTTCATAATCAGAACTCTGTTTAGAACATAGGAGGCATGGTTGACTGCTTCTGCTAAGAAAATAATAGGAAGTTTAGATTCTATGAGCATAGTCCAGGCTGCTTCAATAAGAGTGCGATTCTTCCTTTCAGCAACACCGTTCTGTTGAGGAGTTCGCTCTGCGCTGAATAGTTTGAGGATTCCTTTGCCTGCACAGAATGAATCAAAGATCTGATTTCTAAACTCTGTCCAATTGTCGCTTCGAATCACCAAAACTTTCTTGTTGCTGATATTCTCAATTGTTAAAATCAGCTTCTATAACACCTTTGCTATCTCCCCCTTATGTGCTAGGAAACAAACCCAAGAGTATCTTGAAAAATCATCTGTAACAACAAGACAATAAGATTTCTTAGCAATACTCTTCACACTTATTAGACCAAACAGATCATAATGTAATAACTCAAGAGGATTAGAAATAGAATTTTCTTGTTTAGGCTTGTGTGATTTCTTGTGCTGCTTACCTATAGCACAAGATATACACTTTTTGATTACTGAAAAGTCTTTTTGAGGTAAACCTTTGACAACATTATTTTTAACCAATTTGTTAATGTTCTTAAAATTCACATGGGCTAAACATCTATGCCAGAGAAATGACTTAGAGGGAGAAGCTTTTGACAAGAGACAGGTCATGGTGGAGGTTGATTCTTTGGAGTTCATATCAAGTAGATATGTGTTGTTTTTCCTTGGAGCTCGTATGATTATCAAATCATCTGAAACTGAAAATTCAGGCTTAAGAAACAAACATTCATCAGATTTAAAATGCACAGGAATATTCTTGTCACAAATTTGTGACACGCTCAGAAGATTGAATGCCAATTCAGGCACGAAATTTACCTTTTCCAAGGTCAAAGAACCATTGGATACCTCACCTTGACCTATCATTTTACCTCCCTTTTTATCACCCGAGAAAGCAACATATCCTCCATTGATTATTCAATAATTGGTAAGAAGGTCCTTCAAGCAGGTCATATGCCTGGATCATCCACTATCTACGTGCCATGTGCTGTTGATAGTCCTTCTTGAATGTTCCTAGAAAAAGAATTAAAGAAAATCATTTAGATATGGGGACCCAAACCTTAACAGGCTTGGTTCTGCGAGAAGATGAATTTGTACAAAAGAAACTATCAACAAAAAGTTTTATTCTATTTCCTAAAGAGCGATTATCTACATTTCTATTTACAACCTCTGGACAATGCTTGACAATGTGATCATCTTTTCCACAGTTAAAACAATGAGATTTTAGGCCTTTTCTTTTATCTTTTTGAATTGGAATGTTATCCATAATAATCTCTTCCTCACACTCAGACATAAGAGAGTCACAATCACTGTACGTGAAGTGCACTTCCTGTGATTTGTTTTTTGAGTCAAATGATCTGTCATGGTTTGTGGATTCTCTTATCTCTAAAATTTTACAATCATGTGAGGATGTTGTTTCACTTGGAGTAGTGATCCGAATGGGAGTGAAAGTAGGAATGGGAAGAGAAATGAATTTTTCAAAACAATTTGATTTTGAAGAATGTTTATCGTCTTTACTGAGAATACCAACTTTTTCATTAATGCTTAAAACATCAATTTCATTTTATTCAAACATTGTGGAATGAGAACAACTGGAATGCAAACTATCCAAACTACAATCTATGCTGCTAGAACTATTGTCTACAAAAGACTTTTTGAAATCTGAAGAACTAGAAATACTACAGCCAAGACCTCTATTCCTCTATAATCATAATCTTCCCGAACCTCTTTATGATTCACACCTTCTAAACCAGCAAACAGACTGTTAGTATCCTTTTTAATTAAATCATTTATAGGATGAGGTGTAGGCATTAGAGAATAGCAAAAGGTGATAGGCGATGGGTAAACATGAGTGGTTTCACCACAACCCAACCCAGTCTTAATTCTAGCTCCTCTTTCTTTGCTATAGAGTTCCTCTAGCTTCATTCCAGAAATAGTCCATTTATCAAGTTTTGTTTTAAGTTTAGTGGTCTCGAATTTAGCTAAAGTTACCCTTTCTGTCAAAGCATTTACGTCCACGTTTCTTTCAAAAAGAGTTCTTCTTAAATGATCATTTTCTTTTAAAGCTTCATTTAGTTTTACAAAAAAATTTGCTTCATTCTTTTTAAGTTCCTCATTTACCCTTTTTAGTTCCCCACCATTTTATTTTAATATGTTATTCACTTTATAAATTCCAAAGAGACGAAGTTTGCAAGCAGATGAACACATATCTTGAACTACCTCATATGGAATCTCCATTATCTTCTTTTCTGTAGCTAGGGCTTTCTCACAATTACACACCCTTGATACCACCTTTAACTCTTCTTCTCTTACAACTTTTCCATAACCATTCTTCACACTTTCTTTTTCTTCACATTCCCTATTCCTTTCTGCTTCATTCTATACTGTCTCTGTAATCTCAGCTACCACGGCATGATTGATCTCCTCTTCAGTTTCAGCTAACTCAGCACTCCAATCAAAGTTAGTTAGTAGAGTTATTTCCTTCTTCTTCTTGTTTTCTTCCTTATCCACAATTGAGATAACTCGGTTAACTCCCGTTCCAGGTTCAGTCACGATGGGAGATGGAAATTCTCTCTTGAAATGCCCGAGCTGTTTGCAGTTGAAGCACCTCAGCTTTGATTTATCAAATCCAACCTTTGTATTCTAGTTTCCAAAATTCTTTCTTCCTATTCTCTCCATGAATCTTCTTGCCCTTAAAGTGATCATAGCCATTTGCCATTGAAGATCAGCTTCCTCCAAATCATTAGGATCCACCTGATACATGTGTTCTGTAGTCATTCCTCTTCCCTTTAGTTCACCAGCCACCAAAGCTTCATAACTATGTACGAAGAGACCAAATAAAGCCATGCTTTCTGAAGAAACCGGTGGAAGACTTGAAGATTTTGATATAGATCCACTGCCTGTAGTCTTGTTGGAAGTGCCTATCATACCACCATAAGCTGACACGTACTTTGATGTATCTGAGGTAGATGAAATAAGAGCAGCATTCTGTGAGTGAGCTTGGGATGGAAGCATTGCCTGATTGTATTCTTGTTGTTTCAAGTCTAACTCAAAAGACTTCAACTTATTGATAATATCCATCAGTTTGTAATCCAGAAAACCCCTCTCTTGCCTCAACATCCTCACTTTTAGACTCCACTATGGTGGAAGAGAATCCAGCAGCTTCGTGACTTGCTTATTGTTTGACAGCTTCTCATCATACTTCTTCAGTGTGCTTGTAACGGACAGAAAACAGTTTGTGAGATCAATGAGACTCTTATTTTTGTGTCCAACAAAAGAATTGAATTCTTTTTCAGCTTGGGCGGCTTTATCCTTGACCAATTCCTCATTACCATCATGGAACTCGCACAATGCATCATACAACGCCTTTGAACTTTTATATTCACCAAATCTGTTGTAGATTTTTGCTTATAGGCACAAGGTCAGAGCACTGAATGCCTTTTGATCCCGATCAATCAGCTTGATGTCTCTCTCAGAGTATTTTGTCAGATTTGCAATCTTAATGGTCACATTGGCTTCCACTGAAATAGGCACATGAGATCCTTTCACAATTGACTCCCATTGAGTGTGATCGGTGTATAGGAAGAAAGCTTTTAAACACCTTTTCCAATCATCAAAGTTGTCACCATTGATTAGCTTAGGTGGTCTGTTAGGTGCCACACTCTCAAGATCAGCAAGAGTAACACTTTTGCCATTGAAATTTTGATTAAGTCAAAGAATCAGTAGTTTCGCACACAAGAGGCTAGTTTCGCACAGAAAACAGTAGTTTTGCAGGAGCTAATTTCGCATGCAGAACTTAGTTTCGCAACAAGTTTCGGCTGTAGTTTCGGCAACAGTTTCGACCGAAACTATCGAACTTTTGTTCAAAGAAGAATCAGGATAGCTTTGCTAGAAAACTGATTGGACCACAGAATTTTTGTTCTAGATTCGCAAAGGATTCAAAACCAACAAAGATCTATAGTTTCACACTATAGTTTCGCACTAAGAACGCTAGTTTCGCACGATAATCTAAAAACCCTCTTTTTGCAAAAATGAACTAAAAATCACCAAATCTCACTCAAATAACAATCAATCTGAGATCTGAGAATTCCAGAAGGTTCCCAAGCTAACACCATACTTTCCTCAATCAATTTCCATGGAAAACACACTAAAAATCACTTAAAATGATTGAAAAGGTGAATATGTCAAAACTAACCAAAAAGACAAACAATCAAGAGCACAAAGGCTCTGATACCATATTGTTGGTCCAGGTGATCATTAGAACGTGCTTTTGATGAAGATTTAACACTAAAATCCACAAGATATCATTAAGTCTAATAGCTTATGGACCAAGTAATGAGAGAATATGAACCCAAATCAAACATAATACTCATTTGTAAGATGATTTGTGAAGAACAAGAAGAATAATACTCAAATGTAAGAAATATAAGCTCCTAGCAATATACCAACAATCAATGAACTCAAATCTGTAATATCAATAAAGTTCCAAGAGATACATAATAAAGAACAAAGATACATATATATACAGGACCTGGTTTCGCATATTGCGAAACTATATGCACCATGGCATGAGAAACTACCGGGCTATACTGCAGTTTCGCATGCCACAGAATACAAAATAAGATAAAAGTAAACTAGATCCTATTACAATAATATGTAAGCTATCATAAACTATAACTAAACAACAAAAACAAACGGCAAGGTGAATACCACCCTATACTTGATCATCATCTTCTAAGCTATCGGGCCCAAGGCGTATTTGGTCGGTTTAGCATGCCCCATAATCGTATGCTGGCCCACTGGCCCATATTGGTATACGGGCCAGAGCCTATTAAGTTTTGTGGCCTAATTAGTGTTTGATGGGCCAAAAGCCCATTCAGCTATTCAAGTGTGTGTATTGGTGTGGGCTTATGCCCAAAGCTGGTTGGGCCCAATTCGTGAGCTCCTTAGACAAGGATTTGGTGTCATTGCATGGCCCAATAAAGTTTCTAAAAAAAATTTCCCAGGCCCAAAAACCAAGGTTGTCATAACATCCACAGGTTTTTGTGGACCTGGTTGAGTCCTCTGAATGGGTCTCTTAGCTAACTTGCCCTAGATCGGTGATCTCAAGTTGCTGATCATTGATCCTTCTTTGCAAGGTAGTCACCTGAGATTCTAGGTGACTAACCTTTAAAACTAAATAGGTGCATAGTTGAGATAGTTTGTGCACCTTTAGTTGCATACTCCCCTCATCTTCATTAGAAGAATCATGGGGGGATGAGAGAATTAGACTAATGTCTTCTTCCTCATCACCAGCTTATGTTTCTTGGATGTTGGTTTTCCCCTGCACACTGACAGCTTCAAAGGAAGTTTCAATGGGCTGGGTTGCCATGGTTGAGATTTTAAAAATGTAATCACTTACAAGAGTGAGAGCCTCTTCCATATGGAACTCCTGAACAGGTTCAGGAAGGTCCACCTTAGTTGTGGGTGGATGATGTGGGCTAGACATTAGTGATTTAAGAGCACTCATCTCTCTTTGAGTAGTGGTGGAGAAGAGAGACTCATGGTATTTACTAAAGCCAATGTCTTTATCATCAGAGAATTCTAGGCTTAGGATTGGTTGGTTAAGGTCAAGCGGCTGGGGATGGTAACTTTCCCCTGAAGGTTGCTCACTAGAGTTTTGAGACTCTGAGTGAAGGCTTAAGGCCAGGGTTGTGAGCTCATTAGGCTAAGCATGAGGAACCGCAGCGCTGATCATTGAAATAATGGGAGTGGTTTGCTCCTTAGGAGAAGTGGGAGCTCCAGTGTCCACTTCTTCATGCATGGTAGGTGATTTGGGGGCCTGCTCAACTTGAGTAGATTGATCAGGGGTTTGTTTAGATTTTCTTTGGTAGGTGATGGTGATTTGTTGCTATGTGGGTGGTGTTGATGTAGAAGGTACGGTTCAACATTGGCTTGTGTTGCCAAGTTGTCACCTTGAGCAATGAGCTCTAACAGTTTTGGGACCAAGGCTGTTTCTACCCCTAAGAAGCCAACAGTTGGCTTTCTTATTATTTTAAAGATGTCAGGCTTCACTTGTCCTAATTTTAGAATATTACCTGTTCCCCTCAACTGTGAGCCCAGTTTATAGTTGAGAATGTACTGGAAATATCTAAGAAACATATAATATTCTACAGAGTCTAAGTTTACAAGTAAATTAGTATATACAAATTGTGAGTACCTGAATTTGACCCCTTGCACCATTCCATGGACTATATAGGAAAGGTCTTCAGGAATCTGGTCCCATCCTCCATGTTTGTTAGATAAGGAGTGAATTACTACAAGAAGTAGGTACTTCCATTTGGATGAGACCTTCCCTTTCTTGAAGGTTCTTACTGAGTAATCCTCTTCATAGCCCATCTGCCAGAATGAATGGTTCATAGTAGACTTAGGAAGGACAAGTCGCCTTCTTTATCATCCAGCCTTAGATGAGTGTTGATGGTGGCTGGAGTGACGAAAATTGTCCTCCCCTAGATTGTGGTAGTCAGTGCCTTCTCACTGTCCAAGATGACCTCTTGGCTGGTCCTCCAAAACTCCAAAAGTTGATCTTCATATAAAGGAGGGTCGATTGTGAGGGCAATGAGGTAGTTGGTTAGAGATAAGAAGTGGCAAACGTCTGAGAAACCAGGATCTTTGTCAGACGACAACAAACCAACTTGATTATGTTGTCTGTGTAAGTGCATGTCAAAATTTGGTTGGTTTCGAGGATCTGGGTTGGCCATTTTGAGTAGCTTTGTGATGAAGGAAGGTAAGAACAAGGTCGGTTTTTGGGTGAATTTAGGGTTTGAATCTGTGTAGATGAAGGAGAAAGTGAAAGAGGGGAACCTTTGTATGAATATATATATATATATATATATATATATATATATATATATATATATATATATATGTGTGTATATATATATATATGTATGTATGTATATGGTATGGATTTGAGACAAAGTTTATGCAAAAGGATAAAAATCCGGATGTCGGTCCCACCTTTGAAAAAATGCTCAAAAAGGTAGTTTTCTTGGAAGTCGAAAATCTTCCGAAGGTAATTTGTCTTTGGAAGTTTTGAGAAAACTTCCAAAGCCAATTTGGCTTCGGATGATATTCCTTAGCTTTTCAAGAATTTGCTTCGGAAGAAATTACTTAGAGTTATTTTACTTCCTAGATAAATTTTGCTTCGGAAGATATCAAATACTAGAAGTTTTATTCATAAGAGAGAATAAAACTTTCGAGACTTATTTGCTTTCGGAAGAAAATGGTCCTTCAATACACAAAGTACTTGGTGAGAAAAATAAGCTACGGAAGATATATCAGGATTTCTTCCAAAGGTTAATTTCTCAGAAATAGTTATTTGTGTTAAAGACATAATTTTCTTTTGAAGACAACTTGATGTCTTCTGAAAGGAAGTTTATTCAAAATTCTAAGGGATATCAGTTTTGAAAAGTTTCTTCCAAAGTAAACTGGGCTTATATAGTGATGATATAGACAACTTAAGATACACATATTGTTTAAAAATAATCTTGAGTTTAGTTTAAAAAAAATCTACTCAAAGTTAATCATCCCAATAGCTGATACAAGATATTAAAATCTCTGTTCATCAAAAGCTTTTATGAACAGATTAACATATTGTTCATTTGTGTTAACTTTGACTAGTTTTATCAATCCCTTTTCAAAATTATCTCTAATCAAATGATACCTGATGTTGATGTGCTTTGTCTTTGAGTGCTGCACAGGATTCTCTGTAATAGAGATAGCACTTTTGTTGTCTATGTGAATGGGAGTCTCCTTGAAGTTGAAACCATAGTCTAGCATCTGATTCTGAATCCAAAGCACTTGAGCACAGCAGCTTGCAGTAGCAATGTATTCAGCTTCAGCAGTTGATGCAGACACACAGGATTGTTTCTTGCATTGCCATAAGACTATCCTTCCACCAAGAAATTGACATCCCCCAGATGTAGACTTTGTAGTCATATTACAGCCACCATAGTCACTATCTGTATAGGTATATATATTAAAGTCAGAATTCATTGGATACCTTTAAGATATCTGAGAATTCTCTTGACAGCAACCAGGTGTGACATCTTGGGGTTGGCTTGATATCTTGCACAAATACATGTAGAAAACATGATATCAGGCCTGCTGGCTGTGAGGTACATAAAAGACCCAATCATAGCCCTGTATAGATGTTCATCAACACACTCCCCCTCAAGATCTGGTCCTAGGGAGTGGTTTCTAGCTAGGGTGTCTTAGCAACCTTACACTCAGTCATATGAAATCTGGTAAGTATGTCTTGCACATACTCTGACTGGTTTATGAAGATTCCATTATCAACCTGCTTCACTTGAATTCCTAGAAAGAAATTGAGTTCCCCCATGGCGCTCATTTCAAATATTTCATCAGCTTCTCAAAGTCTTTGTAGAGCTTCGGATTAGTTGACCCAAAAATAATGTCATCTACAAAAACTTGAACCAGCATCAAGTCCTTTCCTATTCCTTTGATGAAGAGTGTTCTATCAATAGTACCCCTCTTGTACCCATGCTGGCAGAGATACTATGATAGTGTCTCATACCACTTCCTTGGAGCCTGATGTAGCCTATAAAGAGCTTTGTTAAGCTTGTAGACATAATCAGGATGATCTGGGTCTACAAAGCTAGGTGGTTGTTTGACATATACTTCCTCATCAAACCCCCCATATTGAAAGGCACACTTGACATCAAGTTGATAGACCTTGAAATCCTTGCATGCAGCAAAAGCCAGGAATATCCTAATAGCTTCAAGTCTTGCTACAGGAGCAAAAACATCTGTATAGTCAATCCCTTCTTCTTATGTGTACCCTGGAACAACTAGTCTAGCCTTGTTCTTGATGACAAGTCCTCTATCATCCTTCTAATTCCTAAATACCCATATGGTACCTATGGTAGTCTTCCTTTTAGGAAGAGGACATAGATTCCAAACCTTTTGTCTCTTAAATTAAAGTAGCTCCTCTTGTATTGCTTCAACCCAGCTTCCATCCTTTAGAGCCTCATCAATCTTCTTAGGCTCTATCTGGGACAAGAAACAAGAGTGAAGACAAACATTTTTGTCATGGGTTTGTCCTCTTGTTCTTACCCCAGTCTCAACATCTCCAATGATGTTTGTGGTGGGATGTGACTTGTGGATTCTCAATTGAGGAATCACAACAAGTTGGTTGGACAGATCTAAATTGGTGATATTCAGATCAGTTGCTTGACTATCATCCACCATATTAACATACTTCTCAAGAGAAACTTGATCCAATGAGTGTGTCACATCATTTATGTTGTCTTCTATAGAGTGGTTATCAGCATTAAGAAATTATTTCTCACTCATACCGCCTCCATCTCCTCCTACATTAGAAATTCCTTCATTTAAGTTTTGTGCCTCTATGCTAGAATTTATAGGCACCTTAGATGTATCAGCTGAAGAATTTGTCATGGTTGTGCTAATAGGATTTCCAACTGCAGGGCTAGTTACTATTGGAGCTGAAGTAGTTAAACACTTGGTCTTCTCAGCTCAAATCTTGGATCAGAATCTCTTGATGATAAGGTACCTGTAGATCCTAAAACATCTTCACAAGATTTGTTAAAACAGTTAGTAACTAAATCAAGATCAAACAGCCATTCAGGACCGGAACCTCTCATACTCAGTGTGTGCTTATTGAAGGTCGCATTGGCTGACTCCCCAACTACTCTAGTTCTAAGATTGTATACTCTATAAGCCTTGGCATGGGAAGAGTATCCAATAAAATGTCCATCATCTGCTTTCTCAGCAAATTTGGCTAATTGATCTTTGGTATTCAAGATGATGCAAGGACATCTAAATGATTTAAGGAAATCAATAAAAGGTCTCCTTTTGTGCCACAGTTCATAAGGAGTCTTACCATGAGTCTTGACTACTAAAACTCTATCCTGCACAAAGCAGGTAGTGTTGACTGCCTTTGCCCAAAAGGTGATAAGCAGTTTTAAGTCAGATAACATGGTTCTTGCAGCTTCAATAAGTGTCTTATTTCTCCTCTTGGCAACACCATTTGGCTGAGGAGTCCTGGGAGCACTATGTTGTCTTGTAATACCCTTTTTTATCACAAATGCATCAATTATTTGGTTTTTGAATTTAGTTTCTTCATCACATCTTATGGTCTTGACCTTTTGATCACATTGATTCTCAATTTTTAGAATGAAGTTCTTTAGGATTTCAGGAGTCTCATCCTTAGTTCTAAGAAAGAAGACCGAAGTATATCTTGTGAAATTAATGTGCTCTAAATTATACATAAAAATCCTTTCAAACACACATCAATTATTCCTTAATATCTCTCTTAAAATGATGATTATGTACTTAAAATTGTTAAATTATGTTTTCAGGTGTTCAAAAGAGCAAGATGGACAAAAGAACCATATTTAACAAGAATTTGAAGAAAACCGAGCTTTGAAGTCCAAGCATGGGGACGTACCTCATTAAGCGCGCCCCCATGACTTGCCTGAAACACAACCCCATGCTTAAATTTGCACACCCTCGTGTTTGGACATCTGACAGGACAAAAAGTACTATCCCCCAAAATGAGTCACGGGGCCGTGCCCCATGAGGCACGGGGTCGTGCCCCACCCCAAACACGGGGTCGTGCCCCACCCCAAACACAGGGCCATGCCAGACACCTTCTGCATGTACGACCCGACCAACTTTCGTAAGCATTGTACTGACACGGCGTCGTGCCTTTTAGGCACGGGGCCATGCTTAAACACTCTAGAAAGCCTATAAACAGAGGCCTAAGTTCATCATTTGAAAAAGCTTTCGGTGGGGGGAGTTACTCTGCTGAATTCTCTCGGGAATCAAGACTTGAAGATCATTTGGATGCTCGGGAGGTGCATACAACACTTGAAAGAAGCTCGGGATTGTCTAAATATCATCCATTATGGATCCCAGTTTAATTGTTCCATTTCACCAATGATTTCATATCTATCTTCTATGTTACTTGTTGTTATGTGCAAGCTTATTATGAGCTAAACTCTTATTATCATCTTAATTGGATGACACTTATATAATTTGTGATGAACTAATGGTGTGATTTATATTATGTTAATGTTATGGTAATCTTGGTAAAACTTTTTATGGGTAGCATCTACATTTGAACGGGAATTTATAAACTTATGATTTGTAATTATGAATGTCATACAAGGTTGAAAAACGTATTAACTCACTTTTATTCGCGAAACCGGTCTTCATAATAAATCAATGGCTAATCAACTAGAAATGGTTAATAGAAATCATATCACCTTAACTTTCTGATCATTTGTGGGTTCTCTTTTATTCGTCTGAGAAATCTACAGTAATTGTTATGGTTTCTAAAATTAATGGTATGTTAGAAAGAAACCCGATCAACTCTCTTTTTAACATTAAGTTATGTTTCAGAAATCGTATGTCAAAAGGTTACATGAGATTTACCTACATTACTAGTAGTTTTGATTTATTTAGTAAGTCTCATCCTGATGAAGTCCTAGTCACTACGGAGCGGATAGATGAGAAATCGCACCAGCTCATATTTATAAACATTAACATAATTACTTTAATCAATATCTTTAATCACACCACCAATAAATCACAGTTACATAAGTGTAATCTAATTAGGATGATAGCCTTTATT
This sequence comes from Flaveria sonorensis, assembly GCA_025506505.1. Taxonomy (NCBI): domain Eukaryota; kingdom Viridiplantae; phylum Streptophyta; class Magnoliopsida; order Asterales; family Asteraceae; genus Flaveria; species Flaveria sonorensis. The sequence goes on from CM046429.1 coordinate 24,015,164, forward strand.
TCCTGGTTTTAAATCCAAAAGTTTCAATCTTATTTTTACTTTGTTTAAGTTATTGTTTCTAAACCCTAAAAATCTTAATTACATCAATGCAATTTATCATTTTAAAAAAAAAAATCTAATCCGATAGTCAGACATTAAGGTTGTTTAGTAGGCTCGGTGTGTCCACAAATTGATACTCGGTTCTTACCATCACTATATTACCACACGACAGGTACACTTGCCTTTTGTGTGTGTAGTTTAATATTAGTAATAACCAATTAAAACTGAATCTGTGTGAAAAACCTTTATCAAAATATATATACTTTTCACACGCATTAAGTTTTTGGCACCGTTGCCGGGGACACGCGGCTGTTTTGAAAGACAATCTAAATTTTTGACTATCTTTTCTATATCTTGTTTGTATATTTTTGTTTAAATTTATTTTATTTTTATTAGTTAGTTAGTTTAGTTACATTTTCCTGATTCATTCTAGGCCTTAGTAAGTTTATGCTTTCTTAAGTTAGTGTATGTCCGACTCATCTAGTCCTGAACTAGTTTTGCCTCTTTCGGAACCCGAACGACTTTTCCGTCAAAGGTTATGCGAAAGACCATGACAAACAACAACAATTATCGAAGAAGATGTTTTGGAAGGTACACCATCCGAAAAAGACATGGCTAATCAAGACGAGGAAATGAAGATGACATACTATGCCACATAGTCAATTGATGGTTATGAATCTAGTGTCTTTCAACCAGCAATAGCGGCCAACAATTTTGAGATCAAGTCTAGCATTATCCAACTTGTTGAAAACTCTGTTCAGTTCCACGGATTGCATGATGAAGATCCTAACGCTCACATCTCACGATTCCTTCGTATCTGTGCAACTTTCAAAATCAACAACTGTTCAGACAATGCCATTAGACTAAGACTTTTCCATTTTCACTTCAAGGCCGAGCCATTGACTGGCTTGATTTGCTTCCACCTAGTTCCATCACTACATGGGCGGAAATGGATAAAAAATTCCTTTTGAAATACTTTCCACCTGATCGCACTGCCAAACTGAGAAGCAGCATCACAAGCTTCCACCAAGACGATGATGAATCCTTACACGTAGCATGGGAGAGATACAAAGGTCTCCTTCGGAGATGCCCACATCATGGACTTGATCTGTGGCTGCAGTTTCAAACCTTTTACAATGCAATTAGTGGAGCACACAAACAAGCTGTCGATCAAAGTGCGGGAGGAGATTTCGGAAGTGTCACGCCAACCGAGGCATAGCAAGCCCTAGAAAGAGTAGCTAAGAAGAGCTTTGCTTATAATCCTATAAGAAACAAACCCAGTTCTAAATGCATTCATCAAGTTGACTCAAAAACACTAATTGCAGCCCAGTTAGAAGCCCTAACCAAATGATTCGAACAATTGCAAGCTGAACTGAAGAAAACCCTAACACGATGCATCACATATGAAAATTCACACAAGACTAACGAATGCCCACAAGGCATTATAATGGTTGAAGATGTTGATTACATAGGAGGCCCAAACAACTCATATAACAACAACTCAAATTGGAGGAACAACTTGAATTACAGAGAAGCTGGTAACAACCAATCATCATCTGGATTCAACCGAAGGCCACCTTACCAACAACAGAAACCACCATACCAAGGTCTAAGCAGTAGTAACCAAGACCGTGGAGCATCATCACTGGAAGACTTATTACAGCAATTGTTGATAACCATACAAGCCACAGATGAATACACCCGGAAATCTAATCGAAGAAATGAGGAAAGGTTTCAAAGAAACGAGGTTGACATCAAAAGAAACAAAGAATCATTGCAAACCATTGAACACCAAGTAGGTCAGATAGCACAACAACTATCTGAAAGACCCCAAGGTGCTTTGCCTAGCAACACTGTGACAAACCCTAATGCTCAAGTGAAAGCCATCACCATAAGGAGTGGCAAAACCATTCAAGGTGATACACCTGCATTGCAACCCATCCTTGAAGAAACAGAAACCAAAACTCCAAGTAATGCAAGTGATAAGCAAAAGCAACCTGTTGCTGCTGAAGAACCAGCCAAGAAATACGTACCACCGCCACCCTATGTTCCACCACCTCCATATCCAGGTCGTTTGCGACAACAACGAATGGAGGCACAATATGGAAAATTCCTAGGGTTGTTCAAGCAAATCCATATCAACCTGCCCTTGGTGGAAGCCTTAGCCCAAATGCAAAAATATGCTAAGTTTTTAAAGCGTGTGTTGTCAAACAAAAAGAAACTGGAAGAGTTATCACACGTAGTTTCAAATGATGAATGCTCTGCAGTTCTTCAAAACAAACTACCTTAAAAGATGACTAATCCAGGAAGCTTCACCATACCTTGCCTAATAGGAAATCTTTCTGTTAGTAATGCGTTAGCTGATTTAGGTGCTAGTATTAACCTTATGCCTTATGTGGTTTTTGAAAAGTTAAACTTAGGTGAACTTAGACCTACCCGTATGAGCATCAAGTTAGCTGACCGTTCTTTTAAATATCCGAGGGGCAACATTGAAAACCTTTTAGTTAAAATTGACAAATTAGTATTTCCCAGTTGATTTTGTGATCCTTGACATGGATGAGGATAAGAATGTTCCTCTTATCCTTGGTCAATCTTTCTTAGCAACTACTCGAGCTCTAATTGATGTTTTCACATGCAAACTTACACTTCGAGTGGGTGAGGAGGAAGTGACATTTGACATAGGACAATCCATGAAACATCCTCAACATCATGATGATTCACTCTATTACATTGATGTTTGCGATTCGATCATAAGCTGTCATTTAAGGAAATCTCTTGAATATGAAGCTTGCAACACTCAGTTAATAGATGTCCAAACCACTGAACCCATCTGTGAGAATCAAATCATTTAGAACTAGAAGTTGATGAAACATTATCTCATCAAGAAGCATTTGAGATCATCGAACAAGAACTAGAACCTAAAGCCAAACCTTCTATCGAAGATCCTCCGGTTTTAGAGCTCAAAGAACTTCTATCTCATCTTGAATACGCCTTTCTAGAAAACACATCTCAACTTCCTATCATAATCTCATCCGCCTTATCAAATGATGAGAAGAACAAGTTGCTCAATATGCTTAAGGCACATAAATGAGAAATCGCATGGAAAATCATGGACATCAAGGGAATCAATCCATCCTTTTGCACTCGCAAAATATTGATGGAGGAGAACTTCAAATCCGTCATTTAACCTCAAAGACTTTTAAATTCGAGCATGCAAGAGGTTATGAAGAAAGAAGTAATCAAACTGCTAGATGTCGGCTGATTACCCTATTTCTGATTCGCCTTGGGTCGGTCCCGTCCAAGTTGTTCCAAAGAAAGGAGGAATGACTGTTGTAACTAACAAAAAGAATAAGCTTATTCCAACTCATAAAGTTACAGGATGGAGAGTTTGCATCGACTATCGCAAACTCAATGATGCCACAAGGAAAGATCACTTCCCTCTGCCTTTCATCGACCAAATGCTTGAGAGATTATCTGGAAAAATATTCAATTGTTTCCTCGATGGTTTCTCAGGTTATTTCCAAATTCCTATTGCTCTCGAAGATCAAGAAAAAACGACATTCACCAGTCCATATGGCACATTTGCTTATCGGCGAATGCCTTTTGGATTATGTAATGCCCCTTCTACATTTCAAAGATGCATGGTAGCAATCTTTCACGACATGATCGAACATTCAATGGAAGTTTTCATGGATGACTTCTCAATCTTTGGGAATTCATTTGAACAATGTCTTGAAAATCTAGAAAAGATGCTGGTTAGATATGAAGATTCTAACCTTGTTTTGAATTGGGAAAAGTGCCACTTCATGGTTACTGCAGGAATAGTGTTAGGACATAAAATCTCTCGAGTAGGTCTTGAGGTCGATCAAGCCAAAGTCGACACTATTTCCAAACTTCCACATCCCATAACCATGAAAGAAATCAGAAGCTTCCTAGGTCATGGAGGATTCTACCGTTGTTTCATCAAAGATTTCTCAAAAATCGCATGACCAATGACTCAACTTCTTGAGATAGACGCACAATTTGTATTTTCAGCGAATGCATTAGTACATTCAATTTGCTTAAGGAGAGACTGGTGACAGCTCCGATCATGGTTTCCCCCGATTGGACGCTACCATTTGAACTCATGAGCGACACAAGCGATTTCGCGATAGGAGTCGTGTTAGGCCAATGGAAAGACAAGCAATTCCACCCAATTCACTATGTGAGCAAAACCCTAAACGATGCACAAGAAAACTACACCACCATTGAGAAAGAGCTTCTTGCGGTAGTTTTCATATTTGACAAATTCCGGTCGTATCTAATCCTTTCAAAAACAATCGTTTACACTGATCATGCAGCCTTTCGTTATCAATTCAATAAACAAGATGCAAAGCCAAGACTGATTTGTTGGATATTTCTGCTTCAAGAATTCGACATTGAAATTTGCGATAAGAAAGGAGCAGAAAATCTGGCGGCAGATCATGTCTCGCGTCTTGAAGATTCAAGACATTCACAAACTGAGGAATCCAAAATAAACAATAATTTTCCTCACGAATTCCTTATGCACATCCAATCCTCAATCGATGAACATCCTTGGTTTGCTGATTTTGCGAATTACTTGGCAAGTGGAATCCTTCTCAAAGCAATGACTTATCAGCAAAAGAAAAAATTCTTTGCTGATATTAAGCATTACTATTAGGAAGATCCGTATCTATTCAGAATCAGTGCAGGCCAACTTATCTGAAGATGCATGTACGGAAATGAAGCGGAACAAATTCTAAGGCACTGTCATGAAGGACCCACAGGAGGACACCATGGAGCAACCCTAACAGCCAAGAAAGTCTTTTACTCTGGATTTTACTGGCCCATGATCTTCAAGGATGATCATAACATGGTACGCACCTGTGATGCATGTCAAAGAGCAACCAATGTCTCAACATGAGATGAGATGCCTCAGAGACCCATTCAAGTATGCGAGGTATTTGATAAATGGGGTATTGATTTCATGGGGCCATTTCTAGTGTCCTTTGGCAATCGTTACATCTTGGTAGCAATCGATTATGTCTCAAAATAGGCCAAAGCTCAAGCCCTACCTACCAATGATGCAAGAAACTTTGTCAGATTCCTTAAGAAACTATTCTCTTATTTCAGTGCCCCCAAGGCTTTAATTAGTGATTGAGGAACGCATTTCTGTAACAAGCAGCTCGAAAGAGCAATGGCTTGTTATGGAGTGCACCATCGTTTTACAACTGCTTATCATCCACAAGCGAATGGACAAGCTGAAGTCACTAACCGAGGCATCAAATGAATCCTCAAGAAACCGTAGGTCAAAATCACAAGGATTGGTCGACCAAGCTAGATGATGCATTATGGGCTTTTAGGACAGCCTATAACACTCCCATTGGCACCACACCGTTCAAACTAGTTTATAGGAAGTCGTGTCATCTACTTGTGGAACTGGAACACAAAGCCTATTGGGCACCTAAAGCGGAAAACCTAGACCAAAACATTGCAGGAAAAAATCGATTTCTACAAATCCCTGAACTAGAAGAACTAAGGGAACAAGCATACGAAAACGCTAGGGTTTACAAGGAAAAGATAAGGAAATTCCACGACTCTCAATTAAAGAACACTAAATGATTTCATGTGGGAGAACGTGTCTTACTATATAACTCTCGTTTACGTCTGTTTCCTGGAAAGCTTAAGTCACGTTGGTCCGGACCTTATACGATTAAAAACATTTTACCGAACGGTGCCATCGAAATCAACGACCACGACGGTTTAATTTCAAGGTAAATGGTCATCGTTTGAAACTGTATACCAATAGACCAACCAAGATTTTCTCGGAGGAATTACACCTCCGCCCCGACGAAGACTAAGTGTGGGGAAGGGTCGCGCCGAAGACCTGAAACTTAAACGCATCACCTGTACATAGGTTTTTCTTTGATTTTTAACTTTTTCTAGGACCTCACAAGCACAATCGCGGGGCCATGCCCCACGAAGCACGCCCCCGTGCCTCTGACAAAAATTTTCCACGATCTCTGCTGATGACTCTGGAACGTTGCAGGTCGAATTTAAGACAAATTATGACAAACACGGGGTCATGCCTGGCCAAGCACGCCCCCGTGATCAACTTTCCTGACCTGTATATAAATACCACACTTGTTCCAAGCTTTCATCACATCCATTCCTGCTTAAAAACGTCAAAAAAAATAAAAGAATCAAGTCACGGAAGTTCAAGCTGGAATCCTGCGAAGAAACCGCGTTCTGAAACGCAAGAGCCAACTACGCAAGAATACTTCTTCAAGTTATATGAACTAATCAAGCAATTGACTCAGATGAACCTCATCGCATCCCAACGCCTAGCTGAACTCATCCAAAAAGTTAAAGAAATAAGCAAGGAACTCGTTTCCGTCAACCGTCAGCTTGCGGAATTAAGTAACCGCACTTCACACTATCCCATCTCGAACCTTCCACACAAAATGTGTGGAGGCTTCTTTTAGAAGTATTCTGCGCTGATGCGCGTTAAAGAGTCTAGTTTTGCAGTTTTAGACTCTCGGTTTTTAACGTATCATGTAACCATATGACCTTAGGAAATGTACATTTCATTTGGCTTGTTTTAAATTAACTCTAAGACTATTTTCGCAACTTTACTGGTGATTTGGAAGTGATAAAACTTAACCGGGTAAATTACATAATGCGTAACGCAGAAAAACAGAACAACAAAAAAAACTGAAACCGGGCAACAAAGGGGAGGCACGCCCCCGTGACCAACAATGAATGACAATTTCTGACTTGTTTCAGCCATTTGTCTTGTTCCCCATCAATTCTCTATGATAAAAATTGACCTCATGCCTGCAAAGACCCGTATCCACTTCAATTTTCACCACATTTTCCATTTTTCTTTCTTGTTTTCAAGCATTCTTCCATTTCCTTTCAAGTTTGATTCCAAGAGGTTAGTATTACTAATTCCTAGTTATAATAATGGTGATTTACATGTAGTTAGGTGATTAGGTCTCTAAACAACCAAAATCCTAGCCATTATACGTAAAACCTTGTAATTAAAAGTTTTATGGAATGATGAATACTTTAAGCTTTCTTGTTCATATTTATCTTTGTAGTTAATTAGTTTGTTAATTATTATGTTTAGTTAGTTTGTTGTTGTTTATGTTTTTTCTTTCGTTGTTAACATGACTATCTTTATAATTCTTGGTTGAATCATTGTTAAGCACATTCAAGTTACAAGAGTTCAATTGTCAAACAAGTGGTGTTAAACATTATATATATTTTGAGTACCTTGAATTATTAACAAGTGATTAAAATGATACATGTGTAATCTTTGGTTTTTCAAGCAAGAAACGTTAAACCCATGCTTAATCAAAGGTTTACAAACAAAATCACGCGTGCTCGAGTTAAAATTTCATACCTCAAAATGTTAACCGCACCCCCATGTTCACGAGACACACCCCCATGTTCAACAGTTTTTCTTAAATGTCAAACTTTTAACTGTTTTTAAACATGAGTTGAACAAATATGGTGTTAGGTGTCATGAAACCCATGTTTGTCGCTAACGCAATGGAACTATTCCAGAAATTTGTTTTGTATAGTTTAACTTATTTGTTTAAAATTTTAGGATCATGAATCATCCCTATTTACAATTCGAGGGAAGCCGCGAAAGATGGTATCGTGATAGGCTACAAAGACTGTTACAAAGGGCCAAAAAATCACATCTACAAGTAGATAAAGAAACCTTGGCGGCTGTCGGACAGCTCAAAAGATATAATAATTTATTGAGTGTTCAGTGGAAACGTCTGTTTTCACAAAACAAACCTTCTGTTTATGAACTGACTCTTGAATTTTTGGCATCTTTTAGATTTAGCATGAAAGACTTTGACCCGTGGGATGATCAAGCAGTTTCATTCAGACTTGGTGGACGTTGGTGAAAGGCATCCATCGCATTGTTCAGTGTCTATCTAGGTATCTATACAGAACAAGAAATGGAGGAGGAAGCAATATCATGAATGCCAGCATACCATACCTTTCTAGACGAGGAAAGTAGAGACGCGGAAAGTGGTGCTACGAGAAAAGCATTTTGGGAGAGAATTGAAATAGGGGTGTTCAACTCGAGTAAAACCAAAAGCAGTCAGATTCGAGACCCGTTGCTGCCTTACATACGTTGGTAACTTAGCCATTCGATAACAGCTCATGGTCAAAGAGAGGGAGTTGTTAGTTTAAGGGACTTATTCATTTTATATTGTATGGTGAATCAATTTCCATGCAATGTTGGGTATTTGTTTTGTAATTTGTTTGCTAGAAATGCAACTGCAGTTGCTCCAACACCCATGTTTGGAGGAAGCTGGATTCTGAACCTATACGAGAGCTATGGGTGTAACATGGAGGGTCTAAAGGAGTGATGCCAGGACTGTTGGATTTGAGCATTTGCATGAGTATGTACATGATAACAAACCTACCAAATGGACAGCAGAGGTTTATGGACAGAAAGGGACAAATCTGGGATCTGACGGATCCCGAAGAAAGCATCATGGACCTCGATATACCGGCACAGCATGAGAAGCCGGGGCTTCCAGTTCACAAGCTGGTAAATTCCCGAGTATGTTAGACCTTTATGAAGCAATCCAAACCACTAGCAACCATGCAAGGCGATCATTTGAATACGCACAACAAGCATTCAACAGAGTCAAAAATCTGCATTCCTTAGTGGATGACCTGAGCAATGATAGCACGTACATCAAGAACCGGATGTATCATGAGTGGGGGGATATCCCGCCATAAAGCCCTTAAAAATAGTATCACTTTTAGGGCCTGGGCATAGCTATTCGTGCCAATCTATCTTTTAATTTATGTTATTTTATTTTATTTCATATGTTTGGGATTTTAATGTTTTCAATAAATTGATGATATTTCAGGTGATCACGAGGATTCTCACAATTTAAGGCGACTAAGGGTTCCAAGCACAAGGGTCAAATTCATCTTTTTAGGGGAGTTATTTTATCACATTTCCCTGTTTTAATTTATTAATCACATTGGGGACAATGTGCATTTTAAGTGTGGGGATGGGGTAATTTACACATTTGACACTTTGCTAAAAAGGTCCAAATTTAAAAATTTTAGAAAAATCACTTAACCATTAATTTTTGTAACAAGAAACCAAAAATTTAAACAATTTTTGATAAACTAAATTATAAATATACGTTTTTGGGGAAATAAATAAGTAAACAGATGACATCCAAATAAAATTGAAAAATGTTTTTGTTGTGATATCCTTAAAGGCAATGATTTAGTAAAAATTTAAATATGTAAAATGAAAACACTTTTACCCAATTCTATCCGTATGTGAGTTTATTTTTTAGCCTTAAATAGCTTTTGCATTCATGCAATTCTACTTTCATTCTTGATTTAATTGAGGGTGCCTTATGATACGTGTGATTAGAACTTGCTTTGGTTATACATTTCAAGACCTTAATTAGTATTTGTTGCATAAAAATAAGTTAGGCATCAGGAAACCTTAACCATTCAAGCCCCAACCATTTTTCTTTTAACTTTCCTTACCCGAATGTCAACCCTAGTTAGCCCCATTGAGCGTAAATGTTTTTATTTCTTGATCAACCGAACCACCAAGTCACTTAACCAAAAAGCCTTCAACAAAACCTGTTTTTCGTTAAAGACACGTTTTTGGCTTATAAAAAAGGACAGGAAAAAGAAAAGAAAAGAAAATTTTGGTCTTTTACCGGCATACCTAAAAGAACTGGAATGCATTCTTTTGATTTCAATTTACTTTGTTGCCTTCACCATGCAAAACCGGGACTTCCCCCGGAAATTTGTGAACAAATTTTCAACCTCACATTCGACGCAAGAAAGAAATGGTGAAAAAAGGAACAAGTTTCGCCATTTTGTGGAATTTCAAAAAGTTCTATAAAGAGGAGAGCAAAAATATATGAAAGATGCCCGAATTGTGGAAACTGGTCCTACAATGGAAAATGCAAAAAGAACCAAACTGAGTCCCAATACGAATACATGTAACTGATCTGATTGGGTACTATTAGGCTTCAAGCCGAACGATCCTTACGAAATGAAAGTTTTGTGTATCTTCGGGTGAAAGACGAAGTAAGGTTTTTGAAAGCAAAGTACGGTCTTGACAATCTGACCTTAAACGAGTCCTCAAGTTACCATATCCCTTCTAGCTTGAAGTATTGTATGAGGAGCCTTATACTGCTTTCCTTGTAGTTTATATTACAAAAATAAGCCAAGACCGTCGCCTTTAGCATTTAGCCATTTTTTCCAAATAATCCATACCCGAGCCTGAGCCAAGTTACAACCCATCAAAGACCTAATGATTTATGGAAGTAAATATCTAAGTAGGTGGAGATTTGATCCCTTAACAAGCGTATGATTTCACACGTATTCATACTAGGCAATTGAGCGTATTAGTCATACTTAACCTTAATTATGACTCCATATATTTAAGCCAAGTGTGAGTGTATCTTGTGAAGAAGTGTGGATTTTTACATATTAATAATCTTTACTAACGAATCTATTGCTTGCTAGGATATCATTCTATATATGCTTAAAATGTCTACATTTGGATGAAATAATGTTTACTTGCGTATTTCCAGAAAAACATATTTATAATTTGATTTATTTTGTTTTTGGTGGAATTGTCATTTTAAGTGATTTTGCTTGAGGACAAGCAAAGTTCAGGTGTGGGGATGTTTGATGTGCTCTAAATTATACATAAAAATCATATCAAAAGCACATCAATTACTCCTTAATATCTCCCTTAAAATGATGATTATGTACTTAAAATTGTTAAATTGTGTTTCCAGGTGCTCAAAAGGGCAAGATGGAAAAAAGAAGCATATTTAACAAGAATTTGAAGAAAACCGAGCTTTGGAGTCCAAGCATGGGGTCGTGCCTCATTAAGCACGCCCCTATGCCTTGCCTGAAACACACCCCAATGCTTAAATTGGCACACCCCCGTGTTTAGACATATGAAAGGACAAAAAGTATTGTCCACCAAAAGGAGTCACGGGGTCATGCCCCACCCCTAACACGGGGTCGTGCCCCATTTAACACGGGGTCGTGCCCGACACCTTCTGCACGTATGACCAGACCAACTTTCATAAGCATTGTACTAGCACGGGGCCATGCCTTTTAGGCACGCGGCCGTGCTTAAACACTCTAGAAAGCATATAAATAGATGCCTAAGTTCATTATTTGAAAAAGCTTTTGGTGGGGGGAGTTACTCTAGTGAATTCTCTCGGGAATCAAGACTTGAAGATCATTTGGAGGCTTGGGAGGTATATACAACACTTGGAAGAAGCTCGGGATTGTCTAAACAACATCCATTGTGGATCACCGGTTTGATTGTTCCATTTCACCGATGATTTCATATCTATCTTCTATGTTACTTGTTGTTATGTGCAAGCTCATTATGAGCTAAACTCTTATTATCATCCTAATTGGATGAAACTTATGTAATTTGTGATGAACTAATGGTGTGATTTATATTATGTTAATGTTATGGTAATCTTGAGAAAACTTTTGATGGGTAGCATCTACATTTGAACGGGAATGTATAAACTTATGATTTTTAATTGTGAATGTCATACAAGGTTGAAAAACGTATGAACTAACTTTTATTCGTGAAACCGGTCTTCATAATAAATCCATGGCTAAAGAACTAGAAATGGTTATTAGAAATAATATCACCTTAACTTTCTGATCATTTACGGGTTCCCTTTTATTAATCTGAGAAATATACAGTAATTGTTATGGTTTTCTAAAATTACTGGTATGTTAGAAAGGAACCCGATCAACTCTCTTTTTAACATTAAGTTATGTTTTCAGAAATCGTATGTCAAAAGGTTACCGGAGATTTACCTACATTACTACTGGCTTTGATTTATTCAGTAAGTCTCATCTTGATGAAGTCCTAGTCACTACGGAGCGGATAGATGAGAAATCGTGTCGGCTCACATTTATAAACATTAACATAATTACTTTTATCAATATCTTTAATCACACCACCAATTCATCACAGTTACATAAGTGTAATCTAATTAGGATGATAGCCTTTATTCCGTGGTTTTAAATCCAAAAGTTTCAATCTTATTTTTACTTTGTTTTAATTATTGTTTCTAAATCCTAAAAATCTTAATAACATCAATGCAATTTATCATTTTCTCAAAACAAAAATCTAATCCGATAGCCAATCATTAAGGTTGTTGAGTAGGCTCGGTGTGTCCACGGATTGATACTCGGTTCTTACCATCACTATATTACCACACGACAGGTACACTTGCCTTTTGTGTATGTAGTTTAGTATTAGCAATAACCAATTAAAACCGAATCTATTCAAAAAACCTTTATCAAAATATATATACTATCACACACATTAGAAATCATATGTGATCACCGAGCAATAAGAGGTCCTTCCTAGACTCATTACACTGGTGGGGCCAAAGAGATCCATATGTAATAAGTGTAGGGGAGCAGTGATGGTGTTCATTTCCTTTGGCTTGTGAGACATTTTGTGTTGTTTCATTTTCAGGCATGCGACACAATGGTCATCACTTGTAAACTCTTTCTTTGGCATTCTAGTTACCAAATCATTCTTAATTAATTTATTCCTATTTTTAATGTTTACATGGCGTATTATTTTATGCCATAGGAAAGACTCATCACTATTGGTTTTGGATAGAAAGCAAGAAACTTCTCCTGAAGGGGATGTTTCTTGCAAGTCCATCTTGTACATGTTCCCTTTCCTGGGGGCTCTAAGCAGGATATGCTCTTGAGGAATGAACACCCCGGGCTTGAGAACAATGTACTCATGCTCAGTGAAGAGCATGTTATGTCTCTGATTATAAATACTGGGATACACTCAAAAGATTGTATCCAAGCTCCTTAACAAAATTTACCTTTCAAGTTGAGCTTACCATTTATGACCCTACCCTTTCCTGTACTGTAACCACCAGATTCTCCTCCCAAAGCAACTGGCCCTTCATCAATTCTTTCAAAGTTTTGAAGCAAAGAGCCATTACCAGTCATGTGCCTGGAACAGCCACTATCAATGATCCATACATTCCTTTGGTCTTCAGCTGTTCCTGCACATAAGAAAATGTTAGTTACATTTGGAAACCCAAGCCTTATTGGCCTTGGGCTTGTTGAAGTGCATTGAAGATAATGCAACAATAATAGATCCTATATGCAAGTTAGTTACATTTGAAAACCCAAGCCTTGTTGGCCTTGGGCTTGTCAAAGTACATTGAAGATAATACAATAGTAATTGATCCTATATGCAAGTTATGAAGATCATTTCTTGTTGTTGATGAAGAACTTTCAGTCACATGGCATTCCTTCATCTTTCACACCATCTTTGGAAGACTAGACTTGGCCTTCAATACTTTGGAAGTTTTGATGACTTCGGAAGTTTTGGAGACTAAACCTTCGGAAGCTTTTGCATCCACTGCAGTAGACTTCAGTGCTTCAGAAGCATTCGTTTCTTTCGAGACTAGATTTTCTTCCGAATGTAAGTTTTCACTTATCTTCTTCTTCACTTTGAAGCTTTCGAAAGGAAAAGACTTTCCTTCTAAAGCTATCTTCTTTTTCTTTTTCTTAGAAGTTTTCTTCTTGGACATATGGATAGTACTTTTGGGATTGTAGATGCAATTATTAGCAAAGTGAGAAGTACTACCACACATGATGCATTCAGTTTGCATGCTTCTGAGAGTCTTCCTTTAAGTGGGAGGCTGAGCTTGATCACTTTCCACTTCCTTTTTTTACCTTTTTAGATGATGCAGTAGGCTTCTTGGGATGAGGCTTGCTCTTGGAACTGGATGGCTCAGGCTGTGCATCAGTGGTGAATATTTTATTAGCCTTCCTCTCTTGACCAGGATGATTTGAACATGAACTAGGATTCCTGGTATTAGAATCCATAATTGAGTCTTCAGCCTTTACCACTTCAAATCCAGTAGAGATAAAAACTTTCTTTTGCTTGGAGTTGAAGGTGGCCTTGATCTCTTGGGCCTTTTTGGATTTTCTTTTAGCAGCCCTAATCAAGTTCTTCCTTGCATAGGATCAATGGAGGGCAACTCATCTTGACAAGTTCCACACCTTGGAAATCTAACAGATAGAAGTGTGTGTGGAGGAGCTATCTCACTTGATCCTAGTCCCTGCCTGTTTTGGTAATAAACTTTTGCATGCAAGGATGAAGATATTATGTTCTTCAAGGTTTCCTCTTCGAGAACACATTTTTTGCCTTGGCTTTGCTGATTACAAGCTCATCCTGGCATTCAGTCAACTTGGTTATGAGATCTCTGATTTAAGTTCTGTAGTTTGTGTGTTCATACTTAAGAATTGAAATGGTTTTCTCTAAATCTTCTATTTTAAGTTTATAATTATTTTCAGCTCTTTTAAAGTCATCTTTTAAGATATTTAAGGACTCAAGATCAGATCTCACTTCCAATTTGTAGGACCTGTACATATTAACTTTAGCAATACATTCAGGAGTACAAAGATGTTCTAATACCTTGGATTCTTCATGATCATCCATCAGTGCTTGGTTTGGAGAAGCATCTTCTACCTGAAAGCTCCAATCAAAGCCTCCACCTTCAACAGCAACAGCATCGTGTTGTTTAGGTTGGCTTGGCTTCTCAGTTCTAGGAGCTGCATTAGTGTAGTTTGGTCTGGATTGTGCTTGGCCACCATTTGTCCTTGGTGCCTTGCACTCTCTAGCAAAGTGTCCCATTTGGTTACAATTATAACACTTCACCTTACTTTTATCCAGGCCAAACTTTCCACTGGCCATATTGCTTGGGAACTTCGTTCCTGTCCTCTTGTAGAACTTCTTGGCTCTGTGAGTAAGAAGAGCCATTTGTTGAACTATCTCCATGTACTCCAGATCATCTGAATGGATACAGTCCAAGTCTTCAAGAGTGAAGAGAAAGTTTCCATAACTTTCATCAGCAGACACAAAGGCTTGTGCAGAGCTTGTCTCTTGGAATAGGCTTCCTTGGATGTAGCTCTCCCTTGGTGTCTCAGGGAAGGTGATGAAAGGGCCCTTTTGTGAGTTTTTAAGGTAGCAGATGAGATGATGCTGTGGTTCTCTGCTATCCCTTTCAACCACATGAAGGACTGAACTTTGCTGATTGTTGGAAGAGCTGCTTGATGGATTTTGCATGTTCATCTCCATCTGGTAGCCACTAAGGATACCATACAGCTCTGTGAGAGTAAGGGTAGAGAGGTTCTCAGTTCTCTTGATGGCCACACAATAGTGAGTCCATTGTCTAGGAAGAGAGAACATGAACTTCCTCACTATGTCCCTATTCTCAAGTTTTACTCCAACATCCATTAAAGTATCCACAATCTCAACATACCTGAAGTATTGTTGAGTCATGGTTTCACCTGTCTTGTAGGTGAAGTTCTTAAACTGCTGCTTCATAAGGTCTTTCTTGTTATCGTTGGCTTCCTCAGACCCCTCATACATGAGCTTCAGTGTATCCTAGAGCTGCTTAGCAGTCTTGTACTTCTTGAAGCCTCTGTATATGGAGTTAGGAAGAGCAGGTTGGAGGGCGGTCATGGCTTTCTGATCTACATCAATCTTCTTCCAGTCTTCTTTAGAGTAGTCAACCATTTCCTTTGGTATCATCCCACCTCCAGCAGTCGCTAAAGAGGTGCTTGGGATGTGAGGTCCTTCGACAACAGATCCATCCTGCTGTCTTGAGACTTGATGAACCCTTCCATACGTTGGCACCAAGTATCAAAGTCATCAGGAGTGATTAGTGGAGACTTTGTCATAGTATCGGTTTCCATATTAGCCTTTGAGATGCTGCCATTTGAGTTGATAAGTATGTTGTGAAACTGTAGAGATTTAAGATGGTGAGATCTTACAATCAAGAGCCTGAAACGCTCTGATGCCAATTGCAGGATCGGGTTATGATCAATGCAACAGTTTCACAAGGTGGGAGAGTTAATAACACTTAGCAATTCAAATAGAGAACCGGTTGAAATGAAACAAAGAACACAAGTAAGAAGAACAAGAACACCCCGATATGGTTTTCAAGAATGATGTATATTGCACTCAAGTTCTTTTACAAGTGTTACAAAGCTTAAAGAAAATGGCAAGTACTTGAGACAATTTATACTACATCCTACAGTCGGCCATACTTTGAAGGCCAGCTGGAAACACTAATCTAGATAACAAGATCAATATAGAGTCAAAAGGCAGATTGCCTTTTGACTAATGACTATGACATACATAGCTCACATCCTAATCTATTACAAAAAGGATAAAAGTACATAGTTGGAAAGTTACAGACAAAAGAACCTTAATCTACAGTTGACAAAAGCATGGAGCTTTTCACCAACTCATGCAAGTTGGTGAGACATCAGAAGTGGTAGCGGAAAGTTGTTCAGCTTTTGTCAAAAGGTGATTCAAAGAAAGCATGTCTTCTTTGTCTTTGGAAGAAATCAGTCTTTTGCTTCGGAAGACTTTGTCTTTGAAGCTTCGAAAGACTTTATTTTTGACTTCGGAAGATTTGGTCTTTTGGCTTCGGAAGATTTGATACTTGATATAATTCTTTGAGTTATATCAGATCTTCCAAAGTAACTTCCTTGTACTTGTATGTACATGCTGAGAGCTCTTTTGGTTGCATCAGCCTCTAAGTGTAATCTTTACAAAAGTTGTAAATGATCAAAGGAGAATATTGGTGGAGACATATAGTATGACTAGGGCTTTGCATTTTTAAAAATAAAACCAATAAAAAAATATAAAATCTTTAAATGAACAAACACACAGAAATATAAACGAACACCGTATCAAACATTTACGACCATAAGTGAATAAACATGACCTTTATTCATCTTTGTTTGTTTAACTTAGCTAACACAATTTTCTTGTTTGTACTTATTCATTTATTAAATAAACAAACATAAACAAACTTCCGTCCAAATAGTTGACAAACTATTCATAGAACGTTCGGTTCATTTACAGCCTATAGTTCAACATGGTCCGTTGCGGACCATCAAGAACACATAGTGCCAAAACCTTTATATTCTGAAAATTTTCACTTTTAACCCTTGACTTTTTTGATTTGTCATTTTATGGTCAATATTTTCTAAGGTGTTACACAACAAACCCCCCCCCCCCCCACGCCCACCCTCCCAAACGGTCATAACGTCATTCTACGGGTAAAACTTGAGAGGGTCCGCACTGGAGTTCTTGAGCCCAACATCTAACCTAATTGGCCTACTCGAAGAACCCGGTCGACATACCACCCCTACCAAAAAGATACCCGAGGGATACTCCGGGTACCCTAAATCCATGATATTTAGAATCTAATCAATTTGTATATTAGTAGGGGCAAGTACCTAATTATTTATTTCAATATGGATAACATTTTGGATAAAATCTTAAATTGAAATAAACAACATCTTTAAGGATTGTTAAAGAAAATTCGACTTTAAAATGCTTCTTCGGGCTTCTCTCTCTCTCTCTCTCTCTCTCTCTCTCTCTCTCTCTCTCTCTCTGTATGTGTTTGCTCAGAGTTTGGTTGTCAATTGTTGTTCATCTCTGTTGCTTGCTTATTTTCCCCTCTCTCTCATACATACTTTTCTCTGTCTCTTAAAAGTTAAAACCCATCAAATCTTGCATCAAATCTTGTAGTTGTGATCAGTTTTCATCGACAATCATGGGTTATTTCAATAGGGAATTACGATAGTATCAGAAATCAGGAGAATTGCTTTGAAAACGCTTATAATTATGCGGACATTGTGTGATGTTTGCGAAAGTGCTGCTGCGATCTTATTCTGTGCTGCTGATGAAGCTGCTCTTTGCCGTGCTTGCGACGAAAAGGTTTAAGTTTTTTTAATTGAATCTTATTCACGTAGAAATTAGCTTTGTGTTTGAAAGTTTCTGGTGTGTTTGATTATTCTTCATGTTTATGTGAAGTATGTAAGAGATTATCATCGAATTGGTGGTGTAATTTGTGGTGGATCTAGTGTTTGATACTGAATTTGGTAATAGGGTTTTGCTTTCTGTTCAAATCATTGTGTTTTAACATAAATAAATTAGCTTTCAGATTGTAGATGGTAAACCATCAATTCACTGGTTTTCTTTTGTGGCAGCAGTTGAGACTAGAAGGATCTTGAGAATTTTCAGTTGGATTGTTGTAATGATTAATTTGAATTTTTGTGGGTAATTATTTGATTTGGTTGAAGCTAAATCGATTTCTTTCGTTTGCAGATATGTAATTAAGTTTTAATGACATTTTATGAGGTTTTTGTCAAGATTTGCAAGTGTTTAGTGAATCATTTGTGATGAATTGGTTGATGATTAAATAGTGGTATCATGATAAAAGAATCTATGGATCATAGTGGTTTTAAGTTGCTTTTCTTGGTTCTGAAATCTGGTTTTAAGCTAGGTACTTAAGTTAATTCTTTTGTCTTGGTTGGTTGATTTGTTTGTTGTCTCTTGAGTTGCATGTGTTTGGGTTTGCTTTTTCGAATGAATTTCTTTCTAGGAATGCAACAGCCACATCTTTATATTTCGGCTCTTTATTTTATGGGTCCACCTTTTTAAGCACAAGTTTGGCATCCAGATGTATGAACTAGGACCATGCTTTTCTCTGGCTGGTTCTTTTTCGTTTTCTTTTTTAATTACCTTTCCAAAATTGTGTATTTATCTCTAGCTGTAACGAGTATGTGGTTCAACTTGGGATTCAATGGTAAGCGACTGATTCCACTCTAGCAGAGGTCTCATGTTCTAATCCAACTTTCATTGGTGGGGCCCTGTGAGTTGTTTCATTCAGGTTCTCATGGTCACCAATAGGAAAAAAATGGCTGGGATTAAAGATGTTTTTCACCTCTTGGAAAATTATCATACATGTCACATCTTTATCTTATAGAGTACAATTAGTATATGAATGTAATACTTGAAATAATTGACCCATAAAAAGATTGCCCTTTGAAATAGAGTCTTGTATCTGTGTAATAACATATATCTGCAATATGGTGAGTAGGTGCATATGTGCAACAAACTTGCTAGTCGCCATGTACGAGTAGGACTTGCTGATCCTAGTGATGTACCACGCTGTGACATATGTGAAAATGCACCAGGTATTCTTGTTTCATCTCTAATGGGTCAAGAGGATAAAATCAGCTTCAAAGGGAACTGGTCAAATGGGTTCTAAGTCTCTAATAGTTCAAATTTTAATGCATAAAAGTATAAAAACCTCCAAAATCTTTTTGTTAAGGATAATTGGAGTACTACTAGAATGATATAGTTTTTGTAACCATATTCGGCACACTAATTATTCATAAATTGTCATTTACGAATTGGACGAAACATGTTTTGGGTGGTCGACTCAACCTAATTTGACCTGTACCAAAACTGCACTTTTTGACCCAAACCCACCCATTGTGCTACCTGTACGAGATATAACATGAAATGATGTTATGAGTTATGTTTTTACCTGTGTGTGTAGCTTTTTTCTACTGTGGAATAGATGGAAGTTCCTTATGCTTACAATGTGACATGATTGTTCATGTCGGTGGTAAACGTACACATGAAAGATATTTGCTACTAAGGCAACGAGTCGAGGTTTCTGGTTTTGTGCCACTTCCCTTTGCTTGCTTGAAATTAAGGGCTTGAAAACAACTTTTAAATAAAGTTGTGACTTACCGTATGCGACTGTTATGTAGTTTCCAGGGGATAGAAGTGGGCGTGAAGATGACTTAGGTTTGCAATCTGTTGATCCAGGTGGTGAAGCAAGGAGGGAACCAAATACTGAACCTAAGATTACAACCAATCACCATCATCGGTTATCTGCCATAGGAATGATGGAAAACAACAACAACAACAATAATGATGGTGTTGCCAGGATGGAAAATAAGTTGATTGATCTTAACTCTAGGCCTCAACGGATGCACGGTCAAACTTCAAATAACCAGGTAATATTTGTCCTATGCATATTTTTTCCCCATTTGTTACAAGCAAGTTTGCATTTGCATTTGTGATTATGCTAGAATTTTGTGTTGTAAGGTGTAGAGAGAAGGGGGGATGTCCATTTTGGAAGTGATTACGCCTTATGAATAATCTTATCTGATGATCATGTGTAGTAATAGCAGCCGAAATTAAGAGATTAAATGATTAAAAACGGCGTTCTTGAAAAAAGGAGAAACAAGTTTTTACAAATTAAGGGGGCAAATAGATAAGTTGTTTATCCAAACACCTTTTAATTCGGATCAGAAAGTTTGATTCTTGACTAATTATTAAATGAATGGATAACGGGATGATAATTTGTTTACCCTTGAGTTGTTAAATAATCATTTTGGTTGTAGCTAGTATGAAACTAGTTATCCTTGATTTTATTTCAAATGATGAGATAAATATCCAATCCGAAACGAAAAAGAAGAAAGGAAGGAAAAAACAAACTAGAATTTGTAACTTGCTATCCCCTTATACAAGATTTCACTACAATCAATATAGGAAATAAGATAGAGATATTTATAAACTTTCAAATCACAGTTTTATCCAAACAATAATGTAATTCCAAACTCCCATAATTGTAATCAGATAATTTGATTCTTGCATTTGTTAACAATTTGTGTATAATTTGTGTAAAAGTTGTTCTGCTTTCATTTTTCTAGGAACAAGGAATGGATATTAGTGGTGGTAATAACGATTGTGCAAGTGTGGTTCCTGTTGGATCCTTTAAAAGAGAACCTGAGAAACAATAGAGGTAAAAACATATCTTCAGAACATTATAATTAGGTTTTCTTCTTTTATTAAATTTCATTATTATTTTGTGGATCTCATTTTCTATGATGAAAAGATAAATTGAAATGGGACCCACTATGGCCAGGTTGAACCACAATCTTTTATCAACCATTTTTCATTTAAAAAGAGCATTTAATTAGTTGGTTATAATTATAAAAATATATATATTCTTACATTAATAGGTAAGCTACCAAAAATGAAGAGATGGCATGGTGATGTATTTTATTTATGATTATTTGATTTTTGTTATTTAAAAATGTTTGATGTGGCAATTTTTATTACTTAAAAATCCTATTTAGAATGCACATCAACATTTTTTAAATGACAAAAAAATGCAAATAATCAAACAATTGACACATCATGTGGACAAAAGAGGTCATCTTTTAGTGACCTTGAAACACAAAAATTTGTGAATTGTCTTATCTCATATAACCGAGGGTCTCATTTGGAGCCCTCTCTTTATCATATCCCTCTCTGACCCGTTTTAAATAAATCATAACTAATCGGGTTGAAATTTACTGCATAAATCCCTGATATTATTTCGTCTATTCGTGCAGTAATGAGATGATCTTGGAAATTGTGACGCCACAAGCTGCACTATTGTCATTGTAACGAGGGGGGCTCAACCGTTTTAAAAGGCATACTTTCTACCATTTGATATGGTAAGTCATCCTCATCTCAATTGCAGCAAATGTTAAACTGATGATACTGGAGTTCCTTATCACTGTGAAGGAAAATCCTAGATTATTTTGTATCTGAATTTGTAACTGTTTATAATCGTGATCTTTTTCCCTTTGAATTTCATGCGGGTTTAGATTCAAATGCTTTCTTGTTGTACTGTTTATCTTATACCTCATTACAAGTGAGAACATGCATGTCTTTCTTCTCATGTTGGATGTTTCTTAGAAGCACATTTTGGTTGTCTTTTTCATGTTTGGTTATCTTTGAACTATAGAAATGAGACTTGTAACAGAAGTATTATGCACTTGAATGACATATGTTGCTTAGAAGAACAAAACCAGACCGAGCCGTCTTGGTCCTTTTAGCCATGGTGCTGGCAGGCTTTTCTTTTTCTGGCCTGGTTCCCTGAAAAGACAAACTGTTTGAAGCCCGGCTCGATCTACATGATAACCTATTGAAGATATGTTTACTTACATTACATTATAATCACTTCAAGGATTATACACATGAATATAATGTAATTTATGTATTCAACGATCACCATAAAAAACCAATATTTTTTTTTTTATTTTTTTATTAAAGGTCCTAAGCCTAATTTTGATATTAAAGTCCCTCTGCTTGTTAAAATTTGAAAAGAAGTGATGAACTTTGTAAAAAGTAATGACTAGAAACCGGTATATCAAATTATACTTTTGTTCTCAAATTGCAATTGGTTGGTTCAGTTTGAATTTTGTATATGTTTTGATCTGTGAGTTTGAAATTGGATACTGTAAATCGCAAACCAGACCATAGAAATTGGAAGACTGCTATATGCCTTTTACTAGTTTAGTATCTCGTGTAATACACAGGTTGAATAAATACAATATTAAATAATTAGTAATGAAAAATTATTAATTATAAAATGATATTTTAAAATATGATATTAGTGAAATTACGTATGAGTAAGGACTATAAGTAATAAAAAAACGATATTATTTTCTTTGAACTTTTGTTTTAAATTTTTTTTATCTAAAAAATTTAATAATTATTTTTAAATCAAAACATTTTTAAAAAAATGTCATTTTGTAAAAAATTCTTATTATAACTTTGAATTTTAATTTTTTATGGTCATAAAAAATTAATTTCTAAAAACTTTGATTTTAAATATTTTTTATTTTTAAAAAAGTTTGATATTTTAAAAATTACTTATGTTATACAAAAGATTGTTTCTTTAGAAATTACATTTATAAAAAGAACTCTTTCTTAATTTATTAAAAACAATTTAAACTCAAAAAGAATTAAATAATATAATTAATATTTAATATAAATATTTAATATGGGATAGAAACGGAAAAATTAGACTTTGAAAGTCTAATATTATGACAAGTGGCAACTCAAAATCTTATTTTATTAGAATAGGTAGATTCTTAAATTACTCGGTTTGAATTTTGTGTATGTCTTAATCTTTAAGTGTGTTATCTAGAATTTGCTAGGAATTGAAATTTAATATCATTTTAGTGTGTTTTGTTGTGAAATTAATTGAATTGGAATTAATTGCATCAAATTCATTCAAAAATAACGAATTTCCAATTCCTTTCAAATTCCAAATTGTAAAAAAGTTTAACAAAATTAGTTGGAATCTCAACTCAAAACAGACGTAAATAGGCCGCAACTTGAAGTATTTACATATCAGTTGTTGAAGGGGTGAACTTTTTGCTACTCGTATGTGTCAAGAAGTGATTTCGATTGCAAAAAAATGTTAGAAGTCATACACGCAATGGGGAGTAAATCGTAATTTGTCTTTAGCTATTGTTGTTTTTGAGGTTGGTGGTGGCTTTGCAAACTCGGCTGAGGTATCAATGGTGCGAACCCAGCGTTAGCGTGCAAGTGGGGGTGGTGTCGCTGGTAGGGGGCGGCTACTATTGATGATGGCTGACACTGGTTGACAACTGATGATGATGGCGACGGTCAAAGGTGGGCGATGGCAAATTAGCAACGACAATGATCAGTACATATTGATAACGAAAGTAATAAGTAAAAATTACTTTATGATAGTTTTGTCATGCAAATGAATACAAAATCAAATACGTGTGATAATTTTTGGAGTTTAAATATTGATGGGGATTAAGTTTTTTGTTTGTAAAATTTTTATTCTTATAGCCATTAAAACAAAAAAATAATTTACAAAGAACCAAAAAAGAAATAGCAAATAAAAAGAGAATTACAATATCCACATTTGCTTGCGTGTCTGGTTTTTACACAATTGTTCATGTCACATATGACATTTTATACTTTACTGGCTTTAATTACACGTAAATATGGAGATTTAATTAATAAATAACATAAAAATAAAAATAAAATCAAGTGTGATATATTAAATAATATATAACAACTTTTGATTATAAGATCACAAATAAGCAAAAACATCCTTATAAACTACATTTGTAGTAACATTAGTAGGTTTACATTCATTATCTAAAGTTAAGAGCTTCAATCCATCTTTACCATTAACTTGTGGCAAGATGACATAACGCTGATCATGCGTAAAAATAGGCTCTTTTAAGTATAAACCGACACTTGACAAAGATTGACTTTAACTTTTGTTTATTGTTATAGCGAAATATACAGTCAAAAAAAACTGTCTTCTTTTAGACTTAAAATGAATACTATGTACAGGTCAAACCGTGAGCTAGATTTTAAGTGGTTGTGAGGATATTAGTATTAAGAAATTAAAATTTGAATAATATACACTGAAAAGTTATGTGTAATAATTATATTAATTTCGAATTATTTTGACCCTGTAATCAAATATAGAGATATAGTATTGAATCGAGTTGGATCGGGCTATAAATGTTCATAATGTCCCTGATTAGCTGGTTATTATTATTTATTTAATATTAATTTTAGTAAACCCTTGTATTATACGGGTTGAAAAAATAAAATATTAAATATAACAAAAATTTATGAAGTATAAAAATTTAAAATAAGATATGATTAAAATTACATATGAGAATAACTATTAGTAATAAAATAACGATATCAATTTTAAAATTTTTGTTTTCAAACTTTTTTTCCAAAAAAAACTTAAACATTTTTTTCAAAACAAACCGTACTAAAAATGTTTTTTTTTAGTTTTTATTATAACTCCTAGTTTAATTATTTTTAGTTTATAAAAAAATTACTTTTTAAAAATACCAATTTTAAAATATTTATATTTTAAAAAAAGTTAGCTGTTTTAGAAAAAAAAAATTAATTGTATAAAAATTGTTTTCTAAAAATAACATTAATAAAAATACATCTTTTTTAATTTATTCAAAAATTTAATCTAAAAAAGAATTAAAATTATTTAATGTTTCATAATTTAGGTAATTATTTAAGATGAGAGGGAGATGGAAAAAATAAACTTAGAAGGCCTAGAAATATACCAAATGTCTCCATAAGTTATTCTTTTAGTATTATATATATATCACATAAGAATTAAATGACTACCTTTAGTTGGGAAGAACAACGACCTTTTTCTTTTTTCATAGTTAGATTATAAGTTATTTTGTGATTTTATTGCTGTTTATTAGATTGAGAGGCTTATTTGAGAAAAGTAAGAAAGTATTTTACCTTTTTCAATTTTCGCTTTTAGATTATAATAAAAATTGTTACATGATTATAAACATTTTATCATACATATTGATATTTACAAGTTGGTTATGTACGACACTTGATTTTTAGTGGTCCACATGTCATGGTCCTATTAGACAATGTCATTTTGGTGAGCTAGTGGCTAAGTTGGCAACATAGAACAAAAGCTGGAGGGTTGGTGGTGGTGTGATAGACTTTCAAGCCAGTTAGAACAAAAGTCGACAAGGTGTCTAGTGGTGGTGCATAGGTGTAGTTTGTTAATGGTGGCGGTATAATGAGGAGGTAGGAGGTGCGGTGAAGAGCACGCGAGAAAGAAGACTTGATATCAGGGTTATGGTGGGGAAAGAATTTCTAAACTAAGATGGTTTCGATAATCCATTGACAAAGATTTACAGCAGTGAGTGGTCTGCCGTGAAAAATGCGAATGGCATGTGTCGGTGTTTTATGGAATGCTTAGTTGCAGGTCAAACCGGAAAAAAGGATTTGTAATGATGTTCCAACAATACAAAATATTTACAAATCAAAACTTAAACCTTCATCAATGCGATGAAGGTTCTTATGTTTTGCAGATCTAAACATCGGAAAACGGTTTAACATAAAATAAAACTAAAATGATCTTTTGTAAGGTCTAAGCTTGGGAGTTCTCACAATTTGCAAATTATATTATAAAACATTACATTACATCACTAAATCAAAACATAGTAGCGGAAAAACTTAAAACATTCACTTCATATCAAAAACTTTTTGTAAACAAGTAATTGTCTTAAAGAAAGGACATCATAATTGTCATTCAAAATAAACTAGTTGACATCTGGTTCGCGCGTTGCGCGAAATTGATTTCCGTTTAGATTGTACAACCTACCAACATTCAAGACTCGGAAAGAAACGCTAATACTAAGACAGTAAAATAGGCTATCATCATCATTGAATATGCAGATATCACAAAAAAGTCAACGGGTTCTCAAATGAGAGCCTCATCGTCATCGAACATAAACAATGTTTGAAACATTCAAAAGGAAACCCAAAAAAACAAAAAGTGGCGACAAAGACAGAGTAACTTGGTTTCTCAGACGAGGCATTCTCATCATCACAAAACCACAAAGCCTTGAGAAACGGGTTAACTTGAGCCAGTCGGTTCTTAGGTGAGGCCTTTCTCATCATCATCGAACAAACCAACAAAAGCCTAACAAGACAGATCTAATAGGTTCTGAGGTGAAGAAATCCTCATCATCACCGAATAAAATTTGTGTTCCAAATCTGAAATATTGAAAAAACAACCAAACCAACTGCTGATCACCTTCCTTTATTCATATATAGAATAATAAACCAAAACCATTTCGAAAATCCTAAAAGGGTATTGTAGAGAGACGAAGAAGGAGCAAGAGAGGTGGTCGGACCATCACAATCAAGACCACCACCATCAAAAGCCCCACCATCAAGACAACCACCATCAAAACCCCCACCATCAACACCACCACCATCAAGACTACCACCGTCAAGAGGAAACCGTTGATGCGTGTTGTAGATCGGGGAAGAAAGAGATGTCCGGAGTGCAAAACCACCACTGCCATGGCTAAAATTTTCGGGTTTTGCCGGTAGCGGTGGCGAACACTAACGATGAGTTGTAGCGGCGGTGATGGGTGACGGCGACGGTGCAACTGTTGCTGTGCAGCGATAGCGGTGCGACGGAGCAGAGTTTCTTTCCTACGGTAAATGACGGTAGCAGCGGTGCGTCGCCCCTTCTTTCCTACAGTAAAACTCTCTCTACAAAAGAATGTGGATGATAAAATATAAAGCCTTCAACCCTAATATCGGAGCAAAATGGCAACCCATCAAAGTTGTATGGCCAAACAACAAACATAAGTAAAGCAACTGCTAGTCACCTTCTTTTATTCATATGTAGGATAATTTTAATCATTTAAGACTAGGTTGCCACTCTTCATATGCATATAAAAGTTAGCATTGTTGCACGAGTTCTGGTATTATAAGAAAATAAGCTTTCTACATTTAGATATGATCACACAATAACCATAGATACAAGTCCATATGGCTATTAAAACATTTATTATGATGTTCATTATCTTTATTTTGTTCTTTCATTATCTTTTCACTTGTCATAACACTAGGTTTGCACAAAGTAAGAGCCCATATATATGGCAGGCAACAAGTGTCTAACCCTAATAAGCAAACAATCCTAGCTAGCTAAGCCACTTGACAGTTGGCCCACAATACAAGGCTCATTTCAATTAGCCGCACATGTTAAGGGCCCATTCCAATCCATGTGACCCACACACGCTACACCATCGATCACCATCTTTATCTACCATTACCATTTAGTCGAACTCTATCTTCAAACATTCTAACTCAAGATTCATAGACGGCTATTGATCTCCATTGTTTGAGGAAGCTTCCCACAGCATCAATTGAGTCCAGTCATCAACATCTACTCGAATTCAAATTCACCTTAGTCGTAACCTATCTCCTTTCTATTATCCTTAACTCAATTATCAATCAGGTAAATTCTAGACACACATACTCGTTTTCATGTATGAAGCAAAAGCCTCATGATTAATTTAGGTATCGAATTCAATTTGGGAGTTAATTGGTTCGATTTGATTCTAGGGTTCATGAGGATTTGAGAAACTGATTAGTTATTGTTTTTATACATTTCAAATCGAACCCAAATCAAGTTATGGGCTTATAGCCCAACGGTTAAACATCATGACTCCCTCAAGGGGGACCCGCGTTCGACCCCGGGCACCCTCAGATTCTTTTAAACAATTTTCTTTTTTACTTAATTTAAACTCCAAAGATTTCTATTATAATATTAATTAATATAAAAATTATTTTGTTAATTAATATTATTCCAGAAAGCAATATTTAAATTCTAAAAGTTTTAATATATATATATATATATATATATATATATATATATATATATATATATATATATATATATAATTTTCCATTTTCTTTATTTTTATAGTAATAAATATTTTAAGAAAACATTATAAATTTATTTACAAATTTTAAACTTGATAAAAGTTATTCAAAATTTAACATATATTATTTCGAACTTATTTTTTAATCAAGAACTTGTTATAAATGCAATTCAAATGATTTATTATTAAATTTTGACCAATAAATGATTAATTACTAAAATTTATTATTATTTTTATATTTTAATATTCAAATTCTATTTTATCAATCTTTATAAAATAAATTTCTAAATTGTATTTAATAATTTTATTTCAATAATTATTCATTATTATTTTCAAATTCCACCAAATAATTCAAATCTAATTAATCAAGTTATGTAATGAAAAAACCAAATACATTATATTAAACTAACTGTTAAAAACTCCAACTTCTGATTAAAACCCTAATCAATCTTTTTCAATCGTTATATTGTTTTATTCTATGACACTATTCCTTAGATTAACCCATGAGAAACTTTGTGTCTAAACTAGCATTGTTATTATTCAAACCATATTCAATTTCCAAGTGAGTATTCATTGCTCATTTTTATATATATTTATTATTTGGGAAAATCATGTGACACTTGTACAATCAATTGTTATTCATCATTATCCTATTCAATAATTTAATTCAATACATATTATGTTATTACTTGCAATTATATATGTATAGTTAGATAAACTAAGATGATAACGCAATCATTATTTCATGCAACCACGGTAACAATAATAGATCTATGGGTTTGACAAACCCATCATATTTGTTTATTCGCGTAGTGATCGAAACTGGAATCTTACATTCTATAAGGCTTCGTCTGCGTACCGAATCAATTCAGTCATTAGGTTTGATTGTGTTGGTTTATCCTTTATGTTATACTATTGAATTTTAAGTCTTGACATTTCCATGTGAATTGAATTGTTTTTCAATCAATCTATATATGTATGCAAACCTTTGTTTACTCATCGGCTAATTCGTTAGCTGACTTGTTATTTTTCACATGATTTCAGGAATGAAGATTAGTGGACTTCTTCATGCTCATTTAGGAACTTGGACCTATGTAACACCCGGAAAATTTCAGTAAAAGAGAAGAAAAAGAAAAGAAAATATAAGGGAGAAAAGAGAATTATTTCAAAGCAAGGGGTTAAAAGTGTGCAAAGGTCAAACCTGCCTATAATGGGGTTTAAAAGAAGATATGGCCGCCCATACTTACTCTCTCATACACTCAACGTACGACTTTAGAAAGAGAAAAAGGACTTCCACCGGTTCTAGAGGGAGAAAGTAGAAGAAATCTTCAAAAATGTAAGATTTTAAGATGTTTCTTCTCGGTTTCAGTCGGGTTCAAGCTTCTGGGCCGACCTTATGTGTTTTTATGTGTTTGGTTGCTTGTTTTCGTATGTTTAGGTGCTAGAACTCCAGGTTGCTCTCGGGTTGGTGGTGGTTTACTCGAAAGATGTTAGAGGTGAGTTCTAGATCCCCTCATTAACATGTTTTCTACTTGTTTGGGCTGATATGTATATCAAACTGTTATTTTATAAAACATACTATGGCTTTCCATAAAAGTACAACTATTTATGAAAGATGTATGTTTTTAACAGATTTCTATGATGTTGTGTAGATGTTTGTTACGTATTAAGTGTGAATCTAGTAGATCTATGCTAAGTATATGTTAGAAATGATGTATGGGCTACAAACTGCATAAGTTGAATCGCAGGTGTTGGACTTGGTGTCCGCTGTGGATACTAGCTGTCCATTGTGGGCACTTGAGCTTGGATAAGGTGTCCACTATAGACACTTAGGCAGTGGGACTGTCTGCTGCGGACTTTGCATGTCCGCTGGGGACTTTGCATGTCTGCTATGGACACTTGGGGAGAATTTTTGTTGTCCGCTGTGGACCCTTAAGTACTTTATATTGTCCGCTGTGGACTTGGCTGTCCGCTGTGAACTTGGTTGATCGTTGTGGACACTTAAGAATGACTTAGTCATCCGTTGTGGGCACACTTAATGTTTCATTCATGCGCTATGGACTGTGGTCGTCCGCTGTGGACTTTGGCCAAGTGTGGGAAATCTTCCGAAGCCAAGGAAGAAATCTTTCGAAGCCAAGGAAGAAATCTTCCGAAGCCAAAGAAGAAATCTTTCGAAGCCAAGAAGACTTCTTCTGAAGCCAAGGTGAAACCTTCCGAAGGTATAATGAAGTCTTCCGAAGCTTCATGGTTGTATCTAGTGACGTGTTAAGAGTTGTGAACCCCTAGGCTTATTCTGATTTTGGGAAATAGAATTAAGCTGTTGAAGCTCTTGGAAGATTAACATTTTAAGATCTCCTTCGTGATTTTTCTTCTCACCTGAAAATTCAAACAAGTTAGAATGAAAAGAGTTTGACAAAGAATCTAAATCAAATAACCAAGCTAGACCATTTGCAACTGATGGAAAAGAATTTTCAAAAAATTTAACGTTGAATGTTTCAAGGATAACATTTGTCCTAGAGTTATAAACTCTAAAGGCTTTTGAAACCGACGAATATCCAATGAAAAATCCATTATCAGATTTTGCATCAAGTTTTCCAAGCTGATCACTTGAGTTTAAAATCAAAACTAGACAACCAAAAGATTTAAGAAAATCTATATTAGGTTTCCTGCCAAACATCAACTCATAAAGAGTTTTCTGTTTATCTTTCACAAGCAATGTATGATTTTGCACAAAACATGCAGTGGATATGGCTTCATCCCAAAAAGTGATTAGAATCTTTGTATCTGCTAACATGGAACGTGCTATCTCAATCAAAGTTCTGTTTTTCCTTTCAGCAACTCCATTTTGTTGTGGAGTTTTAGGAGCACTGAACTGACGAGCAATTCCTTTTTCTGCACAAAACATGTCAATATTAGCATTTTTAAATTCCATTCCATTATCACTTCTAATTATTTTCACCTTTTGTTCTAATTGATTTTCTACTTTAATGATGAATTCTTTTAATAATTCAGCCGTTTCAGATTTAGTATGCAAAAAGAAAACCCATGAAAATCTTGTAAAGTCACTAATGATAACTAAACAATAAGATTTCTTTCCAATACTCTTCATATTTTTCGGTCCAAATAGGTCCATATGTAACATCTGGAGAGGCTTGGAATTTGAGTTTATCAGCTTGGGCTTATAAGACGCTCTGTGTTGCTTTCCTTTTAAACATGCTGAGCATAAATTTGATGTAGCAAACTTTTTTGTTGGAAGACATACAACATGATTTCCTGCTACAAGCTTGTTCATGTTCTTAAAGTTGGAATGCCCTAGACGTCTGTGCCAAAGTTGACTTTCGTCATTTGATGCTTGAGCAATTAGGCATGTTGTTTCTGTAGATGGATCTACTTGAGACATATCTAACTTGTATACATCTTGATCACGAACAGCCTTAACAACACCCATTCTTTGCTTATCTGAAAACCTGGCTTCAAAATATAACAAAAAGAATCATCAAACAGAACAGAGTAAGATTTGTCACAAATTTGGGAAACACTTAAAAGATTAAAGTTCAACTGTGAATAATAGTTGACTTTATCAAAGCTAATAATCCCATTGGACACTGTTCCTTCTCCTGTTATTTTTCCACCTACATCACCTCCGAATGCAGCATGAGTACCATCTTTTAACTTAAATTCTTGAAGCAAGACATGGTTTCCTGTCATATGCCGGCTACACCCACTATCAACATACCATATGTTAAGAGGTCTTCTTGGGCGTACCTACATTTTCAAAAGGAATTAAGTTGAGTTATCAACCCAAGTCGAGATGGTCTTGGGCTTGCCAAATTTGTCAACAATAGTAAATTGTTTAAAATGAAGTGTATTCACATCAGGCTTCTTTTGCTGTGTAAATTTATCAATTTTGTTTCTGACAAATTTTTGATTATCTTTAACTTGCTTAATCCGCAAAGCATGATATCATTTTTTAAGATCATCATCAAGGTTATTAAAACCATTAGTAGAAACATTTTTTGAAAAAGTTTGATTACGAAATTTTTGTATTGTTCATTCTCACAGATCGTGGAATGAATTTTCCTTGATTATAAGTCTTTGTTTTCATAGCATAAGAATCATCATATTCAGAATTAATCCTTCGAAAAGATCTCAAGCCTAAGGAAGGTTGTTTTACCAATCTTTGAAAACCAACACTTTGATTTCTTTGAAATTGTGGATTGACATATCCATTAATTGGCGAGTTCCTTCTGAAGTAGCAATTCTTAGTTTTGTGAGTTCTTTCATCACAAATGGTACAATATTTGTTAAAATAACAATCAGCTGTTGAATGATTTTTCATATCACAAATATGACAGTACCTGTTAAAGAAAAACATTCATGAGTCTTATGATTGTACATATCACATATTTCATTGTACCTTTGTTGTGATTTAAACATCTGTTGATTAACTTTTGATGTGGAGGCCACATTTGATCCTTGTTTTGATTTAGGAGTTGAAAAGTTAATCTGTTTTTTTTTATTTAAAAGTTTGTTCTTTTGAAATTTGGGTTTTGACTTTTGCTCATTAACACCATTTCTTGACTCTTTAGATACAAATCTTTTGTTGACAGCGGAAAACTTAGGACCTAAACCTGTTTTTAGATCAGAGTTAGATTTCTTCGAGTTAGATTTGTTTTCTGGAATTTTGTTCATGTCAAAAGCACTCGCAGATACAAACTTTACTGGTTTAAACTGATTTGTTTGATTTGTTCTTGGAGTTTGATTGTTTTGACTTTTATTTTGAGATGATTTAGATTTAGTATTTTTCCTTCTCCTTCTTTGGTTTCTCGATCTTGATGATCTTTGTTTGCATTGAGATTGAACATCTTTAGGAGAAGATTCTTTTGCATTTTCTTTATCTTTTTGTTCTTTCACCATTTGATGAAGTCTGGATTGTTTAATCCGTATGAAAATGAATCTTCAGATGTTACTTCATCTAGTTTTGCTTTCTCTTTATTCTTTGAGTTTTGTTTTTCATTCTTAACAATGATTTCTTCGACAACAGACTCTTTGGGAACAAACATTTTCTTATTCTTTGGTCGCGGTTCATAAGATTTAACTCTCACAGGATGACCATTTTTAGTCTTTTCTGAATCTTGTTTCTCAAATATCTCAACATTTGTTTTCTCTTCATCACTTTTAGAGTTCTTGTTGTTTTTATTTTGAAATGCTTTTAGATCAGCTTTGTTTTCAGGTGAGTGATCATGCGTATTAAAGTTTTCTGGTAAAGTGTTTGTAATAGATTCAGGCATTGGTTCATTTGTGAAACCTAGACCTGCTTTTTGTTTGTCTTTCCTCTCACTAACCAATTGTTCAACAATTGTTTTTGAACCTTTAACTTTGGCTAGATCCACCTGAGTTGCAACATGAACTATTTTTTCTTCTTCTAAATTTTTAGTCATCTCCTCAAGTTGTTTCTTTACAAGTTCAAGTTCTTTTAGAGTTTTATTCCATGAGATTTGTAAAGATAAGATCTTTTCATCAGAGATTTTGTGATCATTTTTTAATTTGTTGTGCATTACTTCTTCTTGTTTAAGTTTGTCACAGATTTTAAATGAATATGTTCTGTAATGCTCAACTTGGTCAAAACATGCTTTTGTGCACATTTTCTCTCTGACTTCGACAGGAATTTTAGGATAACTTAAAGAATAAGTCTCAAAGTCAGATGATGGATTCTCAACCTTTGGTTGGTCAGACTGAGCCATAAATGCAATCTCTTCTGGATCCTCTTTTGGGTCAGATTTGTCACTCCAGTCATAATCTTCATCATCATTTTTTGAATCACTATCAGCCTTGGGATCATTTTCTTCAGACCAGTCTTCATTTTGAACATCTGCAATAAGAGATAAACTAGAGGTTAGATCAGCTGTAAATTGTTCAGCATAAGCACTCCAGTCATATCCATCTTTGATGCTAACAACAAGAGCTTTCTTTGGCTCTTTAGATGATTTTGATTCATCTTTAAGTTTTGGCATAGGAAGACTCTGATAAGGCTTTTGGAAGGTTTTCTGAGACTGCTAATGATATCTTTGTCTGCTAGAACCTGCTTGACCATTTCCTCTTTGGTTTCTGGGAGCTTTACATTCCCTTGAGAAATGACCATAATTGTTACAATTGAAACACCTTGAATTTGATTTGTCAAAGCCAACAGGTTTGTTAGCACTTGGCTTGTAGTTCCTATTAACATAAGAGTGTTTCTGTGTTCTGTAAGCAATCATCACCATCTGCCAATTCAAGTCCATCTCTTCCACATCATCTGGATCCATCTCAAACAAATCCTGCAAAACAAGATCTAATTGTGTTAAATGACTACCCAGATAAGCTTGAAAACTTGCCATAAAAGCAGTAAAAGCAGATTTTGACTCATCATCCTGTAAGAGGATGTTAATAACATCTTTAACTTTGCTAGTTTTAACAGAGTTAGAAGATGATGTCTCAGTTTGATGTTTAGGAGTTTGAGTTTTAGGAGGAGACTAAGATTGAGTTTTAGAAGGAGACTGAGATTAATGTTTAGCATTGAGATTGAGGTGGAGCTCTCATCAATCTCAACTGATTCAATCTTGGCAATCAAAAGATCTAGATCCATAGGAAACTTTTTAGTGTGCTTTAACAGAGTAACTATCTGTTTTGATGAAGATGGAAGAGCATTGAGAAGTTTGTAATTTAGATCTTTGAGATTATTTTTGATACCAGCAGTTGACATATCAGTAGTTAGTTGCACAAATCTATTCATCATTTGATTAATTGTTTCCCTAGAAATATGCTCAAATAACTCCAATTTTCTCTTGAGTTTCTGCTTTTTGAGATCTTGTATCTCTTTACCACCTTTAGATCTGAACGAATTGAACACCAATTGTGATTCAAATCATGTTTATATGGATGAAACACAACTGAAAACAACAATTAATTGATCAAATTGCAATGAATCACAGATTTCAAGTGATTCAAAGAGCTCAACAGTGTCGATAAGCTCTGATCACTGAACCGAAAGCTCTGATACCAATTGATAGGTTCAAATGGATTGAATCTGTGATTTTATGATAATGCAATGATCAATTCAAACACAAAGTAATCAAACACATGCAATTACATCAAAAATTTCATAGATTTCATCGATAGCAAATGCACAGGATACAATGTGTAAGGGTTACAGTTCGTTCAACTTATTCTTACTTCACTAACTTTTCTAACTGACTCACTGACTGACTCAAAGTTTTTTTTTCCTTTTTTCTCTACCCAGCACACTACATAAAATATCCTATTTATACTATCAAGAAACTAAGGAAGATATATTTAAAAAATAAGTCCCTATACTATGACAAAGAATTATTGCAATTTTGCAAACAAGAAGTGTGGAAGCTTGTGGATTTACCTGAAGGAGAAAATGCCATAGGCACAAAATGATTGTTTAGAAACAAATAGACGATCGGGGAATTGGTGTTCGCAACAAAGCAAGACTCGTGGAACAAGGTTACACCCAAGAAGAAGGAATAGATTATGTTGAAGTATTTGCTCCAGTTGCAAGACTTGAATCAATTCATGTCTTCCTGACTTATGCATCATTCATGAAATTCAAGGTGTTTCAGATGGAGGTTAAAGGTGCTTTCTTATATGGACCAATCACCGATGATGTGTATGTCAAGCAACCTCCAGGTTTTTAAGATTCCGAATATCCTCATCGTGTGTACAAGCTTAGCAAAGCATTGTATAGTCTGTATCAAGCTCCTAGAATCTGGTATGAAATGTTATCACAACATTTGATCCAACATGGATACTTGCGAGAGAAAATCGATCCTACTTTATGTTGATGATATCATATTTGGTTCTACAAGTCCAAAATTATGCAAAGAATTTGAAGATATCATGAAGTCTTGTTTCCAAATGAGTTCTATGGGAGAAATTAATTTTTTCCTTGGTCTTCAAGTGAAGCAGTCTGCAGATGGAATCTTTATCAATCAAGAGAAATTCGTTAAAAAACTCTTGAAGAAATTTAAACTGCAAGATTGCCAATCCATCAGAACTCCAGCTGATGTAAATACCAAGATTGAACCTGATTCGAAAGGAAAATCTGTTGACCAAACTTTATACAGATCTATGATTAGATCTTTGATGTATCTTACTGCATCTAGACATGATATAATGTATGCTATTTGTGTCTGTGCCAGGTACCAATCTAACCCGAAGGAATCTCATGTAATCGCTATTAAATGAATATTCAGGTATCTCAAAGGAAAACCGACTTTAGGGTTATGGTATCCTTATGAAGGAAACTTTGAGTTACATGGATATACAGATAGTGATTATGGAGGATGTTGCCAAGGTCATAAATCTACAACGGGTGGTTGTCAGTTTTTAGGTCCCAGACTAGTCTCGTGGCAATGTAAGAAACAAACAAATATCTCTGTTTCAACCGCAGAAGCTGAGTACATAGCTGCTTCATCAGGATGTTCTCAAATCCATTGGTTACAAAACGAACTGCTGGATTACGGGTTCAATTTTCTTAAAACTCCTATTTACATTGATAACACTACTGTTATGTTTATTACAGCTAATCCTGACCAACACTCAAAACAAAAGCATATCGAAATTCGATATTATTTTCTCAAAGATAACTCTGAAAAAGGTTTAATCATTTTGATTTTAATCGCAACTGAAAAACAGTTGGCTGACCTATTTATAAAAGCCTTTTTACCAGGTAGGTTTGAGTATTTGGTTGAGTCAATTGGACTTATTAACCATGTTTAAAACTGGTTTTGAATAATTGAGTTATCTGAATCATAAAAATGATAAGAACCCTCCCTTAACTGAATAAGAAAAAGAAAAGAGAAACTGTCAAAGTTAACTGCCTGATTGTATATATTGTGTGTGCATGTTCTATAGAAAATTACAAAATCAAAGAGAAAATTATAAAACAATAACTATAAAAATAGATTTCTTTGTTAGTTCATTAATTAGGATTGAATCTGTCTTTGCAATTTATGAGAAATGATAGATACATTAGTTTTGATCAGTTGCATACTTCGCTCGCTACTAAAGTCTGACGTGATCAGATATGATGTGCAGGTAAGCTCATGCAATTATACTGAAAAAGTAAATTCTTATGATCAAACTAAATCAATCATGCATTCGTGTTTGTCCATTTTAGTACCAATGAGTAGTGTTGACTTCTCAAATTGATAGCTTGTAAAGTCACAAACTCACACCTGGTGGTGATATGAATAACCATTGAGCTCTAATTATTTAAAGCATCTATTCACTTTTTTGTTATGAGTCCACCTAAAGTGACGAGATATCCTTTGTTGTAAGTCATTACAGACCTGGATATTCTCACATGATGCAAAAAGATACCAATGTGCACAACCTAAACATGAGATCTGGTTATAAGTATATGTCAAGTTAAAAAGTTGAGAAAAGTGCTTTCTTGCATATCTTGAAGAGGGTTGAGCTCTTTAAGTCTAAGGGTGACTTACATAATGTCATATCTAATCGTATCTTAATCAATCCAAGAATTGAAAAAGTAAATGTGCTAAGTATCTTGCCAAAAGCACTCATTTTCTGTCCTTAGATCTTATGTCTCCTTTGCTGTAGAAATACTGACCTAGAATACACTTGATCAGGATTTAATCACTGTCTATGACTATTCTCCAGCTATTTTATTTTAATATGCTGATCTTAACTAATATGATCTCACTACAGGTATGTGATTCAATTGTATATAGTAGATTTTTATTCTGCTTTATTTTTTATTTTTGCATGATTTTCTGTGTGTAGTCATGTTGATAATGATTAGTTTCCTCTTCTTGCAAAGTCAAAGAAACTTCTAAGTTTGTAAAACTTAAAAGTTTAGGGGGAGTAAAAATGAAAAAGAGAAAATAATTGAATTTTAAAAAGTTGAAAATCAAAAATAAAGTATTTTGAATGAAAGGATGAAGATGTAATTTCAAGCATATGTGTGTTTGATATGATGTAAAAATAAACCTGAAAAAGAATTCAAATTCATTGGAAAAGCTTCTTGCAAACAAAATAAGACTATTTGTTTTGTAAAAGTTATATAGAGACTAAAATGACTGGAAATTGTTTTTAAAAATAAAATAAAAATAAAATGGTAAAAAATAAAAAATAAAAGTTTGAATGTCAAAAAATGTTAAAATTTGAGGTTCATTAATGTAAATTTTGAGTGATAGTCAAAAAATTAACTACGTGTTGAAAAAATTGTGTGTGAACAGTACTAATGTGCTTAAGCAGTGTTCAGATGGATGGTGTAAAAATTTCTATTGTCAAGACTCATAGAAGGGTTCTCATGTGCCTGAATAGTACTCATAAGTCTAAATCAGGAGTATGATGAATTTCAGAAAATTATGCAAGTGTTGGGCGTTTCATTCTATGCTCATACGCCTAAACAGTTGTCATGTGTCTGAAAAATTGGTTGTGTTGGGCGTATCATCTATGCTCATGCGCCTAAAATGTACCAGACTTCCAAGTGTTAGTCTCATGTGCCTGAACAGTGTCCAAGCGCCTAAACAGTGTTTATGTGTCCGAACACTGCTCATGCATCTAAACCTCATGCGCATTCATAGTGCTCATGCGTCTGAAAACTTGGTGTGAAATTTAGTCTCATGCGCCTTCACAATGCTCATACGTCTAAAAATTTACACTCATATATATTCAACACTTGTGTAGTTTTCATTCACTCATTCACAAAGACACACTCAAACACCTTGATTCACTCACTTAAACACCCGATGCACTCATTCACTCAATAATTGAGTTTTACCTGTTAATCTTTTTGATATATAGGTATAAGAGAATGTGATTTCAGAGAAGTCTTCACTCAAGGTTATCAAAGCTGTTGATGATTCACCTATTCATGTGTTAGATGAAGGTGAAAGATCAAAAATGCTACAGTCCTTTCTGAGAACTTGAACGCTGAGTAGATTATAGAATATTTGAAAGAAGTTCGAGTTTGCAATCAAGAAGGCTTTGAGAGAATTGGAACTCTACAAAGAGAAGCCCGTGTTCAAGATCAAAGATGAACCAAAAGAGTTCATGTTGGACTGAAGACAATGTAAATCTTAGGGTGAGTATTGTTGAAGCTCTTGGAAGATTAACATTTTGTCTTTATGTGTTTTTTGTCATAGTATAGGGACTTATTTTGTGAATACATGTTTCTTAGTTTCTTGATAGTATAAATAGGATATTTATGTAGTGTGTAGGGTAGAGAAAAAAAAGAAAAAAAATTTGAGTCAGTCAGTGAGTCAGTTAGAAAAGTTAGTAAAGTAAGAATCAGTTGAACGAACTGTAACCCTTACACATTGTATCCTGTGCATTTGCTATCAATGAAATCTATGAATTTTTTGATGTAATTGCATGTGTTGGATTACTTTGTGTTTGAATTGATCATTGCATTATCATAAAATCACAGATTCGATCCATTTGAACCTATCATAAGTGCTAAGTACTGATGTTTTTATGGGGGTCTATGCTTGTTGATGTTGTATGCTTGTGGGCTGCTGTTACGTTGATTATGTTCCATATTATCTATTATGATGTGACTTTACATGGTGTGATATGTGCTTATGTACGTAAAGTATTATTGTAATGAAATTGAAAGATAAAGATACTGAAAAGTTGAACGTAATGAATGAATGAAAGTCTTGCAAGCAAAATGAATGGAGGTGCACGACCATGTTGTCGTTAGCTCAACTGAGGTGCGGCTTAGCTAGCCCATGAGGATGCGCTTTAGGGGTCTAATCCTTGAGATTGACCCCGGTACAGTACCAGCTTCGGCATGACGTGGGGGTATTGCATGTGGCAGGATCTATATATAAAGATGAACGATGCTAACGAACGAAACGAATGATGATGAACGATGATGAAATATAATAAATGATTATTATCAAGATGTATGTATGATGTGTGATCACGTACGAAAGTAAAGGAAAAGTAAAGTATTTTATTATATAAACTAGAATTCACTTAGCTTCGCTGACTTTTTATATGCATATCAGTTGGCATGTAATTGTTGATGCTGAGGAGGTGGAGGTATGGATGCATAAGCTACTGGGACGATCCGAGTCTGGCATTCTAGATTTTTAGACAATGCTTGTAAATGTCAACTTTTTGTGATGCAACTATAAGAACAATGTTTGTCATGTATTTATAAATTATGTATGAAAAGTTATTTCCGCTGCAAAAATGAAGTGTTTTATATGTTTTATGCGATGATTGACCAACTGTAAGCGTCCCGGGAACAGGGCCTTACAAGTTGGTATCGGAGCCAAAGTTTAAGAGAATTGGGTAAATTATTTTCCAAACTTAAACTTAAACTGAGAATGAGACAAGAAAGGGAAAGGGATGCCAGTCCTGGTAGCTACATGCCTGCAGGTAAATGTCTTATGTAAACATTTTATGTAATTTAATGGAAAAAGGAATTATGTGCGTGTGCTATATGAATTATGTGCTCGTAGTAGATTTGGATACTGATGTAGTCAGGATCGGAAATGCTTGGGGAAATGAAGACTAAAGTAAGTGGCTAATCACAGCTGGCCACTATAATTAGGGACTTACTATACTTGACATAATCTGAGCTATTACCTTGAATCACTGTGTTGGTGTTTGAATCTTATAGTGTTTTGAGATGGCTGGTGATAGATCCTCAAATCTCGAGGTGGAGGTTGTGGTGGATGTGGTGCTGGGCCGCGTGTCATGAGGAACAGGGCTAGGACCGCTTAAAATAGCTCTTGAAGAGCCCGAGCTTCATCACCATGAAGGCGGAGATGAGAATGCTAACCTGAGGGCCTTAGTGAAGGAGGCAGTTGTGGAGGAAGTTCATCAATTCATGCAGATGATTCTATCGTCTGTGGTTACTGAGGTTATTAGAGCCGTGAGAATGGATGAAAAGAAAGAGAAAGAGGAGAGGAGGAAAACCATTAGGAGATAGGGAGAGGAGAGAGGTTCAGGGGAAGGGCATTAACCAAGGATTGAAATGGTTGTCTCCAATGATGATGAGAAAGAGGAGGAAGTGCAAGAAACTGCAAAGGGGTGCAACTATGGGGCATTCTAGAGATGCAAGCCCCTGACTTTTGATGGGAATGGGAATGCTGCTGCTGCTTACTAATGCCTGAGGGAAATGGAAGTTGTGTTGGACATGAGCGAGTGCAGGGAGGACCAGAAAGTGAAGTTTGCTACCCACTCATTTGTGGATTTGGCCCTATGTTGGTAGGATAATATTGTCCAGGCCGAGGGTAGCAGGGCGATTAGGAGGATGAGGTGGAGTGAACTGAAGAAGTTGGTGATTGAGGAGTTTTGTCCTCATAGGGAACTCGACAAGAATGAGAGAGAGTTCCTATAGTTGGAGGCGGGAACCATGACACACCTGCAGTATACGACCAAGTTCAACAAGATGGCAAGGCTGGTACCAGAACAGGTGACACTCGTGTCATGAAAGATCAAGAGAAACATCCAGGGTCTACCGCGCGGATATCCATAGACATCTAATTGCCGCCCGGCCAAGTACGTTCAGGTCAGTGGTTGATTTGGTGGGAAGACCGTACGATGAGAGAGAGGAAATGGCAATGGGGGAGGTGAGTAAGAAAGGTGGTGGTGATAGAAACTGGAACGGGAAATGATTTGGCAGTGGTGGTTTCACTCTCAAGAACAAAAGGCAAGGGTGGATGACCGGAGGGTGGTGACGGTAGGTATGGGTATGAAGATGTGTAATAAGTGTGGGAAGGAGCATGTGGGAGAATGTAAGTGGGGATCGAATCTCTTCTTTCAGTATGGGAAGGAGGTCCACATGGCAAGGGATTGTTGAGTGATGAAATGTTACAACTGTGGCGAGACTGGGCACATGAGTTGAGACTGCAAGAAGTCGAGGGCTGAGAGCTCCGGGGCAAAGAAGGGGATTGAGAATGAGAAGGAGAAGGAGGGGTAGAGGGCGAAGGCTAGGGCATTCACTATGACCTGGGAGGAGGCTAGGATGGACCCTGATGTTGTGTCAGGTACATTTCTAGTAAACCAAACTTATGCCTCTGTGCTTTTTTATTCCGGTGCTAGTAGGAGTTTTATTTCTGCTGCTTTCTGTAGTAAGTTTCCCGTTAGGGGTAGGAAGATTGATGAACCCTTCGATGTAGAAACTGCCGTTCGTAAGTCTACCAGGATTTTTGATATGGTAGAGGATTGTGACATAGAGTTGGAAGGCCATAGGTTCTCTGCTAGGTTGTTCGTGATGCCCTTAGGCAGATTCGATGTAGTCCTAGGGATGGATTGGCTAGAAGCCTATGAGGCAAACATCGTGTGTCGAAAGAAGATGATTCGATTGACCGCGCCTGATGGGAGTTCGGTAATGATCTACGGCGATAGAGTCAGTACGGTCCCGAAAGTAATTTTGATGGTGGTGGCAGAGAAGTGTATGAGGCATGGATGTGGTGCCTATCTGGCCTATATGAAGGACGCGGATACGTCAGTACCATGATTTTCGGATGTACCAGTCGTGTGCGACTTCCCAGACGTATTCCCGGAATATCTATCAGGTGTGCCACCTGACCGCGAGATCGAGTTCCAGATCGATCTGATACCTGGTGCCCAACCTGTTGCAAAGGCGCCATATCTTCTAGCTCCCTCCAAGATGAAGGAATTGATGACTCAGTTTCAAGAGTTGTTCGATAAGTGGTTCATTCAACCTAGTACCACTCCGTGGGGTGCTTCGGTCTTGTTTGTGAAGAAGAAGGACGGTAGCATGAGGATGTGCATCGACTACCGTGAATTGAATAAGTTGATTGTGAAAAATTGGTATCCATTACCGTGGATTGATAACTTGTTGCCAGTTGGTTCTCGATGATAGATCTCCGATCTGGTTACCACCAACTGAAGGTAAAGGAGCAAGATATTCCTAAAACAGCTTTTCGTACGCAATATAGACACTACGAGTTTCTCGTGATGCCTTTTGGTTTATCCAACGCGCCAGCTGCTTTTATGGATCTGATGAATAGGGTGTGTCGGCCTATGCTAATAAATCAGTGATTGTGTTTATCGATGATATCCTGATTTATTCGAAGAGTGAAGAAGAGCATGCCGGTCACATTTGGGAGGTGCTGGAGACGCTTAGAAGGGAGAAGTTGTACGCCAAGTTCTCCAAGTGTGCGTTCTGGTTACGCGAGGTTTAGTTTTTAGGTCATGCAGTCAATCCTGAAGGGATCATGATGGACCCGGCGAAAGTTGAGGTGGTAATGCAATGGAAGTCGCCAAAGACGCCATCCGAGATTCGTAGTTTCTTGGGTTTGGCGGGCTATTACAGAAGAATCATCCAAGACTTCTCCAAGATGGCTTCACCATTGACTAAGTTGACCCGTAAGGATGTGAAGTTTGTATGGGGTCTAGAGCAGGATAAAGCTTTCGAAGAGCTAAAGACAAGATTGACTCAAGCTCCTGTCTTGACGTCACCCGAAGGGAGCGAAGACTTGGTGGTCTATTCGGATGCTTCTTATTCGGGATTGGGTTATGTGCTGATGTAACGGGGGAAAGTTATAGCCTATGCATCCTGACAGTTGAAAATCCATGAGGCTAACTACCCTACCCATGATTTGGAGTTGGCGGCTGTGGTCTTTGCATTGAAGATTTGGAGGCACTACTTGTACGGGACGAAGTGCATCATCTTCACTGACCATAAAAGCTTGAAGTACTTCTTCGAGTAGAAGGATTTGAAAATGAGGCAAAGGAGATGGTTGGAGCTTATCAAGGACTATGATTGCGAGATCCACTACCATCCGGGCAAGGCCAACGTGGTGGCGGATGTCCTTAGCCGAAAGGAAAGACCCGAGCCGACTCGAGTGAAGGGTTATCAGTTGGTTATGACCTCTGATGTGATAAAGCAGGTTAAGGAATTTCAGGATGAGGCGCTGAAAGAAGATCGGATTAACTCCGAGCGGATGAGGGGTCTAGTCGCGGAGTTGGGTGAGAACACTCTCGGTGTTCGAACTCGATACGGGAGGATGTGGATTCCTTGTTATGGAGATCTATGAGGAAAGATCATTGATGAGGCTCAAAAGACTCGATACTCGATTCACCTCAGTGCCACGAAGATGTATCAGGATATGAAGAAAGATTACTGGTGGCCGAGAATGAAGCACGACGTAGCGGAGTATGTGAGTAAGTGCCTTATTTGTTTGCAAGTGAAGGTGGAGCATCAGAAGCCATACGGGAAGATCCAACCCTTGGATAAACCTGAGTGGAAATAGGAGCACATCACCATGGACTTCATTACTAAGTTGCCACGTACGGCAAGGGGATACGATGCCATATGGGTGATAGTTGATCGTCTAACAAAGAGTGCTCACTTTCTGCCGATTCGTGAGATGTATTCATTTGGCGGATCTGTTCATCAAAGAGATTGTGACTCATCATGGTGTACCGGTGTCTATCGTGTCTGACCGTGACACTCGGTTTACATCTAAGTTTTGGAAGAGATTTCATGATGTGATGGGGACGAGGTTATATATTAGTACGGCTTACCATCCTCAGACAGATGGTCAGTTGGAAAGAACCATTCAGATACTTGAGGATATGCTACGAGCATGCGTCATTGATTTTGGTGGAAGTTGGGACGAACACTTACCGTTAGCCGAGTTCTCGTATAACATCAGTTATCATGCCAGCATTGGTATGCCTCCATATGATATGCTATATGGTAGGAAGTGTAGAATGCCTGTACGTTGGGTAACATCGG
Source organism: Flaveria sonorensis (assembly GCA_025506505.1). NCBI lineage: Eukaryota > Viridiplantae > Streptophyta > Magnoliopsida > Asterales > Asteraceae > Flaveria > Flaveria sonorensis. The sequence continues at coordinate 24,059,979 of CM046429.1, forward strand.
GCAAAAGGAGTTAGGAAGCATTGAGGTGATCGAGGCTATGATCGAAAAGTTGGAGAAGATCAAGGCCTTTATGAAGGCAGCAAAGGATAGACCGAAGTAGTATATCGACAAGAGACGTAGACCAATCGAATTCAAGGTGGGCGATAGAGTTATGTTGAAGGTCTCACCTTGGAAAGGGATCATCCGGTTTAGAAAGCGAGGAAAGCTAAGCCCGAGGTACATTGGGCCTTTTCGAATCATTGCTCGAGTAGGAGAGGTGGCTTACAAGTTAGAGCTACCCGATGAGTTAAGTGGAATTCATCCGACGTTCCATGTATCTCATCTGAGTAAGTGCTTAGCCGATGAAGATATGATCATGCCACTTGAGGATATCGAGGTAGATGAACGGCTTAATTATGTGGAGCAACCAGTAGCCGTCATCGATAGAAAAGAGAAAAGGCTGAGGAATAAACTGGTTCCACTTGTCTGAGTACAGTGGAGACACAGGAAGGGGTCAGAGTCCACTTGGGAAACCGAGGAAAAAATGAGACGACACTACCCAGATCTCTTTAAGGAGTGAGAGGTTTTGGGGACGAAACCTATTTAAGGGGGGTGGACTTGTAACACCCGGAAAATTTCAGTAAAAGAAAAGAAAAAGAAAAGAAAAGATAAGGGAGAAAATAGAATTATTTCAAAGCAAGGGGTTAAAGTTGTGCAAATGTCAAACCTGCCCATAATGGGGTTTAAAAGAAGATATGGTCGCCCATACTTACTCTCCCATACACTCAACGTATAACTGTAGAAAGAGAAAAAGGACTTCCACTGGTTCTAGAGGGAGAAAGTAGAAGAAATCTTCAAAAAGGTAATATTTTAAGGTGTTTCTTCTCGGTTTCAGTGGGGTTCAAGCTTCTGGGCCGATCTTTATGTGTTTCTGTATGTTTGGTTGCCTGTTTTAATGTGTTTAGGTGCTAGAACTCCAGGTTGCTCTCGGGTTGGTGGTGTTTTACTCGAAAGCTGTTAGAGGTGAGTTCTGGATCCCCTCTTTTACATGTTTTCTACTTGTTTGGGGCTAATATGTATATCAAACTATTTTATAAAACATACTATGGTTTTCTATGAAAGTATAACTGTTTATGAAAGATGTATGTTTTAACAGATTTCTATGATGTTGTGTAGATGTTTGTTACGTATTAAGTGTGAATCTGGTAGATCTATGCTAAGTATATGTTAGAAATGTTGTATGGGCTAGAAACTGCATTAGTTAAATCGTAGGTGTTAGACTTGGTGTCCGTTGTGGACACTAGCTATCCGCTGTGGGCACTTGAGCTTTGATAAGGTGTCCGCTGTAGACACTTAGGCAGTGGGAATGATCGCTGTGGACTTTGCATGTCCACTGGGGACTTTGCATGTCCACTATGGACACTTGGAGAGAATTTTTACTGTCCGCTGTGGACTTCGCTGACCGCTGTGGACACTTAAGAATGTTTTAGTCATCTGATGTGGGCACACTTAGTGTTTCATTCATGCGTTGTGGACTTTGGTCGTCCGCTATGGACTTTGGCCAAGTGTGGGAAATCTTCTAAAGCTAAGGAAGAAATCTTCCGAAGCCAAGGAAGAAATCTTCCGAAGCCAAGGAAGAAATCTTCCGAAGCGAAGGAAGAAATCTTCCGAAGCCAAGGAAGAAATCTTCCGAAGCCAAGGAAGAAATCTTCCGAAGCGAAGAAGACTTCTTCCAAAGCTAAGGTGAAACCTTTCGAAGGTATAATGATGTCTTTCGAAGCTTCATGGTTGTATCTAATGACGTGTTAGGCGCTGTGAACCCCTAGGCTTATTCTGATTTTGGGAAATAGAATTAAGCGCTAAGTACTGATGTTTTTATGGGGGTCTATGCTTGTTGATGTTGTATGTTTGTGGGCTGCTATTATGTTGATTATGTTCAATATTATCTATTATGATGTGACTTTATGTGGTGTGATATGTGCTTATGTACGTAAAGTATTATTGTAATGAAAGTGAAAGATAAAGATAATGAAAAGTGAAACGTAATGAATTAATGAAAGTCTTGCAAGCAAAATGAATAGAGGTGCACGACCATGTTGACGTTAGCTCAACTGAGGTGCGGCTTAGTTAGCCCATGAGGATGCGCTTCAGGGGTCCAATCCTTGAGATTGACCAAGATGTGATGGGATCCTTGTCGCGTACCCTGGTACTGTGTCAGCTTCGGCATAAGGTGGGGGGTTTATTTATAAACCCTAGCACAGTACCAGCTTCGGCATGACGTGGGGGTAATGCATGTGGCAGGATCTATATATAAAGATGAACGATGTTAACGAACGGAACGAATGATGATGAACGATTATGAAAGATAATAAATGATTATTATAAATATGTACGTATGATGTGTGATCACGTACGAAAGTAAAGGATATGTTTTATCAAAAGTAAAGTATTTTATTATATAAACTAGAAGTCACTCAGCGTCGCTGACTTTTTATATGAATAACTGTTGGCAGGTAATTGTTGATGTTGAGGAGGTGCAGGCATGGATGCATAAGCTATTGGGGACGATCCGAGTCTGGCATTCTAGATTTTTAGACAATGCTTGTAAATGTCAAGTTTTTGTGATGCAACTATAAGAACAACATTTGTCATGTATTTATAAATTATGTATGAAAATTTATATTTCCGCTGCAAAAATGAAGTGTTTTATATGTTTTATGCGATGATTGACCAACTGTAAGTGCCCCGGGAATGGGTCTTACAACCTAGTTTAATAAAAAGCTTTTGTTGTGTTTATTTGGATTATTGTTTGATTATAATGAATTATTTAATTGGTGTTGTTTAATGAAAATGACATTTAATAATGTTTCAATTTATTTATTACCATGAGCTATAAACAATCTATTCACATTCGTCCACCTCGATGATTCCGTCATCGGTCAGGGTGTGATAGATTGGTATTAGAGCCATGCTTATAGGGAACTAGGTTATTAGAAATGGAATGACCTAGACAATAACTAAGTACCTCACACATGAGTCATCTCATGTATTTTATATGCTTAGATAAGATTTTATGTGCCTTATATGCTAAGACATAATTATGTGATTATATGTCTTACATGATATTTCCTTATACCTTGATTTCAATCAATGAATACATGATTCTCAAAATCATATTCTAAGGAATTTTGTGCCTAAATCAAATGGTTTTCTAATTTCAAATTTTGAATTGTTATTAATGATTTTCAAATATCGTCAAAGTTTGTGTCTCATAACTGAAAGCATGCAATGCTGGAAGAGTTGGATGCCTATATCTCGAGGTTTTCTGTCTAGGCAAGGTACTCATATAAATCCAAAACAACCGATGGATCCGTTTACCTTACCTTGGAACCCTTGGGGTGAGTGTCCGCTTATAGGTACACATGTCTTCATTAAGGTTGTGGTTGACCTAATACTTTGATAAGTCAACGAATTCGTTTTTGTTTGCGAACCGACGTTTACACTCGGAATATCTTATTGTTAATTTGAATCATCTTACCTTTGACTTTCATTTTATGAAATTGTCACTCATATTATCCAACTCTTATAAAATTTCTTAATAACCTTACAAAATGTCTTATCGTCAAAACCGATCTTGATCTAGAAACTCCGGCCGCAAGATTGCTGCCATTGTGGCATGTGAAGTTGTTGCGGTCATCCCAACATTGCTTACACATTTGAATCAAGGCACCAACGTTGTCCAAAATCAAGCTGCACCAAATCCTCCCCAAGCTTGTACTTACAAGCACTTTAGTTCTTGCAATCCCACCAAGTTTAGTGGGACCAAAGGAGCCATTGGTCTTCTACAGTGGTTCGAGATTATCGAGAACACTTTTCTCAACAGTGAGTGTCCCGAGAATCTCAAGGTCCATTTTGCTACAAGTGTTCTTCAAAAGAGAGCGCTCACTGGTAGAACAGGGAGAAATAAACCCATGGAATTGATGCTACTTTGGCATTGACTTGGGATGAAGTCAAAGAGCTCAAGACTCAGGAATTTTGCCTGAGGAATGAAATCAAGAAATTGAAAGCTAAATTCTGGGACTTTACCCAGGAAAGTGGAAAGAATCTAGCCTACACCAATAGATTCCACAAACTGAGTCTGCTTGTTCCCCACCTAGTTACTCCTTTATCCAGGGCTATGGAGAAGTACATTGGTGGCTTTCCTATACAGATTTAAGACACCATATAGGGTTGGAACCCCTGCAACTCTAGAGGATACTACGTTTGGCTGCCTAGTTAATTAACAATCATATCAAGGTTGGGATTTTGACTAAGAAGGGTAGTAAAAAGGAGTCGAAGAAATCCTTAGCTGAATCATCTAAGGAGGACAAACATGAACCTTCTAAAAACAAGGAGAGAAAGGCTAAGTCCCAAAACTTTGTTGTGGTTACCCCTATCATCCTGGTTAACCAAGTTGTGTCGACTTATCAACCAGATTTCAATAATCAAGCCCTGGCGAAGAAACCCTACACTGAAACTTTTCCGCAGTATAACATCTGCAAGTTTTACCATCCTACCCTGGTGCAATGTCGTCGGTGCACCAACTATGGTTGTTTTGGTCATACTTTCAACATGTGCAAAAGTGTTATTAGGACTCCAATTAATGACCTGTCATCCAACATCCTCCTGCAATTACTCATGGTCGTGCATGCTATCAATGCGGTGATCCAAACCATTTCCGCAACCGATGCCCTTAACTTATCAACACTGTGCCTGCAGCTCAAGGGCGTGCTTTTAACATAAATGCCCATCAAGCTCAAAACAACAATGATGTGGTGAACGGTACGTTTTTAGTCAACAACCAATATGCCTTAGTTTTGTTTGATACATGTTTTGATAAAAGTTTTATATCCTTAGAATTTGAGCCTTTGCTCGCTAGTGCCCGAACTAAGTTAGAAAAACCGCTTACAGTAGAAATAGTCGATGGAAAACCCAACATAATTGATTACGTTATTCCAAAGTGTACCCTTAATCTTAGTGAGCATGATTTCCCCATCGATCTTACACCGATGCAACTTGGAAACTTTGATGTCATAGTAGGACTGAGTCAATTCAGTCATTAGGTTTGATTATGTTTGTTTGTCTTTTATGTTACACTATTGCATTATAAGTTTTAACATTGCCATGTGAATTGAATTATTTTTCAATCATTCTTTTAATCAATCTATATATGCATCCAAACCTATGTTTACTAATTGGCTAATTCGTTAGCTGAATCGTTACTTTTTCACATGATTTCAGGAATGAAGATTAGTGGACTTTTTCATGCTCATTTAGGAATTTGGACCTAGTTTAATAAAAAGCTTTTGCTACGAACTATTTGATTGTTGTTTGATTATAATGAATTATTTGATTTGTGTAATTTAATAAAAATGGCATTTAATTATATTTAAATTTATTTATTACCATGATCCATGAACAATCAATTTACATTCGTCCGCCCCGATGATTCTGCCATCGGTCGGTGTGTGACACCTAATAAGGAAGGTAGGAAATGCAACAGCTGATGTACACAATGCAATAAGAAGAGTTTGTTACTGTTCATCCCATTGGTTTTTAACATATAAGTGAGGGCTGTTTGGTAATCTCTTTATTATTCTATTAAGAGGCTACCTCTAGATCGGTGAGAGCAAACACAAACCTCTTAATCATCCAACTAGGCTCTTAATGATTCAACTTAAAAAAGATGTTGAATGAATAAATGGACAAAAACACAACTATAAACAAAACCAACCCTACTTCTCGTATTCCCATCCACTTATCCCATCGACTTTCACCCTCATCGACCACCCGCTCCGGTGACCTCCACGCCGGCAACGACTTACCATTACGACGACCTCCACACACAATCGATCACAAATGGACCTACCCTATGACGGTTGGTTCTATCATTCTGCTGTTTCTTCCCTTCCTGACAACTCTAACTTCACCGGATGACACTCTAATTCTGCCTCTCGACCGCTATTATGCCTGAGCTCCCGCATCAGTGTTCGTTGAACACAAGTTCCGTCTGATTCTGAACTCTATCCTCCTTCCTCCACCTTAATTCCCCTACCTCATCTTCGATTCCAAACATGATGGTGCGATGCTTGACAAACTCTCCTCATGCTTACCACCCGAATAATCAATATGTTGTTCACATAGATGCAGATTCATCGCATGAAGTTTTGTGAAGTTTGGTAATGTGGTGATGATCACTAAAGCGAATCTCATAACTTATCATAGGCTGACTATGGTGGCGATGTTGGTATTTGTTTTAGATTTACTAATGTGATGAAGTTTGGTAATGTGGTGATATTGGTATTTATGAAGTTTGGTAATGTGGTGTGATATTGATATTTGTTTTAGATTTGCTTCACACATTCTCTTACTTACCGAGGGATCTTAAATTTCTTGGTCACACGAGTAAATTTGGATGGAAATAGCGAGTGATCTAAATTTAAATGATCTTGAAGGCAAGATTCACAAGGCATTGAATATATGACTCTTTACGTGATAAGATAGCTAACAATTAGTTTCGTATGATTAACACTAAATAAACTATTACCTTATATTTGGATTTTAGTATGTTTGTATTGGATAATAAGTAGGTTGTTTCAATGGATTTTGAATGATTAATGTGTACTTTGAATTTTCTATAATGTATTATATTTTATTTTTAATAGTTATTTATCATTCAGTACAGTCATTCAGACATTAAACCAAACAGATAAATTTCATTCAGCACATAATAGTTTAGATGTGTAAAAATAATCATTTTGTACAGGTATTCAGAGATTCAACCAAACATCAATTACTGGTTCAACATTTACTGGTTCAGAGTCTTTTAACCAATCAGACATCTTACTGATGCAATAATTATTGATTTAGATGTTATCAAACAATCCTAAGTTAGATTAAAAATATCCACCAACTGAAGGATATAAATAGGCTGCAAACGAACTGAACGTTCAGCGAACAGTTCGTGAACCATTCGGCGGGAAGTTCGTTTATGTTCGTTCATTTAGTAAATGAACGAACACGAACAAGAAAATTTCATTCGTTTAGTTAAACGAACGAACATGAACACGAGCCGTGTTCGTTCATTTATGTTCGTGAACGTTCGATAATGTGTTCGTTTATGTTCGTTAATGTCCGTTCGTGAACGTTCGACAATGTGTTCGTTTATGTTTGTTAATGTGTTCGTTTATATTCTTAATTTTTGTGTCATTTATTTTTTTGACTATTATATCAAATATTTTTTCATATTTATGTTAAGTAGTTGTTTATTTTTTATTGATTTTGTGTAATGTTTGTAATATAAATATAATTGTTATTCTAAAATAAATCTAAAATTATTTGTATTTTCGTTTGTGTTCATGAGTTTTTTGTGTTCGTCATGTTCATAAACAGTTGTTTGTGTTCGTTTGCTTATGGTTGTGTTCATATGCGTTCGGTAAGTGTTCGTGAACAGTTCATGAACATGTTCATTTTTTTAATGAACAAACACGAACAAAGAATCTCGTTCGGTAAGTGATCATGAACAGTTCATGAACAATTATATTTCTTAACGAACGAACACGAATAAGTCTTTGTTCGTGTTCGTTCGGTTCGTTCGCAGCCCTAAATATAAACCAATGACATTTTGATGGAAGACCAATTACATTTTGACGGGAGAGACTTATTGGAACCAAAACATAAAACACATTATTAAATGACGTAATTTATAGGATTATTATAAGTTCCAAAATCACAATCCCGTTTCTCACAAATCACATGATGAGGGTGTTTGGATGAGCTTATTTTTACCTCCTTTTAGCTTTTTAACTTTTGAAAAGTTAAAAAGCTAGTGTTTTGATGTTTGGGTAGAAAAAGCTCTACCAAATTCAACTTCTTCACAAGCTTTGAAAAAGTCAAAAAGGAGAAGTTAGAAATACTAACTTCTCAGACCATCACAACCATCTTCCCATTAATACCCTCAAACTACCCTTTTTCTCTCCGAGTCCTCACTACCCTCTTCTCTCTGTCGGCTCTGAAGCATGACACCTCTTTCACCAATGTCGGCTCCGAGCATTGAAGACACTTCACCAGACAACCACCACCGAAGCATTGAAGACACCCTTCGAGCTCCCGTCACCCATCACATCACCGTCGAGCTCCCATCGAGCATTGAAGGCCCACTCGATCTACCCTCTTAAATAGCCATGTCTGCTGCTCTTCTGCAATCCCCCAGTCGCCTGGTGTGTTGTCACCTGCTCTTCTGGTTTCGTTTGATATCAGTTTGTTGCTCTCTGCTTTGGTTTGATATCCCTTTGCTCTCTGCTCTGTGTTGTTCTTCTTGACTACCGATATCAGTTTGTTGCTCGCTCTTCTGGTTTCGTGTGTTTCACAGATTTAGCAGCATCAGCATCAGGTATTCATCAGTCTATCGATTTGTAGCTGAATTGTTCTTGATTGATAGTTTCTGAGGTTTGATTGCTGAATGAACTGGATCTTATTGTATGCACATTTGTTTATGAAATTGCACTGATAACTGATTTACTGAGATGTTTTTTTGCTGAATTGTTCTTGATTGATAGTTTCTGAGGTTTGGTTGCTGAATGAACCAGATCTCATTAGATGATATAGTGTGAGAATGGTTTCATTTCTCTTTAGAATTGCGAGAATGGTGATTTGTAAGCGGTTTGATTGCTGAATTGTTTGTTGTTTTGATTTCTATTCGTTGATATAGTTGGTGTATAGTAGTTTTGTTGCTTTGAATTCATTTCAGTTTTATCTTGGCTGTTGCTCTTGACTGCCTTGTTGTTGCTTTTGACTGCCTTATGTTGTTGTTGTTGCTCTTCTGCTTTCGTTTAGATCTTGGCTGGCTCTATTGTTTTTGACTGTGGATGGTAAAATGGGTTGGGTAATTGGTTAAAATGGGTCAGTTGGGTTTTCTTGAAACTCATATTGTAATCCAAACTGAGATGTTGACATGAAGTAACATTAGTTATCATTATATATCTATAGTTTCAGATTATGGATGAGAATAGTCCAAATGTTGTTGGTTGTAAAACATCATATAGCAAGAATAAATCAAGATTCTTGTGGGATGATGTTGCGTTCAAGGAGTTCGTTGAAGCGTGCATGTAGAACTTAGAAGAGGGAATAGACCCGGTACTCACTTTAATAAGGTTGGGTGGGCAAATATAATAAAAACTATGCATGAAAAAACCGGCAAAACCCTTGACCATAAACAAGTAAAAAACAAATGGGATAGCATGAAAAAAGAATGGAAGATTTATGATCGTTTGACGAGGCTTGAAACTGGGATTGGTGGGACGAAAAGCTTCATCGAGGCATCACCTGAGTGGTGGGATGAGAAAATAAAGGTAGATGACTATATTATGCATTTTAAGTTTCACTATATTATGCATTCCATTAAACTTAAATATATATTGTTTTTGTTGTAGGTGGATAAAGACTATGCCAAATTTAGGGGTGTAAACTTGGACATCTTCGAGACTCATTATGCTACATTGTTTCGGGACTCGGTTGCCGTAGGAGATCATGCCATGACTCCTTTACAATTTCAAAAAGATGGCAATATGGGTGTTGGAAGTGAAGAAAATGTAGAGGGAAAAAGAGATAGTGATGAAATAAGGTTTAGGTGATGGTGTTCTTTTGTTTCCTAGTTACGGTGAATGTAATTCGAGTAAAAGGAAGAAGCCAAAGGATGTTACTCACAAACGTTCATGAAGCATTTATGGCTATCCATAACTTTATTAAAAATATTGGTATGTTTGATGAAGCATTTAACACGGCACAACAAGAATTTTACAATCCCAGCGGTACTAGTGCTGAGCTTCATGAAGAAGTTCCAGCTACATGTCGTACGAATAATGATGGTATGCACATGCAAGCGATAAGAGATATTATTGCGCAAGAGATAATGGAATCACGGAGAAGAACGTAGTATGACATTAGTTTGTTATTTTTGTGTGCTTTTGTGATCTTCTAAATGTAATATTATTATGGTCTAATCAAAAATTTATAAAATATGTTTGATAGTATTTTTTTTCAATACGCAAGAGAGAAAAAAATAAGTTAATAATAGTATAAATAAGCAATCCCAAACATTTTTTAAAAAGCAACTTATTGGCTTATTCAAATATGTCCTTTATGATCATTTTACATAAATAAGCTAAAAAAAATACTTTTTAGAAAACTACTTATTGACTTTTTAACTTATAAGTTAACCCAAATATTTTTTTAAAAACTTTTTTTTTTAAAATTCATAAGTTAATAAATTTTTTTAATAAAATTCCTTTTTCACTAAAATAAGCAATCCAAACACCCCTGATATACTTGTTTGTATATAAAAGTATATAGAAAACAAAAAATTAGGGTTAGGGTTTTACGTGATTTTAGCTATGGAGGTTGAAGAAGAAACCACCTCAAACCACCTCGAAGAATCAATGGCACCTGAAACAACCATCGTAATCAATGAAATCATGATAGCAAACACCACTAGCACTGATAAAGAATCTGAAAAAGAGCTAAACGAATTGATATCCGAATCAAACATTCGAGAAGAAGAAAACTCATCTGTTATCGTCCCCAAATCGGAGGATACGGAGACCTCCGTCATGACGGATTTGGCTCCGGTGTCGAGCGGTGGTATTGAGAATTCGCTTGTGATTGAGTCTCTGAAGGTGGTGGAAGACTCGAAGGATGTGGATGATAACGTGGCGGCGGTGGAGTGTGGTGGTATTGAGATGTCATGTACGGTTAACGTTGACAAAGAGCGGAATGAAGGTGATTCGGAGGACATTAATGGACATGATGCTGATGCCGGTGGAATATCAGCGGTTCAGAAAGATGAGAATGAAGGTGATGAGAAGGGGAGTTTGAAAGATTGTGAAGGGGATGAAGTGACGGATCAATTTGAAAACGAAGGTGATACCAATTTTCAGTTGGAAGGTGATGAACTTGAAAACGACTGTGTGGTTAATGATCAGTTGGAAGATGTTGACAATGGTAAAGAAATGGTAGGTTCTGATGTTCAAGTGGATGAAGCGATTACTGAAGAACAAGTTGTTGCAGAAGTTGACAAGGTAGAAGAAATGGTTACAGATAAGGAGGAAGCTGTTGATGTTAAAAGAGATGTCAAGCAGGAAGTATTCTTGGCAAATGAGGAGATAGTTGATGGTGTTTCAGAAAAAAATGAGAAAGACACCATGGTGGATGATGAGGAGAAATCATTGGATGCAGAAATGGAGACTGAGAAATCATTGCATACAGAAATGGAGACCGAAGTATCATTGGATACAGAAATTGAGAATGAGAATTCATTGGATAAAAAAGTGGAGGCTGAAACATCAATGGAGACCGAAAAATCATTGAATATAGATATCGAGAATGAGAAATCATTGGATACAGAAATTGAGAACGAGAAATCATTGGATAAAAAAGTGGAGACTGAAAAATCAATGGATACAGAAATGGTGACTGAAAAATTATTGGATACAAAAGTGGAGACTGAAAAATCATTGGATACAGAAATCGATAATGAGGAATCATTGGATGCAGAAATCGAGAATGAGAAATCATTGGATACAGATATTGATATTGAGAAATCATTTGATACGGAATTAGATGCTGAGAAATCATTGGATACTGAAATGGAGAACGCGGAAGAAGCAAATTTGGCAGATGAAGAGAGAGTCCAGGAAGGGGAGATTGAGACAGGATCATCTGCAAAAGGCAGTGGTGGAAAAAGGAAAAGAGGGAAGATTTCAAAAACTACCCCAAGGAAGACAATTGAGGAGGATGTTTGCTTCATTTGCTTTGATGGTGGAGACCTTGTGCTGTGTGATAGGAGGTGAGTGTGGTAATTGATGATTCATTAGGATTACATGGTTTGAATTAACTGGATTGAGGTTATTTTGGTGGTTTTCTTTCTGCAGGAATTGCCCTAAAGCTTATCATCCTTCTTGTGTTAACCGTGATGAGGCTTTCTTTCAATCAAAGGGTCGTTGGGATTGTGGTGAGTGGATTCTCTGTTTATTACACTTGTGCAGTTCTGTTTATAGTCATTTTATAATTTATCAAGCTGAATTGCTTAATGGTTCGTATATTACCCATAGTTGTCAATAGTGAATAGCGGTAAATAGCGACAAACCACCTATATGCTACGTAGTGAATAGCAGTAAATAGCCCCTGCTATTTTGTGTTTAGCGATAAGGTGGTAGAAAATTTAAGAAATGTTTACATTCAATAAACTAACATGTATAGCGATAAAGTAGTAGAAAATATAAGCAAACACCACCAAAATAGCTAAAATACTCTATTTGGGTCGATTATTGCATTTTTGCTAGCAGATGTGTACTTTCTTATTTTCTCGATCTCACAAGTTACAAGCTTTCTCATTATTGCATTTTTGCCTATGCTTATGTGCTTTAATTATCGCCCGAGTTATTCATATGCTGCCTGTGTTTCTTTATTGACTAGCGTTCTAATAGTCTTTTCTTTGGACTGCAGGTTGGCACTTTTGTACCATCTGTGAAAAAAAGGCAGAGTACATGTGTTATACTTGCACATATTCTTTGTGCAAAGCATGCACTAAAACCTCTGTTTTATTATGTGTTAGAGAGAAAGAGAAGAAAGGCTTATGTGAGGCTTGCATGAAAATTGTGATGTTAATCGAAAAACAGGTAAATCAACTGTGCTAATATTACTTACTTTTCCTGTTTTCCTATGGGTATATGATGTGTACTAGAATAAATTGGTTGATACGGGCTAGTTTCTGGTTTATAACCACATATTAGTGCTTCTGTTATGAAACACAACCATGAAACGAAGTAGCTTAAGATTGTTTGCTTTACTGTCCTTCTGCTTTAGGGAAATGTGAACTTGGATGACAAGAATATCATGGTGCCTTTTTTCAAGGATTACTGGACAGAAACAAAAGCAAAACATAATTTGTCTTTAGCTGAACTTGAGCATGCTAAGAATCCTTGGAAAGGATCTGGAAAACAAGAGTCTCTGAGTGAAAAACCTGATATAAGAGATGACGATGGTTCAGGTTCAGACAATCCTCCAGAAAACCTAAAAACAAGAAAAAGCAAAAGAAACACAAAAAAGCACAAGTCAAATAAAGAAGATGACACAAGTATTGGAGCAGCAGCTGGTTCTGTGGGGCCTGGGCCTGAAACTGCTGAATGGGCATCAAAAGATCTTTTAGAAGTCGTGACCCACATGAGAAATGGCGACAGTTCTGCTATATCTCAATTTGAAGTACAAGACCTGTTGCTTGAATACATTAAAAGAAACAAACTTCGTGATCCAAACCGTAAGAGTCAAATAATTTGTGATGCAAGGCTTGAAAACCTTTTTGGTAAACCACGTGTGGCTCATATTGAAATGCTAAAGCTTCTAGAATCTCACTTTCTTGTGAAAGAAGATTCTCAGATAGATGATATTCAAGGTACTGTTGTTGATACTGAAATTAGCCCAGTTGATGAAAAAGGCAAGAAACGTAAAGGGAGAAAGAAAAGGGATAGACGGGGTCCACAATCTAACCGTGAAGATTATGCTGCAATCGATGTTCACAATATAAGCTTGATGTACTTGCGACGCAAGTTAGTGGAGGATTTGCTTGATGATATGGAAAGATTTCATGGAATAATTATTGGTACTTTTGTTAGAATAAGAATTTCTGGAGCTCATCAGAAGCAGGACATATATAGACTGGTGCAAGTTACAGGTATCTTGTTATGTGCTCCTCCCCTTTTGTGAATTGTGATATAAAGTTATTTTGGCAGCAATTATAAAGATGGTAAAGGAGATTATTGGTGTAAGATTTTCAAGTGACTTTATGTTAGGTACTAGTGAAGCAGCACGGTATACACTTAGCAAAAGGACAACATGCACAATGCTTGAAATCTTAAATCTTGATAAAACCGAGACCATATCCATTGACAGCATTTCAAATCAGGATTTCATGGAGGTGATTGAATCTAACTTCTTGTTGAATTTTCTTTTTGATTAAATAATAAATTTATTGTAACATGTTTTTTCAATTGTAGGACGAATGTAAACGTTTGCGACAAAGTATAAAGTGTGGGTTTATAAGAAGACTGACAGTGGTATGATTTACACCATTATTCTATCTCGGTGAATAAATGTGGAAAACAATTCTGTTAAATTTATTGTATTCTGTAGGGAGATGTTCTGGACAAAGCCATGGAACTTCAGGCGGTCAGAGTCAATGATGTAAGTTCTGAACAGTTATGCTTTTCTTGTTTATGATACCATGTGAAAGGATGTTAGTGTGATGTTGCTAAGTCTTCTCTAGGATAATGAGTCTGAGATAGAAATAGGGTTTTACCGTTTTTAATGTCAACTTGAAATTATGTACCATTGCTGAATATAGCTATTACCATAGTATATGGACCATTTTTACTAATGTTTGCACAAGGCTTTCCATGAATTGGATTTGTGGTTTTTGGAGGTAAGTAAAACCACCTACAAATTGTTAGCACTAATAGCTAATTGCTAAATCATAGAATGACCAGTTCATCCTCATTTTGGGGAACGGGATGGAGTGTTAAATTTTGGTGAAAAACTTAATTGTTTTTCCAATTTATAGGGATGGGATTGATATGGTGAGTGGAATGTGAATGCTTCAAGGCATGCTTTTATGATAAATTAAAGCTTACAGGAAAGATTTATAGAAAAATGCTTGTGCAAATTTTTGAATACTTTTGTTTTCATTGTTTAAGACTAAGTTGGATAAAAAAAAGGGACATCTTGGTTATCTGATGCTCATGCAAATTTTGAATTGGAACTCCTTTATTTTTGTAAAGTGGTATGTGGTGGAAGGTGGTGTGGTCTACATAACAGGTGTGTAAGAGAGTTATAATTCATAAATAGGTCTAGATATGGGGAAGCCACTTGATCTGATGCTAATGTTCATTTCATAATTGTCAACTCAATGTTTTATTTTATACTCCATGAATGGCCCAAATTTCAAAATACTGGTTGTTCTTAATGGGCTAATTCTGCTATCCATATCTTTATTGATTTTGCAGTGGTTTGAGACACAGATTGTGCGTCTTAATCATCTCCGTGATAGAGCAAGTGATTTAGGGCGTAAGAAGGAATATCCTTTTTTTTTTGGAGTTTACCGTTATATACTTTCTGGTTACTTTTTTCCATTACATCCATTTTGGTCAGAGTGTCACACACCAATACATTAGTATAATGTCAGATGATGGGTATTTTTATGTAGTAGGATGTCCTCTAGTTGCTGCTTGCAGTCACACACACACACACTCACACTCACATACTCTCACACTCTCACACTCACACACTCACACACTTCTGGAGACATATAATACTACTTGTAATGTGCAACTTGAATGCAATTTAGAAAGGGGGTAAAAGCGTCGTTTTAGTTGCGTAGAGCATTAGCGATCCTTGACTTGCATTACGCTTAGAGAATGTGTAGAGAAGTTAAACGTGTTAAAGACACCTGAAGAACGTGCCCGCAGGTTAGAGGAGTTTCCATTAATACACCATGATCCTACTATGGATCCAGAATATGAGTCTGAAGATGACACAGACTCTGATGATAAGAAACAAGGTGTGTTTTTTAAAGTTTTAGTTACTACTTTTGTTCATCTCTCGTCTTTTATTAAGTAGAGGTAGGTGGGCCAAATGGGCCAGACGGGGTTGGATATTCTAACGAACACTTTTTTGTTCAATTTTTAAATACTCTTTAGAAGTAACTAATGCCATAATTGTGATTACAAAAACAATACTACAATAATAATCTGAATCTTTGTGTAAAATTAATGAGACTGTATGCATAAAATATAGACCCTGGGTAACTTTTAACCCTTTCCACTCATTTGATTAGTTGTGGCTAAGATTTTTCTGTTTGACCCGGTTATGCAGAATTCTACAAGAGATCGGACAGTTTCAGATTTAACAGAAGAGGAAGGGATCAGTTTTCTCCAAGAGGAGATTACACTTCCAAAGATTCTTGGAGTGGGACCCCTCGGAGTTCCTTACGAAGAAGTCATGAATTTACAGAATCTTGGAGTGGGACCCCTCGGAGTTCTTCAGGGAAAAATATTGAATTCACAGAATCTTGGAGTGGGACCCCTCGGAGTTCTTCAGCAAAAAATAATGAATTCACAGAATCTTGGAGCGGAACCCCACAGAGTTCTTCAAGCAAAAATCATGAATTCACGAAGAATTTGTCAAATAAAAATCATTCCATTAAGGCAGAAGACGCAACTACTTCTAGTTTCAAGGCGCATAAGGAAAATGCACGGGACACATTTGTGCAACAACCAATCATATTAGAGAAGCCAAGTATAGCTTCACCTTCAATTGCAGCAGATTCAGCTCCTAAAATAAATGAATCTGAGAAGATGTGGCATTACAAAGATCCATCTGATAAAATTCAAGGCCCTTTTTCAATGGTACAGTTGCGTAAGTGGAGCAAAAACGGATATTTTCCTGTAGGGTTGAAAATATGGCGAAAAAGTGACAAGGAAGATGATGGCATTTTACTAACCGATGCATTAGAAGGTAAGTTAATGGTTGTCAACCGGAGGCCAGTAAGTCAAGATGTTCGAAGTTTGAACCTTGATCATACCCATGGAGCTCAGATTTCAAGTGCTAATCTGGCTCCTGATAGTACACATGAGGCTGTTAGTTTTCCATCTCCTTCCCCAAACAAAAGCACTTTTGGTTGGACTGCAGGACAAGCGGGCCCACTTACAGGTCCTAGCTCTCCTTCACTAAATAATACCCACTTGATTGCATGTGGAAACAAAGATGGTAATTTAGCTGGGTCTATTGGTGTATCTGCACTTCAACCTTTTGATTCTTCCACCAATACTGTCTCGGTTGCATCATCTGTGGCACCACAAAATGTTGGTGAGGGTGTTCAAAATCCGGTCCAATCTTCTCAGTTAGGTCAACTGGTAGTACCACCAGATAGTAATATGCAGCCTCAAATTGTTCAGTCTGTAAGCGGTCAGAATCCTCAGGTTTGGTCTCAGAATTTGCAACCAAACCCATCTATGAATATGACTGGACTACAACCGTTAGTATATAACCAATGGACTGGTGTTCCAAACATGGTTCAGAATCCTGTTGGAAACTTTATGCCAGCACCCCAAGAACCATGGGCACAACAGTTCCCCTTTCCCGTCAATCAACCTAATATGCAGCACCTGCCACAACCGTTACAACCAAATGTTAACTGGGGTACAATGGCTGCAAATCAAAACATGGGATGGGTTGGCCCGAATACTGGAAATCCAATGAATTGGGGCCCCATGGTCCAAGGCCCGCAAGTAACAGGAACAGTTGATCCAACTTGGGTTATGCAGGCTGGGAATGTGCCAGCAGGTTGGGTTCCTCAGCCGGCAGTTCAAGGGGTTGTGCCTAATCAAAGTTGGGTTGCTACTCCAGTTCAAGGGCCGGTTGTTGCGGGGAATGGAAACCCTGGTTGGGTTGGACCCGTACCACCTGGCAATAACCAAGTAGCTCCCTCTGTAGGTTGGGTTGCACCAAATATGAACCAAGTACCTACTAATATGAACTCCGGATGGGCCAGTGGACCTGGGAATCAAGGTGCACCAGTTCCAAACCAGGGCTGGGTTCCGTCTACTGGAAATCAAGGAACACCACCACCTGGAAACACCAACCAAAATTGGGGTTCCCGGAACCGTGGTGGCAACTGGGGTGGAAACGATAATAGAGGTAACTTCCCGGGAGAAAGGAGGAACAAAAGAGGTTTTGGTTTCGGTGGTAGCAGGAGTAGTTTTAATAATAGGCAAGAATCATTTCATAGAGATAGCAGGTCGACTGATAAAGATGATGGGCCATGGAGGCAAGAGTCATTTCATAGAGATAGCAGGTCGACTGATAAAGATGATGGGCCATGGAGGCAAGAGTCATTTCATAGAGACGGCAGGTCGGCTGATAAAGATGACGGGTCATGGAGGCAAGAATCATTTCATAGAGATGGCAGGTCGACTGATAAAGATGACGGGTTGACCCATAATGATAGTGGGTCGTTTCATGGAGACGGTGCTAGAGCTTCTGACCAGTAGCCCTGTCCAATTGCTCGTTTTGATACTAGGATGTTGCAGAGTTTTGTTTAGGCCAGGTGAGAAGTGGTTAATGCTTTGTATAGCAATTTTTGAATTAGACTTTACTTACTGGTATTTATGCTATAGAACTCTTTTTTGCAGCTTTTGAACATGAAATTAAAGTTTTACATGAATATCTGTTAATTGCTTATTTTACATGGATGGAGTATTTATGTTCTAAACTTTTATTGCTTGTGATTACTGTTTGTGTTTATTTATTATTCAATCATAAATTGACCATCACCTATGATTAATTACTTTGAACACGCATGCACAAGGGTTAGGGGTTTTAAAAAGTATCTGAATCCGAGAATCCGATCCGAAAATCCGAATCCGAAATATCCGAATTTTCGGATATCCGAAATATCCGAATTTTCGGATATCCGAAAATTCGGATTCGGATTCGGATAGTGATTTTCAAAAGTTTCGGATATTCGGATATCCGATTATCCGAAAACTAAAAAATATTTTTTTTATTTTTCTAAATTTGAGACATTTTTACTTTATATTGAGATTTTTTAGTGTATATTGAGATTTTTATGATATGAGTTGGTTTTTTATATTATTTTTATAATAGCATATGTCTAATTATTATAAGAAAACTAAAAAAAAATGAATTTCGGATCCGAATCACTATCCGAATCCGTATCCGAAATTTTGGATATCCGAAATTCTGAAATTTAGGATACGGATACGGATACGGATAGTGATTTCTACTATTCGAAATTTTCGGATATTCAAAATTCGGATATCCAAAATTTCGGATATCCGACTTTGAACACCCCTAACAAGGGTTTGACAAGTTAGTAGTACCAAAGCTGTGAGAATGAGTTCAATTGTAGTTTGTTTGACTTGGTTTATGAAATGTTGAAATTCTTAGGGCCGTTTGGTTCGCGTAGTTTGTTGGATTTGGAGTTGGACTTGGAATTAAAATTGGATTTTGAATTAGAATTTGAATTTTAAATTAGAATTAGAATTAGAATTAGAAAGAATTGGATTTGGGATTTAATATTTTTCATATGATTTAAACTTAAGAGAATTAAAATCTACCAAAGGAATTTAAATTTCGAATGTATTTAGGTGATAAATATTCATAAAGAAATTGGAATTTATCATTCATTGCAAACCGCCACCACCTCCGACTCATCATCGTCGCTACATACCACCAACCATGCGTCGCCCTTACCACTAACAATCAACCGTAACCAACAACCGCACTCGCCACTGACAATCGATCGTACCCTGCGGCAACGGTCGGAGGCGGTGGCGGTCGAAGGTCGGGGGCGGTGGCAGTTGGGGGCATTGGCGATTGGGGGCGACAACGACGGCAGTCGGAGGTCGGTGGCGGTGGTCGGTCGCTGGAGGTCGGTGGCGACAGCAGTCGGCGGTCGGAGGCTGGCAGTGTCGGGAAGGGTTGTCGGTAGTGTCCTTTGGCCGTGGACAGGGGTGGTAGGTGACGGTCCGTGGTGGGAGCGGGGGTCGGTGGAATTTAAAGTCCTTAAAAATTTGGAAGGATTTTGAAATCTTTCATTTTAAGGAATTTGAGTGAATTAATTCAATTTCAATTCATTTCGCAACCAAACACATTAAAAATAGAATTCAAATTCCAATTTCAACAAATTCTAACCAACCAAACACAATGAATAACGGAATTCAGATTCCAATTCTATCAAATTTCTTTGAATTTCTTGCATACCAAACACACCTTTAGCTTTCTCAAGTAAAAGTAAGTTCTTTTTTCTTATTTATTTAACCTCCCTAGGGGTGCTTGATGAATTGAATTTCAAATACGTAAATTAATTGAATTGAAATATTTAAATCAACTCGAATTTTGAATCTGCGATTTTTAAATTGAATCAAATGTTGAGTTCTTCAAGTTCAATTCAAATACACAACCCCTTTAGTTGCTAATGATGGGTGTGAGAGAATTAGAGAATTAGGTTTTTAGGGTTTGTTTGCCATGATATAACGAAATGGACGAAAGAATATAATAGATGAATTAATGAAATGAGCAAAGAGAATAAAAATAATCATTACATTTCATTGTCGGGTTTTGTTATTTGGTTAGAATGAATTCAAGCGTTAGTTAATGTTGCTTGGTAAGCGAGATAAGACGAAGGAATAGAATAAATTTATATTATGTTAAATAAAATATCTTTACCTAAAGAAATTAAAAAATTGTCCAAAATTCCTCTTCTAAAATAAACTAAAATTTTTCAAAAGTCGTCATGTATCACGTCAAACAATATCGTCAACCATGTTTTTTACCCATTCAAGTTTGGATTCTTCATCAACTTAAAAAAAATATAACCATCAACTCTTCATTCAGTGTTAGTTTACATACAATCTTGTCATACTTGCGAATAGTAAAACCTTTAACTTTGTTCATCTCTACAAAAAGGTTGTTAAACAATTCCTCTCTATTACTTTTTGTGCCAAAAACTCTATTGAACGTATTTGTAGCCCCCCTAATCTCCGCACCAATTATTTCCGCCTACTCTTTTAGGCTGTTTATTATATAATCCCAGCGGTTGTGTGTTTTTCTCTTTCTTTGTGTACTTGAATCTTCTCTAGAAGCAATATATGAAGGGTTGTTTAGCTGTTGAGTCCTTTTCTCTTTCGTTGTGTATAGATCCATACGTGTCAAACGAGTGGCTTAAGATGGTCTACTAGCCCTTATTCATCTTTTTGTGTTTTGTAAATAATAAATGTATTAAATGTGACTAAAAATATTATTAAAAATAAATGAGATGGTTTCCTTTAGATACAACAATTTAGGATTGTTAGAGGTTTTTGACAATTTTAGTTATTACTACTATAACAATTAGAAGTTGGATGCCTACAGTTTCATCCAATTACTGGTCCACGTGGCATGATGTTAAGGGTCCATGTGAGTATGTTGTCATTAAAATTGTCTTTTTCCGACTGTTGAGTTCAACAGTTGAATAAACTGAAACTTACTAAATAATAATCACAACCGACTGAAGACCTCATTGTACAAGTTCAGAGACCAAGTTGATCACAACAAGAACAATAATACAAGACAATTCAACATGACAAAGTCAACATCAAGACAAAAAAAAAAGTCAAAATTAAGTCATGATGTAACAATAGTATAAATAGATCCACTAGTGTATTTTTGCAAGGTGTGGTTCTTGTGTGTGTGTTTCGTATGGTGTGAACCACCACCCAAGGATAATTCCTCCTTTGGGTGGGTTTGATTCCATCTTTCAAATATGATTTTCATTGTAATTTGTTCATCAACATGAATGAAATCATAACATTATACATTATCTATCTCTTTGTTCTTTGATTCACAACACATCCACCTATCTTAATTTTGATTTCTAGGTTATGAACATGATGAATCCTAAGATCCAAGCTCAATGAACCTGAAATATTGATTCAGCAAAATTGCATCAGAGCTGTTGGTTGCTAGATTCATCTATTTTTCAGATCTGATTTCATCTTTAACGATGTCAAGAACAAAGAATACAACAATGTGAAGAAAAAGGTCGCTGTTCATCGAAACCCCCTCTGTTCATCAACAAAATACAAAAGAAAATCAACAAATCTATTAATTTTGGTACGATTTGAAGATGATTAATCATGGATCTGATTACGGCTTCAAAACTCGATGCAACTTAATAGATTAACATCAACAAAATGAAGAAAAGAAGATTGCGAATACTGTTCATCGAAATCTGTATCAATCTTTGATCCAAGATCTGAAGCATTTCAGATCTAATGTTGTTTGAGTACTGGTATTCGCATTAGTTTGATTAGGAAACACACATGAAACAACAGAGATGCGGTTACAGATGTGTAACAAGTACTTATCATTACATTAATGAGGACGCCAAGCTCCAAACAAATGCGGATGCACATGAACAAATGCGGATGCCGAGCAACAAAAAAATGTGGATGCCAAGCGACAAACAAATGCGGATGCATGATTTGCTCAACATACAAATATGGTTGAGCATCAATTAAATGCGGATGTATGACTTCTTTCAAGCATGACCAGTGCGGATGTCATTTTGTGTTGCACAAGCAAATGCGGATAAGCAATTATCCAATGCGGCTGAGTGTCAAACAAATGAGTCTACGCAACATGGAAATGCGGATGAAACAAGGAACAAATGCGATTGCATGTGTAACAGCAAAACAAATGCGGAAGGGAACAACACAAATGTGGATGCTACAAGTTGAACCAAACAAATGCGGATGAAACCATACAAATACGAATGGACCATACAAATGCAGATGGACTATACAAATGCGGATGGTTTGTAAACTAATGCCGGTGCATTAAAACAAATGCGACTGCTTTAGTGAACAAATGCTGATATGTTACTCACCTAATGTGGCTGAGTTAACTTCAAATGCAATTCATCCAATAAAAAAAGACGATGAACAGATGACAACAACAAAAGAAAAAGACAATATCATGAATGCGGACGATTGCAACCAACAGGCACGTCCATTTTGTGCATTCAACAAAAAGAAAAACAACATCAGAAATCAACTTTGGTCACAAAACCACTACGTCATTTAAGGATTTGTACTACTGTCAAAAACTCTTTGAAATCATGATACTACAATCAAAGATGATCTGTTGAACCCGTGTCTGAATACTGAGCGGAACATATAGACAGACTTTAATCAAGGGGACCAATGGTTATCTAAAGAACATCAGATTATCAAGTATTTTCAAGAAGACATGTGACAGAGAAGATCTTCAAGTTCAATGATTGGCAAGCATCAGTTTAGGGGGAGTATTGTTGGGTTCAACAATTGAATAAACTGAAGCTTACTAAATGATAATCACAGCCGAGTGAAGATCTCATTGTACAAGTTCAGTGACCAAGTTGATCACAACAAGAACAACAATACAAGACAATTCAACATGACAAAGTCAACATCAAGACAAAAAGAAAAGTCAAAATTCGATCATGATGTAACAATAGTATAAATAGACCCACTAGTGCATTTTTACAAGTGTGGTTCTTGTGTGTGTGGTTCGTATGGTGTGAACCACCACCCAAGGATAATTCCTCCTTTGGGTGGGTTTGATTCCATCTTTCATATATGATTCTTATTGTAATTTGTTTATCAACATCAATGAAATCATAACATTATACATTATCTATCTGTTTGTTCTTTGATTCACAACACATCCACCCATCTTAATTTTGATTTCTAGGTCGTGAACATGATGAATCCTAAGATCCAAGCTTAATGAATCTGAAATATTGATTCAGCACTGTGCCCCCAGCCTCCACGCTACCCTTTTGCAAATTACCATCACTGGAAAAACCTTACCATACAAGACCACCACTAGCGCCGCCGCCAAATGACCGGTCGCAACCAACCCGATCTGGTGCAATATTTAATCCTTTACGGTGGCAATAATGTGGGTTATTGTTTTGCTTTGTTCTTCCTCCCCTTCTTCACAAGACCCGATAGTCGAAGTCGTTTTAGTCGGAAAATCCACATACAACTAGGATCAGGAATATCGCCGCCAGAAATTACTATCTTCTAAGGCCAAAATAGCCAGAATAATGTTCTTGCTACAAAATCGGGAGTGGTGTGGTTGACCCAGGACAAGGAACTGCCACCTTGGATGGCCGAAACAAGCTGAAACCCTTCTGTTCAGCTCTCTCTCTCTCTAGAATCTCTTAATCTCTCTCTCACAAAAAAAATATGGGTGACAGGCTATTGCTAAAACATAAAGCAAATATACTTAATACTAGCTTTAGTAAACCCGTGTATTACACGGGTTGAATAAATAAAATATTTAATGGAATGAAAATTTATTATTTATAAAACGATATTATAAGGTAAGATATGATTGAAATTAAGTATTGTAAAAAATTTAAATAATAAAACAATGATATCATTTTTTTAACTTTAATTTTTATTATAAAAAAAATTTATATATTTTGTTTCAAAACAAAATGTTTTAAAAAAACTTAAAAATTTTCTTATTATAACTTTCAATTTTAATTATTTTTGGTTACTTTTTAAAAAAACTGACTCTAAAATATTTAGTATTTTTTAAAAAGTTTGATATTTTAGAAAAAAATATTATTTGTAAAATTTATCTCGTTAGAATAACATTAATAAAAATATATTTTTCTTAATTTATTAAAAAAAATTTAATAAAAAAGTTTAAACATTATTATTAGTAATTAGTGTGGTTATTTAATAAGAGAGAGAAGCGAAAAATTTTGATGAGAAGGAATGTAATGTTAACATGTGTCATCTTAATTACCCTTTTATTAGAGTAGATAAATAATATATTTTATTAACATAGTGATGTAGACATGTGTGGGTAATTGAATATGTTTTAGCAACACATAATATTTGGAAATAAATATGTAGATGAATTAAGGAATAATATATTATCTTATATTTTCATAATATCATGACAAAATAATTATCCACGTTAAAAACGGATATATTTGTGGTTAATTAATAATATTTTACCAACACATAATATTTTTAAAGAAACGTAGATAAACTACGTACATAAAATTTTTGTTTTTTTATTTAAAAATAACATGACAAAATAAATATCTACAAGTATGGTAAAAGCTAATTATATATGTGTGGGTAATTGAAAATATTTTATCAACACTAAATATCTAGAGATTTATATGTAGCTAAATTAACTAAATAAATCTTTTTTCGTATTTAGAAAATGACATGGAAAAATAAATAAGAACATACATTTAAAAATGTATAATATGTGCAGATATTAAAAAAATATTACATACCTAAAAATATTAATTAAAATATGTAGAGAAAATAACATGACATGAAATTAAATATTAAAAACAAAAGTAAAATAATTAATGGTTAGTTCGGGCAATAAAGGTCAATTAGGGTCACTTATGGTCTTTGATAGTCTTTAATGATCAATTAGAGTCACTAATAGGGTTATTGATGTTCGTTTGGGGCTATTCATAACTAGTTATGATATTATTGGTTATTTAAGCTTCATGACTATCAATTGGATTAATTAATGATTAATTAGGGCATATATAGTTAGTTAGAGACATTGATGATCGTTTAAGGCCTTTGATAGTTAACTAGGGCTATTAATGCACCAATAGGGGCAATTATAGTCATTAATTATTAATTAGGGTTATTAATGCTCATTTAAAGTAACTTATAGTGAAAGAAGTTTAATTAGGGTTATTCAGGATCATGTTAGTTATTATTCGTTAACTATGGCTAATAAGGGTCAATCATAGTGATACATTGTCAAATATTATTCATAGTCTAGAATGGTGTACGTGATAAATTAAGTTCGCTTATGGAGTGTTGTGACTGATAATGAATCTTTGCGAGTCATTATGACGTAACATGTCATGTTAATTTTAAATTAATTTGAAATGTTTTTGATAAGTTCATACGTATCTTATCCTATCACTTTTGTTTTATTATATATGTTTCTTTTAATAATGATATAAAATGTAAATTTTAAATGACAATAAATTATTTTTTTCTTGAACTGAAAATGTATGACTATGCTTTGAATGATATGAATTATCTGAATTGGATCTACATATCTGTTTTCCAGCACGGACTACACCCCAACCCCCTCAATAGAAAATCTATAACTGTAAAACCTCTTGCTCAACCTTGAGTATTTATACTCAGAGTAAGACTTTAATCCAAGTCCTCTTCAAATTTAATATCTTCAATATCTCACCTTAACCAATAAATTATCTTTAGGTTAACCTATTCAACACTAGATTTTTATGATATCTAAAAACAATAAAAATAATAATTGTTTTAAAAATAAGCAATTAAAACTTTTTTTTTTTGAAATAAGCAAGTGAAAAATAATACATATCAAGAAACTAAAGTCCCACATGTGATCCCACAATCAGAATATGCACAACCCATGCGCCCGACCCGATTTGCTGCATCAACCCGCGAACTCCTTTACGCTATGTTCCCGAGTTCATTTAAAGGGATAAAAGAAAGGAATTGGAAGGAAAGGAAAAAATTGTTGTGTTCCAAAGTTTTTTTAAGGAAGAAAATGGAAGAAAAGTAAAAAAGTTATGTTCTCGAGTTGATTTAAGGAGATAATAGAAGGAAAATTAAGCCTAAAATGAATTCTTACAAATTGGAAGGAAATAAAGAGAAAAGAAAAGAAAGAAATATGAAGAAAAAGAAAAAAAAGGGAAGGAAAAGAAAAGAAAATTTTCATTTCTTTTCTCTCGTTAAGTTAACTCGAGAACATAGCGTTAAGCTTATCTTCATCGTTGTTGATGATAAAATTCCTTTCAGAAATAACTCGATCACCCCTTTAACAAACTACCGAGAAAAATGGCGACGCTAAAGACTTATCTTTTCACGATTCAACCGTCAATTAATACCTCTCAAACACTCTAGTTACCCTCACGAAAACCCCTATCGCACAAGCTTCTGATTGTTCCATCTGCATCTGTTCTAAACACCAGAGAATAACCACCACCGCTGGACTTTGTGAGACCGATTGAAGCCATCAAGTATTACCAAGGCAACGTGTGTTGTTCAAGAGCTTCGATTCACTTCTATCTACATCTTGAAATTGTTTTTGTATACTGTTGAGGTAATCATTCTACTCATGTTTTGTAAAGTTGTTCCTAAATTAGTTTATTTTATTTGATTTTGTTCTGGCGACTTAACCTTGCTTGATTAGAAACCAAAGAACATACTAACAATTTGATAATTGAAGGAGAAGAACTTATGTAGTTAGGAATCTGTTTAAGTTATAGAAAATAAGCATATTTGACATGGGAATCTTCCTTTCACATTCAACAGTACCTCATAAGTTTTGGTCCCCTTATATACATAGTTTATTCATAGATTGATGATGCTACATATTTGGATATTTGTGTTACTGAAACTAGATTGAGTTTAAGTTGTATGATCCATGATTTAGTTAAACTACTTGTTTATCTACCCAAGCGTTGCGGTGGGAAAACCAAATGTACAAAGGGAATTAAACAAACCCGACCCGGCACAACTTAACTTGGAACAAAAGTTGTGATATGTATCATGTTGCTAATCTAGTCATTGCTGCAAAATAAAGATTAATTGTTGGAATTAATCTTTGTTAATTCACATAAAAAGTCAAAGTCAGGTCCTATATGTCTAGAGTTTTAGTTTAACTAAGAGTCTTTTATTTATTATTTAAATTAGTATGTTTATCTAGTTATTTAGTTTGATGTTTATCAAGTTGTTTTAATTCCTATAAGGTAGGAGTATGAGTCATAGTAGGATTTGTTTTGTTTAGCATAAATAGGGCTCTTTGGTGGATGTTTAAGGTGTCAAATGTTCAGTTTTCTTTAATAAAAGTGTCGATCAATAATGTTTGTGATCAAATAGTTTTGTTCTTCATTCTTTTCAACCTGTGCATTGCTACGGTTTTGGTTTGTTTGGAGATCATTGTGCCTTCAATTGGTAACAGAGCTATACCAAGCTCTTGATCTGGGTGCGAAAGCAGCAAAAGAAAGGTTGTTTGTGTTCTTTTCTGGCCGATAACAACAGCAACAAGAAAACATAATGCTTTTTTTTTAAACACAGAAGCAATAAGGAAGAAAATTGGATTCAAATCCTTGAATCCATGTGAAACTAAGTAGGAAAGAGAAAGAAAAAAAAAAGAAATAAAGAAGAAAGCAGAAGAAAGAAAGAGAAAAAAGAAAAAAAGAATAACATAAAAGAAAGAAAGAAGAAAGAAAGAGAAAGAAGAAAAGAAGAAAGTAAGAGAAAGAAGAAAGATAGAAAGAAAAACAGAACGAGAAAAAAAAAAGCAAGTCAAAGAAAGAAAGTAGGAGGGAGAGAAAGGAAGAAAGTCAAGCAAGAAAGAAAGTAAGTTTAGAAGAAAAGTAAGCAAGCAAGAAAAGAATGGCAGACCAACCAATTTTACCGGGAAGAGTGCAAGACAACATTCCATTGCAGTGTCCCAAATTGACATCTACCAATTATACAAGTTGGTCAATTATGGTGGAATCAACTTTACAAGCATATGGGTTAGAGAAAGCAATTGATCCAGCAGTTGAAAGTAGAAAGACGTTAATAGCTAGGGCTTTTATTTTCCAAACATTTCCTGAGGATGTTCTACTTTAGGTTTCAAACAATAAGGATGTAAAGGATGTTTGGGAATCAATTAGGGTTTGACATCTAGGAGAAGAGAGAATGCAGAAAGCTCGCTTACAAACTCTAAGGAGCGAGATGGAGATGTTGAAGTTGAAAGAAAGTGAAATAGTGGATGATTTTTCAAGTAAGTTAACCGGCATAGCGGCTAAGTTTAAAAGCCTTGGTTTAAGCCTTGAAGATGAAGTGATTTGTAACGCCTGGAAATTTCAAGGAAATAAGGCAGAGGAAGTTTTCGCGCGAAAGGAGGTTCTTGCGCGAGAACCTCATGCGAGAAGTTTGGGCGAAAAGTTCTGCTGGGTATAAATAGCTGAGAACACCCGGTCAGACCCCATTTTTACACGAGAAGTGCTGCTATTAGAGAGAGAAAGCGGCTGTGAAGAGAGAGAAAGTGAAGAATCCAAGTGTTTGAGTTTTCGTTCGGCAAAAGCTTCAAGAAGGTTGCGTTTGAGCTAGAACTTCAAGAGGTGAGTTTCTAGTCCCCTTTTTACGCAATTTTTATGTTTTGGGGCTATTATGCATACTAAAACGTTTGTAAATGTGTGTTTATGCTTGTGTTGATGTTGTTATGATGTTAAGCATGATAGAACATCCCTTAGACGCGATAAGTTATGACTGGGTGGAAAAACCCATAGTTTTCGTGCGAGCAGTTAAGTTGTATTTTATGAAATTTGAATCTGCGAAGTTCTCGCATGAAAGGGGATAGTTCTTGTGTGACAGGTAGTCCTCGCGCGATAGGAAGTTCTCGCGCGATATGTATGTTTTTGCACGGCATGATGTTTTCACGCGAGTTGTAGTTCTCGTATGACGGAGATGATCTAATGTGTAGGACTTGACTGTGGTGACGTTCTCGCCCGAAAGGCTAGTTCTTGCGTGAGATGATGCTGATGTATGTTTAAGTTTCCGCATGGTATGCTGTGATGTGTGATGTGTTATCTTTTCACGTTAAAATGGTTTTCAAAAAGAGATGTTTATGATGTGACTTTACTTGATATGTACGTATACGAAGTAAAGTATTATGTAATGAAAGTGAAAGATAACGATGATGATAGTGGAACGTAATGAATGAATGAAAGTCTTGCAAGCAAATGATGGAGGTTCACAACTCAACGAGGTAGTTGTTTGCTCAACTATGTGCGGTTTAGCTAACCCTTGATGATACGCACAGGGGTCTAATCCTTGAGATTGACCAAGATGTGATGGGATCCTTGTCGCGTACCCCGGTATTGTGTCAGCTTCGGCATGACATGGGGGTTTATTTATAAACCCCGGCACAGTACCAACATTTTTGCATGACGTGGGGGTATAGCATATGGCAGAAACTATATAAAGATGAACGATGTTAACGAAAGAAATAAACGAAAAGAATGATGAATGATGTCGAATGATGAATGATGACGAATGATGATGAACGATGATTAACTATTATCAAGATGTATGTATGATGTATGATCACGTACGAAGTAAATGAAATGCTTTAGCGTAAAGTAAAGTATTTTATTATAAAAACTAGAACTCACTCAGCGTCGTTGACTTTTGTATGCATAATAGTTGGCAGGTAATTTGTTGATGCTGAGAAGGTGCAGGCATGGATGCATAAGCTACTGGGGATAGTTCAAGTTTGGCATCCACATTTTTTAGAACGTTATTGCAGGACCGGGTAAGGGTACTTAACACTTAGTTTCACACTGAGGAGAGATCTTAGATCACTTAACAATTCAAATAGGGAACTGGTAACTTAAAACAGATGATACTAAGAACACAAGTAAATTAAAGAGACAGAACTAAGAACAACACAAGAACACAAAATTGGTTTTTAAGGATGTTGTATATTGATCTCAAGTTCTTTTACAAGTGTTACAAAGCATAAAGAAATTACAAGAACCTGAGACACTTTTATACTACAACCTACAACCGTCACTTACATGTAAAGACAGTTGGGATTTGACTAATCTAGACAACAAAATCAATCTAAAGTCAAAAGGCAAATTGCTTTTTGACTAGTGACTATGACATGCCATAGCTCACTAACTTTTCCTAATACAAAAAGTCTACAGGAACAAGTAAGGTAAGTTACAGACAAAGACCATTCCTACTTTTTGATAAAGCATGGAAGTTTCACCAACTTATGTAAAGTAGGTGAACCACCAGAGCAGGCAGCGGAAAGTGTGTCAGCTTTATTAAAAGTTGATTCAGAGAAAGCATATTTTCTCTGTCCTCTGAAGAAATCAGTCTTCACAGCTTTGGAAGACTTTGTCTCTAAAGCTTCGGAAGATTTCATCTTTGGCTTCGGAAGATGCTGGTCTTTGGCTTCGGAAGATTTCATACTTAGAATATTTTTCTGTTTGAGTGTGAAACTTCCGAAGTAACTCCTTTTGAACTGTTAGCTTCGGAAGATCTTACACTTAGACACATTTGAGAGTGTAAGACTTCCAAAGCTAGTTCATCTTTGTTCCTTAGTGCATGCATGGAAGACTTGGTTGTTCTGGCTTGTTGGTTGCATCAGCCTCATAATCTTCAGATGATCTTACAGTTATTATGTTAATACAATTTTTGGGATGTAAACAAACGATGTGATGATTTGACACAATTTCAATTATTAATGAAAAGCTATATTTCTGCTGCAAAATGATGTGTTTTAAATGTTTTATGCGATGATTGACCAATTTTAAGCGTCCAGGGAATAGGGCCTTACATGATTGTACGTAAGTTGCTTAACTCGGTTCCAAAGAAGTTCCTACCTATCGTGGCATCTATGGAGCAATACTCAGAACTTGAAGATATGTCTTTTGAGAAAGCAGTGGGAAGAATAAAAGCTTATGAAGAACGCCTCAAAAGTCACGATGAACTGAAAGAGAATGCTCAAAGTAAACTTCTACTAGCAAGTTCAAATAATCAAAAGGTTGGATATTTAAAAAGTTGGCATCATGGAAAAGGACGAGGTGATAGTAATCAAAGCCATGGTAAGGGTCAAGGAAGAGGCTTTGGTAGAGGAGAAAGAGGACATGGAAGAGGTCGAGAAAACAGAGATAAGAGTGAATTTTGGTGTTTTGAATGTGGTGAATTTGGTCACTTTGCATATGAGCGTACCAAATGGAAGAATAAAGAGGATGATAAGAAAGATATAGCTCATCTTGTTCAATATGAGGATAAACCAGTATTATTTTGGAAAAACTAAGATTAAGGGGGTGATTGTTGGAATTAATCTTTGTTAATTCACATAAAAAGTCAAAATCAGATCCTATATGTCTGGAGTTTTGGTTTAACTAAGAGTCTTTTATTTAATATTTAAATTAGTATGTTTATCTAGTTATTTAGTTTGATGTTTATTAAGTTGTTTTAATTCTAGAAGGTAGGAGTATGAGTCATAGTAGGATTTGTTTTGTTTAGTATAAATAGGGCTCTTTGGTTGATGCTTAAGGTGTCAAATATTCAGTTTTCTTTAATAAAAGTGTCGATGAACAATGTTTGTGATCAAATAGTTTTGTTCTTCATTCTTTTCAACCTACGCTTTGCTACGCTTTTGGTTCGTTTGGAGATCATTGTGCCTTCATTAATTAATTAAATGTCTAAAAAAGATTGGATTTTGCCTCCATTTAAACTCTAATGTCTCTATTAATGTCCTTTATATAGAAATAACTTTTCAAATACACATACAGAAACAAGAACTGAAGAAACTGAATCAACATAACCTTCCTGCACAAACTATTTTATAAGTAAATTGGAATCAACTAAAAAGATTCTAATTTTTGACAGCACGTAAGTGCTCTTTTATGGAGAATGTGTTTGCCATCTACTTTAAACAACATACGATCATACCATTTTACAACGGGTGGCAGATTTCTCAATTTTATGAACAACATACACCCGTATTACTGTTGGGTTTCAATCACAAAAGGTACCAGACTTCTAAGGCAGTTTCCCTCACACTCATTTATATCTTAAATGAAAATAAAACTAACAATAGGGTGCCATGACCAATTTTTTTATTTATATTTAATAAATGAAGGCATAATTTTATACTATAAAGAGAACTAATAAATTAAGAACAATTGTTGTTATTTTCAAATCAATTAACTAATCTGATTAGTGTATCAATTTACAGTCATCAATTAGATTTGGTAAGCTTTTAGTATTAGTTTTTGAATAGAAGCCACCAAGCCCCTTAATGAAAAATTACTTTGATTAAATTTCCAGCTCAAAAGCCAATTCATATGTCACCATATCATACACCGGAAACTTGTTTTGTTGCCTCACCTCAATAGTGTATTTAAAATCCAAAATAATAACAACTTGGATTGGGCTTATGGT
The DNA here is from genome assembly GCA_025506505.1 of Flaveria sonorensis. Classification (NCBI taxonomy): domain Eukaryota; kingdom Viridiplantae; phylum Streptophyta; class Magnoliopsida; order Asterales; family Asteraceae; genus Flaveria; species Flaveria sonorensis. The sequence continues at coordinate 24,092,603 of CM046429.1, forward strand.
AATCGCGTTTTTTTAGTAAGGATTAATTTCATATATATTCCTACAAAACTAGTTAAAAATCATATATATCCAAACAAAGTTTTAAATATCGTATATGTCCTTATAAAACTTATCTTATATCATATATATCCTTTTAAGATAATTAAAATATTATATGTATCCATTTCATATATTACAATAAAAATAATTCATTATATAACCATTTGGATTTTATTAAAACTTTAAATCTTCATATTTACTTATATTTTACTCATCTTTTACGGGGTGTTTTTGTGTTTTTACAACCAAATTTTATTGCTTTTATAAGTGACTTGATTTTTATAGCATTTTCTATTATATCTTTTACTAAATTTCATAGTGATTTTTACTAAATTTCATACCTTTTTTTTAACTATTATCCCGGTCGTCTCGATTAAATATTCTTTTTAAACCCCTTAACAATAAAGTTTTATTCATATAGGTCGTATTAACGCAGGTTATATTTGTTTATAACTTTTTTTCAGTTACATACAAACTTCTATCAAAAAAATTAAAACATAAAAGAACGATAAAAAATATAATAGAAAGATAAGTTGGTTATATTTGGTTATATTTTGTGTAAAACAAAGTTTTAAGAAAATATAATAGTGTGTAAAACAAAGTTTTAAGAAAATAAAGGATAAATTGGTTATATTTTATATTATATGTATAAAATATGTTAATATAAATATATGATATTTTGATTATTTTATTCATATATATTGTATTTAGAATATGCTTTGAATATATGTGATATTTAAAAGGTTTTGTAGGATATATATGATATTTATTATGTTTTGTAGGGATGTATATGATATTAAAAGTTTAATTTGGATATATATAATATTTTATAAGTTTGTAAAGATATATATGAAATTAACCCTTTTAGTAACGTAAGATGCAAAACCTACCACATCTCCTTTCAATATCCATTAACGAAGTCAATGCGGTTTCATCAACAGTCCACTCCATTCTTTAATTGGTGCACTTTTTTTTAACCTGCATATGTAAAATAATGAACCATTTAACAACTCATTTCAAATATCAAAGTAATAATAAGATTTTATTGTTGACACGTTAGAGATAAAATGTAACTAAATGATACATATCTAGAATTAGAACAATAAGACTTAGACTACTCAGATTACTTGCATCATAAACATTTTTAATCAACTTGCAAAATCATTAAGAACTTTCATCAATTCAACAACATACTAAATGAAAACAACATCAACTTTATCAGTTGTTGCTATCCAATATGAAAGCTTAATAGCTGTAACGAGTCATAGATCTACAACTATTAATAGATCATATAAACCTTTATAACTATTTATTAGATATCAGGTACCTTTTCACATAAAACTAATTATAAAACTAATCTAAGGAATTCCAATGAACATTTCTTTCTAAACAATAGTTTTAGTTGTTTCAATAGTCGTTTCAAAGTAGTAACAATTATGCGAACTCAACTTCACATTTGTTTCCGCTGTGTATCAAAGAGCTAAACAATAGTTATAATAATTTCATCAGCTTTTGACCCATCGACAATGGATGTATAGAAAAACGAACAGTGATAGATTTGCTAATATGGAGAATTGTGCAATTGTGAAATTGTTTTTTGGACTTTACCTATTCTAATGAAACAGGTCTTGATAAAAGGGTAACTAAGCATGGTAGGAGAGTACATGACATTAAATGTCCATGTTTTAAATGCCAAAATGTCTTGTACAATAGTAGAGAAATTGTACATAAACACCAACTTAAGAACGGTTTTATGAATGATTATACAACATGGCATGCACACGGTGAAACTACCATTCATGAAGTTGGACAATCTTCTACTAAAATACAATTTGATAATGATGATGAAGATGATGGTTATAGACACATGGTGTTGGATAGTATGCATGGATCTGATTATAATCTTACACAACACTCAAATCTAGAGACCAGTACTTTAGAAGCGCATGTACAGAATCTCAAAGCAAAGGGATTTTATGACATGTTACAAGCTGCCGATGAACTTTTACGGGAGTGGAATAAAGCCATAAATTGTTCCAAGTTAGAAGCCACCATAAAGTTTTTGAATTTGAAGTCATCGTATAATGTATCTACTGTGTGTTACAATAATAATATTTCCATGGTTAAAGCATTGCTGCTAGAGGAGAATAAGCTCCTAGAAAGCTTTTATGTTACGAAAAAAGTTTAGAAAAGCTTAGTCTTCCTAAATAACGCATCAAAGTTTGCAAAAACCATTGCATTCTTTTCTATAAGCAAGAAAAGACACTAACACAGTGTAAACATTGTGGGGAATCTCGTTATAAGAGTGACAAAAATAAGATATCCAATTTAGTAATGATGTACATGCTAATTGGACCTAGACTTAAAAAAGTTATATACGTGTTCAAAGATGGCTAAAGATATGACTTGGCACCATGACCATAAAACAAAGAACAGAAGCATGGCACATCCAAGTGATAGTAAAGCCTGGAAGCATTTTGATTCGGAGAAACCCAACTTTGCAAATGAGATTCGGAATGTTCGTCTTGGGTTATGCACCGACGGTTTTAATCGAAATAACTCAACCTCTAATCCTTACTCCCTATGGCCGGTCTTTCTTACAATATATAACCTGCCTCCTTGGATGAGCTTGAAAGACTTATTTGTCAAACTATGTTTGATTATTCCTGGAAGAAAGAGCCCCGATCAAAATGTGGATGTGTTTCTAAGACCATTGATAGACGAGTTAAAACTATTATATGAAGAAGGCATAAAAGTTTATGATGCTTATCATAAAGAAATTTTATGATGAAGGCAATTCTTTTGTGGACGGTTAGTGATTTTCCTGCCTATGCAATGTTGTCCGGCTGGAGCACGCATGGACACTTAGCTTGCCCATATTGTATGGGAGACACAAAAGCATTTCAGTTACATGCGGGGGGCAAACCAAGCTAGTTTGATTGCCGTCGAAGATTTTTACCCCCATCACACCATTTTTGTGGTGATAAAAATGGATTTTGGGCTAATAAATCCGTACCGTCATCATTAGGACCTCCACCCTAGTTAACGGGTTGGAAAATATATAAACAAGTATTTAATCTTCCAACTGTTTACAAAGTTGAATTATATAACCGAAGGAATAAAGATCCGGGTTTTGACAAAACCCATAATTGGGTAAAGAAAAACATATTTTGGGAGCTTGAATATTGGCCCTCATTGTTAATCCGACACAACCTTGATGTAATGCACATTGAGAACATTGTTTTTGAGAATCTGTTATACTCCTAAAACTGAAGATAATATCAAGGCAAGGATGGATGTAAAAGAGTACTGCGATCGACCATCATTGCATACTTGGATGAGGAACAATAAAAAATATACGAAACCGAAAGTAGTGTACACCTTAACCAAACCAGAAGTTAATGAGGTATGCAAATGGTTGAAAAAGGTAAACTTTCTCGATGGATGTGCTTAAAATATTGAAGGATGCGTAAATGCTAAAGATGGTACCTTTTATACATTTAAAAGTCATGAATGTCATGTCTTCATGTAACGGTTAATGCCTATTGTGCTACGAGGGATGCTTCCAAAACAAATATTTGAACCAATAACAGAGCTTTGCGCATTAGGAGACATGCTAACACTTTTCTTTCATTATTTCATAGATTTAGTAATAAGGAAGATGCTACTCGGACTATTGGAGAAATTTTACAGGTTATCTGGTTTCATCCAAGGAAAATTTAGAAAGATATCTCTAGAGAGGATGGCGATAAGATGTTTGAGCCTGTGTTGTTAGAAGCGAGAGAGGCACTCACCTAGGCACATTTCCTAGGCGCAACAAGGGTTCACTGCCTTGCAGCCTTCTAAGCGCTCAAGAGAAGTTCCGGTGAAGAGTCCGGCCAGATTCCGACCATTCGTCTGCAACTTCCGGAACAAAATCTCCCTAATGCAGTTAGAAACCTGTCTTAAGAGGTCCCTTTTGCTTTCTTTTTTCGTTCTTCTCTCTATAAAAGTCTCTAGTTGTGTTCGTATACTATCAATGATGAAACCTTCAGTTTTGGTGAAAGAAAGTAAATGGAGTGAGTGTTTAATGGAGAAGAGATAAGATTAGATGAGAGAGAGGGAATGTGAGTGATGGTTTTTTTGACTGAAAGTATATAGTATTGTTTTTTAGTAAAAGGTGATGGCACTACGCAATTGACAAGGGTACAATTGAAAAATTACTATGTTTTTCCTTTTGAATTTGTTTATTATATTAAGTATTTGTAAGAATTTATATATGGGCACAATAGAAAAAGTATTATATTTTTTATTTTGAATTTGTTTATTATATTAAATATTTGTAGGAATTTATATATTTTTACTTTTCTAAGCCTATTATCTATATATATATATATATATATATATATATATATATATATATATATATATATATATATATATATATATATATATATATATATATATATATATATATATATTATAGTTTACTAACAGTGCGCTTTTTTTTTTGTCTTGGGCGTGCTTCTTTTTTGCACCTTGGGCCTTGGCCCCAGGCGAGGCCGTTGCGCCTTAAGTGCGCCTTGTGCCTTGCGCCTTTGACAACTATGGTTTGAGTGTTTCAATGTTTGTACTTATAAAAATTTTATATATTTTCTTATAATCTAATAAACTATATAAACTGTGACACCCTACATAATCCCACATCGGCCGTGGACAGGAGAGATTCCTGGTTCATAAGGAATGTCCGGTCTCTAATATCACCAACACGTTTTGAGTGTATTGCTGTGGATGAGAGAAGAACTCCATAGTTAAACGTGCTTAGGTGACGACAATCTAGGGATGGGTGACCTCCCTGGGAAGTTTTCACCCGAGCAACCAAAAGTAAATCCGTGAGCTTCTCATGGGCGAAGCGGACAATATTGATGGTATGAGAGGCTGGGTGTTACAAAATGGTATCAGAGATACTCTTGTGCTGTTCGGGATGGTGGGACAAACCTCACCGAGGATGGTGAGTTCTAGGGCTCATCGAGGACAATGAGTCCAAAGGGGGGGGGGTGATTGTGACACCCTACATAATCCCACATCGGCCGTGGACAGGAGAGATTCTTGGTTCATAAGGAATGTTCGGTCTCTAATATCACCAACGCGTTTTGGGCGTATTGCTGTGGATGAGAGAAGAACTCCATAGTTAAATGTGCTTAGGTGACGACAATCTAGGGATGGGTGACCTCCATGGGAAGTTTTCACCCGAGCAACCAAAAGTAAATCCGTGAGCTTCTCGTGGGCGAAGCGGACAATATTGGTGGTATGAGAGGCTGGGTGTTACATAAACATTACTAAAATGTGCTTTTTTTATAGAGATACATCAATAGGAAAGCGAGTGGGATGACCAAGTTCGATCTTTCTGGGAGAAGTTTATAAAGAATAAATTCAAGGATGTATTGAACAAGACTCAGGATAAAGCTAAATACGCTGCAAGAAAGGCAGGGGTAGAAGTTGGAGACCATTTGTCTGTAATTATGCCATATAAGCCACGATGGATGAGGACTGAGATATGGGAATCACTAGTTTAGTATTGGAATACACCCGAGTGGAAAGCTAAGTCTTTTAGGAATACCATTAAAAGAGGGAAATCGACAAGCAAACACACTCTTGGCTCACCTATGTTATGCTTAAATTAAAAATGGTAAGAGATGTTATTATGTCCTTGATTTAATGAATATTGCATGTGAGTATTAACTTTCAAATAAGACTTTTGTAGGATAAGATACTTGGACGCCCTGCTACAATAGACGAAATTTGGATGCAGTCATATGGGAAAAAAGGAACTAAACCTTTAGATAAATTCTTGAGATGTGGAGGAGGCGAGGGTTCAAAAGAGGCTGACAATTTGAAAGAAATCAATTCAAAAAACAATGTGGAATGGACTGACTCAAGGGCAGATGAATCTTTTGTTAGTTTCTTTACTTTTAAGATGTATTATTACTAGAGTTAATCAATACATGTTATAAGTATAACAATTTGTTTTATTCTTGTATATCATAGAGATCATATAAGGAGTATGTCATGGAGAAGTATGGAGATGAGGCTAGTAAATTCCCATTAGATCTAGACACATGGGTACAAAGGGCAAGAAAAAAGGTAAATTGTTTGATATAAGTGATTCGCATGTCATGATGAAGGATACACCCTCAACGTCAAGGAATTCATATCTACCCACAAGAAACGAAGAGGTTTGCTTGTTCCATTTTAGTTAATTATATAATGGGTCAAAATGCTATAGTGAGTCATATTAGTTGTCATCAAAAGTTGTTTCAGTTTGTAACACCTCTTATATAAGATACATGGTGAGTCCTTTTGAAATTTTTTATTGAAATATGATAGGTTCTTTCATGCATTTTTGTATTAAAGTTACTATACATACATAAGAACACATAGAAATTCTCCAGTTTGAGTTTAATGATATTAGGGTTTTAGTTTAAGATATTGTTTATGAAATTTATCTGTATTACACTTGATTTTTAGGGCCTAAAGATCATCCTTAATATCTAAAGCTATCTGATTATGAGTTTAAAATGAATCAGAGATAAGAGACATATATAATAACCAGTAGGGCGTCAATCATTCATGAAATTATCTAACTTGATAAATCACTTTTGTTGATGGAAATTTAAAAGTCTTGCCCTGAAAGTAAGACCACCCTCTCTTTGTGTCCTTATGAATAATTTGTATCTTTAATGACACCTGAATTGAAACCAACTAGTTTATATGTTTACATGTTCTAGTGATCAACAACTAGGATCCCCCTTCCTCTAGTTCATCATACTATAGTCATAAAATTAGTTTAAGTATAAAAATCAAGCTTCTATATTTCATAACATTTTAGTTATTTGTAGACTTTAAGATAACTATTCAACACTATACTAATCCAATTATTCAAACTTGTAGGTGGGTTACTATCACCTAATGATTTTGTGGTGTAATCCTAATAGAATATTACTTTTGTTGATCAAAGGAATATGGAAAATAATTGATTAAAACATAATATTATATGTATTGGATTGATTCGACTTCTAAACAAGTATTGTGTTATTGAAGAAAGAAACAATAGATTACTCTAGGTGAATAATTAAATAATGGGTTAATGTGTTGTGTGATTTTAATATCTAAAGCTAACTGATTGTGAGTTTAAAATGAATCAAAAGAGATAAGAGACATATATAATAAACAGTAGGGCCTCAATCATTCATGAAATTAGCTAACTTGAGAAATCATTTTTGTTGATTGAAATTTAAAAGTCTTGCCCTGAAAGTAAGACCACCCTCCCTTTGTGTTCTTATGAATAATTTGTATCTTTAATGACACCTGAATTGAAACCAATTAGTTTCTATATTTACATGTTCAAGTGATCAACAACTAGGATCCCCCTTCCTCTAGTTCATCATACTATAGTCATAAAATTAGTTGAAGTATAAAAATCAAGCTTATTTATTTCATAACATTTTAGTTATTTGTAGACTTTAAGGTAAGTATTCAACACTATACTAATCCAATTATTCAAACTTGTAGGTGGGTTACTATCACCTAATGATCGTGTGGTGTAGTCCTAATAGAATATTACTTTTATTGATTGAAGGATATGGAAAATAATTGATTAAAACATAATATTTGTATTGGATTGATTCTAATTCTAAACAAGTATTGTGTTATTGAAGGAAGAAACAATAGATTACTCTAGGTGAATAAATAAATAATAAGTTAATGTGTTGTGTGATTTTAATATATTAATGTTGTGTTGTATAATTTACATGTACAACATCTGAATGAGAAAATAGTACAACCGCAGCAAGAGAAAGAAACCGAAATACTAGAGAAAGAAAAAGAAAGGGCCGAGAAACTAGCAATGATGGAGAAAATAGAGGAAAACAGAGTTGCAAACAATAAAATGAAGCAACAAATTGAATTCTTGTTGAAAAACACACCAAAAAGATCTTCTAACTAGTTCAGCATGTGATTTTTGTAGACATGGTGAATTTGGAAGTTTGTTTGTAGACATGGTGAATTTGGAAGTTTGTTTTAACATTTATGTTCGAATATTTTTTATGATACTTATCTTTTGATACTTTGATTCATATTTATTGTAGAATGTTTGGATAATTTAATGAATTGATAAATTTTGTGAATTTTATTATTTGTTTGAGTACCGATCAAACTCTATAAATACTAGAAAACATGAGCCGGTCATTATTATACATAGTTTTTGCAACTAAAATGCCGGTCGCATATCTTATTGCAAGCTTGAAATAAAAATTAGTTGTTAAGATGGTCGCAGAAATTGAGTTGTAAAAGCTGTTGCTAATTATTTTGGTCGCACAATCGGTCAAGAATAGTTTGGTGGCAACTTCGGTCGCTAGGATTTCAATCACAAGTTTGGTCGCAAAAATTTATTGGTAACAAATAGTTTAAGTCGCAATTCTGGCTGCTAACAGTTTAGTCGCAAGATCCATCGTAGAACGTTTCGTCGTGATTTTTGTTACAATCTCAGTCGCTAAAGTTAGGTCGCAAAGTTAGTTGCAAAAGAAATAGGTCGCAAATTTTTGTCGCTAATTTTCCGGTGGATGATATGGTCACAAAATCAGTCGCAAGAATTGGTTGGAAACAAAATTATCGACCAGGGTGTAACCAACCAACCAACCAAAATGGTAGCAAATTTCATCGCAACAAGGCATTTGCGACCATTTTGACGGTCATAAATGCTCAATTTTGTAGTAGTACGCGCTTACTCTTTCACAAGGAGATCTAAGTTCAATTCTCATTCACTCACCTTGCGGCACATTTGTTTTATTTACATGATCTTTTCTTTTGTTTTCTTTTTTATGTGAGGCTTTCTTATTTTTTTCCCCCTTCTTTTACTTTAATGATGTGGGTTTTAATTTTATTGGTATTTTAACGGTATTTAATTCTTTTATTTATTTTTTATTTTTAATTTTTTTAAACTTTAAACTATTTTTAAGATTTTTATTTTTCTTTTGTATTTTTTGTAAACTTTAACACTCCGTCGTATGTATGTCTGTATCCGTTCAAAAAGCACAAACTAATATGCATAATGACCGACGTATAGCAATGCTCGCGGCGAAGCGCGGGAAAACATCCTAGTTTTTATACATTTGACCTGTTTCATATAATAACTTGATTGACATTGCCATCCACTAATAATTAATTAGCACTTGTGTTCTAGACTTCTTGTTCAAATTCTTTTAACTCTTTTAAAGGTGAATATTATCAGAAATTATATGCCTTAATCAACTGTTCTTTTTATAGTGAGCATGTAGATTGTATATATGCAACACTAGCACATGCATATATGCATATTTAATAATATACACATATGTATGAATGTCCATGAATGTATGTTTATCTACATATAGCACTCAAGTTGGATGACACATATCAAACTTTTCAAACTACTACATACAAGATCGTAATGGTTCTAACAAATTAAGAAATGGAAGCTTGCAAGAAGTACCAACAAAGTGTCCACCAACTAATTTGATTCTTTGGATAGTTTGGTTCATGTCACATATGATTCTAAAGACTTCATGAAGATTGTGTAATGCGTAAATAGATTGAATGATTTATGCTACTGATGTGCAAATTTACCAAATGATAATAACAAAAAGCTTTCATTGTTATTAATGGAGATGATGTTCTTACCTCCGTCGATAAGATATTAGTTGAGATGTTTGGTCAGACACTATTTGTCAAACAAAACAAATTGCAATTAGTGTGAAATCCATAAAAAACACAATAAATTAATATGTAACGTACCTGATGTTCTTCCTAGATCGTACTTTCAGACTGTTTTTGCAATTGCAAGAAACCGGTTGATTTATAAGCTCATCGAGAAAAAATCACGAGAAAAAAAAGGTAAATCATATCATGATTTATTAATGAAGATGCGCTGAGATCTTTTAGATTGTTTGGAGAAGATCGAATCAAGGTAGAATCACCGAGGGAAATTCGCAATTGAAAGGGATGGAAGAATTGATTATGTGGAATATCGCGGGGGAAAGAACGGACGGAATGAAAAAAAACAATTTTTCATGACAAAATGGTGTTGTTTAGAAAATAGTAGTTCTTTCTAGTAGTAAAATAAAAGAAATTGTTTCTAGAGTCCACTTGTGGTAAGAGTGGACTTACGCTCGAGTGGCAGGTGAACCTGTGGTTAGGGGGGCTTGATGTTGGCCCTTTAAGGATCGTTTAGGCTCTTGATGTTCTTGAATATGAACAACTTGTGTATGAAATTTGAGAGAAACTTGATGAACAATAATACTGAATTAATCAAGAAACTTATGTAATTAAAAAGTCAAATACGAAAGTCAAAACTATTAGGATAGTTACGGTTATAGTTACTAAAGTTAGTTATGGTTAGTTAGTTATTTTACTACCCTTGTTAGTTGGTTGTTTAACCGCAGAATCCTTGGGTATAAATACCCACATATGTACCGCATTTCATGTAAGAACATAGTGTGGATTGTGTGTAAAATTATTGTTTTTCTTCCACTGTGTTCATCACCGGTTCTCTGCACTGTTATGCAAAACCCAAATCAAGTTGTTCATCCAAATATAATCTTGTTTTGTTAATCAATCCTGGACGCAACATGGTATCAGAGCGAAGGTTGGAAGATTAACAAGCAATCGGCAGTCCTTGTCAAACTAAAAGAAGATCAAGACAAAGAAAGTCTCTGCGATTTAAATTTGTAAGAAAGGAAGTATCAAGTGAAGAAAGGAAACGTGAAAATGAGCAAGAGATCGAAGGTGTCGATCAAAGGAAATCTGTGTGGTGTAGAAAGATCAGACGTATGTGTTTAAAGAGAGAAAAGTTGGACAAGAAAATCGTAGGAAACAAAGAATCAAACAAGAAGGAATTATCTTCGCGGCTTTAACCCGTTGGAATCTGATTCAAGTAGCAATCGAAAAGTCTTGATAATTCAAGCAAGCACCAATTACAATCCGATGTCGGTGGTGCTAACCCCTCTTCAATCTTGATCAATAGTATCCGGAGAGTCGAATTCGAATTGCAATTGGAAGTTTCAGAACGAGAAGGAAGAAGGAACAATAAGGAACAAAAAGGGACGGGACTGCATGAAGGATGAACAACAATTTCAAAAAGTTGTTGATTAGGTGGGAGATTGTTGGACTTAGGATTAATCAAGAAACTTATGCAATTAAAAAGTCAAATACGAAAGTCAAAACTGTTAGGATATCAGACCAGCAAACTCAGTCAAATACGAAAGTCAAAACTTATGCAGAACCCAAATCAAGTTGTTCATACAAATATAATCTTGTTTTGTTAATCGATCCTGGACGCAACACTTGAGTCCACATATCAGACCAGCAAACTCAGTTGATACTTAATTCCCATCACACTTGTGGTGAGGTGGACTTGAGTTTGCTTATTTGACAAGCAGACTCAAGCCTAGTTGTATCAACCCTAGAATCCGAGAACCCGTAAATTGTTGAATTGTTATCAAATATGGACCACATATTTTTAGTTCGCTACCCTAAGTAGCGGATTTTATTTAAGGTTGTTATACTAAAATGTCATTTAAATATTGATCTTTAAAATATATTAAAGTTATCCTCAACAAAAAATAAATAAATAATATTACATAAAATACAAAAATTATAATTACATAATAAAAATATATACATTTGAAAATTTAAAAAGTGAGTCTTCTATCTCAACAAGTAGGCTCTACCTCTACCTAATAGTATTTAAACATATGATTTGCTTCATAAATTTTATTAACTTCAACCTACACAAACATTTTCTCTCACTCAAAATCATGTCACATTTTCGTCCATTTCTTGTAAAACTATATCGGGGTGGTCAATTTCATACTTAAATAGTATTGTTAGTCATGATGAATCCACTCAATCATCTTCCTTTATTAAAATTTGTAATTGAGTGTCATACACAAAACTAGTTGACATGGTTTATAATCATGTTCAAATTGATAGGAAATTGTTTCGTTTGAAGTTGTTACTTTGTTTTACTTTTCAAGAGATTTCTTCAACCTCAAATTTTGTTGAGAATATAGTGTGGATATGTTATATACTTTAGCAGTAGAAGTGGCAAACTTCATCGGTGAGATTATTGTCAGTTGGATGCTGATAGTACCTGTCCAACATACCAATTTTACTAATATTTTATGTGGCTTTTCTTCATCTCAAACCGGCCAATCAATGAACCTGACATATAGTCTTATACAATCTCTTGATTTCCAAACCAATGCCTCAATGTACATCAATGAAGCAAATCAGTCATTTCATCTTATCAGTCCACTACAAATAACTACGCAGCTGAGTAGCCATTTCATCATTGTAATGATGATGATGACGATAATGATAATAATGATGATGAAACTTATATGTTTATTAACTCTAAAGATTATAACTAGAAAGAGACTGTAACACCCGAAAATTTATTTAAAATAAAGAAAAAAAAAAGTATCTTGAAAGAAAATATAATGGGCACAAGTGGAGGGGTAAAGTGTACAAGGTGCAAAACACTATTATTTTATGTTTATAAGGGTATGGTCTCCCATGCATATGCTTTTTCTACACCCACTTTCGGCTGGAAACAAGAAAGAAGAAGGAAGAGCGGTTCTCTCGGGTTTTTCAAGAAGAAGAAGCTGGTATTTTCGAAGGTAGGTATTTTCTTGTGTTTTTGGTTCGGTTTCAGCTGAATTTTCAGCTTGTAGACCGATTCTTATGTGTTTTTGTGCTTGGTTATGTGTTTTTGGTGTGTTTAGGTTGTTTGAACTCTTTGTGCCCTCGGGTTTGGTGGAGTTTAACTTGCAGGCTGCAATTGGTGAGTTCTAGATCCCCGGTTTTGTGTTTTAAACTTCTTTTGGGGCTGAAAATGCATGTAAAAACATTTTACAACTTATATGTATGTTAACCGTATGTATGTATGTATGGATTCTTGTATGTTGTGGGGTTATGCTTGTTCTAGGTGCCTAAAATGCTAGATTTAAGTTAAAGACATGTTAGGATGATGATTTGGGACTGAAAAGTTATAAGTTTTAACATAACTGCTGCTCATGCACCTGCAATTGGCTCAGACGCCTAAGTCCCTTCTCAAGCGCCCAAATAGGGCTCATGCGCCTGAGAATTCTGCCAAAAAGCCTAAGTACCAGCCCATGCGCCCCAATAGTACCCATGCACCCAGAAAATTGTTCATGCGCCTAAGTGTTCATTCATGCGCCCAAACAGTACCTCATACGCCTAAGTGTTGGTGCGCCTGTATAGTACTCATGCGCCTATATAATGTTAATGCACCTAATTGCCTTAGAAAATTTCGGGAATTTTGGAAATTTGAAAATATAAGACTTAACCCTGGGATGTTTTGGTGGTTATGTTTGTTGATGTTATGCTTGTTTGTGGCTTATTCTTGTGTTCCATATTATGTATTATTATGTGACTTTACGTGGTGTGTTTATGCTCGTATACGTAAAGTATTATCATAAATAAAGTGAAAGATTAATGTTAATGAAAAGTGGAACTTAACGAATGAATGAAAGTCTTGCAAGCAAAATGAAAGGAGGTTCACAGCCACGGGTTGTCAACTCAACTGTGTGCGGGTTAGCTACCCCATGAGGATGCATGCAGGGTCAATCTTTGAAATTGACGAGACCCTTGTTGCTTGCCCCAGGTACTGGAGTCAGCTTCGTGCACAATGTCTGGGGTCTATTTATAGACCTCAGGCCCAGTACCAGCTTCGTGCATAATGTTCGGGGTATTGCACGTTGGTCTGGTAGAAAGTGAAAGATAATGATAAAAGTACGAAATGAATGAGATGAATGATGAATGATAATAATGAATATTATCTTGTTGTACATATGATGTGTGATCACGTACGGAAGTAACGGATTTATGAAAGGAAGTATTTTATGAAAATGATATTTTTATATATCTAAACAAGGGATTTTAATTCTAAAAACTAGAACTCACTAAGCAACGCTGACTTTTATGCATTTTCAGTTGGCAGGTAACTTGTTGCTGGGGATGGCACGCGGGTGAAGCTACTTGGCGGGCAAGACTGGCATCCATTTGTGCATAATGATATTTTTGTTTTATAATGCAACTGAACGATTCTTTTCTAACTCCTAAAATACAATGATGTATTATTTGGCAACATTAAATATTAATGCATGAATGGCTTTTGTCAAAATTAGTCCGCTGCTATGTATGTATTTTTATATAATTAATGTTGTGATCAACCAACTGTGAGGTTTCCGGAAACGGGGCCTTACAGAGACTAAAGATGATGTAATACTCTCTCCACCATCTACACAATGCAACTCCGGAATATGCCAAGGATTCGCCTCAAGATTCAGTTGATGCATATGACAAGACTGAGGAGTTAAGAGATTTAGCACTTCCTGATTTTCATAATAAAGATGACATGGTTATATGGAATGAGGAAGCCGGTCACATATGTGTTAGAATGTTCTTTCAATTTAAAGATGAAGTGATGCATGCAGTTTCAATATAGAATATTCTTCGTAACAGAGAGCCGATCGTGATGGAGAGCAGACCAACAATATGGAGAGCCAAATGCTATAGCACTAGCCTAAATTATACAAAGCCTCTCCCCAATGTTCCCCCATGCCCTTGGACTGTCACTGCATCAAAGAAAAAGAAACTTCATATGTGCCTAATTACCATATGGACCACTACACACAACTGCTACAGAACAGTCATACACAACAATAACCAAGGCCGAAAGTCTGAAGATATTTTTGCGACATCATGAAAGCAACTCATATCAATATCGCTTATCCAGTAAACAAATTTAAGCACAAATAAAGGATAGATTGGACGTTTAGTTAGAGACAACAATGGGAATAGGGCTTTCTTTTCTTTAAAGGCTATAAAGAATATTCACAGTCCTTAGGATACAAACTTTAGTGAGTTACCTAAAAGTATTTTAGTGCTCCAAGCCTCAAACAATAATAATGTTATGCAGTGGTTCCACCATTGTTGATATATGAATAGGTTGAAGCTACCGAAAACTCAAGAATTAAACACTGGCTGCCAACTGCTGATTTCTGCCAAGTGCTGAATCAACTGCCGAATCACATATGACGAGTGATTGTTGATTAGCACATGCTAAACAACTACTGATCAGGTCTTAACTGATGAGCTATTGATCATATGCTGTTGATCAGCACTAAACTCCATGAGCTGCTGATCAACTGTTACACAAGATAAGACTGTCTGTACTGACGGTTGTTGTGTTTCATCTTTTGGGGACAACATAGTACTGAAGCTGCCTAACTCTGATGTGCCAATTGTCTGTCTTGCTGTACATTCTAAACATAGAATAGTTTATTCTTATTATTTAGATTTTATAGTATAAAGTCCCCACACTTATATAGTAGAGGCAAGCTTTGTTAAGCCATTTGTGTATCTGCTAAATATTACTCTTTGTACTCAGTTTTGATTAATCAAGTGAATACTTTAGAAGATCAACTTGTATACTTATTATTACCCAAAGTATTTGTAATTTAAAGCAATAGTGTAATTTTAATATTAAAAATCGTCTAGTCTATACATATTAATAAAACACTAACTTGGGTGCCATATGACCTTTTCCTAGGATGTTCACCAAGGATTATTTCACCTAGGATTTGTCCACATGTCATCACCACAATAAACATATTTTAAACAAATCTATAAGCTATAATAAAAGACTAACTATGGTACACATGGCACCTTTCTATCCCGTCCACCTAAGTGCCACATTCGTATTACTACATGTTGTTACATCTTTCACTCTTGAGTTACAATGAATTTTAAAACTATTAACTCGTATCAGATACAATGAATATTATATTTATGATCACCTATTATTTTTTAATTATTTGACATCTTTTCAATGTTATGCAAAATTGCTAATTATGTTAAAAATTAATAAATAATTTATTTTTCTTATTTTTTTTGAATGGCTATTTAGGCCCACCCGATCAACTCCATTACTCAAGTACGGAACCATAGTCCCGAACCTGAGACCACCCTCAGGAGGAAACCCACCATAGGTGAAAAAACCATCTGGCTCAACCTGGAACCTCCCCATTTATTTTTGTTCCAGATGAGACTTGAACCCAAGACCTCCACCTTTTTTATTGAAGCCTTGGGTACCTCACCTTAACCACTTGAGCTAAGGATCATTGGTGAATAAGTTATTGAGTTATAATATCACCGTTAACAATTTTTAGTTTTACTAAAATAAACGTTTTGTCATATTTTCTTTCAAAATAAAATTTCCCTTTTAATTAATTCTAAAATTCACGACATTATTCATATTTTTGATAATGTTTATATTTAATAGCCTTCCATTGATATAACTTTTACCCTTCCTTTATAACGTTTAATACCATTACACAAAAAAAAGCATTTACATCATTATGAAAAATTAGTTTTTAATTTTAACTATTTCCTGTCTTAACTACGTATCATTGTTACAGACTTTTAAAAGTTTTATCAAATTTGTTCATTAGTTTATATTTTTCTTCATTTTTATGTTCAATCATACTACCTTCATTAGTTTCTATTATGAAACGACATAATTTTTTGATACTATTATATTATGATAACCTTCTTATTCTAGTTTATCTCTTCAACATCATATATATATAAATGTAGGAGTTATCTTAGAGGCTGATGTAAAGCAAAGAGCTCTCAGCAAGCACACTGAAATACAAGAAAGTTAATTCAGAAGATTTGATAAATGCACAATGAAAATCTCTAAGTGTCAAATCTTCCGAATCCAAAGACCAATTCTTCCGAAGTCAAAGATGAAGTCTTTCGAAGCTTAAAGACAAAGTCTTTAGAAGCCAAGAGACAGATTTCTTTCAAAGATAGAGAAGACATACTGTCTCTGACATGCTTTTGACAAAAGCTGAACTACTTTCCGCTGCCATATCTGATGAACCACCAATTTATATAAGTTGGTGATATCTCCATACTTTTGTCAACTGTAGACTAAGGTCTTTGAGTCTGTAGCTTTCCACTCTTGTACTTTTATCATTTTTGTAATAGATTAGGATGTGAGCTATAGCATGTCATAGTCACTGGTTAAAAGGCAATCTGTTTTTTGACTTACATTGATCTTGTTGTCTAGATTAGTGTTCTAGCTGGCTTTCAAAGTATGGCTGACTGTAGGATGTAGTATAAAGTGTCTCATATAACCAGTCCACTGGACTAAGCCTTGTAACAATTGTAAAACACTTGAGAGTAATATACATCATCCTTGAAAACCAAATACTTGTGTTTTGCTTGTGTTCTTACTCTTGTTCTTAGTTTCACTTGCCGGTTCCCTATTTGATCCATTAAGTGTTAAACTTTCCAACCTTATGAAACTATTGCATCACCTTTAACTGGTCCTTCAATTGGTATTAAAGCTTTTCAGGCTCAATATCTCACCATCTTAAATCTCTTCAGTTTCACAAAACACTTACCAGTTAAGTAGCAGCACTCTCTAAGGCTGATATGGAAACTGCCACCATGACTAAATCTCTACTGATCACTCCTGATGACTTTAATACTTGGTGTGTGAGGATGGAAGGCTTCATCAAGTCACAAGAAAGCAGGATGTGGAGATCTGTAGTCTCAGGACCTCACATCCCAAACACTATTTCAGCAACTGTTGGAGGTGGATGATACCAAAGGATATGGCTGACTACTTTGAGGAAGATTGGAAGAAGATTGATGTAGTTCAGAAGGCCATGCCGCTCTTCAAACTGCTATACCAAACTCTATCTACAAAGGCTTCAAGAAGTGCATGACTGCTAAAGAACTCTGGGATGCACTAAAGCTGATCTGTGAAGGGTCTGATAAAGCCAATGAAAACAAGAAAGATATCATGAAGCAGTAGTTTGAAAACTTCACCTTAAAGACAGGTGAAACTATGACTCAACAATACTTTAGCTATGTTGAGATTATAGATA
The DNA here is from genome assembly GCA_025506505.1 of Flaveria sonorensis. Classification (NCBI taxonomy): domain Eukaryota; kingdom Viridiplantae; phylum Streptophyta; class Magnoliopsida; order Asterales; family Asteraceae; genus Flaveria; species Flaveria sonorensis. The sequence goes on from CM046429.1 coordinate 24,110,644, forward strand.
CTCTGACAGATGTTGGAGTTAAACTTGTGAATAGGAACATTACGAGGAAGTTCATGTTCTCTCTTTCCCAGACAACTGTCACATTATAGAGTGGCCATTAAAAGAACTGAAAACCTCTCTACTCTTACTCTCACATAGCCATATGGTATCCTGAGCGGTTACCAGATGGAGATGAACATGCAAAATCCATCCACCAGCTCTTCCAACAATCAACAGAGTTCAGCCCTTTATGTGGTTGTAAAGGATAACAGAGAACCATAACATCACCTCATCTGCTACCCTGACAACTCACAAAAAGGTCATGTCATCACCTTTCCGGAGTAACCAAGGGAGAGTTATATCAAAGGAAGCCCATTCCAAGAGACAAGCTCATCTCAAGCCTTTGTGTCTTCAGATGAAAGTTTTGGCAACTTTCTCTTCATTTTTGAAGACTTGGACTGCATCCATCCAGATGATCTGGAGTATATGGACATAGTTTAGTAGATGGCTCTTCTCACTCATAGAGCCAAAAAGTTCTACAAGAGAACCAGAAAAAGCTTCCCAGCAATGTAACAGTGGAAAGTTTGGGCTGGATAAAAGCAAAGTAAAGTGTTACAACTGTAACTAAATAGACCACTTTGCTAGGGAGTGAAAGGAACTAAGGACAAATGGTGGCCAAAGACAATCCATGCCAAACTACACTAATGCAGCTCCCAGATGATCATCAAAGCCTACATATAGGATCAATAACTATTGAACTATTTTTAGTTTACTTTGTTGATCCCATGACCAACAAGGCTTGGGTTTCCAAATGTAACTCACCATCTCTTTTTCATGTGTAGGAATAGCTAAAGACCAAGAGAAATGTATGGATCATTGATAGTGGTTGTTCAAGGCACATGACTGGCAATGGTTTTTTGCTTCAAAACTTTAATAAAATTAATGGAGGGCTAGTTGCTATGGGAGGAGAATCAGGTGGTTAAATCACAGGATGGGACAGGGTCATAAATAGTAAACTCAGCATTGAGAATGTAAACTTTCTCAAAGAGCTTGGGTACAATCTCTTGTGTGTATCCCAATTTTTATGACCAAAGACATAACATGCTGTTCACTAAGCATGAGTGCATTGTCCTCAAGCATGGGGTGATCATTTCTCATGAGCATATCTTGCTCAGAGCCCCTAGGAAAAGGAAATGTACAAGATGGACTCGCAAGAAACATTCCCATCAGGAGAGGTCTCTTGCTTTCTATTTAAAGCCAATAGTGTTGAGTCTTTTCTTTGGGATAAAAGAATGTGCCACTTAAACTTTAAGAACATGAATAAATTAATTAAAGATGATTTGGTAACTAGAATGCCAAAGAAAGATTTTACAAGTGATGACCATTGTGTTGCATGTCTGAAAGGAAAGCAACACAAAGTGTCTCACAAGCCAAAGTAAATGAACTCCATCACTACTCTCCTACACTTATTACAAATGGATCTCTTTGGCCCCACCATTGTAATGAGTCTAGGAAGAACTTAATATTGTCTTGTGATCATAGATGACTTCACAAGATATACTTGGGTCTTCTTTCTTAGAAGTAAGGATGAGACCCTAAAAATCTTAAAGAACTTCACTTTGAAAATTGAGAATCAATGTGAACACAAGATCAAGATCATAAGATATGATCAAGGAACTAAATTCAAGAACCAAATCCTTAACATATTTTGTGATGAAAAAGGTATTACAAGACAATATAGTGCTCCTAGAACTCCTTAACAGAATGGTGTTGCTAAAAGGAGAAACATGACACTTATTGTGGCTGCAAGAACCATGCTCTCTAACTCTAAATTGACCATCACCTTCTGGGCAGAGGCAGTCAACACTGCCTGCTATATGCAGAACTGAGTTTTAGTAGTCAAAACTCATGGTAAGACTCCTTATGAACTGTGGGACAAAAGGAGACCTTTCATTGGTTTCTTCAGGCATTTGGGTGTCCATGCACCATTTTGAATACCAAAGATCATATAGCCAAATTTGTTAAGAAATCAGATGATAGACACTTTATTGGATACTTTTCCCAAGCTAAGGCTTATAGAGTATACAATCTTAGAACTAGAGTAGTTATGGAGTCAACCAATGTGACCTTCAATGAACACACTCCTAGTGTGAAAGGTTCCGGACCTAATTGGCTATTTAATCTTAATTTAGTTGCCAAATTTTTTAACAAATCTTGTGAAGATGTTTCAGGATCTACAGGTCTCATCAGCAGGAGATCCTGATCCAAGATTTGAGCTGAGAAGACCAAATGATAAGATTCCTTCAGCTCCAGTGGTAACAAACCTTACAAGTGGAAATCATGTCAGTAAAACCATGACAAACTCTTTAGCTGATACATCTAAGGTGCCAACAAATTCTAGCAATGAGGCACAAAACTCAAATGAAGGAATTTCCAATGTAGGAGGAGATGGAGGTGATGACAGTGATCAAGAATTTCTTGATGCTGACAACCACTCCATATAAGATAACATCAATGATGTCATACACTCTCTGGATCAAGTTACACTTGATAAATGTGCTGATATGGTTGGTGATACTCAATCATCAAATCCAAATTTTACTAATTTAGATCTGTCTTATCAACTTGTTGTGATTTCTCAACTCAGAATCCACAAGTCCCATCCAACCATAAAATCATTGGAAAGGTTGAGATCGAGATGAGAACAAGAGGACAAACCCATGATAAAAATGTTTGTCTGCACTCTTGCTTCTTGTCTCAGATTTAGCCAAAGAAAGTTGTTGAGACTTTGAAAGATGGAAGTTGGGTTGAAGCAATATAGGAGGAGCCGCTTTAATTCAAAAGACAAAAGGTTTAGAACCTATGTCCTCTTCCTCATGGGAAGATACCAATAGGTACCAAGTGAGTTTTTAGGAACAAGAAGGATGATAGAAGACTTGTCATCAAGAACAAGGCAAGGCTAGTTGTTCAAGGGTACACTCAAGAAGAAGGAATTGACTACACAGATGCTTTTGCTCCTGTGGCAAGATTTGAAGTTGTTAGGATATTCCTTGCAGTTGTTGCATCTAAGAATCTCAAAGTCTACCAACTTGATGTCAAGTGTGCATTTTTATATGTGGTAATAAATGAGGAAGTATATGTCAAGCAACCACCTAGCTTTGTAGACCCAAATCATCTTGATTATGTTTACAAGCTTGACAAAGCTCTGTATGGACTACATCAAGCTCCAAGAAAGTGGTATGAGATACTGTCACAGTACCTAGTCCAATATGGACAAAGCTCTGATACCATTTGTCAGGATCAGCGATCTAAGTTTGATCAATTAGAGTTGAATCGCAGCGGAATTAGAACAAGAATTAGACAAATATAGCAAGAACACAATAGATATTCAATGGAACAGTACACGGTTATAGAGAAAGAGGGTTTTCTTCAAAATGGATAATATCATTCATGCACAATGCTTCGGTGTGGCGGCTGCTAAGCTTTTCTAAGTTTGCTATAGCTGCTCGTCACACCTTACAATTAGGTCAACATTCCTTATATAAAGGAATGTGACGTCTGCTGATGTCACTTGATAGTGACATCTAACAGAATTATTACAAACAACTGAAAGTAAGCAAACTACTGAGAATGTTCACAACAACTGAGAACATCTCAGAGTATGCTAAGTACAAGATGAAACTAAAACTACTGAAACTACAAGTACTGATTACAATAAACATAAAACTACTGAAAGGAAACCATCACAACTACTGAAGAGGTCTTCTTCAGCTGTTGTGACAACATCTGAAACTTGGTCTTCAGTCTTTGTCTTCAGTTCTTTAGCTTCAGACTTTGTCTTCAGCTCTTTCACTTCAGACTTTGTCTTCAGCTCTTTCACTTCAGACTTTGTCTTCAGCTCTTTCACTTCAGACTTTGTCTTCAGACCTTGTTATCAGTTGATGTCTTCAGCTGTTGCAGACTACTTCAGTTGTTGTAATGTCTGTGGGACTTAAAGGTTTTTCTGATCAGGCTCATTGGTTCTTTTGGTCCAACAAACTCCCCCTGAACCAATGCAGCCAAAACCTTTAAGCTTATTGAGGTCCCACTTATTCTTGGCAGAAATACTCTCTTGATCAGCTTCAGAGATATCGGATAAGCACAGGCCAGGGAACAGGTTTCAGTAGATGTGAATGTCAAAGGATGGAAGGGAACTCTGTCTTGGGGAACTGGACACAGAGCTGTTATCCCAACCATGAAACCTACTTCCCATTGATGAGTCTATAAGACTCTCTGACGTAGGCCTCAAGGAGAACAACTTGTTCCTCCTTAGTGAGTTCTTCTGCTTCTCCTTCGAAGAAGAACTCTGGGCCATAGTACTCTGATAGGTACTTTACCGTCTTTCCATTTTTCAACTCAACAGTTGTTATCTCTCTGTAAGCAAATTCATCTGGGTGAGTCCCTTCTAATAACAACTGGAGTTCATTTTTCTTGATCTCTTCAAGCCTCTTGTATAACAACCCCTTCTTGACCATTTTGTTCTCCATTAGAGTTTGAGGGGTCATCTTTGACTTGTAGGCTCTCTTGAAGTCTTCAAGTATCTCCCAGGGTGAGACTACAATGGCCAACATAATAACAGCATCTATGGTCTTTCTCACTTGGCCATTGTATCTACTTGGTATGGATTTCTTATGAATTCTAGAACTAACCCTGGGGTCTGGCCAAATCCTTACTCTCTCCTTTTGATATTGAAAGGTATACCTGAGAGCATACAGCCTTTGAGCGTGTTTCTTCATGGCTTGTATAGATGATGACTGAGGAAACTCTTTGTCAACCATCTTCAAAAGTTGCTCATCGTGCTGTTTCTGCTGTTCTTCTTCTTCAATCTTAACTTTCACCATTTGCCTCTGAAAGTCTGGTGTGATCATTTGTTGACTTCTGGGCTCAGGTATTTTTAGAACAGCAGAGATTGGCAGACTGTCTTCTTCATCATCTTCTTTTCTTCTTCTTCCATCCTCAACACCCTTCTCCTCCTTCTGGGTGCATCCTTGGATGTGGTTTGAGGTGGTTTTTGGGGTAAGGGAGTTGGTTTTGAAGGTTGAGTTGGTTTAAGTTTAGGTTTAGGGATTGGTTTGGAGAGTTGTGGGGTTGGTTGTTTTTGAGTGGGAGTTTGGGAAGGCTGATCTAGCATTTTTGTGGTAAGTTTGGCTTTGGAAAGCTTGGCCATATCAGATCTCTTCCCAGCACCTGCTTCATCTAAGGCTTCGATAATCAACCCTTTATTGAATGCTTCAGAAGCACAGATTCTGGTGGTTATTGCCAGAATACTGTCTCTGGTCCATGATTTAATCTCAATTAATGATCTTCCCAAGTATTTTGCAATAAACCTGATCATTATCTCCAACCTCTCCCTTTCCATCACACTGTAACTGGCCCATCTCTCTTGTATCTCTTTAATCTCCAGCCTTCTGATCTCAGTGTCTAAAGTAGCTGTATCAAAGCCTTGTCTGAAGAGTTGGTCTATTATTCTGTCCATTGATCTGCTGTGAGCTTCATCAGCTTCTTTAATCAGATCTTCCAATGATTTCTCTTCATCAGGCTTTTGAGTTTCAGCACTTTTCTTTCTCTTGTATGTGATCAGCTGTTTTTTTTTCTAACTCCTTTTCTTTCTCTTGTTGTTTCTCATCTTCCACTCTCTTTCTCTTTCTTTCTTTCACTGCCTTAGACTCCCCCTTTTTGGGTGCATTGGGTTCAGGGGTTTGAATGGCAGAAAGCTTCTTTTGCACAGCATCATCAACAAGTGTTTGTAGATTTGAGGAGATCCTCTCATCAATGGCTTTATGCACAATCTCATTGATGATGGGAGTGATGAGAGGTAAGGAATGTTGAAAAGTAGCAACCATCTGCTCAGAGGGGTTCTGTCCCTGAGAGGTGGTGCCAAAAGCAGTGGCTGGTGGCTCAGTTGAGTGTAGTGGCTGAGTGTTTGGTGAACCTTCAGATGAAGGTGCCATCTGTGGGTTTATTGGGGCAGATGGACTTTGATCCTGAGACATTTTGGCAAGCAGTTCTTTGAGTCTGCTCACCTCAGCCTCAAGGATTGTGTTATGGGCTAAGACATCGAAGAAAAAGCCCAGGTCATCATCAGTCTTTGCTGAATCACCTGACCTCCTGATTGAATCAGGATGTACATGCCCTGAGTGTAGATCAGTTGTAGCATGTGCCCCTTGTTCTTGGTTCTGGGGACTTCCTGCCTCAGGACTGAGTCCTTCATCGGCAGTTGCCTCTGGTGAGGTCTTAGAGATGTTACCAACTGCATCCTGTTCATTTGCTGAATCAGTAGAAGTGGCAGCCTCACCAGATGTTCTAACCTCCTCCTCTACACGGGGAGATTGAACATTATAACCCCTGTGCTGTGGGTTATCAGCAGCATTTTGGTCCTCTTCCTCAGCTGTTGAGGTTCTCCCCATTGTAATTGGTTTCTGGGGAGGAGGAGAGGAATGCAGCTGACTCAGCACTTGTGCAACTATAATGGTTGGGCTTTGAGGGGCGGTTGCATTTGGAGATAGGTTTGAAGCAGATTGCACCCGGGGTGACTGGTGCTCTTCAATGGTAACCTTCTCAATTGAGATAGGTTCCAGCATTGTGGTATCCCCAATTATGGTTGCATCAGGATCCTGTTGAGAGGATGCCTGAGCGGCTAGGGCTGGTGGAGTCTTTGACACTACTGGGGGGTTAGAACCAGTAAGTGTTTCCTGTATTGGTGTTACAGGGGCATCCTCAGGGGACTCATCTCCCTGAGTAGCCTTTTTGGGCTTTTTGGTGTTGGGTTTGGTGGGGACTTTGGATCTGGAAGTGGAGGCTGTGGGTTCCCGCTGCTTGGGTTTTAGCAGCCGGGCAGCCCCTTTCATTGTAGGGTCAGAGTTGTGCCTGGAGTATACTTCAGGCAATACAGCCGGAGCAGGGACTCCAAGGCCAACAAGGCCGTCTGATTTTAGCTGATTTAAAATTATGGCCATGAGAAACCTGGGATATAATATCCATCTGTTTGCCACAGGTTTCAAAGCCAGATCCTTTAGTTCCATAAAAACTATCTCAGAAAAATTTAGATTTTGTCGTTCAAAGATAGAGTATAATACCTGTTGCCATCGGGAGGACATCTGATCCCATGAGGAGGTTTTTGGTGCAAGGCAGACATTCACCATGTGGAATATAAGACGTTCAGCATCATGGAAGTGCTTCTTCAGAATGGTGGTAGCACTTAAGTCTCCTTCATACCCGTTATTGATGAAAGACATATCAGTTGTGCCTTTCGGGTATTCTGTGACACAGGTGGCATCATGTAGATTTAGGGTTTGTCGAATGATGTCTGGAGTGATGACCACCTGTTTCTGGTTAACCAACGACTGGAGAGTGATTTGGCGATCATTCTCACCAGTTTGCACAGAGACGTTGGTCCAGAATTGGCTTAGGGAATCGGGGTATATGGTAGGATTCAGAAGAAAAGCGGTTCGGTACTGGGAATCTACCATAAGATCGATGGCATTATCAAATTTGTTCCAAAAGGCCGATTTCGAGAGGTAGGCAACACAGTTGTGTCTGGGTTTGAGTTTCATGGTCGCCATTGTTGAGAGAGTGAAGGACATGAAACGGCTAATGAAACGTTTGAAATTAGGTTTAGGTATTTATAGGGTAAGAAAAGGCTGATATAAAACGACTGAAAGTGTTGGTGCTGTCATCAGTTGTTTGAAAACAACTGAAGACCTGGTTTAACTTTCAGAAGTTGTAACAACTGAAGACTTGGTATTAGTCATCAGTAGTTGTGAAACTACTGAAGACATGGTTTTGGCTTCAGGTGTTGTAAACAACTGAAGATTTGGTGTTAGTCATCAGTAGTTGTAAAACTACTGAAGACATGGTTTTGGCTTCAGTTGTATGAAGTGAAACAGCAGTTGTAGAAACAACTGAAGAGAAAAGTTTCTCATCAGCTGTTGTCGTCAATTCTTAGCTCATCAGCTGTTTCATTCTGACCTCAACACTTATCAGACTTTGTCTGATTTTCAGACGTTTCATTGGTCATCAGTACTTATCTGTTATACGGACATCAGTAGGTGTAACCACATCAGTTCTTTTCAACAGATAGAGTACTTCAGTACTTTTAAGTAATTTAGTCTTCAGTAGTTATGAAAACTACTGAGGATAAAAGAACTTATCAGTACTTATTTGTGACAATAGTATACGAATGCTCATCAGTACTTGTTGACTGAGATCATCAGTAGTTGTCACTTATTCTAGCTGCAGCATACCAAGCCTTAACACTAGGTTTTGGAAAGTTGAACTGTCCAAAGGCTTAGTAAATATGTCTGCAAGCTCATCAGCACTAGGAACAAACTTTGGATCAATCAGACCTTTTTCAAAACAATCCCTAATAAAATGGTGTCTGATCTCAATATGTTTGGTCCTAGAGTGCTGGACTGGATTCTTGACAATACAAAGAGCTGAAGCACTATCCATTAGTAATGGAGTCTTTGTCTCTGTAATGCCATAATCCAATAATTGATTCTGAAGCCAGAGTACCTGAGATGTACAACTTGCAGCAGCAATGTACTCGGCTTCAGCAGTGGATGTAGCAACAGATGTTTGTTTCTTACTCTGCCAAGAAACCAAACAGTTGCCTAGGAATTGACATCCACCAGAAGTTGATTTTCTAGTTAATTTACACCCTGCATAGTCACTATCAGAAAAAGCAACTAATTTGCAAGAGTGCCCAGTGGAATACCAAAGACCTAGAGATTGAGTACCTTGCAGATATCTAAAGATCCTCTTGACTGCAATCAAATGAGACTCTTTAGGAGCAGCCTGAAATCTAGCACAAACACAAGTTGCAAACATAATATCTGGTCTAGAAGCTGTTAAGTACATCAAGGACCCAATCATACATCTGTAAAGTGTTTCATCAACAGCTTTACCTTTCTGATCTGCATCCAGTTGTGTGGTGCTGCACATAGGAGTAGAACAGGGCTTACAGTTTTGTAAATCAAACTTTTCCAAAAGACTCTTTGTGTATTTTGACTGATGAATGAAAGTTCCATCAGCCTTTTGTTTGATTTGCAAACCTAGAAAGAACTGTAATTCTCCCATGGCACTCATTTCGAATTTTTGTTGCATCAACTTTGTAAATGCATCACACAACTGTGGATCAGAGGATGCAAAAATAATATCATCAACATAAATTTGAACAAGGAGCTTATGCTGACCCACTTTCTTAATGAACAAAGTTTTATCTATGGAGCCTCTAGTGAAATTATTCTGAAGAAGAAAATTTGACAGTGTTTCATACCAGGCTCTAGGAGCTTGTTTCAACCCATAAAGAGCCTTATCAAGTTTATACACCCAATCAGGATGTTTATTATCCTCAAAACCTGGTGGTTGACACACATAAACCTCTTCTTTTATTTTACCATATAAAAATGCACTTTTGACATCCATTTGAAAAACTTTAAGATTGTGGAATGCAGCATAGGCTAAGAACAATCTAATTGCCTCCAGTCTGGCTACAGGGGCAAAGGTTTCATCATAATCAATACCTTCTTCTTGTGAAAACCCCTGGACAACCAGTCTGGCCTTGTTCTTGACAATTTGCCCATTTTCATCTGTTTTATTCCTAAACACCCATTTAGTGCCTATTGCACACTTACCTGGGGGTAGAGGAACCAGTTCCCACACTTGCTGCTTTTTGAACTGAAGAAGCTCAAGCTGCATGGCATCAACCCATCCATTGTCTCTTAATGCAATATGATAGTTCTTTGGCTCTTGCTGACTGATGAAGAGAGCATAGAAGCAGAAGTTGGACAATTGACTTCTAGTTGAGACACCAGCATTGATATCACCAATGATTTGAGACATTGGGTGATTCTTCAGCTCTTGGTACACTATGAGATCTGTGCAAGTGTTTGTAGCACGCTCAGCAGCAACAGATGTTGATCCAGATTCTTGAAACCAAGTATTAGATGGCAAGTCAAATGAAGTAGAGGATTCAAAAATCTCATCAGCATTTGTTGTGGATGGTGCTACTGAAGCTACAGGAACATCAAGTTTAGTAGACTCAGGCAGTTGATCACAAAACTTGAATAGGTGAGTACTGGGATCATCATCAACATCAGTACCACCAGATGGATGACTAGCTGCAGAAGGTGATGAATTCACATGATCTGCAACAGCTGGAGGCTGATAAGGAACATATTGCAGTATGTCCAGATCAAACAACTCCACAGGGTTTTGTGGAATTTTGTCCTTAGGGGATTCATTGAACTTCACATGCAAGTTTCTTCAACCATCTTTGTTCTGCAGTTGAACACTCTGTAAGCCTTGCAAGTGGATGAATACCCAACAAAATACCCTGCATCCACCTTAGAATCAAACTTTTGGAGTTGATCCTTTGTGTTGAGAATGTAACAAGGACACCCAAATGCTCTGAAGAATGAAATTAGAGGAGCCAAATGATGTAGAACTTCATAAGGAGTCTTCATCAACCTCTGATTCACTAAAGCTCTATTTTGCACATAGCATGCTGTGTTGACAGCTTCAGCCCAAAAGGTCAGTGGCAAACCAGAGTCAGCCAACATGGACCTTGCAGCTTCAATTAGGGTCCTGTTCTTTCTCTCCACTACTCCATTTTGTTCTGGAGTCCTTGGGATGCTATACTGCCTCTTGATTCCTTTTGAAAGGTAGAAATCATCAAGTGTATGGTTTCTAAATTCAGTTCCATTATCACTTCTTATACACTTGACTGATAGGGAATACTGCTTCTCAACATACAACACAAAGTTAATAATTGTCTGAGCAGCCTCATCCTTTGAATGCAAGAAGAAGGTCCATACAAATCTGGAGTAATCATCCACAATTACCAGACAGTATTTCTTCTTTGCCATGCTCATTACTCTCACAGGACCAAAGAGATCCATGTGCAGTAATTGCAAGCAGGCAGTGGACTTTGGTTCTTCTATAGGAGGGAATGAAACTTTGTGTTGTTTTCCTTTTAAACAAGCAGTGCAGGTTTCATCACAGTGGAACTCCTTTATTGGTAGACCTCTCACTAAACTATTGTGGATCAGCTGATTCATGTTTTTGAGATTAACATGACCCAGCCTTCTATGCCACAGTTTAGATTCCTGAGGAGAGGCCTTGGAGAACAGGCAAGGATGACCTTTTAAATCAATCTTCTTTGACAAATCCAAGGCATATACTCTTCCTATCCTGTTGGCCTTCAGGAGAGTATGTTCATCCAATACCTTGTCAATCAGCCTCAGAACTTTGGAAGACAGAATCCGGCAGTTCTGGCTTGTGAAAAGTGCAACATGCCCTTTATCACACATCTGACTGACACTCAGTAGATTATACTTGAGATTCTCCACATGGTTAACATCATCAAATCTGATTTCTCCATTTGACACAAATCCTTTCCCGATGATGTAACCCTTAGCATCATTTCCAAATGAGACAAATCCCTTCTTTCCTTGAGAGTAGTCATTAAGAAGAGAACTGCTCCCAGTCATATGCATAGATCCTCCACTGTCTACATACCAGATGCTTCTTTGGCATGCTGAAGAACCCTGCATTTATCATAAGAAACTAGTTAGCTTTAGAGACCCAAACCTTTTTGGTTTTGGGTCTGTTTTCATCAACAGATTTAACCATAACTTGTTTCTCATGATTAACAGCTGATGAAGGTGGAGATGGTGCTGAAATGGATTCTTAGATTTGGGCTTGGATTTCCTTTTCAGTGGTTTGATCACAGGTGCATCTAGTTGGTTAACTCTCCCCAACAAATGCTGAACCATCATAACAAGTTGTGTCTGATTTGTTGCTAAAGCCTTCAGCTCATTTGACACATCAGTACTTGTTTTTGATGAGTTCCTGTGACCCACCATTTCCTCCTTGAAATTCACAGACTTAGTCTGATGTTTATCATGAGGAACACTATCAGCTGTTTTCTGATAAACCCCATCCTTCTTTTTGGATTTTGGTGAGGCCTTGGGTTTATCAGTTTGAGATGACTGTGGTACAAACTTGGTCTCAAACTCATTTTTCATTTTATTAATCTCTTCTTTAATGAGCTTATCTCTGTTGAGTTTGGAACCCTTTTTGTACCAGCATTCATCAGATAGATGATTGAATTTACCACATATTTCACATGGCTTATTCTTCATCTTGGATTGATCAACTGCTGAAGTGGAAACTACTGAAGGTGTGATCTTCAGTACTTTCCTCCTTTCAGTACTTGTGTTAAGTACTGAAGGATCGGTAACAACTGAAGACTTGTTCTTCAGCTGTTCTCTATCCGTCCTGAAAGACCGTATGATAGATTCCTCAGCAGTTGTTAATCCTTTTATTTCAGCAGATTTGAAATGCTTTTCAGATGTTGTGACTTGCCCTTCAGTACTTGGAGTACTTTGAGGGACAACATCTGAATTGCTCAGCTTCATGTGTTTATCAGCATTTAAACCATCAGGCAATTGATTTGCTGAGATCTTAACACTGACTTCATCCTCTAATTTTGTATTATCATTTGAGGATGAATCACATGATGATGTGGTTTGGAAATTACTTTCACCTTCAGATTTTACTATTGATTTTGAAGTAAAATCAGTAGGTGGTGCAGTATGATTGTAACCTATTCCAAACTTCACATTTGAAGCTGTTTGCTTGCTGAGAAGCATTTCAAATCCCTTGCAGGATGTTACCCAGCGGTCACACTCAACTTGGGTAGCTGCAAGTGTCTCTTTGAGACTTCTGTGGTTCTCAAGTATGACCTCTACCTTAGCCTTTTCATCATTAAGTTGGCATTTAAGCTTGTAAATCTCATCATCTTTGTCATTAAGAGCAGACTCATACTCAGCTTTTCTTTTGGAAATAGTTTTCTCAAGCTCAAGATTTTGATTGATTAAAGCTACATTTGCCTCTCTAATAGAGACAAAGGCAGCTATGCATGATTCAGAACATAACTTGGCTTTAGCCTCAGAAGATACCTGGGTTACCTGTGAAGATGATGCATCAGAGCAGGAACCCTCAGTAGACTCCAGGGCCATGAGAGCAAGATTCCCAAAAGGATGTTCACCACCATGTTGACCAGCACCAGCAAATAATTGCTCATTGAAACCAGAAAGATCATCTGGTGAACTGCTCCAGTCAACAACTCCTGGTGTGAAGAAGCTGTGATGAGGTTCAGATTGTGATGGAGATGGTTGAGGCTCAGGTAGGGCTTGAGGTTGTTGTGCTATAGGAACTTGAACTGGATTTGGTTGTGGCATGTAATAGCAGGGATATGGATATGGCATTGGACCCTAAGGGACAAAATATGCAGGAGATTGAGGTTGTGAGTGATGACCAGAACTAGCAGGATGTTGCCCTTTGTTTTGTGAACTATTGCTTGGAAAGGTCACAAAGGGTGCAGAGGAGTTAGATCCAGTTGATCTACACTCTCTTGCAAAGTGCCCAAGCCTGTGGCATTTGTGACACCTCAACTTACTCTTGTCAAAACCAACTTTGGTTTTGCCAGAGAGTCCTGGAAATTTCCTACCAGTTCTCTTGTAGAACTTTTGAGATCTGATATTGATCAAGGCCATTTGGCTCAAAATATCCATCTCTTCTAAATCATCATCAGCAATACCCATCAAATCATCCATGATAAAGCATAAATTATCACTATTACACCCAGAATGACTGTCAACACCAACAAATGCATGATCAGAACTGTTTGAAGAGAAATCTATATGCTCATCATAATGGCTTTCTGATCCAGCATATTCTGACTCATGACCGACCAAGGCAGTGTTCCCTGGTACAAAGTCATCAGTGAGCTTTCCTGATGATGCCAGTTTCCTTTTCTGCTCTATCTCTCTTTCAAATGTAAGCAGTTTCCCATGGAGTTGGGTGAGAGATAGGCTATCCAGATTTGCACTGGAGCGTAGGACAATGGTGTATGTGTCCCATCTCTCAGGCAGTGATCTGAGGAATCTGTTGTTCATCTGGCTGTTAGTATACTCATGCTTGACCATTTTCAGCTCAGAGATCAAGCAGGAGAAACGCTCAAACTGTTGAGTCAGTGTCTCACCCTTCCTATGAGAGAATGTCTCATATTGTTGGGCGAGGATTTCTCTGTTGTTTGCTAAGACCTCATCAGTTCCTCCGAATTGTTCCTTCAAAGCATTCCAGAGGTCATGAGCAGTTTCATGATGCATAAGCCCAGAATAGATTTCATTAGGCAGTGCCATGGCCAGAATTCCATGGGCTTTAGCATCAATCTCAAACAGTTTACGATCTTCATCTGAGTATTGCTCCTTCTTCTTCGGAACCATTTGGTTGGTCTCCGGATTGTTCACCATAGGCTTGTGTGGACCGTGAACCACAGATGTCCAACAACCTGAACTGTTAACAGACAGGTGATGGAGCATTCTTCGTTGCCATATGTTATACTCACTCCTAACCAGCATCGGAGGCTTGGTTGAGGAGCCAGTATTGTGAGGGTCATTAGAAGGAGTAGTCATTCTCAGATTCAAACCAATTCAATCAAGTTTCAAAAGATTTAGCACAAAAACACAACAAACTCAATATGAACCAAGAAGAAACTCAAATTGACTAACCAGAAGCAGCAGAAGACCAATCTCTATAACCAATTCTTGCAAATATGCTAATTCGATCAAACTTTAGATATCGAAATAGCAGTTTCAATGATCAATTGTTAAACCGATCAATGATTAACCTGCTCTGATACCATTTGTCAGGATCAGCGATCTAAGTTTGATCAATTAGAGTTGAATCGCAGCGGAATTAGAACAAGAATTAGACAAATATAGCAAGAACACAATAGATATTCAATGGAACAGTACACGGTTATAGAGAAAGAGGGTTTTCTGCAAAATGGATAATATCATTCATGCACAATGCTTCGGTGTGGCGGCTGCTAAGCTTTTCTAAGTTTGCTATAGCTGCTCGTCACACCTTACAATTAGGTCAACATTCCTTATATAAAGGAATGTGACGTCTGCTGATGTCACTTGATAGTGACATCTAACAGAATTATTACAAACAACTGAAAGTAAGCAAACTACTGAGAATGTTCACAACAACTGAGAACATCTCAGAGTATGCTAAGTACAAGATGAAACTAAAACTACTGAAACTACAAGTACTGATTACAATAAACATAAAACTACTGAAAGGAAACCATCACAACTACTGAAGAGGTCTTCTTCAGCTGTTGTGACAACATCTGAAACTTGGTCTTCAGTCTTTGTCTTCAGTTCTTTAGCTTCAGACTTTGTCTTCAGCTCTTTCACTTCAGACTTTGTCTTCAGCTCTTTCGCTTCAGACTTTGTCTTCAGCTCTTTCGCTTCAGACTTTGTCTTCAGACCTTGTTATCAGTTGATGTCTTCAGCTGTTGCAGACTACTTCAGTTGTTGTAATGTCCGTGGGACTTAAAGGTTTTTCTGATCAGGCTCATTGGTTCTTTTGGTCCAACAACTATTGATAACACTCTATTCATCATAGGAATAGGGACTGACTTGATGCTGCTTTAAGTTTATGTAGATGACATTATATCTGGGTCAACTAATCAAAAGCTCTACAAAGAGATTGAGAAATAAATTTGAAATAAGTACCATGGGAGAACTCAATTTCTTTATAGGAATTCAAGTGAAGGAAGTTGACAATGGCATCTTCATAAAAAAGTCAAAGTATGTACAAGACATACTTAACCAGATTTCATCTGATTGAGTGCAAAGTTGCTAAGACTCCCATAGTTAGAAACCACTCCCTAGGACCTGATCTTGAGGGGGAGTGTGTGATGAACATCTTTATAGGGCTATGATTGGGTCTCTTATGTACCTCATAGCTAGCAGGCCTGATATCATGTTTGCTCTATGAATATGTGCAAGATATCAAGCCAACCCCAAGATGTCACACCTGGTTGCTGTCAATAGGATTCTTAGATACCTCAAAAGAGCTCCTAAGCTGGGACTTTTATATCCAAAGAATTCTGACTTTCATCTATATACATATACAGATAGTGACTATGGTGGCTGCAATATGACTGCAAAGTCTACATCAGGGGGATGCCAATTTCTTGGTGGAAGAATAGTCTCATGGCAATGCAAGAAACAATTCTGTGTGTCTGCATCAACTGCTGAAGCTGAATACATTGCTACTCCAAGCTATTGTGCTCAAGTGCTTTGGATTTAGAATTAGATGTTAGACTATGTATTCAACTTCAAGGAGACTCCTGTTCATATAGACAACAACAGTACTATCTCTATCACATATAATCCAGTGAAGCACTCAATGAAAAAGCACATCAACATTAGGTATCATTTGATAAGAGATAATTTTGAAAAGGGATTGATAAAACTGGTCAAAGTTAACACAAATAAATAATACGATGATGTGTTCATAAAAGCTTTTGATGAACATAGATTTAAATATCTTGTATCAGCTATTGGGATGATTAACTATGAGTAGATTTTCTTAAATTAATTTCAAAATTGTTTTTCCAATATGTATGTCTTTAAAGTTGTCTAAATTATAACTCATATAAGCCGTGTTTATCTTGGATGAAACTTTTTCCAAATGATATTCCTTAGAATTTTAAGAATTGAAAATATATTTTCCTTCGAAAGACATTAAAGTGACTTTGGAAGAAAGTTATGCTTTCAAAACTAATAACTACTTACTAAGGAATTTAACTTCGAAAGAAATTCTGATCTATCTTCCGAAGCTTAAATATACTTCTAAGTACTTATATGTTTTGAAAAACAATTTTCTTTCGAAAGCAAATTAAGTCTCGGTAGCTTTATTCATCGTTTGAATTAAACTTCTGAACTTTAATATCTTTCGAAACCAAATATGTCTCGGAAACAAAATTACTCTAAGTACTTTTTTCTGAAGCAATTCTTGTCAAACTAAGGAATATCTTTCGAAGTCAAATTGGCTTTAGAAGTTTTCTCTAAACTTCCGAAGATAAATTACCTTCGTAAGATTTTCAACTTCCAAGATAACTACCTTTCTGGGCACTTTTTCAGAGGTGGGATCGATATACGGATTCCAAAGTTTGTCTTTTGTAATAACTTTGTTTCAAATCCAAGCATATAAATATCTTTATTCAATGGTCTCCCTCTCACTACTTCCTCTTCATCAGCAAATTTTCTAGCGCTAAATCATCTACAAACCCTTACTATTCTTCACTTTCTTCTCGCTGAAGCTTCCCTAAAATGGCCAACTTTGAACCCCAAAACCAGCTAGATTTCTCAATGCACCTACACAGGCAACACAACTATGTTGTTCTATTGTCATCTGAGAAAGATCCTGGTTTCTCAAACGTTTGCTGCTTTCTATCTCAATCATCATACTTCACCGCAATCACAATAGACCCTCCATTATATGAAGAACAACTGTTGGAGTTTTGGATGACATGCCAAGAGGTCATCTTGGATGGTGAGAAGGCACTGTCTGCATCAGTGCAAGGGAAGATTGTTTTTATCACCCCAGCCACCATCAACAATCATCTAAGGCTGGATGATGAAAAAACGCGAGCTTTCCTTCCCCAAGTAAGCTATCAATGAATCATTCAGCTAGATGGGCTATGAAGGAGACTACTCAGTCAAGACCTTCAAGAAGGGTAAGGTCTCTTTCCAATGGAAGTACCTCCTCCATGTTATAATCCACTTTTTATAAAACAAACATGGAGGATAGGATCAAATTCCTGAAGACCTATCCTATATAGTACATCGGATGGTCTAGGGGGTCAAGTTCAAGTACTCTCAGTTTGTTTACACAAACTTGTTTGCTAACTTAGACTCCTTAGAGTATTACATGTTTTCTAGATATGTCCAGCACATTCTTAACTATGAACTGGGCTCATAGTTGAGGGGAACATATAACACTCTTAAATTGGGACTAATGAAGCCCGTCATCTTCAAAATCATAAGAAAAACCATTGTTGGTTTCTCGGGGGTTAAAACAGCCCTGGTCCTAAAAATGTTAGAGCTCCCTGCTCAAGGTGACAACTTGGCAGCACCAGCCAATGTTGAACCCACACCTTCATCATCTTCATAACCCTAAAAGACTCAAATAACCATCACCTACTCAAGAAAATCCAAACGAACCCCTGCTCAGTCTATTCAGATTGAGCAGGCCCCCATACAATCACCCATGCAGGTAGAAGTGGAACCAAGAGCTCCCACTTCTCCTGAGGAGCAAACCACTCCCATCATTTCATTAATCATTATTGAGGTTTCTCATGCTCAGCTTGATGAGCTCATCACCCAAGCTGCAATCCTTCACTTTGAGTCTCAAAACTCAGGTGAACAACCTTCAGGGGATAGTTATCATCCCCAGACTTTAGATTTAAACCAACCAATCCCTGATCTCTAATTCTATGATGATGAGGATATGGGATTCATTGAGTACAACGAGTCTCTCTTCACCTCCCCTACTCAAGGAGAGAAGAGTGCTCCTGATACACCCTTATCTAGCCCGCATCATCCACCCCCAACTGAGGTGGACTTTCCTGAACATGTTCACAAGGTCCATATGGAAGAGGCTCTCACTTTAGAAAGCGATTACATCATTAAGACCTCAACCATGGCAACCTAGCCCCTTGACGCTTCTCATGAAGATTTCATGGCGCAGGGGATCTAGAGCCCAAGAACCAACATCTGGTGGTGAGGAAGATGACCTCTGTTATGTTCTATCATCCCCCCATGATTCTTCTGATAAAGATAAGGGGAGTTTGCAACAAAGGGTGCACACATTGTCACAAAAATGCATGTACTTGGTCTCTGAGGTTAGACACCTGGAATCTCAAGTGGCTACCTTACAAAGGCAGGCCTTTAATCAGTAACTTGGATCACCGATCTCAAGGGAAAGTTAGCTGAGATGCCTACCAGGCATGTTCAACCAGTTCCATAAGAATTTATGGATGTGGTGGACCTAAGCTCTATCACACCCATGCAAGTGGGTGATGCTACCAAAAAGGGGGGAGAAAGTCTTAACTACAATCACAGAACCTGAGAACACTACCCAGAGTATAGACATTGAGGCCTCACCAACTTCACTTGCAACTGTCCATACTCAACAACCTCCTCAGGCCCACATTAATATGAATGCCTTTATTCAAAGCTTATTTGAGGAGGGCATACCAAGGGCTATGTCTACCCCATCCTACCTTGCTAAAAATCCTATTGTATGGTAAAGGTTTGAGAATGATAGAAGAGCCCTGGTACTCTCTAGATATCAATGTCAGCAAGAAGTGTTCAATTTTCCGCCCTTAAATTCTATGAGATTTTACCTCTGGTTGATCTGCCACGTGCCAACCAAAGCCATAATAGGCAAGCTGACAGGCTAGCTGAGAGGATCCAGCTAAGGGTGCTTGAAGAGTTCAAGAGATAATCTTATCTATATAGACAAAGGCTAGCAGGGAAAACTGTTGGTCAAGTGGATACTGAGGCAGACCCTAAGATTAGCTTCGAAGGGAAACCCTCAGTTGAAGGCCTAGTTGTAGACTCCGTGAACCTTGAGAACTGCAACTGCTTCAGCACCCAGTACCCTCAGCGAGACACCAGCTGGTGACGGTGTCTTACAGCCTCTCCCCGACCAGAGCTCATAATCAGAGCCAAGTAAAGAAGGCCAAAGCTCTCTCCTTCCTGAGTCACATAGGCTAATGATTGACAAAGGAAAGAGGATCATGAATTCTGAGAAGATTAAGGAGGAGAAGAGGGAAAGGAAGAGAAAGGCAAGGGGAGAGAGGATGAGAGAGACCCCCAGCTTCATACAAGCTACAATCAGGGCTACCCCTAGGCCAAATACTCAGGAAGATGAGTTAAGGGCAACCAGATTGAATTATCTAGGGTCTAGGAACTGTAACATTGATGAAATAATCTCTCTTCCCTTGAAAGAATTAAATGAGCTGGCTGACACTGAAGTGTCAAAAGAGAGGAAGGATACTGAGGTCGCAGAATTGCTCCTTTAGATCAAAGAAGAAAGAAAAGGAAAAGAATGTATAAAGCCCCTGTCCTTTCTCCAGTTCAAGAAAGTCCTAAAGAAAAGACTGTAGCTGCTGAACAACAAACTTAAGTATGTAGGGAACAAGATAGACAAAGATGATAACCTACTTGAGTGTCACATGACTCTATCAGGTAGCCATACTACTCCCTCTCTCATATGAGTATATTGAGTTTGAGTATCTTAAGCAGCTAGATCAAGAAGCCTAAAAAGAAAAGAAAGCTGCTAAGAGGAGGTTGAGGGAGGAAGGTGCTAAGTCAAGAGCCACCATCAGAGCCAATCAGAAGAAGTCTGTTGATAGAATGAAGATGGTAAGCTTCTTAAAGCTATATGGATTCTCCAGAAGAAGACTTGGTCTAATGTATCTATCCACAATGGATGAGCACATTAGAGTGATCAAGCAGAAGATTAAAAAAGGTGAGCTCGTAGACTTGCATTTTCCACTAAGTCAGGTTGCACCTGAAGCTGACGTCAAGGTTGAACCCCAAGAGACAACACAACCTGGACCTAGTACTAAATCACAAGCAGCTTCATCTTCTAACCCACAACAGGATCCTGAACATTCTTCTTCTGAATATATGAATGGGAAGTGCCCAATTAAGAAGGGTAAAAAAGAAACACCTAGTACTCGAGGCCAACCTTCTCAGTTGAAGTATAGAAAAAAGAAGAGGATGAACATTAAAAGGGACAAGAAGAAGAAGAATAAGTCCAAGGAATCCACCTCTGTAACTCAGGATGAGTCAAAACATCCTAAGGGTAACCAAGAAGAGGCTGCTTAACCAACTCTACTTCAAGTAGAGCTTTTTACTGCTGAGAGACCCATCTTGTCTTAGGCTTTCTTTATAAACCTGGTATGTCACAAGAGATCAAGGAGGTCAAGACATATACTTCTGGCAAAATATGCTTGATCTCCCTCTGCATGATCTCTTTGACATGAGGAGATTCTTTGAGAGTCTGAAGAATCCAAACCAACTGATGAAGAAGGGTATGGTTCTGATTTTGATGAGGACTGTAAACAAAAGAAGATCAAGACTCAAAGTCATCCTCAAGTTTTGGTAGCATCAGCCTAGGGGGAGTTTGTAGGAGTTATCTTAGAGGCTAATACAAACCAAAGAGCTCTCAGCAAGCACATTGAAGTATAAGGAAGTTACTTTGGAAGATTTGATAAATGCACAATGAAAATCTCTAAGTGTCAAATCTTCCGAATCCAAAGACCAATTCTTTTGAAGCAAAAGATGAAGTCTTCCTAAGCTTGAAGATAAAGTCTTCTGAAGCCAAGAGACTGATTTCTTATGAAGACAGAGAAGACATGCTTTCTCTAACATGCTTTTGATAAAAGCTGAATTGTTTTCCGCTGCCATATCTGATGAACCACCAACTTATATAAGTTGGTGATATCTCTATACTTTTGTCAACTGTATATTAAGGTCTTTGAGTCTGTAACTTTCCACTCTTGTACTTTTATCATTTTTGTAATAGATTAGGATGTGAGCTATGGCATGCAATAGTCATTAGTCAAAAGGCAATCTGTCTTTTGACTTACATTGATCTTGTTGTCTATATTAGTGTTCCAGCTGGCCTTCAAAGTATGGCCAGCTGTAGGATGTAGTATAAAGTGTCTCATGTAACCAGTTCAATGGACTAAGCCTTGTAACAATTGTAAAACACTTTAGAGCAATATACATCATCTTTGAAAACCAAATACTTGTGTTTTGCTTGTGTTCTTACTTTTGTTCTTAGTTTCACCTGTCGGTTCCCTATTTGATCTGTTAAGTGTTAAACTCTCCAACATTGTGAAACTGTTGCATCACCCTTAACCGGTTCTACAATAAATATCTATATATATTAATATGAATTCATACAAATTTATAGAAAATGTTCAATAAAAAGGCCCTTAAAACTAAAAGGTGTAAGAAGTAATCTCAACCATTAATCTTCTTAATCAATCATTGAGATCAATTGTAAGAAAAAGTTTGTAAGATGGATAATTTAAGAATAACCACTTTTATTGACTTTTCACAAATTGTTTTATTTTTTAAGCGTTCGTAACTTTTATATATGATATTGTTTTTTTTTATTTATAAAACTTACACCATAAAAACAAGTTTTTTCTTTAAAACAAATAGAATATTGTTTTATAATAATAATAATAATAATAATAATAATAATAATAATAATAATAATAATAATAATAATAATAATAATAATAACAACAACAATAATAATAATAATAATTTTTGTATGTTTTTAAACTCATATCTTGTTATTGTGTCTTTTGTGTAGTTCATTTTGTCTTAAGTGCAATTCATTATTTCTTTTTGTTAGTTATTATGTTTTTCTGAATACTATTATGTTTTTATAAAATGGTAAATTTTTAAAAAAATATAATAATGAAATAACAATGTATGCATCTCTAATAAGTAAAACACAATAATAAATTAACAACTAATTGATCTAATGTATTAAAAACAATGACAAAATACCATAATGTCTTATTGTGTTTTTTGATCGTCATTGTGTTATGTTGGAAACTATGAGTTTTGAAAAATATATTGGTGAAATAACATTCTTTTGTACTTCTAATTTTAAATTATCATGATATATAACAACAAGTTTATATAATCTATAAAAAAAACAATGACATAAATAACGCATTATGTTATCTTCAACACTATAAGTTTAAGAAATACATTGGTGAAAATATATCATTATGTACTTCTAATTATAAAACATAACGATAGATAACAATTTTATGTAATCTATAGAAACAACAAAAAAAATAACACAAAATGGTCTAAAACGTAAAACACAATTGTGAATGCATATAACAAATGATGTAAAATATATGACATGAGAAGCTGATATTTGACATAATTACATATAAGAGACAATGAGCAGACGTATTTGACACAGTGAACAAAATGTTATTCTCTTTAAAACAATAGGAGAACACGTATCAAGCCTACAATTATTCTTAGAGCTTTTAGATATAACCTTACCTTAAATTTTTACCCATGTGTCATTTTAACTATTTGTCAATCTGTGTAACAAACGAGTCACTAACATAATCTATACATCTATACATATTAATAAAAGACTAATTTGGGTGTCATATGGCTCTTCCTAGGTGTCCACCTAGGATTTGTCTAAGTGTCATTATCACAGTAAACATATTATTTTAAACAAAAATTATTTATGTCAAGCTTTCCAAACTTAATCTTAGTTTTCAATGTTCATTTTAAACAATACAAATAAAAAATCAATTAAGTCAAATTTTATAAATTTGTTAATATATTATAAATAGATAAATTTATTTAATATGATAATAATATCCTAATACTCGAAAACTTGTTTTTTTAATAATCACAAATCAATTTTTAAAGTGTACATATCATATGCCTTAATATGATAATGATTTTCAAAATTAACACTAATTAATAATTATTTTTATATAACTTTTATTCAACTCGTGTAGTACACGTGTCACTAATCTATACATACATATTAATAAAAGATTAACCTCGGGTGCCATATGGGCTTTTCTTAGGGGATCCACCTAAGATTTGTTCACGTGTTACCACTACAATAAACTACAAAAATCAATTATGTCAAACTTTTCAAACTTAATCTTAATTTTTAATTTTTATTTTAAACAATATATATAAAAAAATCAATTAAGTCAAACTTTAAAAATTTGGTAATATTTTATAAATAAATAAATTTTTATTTAATATGATAATAATTTCCTAATAGTCGAAAACTTGATTTTTTAAAAATCAAAACTCAATTTTAAAAGTTTACGTAACATATAGCTTAATATGATAATAATTTATTAAACTAAAACTAATTAAATAATTATGTTTATATATCTCATATTCAACCCGACCCGTGTAGACTAACGTAGTGTAAAATATTGTGACAAGTTTGATAAGAAAAAAATAGCACCTCTTGTTCAAACATCCTGTAGAAACCCTAGATTTTTATAACAGACGTGCTGGTGAAAAGAATCCCAAAGGAAAACACAAAAACTTGGAGAACATGTAAATTAAATCTAACTCACCATTGAAGAACTTTGATGAAGAGGACAACACTATTCGCCATCTTATAATGCATCAAATTTATGAATATGTAGAAAGAGCCTTGTATGATATTGTACTTAGGATTCTGATAAAATAATTAATGGAATACTGTAAAGGTTCGTACTAATCTCATTTTGGATGCTCGTCTTTGACGTTTGGTTATTGTTTCAAATATATTAGAATAGCTTTTATAACCTGAAGATGTATATGAACCAAAATGAAGGGTTTTTATTTTTTTGTTTTTAATTAATACAACTTTGTCTTGCTGGGTTGTTTGCTGTTGTTTAGTGTTGCTTAGTGATGGGATGTTGTTTGCTCCTAATTCATTCGAGTTTTAAAGATAAAATTGCCAGCAACCCCATGCTTTGTAAGCATTTTAGCTATTGCTAAGACCAAATTTCTTGTTCTAACTCATAGTTCAAATCCAACCAACCCTATAAGAACCGTGCTCATTGCTCGTATTCAGATCATATCTTCGCACCAAGAATTTGAATACAAGTAAACAAAGATCTTAGTTTCTAGACAAGGACCAACATTGCAGAAGCTCTTCTTTATCACTTTTCTTTATCTTTAGCATACTATTGTTTTCTAGTTCTAAACTGTGTGTTGCGAGTAAAATGTGTTAAAATGATATTTTAGCTTGGTATACTATTGCATGGCCAGTTGTGAATCATACATAGTTGTAATAATTTAGTATAAGTGTCATGTTTTAATAATAATTCTTTGTTTATTTCTTCTAACAGAATGTCTAAACGCTTTTATTGAATGATCACTACTCTAGGTCATCCATCCCTGGTACTCAAATTTATATCAACTTCCTCTTTATGATTATTTATATATATTTGCAAGTAACATAATAAATAGCTGCCCAATTTTTGCTTTCCTGATGTTTGGATTTATCAAAATACAATTTTTTGCAGCTTACAAATTCGACTACTACTTCTGTATAAGATGCTTTTGATGGAAGAAGTATTCCAGACCAGGTAATAAATGTAATTAGATGTTTGTATATTGCTGGTTCTTTATTTAATATCCACATATGAGTTCGTATTCAGTTTAAGTTTAAGCATTGATATATATATGTGTGTATGTGTGTGTGTATATATATATATATATATATATATATATATATATATATATAGGGGAGAGATCAAATGAGAACTTATTTTTTTTGTGAAAACTTTAGGAACCAATCTCAGCCACTAGTTTTCAATAGTAAAATTGTAATTAACAAAAACATAATTAAAAAAAATTATAAAACAAAAAATAACACAAAAATAAAAAATAAAAACACAAAAATGTTTCTCTAGTTTTCCTCTTTCATAAAATTTTTTATTAAAATTAAAAAAATCTTGTTTTTTTACGAAATTCATTTTACATATGTGTAATACCAGATTTACACATGTTTAAATCTAGTATTATACATGTGTATAACCAGATTTACACATGTGTAAATATATGGATGTACGATTTTTAAAAAGAAATATATATCAATATCATAGGCGTTGGGAAAATATAAAAATACTTAAATTAATGGTGAATTTTTTTTAAAAATAATGTTGTGAAAAAAAGTTATGGACGTTTTAAAAAAACGGTGGAAATGGCATATGACTTGCATGTGATGTAAATTGTGTGACTCATATTGGTATCTAAAGTTCTTATAAAAAGGGTGGTTCTCAAGATAACCATATATATCTATACTATATTATATTGCATGAAAAAAGGATTCCGACCAAAGTTAAGAGATTTGTAAATTTTAAACACAAGGCACAACCCAAAAAATCAATTTAACAAAGGTAATTATGTCTCTCTAACGCTACTAAAAAAGTGGAACTTTAAACTTATTTACACTTAGACCCTTGTATCTTTAATTATATATAATTTTTCCCATGTTTGTTACAATATGTTTAAAATAAGGAATTCAGTTTTTTAAATATAAAACTAACCAGAGACGAGTACCATAATAAAAAGTGTCGCACGCGCCGCATCGCGTGGGCACGTTACTAGTATATATATATATATATACATATATATATATATATATATATATATATATATATATATATATATATATATATATATATATATATATATATATATATATATATACACTATTGATTCAATTCCAAAGATGGAGGAAGTGTTACCCAACGTCGAAGTGGAGTTCCTCGTCTCATCGTCCTTCTTCCAGTTGGAAGAGCCCCATTACTTTGGCAAAGAAGGCCCTACCTCAAACATTCAATCAACTGGTTTAGACAAAAAGTAGGGCATGTCATGAGGTATCGAACTAAGACATCGTCTCTTAGGCTTTTGAATGGTTACCACCTAATGTGTCATTTGACCTCAGTCATTCCAGGCAAAAGGATCCGTTCCTGGACTTAGGTTAGGGCAAGAAGGCTACGGTTAAAAACCACCGATGTGTCAAGATCACAATTAGGAGCAAGAGACTTGTTGGCAACAACCAGAATGAAATATTATTTAATCGTGGAAATGTCATGTCAGGCACACCTATAAGAATTGGAATATATATATATATATATATAAATAAAGGACACTAAATAGAATAACATTAACCTTCCGAGATTCTAAAAGTATACTAAAACTATCACATCAAAATCTTACCCTACTAAGGTATATAATTTCAAAGCTATGACCATGTTCTCTTTTAGCATATCCCTTCATTAGTTTTATATTGGTTTAGGGACTATACCAACCTTATGCTTCCTGATACATCTTATGTAATACTGGCCAGGTATGCCTTTTAATCTGTCTTATTTAAATTACTATTATTATTTTTAATTTTGTATTATATTTATTAGTTTGTTACATCTGCAATTCAATTTAGGTTTGGATCGAAATAATATAGAATCTGAAAGTGACGTTATCCTTGCTTCTATTGAGAACATTAATATGAAGTCACTTTGGACGTGTGGTATGTCTCAAGTTCTACAAATTTTATTAATTTTATAAACTTTATCTATCTTTTTCTTTGAATATTAATTTTATTTGTGTCTGGTGCAGGTCTTTTATGCTTTTGGACCTGTTTTGAAATTGTAATGTTTGCTAAGAATTAGAGGAGTCTAAGCTTTAATTCAATACCCTGGTGATTTATTCAATATACGTATATTATTTCATTTCAGATTGATTAGTGGAACACGAGAGACATATATACTTCAAGATTACTTTATTTTCATTAATTATGTCGGGGTATAAAAAACAACAACTCTTTAGCCTTTGTGGAAATGACCTACTTGAAATAAACAATTTGACAAGATTGACTCTAATCATGATCTTATGTAATGATTTTGTATATCATGAATTTATTTTTCTAGATTTATTAGTTGAGGTTTTTTTAGATTTATTCAAACTTTTTTTTCTTATCTTTCACTTATACTTGAGATTGGTTATGGGTATTTTCATGTTCGGCTACTAATTGAACTAATATACTTAGATACTTTATATGTGTAAAGGAGTAAGTTGGCCACCCGATGACTTATTTTTAGCAGCTATTTTTGGTGGAGAGACATTAAAATTAGTGTTTTTTAAGTGATAGTTTGTCATCATGTGGTGTCTGATTCTGACCAACAACTTTGCATAGAGCTCATAAGTGCATGCATTATACCACACTTGGAGCGTGAAGGACGATGTGAGTCCTATAGTATCGCCATTAGCAAAACGGTGAAGTTACAAATAAAACATGAAAGAAGTAACTGGACGTTTGTAAATTATAACTATAATTTAATTTATATGTAATCTAATGTTATTTTTAATTTTAATATATTTAATCTATTGTTATAGTTAAAACCCGTGTAATACACGAGTTTATAACCGAGTGACTTAATATGATAATGATTTATTAAAATAAACTAATTAAATAATTATGTTTATATATCTCCTATTAAGACTAAAGCATTCACAGTAGGTTTTTTATTTTTTATGTGAGTGTGTGCTTTATGTTACGAGTGATGATTGTGAGTGATTGTGAGTTAAGGAGATAGAAATTTTATGGGGATTGTACCGTGATTCTTTATATTTGGGAAAACACGGTACAACTCTCATAAATTTTTTAAAATTTTTAAAAGTAGTTGTGAGTGAATGAAAGAGATAATATAATAATAAATATATTAAAAATATTATTCAGTTGAAAGAGGGTAAAAAATAATACTTTTAATATAAACATAAGAATGAAGATGAGAAAACTAATGTGAATGCTCAAACCTAGTGTAAAATATGGGAAGAAGGTTGATAAGAAAAAAACACCATCTCTTGTTCAAACATACTGTAAAAACTTAGATTTTTATAACAGACATGTTTTATAACAGGCATGTTGATTTAAAGATTCCCAAAGGAACACACAAAGACTTGGACAACATGTAACTGAATCTGACGCACCATTGAAGAACTTTGATGAAGACGACGACACCATTCGCCATTAAGTGGGTGTTTGGAATTCTTTATTTTATCAAAAAGTAACTTTTGAAAAGTTACTTTTCAAAAGTTAATCCTATTAACTTCTCAAAAATAATTTATTAACCCTTTAAAATTAACTTTTTAAAATTTTTTTAAACATACTTATTAACTTATTAAATGTGAAAAGTTAATAAGTTAAAAGCTAATCAAAAAGTTGGTTTGTCTTAAGTTTCTCTCGTAAGTTTTGTCTTTCAAGCAATAGTCGAGGGACGGATCTTGTAATTTCACTCAACTTGCAAAAGTTGAAAAGAAAACAATTCAGTTTTACAAGAAAAAACGCTACATAAAACTAGATCCATTCGACGAAGTGCATTCCGATCAACTACATAATCTGTTCGATTGTTCATTGAATCCTTAGTTTCATTCGGTAGATTCTGAAATGGAAGCGATCAGAAAACAGGCGACGAAGCTTCGGGAGCAAGTTGCCAGACAACAACAGGTACACACACGCACAAATTCTTCCTTCTCGATGATAACTGTTGCGGTGAAACACTTTCGGATCGTTGTTACTTTTGTTTGTATTAGTTAATTCGTTTAGGATCTGTGCAGGAGTTTGTGAAATCTGATTGTTCGTCTCTCAAATTATTCGTGTTTCGATGTTAGGAATTTGTGCATTGCTAGTGAAAAACAAATACGGATGTTTAAGCAAATTTAACATCGACCGAGTAATCAGTGTTAGTTTGCTTTCAGAAACATCGTCTGACTTGATTCTGCTAACTTTGATCGGACAGTTCTGTGTGTTTGAAGTTTATTAGGTTAATCTGTCAACATTTAGGTGAAATCTAGTAAGTGTGCAGGCAGGCATCTCCAACTTTTGGACAAGGTAATGGAGAATTGGAGATGCAGGCTACCATGAGGACGAATGCTTAATTTAATTACTATAAGCAGCAGTCTTGTTGTTCTTTAGGTAACATTTGTAATATCTAGCTTTTACGGAGCAGCCATCATTTCTCCTAATTTACACCACATTTGTGGGGGCAATCACTAATGCTACTGGACCACAAGGCCATGGGTTTTACAATTAGTATGAAGCTATTCACATTCCTCAAATGGCAAATATTGCGTGAATTCGAACTTTTTTGTTACAAGAATTCCTAGGTTTGGATGTGCCGTAACATAAGGATAAATGTGTGATCTAATAACTATGATTCAGCACAGAAAGAAAGATTTGTAGTATCTAGGTTTTTCGGACCAGACATCATTTCTCCTAATTACGATCGATATGAAGCTGTTTACAGTCCTCAAATGGCAGATATTATGTGAATTCGAACTATTTTTTACAAGAAATGCTAGGTTTGGAGGTACCCTAATACAAGGATAAATGTGTGTTTTAGTAACTATGATTCAGCAATCTTGTTGTTCAGAAAGGAAGATTTGTAGTATTTAGGTTTTTTTGGACCAGACATCATTTCTCCTAATTACAATTGATATGAAGCTATTTACAGTCCTCACATGGCAGATATTGTGTGAATTGGATCTATTTTTTTACAAGAAATGCAACACTTACAAAAATAATATAACATTTGGGATACCAACTTACCCAGGAACAATCTTGTAACTGTTTTTTTTTTCATCTTTCTCTCTAATCATTTGGTTGATCCACATATATTATTATCCGAAATGATGGAAATTTTTTTGTAAGTGCAACGTATTAATTTATTACAAAAGTTATGTATTATTTTAGTTGTTCCAGAAATAGGTCAGTTGGACAGATGTGAGTCCCATTTGCTACTTGTTAAGCACAGGAAATTTCGTTGACATGTTTTGGATGGACCTATTAATTAAGTATTCTTAGTTCTTAGAGGAAGTTTGTGTTAGGTATCTTTACGCAGCGGAAATAAACACAAAACACTCGTACGCACACGAAAGCAATAAGAACACGAGAATTTAACGTGGTTCGGTCTGTGTGACCTACGTCCACGGGCTGCAACTAGGGTTTTTCTTTATTTGCTCAGTACAAAGATTACAAATGCATGACATGGATATATATAGAGACTAATTAGGGTTAACAACTTAATGAACAAGAAAACTTAAACATGGGCCCAAGCCCAAAGCCTTCACAAACCCAACAATCTCCCACTTGAAGGCTTTGCGATAAATTCTAGCCCGCCATTCAAGTACAAAGCAACCCAGTCGTCTAGTAATTTCAGTAATCTTTAAACAAGTCTTCCAAGCCTCCAGTTCCCAAAGAACAAGCTAAGACTCCATCACATCTCCTAGTTGCAGCAACCCCTCATCATCAAGTACCAGAAGGGCCAGTTGAAGCTCTCCCGAGCTCCAACTCAGTCGTGGCAAATTCCACCAGCGACCCATCCTCTGTCTCAACTGGTTTACACGATCCACCAGATTCAGAGATACACCGAGAACCACTAACACTCTCCAAATTCAGCAAACAATCACCAGGAGAGAATTTTCCAGTCTTAGTCTTCAAAACCCAACGATTCTTCTTGACTGTACCCGAAACATGCCCCATGCTCCCACTGTCACAAAATCCTCTGACTGGTTTAGACTTCTGACCCCATTCAGCTACAATCTCTGCTCCAGACTTCATGTTTGCAAAATGAACTCTCTTAGCAGCAGATTTAGCGAACCCGACTTTGACTTGCTTAACCGGGTTGATCAATCCCTCAGCAGGTACCTCCACCATGTACAATGACCCATGCTTATCACCACGAGCAATCACCCGGTTTCCACTGATTACCCTCCATTTACCATCACCAAACCTGACTTCCAATCCTTGTTCATCCAGTTTACTAACAGAAATTAATTTCTTCTTCAAACCCGGAATCACCTTGACATTCTTCAGGTTCCATGTAGTTCCCAATGGAGTCACCAAATCAATATCACCCATGCCCATTACATCAAGCATTTTGCCATCGGCGAGACGTACCTTCCCAAAATCGCCTGTTTTCAGATTCACCATCATTTAACCGCTGTGTACGGCGTGAAACGAAGAACCAGAATCCATGATCCAAGAATCCACACTGTTTTCAGCCTCAAGGATTAACACGTCACCACCATTGACATCCTCAGCAGCAGTGTTCAGACCTTTCTTTGGACATTGACTCTTAATGTGTCCATTTTCGTTGCAGTTCCAGCACCTCACATTTTTCCGAGTCCGAGTTGAACTCTTTCCCCGACTCCCACTGCCTCGGCTATTTTCCCTTCCTCTGCCAACATGTAACATCTCAGAAGATGATCCAACATTTGCACTTTTCAGACGTGTGTCTTCACCTATCACAATGTCTCGGATCTTTTCAAATGTCATTTCGTTAGCCCCCATAGAATTTGTAACAGCAGTTACAGTCCCGGACCAACTGTCAGGCAGTGAAGATAGCAACACCAGAGCTCGAGTCTCATTATCAAATTTTATTCCCACTGATTCTAATCTGGTAAGAATAGACATCAGATCATTAATGTGAGAGGTGACTGAGCTTCCCTCTTTCATTCTCGTCATGAACAGTTCCCTCATCAAGAACACCTTGTTAGCAGCAGACGGCTTTTCATACATATTTGACAGAGCCAACATCATACCACTTGCAGTGGTTTCTTTCATGATGTTAAAAGCAACGCTCTTCGTCAAAGATAACATAATAACTGCTCTAGCTTTCTTGTCCTTGGAATTCCAAACTGTTTCTTCAGCTTTCTCCATACTCTCCGGTTTCTTTTCCAGTACCATATCCAAATCCTTTTGACATAATAATGCTTCTATTTGCATTTTCCACCAACCAAAATCAGTGCCATTAAACTTTTCGATCACAGTCTTCCCGTCTTCAGCCATAATAGCAAAACAGAGACAAGTCTTCAAAAAACAAGCACTCTGAACAGTTGATAACCAGTCAACAAAAGGATAGACTAACCAGATCCGGTACTTCCAACCAAAACCCTAGGCGGCGGCGCAGAAACCCTAGGTGACGGCGGCGACGGCAGAAACCCTAGGCGGCAACGGCGGTGACGGCAGAAACCCTAGGCGGCAACGGCGGCGACGGCAGAAACCCTAGGCGGTGCGACGGCTACGGCAGAAACCTAGGCGGCGGCGGCAACCCTAGGCGGCGGCAGAAACCCTAGGTACACGGCGGCGTGTTTCGTATGAAATCTTCAAGAGCCTGATGCTCTGATACCAGTTGTTAGGTATCTTTACGCAGCGGAAATAAACACAAAACACTCGTACGCACACGAAAGCAATAAGAACACGAGAATTTAACGTGGTTCGGTCTGTGTGACCTACGTCCACGGGCTGCAACTAGGGTTTTTCTTTATTTGCTCAGTACAAAGATTACAAATGCATGACATGGATATATATAGAGACTAATTAGGGTTAACAACTTAATGAACAAGAAAACTTAAACATGGGCCCAAGCCCAAAGCCTTCACAAACCCAACAGTTTGGTAACTAGAAGCAGCGTTACTGGCTGTTTGCAGGCAAGTTGGAGTTCCCTTTGGGGGACCGTATTGAGATGAATTATTTTTCCAGGATGAACAAGATGACTAGGCACAGTCAATCCAAAGATGAGGGTACTTATGCATCTCATGTAAATCTTTTTTAGTTTTTAGTATACTTGAGGAATTTGTATCTCATTTTTGAATACAAGCAAATAGTGAGTAACCTTTTTGTTGCTAACTTTAATGCTAATATTCATTTGTGGGACCTATATATAATTTCCAGTTAATGAGGTTTTCAGGTCCCTAGTAAATGATGATTGAATCAACAAAATAATGTAGGCGTAGGTTCATGTAAATTTTCTCATATTTTTCCTTGAACGTTATGTGCATGTGATGACAAGAAGGAGCTTGGTTTTAGCAGGAATGGATTTTATAATGAGAATGGCGGTTTCCTTGTAGCTTAAGCCTTAAATTGCTGAAAAAGAGTTATTTTATAAGAATCTTCGTACAATAAGTATGTGAGTTACTTATTATTGTGTAATTAACACTCTGATCTCAGTATTTTTCTTGCAAATTATATGCTTTTAAATGCCTCCTGGTCATAAATAGCAGCATTAGAATCCCCGTAATAATATTATTGGGGCAAAGGATGTATCTTGGACTGTCAACTATTCATGGTTCTAACAGAATAGTGTGCACAACTGCTAGAGATTTTCAGATTATTAGTTTTAAATCCATTTATCTAATATAAATACTTGGTGTACGTATTTTGTTGCATCTTCTGTACTACATTTTATGGGTTGCATTCATTCGTGCAATTTGGTGTCTTTACTTTGAGAAGCCTCAAATGACATGATTCCTATGATAACAACAGGAAGTTATTGAAACATAGTTCAAGAACTGCTCTAAGTTGCATATTTATTTTTGTAAAATAGTCTTTTTTGTTTTATTTTTTAACATCTTTACATACCATATACTTTTACTTTGCTATACGCCACATGGTTTGCTTATATTTGTCGTTATATTCCCTATATAAGGAAGGGTTAACATGTAAAACCGTACTGTTCTCAAGTTTTTCTTTCTCATGACCAATGGTGATCAAAATAACAGTATAGAATTTTTTTCCAGGCGGTTTTCAAACAGTTCGGTGGTGGGGGCTATGGCGGTTCTGATAACGTTGTCACAGATGAGGCGGAGCTCAAGCTACATCAGAAACTTGAAAAGCTCTACATTTCTACTCGTGCTGCCAAGGTTGCTTTTGTGTGATGGCTAAAATTTACATCTACGCATAACATAATTCTTAGCATATTTGATTAAAATAACAAATGGTTTTCTCCTTACACTTTTCCCTCTTTTACGCTCCCAGCATTTTCAAAGAGACATTGTCCGTGGTGTTGAAGGATACATAGTTACTGGTTCCAAACAAGTAGAAATAGGTAAGTCTTTTTTTTTCAACCTTAGTTTTAGTCAATAGCTGGATATGATGCTGTAAACTCACATAAGTTATTTTTTTATTACCAGGAACCAAATTGTCTGAAGATAGTAGAAAATATGGTCTTGAGAATACATGCACTAGTGGTAGTACACTATCTAGAGCTGCAAAAAACTTTTCAAGAGCTCGTGCCCAAATGGAGAAAGAACGAGGAAACCTACTGAAATCATTTGGGACACAGGTTTGCATAATTCTGAAGAAGAAGATGAATGTATCATTTGGGGAATACTATTATATCGGGGGGAATTTTGGGGGGGGGGGGGGGGGTTCTACAGACGCACACATGGGAACGTTCATTACATAACCAATTCTAAGTAGAGAACCTCAAGAATCACATAAGCACGTGTAAATATGCTTTGAAGTCTTTAAGATATGGCAGAGAACCACATAACCGCCTTCTATATCATCGTTAAACAATATGTACATGTGTTTATGCAGTTCTCGTAGTTCTTAAAGAATTATATTTCTCCTTCCATAAAACTAAAAAAATGCCATGTTTACTATTCTATAGTAAATTTCACAAAATCATCTACTTATAACATGTTTCACTAGATAAACAAACAGTGAGAACTTATGAGCTGAGATCACTCAACGTAAAAATGTTGTTCTTCTATTTGTTTATTGAAACAGACTCTTACAAGTATGTGATTTCATGAGATATGTTGAGAAATGAGGAAATATGATATTTTTAGTGTTTTGAAAGTATGAGTATGTTATATTGGAATTCAAAAAGGATATATGTTAAACTATGTTCACACAAACACACACATGAATCATGTATATGTTTATGTTTATGTGCATGTGTGTGCATCCTTATAATTAGCCATATCGTGCATAGGTGGCAGAGCCATTAAGAGCAATGGTAATGGGAGCACCACTTGAAGATGCTCGACATCTTGCTCAGCGTTATGATCGAATGCGACAAGAAGCTGAAGCACAGGTTTTTCATTCATTGTAGTTTATATTCTTTCATTTATTTTTCTATAAATTATGATGATAAAACTTTTATTCAAATTGGTTAGGCTGTTGAAGTTGCTAAAAGACAATCACGAGTTAGAGAAGGGGCGGGGAATCCTGACATGATCATGAAACTTGAGGCTGCAGAATCAAAATTACAAGACTTGAAATCAAATATGGCGATATTGGGAAGAGAAGCTGCATCAGCAATGGCTGCTGTTGAAGCTCAACAACAAAAGATGACCCTACAGAGGTTAATTTCCATGGTAGAATAAAGTTCTTCACTTGAATCTTTTAAAAAAAAAATAGTTAATGTCACATGATATGTTATCTGAAACCCTTCTTTTCTTCATAAGATCGAATCAGAACGTGCCTACCACCAAAAAGTTCTTCAGATTTTGGATCAGCTTGAAGGGGAGGTACGCAATATTTCTTCTACTCATTTTTTTATTATTACAATGTCAATATTTGATGATCTTCCAGCACCTTTTTGTCCATTAAAATCTACGACTAATTAGTGTTCTAAACTGACTACAAAACCATAAAATCCTTTTTTATACTATTTATAAGTCTGTAACCCCTGAATTATATTGTACATGTTGAAAGAAGAGGTTTTTGGAGAGGGGGTTTGTGTAGGAGCAACCTTGGTACCCATTTGGTTAGAGGAAAGTATCGTCTCCATCCCTTTCTCCCTAGACCCTACCAATAGCTTTGCTATGAGTGTGATTTTAGTGGGTATGTTTGTTTTTTTGTTTAAATGCGTATAAGCTTTATGTAACTTCTAATTACGGATGACAATGGGCCGGGTACCGGTAATCTCAGTCTTACCCACCCAATTATATAACAATGTTTCATACCCGTTGAGCTCATGGGTATCCTTGTAGTTATTAGATATACCCGTTTAGGATCTCATGTAATGTAATTTAAATTGCTGTTGGCACTCCTGTTATCCAAAACCTTTTCTTAAACTGACCCCAAGAATCCACTTGAAATAGCAAAATACTTATCTATATATTTTTTAAGATTATATAATCTATTAATGTATTTAGTTTTGATACGGTTAAATAGGATGGGATTTGTTTCAGTAATGGGGGCGGGTATCACACCTAATACCATACCCGTCCGAAACTCACAAAAAATATCATTATTAAACCCATATTCAGTGCATACCTGTATACTCGTCTTGAATGGTTTAGATTTTCTCGTTGGATTTGGGTTTTTTCAGCCATCCTACTTTAACCCGTTTTACCTTCCCCTGATGTCATCTTGTTTAATTTTTAACAAAGTTCTTCAATTTTTACCCATTTGATATGACCCAACTCCACCCTTTTCTAGGTAAATGGATCGAAAATGCCACCTTTGGTAGAAGTTAAGAGAAACCTAAGAAAATATTTCCAGAAACTAAATTCTATAGAAAGTCAAAATGACAGCGATAATTAATCTCTATACAACCATTATTATGAATATTTTGGGAATCTTTTTCTCAAGTGAGATTCCTCAAGGCATTTGAAACAGAACTATCAAAGTCCCATAAGCATACACATCTATAAAATGTCAACCTCCCTAAAATTAAGAAAAAATGTATGAAAAATCATGTGCTTATGGCATGGCGGATGCAGGGCGACTTAAAGCACAGATATCCTCTTGATACAAAAGTCTAGGTGGAAACGAGTCGGGAAAAATGGATAATTGTTAATGCGGGCTGGATTGGGCATCTCTGTTCTTTTGTTGGGTTTAAAATTTTTATACAGAGTAATGTATTACGTAAAACAATAAAACTGTATTGTTAAGATAATAATTTAATTGATTAGCAAACGTATAATCTAAAATGATATAGGAGTTTGAGCATTTGAAAACACTTTGGGAAACTCCCAAGTTCCAATACATTTGACCCATTACCTTTGTAGCTAATTTTTAAAATTCCACCTGTTTGACCATTGCCTCTTTAGCTAACTTTTAAAACTCACACATTTGACTCGTTAGAGATAGAACACAACCCAAAAGCCGGCCATTTTCAAGGCAAAACCGACGCATGAACACTTTATGATTTATTGATTGACGTCTTATTGGGTGGCATGTAGATGGTATCCGAGAGACAAAGAATCGAAGCAGCTCCGCCCACTGCACCAGCGGAAATGCCTCCACCTCCATCATATGAAGAAGTAAATAGTGCTTTTACTTCTCCAATGCAAAACGGGTCAAATGATGAGGTGGACTACTTTTTAGGAGAGGTAATTAATCCTACAACTATTCATTTAATTTTAATCATCATAATAATCTTTGAATTTACTAAATAACACTTTTTCAATATCATTTTTTCCTTCAGGCGATGTACACATATCAAGCTGAGTCTGATGTGGAGCTCGGCTTATCAGTTGGTGATTATGTCGTTATCAGAAAGGTGTGAATTGGTCATCATCAAGGGGTATTTTAGGAAAAAATGTTTTATCGGTTCATTAACCAAGTGACTAATTTTGTTTTTAGGTTTCTAATAACGGTTGGGCTGAAGGTGAATGCAAAGGGAAAGCAGGTTGGTTTCCACTGGGGTACATTGAAAGACGAGAACGTGTTCTTGCAAGCAAGGTAACAAACATCTTTTAGCATAGATGTCTTTTTGACGGTAAGTAAATTTTTAACAAACTTCAAAATGTTATTTGTATGCGTTTTTGGTCTATGAACATATACACAGACCTTTGTCTAACAAAGCAAAGGAAAACAGATACACCTGCTTTTGTTTGGATAGTTAAGTTCATTAATATACAGCTCCCATTTTCCAGTTTTTATAATCCACGTTTTATCAGGTTTTTCCTGTTTTATAATCGCCTATAGGATTGGGATTACCAAAACTCCTCAATACCTGCACATTACCACCCATATGTAAGTGGCCATGTTGTGTTCTTTGAAACAATTTGTTCTTAATTCACATGAAAATGTTTCAAGTTGGAAATAAGTACCTCTTTGCATGATTTGGTCCATTTGCTTGGTTGAGACCTTCAATGATACGTTATACTTGTATGTTGGTTATATATCACACTGTTACGTGTGTTATTGAAAGATAACTTTTTAGTGAATATAGAAGCTCATTAGACAGATTGATATTATATGTTGATTGACCAGAACCTTGGTACCAGGGTGTTGATAACCAGTCGAACTGACCAAACCGAAACAAAATGACCAGTTTAGCTGGTTTAAATGATGATTTGGAACTGGAACTGTCTTTTTTCTATCAAGCATGCATGAGTATAGTATTGTATCAATCGACCTTTTTATAATTCTAAACTGATTCATACAAACTAATGACTTTAAATAAACACCCCTACTTGGTGTTTTGCTTTCAAGATCTAGCGGTTATGTGCCTAAAGAGTTGGGTTTAGTGGTATTGTTCTTTGATCAAATGATTCACGTAAATATTCGTTGTTTTGATTTTCAGTTCAAATTTTTATCAAATCATTTAAACCAACTAATGTAGTTGTGAGAAATGAAGTGCCCGATGAGGGGAAATATCAGATACGCCATAACGGCAGTAAATAAATACCGAATAAAGCATTTGTTGGGCAAACATTTCTTACTATGGCACATAGCCACATACTAATCAAATCAGCTCAAAACGTCAAATAAAAGATAATCAAGCACACAAAAGGACACAAGACAATAGTGTGAAGGGCCTCTAAAGTCCAAAAGCTGAGATAGAAAAACTTCTAAAAAGCTGATTAGTATCAAAAGAATAGTCTAAAACAAGTGTTAGAGAGAGGTCATAATATGAAACAATAACTAGTAGCGACTTGCTATAGACAATCTGTAAGTTTAAAGGAACTTCTATTGGCATTTCAATAAGGTAACATAAATTTTTTCCACCGTAGGTGTCACTCGCCGAGTAACAGTGAGACCCCTTACCATGGATCCGGCTTAGGTTGTTGCCCTAACCAATAAGAGGATGCAACCTGTTTGGAAACACCGCCAACAACCTGAATAATAATAGTTTTAAACAAGCGCGTACTCGATCTGTAACCCATTAAACTAACAATCATCAGCAAATTGTCTCCAAGTTTCGTAACCTAGTGCTAGCTCCGGTTCGCTGACTTGTAGTACGTTGTCTCCCAATTACATATTGATTAACTCGGACATGTTTGAACAAATCTTTTTACAAACATTTATAAAATTTCATAAATATATCTATTTCTATCTTTTTATTAACTTCATACATTGAAAAAGAATTGCTAAAAGTTATGAAAATAGTTTTAAACCTTTTCATGATTTTTTTATAAATTGTTAAGAAACATATTAAAACCATGATCCATATAAAACTTTCAGTAGGAAATTAGAACTTTTGTTTATTTCATTTTGAAAAATATTAATATTTAAAATCAACACACATTGTAAGATTCTAATATTATAAATAATTAGTATTAAACTTGATCACCGGATTAATAGAAAACTACACCACAGATTTATAGTTGAAATATAACTGATATATAGGTTGCTAGGTTAGAACTCATGTATTACACAGGTAGAATAAAAATTTTGCATGTTAGATGTTATCAACTATTGGTACAATACGAAGTAATTAAATATTTAAAAATTATAAATGACAAATAGTGAAGATTAAGAATTATAAAATTATATTTTAAAGTATGATATAATTGAAATCATATACTTTAATAAACCTTGATAAATTATTAGCATAAGAAAGAAAATGAGTATTTCATATAAGGGAAAGAGAATGTGATTTTAATAAGTGTTTAAAATCATTTTAATTAAAATATGTATATAGGTTTATACAGAAAAACCAACCTAAGAACGCATAGTATCATGCCATAGCCAACCCTAAACCCTACCTCCCCTCCCGCAAAGACTTTGGTTTATTAAAATAGATATATAGATAGATTACAAATGCATGTTAACATCTAACATCAGTTCAAATCACGCGCTTTAAAATGCAAATATCTTATTTATTATCTGCACAAATTTTTTAAAGGGTAACTTTATAGATTAATAGTCAAGATTTGAAAGTGTTTCAATTAAATCATTTAAATTTAAAAGGTGTTTCAATTAAGTCGCCCAAGCTTTCATGTTTTATTTATGTTAGAGTTTTAAACATGTTTTTTTTTTCTTTTAATTAGAAAATATATATTATTTTTTATGCAAACATGGAGTGGTGTCATGGATTTTAGGTTTCTTTTATTTTTTTATTATAATTAACATGTTTTCAAATTTTTTTTTATATCATTAAATATGTTGAAAATTCCAACCCCTACATCTTGTTCTCCATTTATTTCTTGACTCAAAATAATCTGATGATAACTCAATTTGATGGTTTTTTCTTAACTCAAGATAATTTGATAATAACTCGATTTGATGGTTTATTGATCCAATTTGGATAAAATATGCATGAGTGAGATAATTGAAACATTTTTAAAACTTGGTTACTATTTTGTAATCTTTTTTTAGTTTTTTGTTAACTTATCATATATTGTATGGAACCTTTTTCCTATAGCCGGTTTATCCCTTCAAATTCAACGTATTTACTAAATTTATGCATCTGGATCTTGTTTAAGGCATCTACGATGTAGTGAGGATGGTTTTATGATCCTTCCCCTACAATAAATCTGATTTTGTAAACGAATCATAGTCAACATTTCCATATGGCATGACTTGTTCTATATTTTTAACTTGCATTTATATTTGTATTATTGTACGTATTACTTCTTCTTGTTGTTGTTATTATCCTTTACTAGGTACTCGACTCATGGATTGTTTGGTAGTTTGATAGTTTCTTAATGATTCCATTCTGAATCGATAAGAGTTAGTCTGTGTTCAATTCACTTAGAACACACCTTTTAATACTTATAAAGTCTCTTAATAATTAAGTGTCAGAAATATATTGAATGATTCAGAGGCTACTTATTTATTCAGTTAGTTTTTATAATAGTTCAACACAAGGTTTTCAAACAACCCCTGACTTATTTCTTTATGTGCTTAAGGAGAAAGCAATGGGAGTAAAATTAATTTAGGCAACACTTTAGATTTGAAAATCAATAGATCAATATAAATATAGGGGCTGGTTACTATACAAAGTGTAATTTTCGTGCGAAGCGTACGAAGTCACCAGAGAGAGACACATGTTTTTTTAGCGGATGGGTAGTTTCGTCCGCACTACAATTAGGCATAAAGGGTACATAATTATGCAAGTTATACTCATAATTACGCAAGTTATATTCATAATTATGCAAGTTATATCTATTATTACACAAAGAAAAATGACTCAACTTATAAAAAATAATCACGAAAGTTATATTTATAATTACGCAAGTTATATGATAATTACGCAAGATATGTTGATAATTAGACAGTGAATAATCACGCAAGTTATACACATAGCACATAGACGTTTTCTTAAAAAATATTATTTCTTTTAGAAAAAATATAACAATACTATACTCATATTAAAAAGGATAAAATGTTTGTTTTATGGTGTATTTTTTAAAAAAATAATGTCATAGAAAAAAGTTATAAGTGTTTAAAAAAACCGGGGGGGGGGGGGGGGAGTTAAAAAAAGTCAACAATTATAAGTTATTTTCAATTCTATCCCTCCAGACACATTCCTTGCGTGATTATTATATTTTAAATCTGAACCGTTTATCTCTTATATCAATGGTCCTTGTTGCTTCGTACCCTTCGCACGAAAACAATACTTTGTACCGTAAACTTTTCCTATAAATATATATGAGATAACATTGAAGAATTTCATCCACACCCACACCCACACCCAGTTAAATTTTTAAACATCATATATGTTCTTTTAAAACAATTAAAATGTCTACCCATTTTAAGGTAATTTGTTAAAATTGATTTACTTATGGTTGTACCCTCAATAAAATTATTCACCCAACTTGTTAAACCTTTGTTGTTTGTTTTCTCTCCGAGAAATGAATCCAGTTCATCATGAAAACAAAGAACATGCATATAACTACTCTTGGATTCTCATGTTTGACTATAAAAATTGAAGCCTTTATGCAACTATTCATGATGAAATGAGTAGGCTGAAACACTTATTTATTGCCATGCGAATGAAGTAAACTAAGTGATATAAAATATCAATAGATACATTTGGTATGAGGAAAAGCAGGAATATATACATTCCATATCACTTTATATTCTCTTAACCACCTTCCATGTATACGTGATTCCCTTTCCATCATATTCATTCACTCCATGTAATCAGGCTGTTTTTATTTCTTTTGTTGCTTTATTTTTTTTAACAATTTCCTCCTCTTGTATTTATGTTCCTCTTATAACTATTTTCATCATCAAGAAATACACAAAGCCTTGATACCATCGAGTTTTAAATGGTATCAGAGCATGCCTAGAACCTAAAACACCAACCATAATCAGCCACTATGACTGGTGGTACTAATGATGTTAACTTCGGCTCGAAACAAGAAAGCAAGTTTGATACAAATTACTCACTGTTCTTCATTCATGCATCTGATTACCTCAAGCAAATGCACGTCAATGACACCCTTACCGATAACAACTATACGGAATTGTCACAAGAGATGATGAATTTTCTCTTCGCCATGAACAAGGTGGGTTTCTTTCCTGGTTCGATAAAAAAACCTAAAAAGACCACCGTGATGGATGCGTTGTGAATGCGATGGTGAAGGGTTGGCTCACAACCGCCATGGAGAATGACATCAGAAGGAGCATTAAGTACGCTGCATCAGCCACCGAAATCTGGAACGACTTACTTGAAAGACTTGGAAAACAAAGTGCTTCGAGGGTGAACGAGTTGAAGTAGAACCCTTACTGCAACCTAACTAGGAGGTATGTTGGTTTCCGCTTACGATGCTATATTACGCAGTCTATGGGACGAGATGCAATCTGTTCTCTTCATTCCTAGGTGCACATGTACTGGTTGTACTTGAAATGTTGGTAAGAAAATGGTTGATCTCAAGGACAAAGAAAGACTATATGAGTTTCTTATGGGACTCGATAGTGATTTTTCCATGATTAGAACACAGATCCTACCGACGAATCAAATACCAAGTCTAGGTAATATTGAACGAGAGCAATATTCGAAGCTTTCGAGGGTGGTACGGTTTGCTCTCAAGGGGTGGTTGGAAGAGATCATTATCTCTTTATCTTTATATATATATATTTTTAATTGTTTGAGTCGATAAGTATTGGTTTCTAGATAAAATTTGTTTAGTTTGAATTATAAGATAACTTAGACTTCAAGTTTGGTTATTATATAAGTCTTTGTATTCTCTTTAATTTTCAATTGAATGAGAATTAAGTTAGTGCTCTATACTCTCAAACCGTTTTCTATTTCGTGGGTGTCATACCCCATTCTGTAGAAAACAAGAATTTTAGTTCTTTTGGTTTAATTCGTAGTTTGAGTGT
The DNA here is from genome assembly GCA_025506505.1 of Flaveria sonorensis. Classification (NCBI taxonomy): domain Eukaryota; kingdom Viridiplantae; phylum Streptophyta; class Magnoliopsida; order Asterales; family Asteraceae; genus Flaveria; species Flaveria sonorensis. The sequence continues at coordinate 24,154,438 of CM046429.1, forward strand.
GTGTCACGATTCGTTTGATCTGGTTTAAGAAGTGGTATCAGAGCCTTGTTAATCGATCAAAGTTGCGATTACCATTGTTCAAGGGTTACCTGATAATTTATCAAGAACCGCTTGAAGTCGAGATCCAAAAACTAGTACATGAGATTTGATCATAGCCAAACGTAGAAGTATTTTGGCAGAGTTTTCTATAGTTTCGGGAATAAAGAGGCGAAATAAAACTAATTATTATACATGGTCCACATGTATAATGTCTTACCTACAAGGTCAAGACCTGTGGGAGGTGGTAAACGGGTTAGAGACAACCATGCCTAGAAACAACACCAATGGAGTACAAGGCAAGTGGATGATCAAAGCTTGCAAGGCCATGTTTCTACTTAAAACCTCCATGGAAGTGGAGATGTTGGATCACTTTCAGGATGTTAAAACACCAAAACAAGTTTAGGATATTCTCTCTAAACTATTTTCTAAAAAAATGATACCCGTCTACAACTTCTTGAAAACGAATTGTTATTGTTAACTCAAAAAGAAATGAATATCCCTCAATATTTTCATAAGGTAAAAGAACTAATGTAGAGAAATCGCCGAGTTAGATCAACAATCTTACATCGAAGACGCACGAATGAAAAGGATAACTATACACGGGTTGACACCGGAGTTTCAAACGTTTATTGTGGCTATTCAAGGCTGGTCGACTCAATCCATGCTAGGAGAGTTTGAAAATCTCTTAGCCGGGCAGGAGGCCCTCGTAAAACAAATGCCCGAAGCCACGATCTCAAGTTCTCAACCACACCTAAATCCGAAACTGATGCTCTGTATGTAGGGAAGGGTAAGTCTCGAACCAGGCAAAACCATCCACATGGTAAATGTGGAAATTATAAGTCTAGAAAATCCGATAACCAAAGGAACTAGGGTGGAGACAAAGATCAACAGGAAGAAGGAGATGAGAGAAAATCTTTTCAAAACAAAAAGCCAACATATAAATGTTACAATTGTGGTCGATGAGGCCACATAGCAAAATGTTATTGATATAAGGCATCTGAGGAAGGAAACATAGCTTCAACCTAGACAAGAACAGAAAAAACTTGGGATGTAGAAGCATTCATTGCTCAAACCGAAACCGTGCACGTTGTAGCCGCATCAACTGAGAAATTAGGTATAAATCCTAATGATTGGATTGTTGACTCTGGTTGTTCTAACCATATGTCAGGTGATAAGAAACGATTGAAAAACCCAGTGAAATACGATGGAAATTAGGTCGTGGTCATAGTCGATAACTCACGACACAGTATAGCCCATGTTGGTGAAGTAAGGTTCGTATCGGGGAATACAAACGAGCAACTACTATTGGAGAACGTATTCCATGCTCCTGGTATGCGAAAGAACTTGTTGTCAGTACCGCAAATTACCAAGACAGGAAGGTATGTCCTCTTCGGTCCAAAAGAAGTGTGTATCTTCGATGAGTTTGAGACAAAGTCGATGTAACATCCCACATCGGTTGGGAAGGAAAATGAAAGTCTCTTTATAAGGGGTCGGATACCTTCCCCTATCGGACGGGTTTTAAACCCGTGATGGGGGGTATTCTACTCAAGTAGCGGACAATATCCGATGCGGTTTCCTGCTTGTTACAGTTGGTATTAGAGCCAGGGCCGGGCCGGTGTGCCAGCGAGGACGCTAGTCTCCCAAGTGGGGGAGGATGTAAGATCCCACATTGGTTGGGAAGGAGAACGAAAGTCTCTTTATAAGGGGTCGGATACCTTCCCCTATCGGACGCATTTTAAACACGTGATCGGGGTATTCTCCCCAAGTAGCAGACAATATCCGGTGTGGTTTCCTGCTTGTTACAGTCAACGTCGGTAGTTCAAGGCAAGAAACGAGATTCCATCTATGTTCTAATGGTGGGAACAACATTTGTTGAGAAGACAAAATCAAACCAAAGTGCAAAATTATGCTAACCGGGTTGCCTCAGTGTGAAGTTCGAATCGGTATAGTGTGCAAAGGATGCCAATAAGGTAAGGCACATCAGTTACCTTATGAAATCTCAAGTCATCATAAGTCAAAGCCACTCGAGCTGGTCCATACCGATGCGTACGGTCCAGTTAAGCAATCATTACTTAAAGGTATGAAGTATTTAATAACCTTTATTGATGATTTTTTAAATATTTGTTGGTTGGTTTCATGAAGGAAAAGGCAGAAGCTTTTCAAAGGTTCAAAGAATTTAAAAGAGAAGTTAAACAAGAAACTAGGTGTGATCTATGGTGTTTGCGATCAGACAACGAAGAGGTGTATACTTCCAAGGAATTCTCAGACTGCCTCAAAGAAAATCGAATCAAGAGACAACTAACATGCCCGAATACACCCCAACAAAACAAGGTGTCAGAAAGCCAAAATCGACACCTTATAGAGTTATCCGGGAGTATGTTGGATGATAATAATATCCCAGGTAGATTTCGGATAGAGGCTATAAAAATAGCAACACATATAAGTAAGCGACTACCTTAACAATCAATGAAACATGTGTCACAATTCAAAAAATTGTTCAAGTCATGTTCGAGTTTTTGGTGTGTGTGTGTTATGTTTTCATCCCGGCTCACCAATGACATAAACTTGAAAAGAAAGCTAATAGGTGTTGTGAATCCTAGGATCGTTCAGGAATTATCAGTTTTGATTTTAACAAGTATTGATCTTGGAATTATCAACACTTGCTATTTAATCAATTATCTATCCACAAATCAATCAAACAATATAAAGAGCAATTAAATAATATGAATAATCAAACCACGATTGCTCAAGAACGTTGATCGTAATGCTTTCTGTTGCTATTGCTATATTGATGTAATTGTTGCTGATTCTCCTTCACTGATTATAATGATTATCTTGATCCGTTCCTTCTTTTTTACATATGTTCTTGATCTCGTAATATATAGAGATCCTATTCTGTTCCTAATTCATTGCTAATCTTATTGCTATATTGTTGCTATAATTAAGCTAACTATAGTTATCCGAATCCTCGCCATATTTATCGGCATAGGAGTTCGAGATTTACAATGAAATAAATACAGATAATGTTGTTGATGTAACGTGGAATATTTGCTTGAATTAAATGTCTTCCGTCGTCATTAATGATGTTGTTCTGCCACGTTGACTTGTTGACTTTATGTTGACTGCTTGATGATCTGAAATCATACAAGTATTACACAGTTTTCCGTAGAAATTTCTTCTTCCACAGGAACTTAGTCTTCCGTGGAAACACTTGATCTTCATTGCTTGTTCTTCTTTGATTGTGCTTCCGCATGAGTTCTTGGACTTGTTCTTCAGTGGCAAGTCCTCCAGTAGCTTTACTTTGTTGTTCACTTGTTCAGTTGAAGTTGTTCTTCCGCAGAGGATCTACGGATGTATACTTCCTGAGAACATCTACGGAAGAGTAATTTGTTCATCCGCAGTTGTTCCAATACTTATGCCAATTTCTCAATTTGACACAGTCTGATGTTTACTGCACATTTCACACATACATTATGAAATACATTATATCATATATTTATAACATATATAATAAGATGTAATATTATTTACTTCATGAACACATATTATCAAAATCATTTATATTATATTATCAAAATCATAATTACAAGAATGATTACAAGAATGTTCTATCATCTAAACCTATACAAGAGTTCTATCTCTAACAATACTCCCCCTTAGGTTTAGACTCTAGTAATCATTGGTTTAATTCTTTCAGCTCTTGAACTCTAGCCAAAATCCTTTTCTTAAAGTATTCTACAACAGTCTTCTGATCTTCATACTTGTATTTGATTTGCCTTCTGCTCATCCTCTTTAATGTTTTATATTCCAGGCCCAGGATATCCTCTTTAGTGGTAAGTGTTGCAACAACACTATTATTAGATACCACTTCCAGTTCATCCTGTTCTGAAATTCTTAGTTTAGTGATAGGCTTTATTTCTGATCCTATTAACTGGCCAGCCTCAAATTTTCTCCTCATATGTGCCTTGGCATGCAGCTTGTCAATGGCTTGAATAATGTGTACATATAAGCACAAGTCATTTTGAGCAGTTTGGTCATGCAACCTTGGAAAATATTTGTCATGTAAGTATGAGGTGTAGCTTGGGTGCAAAAGTTTGATTTCCACAGGATCAAATAATCTGATACTTGAGCCCTTCTTCTGTGGATCATTTCTTTGTAGCACCAACTCCTTGGTTTTTTCAACATAACCCCATTCAGTGATAGGGCATGTATACTGATTTCCTTTGATGATCTTGAGTGGTGCATTGGCCAAGTCAACATATCCAATTCTTTGTTTAAATTCAGCATCCACAAGGTGAGAACTGGTATGTGACCTTCTTTGACTTCTTCTTTTGTGCTCAGCATCCACTTGTTTTGCTTCTCTTAGCACATCTCCTTTGAACCTGAGACGAAGCTTAGCCACAAGTCTAGAGAAGTCTCTACCTCTTGGACTGATTGGGTAGTTTGTTATTGGGATGTTTTGCAGAGTGTTTAGATCAGCATCTGGAAGAGTATGTAGGTTCTCCACCCATGGGAAGTGTTGTATCATTCCAGATGCTCTTTTAAGCATGACACAATCTCATTCCGAATCAAATTTCCATGCAATTATGTTGTTCTCTTCTGCTTATTCTGGAGTTGTGATTAGGTCAAAGAATTGAATCAAGGTACCTTTCTGCTCAGTGATCTCTCTAACTGTAGTGCCTAGAGGCCAGATCTTATTAGGAATTGAATCCCTTGGCTCTTTGATAAGTTTTTCTTTACCCTTGTGCATGTCTTTGCTTTCAACCATAGTAGGTTCAGCTTGTGATTGTTTGCCTTGTTGATCTACTGGGTTTGGAGCTCCTGTTCTAAATCTCACTCCTGTGCTTAACTCCACCTTCATAACATGATCCATCATAGCTCTGAGCTCACTTATTGTTCTCCCTTTAAGTTCATGTTACTGGTAGTTATGGCTTTGTAACCAACAAGTCATATTATATCTGGTTAGCTTCTGTGTATCACAATGCCCTAACTCCTTTCTTGTCATCTCAATTGCTTTATATTTTGAAAATGTTTCATATGTGCAGTCTGGGATCATCATCCGCACAACATCAAATTCTTTTACAGTCTGTATCAACTCAGACATGTTCATTCTTTCTACCATGTCATAGGGAAAGCCATTGTTAATTAGGTCCATGAACATGGCAGATTGAGGTCTTTCTTCCAGTATGCCTTCAGTTGATAAAAGCTTAGCATCTTTTGCTTCTTCATTAGATTTAGGAGGCTCTTCCTTATTAAGCTCAATAGACTCTTCTCTAGCCAGCTCTTCCCACTCTGCATCGCTATCCACCTTGTCTTGATCCTCTGGGACTGTCTGCTCTGGTGAATCTATTTTTAATCTTTTTGGAGATTCACCAGTAGCATCTGTTGGTTTTCCCAGGTACTTCCTCTTCCTGCTATAAGTGATCATGAGTGACTCACTTTTGCTCACTTTAGCTTCAGCCAACTTTTTCTTTAATGTATCAATCTCAGCATCCTTTTCTCTCAACTGTTCAGCTTGTTCATCAACTAGATCATTAAGGGCATCAATCACCTCGTTATCAATCTCAACATCTTCTCTCAGCCTCTTGAGTCGACCTTCCAGTTGGGTGATTGCCTTATCTTTCTCAGCTATGAGTTCATCTTTCTCAATCAGCTCCTTCTTCAACCTTCTCAACTTTTCCAGCTTCTTGTTTTCCTTCAGGACGAGGTTGTTATACTTTGCTACCAAGTAACTCTTACTAACATCTATTTCCTCGTCCTTCAGGTCATCTTCATGATAAGCTTCAACTTCCACAAACTCTTGAATTACCTCCTCATTCTCCTCTTTCTTCTCTACTTCCATACAAACCTCTTCTGTGTCTCCATCAAAAACTATTTCTTCAACATCCTTATCAAGGTTGAGTTCCTTGGCGGAAGTTGGACTATCAAACGACTCAATAGGAGTGGGAGAGAGGATTGGTTCAGTGGATGTAGGTGAGGTGAGTGGTTCAGTTGGTGTAGGTGAAGGAATTGGTTCAACTAGGATTGGATAAGTGGGAGTTTGAATGGGAATGAGTGAGATGGGTTTTGTTGCATCAGTGTGAACTGATGATAGTGATTGTGTAGGTGTAACAGGCTGGGTATGTTCACTGGATGATGAATCCAGTTGAACAGGTGGTGATTGTGGTTCAGGAGCTGTTTGAGTTTACAGTTGGGAGTGGGTGGATGATTCTGCTGATGAGCTCGGTAGTTGTGGTTCTTCAACCTACAACAGCTCTTGTGGGATCTCCTCAGACTCATTCAGGACATGGGCAAACATATGTACCTCTCCTCCTTGGTACTACCCAGTTAGCTTGTTTAGTAATGATCTAGCCTGATGACTCTGTACACATACATCTCCTTCTCTCTCAATCTCGGGTAATTGTTGATTAATCATCAGTTGTAAGAACCTTGGAAACATGAACATTTTGTCCTGTTTCTGCACTCGCACGTGGTCGTAGAGGCAGTTTAGTATATACTTGGCATAGTTATATTTTCTTCCTTCAAAGATTCCTATAATGCCAGAGGATATGTGTCTTGAGAATCTATCCAACCCAGACTTTCGGTTGGATATGCATTTGAGATATGTGAAGCATAGAAAGCGGTAAGGCTTGCACAACCTTCCCTTTTTAATCTCTTCGTTTTGATAATCGCCATCATATACCATTAGCCTGAATACCCTTTGAATGTATTCATGGTCGAATACATCCGGGTGGCCATCTTCTTCTTCCCCGAGCTCTAGTGCACTTCGAATGATTTCTTCATCTATCCACAAGGGAAGATTCCCTACGGTGGCAGTGATTACAGCTCGCTCGCCATCCTCTCCTACTGTAGCAGTGTTCCAGAAATCTATCATGTGTGATAGATAGATCAGTGGGTCAGCAGTTAGTGAATAGAAGAGTCGTGTTCTCCTTAGGTAGCGAATGATGACTCTACACTCGTCTTCCACATTCGGATTTAAGAACGCACACACGTTATGGTCCTTCACAAATCTATTTGCCATGGTGGCAGTAAGGTTTGAATGTCGTGAGTATGGATTGAGTGGAACGATCGATGTCAATGAAGAAGAAAAGGGGGTTTTTGGCTTAAAGGATTTCTAGGTCGAAAGGTGTTTTGAAAGTGAATAGAAAGGCCAACGGTCACCCCTTTTTATACTTTTCCAGACTGTCTAACCTTATCTTAATGATGTGGGACCCTTCTATCCTTTTTACCCCTCCGAGGTTATCAGACTAATTAATGTCTACAATTAATATTTACGCAAGTTAGACATTTTATTTCTTCCGTAGAATATCTACGGAAGTCAATGTTCCTCTGTTTCACTCTGTCTTCCGCAGAACATCTACGAAGAACAGATATCCTGAATTATCCTTAAATGTTGTTTGAAAACATCTTTCAAAAGTGATGTTAAATGTTAAAACTTTTCTTCTGAAATGGTTTTGTTAAACGTTTTCTTCCGAAGTTAAATTTCTTGATTTTGCTGAAAACTTTCTTCCGAAGTTAATTTAATAAAAACTCTTCCGAAGGGAATTTTCTTTCGAAAGAAAATTGATTTAACTAATATTCCGAAGGAAAATTTTAATTTTCATATCTTCTTAAGGAAAAGTTCAATTTAACTGTATGAACTAACACATGGTTAGTCCATTTGTTGTATGCTGTTGGACCTTATGACTTTGCTTCATGGCAATTATGCAGAAGTAGGTAAACACTTCAGATATCTGTAGCCAAGTTAGTGTGGTCAAGTTTCAATTTTCTTCATATCATTGTGTTGAAATTAGTTAAACTCAGTTTCAAACTCTGTTTCATGCATTGATTACTCCCCCTAAATTTGTGATTAATCATAGACTTATGAATTTATCAAAAATTTATGAGAATAGTATGAACAGAAATTAATTTGTCTAACTAATAATCATAGAGAAAATAAAATTTGTTTATAACTTGTGTCAGACAGACATAGGACATGCTAGGGATCATACTATAATCTAGACATTTTCCTGAATATTATGTGTGATATAATCGAATACTTGATCTAGTGCTGATTGCAAATATGTGGATCCGCATGAATTCAGTCAAGAGTGTATTTTACTTTATCATGCTGATTATCATGTTTTGGTAAGAGTTAAAGATAGCAAAGGTGAACTCATCATTAAAGTGGCATGTAAGTTAGTCCTCCAGATGTTAGTGAAGTTAACACTTTATCACACTTAAACTATGTTCCGTAGATTATAAGATCTATCTTAAGATTTCTTTGAAATCTTATTAATGCTGAGTTGATTTGTATGCTCTTTGAAAATTAAGCACATTGGATTCTTTTAGAGCAGTTCCTTTTTGGAACATTTGATGATCAGCATCCGGTCACCAGGTCTTTACTCACGTAAAATAGAGGTGCCCGTAGACCCAGGTCTTTGCTTACACAAAACAGAGGGTCATGATGCGCAAAGATAGAGGTTATAGGGTGTTACAACATAGTAAGTGTGCATGGGTGTTAATCTAATGACATCCAGATTAGACTTACTTAAATACTCCTCACAATGAGTTGTTCACTCTTAGTCACCTTGATTTTATGTTGTGCATGACTTTGTTTAGTTTCCACTCAAGCTGAACCTATTCACACATCAAACACATCTGATCAGTAGGTAGTTGGTAATTGAAGATCAGGAGTAAATGTCAAGTTATAGTGTACTATCATATCCTTAGAATATCAGCTGCCTTATGTAGTTATTTAATAAAAATGCGTACCTTTCTCATATGATTACAAGTACTTGACAAATAATTATGTTGTTGTTGTAATCTAATCTAAGTTAAGCATGCCTAAGGACTCAATTAAGAAATTAAATCTAACTGAATCAAAGGCTTTAGTGAACAAATCAGCAAGTTGATTTGTTGTGTCCACTTTGATCAACTTGATTAGACCCTTTTCTGAACAGTCTCTCAGAAAATGGTAACTATGTTGTACTGGATTAGCAGTTATAAACATAGCAGCCGAGTTATCTATATATATTGGAGTTTGAAGAAAATTGTAACCATAATCAAGTAGTTGGTTTTGTAACCATAGAACCTGAGAGCAACCAGTTGAAGCAGCTATGTACTCAGCCTCAGCTGTGGATACTGAAACATTTGTCTGCTTTTTTACACTGCCAAGACACAAGTCTTGGTCCTATGAATTGACATCCTCTAGTTGTTGATTTCCTGTTATTGTTGCATCCTCCGTAGTCACTGTCTGAATATGAATAAAGTTTGAAATCTCCTTCTTTGGGATACCAGAGTCCAAGTGCTGGTTTCCCTTTGAGGTATCAGAAGATTCTCTTTACTGCCTTCAAGTGAGACTCCTTTGGATCTGCTTGATACCTAGCACACACACACAACAAATATTATGTCAGGTCTACTAGCAGTTAAGTACATTAATGATCCTATCATAGATCTATATAATCTTTGATCAATAGACTTCCCTGTTGAATCTGGTACAATTTTGTCTATAGTAGATGCTGGTGTTTTGCAAGAGGAAGAGTCTGCAAGGTTGTATTTCTTCAGTTTTTGAAGGACATACTTTTCTTGATTGATGAATATGCCATCTACTTTCTGATGAACTTGTAATCCTAGAAAGAATGTTAATTCTCCCATTGAACTCATCTAAAACTCAAATTGCATTAAGGCTTCAAACTCTTCACATAGTCTCTTGTTTGTTGATCCAAATATGATGTCATCAACATATATTTGAACAACTAAGAGATCTTGATGTTCATGTTTGAGGAAGAGTGTCTGGTCAATTGTACCTCTCTTGTATCCATGTTTTAGTAGGAATTTTGACAATGTTTCATACCATTTCCTTGGAGCTTGATAAAGCCCATACAAAGCTTTATCAAGCTTGTACACCCTATGAGGATAATCAGGGTCTTCAAAGCCTGGTGGTTGAAAAACATAGACCTCTTCATCAATCTTACCATATAAGAAGGCACACTTTACATCCATTTGATAAACTATGAACTTCTTATAGGATGCATAGGCTAAAAACACTCTGATTGCCTTAATCCTTGCAACTGGTGTAAAGACTTCATTATAGTCTATACCTTCTTCTTGAGTGTATCCTTGTCTAATTAGCCTTGCTTTGTTTCTAACTATTATTCTTCTATCATCTAGTTTATTTTTGAATAGCCATCTAGTGCCAATTGGATATTGGCCTTCGGGGAGATCAACTAGATTCCACACTTTCTGTTTTCTGAATTGATGAAGTTCTTCTTGCATTGCTTCAATCTAGCTGTTATCTTTCAAGGCTTCTGTTATGTTGGGAGAACTACTTGTGAAAGAAAGCAGGAGAACAAAATAGATGTTTGCTGCTCCCCCTTGTTTTCATGTAGTTCTCCTGTTGAGGTCACCTATCATGTTATCAATTAGGTGATATTTATGTGTTCTAACTATTGGTACATCATGAACTTGGATGGATGAATCCAGTTTTGTGATGTTGGTTGTTGGTGATGGGGTCAGTTGTGATGGAGAGTCAACAAAATAGCCCATCTCATTTTCTGGTGCAGCTGAATGAGTTTTCGCAGGAATAGGTATGCCTTCTGGGGTTGTGGATATGCCTTCCGTAGCAAGGAAATGATCAGCTGTATTCTCTGTAGAAGATATGTCTGTATGTGGCGATGGTGTGAGGTGGTTTTCTGATGTGATTTGGTCCTTGGGGGATTTTAGTCCATCATTTGTGGAAGTAGAGACATCTACGAAAGTAGATGGTACTTCTGCTGATGTGCATTGTGTAAGGTCATCAGAACCATCTTTAGTTATTTGAGCTGATCTACCAGGATCATTGTCACTTTGGTTCTCTGGAGGAATGACTCTGGGTGGATCAGCTGTCAATGGTACACCCATATTTGGAGGAACATAGGGGTAACATGTATCCGCAGCACCTGTCACATTAAGATAACCAGAGTTAAATGAGTTAGTTAATGCATCTATATCAAACAACCAAGATGATCTTTTCACAGACTATGGAAATAAGGATTCATCAAAGGATACATTAGGTGTTTCTTCCACTATGTTATCATGTGGAATGTATACTCTATATGATTTAGATGTTGATGAATAACCAACAAAGAAACCATCATTTGCTTTTTCAGCAAATTTTCCTAACTGTTCTTTTATGTTTAATACAGATACATGACACCCAAATGCTTTAAGATATCCTATAAAAGGTTTTCTTTTAAACAGAAGTTCATAGGGTGTTTTATTATGTTCTTTGACAATCAAAGTTCTGTTTTGAGCAGTGCAGGCTGTGTTCACAGCTTCTGCCCAAAATGTTATTGGCAGCTGTGGGTCAGCTAGCATTGTTCTTGCTGCTTTAATTAGAGTTCTGTTTCTCCTCTCAGCAACTCCATTCTGTTGTGGAGTTCTTGGTGCACTGAATTGTCTGGCTATGCCTTTGTCGCTGCAAAAAGTATCTAAACATAGTTAACAAATTCAGTTCCATTATCACTTCTTAGTATCTTGATTCTTAGATCAAGTTGATTTTCTATCTTAGTGATGAACTCCATTAAAATTTCTGATGTTTCACTTTTATGCTTTAAGAAAAATACCCAACTAAATCTAGTGAAATCATCAACAGTCGCCAAACAGTATTGCCTTTTGCCAATGCTTAACACATTGGCTGGACCAAAGAGGTCCATGTGTAGTAACTTGAGTGGTGTTGTGTTTGTGTTAATTGTTTTTAACTTATGCGAGACTTTATGTTGTTTTCCTTTATAGCATGATAAACAGTGATTAGTACAGTAAAATTCTTTCTTTGGAACACCAATGACTAAGTCATTTTTCACCAATTTATTCATGTTCTTCATGTTTTAATGAGTCATCCTTTTGTGCCACAGTTGTGCTTCATCTTGTGATGATTTAGAAATCAGACATGTTTCTTTGCTTGTTAGTGCTGTGTTGTTCATGTCCAACACATAGGTGTTACCTTTTCTTGGTGCTTTAAGAAGGATCCAGTCTTCTGAAACAATATAAATTTATAAATTTATACGACGCACACACACAATAACCTACACACTTGATTTATTGTTACAAAAACAATATAAATTTATAAAAATCATGTCTAATCAAATCACCACCAAATACTATGACATCTAGGTCAACTAGGATCCTAATAACTCGGTTAGGTAACCAAAATCCCCACAAAGTCCTAGCAAAATATTGATTAAATCAAGAATTTGGAATCCCAACCCTACCACCCTACCCCTCTCGGCCGAAACTATCACCCACACCACCCTTACCTCTCATTTATACTATTACACACTCTCCAAATCCCTCAAACACTCTCTCCGTTACTTCTACTCACACTCTTGATCTTTTTAACTCAAAGAACAACAAATTTCAGGCTCCTTGAAAGCAATAGTCGACCACAAGATCATAGCCACCAACCATTTGAACCAAGGTAATACTACAAGGTCACACCCTCACCATATCAAGTTTCTATATTCCATTCCTTTTACTCTAAGACCTGAACTAATATAATATTTTGGACATCTCCCTCTCATCATTTCAAGTTCATTCAATAGCGCACACACTCATCTCAGCCCCCTCTTACCAAGGTAACCCGTTACTGCCCGAAAACGCGTGAAATATTGCATTTCGTCACATTAGTGACACAACCAACCCCAAGACACCCCCAAATTCTTATGAAACCTTAAAAAACTTCATTTTTCAGTAAGTAAAAGTCGTATAAGCTTTGTCAAAACTCTATTTGATGACAAGCACAGTTTTGGCAAATCTAGCTCACCTGATAACCCGGTTTTCACAAAATATAAAGATATATATATCTAAGTTTACAAATCATGATTTAAATATTTAGTTAATAATGAACATATTCAGTTAATGAGCATATGCATTTCACACATTATAAATAATACAAAAACTTGAAAATATGTGATTTTGAGAAAAATACAGAAAATAGGTTGGGGACCTAAGTTACTAAAATTTTGAGGTTATTTGAAAGCTATTTATGTTATAAAAATATTTGGGAAGGGAAAAATCATACTAAAATGCTTAGTAATCCAAAACCGAGACTTAACGAACACTTAACAGAACTAACCGGTTAATATAATGAAATTACCAAATATACATAAAATCCAAATGTACAAAATTTCAATACTTTTATAATGATAATAAATGCTTAGAAATTAAGTTTCACAACTTTTAGAGTTTATTTGCTTAGTAAACAAAAATATAAATATTATTCATGCTAAAATGGTAAAATTTCATATAAACGAGTGCTTAAGCCAAAATTATGAAAAATACAGAACCTAAAAATGATTCTAATTATATTAAATTAAATTATGACTAAACTATAACCCAAGTCAATCCAAACCCAAAAACCCGTTGAAACTCCGAGCTTTAAAAATACTAAAACCGACAAAAACCACTTAAGACATTAAACTCTAGTAACTAATGGCCTAGTAATGATAAAATTAATTTAATAACCAAATATTATCATTGATGCAATTTTCGAGAAATTTATACAAAATTTACCGTTAATATAAGTTAATTAACGACTCACTAAAAATAATAAAAATATATAAAAACCTTTAAACTAAGAAAGTTAATATTTTATTGTAAATTATGACCCAAAAACTTAAATAATAATTAAAATTTTAATGAAACCAATAAACTTAAAAATACGTTATAGAACGCACACGAAACGTGACCCCATACGCGTTTAAAATATAATAATCAACTCACCGACCCTATGAACATAAACTTACTATTCCAGAGGCTAAGTAAATCTAAAAATAAATTATAATTGAAATTTAAACACCCATTTGACCACATAACAACTTTAAGCAAGAAATCTCTATTATAACCGAAATAAAAAGACAACATCAAAAATATGCCCTTAAAACTATTAAAAATGGTTAAATTAAAAATATCAATATATTCCAGTAGCTAGAATTACTTATAAAAATAATATCCATCACAAATAATTAAAGTGCAAAATTTCAAAATTAGGGTTAAAATGCCAATTTAGCAAAGTTGAGGGACCAAATTTGCCAACTAGAGAAACCTTACTGATTTGGAATCAAACCATGCTTATAAGAACTATTATAATCTGAATTCATGATATAATGACCCAAACATAATCAAAGACCACGTTAAGACTTGAAAACTTCAAGAATGAACTAAATTACACATACGTATTATAAATCATCAAATCGCATAAGATAAATCTAAACTTAAGGGTTTGGCTTAGATAATGGATTGATATAAAATTAATACATATGAAATGAACCTAGGAACCTTGCTGGTCGATAACACTCTAGATTCTGAACACTTATTTCAAGAACAAGCTAAGGTGAGTCTCATAACCCTCCATTTTACTTAAACTATTTTGGGGTGGAATACACAAGCTTGGAAATCATTTTTTGGTGCAATAGTTACTTCTTTTGTCCCCGAATGTGAGCACAATCATTAAATCCATTGGGAGATGCGTGATTTGTGGATAGTACTATTTGGGGAATCACCCGCACACAATGGCCCTTAGGACAAGGAAACCCCCTATTAAGATTTAATAATCATTGTGTCATATATTTATGCAGATTAACCATGCTTAGTAGGGTACACTCAAGCCCATAACAGTAATGGGTCAGGGGATATTCTGGCACTCGGGAGGTTCACTAGGGTCCAGGTTTGATTGTGATAAATTCTTTAGTGTACCAAAGTTATTGTTAACTTATATTTAATTATGATATATCATGTGTCTTAAACTTATGAGCTCACCAACATTATGTTGACATATATTGGGTGTGTATATCAGGAGAAGAATAATTTAAGCAGGTGATCAAAGATAGGAGTTGACCTAGTCGGATTCATTGAGTTTAGCCACCATCCTATCTAATTGTTAACAATGGGAGACAATTTATTTAAATTTATGTACTTGGGTTTAGACAATCTTTAACTAGTATTTGTATCCGTATGGATGCCACGTAGTCAATAAATCATTGGACTTAAAGTATTTAAGTAATGTTTACTATTCCACTACATTGTGTTGATATCAATCAGTCACGATCAGTCCCGGTCAATGGGGTGTGACATGACATATTAGTGTGTAGTTACACATATATATTATAGGCTTAGATTGAGTAATTTTGAGGGTAAGATTTGAGGTTTGCTATGTAGCAAAAGACCGGTGGCTTGAGAGGTAACCCTTCATCTTATATATAGGTTTAGGATTAGAGGATGGGTCGGGTGAGAAACTCAAGTGAATGGGTTAAATACTATAAGGGTATATTGGTTGGTTATGCGGAAGATATGGGTTAGATACCCGTAGGATTTTGGTGAGTCACCCTTAGGTGCTAAGGGTTATATACATAGTTAATGATGAGTTGAGTACCCGCATGTGGAGTAGAGTGGAAACCTTAGAGGAGCGATTTTTAGACGCAATGCTAATTTGTATTAATTTTTTTCCAACTAATAAAATATATATAATCTTAGGATACGTGATCTTATAATAAAATCAACAGGGCAGTTTAAGTAGATGGGTGTAATACATGTGAGTGTTACATACCCCCTAAAAACATATAAATCTTATATGTTTTGTTTAAATGCATGTGATTTGAATGTAAATCGCCTGGATGTGATGTGATAATGCATCATGTATGAGGAATCACATGGACGTGGTGTGGTTCCAAGTCACTTAGATGAGAGGTGGCAAGTCAGCTGGATGTGGGATGCTAGTGAACTATATGACTGAATCACATGGATGTGGTGTGGTTCTAAGTCACTTGGGGTGGCAATGAACTATATAGATAAATCATATGTGCACTCACTTAGTGAAAGCTAATCTGTGCTATATATGTACTTTCAAGAAATGTGCCTAAGCTGGAAGATTAAGACAGATAAAGTCTCATAGAAAATGGATTGAACACACAGACTTGTAAAATATAGTATGTATATTTAGAAATTAAAAGTTTGACAGTTTATTGAAACATATTGAAGATAATTTTTTTGATATCCTTGTTTTTTCACTTAGGCTCTGATAACTTTTGATAAAAATAGCAATTAAAATACGAGTGTTACGGTAAATTAATATACAGAACTAGGATTTCAATTTTTTAAGTGTGTCAAAAATGATAAATCAAAGTTTGGAGTCCTATTTACTAATATTGAAGCTATAGTTCTCTCACATCGGTTCAAGATTTTAACTGAAGGCAAAGTGTTAATATCTACTCCTAGAATAGGGCTTATGTGCTAGATATGGACAATGTACCCCAGCTGATAAGGCTACATGTTTCATATCTGAAACAAATATAAAGAATCATCCCTTTGCCATAGGAGCTAGCTAATAAAAAAATTGGTAATAGGTTTTCATAACAAACTGTTTTTCTATGATGAATTTTGTAAAGCATGTTTAAAAGAAAACATAATAAGCCTACTCATAAACCAAAGGCGATAAACTCTATGGATACTCCTCTCTAGTTCATGCATTCCAATCTTTTTGGTCTACTAAATGTATGAGCATAGGGAAAATATGCTACTGTATTGTTATTATTGATTATTTATCTAGATTCACTTGGGTTTTGTTCATGAATAATAAATATGAAACCAAAGGTATACTAAAAACTTTATAACAAAAATGGAGAATCAATTTAATACCAAAGTAAAGGTAATAAGATGTGACAATGGAATAGAGTTCAAGAATGAAGTTCTAAAATTCATTCTGTGAAGAAAAAGGGATAAGAAGGCAATTCAATACTTCAAAAACACCTAAATCATTAAAAAAAGAAACAGAATCCTAATAGAAGCAACAAGGACAATGCTAGCTTACTCAAAGCTACCCATTACGTTCTGGATAGAAGTTATAAAAATGATTGCTATGTGATGTGTGATTTATAAATATATATATATATATATATACACTACTAGATTAATTCGCGCGTTGCAGCGGAGTTTTTAAATGTTATCTTTTCTGGATCTTGTCGCTTTACTCGATCAAATGGTGTCACTTTCTGATTTTGTTAATGAGAAATTATGCTCCTGTTAAAACCAAAAAGAACAATACATATACAAACCATGAAAACAGATTGTCTTCAAAGAATTTGGAACAATAAACAAACAAACCCATACACTACAAATATAAACAACGCTTGCGGCGTTCACCGGGTACCTGAAACTCGAAAGCAATGACATGAGTGGGCCTTTTAATCTTAGGAACGATAAACCCACATCGAAGAATATGAACTATATCCAAAAAAACACTTTTAAATGCAAACCTGGCTACCTGATTAAAAATAATTTACAGCCAAAGATCATATTCAAATGATGTTGTAATGCGCTACTTGATCTGCCAATTTGAAGGACCTTGAAGCTGAAATCAGCATGCTACACCAAACCACAATTTGAAACAATTATGAAATCAAAGAATTAGTTTGTCCATCTAATATTCATTTAAAAAATTTCACATGGTTACTAAAACGAATGAGAAAACTTACTACTAACTTCTTGAGAATCCATGTTAAAGCTTATTTATTATTTCAGGTTGAATCTGCTAAACAAACATATAGATAAATCTAACATATAAACAAAGTTGTTTCAGAACCCAAAAGTTAAGATATAATCATGCAGAAATTGACTTGTTGTTCATAGATGTGTTCTATAATCATCCTCTTTCATTTGTGTGTTTTTAATTTTAAAATTGATCCTTACTAATGATTCTAATCAATTTTACTTGCTATACGTTTCTATTGTCGTTTTTTAAGTCAATTAATTTAAATCAATCAAAATAACACATGTAACTAAGCATGATTGAAGTCAATTACGCACAGGCATCAAAATTTGTTGAATAATTGAAGATACAGGATGTGTGTTAATCATATAAAGTTTTAAATTTTGACTTGGATTCCAATATCATCTAATTATGGCACCCTGGAAACAATTTCAAGACTTTCTTTAAACGTTTAGCTTTTCCAACCAAAACGTCTACCAACTCTCACCAAGACATGACCCAAAATTTTTTTCCAGCTTTAAACATGTAAACAAACATCTAGATACAAATTAGGCCTGTTAATCTAGCCTGCATTTAGCATAACATTATGTACTTTATACCTTGTGACCACAAACAACACCTAAAAGCCACATTGCTAACCAACAAATATTCAAAACCAAAAACCTAGTTATAAAGTGTTTCTTATTGTAGTTAATGTGCGAAAAAGTTACCTTGTAAAGGTGGGATTTAACTTTAAAATGACTATAGTTATACCACCTCGTAGCTCAATATTACAAAACCTGAAACATATCAAAAAAATTAAGCTAAATTTCAACATCTGGTGGGCAAACAAAATCAGTATTCAATATAAAACCTCAAGACAGTTTAGCATGAAACCAAATATGGGAATGCAATCAACTACCCTAGTTAAGCAATAATGTAAACCCACCCAAATGGATCACAAAAAACAGATATACCAACACATTAAAACTCATGTATAAATTAACTAAGGACATCAAACAAACAACAATGGTAAATTCATAAAGTTAGATGAAATTATAAGCTTACATCGATCAAAGTAATGAAGCAAATTGAAAACTAAGATGCCACACCATAGAAGTTAACCCTAATTTTTGGTTTCTTCCATGACTGTCTGTTAAAACTATGCATATGGCAGACCCACAAAGTCAGCTATGGGACCCTCGAAAGAGGTGAACTACAATCAATGAATTGCACAACCATAATTTGGAACAAAAAGAACCTAAATTAAAAGCAATTAATACAGCCAAGAACTAAATAGATATAGGTAAAAATGATACCTTAGACTCTATTTTTTTCAAAAGGTAAAATCCTTAGAATCCGAAATCAAGGAATGGGATTGATGATTGAGCAGCCATCGCAAGGGAAGTGGAATGAAACGGGCGATCCTATTGAATATACATGTATGTGAAAAAATCAAACAGTGATATAACAAGATCAATATAATACCTGTTGGGTTCTGTCGTTTACATCCTAAAAATCAAAACAAAGAATGATAACTAATTAGACAATTGAGTGTCTAAACAAAAAATAAAATCTTGAATAAATACAATCAGAAGGGTGTTGATTAACAATTATTAGGAAGATGAGATGAGATGAGATGAGATGAGAGATTACCTAGATTTAAAAGCAAGATTTGCTGCAAAACGATACATGATTTGCGGGATGCTATAAGATTTCGGGTAGAGATGGTGGTATTGGATGGACTTAAATGATCCATGCGATTATAAATGATCCCTGTGATGAATGCTCCCGGCGATTGAGTTGGCCGGAGAGGGGAAGGGGAAGGGGACCGAGCGCTCAATAGCAATAATGTATTAAAGGTGAATGGATGGCCAAATGTATATGCTTTAGGTTTTGTACCATGTGAATCATATGTTATACTAAGGGCTATATGGAACAAAAGGATTAATTTTTAAGTATTTAGACATGACCTTTCATATGGGTGTCTTAATCCCCATATGAAATTACCTCTTTATCCTTCCTTCCTCCGTAATATAGTAGTATAGATATACACACACATATATACACACACACACACATAAGGAAAAGAATCATAACCTAGTCTTAAGGAATCACCAAAACTAGATCACACAAAACAAAAAAATGTACGTGGTGTATTTAGGTAAGTCTGAGTGTCAATCCATGGAACACTTATATACAACTCTCAATACTTAATCCTAAATAAATTCTTAACCTATGAAAGTTTTTGATTTAACTAATTAACTATAGATTACTGAACTAATGAAACCTAAAGAATATTAAAAATAAGATTAGAGGAAACTAAGGAAACAATCAACAAACGAGCTAAGGTATGGGAGATAATCGGATATTGAGAAGTAAACCATCTACGCAAGCACTCCTATTGACTAACTTAAATAATTTTAGGAATAACTAATCATTTGATACTGGCTATTAAGAATATGAAACCTAGAAATCTCCAAGCTATGCTAAGCCTCCCATAGGTCTTACAAACAAACCTAAATGATATGAAACTCACGGAACAAATGAACGGACCACCTTTGGATCTCACCAAACCTAGAATGCTAAGGTACTCTAGTGAAGTATCTTCTCTTGGTCTCAACAATCATAGTGCTATGAAAGACTATTATCTAGAGCCTAGAATACAAGAGTAAATCTATTCAAAATCAATTAATAACTTTTAAAAACTATAATCATGAATGAATGGATAAACTCACGCTAGTGAAATTTAATCCTAACATATAATGACAATGGAGGAATACAACAAATTTTATCAACTCTTGGTCTCAAAACTCGATAGAACACCGATTCAACCAACAATCAAGTAACATTAAACTCGTTTGTAATGTAAACTCGAACCCACTTGGTTCAATTATGTTAATCAAACTCATTTTTAAATATTTTATTTACGTTGGTGTTCAAATGCAACAATTATGTCAATTATTTAATTTAATATAATTTTATAATTTGTTATAAATCTATATGGTTTTATTATTAATTAGGAAATTTTACTTAATAAATTAAAAAAATAATTATATTACAAAGTTTCCAACATTTATAAATTTATAAAGCTTTATAACTATTAATTTGATTTATTATGCCAAATTAAGGATTATTACGGGTTAAATTGTAAGATTTAAAACTTCATTTTAGAAGGTTTTGCATAAAATGATAGCTTATAAACCTTAGGAGCCAAAGGTGTAAATTATTTAAAACCCAATTTTCTCCCCTGTCGAACCTCTACCTCCAGCCACACCACTGGGCTACCCCGGCAAGCCAAACTACTCCAAATCTCATCGATTTCAATGCAATAAAACCACCCCATATCCTTCTCATGATTGTTACAAACTCAGGGCCAGTTCTAATCAAGCAAGCACCTTTTGTTTAGGGCAAATCAAAACCAACATAATCGACTTTAAACCCCTATTATGATTCAACTCAAAATTCAATCAATTAATTCAAATTATTGACTTGAAATGCAAAAATGATCATTGTAATTATAATATCAACATCAATTGGCCATTAAAGAATCGGATTATTCTTGATTAAAACTCGAAACTTGTCAGTCACTGATCCCAAGCAACCTCAAAATGGATTTTGACATCATAAGCACATAATTCTTAAACTTTAAACATTTGACAACGTAGTAGTGGAAATCAAAATATCAATAAGGGTCATTGACTACTATCTCTTACATCCCTCTTACAAAAACAATCATAAATCAGAATGCCAGTCTTGCATGCAACCATGTAACCTTACATCCGTGTCAAGCTATCATTATTTATTGATGATCAAGAATAGGTTGGACTCACAAATATTGTTTATGTTTTGTTATTATCGTAATAGGAAAAATGTTAGTTTATTTGGTATGTAATTTGGTAGCTTTTGTCTTAGCGAAACTACGAGCCAGCATGTTTGTGTCACCCGGTGAAATTGTGTTTCGTCAAGATAGAGTGAAACTGTAGTCTGTTTATATAGTCTTTGTTTCTCTTGTAGTAATCAAATTTTGGAAAAACCAATACGAAAATCTTATTATTGTAAGTGTGTGATTGTTGTGTATTGGCTAGGAGCATATTGTTATCATCTTTGAGCCTTATTTCATCCTTATTGTCATTATTTGGAGATTAAGGATAAATATTTGAAACTTGTTTTTGCTTAGATTGATAGATTGTTGTTATTTAGTGGGATTCATTGTGTTTTCTAAATCATTTGCACTGATTATCGATCACATGGACCAACAATATGGTATTAGAGCCTTAGTGCTCTTGATTTGTTGAGTTTTGCTTTTTTTTAGCTAAAACACTATTTCAGTCATTTTGGATCTTGTTTTGTGTGTTTTTGGAATGGAAATCGATTGAGGATCATCTGTTATTTGCATAGGAAGCTATCCCAATCATCCGATCATAAATTCATTGTGATTTGGGTTATTTTTTGGTCGATTTCGTGTTCAAAAGGTTCACAAATTCAAGAAGCGAAACTATACATTATTCCAGCAAAACTACACCTTGTTTCAGCGAAACTACCGAATATGTGGTTTTGGGATTTGATCTTCGACACTCATCGAAAGTACCTGATTTTGAAAGAAAGTTCATGACTTTTGCTTGCCAAGACAAGCGAAAGTGCTGCCAAATTGTCCTCAAAATGAAAGTTATACTAGTTTTGAGCGAATCTGTTACCGAAACTAGTGTTTTCGAGCATCTGTTCGAGCGAAACTGCTGCCCGATTTCCAAGCGAAACTAGCAGCGATTGTGTGTTCGTGTTCTCGAGAGAAAGTAACAGTGAAATTATCTTCTGTTTTAAAAATGACAACAATAAATATCACCATTTCTAATTTGGAAAGTGTAGCACCCAATTGGCCACCGAGACTTATCAATGGTGACAATTTTAAGGACTGGAAAGTTGTTTGAAAGCTTTCTTCTACTATACTGATTACAACCAGTAGGAGTCAATTGTCAATGTTCTACACACTCCAACCATCACTGTCGCACAAGTTACCTCACTAAACACCGATCCATCAACCTTTACAGAAAGAGACCTTAAGTTAATCGACTGTGATCAGAAAGCATACGGGGCTTTAGCTCTATGTTTATCTGAAGACATCTACAACCGTTTTGCTAAACACAAGAATGAAAAGTCCTTGTATGATTCATTGTGTGAATTTTACGATGGTAATGAGGATTTGAAAAATGACAAGAAAGCCCAAGCTGAAAAAGAGTTTAACTCATTTGTTGGACAAAAAAATAAAAGCCTTATTGATCTTACCAACTAATTTCTGTCTGTCTCAAGAAACTTAAAGAAATATGATGAATAGTTAGGTAACCATGAACAAGTCATAAAACTCTTGGACTCCCTTCCACCGCAGTGGAGCTTGCAAGTTAGACTGTTAAAGCTGGAAAGAAATTTTGCTAACTATAAACTCATGGATGTTATCAACAAGCTAAAGTCATTCGATTTGGATATGAAAAGAAGAGAATACAATTAACACATGGTGCCAGCTATAGTTTATTCACAAAATGCTGCATTGATTTCATCTGCTGCAAACTCTTCAATGTATGGTGCAGCTTATGGTGGGTCTTCTGGATATGGTGTATCAGACAAGTCTGGTGGTGGATCATCAAGTGCTGGTTCAAACTCAAAGGCATTAGTCACTACTCAAGTTCCGTCTGATACTATGGCACTGTTTGGGATGTTTGTATATAGTTTGAAGCTTTGGTTGCGGGGGAGTTGAAAGGCAAAGGAATGACTGTGGAAGATATGTATCAGGTGGATCATGATGACTTGGAGGAAACTGATATTCAGTGGCAGATGGCCATGCTCATGCTGCGTGCAAGAAGGTTTATGGAAAGAACTAGCTGGAGAAACTTTGGCAATCAGAACCAGAACTCAAAACTTGGGTATGATAAGTCTAAATTGAGATGTTTCAACTGCAAACAATTGGTTCACTTCAAAAGAAAATGTTCATCTCCAATCATCACTAAGCCGGGAACCACTGGAGTTTCAAAAATCATCCCGATCACCGATAAAGAAGAAGCCAAGCCAAAGAAGGAAACAACACTAATCACAAACTTTGATTGGTGTATTGAAATCAAAGAAACTAAATAAGAGGTTATTCATGCTCTGATGGCTGAGGTGGAGGATAGTGATGTGGATTTAGTTGAAGATTTGATCCTTTCAAGGAGTTCAAGTGTGAAACTCAAGATGAAGGTGTTTGTGAAGCTGGTGTGTAACATGTTCAAGCTCAAGAGGTAAAGGTTGGTAAGGTTCTTGAAGATAAGGCTTGTTGTGAAGCTGTTGTGGAAAGGGTGCAAGTTTGTGAAGCTGCTGAAAATATGGATGTAGTTCAAGTTCAAAACAGTGAAGCTGCTGAGATCCAAAAACAACAGGGAAGTGAAACAAGTGGAGTGAAGCTGGAGGTTCATGATAAAGAAAAGCAAGAGGCAAGTCAAGCTGAGGAAGCAAGGAAGAAAGCTATTGAGGAGGAAGAATACAAAAGGAACACTCTCGTCTGTTAATGTGATAACGCCCTAGTTACTAAAAAAAATGGTTATGGGTCTTCCTTATGAGGTAATTCAAGACATGTGTTCTCCTCCTTGCAAAATTTATTTATTCGGGGTTTATAAAGCTAACAGGTTGTTACTAGAAAATGAAAAGTAATTAAACAAATTAACAAAGAACTTAAAACAAATGAGTCTAAATATTATGTTAAATTAAATGAGGCTTTAAAGGAAAATGAGCATTTAAAAATAAATCTTTTGGAAAGAAATGTTGAAATAAATGCTTTAACTGAACGTGTGGCACTTGCTGAATTTGAAACAAGCAAATTGAAAACCAAACTAGAAAGATGAACCATATCTGGGATGAAACATGAGGATCTTTGCAAGAAACAATGGGGGGCTAGAATTAAGACTGGTTTGGGAAGTGAAGAAACTATTCATGTTTATCCTCCTCTGAGCACTTATTGTTATTCTTCTATGCCTACACCTCATTCAACTAATGAATTAATTCAGAAAGATACTAACAATTTGTATTCAGGTTTAGAGGGAGTATATCATAATCCGGGAGGAGTATGGTTATGGTGCAAGTAGTGGCCTTGGCAGCTCTAGTATTAGTACTTATGATTCCAAAAAGTCTTGTATAGATAATGGTTTAAGTAGATTTGTTTCCCAAAAGTCTAATATAGACAATGGTTTGTGTAGTTCTAGCTCTAATTTAGCCTGTTCATCTTCAGATGTTTATGAATTGAATCGTGATGTTTCAAATGCTTGTGTTAATGAAAATGATGATTGTTCGAGTAAAGTTTTTGACAGAAAAACAAAATAAAATTGTTTAGAAAAGTTCTTATCTCATCCAATTCCTTCTTTTACACCAATTCAGATTTCTAAACCTAAGGAAAAGGAGACAACTTCCTCAAATGTTGGTAAAAATAATGTAAATGAACCATAACCTGCTAAAATTAAGGTCACGAAAGGAAAATTAAAAGAAATGTATGACTCTTATTGTGATTCCGATTCACACATGTCTAAATGTGAGGAAGATATATCAATAGATCAAGCCCCTGTTTCAAAATGTAAGAAGAAAGGTTTAAAATCTCATTCTTTCAGATGTGGGAAGGATGATCATGTAGTTAAATATTGTCCTGAGACTATTGGTAGAAATGTAAATAAAGTTCATTAGGATGTAGATTAAATCATTTTGTTAATAATTTTTTTCTAAAAAGTTTTTAGTTCCGAGACCTAAGTTAGTCAAAACTTGGGTCCCAATTTCCATCTCTTAATAATTTTTCTTCAAATGCCAGGATCATTCCAAAAAAGCTGTCAATAGCTATTGGCATGTTGATAGTGGATGCTCGACAGGGTTGAAGGACTTGCTTACTAATTATTGTATAATAAATGGAGGATATGTTGCTTTTGCTGAAGACAAGAAAGGAGGAAAGATGATCGGTAAAGGGGAAGTATCGAATGGTTCTTTAACTCTGGAGAAAGTGAACTATGTTCCAGAGCTAGCATTCAATCTCTTAAGTGTATCACAAATCTGTGATAAAGATATTTAGCGCTATTTATGTCCAACAAATGCTTGTCCCTTAAAATAGAGTTTTCTATCCCAGAAGATTTAGTGATCATGCGTGCTCCAAGAAAGAATGATACCTATCTACTGGATATGGGATCAAAAGAATCCACCTTAACTGTGACATGTCTCCTGTCAAAAGCTTCATATTCTAGATCCTTTTTGTGGCATGGTCGATTAGGACATGTTAATTTTAAGAATATCAATAAGTTGGTTAAGAATAATGTTGTCAGGGGGCTACCTCTTAAAGATTTCTTAGTGGTAGAAAAGTGCATGGCTTGTGCTCAAGGAAAACAACACAAAAAGCCACACAACCTTAAACCTGAAAATGCAATTTCAAAACCCCTTGAATTGTTACATACTGACTTATTCGGTCCTATTAGTTTTAAATCCATTGCTAAGAAATCTTATTGTTTAGTTGTGACAGATGATTATTCAAGATACTTTTGGGTAAGATTTCTAGCACACAAGGGAGAAACCATAAAAGAGTTGCAGAAGCTGATCCTCTCAATTGAAACCATCAACAGAAGGAAGGTTTTGGCCATCCGAAGTGATAATGGAACTGAATTCAGAAACATATATTTGATACCATCTGTACAAGCAAAGGGATTCTTAGATCGTTTAGTGCTGCTAGGACACCTCAACAAAATGGTGTTGCTGAAAGGAAGAATCAGAACCTTATTGAGGCAACAAGGACTATGCTAATTGAATCAAAGCTTCCAATTATTTTCTGGGTAGAAGCAGTCAACTGTGCATCTTATTGTAAGGCCCCGTTCCCGAAGACCTCACAGTTGGGCAATCATAGCATAATTAAAATAAACATTTCATAATCCATTAAAACAATGCAATGGAATTAAACATCAAAAGCCATTCATTAGTTTATAACAACTGTTGCTAAGCAATACATATTCGTTAATAGTTACAAAAGATCATTAGTTTGCATTACAAACAACAATGTTATATTCATGAATGGATGTCAGCCTTGTCCCAACTAGTAGCCTCCCAGAGTGCCATCCTCAGCAATATTACCTGCCAACTGAAAATGCATAAAAGTCAGCTTTGCTGAGTGAGTTCTAGTTTTAAAATCATTAAAAAATACCTTGAAGGATTTATATACGAAAATACTCTTTAAAGTACTTAACCATTCCTTCGTATGTGATCACACATCATACATACATTCAATTATCGTTCATTATCATCATTAACTTTCTTCACCATTTCCATGGCCGCTCATTTGAGCCTCTTAACTTTTTAATCTTTCACTTCGATATGGACCAAAGTGCTATACCCCCATATAATGCGCATAAACCTGGTATCCCATCCGTGGTGCAATAATGCTGACTCCAGTACCGGGGCGGCAACAGTGGTCCCCTCAATCTTAAAGATTGACCCTGTGTGTATCCTCTAGGGTTAGCTAAACCACACACAGTTGAGCTAACAACCTAGAGGTTGTGAACTTGCTTGCAAGACTTTCTTACGTTCTTTATGTTCCACTTTTCAATAGTATTAATCTTTCACTAGATTAATAATACTTCATAATCATGAACAAACCACATAAGGCCACATAATAATAATAATAAGGAACATAAGAACAACACAAAATAGAATAATCAAATAACATAAGCAGGTCAACACAAAGTCAACCCTACAATACTGCTCACTTCAAAATTCCAGAAAAATCAGCTAAGTGTTCTAGGCGCATTTCAACTATTCAGGCGCATGAGCACTGCCTAGGCGCATTTCAACTATTCAGGAGCATGAACTCTATACTTGGGCATTTCCAAATCACTCCTGGGCGCATGAGAATACTTGGGCGCATGAGCAACACTTAGAATATTTAGGCATAGTTTGGGCGCATAGGCACTATTGGGGCGCCTGAGCCCCTACTTAGAATTTCTAAGGCAATTTTCCAGGCGCATGGGCCCTGTTTGGGCGCATGGCCTGTACTTAGGCTTTTCCAAGTCAAAATCCTCAGGTTAAGCATTTCTACTTTAAAGAATCATTCCAAACCTGTTCTAGCACCTGTTCAAAGCCTAAACATGCATTTCTAAGCATACCCAACATGACAACAAGCATCAAAACTGAATATATACACATATACATATACGGGTAAAGTAAATAGTGGATAAAAATCCATTTTTATATGCATTTCCAGCCCCAAAATCAATTTAAAATATACATAAACGGGGTCTAGAACTCACCTCTTGCAGAAGACAAGTAAAACTCCACCAAACTTGGCTGCACTAGAGTTCAAGACACCTAAACCAAACATAAACAAGCACTAAAACACCAAAAACACATAGAAATCAGTTTCTAAGGGTGAAACCACAAAGAAACCGAACCAATTAACATGCAAACACACATACCTTGAAGATTCCAGCTTCTTCTTCTTCACAAAACCGAGAGAAAACCAGGAACACAACCCTTTCTCCTTCGGTCACAGCAGCAATAGAAAGAGCATGGGCGACCATGCTCTTATACTCATAATTTTTTGACTTTTATACATATTTACATAATGCACCCTTCATCTTTTGTCATTGCCTTCTTTATTCAAGATTCTTTTCTTTCTTTCCACTTTTGGCCCCCATGGAAATCCGGATGTTACACTTATGTACTAAACAGGGTTCTAATTATGAAAGACAAGATGAAGACTCCTTATGAGCTTCTCCGTAAAAGGAAACACTTGATTGACTTCTTTTGTCCGTTTGGTTGCTCGTGCACTTTGCTGAATACTCAAGCTCAAAAGTCAAACTTAGGTGCAGTTTCTTATGAATGTTTCTTTGTTGGTTATTCTACCTCACAAAAGGTGTATAGGGTGTACAACAAAATAATGTGTATTGTGTAGGAGTCCTTCTATGTTGATTGGCAGGAGTTAAATTTACCAAACATGGGGTCGGATCTATTAAAGATGGTGTGAGGACTTGGAGTCAATCTAGATTGATAAGTGAATGCCTCCATGCATGTTCTTATCTCAAATTGTTCCAAAAAAATATCTTAGCAGCACTTCAAGACCCAATTTGGGTTGAATCTATGCAGTTAGAGCTTTAGCAGTTCAGTAAGTTGAAAGTTTTGGAATTAGTTGATCTTCCTCCAAACAACTTTCTCATCGGTACCAAATGGGGATTCAGGAACAAGCCAGATGATCAAGGTGTGGTAGTAAGAAACAAAGCAAGACTGGTTGTTCAGGGATTTGATCAGGAGGAGGGAATTGACTACACTGAAGTATTTGCTCCGGTTGCCCACATTAAAGCCATCAGAATCTTTCTTGCTCACGCTGCTCACAAGAACTTTAAAGTTTTTAGATGGACGTGAAGTGCACATTTCTCTACGGGAACATTGATGAGGAGGTTTATGTTTGCCAGCCACCAGGTTTCGAGGGTCCAGATTTTCTATAGAAAGTATATAAACTTGATAAATCCTTATACTGATTGCATCAAGCTCCTCGCATCTGGTATGAAACACTAAAATAGTATCTGCTTAGCAAGGGTTTCTCTCATGGTACTATAGATACGACACTATTCAAGAAGGAGGTTGATAGTGAGATGTTGATTGTTCAAGTGTTTGTTGATGATATCATTTTCGTGTCAACAAATGAGAAATTGTGTAGAGAATTTGAAGAGGTAATAAAGGATCGTTTTGAAATGAGCATGATAGGAGATATGTGCTTTTTCTTAGGGTTACAGATTGAACAAAAGCTTGATGGTATTCTGATTCACCAAGAAAAGTACATTCAAGAGATTCTTAAGAAGTACAAGATGGATGATGCTTCTCCAGAACTCACTCCATTCACTGCTCAAACCTGCTTAACTCCAGATGATAATGGGAAATCCGTGGATGCTCATCGTTATCATTCCATGATTGGATCTCTCATGTATCTCACTGCAAGCCATCCGGATATTACATTCGTTGTGTGTTATTGTGCCTGTTATCAAGCCAACCCCAAAGAATCACATGAAAAAACTATTATACACATCTTGCGTTACTTAAAGGGTTCCTCTCGTTTGGGTCTTTGGTATCCAAAAGGAGGGAACTTTGTTTTACATGCTTATTCTGACAGTGATGGACTAACAGGAAATCCGTCATCGGTGGATGTCAATATCTCGGGGATTGCCTTGTTTCATGATAGAGCAAGAAGCAGACAACAGTATCTCTATCTATAGGAGAAGCTGAATATGTTGCTGCATCAAGCTGCTGCTGCCAAGTGCTTTGGATTTAAAATCAGATGATGGATTATGGAATCAATTTCCTTCATACACCACTCATTTATGGTAATGAAGAAGCTATTGGAATCGCCAAAAATCTAGTTCATCACACTCGTACCAAGCACATTGAAACAAGGATTCATGCAATCCGGGATGCTCAGGAAAAGGGTTTCATTGATATTATCCCAATTGATACAAAGAATCAAAAAGCTGATCGTTTCACTAAAACATTTGACAAACCTTGTTTTTATGAATTGATTTCCATGCTGGGATTAATATCTTTTTGAAAACTGTTTTCATAAATAGTTGTGTAAAAAGTGTAAATAATTCTTTTATGTTCATCTTTTCTTTCTTTCAAGCTCTAGAAACTTCGTGTCCCATATTCCTTCACTTTTTTGCTCTTTAAAAAAAAGAAAAAAAATAATATGAATAAACAATAAACTCTTAAAATTTTTTAATTTTGTCTTTTCAGGAACCCCGGAAAAAAGGGTTTGAAGGAGGTCAACAACTTTGTGTTGGGATATGCAAGGTAGACTCAGCCCGAAAACAAAGTAAACAGTGATCGTGTAGCCAAACTAAAATTCAAGAACTCGATGATAAGGATTATCCCCTTGACATCTTGGCCTGCACAAAATTACAAGTCCTTGTCAAAAACGGGTTGAGAGCTTCAAATCTCTGTTTTGATTTCCCTAAAATCCCCAAATCTCCCTATCCCCAAGTCTTGAATGATGCTTCTAGTTAGCACAATAAATGCTTCTAGTCTAGCTTTTCAGAAAAGTCTCTACATTGAAGCTTCTCATTTGCCCTTCAGAAGTGTATCCCGTGCTTGTCTCCTCTGCTATGTGTGAACATTGACATGGAGTGATGATCTTCTCTGTTATACGTGAGTATAGACCTGGAGCTCTCATCAGCATGCTTAGTTGATCATTTCCTCTGTTATACGTGAGTATAGACCTGGAGCTCTTGTCGTCTATTCCCTAAAATAAAGTCACAATGCTTCTAAAATCAAGATCATTGTCGAAATCTCAAAACAAAATCAAGCAGAGCTAATCATATTGCTCAATAAACCATAAGGACAGGATGAGTGCTTTGCCAAATGTCTGTGGAGACCAAGTTACTAGAGCTTCTTTAATCAAACCCAAAACATGATAAAGACAGTTGCAGATTACGTGTGGAAAAGAATAAGACATGGTGTAACAGCCCAGCGTAACCGCACCATGATATTGTCCGCTTTGGCCGGGACGAACCACCATCGCCTCACGGTTTTGTCTTCACCTGGACCGGGACGTACCACCATCGCCCAGGCAAAACGCGTCACAGTGGGGAAGGTCTCAAGCCCCTTATAAAGAAGCCTTCGTTCACCTTCCCAACCAATGTGGGATGTTACAATCCACCCCCAATAAGGAGCCCAGCGTCCTCGCTGGCACACCGGCCCGGCCCTGGCTCTGATACCATCTGTAACAGCCCAGCGTAACCGCACCATGATATTGTCCGCTTTGGCCGGGACGAACCACCATCGCCTCACGGTTTTGTCTTCACCTGGACCGGGACGTACCACCATCGCCCAGGCAAAACACGTCACAGTGGGGAAGGTCTCAAGCCCCTTATAAAGAAGCCTTCGTTTACCTTCCCAACCAATGTGGGATGTTACACATGGGTTTTAAAGGACAAACATATCAGCAATCCCGCCAATCTATGACTCTCTGGAAAATTTCTTGAAAAAAAAGTGATTATATCCTTTTATTCTTTTTGTTTTTTTATTTATTAAATTCTATTTTATTTTGTTTTGTTTTTGTGTTGATTTTATGGGGCGAAGAAGTTTTTTTCTAAAGCTTTGGTTTATAAATCCTTAAAAAATTTCATAAAAATTAGAATTCTCAAAAAAATTTCAAAAATAAATATGTTAAGTGTTAAGTCCTAGCGAAACTAAGTTTCGCTGGCTCTTTCGCTAAGCGAATCTATAGATGCGCTAGCACATTCGCTCAGTGCTAATTAACATGATTTCAAATGTTCTACCGAGTGAAACTATAGATTCGCTCTTAGCGAAACTAGGGTACGTATATAGAACAGTGTTACATCAGTTTCTCATATTCGTGAATCGACGAAACTAAGCCCTAATTTGAGTCGTAGCAATCAAACCCTTTTATTGTTGATTTCCATAGCGTTTTATTGTTTCTAAGTCTCAAGGTTGGTGTTTCAAACCCGTTTCATAACATTAATCAAGCTTTTGACTGATAAATTTATGATTTAGTTTGATTTGCATCGTCGGAGTTTTGCTGATACGATCAGCGAAACTATGTCTTTGACCGGCGAAACTGAACGAAAGTTCAAAATTTCTGAGTAAAACTGTCTAGTCATGCTGCCCATACGTACTTGACAGTTTCGACAGGAAAAATTTCAGTGAAATTATAGATTCACTCAGACATATAATTTTGTGTCTGGGTCATAGCGAATCTATACTTTCTCAGCTACGAAACTATAATTTCGACATCTGCGAAACTATAAACTCACTCGGACATATAATGTGTGTCCGAGTCACAGCAAATCTATACTTTCTTTGCTGCGAAACTATAGTTTCGGCATTAGTGAAACTTTTGAATTTTCAGAATTTTTATAGTTCTATTTAGTTGATTAAGTCTTATACCAACGCTTTAACTGACTAACTTCTTTTTGTTTCAAGTTCAAATGGCAAATCTAAAGTTCGATGATAGAACCAATATAGTGGCACTGCTGGACGACAGCAATCCGAAGACCATTGGAGTTGGAGATTGTATCATTTGGCTAAAGGAGTCCCGGATTAGTTATGCTATATCCCACATTCCTGTTATCTATGATCTTCACATCAGAGATTTCTGGAGGACAACAGAGTATGACCTTGGGACTAGTCCACACCAGATCACAGCTAGGGTTCATGGTCATGACATTGCTATCACTGTAAAAACTATTGCTAAAGTATTAAAGCTAGAGGAGGATTGTGGAGAGGAGGTAGTGATGTTTGAAAATTGTAGCTTTGAACACAAATGACATAGATCTAGCATTTTATATGTGTAAGTCCTTACCTTTGATTCAAATCCTCAACTTTTTCTCTTTAGAATTGTAGCTTTCTTTCTCTAACAACCCCCCTTGCAAGAAGGTTTGCATAGAGCTGTCACATCTCCTTTTATAGGGGGTTATTAAGGTGTCAACTAAGGTGCCCACCTTTAGCCCCTATACTTCTTTATTTATTTTATTCCCTCATGGTTTATATATAAATAAAAACCAGGACATTACAAAACTTCTAAATTAGATCTTTAAACTTGATGAATTGTAACCGATACAATTGAGCCTATATAATAGAGGGCAAACATCCTAGGTAGTACCTTTGAACTACCTGAACTCTTATAAAATGAACACACCATGTTCGATCACTATTTTCTTCATCGACTTACAACTCAATCGAGAACATCTTTTTGAGCAATTTAAACCAAAATTGACAAAGGGTTTTCCATCCTTATCATCTTTGGAAGCTTCACCAATCATCAATAGATCAAATAATTACTAACTTCTTGGAATCAATAACCTCAGTTGCGACCTCTTTTCTGTTAGTATCAATTAATCATGAAAATAGGTAATTGAAATCACACACACTTGTTTGAATAAAATAGATTCTAGGGTTCTTAGAGATTAGGGTTTATTGTGAAAACATTTATTATTATTTTCATATGAGTCTTAAAACAAGTTTGGGGCCTTCCCTGACCGGTAAAGCACACACATAATATATAGAGGACTCGAGTTCGACCTCAGGCTCCCCCGCCCCCATTATTTTTAAAACTTGATTTTAAACCATAATATAATATTTTTAAAATAAAATGAAAAGTCTTATTAAATTAATGAGAGAGTGATTGCTAATGGATCGAATGATTGAATCTATTGAATCATTGTAGCGGAATTACAAAGATCAATAATCAAATAAATGATGAATAGATGATTATATTGATAAAATTCTCTTTGAATTGAAATGCTTGTATCAATTACAAACTTGGGTTGAAGGTTATGTGTGTAGAGTTACCCAAAATGAAATGCTAACATTCTACTTATAGCCTGACAAGTAGGTTTTACTATCAATAAACTACCCTAACTTTCTAAATTTACAAGTTTTATGAAGAGCATAATCATAAGTTGGTGTTAGAGAAAGATATGCATCTTCTACGTTCTAATTAGAAATTGTCATATGTACAAGAGAAGATGATATATGATTTGATAACCTTAAAGTTACGCCCAATCAAGGCATTTATTGTTATGAAGAAAAGTATGGTGGTTTTGAGTATGTATGTATAACGCTAACGAAGTGTAAGAATTTCAAAAGCAAGCTAAATTGTTATATTGGGGAATATGATTCTGAAATGATTGTTCAAAGGTTTCTTAAGAAAAAAAGAGCACCTTGCTGACTATTCATTTGCATATACAGTTGATGAAAAGGGTAAGTTTACTTGTTTGTTTTGGGCTAATGAAGAATATAAGAGGTTGTATGTTGCATTCTGAGATGTAATATCATTTGATGCCACATTCAACATTAAGAAGTTTATCCGTTTACATCGTAAATTATTCTTTATTTGATTTTTTTTGCTTAACTAATGTAATTGTTTGCAATATTTATGCTTTTGTAGATATAAAATGGTGTTTATCCATTTACCGGTAATGATCATCACTTTCGAAATGTTACTTATGGTGGTGGACTATTGCCTTCTAAATCGACGTAATAATACAAATGGTTGGTCATAGTTTTTCTGAAATCACATGGTCATCGCCGAAAGTTATTGTTACAGATCAAGATCCATCCATGAAGATACTACAAAATGCATCTTCAATGAGAGTCGGAATAGGTTATGCATGTGGCATATTATGAAAAAGGTTGACGACAAGGTATGTCATAAATAAAGAACACATGCGTTATTACTGCGATACATGCATGATTATTTATAATGCTTGCGTAATTATTTCACATCTTTTGCATGATTATAACATCAACTACTATTTATTTATAGGTATTAAGGTAATATTTTTCTTTATGTCAGTCGGTACTGCATTGTGCAACAATAAAGACTTTAAATATAAAATTTGCACTATTATATGGACAAATTGTATCAGTCATCATTTGTTTGATACGGAGTTGTGAGATTTAATCAATGAATTCGAGCTGACAAGCAATAATTTACTATCGGACATTTTTGACTTGAGATCAATATGGATTCCTGCATTCTACCATGATGAGCCTAAGTCCAGGCTTATGCGAACGACGTCACGGTCTGAGAGTGAGAATCACTTCTATTGTTAGGTCGCAAACTCACAATTGAAATTTGTTGAGTTTTTTTAACCATTATGACAATGGCATAGAAATTCAAAGGTATATTCGCCAAAAAAGCGATCATAAATCATGATACAACTTCCTAACCCATGGATAGAGTTTCCTATAAAGGAACAAGCAGGAAGAATGTTTACAAGGGTGAGTTTTAATGATGTTCAACAGGACATTCATGGTACCTTTGAGAAGTGTATGTCTTTTAATGTTTCAACCGAGGGAGAGTATGTTAAGATTTTGGTTAAAGACTTTGAGGCTTATGGTGATGGGTTATTAGAGGTATGGATCTTTCTAATATGCATAATTAGTTATATGTTGGGTTAATTTTAGATTATAATAATAGAGCCCTCAAACTTGCGTTATTTCATATCAGTGTTGCGTAATATTACATCATGCAACAACAAAAGTGTAAATGTTTTTGGGTTATTATTTAATAACATTTACGTAATAAGGCATTTTAGATATGTTATTTTTTTATAGATTTTGTTCAGGAAACATAATCTAAGGGTATCATGCAATTGTAAAAGTTTTGAGAGTTATGGTTTGCTATGTTGCCACACTTTTTATGTTTTCAAGATGTTCCAAGTTCATGATTTTTATCGAAAGAAATGTTAATAAGAATTAGATGAGGCATGCAGTTAGAGCAGCTCTAATTATTCACGTGTCATTGAAGATTTTTGTAAAGACCTCATCACGATCAATTCCACATATTGTTGCACTTGATAATCAAATTAAGACGGATGTGTGCTTGTGTGATATCAACGAACATTAAACAAATTCAATCGAATATTATTAATCAAATGATTACAATACCTATACATCATTTAAGCTTGATCCACCAGAGGTGAGCTCCCCTCTGGTAGCCTATCACACAACTCTCTGCTCTCTCACCCTCAGAGCACTCTTACAAAATGAACACACATTGAGAAATACAAAGAAAAAACATCTATATATATTGTCTAGATGTTCTCATGCGAGAACATCAAGTTCTCGCGTGGCAACTCCAACTTCTCAAGCGATAAGTTCTTCATCAATCATCTTGGAGTTCTTGCTTTCTTGTACTTCTCGCATGAATTGAGTTTTTACTTTTCACTTAATATTGTAATCCATAAAGACTAGGTCCTTACAATTTCCCCCTATGGATTATGATATCAAGTTATGTTTGACTTCAGTCACTCATCAAAATAGTATCTTTCACTTTAGTCTTCCCCCTCAGCTGTAACCTCCTCCTAATGTATAGCTTCATAAAGGATATCACGTCTTAATCAAGATTAAACTGTTCTATCTTGATTACTTACAACTTAAGATGTATTAGGCATATGACATAGAGGTCCAACTTCCATTTTGGATTCCCAAAGAACCCGATTCTTCAATCCGATGACAAGATTATGTGACGACGAACTAGATCAATTAAAGTATTCTTCCCCCTATGTAAGATGTAATAAACCCATATTTTTAGAGCAAGAATACCAAACACTCTTGACTCTTCACTTAATTAACTCGTTCGATCATTGTCCCTATCAGTAAGATAAGATAAGCCCTCATTGTCAAGTTTCAATTCACGAACGACCCGAATCAAATGTTGTAGATAAGAATCTTGAACTTAATCAAACAAAACAAAAACCCTTGTTTAAGTACCAAACTTCAAATCATCCGGCATCCTCTAGATTTGGGCTGAAAAACTTGTCCTAAACCTTCACAAACTAACAAGTTTTCGCATCTAGACAACGTTCTAGCATTTTTGCAAAGTTTTCGCAAAAATCAATTTGATAGTAAAAGTTTTCACGCGAATGTTACAGTTTCGCTTGATGAAGTTTTCCCATATGAACTAGGTAAATGTTCTCACGCAGGAACTTGATGTTCTCGAGT
Organism: Flaveria sonorensis; assembly: GCA_025506505.1. Taxonomy (NCBI): domain Eukaryota; kingdom Viridiplantae; phylum Streptophyta; class Magnoliopsida; order Asterales; family Asteraceae; genus Flaveria; species Flaveria sonorensis. Next base: position 24,191,450 of record CM046429.1, read on the forward strand.
GACAACTCCAAGTTATCGCAAGAAGTGGTTACTGATGCGAAAACTAGCCAAGTTTTCGCAAAAAGCGGTTATTCGTGCGAAAACTTCGTCAAAATAGATTTTTTATGTTTATTCACTGCTACGATTTCAATTCTTCACTTTTCATCATCTAACTTGAATATACTGAGCGTATTGATGCAGATCATCATTTTAGCAAGTAACAAAGTCGATTTCATGTGTGTTCACCCTCGGTTTCACCTTCTTCTCCTTCGAAACCAGTCCAAACTCGATCTAAGCATTTTAGATCTTCAATCTTCATGTTTAACGTCTTAATACGGATGATTACGGAATTAAAATCTGTGTATCAAGAGCAACACCTTGCTCTGATACCAAATGTAAAGACCTCGTCACGATCGATTCCACATATTGTTACACTTGATAATCAAATTAAGGCGGATGTGTGCTTGTGTGATATCAACAAACATTAAACAAACTCAATCGAATATTATTAATCAAATGATTACAATACCAAAGAAGTATACATCGTTTAAAGTCGATCCACCCGAGGTGAGCTCTCCTCGGGTGGCCTATCACACAACTCTCTACTCTCTCACCCTCAGAGCACTCTTACAAAATGAATACAAATTGAGAAATACAAAGGAAAAACATCTATATATATTGTCTAGATGTTCTCGCGTGAGAACATCAAGTTCTCGCACGGAAACTCTAAGTTCTCGCACGATAAGTTCTTCATCAATCATCTTGGAGTTCTCGCTTCCTTATACTTCTTACATGAATTGAGTTTTTGCTTTTCACTTGATATTGTAATCCATAAAGACTATGTCCGTACAATTTCCCCCTAGGGATTATGATATCAAGTTATGTTTGACTTCAGTCACTCATCAAAATGAATTATTTGATCCTCGAGTATCTTTCACATTAGTCTTCCCTCTCAACTGTAACCTCTGCCTAATGTATAGCCTCATAAAGGATATCACATCTGAATAAAGATTAAACTGTTCTATCTTGATTACTTACAACTTAAGTTCCCCCTATGTAAGATGTAATAAGCCCATATTTTTAGAGCAAGAATACCAAACACTCTTAATTCTAACTTAATTAACTCGTTCGATCATTGTCCCCATCAGTAAGATAACATACGCCCTTATTGTCAAGTTTAAGTTCACGAACGACCCGAATCAAATGTTGTAGATAAGAATCTTGAACTTGATCAAACAACACAAAAACCTTTGTTTAAGTACCAAACTTCAAAATCATCTGGCATCCTCTAGATTTGGGCTGAAACACTTGTCCTAAACCTTCACAAACTAACAAGTTTTAGTATCTACACAACGTTCTTGCATTTTTGCAAAGTTTTTGCAAAAATCAATTTGATAGTAAAAGTTTTCGTGCGAATGTTGAAGTTTCGCTTGATGAAGTTTTCGCATATGAACTAGGTAAATGTTCTCATGTGGGAACTTGATGTTCTCGAGCGACAACTCCAAGTTATCGCAAGAAGCGGTTACTGATGCGAAAACTGCCCAAGTTTTCGTAAAAAGCAGTTATTCGTACGAAAACTTTGTCAAAATTGAATTTTTATGTTTGATTCACTGCTGCGATTTCAATTTTTCAGTCTTCATAATCATAACTTGAAGATACTAAGCGTATTGATGCAGATTATCATTTTAGCAAGTAACAAAGTCAATTTCATGTGTGTTCACCTTGGTTTCACCTTCTTCTCCATCAAAACCGGTCCAAACTCAATCTAAGCCTTTTAGATATTCAATCTTCATGTTTAAAGTCTTAATACGGATGATTTTGGAATTAAAATCTGTGTATCAAGAGCAACACCTTGCTCTGATACCAAATGTAAAGACCCCATCACGATCGATTCCACATATTGTTGCACTTGATAATCAAATTAAGACGGATGTGTGCTTGTGTGATATCAACGAACATTAAACAAACTCAATAGAGTATTATTAATCAAATGATTACAATACCAAAGGAGTATACATCGTTTAAGCTCTATCCACCCGAGGTGAGCTCCCCTCGGGTGGCCTATCACACAACTCTCTGCTCTCTCACCCACAAAGCACTCTTACAAAATGAACACACATTGAGAAATACATAGGAAAAACATCTATATATATTGTCTAGATGTTCTCGCGCGAGAACATCAAGTTCACGCGTGGCAACTCCAAGTTCTCGCGCGATAAGTTCTTCATCAATCATCTTGGAGTTCTTGTTTCCTTGTATTTCTCGCATGAATTGAGTTTTTACTTTTCACTTAATATTGTAATCCATAAAGACTAGGTCCTTGCAATTTCCCCTTATAGATTATGATATCAAGTTATGTTTGACTTCAGTCACTTATCAAAATAAATTAGCCAATCCTTGAGTATCTTTCACTTTAGTCTTCCCCCTCAGCTATAACCTCCTCCTAATATATAGCTTCATAAAGGATATCACGTCTGAATCAAGATTAAACTGTTCTATCTTGATTACTTACAACTTAAGATGTATTAGACATATGACAGAGAGGTCCAACTTCCATTTTGGATTCCCGAAGGTATCACAAGAAGCGGTTAACGATGCAAAAACTGCCCAAGTTTTTGCAAAAAGTTGTTATTTCGTGCGAAAACTTCGTCAAAATCGATTTTTCATGTTTGATTCACTACTGCGATTTCAATTCTTCAATTTTCATCATCATAACTTGAAGATACTGAGCGTATTGATGCAGATCATCATTTTAGCATGTAACAAAGTCGATTTCATGTGTGTTAACCCTCGGGTTTACCTTCTTCTCCTTCGAAATCGGTCCAAACTCGATCTAAGCCTTTTAGATCTTCAATCTTCATGTTTGATGTGACATTTTGTATTTTGTTAAATAAATGTTACTTTCATTATCCTTTGTATGTGCTGTTTAAGTTATTTAATACAAATACGAGGGCTCTTTTGCTAATTTTATTAATCTTTATCTATGTAGTATTTAAAAATTATTATAATAATAAAAAAAATGATAATTAAGTTAAAACAATAATAATAATAATAATAATAATAATAATAATAATAATAATAAATTATAATAATTATATTTAAAACTTATGAAATAAATAAAATTTTATAAAAATTTATTTATTTAAAATCAAAAATTTAACTTGTGGCATAAAATAATAAAAGTAAAACCACAGGGACCCAAACTGTAAATATTTGCTACCCAAACCCAACTTTTGGGCACAAGTGACAAATTTTAAACAACAGGGACCAAAGGTGTAAATTTTAAAAATTAAATCATTCCCCTCCCCGTTTTTCCGGCGACCGCCGGCCAAGCCCGGCCGATCTCCGGCCATCACCAAATCATCGAAATGACGCGGTTTTAAAGCTTCCAAATAGCCCCAATCAAATCGTAAGACCGTTTCGAATTGGTGAATGCACATTAATTGAATTTTAAAGGTGGTTTTGTTAGTCATTAAACTTGAAATCGAATACCATCAAATTTCAGAGTCGTTCTACACCTAAATCATAATAACAATTCAATTAAACGGGTATAAACATTTCTCTAATCATCTCGAATCAATGGGATGTTTAATTTCATTAGAAACGACAAATTATACATCAATTTCAACCGGTAACACCCGACAACAAACTTGAACTCGTTGGGCATTTAATCGATCTAATTGATACTTTAAAATTGAGACAAAACATCCCATTCGAGTTTCCTAATCTTTCTGTAACATCAATTGCACGAAAAACACACACACGCACCATCTTCAATTGACACCCTAGCCGCGACGAGTTCAAGCATACATCATTTGATTTTACATCGAAACAGGTAAATTAATCACATGATTACACTCGATTTCATGTGAGAAACAAAAGCCCCAAGGTCAATTGCATTATCATAACATGATCGATGTTCAATCGGATCAAATTGAAATCTAAGGTTTATGTAATTTGGGAATTCAACGGGGTTAATGTTTTTCTGTTTTTGAAAATGAATCCCGACAGGCGTAGGCGCCCCAGCCTGCTAGTTAAAGCTCAAGGGGAGGCAGAGGGCCCGGGTTCAAACCCGAGCCCCTGCACTATTTTTTTAAAGCCGTTTTTGCTAAAAATAAAAATTCCAGAAACCTTAATATATTATTAAATTTATATAAAAACCATCTTTTAATCCAAATTTAAATAAAATGAATTTATTTTAATTTTTCTAGGAAATTAACTTAATAAACCTTTTATTTATATCTTGGAAAATTATAAGAATGATATACAATGTATTTTCTTGTTAGTTTTTTTAAATTGTAATTATACTTTTTAAATTCTTAAGAATTCAGATTTGATAAATCTTTTAATATTTTAATAAACTATATTTACAAGTTTAAATTATATATTTTAAAGAAAATAAATATAAATATGTGCATATTTAAAATGTTTATCTATTGTGGTTAATAGATTTATTTTAACCATTTAAGACTACAAATTATTTTTATATCAAATAGCATTTAACAATTCTTTGATAATAAAAGTTTAATTTCTTATTAATGAAATTATCACACAAATTTTTATTTGGTCATTTAAATTGGGAAATAATAATAAATTGTATCTACCCTAAAATTTATAATCGTGGGTTAAACGATTTATGAAATCTCAAATAACATCATTATACTATCTTCATTGCTATCTAAAACCCCAAAAGAAACCTTATACTCCCGTGTAGCCGTTTAAATTATAATAATCATGATTAACTTAATACGTCGTTCTTTAGGTTGAACTTTAACAAATCTTCGGCGTTAGTACAAGACTTCATATTATTCATCCTTATTATTCATGTGAGTTTTCCATACCCCATTTTATATTATTTCACACTTTTGGAATGAAACTTGTTAACCTTATCATAAGCACACTTGTAAATATTTTTTTACTCTTGTAACACTTGTGCAATTCATCTTATTGTGTCATGGTTGTTTGTACTCTTGTAATTATCATATGATAACACTTGTAAGAGACAATCATTAACTATTGCTAGCCTAGCGACGTCATAGATCTATGGGCCTGACAAGCCTATTTGGTGCTAAAGCCGAGGTATTGCCGGCTCCAAGTGACGTGTATTCTTGATCACTATAGGAACCAAGTACACTTAGTTAATCGTATAATCATGTTGTGGCCATATTTGTCGAGTTCTGATTGTTACATTTGTTTATCCATTTATTATTACATTATTCATTGACCTATGACATGAATTGCCATCTTATTTTGTCTATATATATATATATATGTATGTTCAACCTATGAAAACTCACCAACATTATATGTTGACATTATTTTTAACATGTTTCAGGAAATGATCCCGCTTAATATTGCTCTTGAAGACTTGAACACATCTAGGATTGGACCTAGAGATTAATAAAAAATACATATTATGTCACATGATACTATTTAAACTTCTGTTATGTTGTTTTGTTTGAAACTTATGTCTTCTTTATTGTATGTCATGAAACTTGGAAATTAATAATATTCACACTTTGAAATAGTGTTGTGTGGCATGAACAATCTTAACCCTCACACTTCGACGTTTCCGCCGTTAAGGTTGGCGTGTGACAGATTGGTATCAGAGCCCATAACTATAGGGATGTAGGTTATTAGAAATGGTGGCCTAGACTATGGTTAACATATGGACCCCTTTTCATGAATATTTGCTATAATCTTGTAAGCTTGCTTATATGTCTACTACTTGACATTACATGTTGCATGATGAACCCCTTATGTGCTATTTGACTTTACTTAGAAAATGGTGCCTTAGGTGTGTGACTTGAATCTTGTATACCCTAACTTTCTAATCCTCTTTATCTGCCCTTAGTCCTACCGCGTCTAATCTCTTCTAAAACATATTCTCGACTACGTGTGGAATCTTATGCATTATATCGAGTGGATAAAATTCCTTAGACACTATATCTAAATCTTGGAAATCTCATCAAGGTTTTAATCCTAATAGCCTATAGGGAAGTGTGTGACACATAAACACCTGTATTTTGGATTTCCTAGCAAAATGCCCTCGGGCTAAGGCAAGCATTTCGTATAAATCCCACTGCGGGACCTGTTATGCTTACCTGGGGATTTCTGGGATGAGTGATAAATTATGGTCAACATGCACATTTTCCCCAAGGTAATTGGAATTAAGTTACCTCGATGTGTCAATGTTCCTATTGGCTATGTGGTACTACATGGAACCATCCTATTTATATTTATAACTTTTGAGATTCGTGACTATTTGAACTGGTTTACCACTGAAATTCTAATATCTTCTCTGTTTATATTTTATAGAATGTCTCGCCATCATGGAAAACGTGCTAGCTCCGACCGAAAACTCGCCGCTATGATTGCCCGACAAATGGCTGTTGTTCTCCCTACCATGGTCGCCGAATTAAGTAGCACCCTACTGGCTAACAATAGCAACAACGTGAATGGGAATAATGGTGGGGGTGATAATAATGGCCATGGTGAAAACAACAATAATCAAGTGGGAAACAACCTGACCTGCACCTTCAAACATTTTAACTCTTGCAAACCCACTAGTTTTAGTGGAAAGGAAGAAGCCACTGGACTTCTCGAGTGGTTTGAGAGTATGGAGAATACCTTCATAAATAGTGAGTGTCCCGAGGAGCTTAAGGTTCGTTATGCTGCAAAGTGTCCTTCAACAACGGGCACTTACCGGGTGGAATAGCGAGAAACGAAACCGGGGTGTGGAAGTGGCTTTGGCACTCCCTAGGGAAGAGTTCAAGGACCTTATCATCCAAAAATTCTGCCCAAGGAGTGAACTACAAAAATTGGAGGAGGAGTTCTGGAACCTCAAACAGGATAGTGGAAACCATTTGGCATAATCCACCTGACATCATGAACTGAGCATGCTTCTACCGCACATGGTGGATACTGTACCTCGTAGCATCGAGAAGTTTATCAAGGGGGTACCACCCCAAATTCAAGATGCTGTGGTGGGAAGTAGGCCCACGACCCTAGAAGAAGCCATCAATATCACCGCCCAGCTCACCAAGAACCATATCAAGGCTGGTACTTTGACGGTGAAAGGTGCCAAGCCAACGACGAAGGTGACTCCCGAGGCAACGAAGGAGGTGAAGACTGACTCCTCATTCAAGGGCAAGAAGCGCAAGTTCACACCGGCCCGCAACTTTGCTATGACAGCACCTAATGCCCCTCAAAGGCAAGTTGTCGTTGTAAACTAAGCACCCATGGCAAGAGCTTACACTGGTCCACACCTGATGTGCAACACCTGTAAGTACCATCATGCGGGGAATAATCCATGCTGAATCTGCACTCTTTGCGGGAAATACGGGCATTTGGTGGCTACTTGTCATCGTGCTCCAAACAATGCTGCCATGATTGCTAACCGAGCCTGCTATAATTGTGGCGAAACTGGTCATTTCCGTCCACAATGTCCTTGTCTAGCGGGAAATGTTCCACCGGCTCGAGGGCGGGCTTTCAACATCAACGCAAGTCAAGCGCAAGCTAACAAGGACATGGTGAATGGTACGTCATCTTTTTCTATTAATCGATCTTTTATTGTGTAAAATCCTACCTGCTTTCTATGTACCAATGATAGTTCTATATCTAAGCAGGTATGTACCTTGTAAATAATCGCTATGCATCTGTATTATTTGATTTGGGTGTGGATAAGAGCTTTGTATCCTTAGAATTCGAACCCATTCTTGCTAAGCCTCATTCTACGCTAGAAGGATCTTTTACGGTCAAAGTCGCCGATGGAAAATCAATCGTAGTGGACGTCATAATACGTGATTGCGTTCTGAATCTTAACGAGCACGAATTTCCTACCGATCTTATTCCAATGCAACTGTGGAGCTTCGACATCATTATTGGTAGGGATTGGTTAACCAAATAGCATGCGAAAATCATTTGTTTCGAGAAGTGCATTCGAATTCCTCTACCTTCGGGAGATACATTAAAAGTCTTTGGTGAGAGATCGTCTCAAGGACTCAAACTCATGTCCAGTATCAAGGCCCGAAAGTGCTTAAGTAAGAATTACATAACCTTTATGGCTTATGTAGTCAATACGAAGGCCAAGGGGAAGCAACTCAAGGATATTCCCATAGTACGAGACTTTCCCGAAGTGTTTCCCGAGGATCTTAGTGGGTTACCTCCTGTTCAGGAAGTTGAATTCAAAATTGATCTATTTCCTGGTGCAAACCCTGTGGCTAAATCGCCTTATCGTCTTGCACCTTCTGAAATGCAAGAACTAGCCAGTCAATACAAGAATTGACCGATAAGGGCTTCATTCATCCTAGCTCTTCATGATGGGGTGAACCTGTGCTATTTGTGAAGAAGAAAGATGGATCGTTTCGTTTGTGTATCGACTACCGGGAACTCAACAAACTCACCATCAAAAACCGATACCCTCTTCCTCGAATCGATGACCTTTTCGATCAACTCCAAGGAGCTATGCAATTCTCGAAGATCGATTTACGTTCAGGATATCATCAATTGTGAGTTCACGACAATGATATCCTAAAAACCGCTTTTTGTACTCGATATGGACATTATGAGTTCATGGTTATGCCTTTTGGCTTGACTAATGCAACTGCTGTCTTCATGGATCTCATGAATCGAGTATGTAAACCGTACTTGGACAAATTGGTGATCGTGTTCATCGATGATATTCTCATATATTCCAAGACAAAAACTGATCACGAGTTGCACTTGCGACAAGTTCTCGAACTTTTGAAGAGAGAACAACTGTACGACAAGTTCTCTAAGTGCGAATTCTTGCTTGAAGAAGTTCAATTCCTAGGTCATGTGGTGAATAGCCAAGGAATCCATGTCGACCCTACTAAAATAGAAGCCGTGAAAAACTGGTGTGCTCCCACGACCCCAACTGAGGTTCGTTCTTTTCTTGGTTTAGTGGGTTATTACCATAGGTTCATTGCAAACTTCTCGGAGATTGCTAAACCGCTTACGTTGCTAACCCAAAAGAATCGACTTTTTGAATGGGGACCCAAACAAGAAGAGGCTTTCGAGACATTGAAATGCAAGCTATGTAATGCTCCTATCCTAACTCTCCCCGATGGAAATGACGATTTTACCGTATACTGTGATGCGTCTAATCAAGGCCTTGGTTGTGTTCTCATGCAAAGAGGAAAGGTCATAGCATACGCGTCAAGACAATTGAAGGTTCACGAAGTAAACTACATGACTCATGATCTTGAACTTGGTGATGTGGTTTTGCCTTGAAGATTTGGCAGCACTATCTTTATGGGACGCAATGTATAGTCTACACCGATCACAAGAGTCTTCAACACGTGTTCAATCAAAAGGACCTTAACATGAGGCAACGATGTTGGATTGAGTTGATTAGCGACTACGACTACGACATTCGTTATTATCCTAGAAAGGCGAATGTTGTAGCCGACGCGCTGAGTCGCAAGATCCACAATAAGACTGTCTCACTTCAAGAAATTCGAGATCGAAGGCAATGGTTTGACACGTTGGGAGAATTTGATACTGAGATTCACCTGGATGTCAACGAGGCTACTATCATGCTTCAAAACATAAGGATTGATAGTGACCTCGAGTTTTGCATTCGAGAGGGTCAACAAGCGGCACTAACAGAGGAATGGAAAAATGAAGAACTAGTGTTTAACGTTCGATCACAATTGGAGACAAAACCGAATGGCATGTAGCATTTCTTGAACCGGCTTTGGATTCCAAATCGCGACAATCTCCGTCACTTCATCATGAACGAAGCTCATCAAACACGTTATTCTATTCACCCTGGGTCCGATAAGATTTATATGGATCTACGTGGCCAATATTGGTGGCCAGGGATGAAGAAAGATATCACTTCTTATGTAGCAAAATGCCTCGCATGTGCAAGGGTCAAAGCGAAACATCAAAGCCTAGTGGTTTACTTGAGCAACCCGAAATCCCTATGTGGAAATGGGAGCATATATCCATGGATTTTGTAACCAAGTTACCTCGTACTTCTCGTGGCCATGATAGTATACGGGTGATTATTGACCGTTTGACCAAAACAGCACATTTCATACCAATACGAGACACCTATAAAGTCTCAAAGTTGGCTCGTATTTACATCGATGAAATTATGAGTCGACACGGCGTGACTTTACACATCATATCCGATCGAGATGCTCATTTCACTTCACACTTTTGGTCTTCTATGCAAGAACTCTTGGGTACTCAACTGGATTTAAGCATGGCTTATCATCCTCAAACGGACGGTCAAACCGAGCGAACTATTCAAACCCTTGAGGATTTGCTACGTCTTTGTGTTCTCGACTTTGGTGGTGACTGGGATACGCATTTACCGTTAGCAGAATTCTCTTATAATAACAGTTACCACTCAAGTATCAAAATGGCTCCATTCGAAGCTCTATATGGCCGTAAATGTCGTTCTCCGATTTGCTGGACTGATATTGGTGAAAGCTTCATTACCGGTCCGGAACTTATTCAAGAAACGATCGATAAAGTCTCCAAAATCTGTAATAACCTTGAGGTGGCTAGAAGTCGACCAAAGAGTTACGCGGATAAAAGACGCAAGCCATTGGAGTTTCAAGTCAACGACATGGTTCTTCTTAAGGTCTCACCATGGAAGGGCATTGTTCACTTTGGGAAGAAGGGCAAGTTAGCTCCACGGTTTGTAGGACCTTTCAAGATTCTGAAAAGAGTTGGGAAAGTGGCTTATAAACTGGAACTACCTTCTGAACTTAGCGGGGTTCATCTTGTCTTCCATGTCTCAAACTTGAGAAAATATTTGGCCGATGAAAATTTGCATGTTCCCTTGGAGGAGATTCAAATAGACGAGTCATTGCATTTTGTTGAGAAACCTGTTAAGATCATGCATCGAACACTGAAGAAGACCCGAACGACTACCACGCGAATCGTTAAAGTTCGTAGGGAAAAATAAATGTGGAGCCGAGTTCACTTGGGAACGCGAGGATCACATGCAGAAGAAATTCCCCTACCTGTTTGTTTAGTTTTATCTTTAATTTTGGGACGAAATTTCTTAAAGTTGGGGAGACTGTGACATTTCGTATTTTGTTAAATAAATGTTACTTTCGTTATCACTTGTATGTGTTGTTTAAGTTATTTAATACAAATACGAGGGCTATTTTGCTAATTTTATTAATCTTTATCTATGTGGTATTTAAAAAATATTATAATTTGTTTTATTATTAATTAATTAAGTTAAAACAACAATAATAATAATAATAATAAAATGGTAATAATAATAATTGAAAACTTATGAAATAAATAAAATTTAATGAAAATTTATTTATTTAAAATCAAAAATTTAACTTGTGGCATAAAATAATAAAAGTAAAACCACAGGGACCCAAACTGTAAATATTTGCTACCCAAACCCAACTTTTGGGCACAAGTGACAAATTTTAAACAACAGGGACCAAAGGTGTAAATTTTAAAAATTAAATCATTCCCCTCCCCGTTTTTCCGACGACCGCCGGCCAACCCCTGCGGATCTCTGGCCATCACCAAATCATCGAAATAACGCGGTTTTAAAGCTTCCAAATAGCCCCAATCAAATCGTAAGACCGTTTCGAATTGGTTAATGCACATTAATTGAATTTTAAAGGAGGTTTTGTTAGTCATTAAACTTGAAACCGAATACCATCATATTTCAGAGCTGTTCTACACCTAAATCGTAATAACAATTCAATTAAACGGGCATAAACGTTTCTCTAATCATCTCGAAATCAATTGGATGTTTAATTTCATAAGAAACAGCAAATTATACATCAATTTCAACCGGTAACACCCGACAACAAACTTGAACTCGTTGGGCATTCAATCGATCTAATTGAAACTATAAAATTGAGGCAAAACATCCCATTCGAATTTCCTAATCTCTCTGTAACATCAATTGCTCGAAAAACACACACACACACCACCTTCAATTGACACCCCAACCGCGACGAGTTCAAGCATACATCATTTGATTTTACATCGAAACAGGTAAATTAAGCACATGGTTACACTCGATTTCATGTGAGAAACAAAAGCCCCAAGGTCAATTGCATTATCATAACCTGATTGATGTTCAATCTGATCGATGTTCAATCTGATCAAATTGAAATCTAGGGTTTATGTAATTTGGGGATTCAACGGGGTTAATGATTTTTTGTTTTTGAAAATGAATCCTGACAGGTGCAGGCACCCCAGCCTGCTGGTTAAAGCTCAAAGGGGAGGCAGAGGGCCCGGGTTCGAACCCGAGCCCCTGCACTATTTTTTTAAAGCCGTTTTTGCTAAAAATAAAAATTCCAGAAACCTTAATATATTATTAAATTTATATAAAAACCATCTTTTAATCTGAATTTAAATAAAATTAATTTATTTTAATTTCTCTAGGAAATTAACTTAATAAACCTTTTATTTATATCTTGGAAAATTATAAAAATGATATAAAATGTATTTTCTTGTTAGTTTTTTTAAATTGTAATTATACTTTTTAAATTCTTAAGAATTTTGATTTGATAAATCTTTCAATATTTTACTAAACTATATTTACAAGTTTAAATTATATATATTAAAGAAAATATATATAAATATGTGCATATTTAAAATGTTTATCTATTATGGTTAATAGATTTATTTTAACCATTTATGACTATAAATTATTTTTATATCAAATAGCATTTAACAATTCTTTGATAATAAAAGTTTAATTTCTTATTAATGAAATTATCACACAAATTCTTATTTGGTCATTTACATCGGGAAATAATAATAAATTGTATCTACCCTAAAATTTATAATCGTGGGTTAAACGATTTATGAAATCTCAAATAACATAATTATACTATCTTCATTGCTATCTAAAACCCCAAAAGAAACCTTATACTCCCGTGTAGCCGTTTAAATTATAATAATCATGATTAACTTAATACGTCGTTCTTTAGGTTGAACTTTAACAAATCTTCGGCGTTAGTACAAGACTTCATATTATTCATCCTTATTATTCATGTGAGTTTTCCATACCCCATTTTATATTATTTCACACTTTTGGGGTGAAACTTGTTAACCTTATCATAAGCACACTTGTAAATATGTTCTTACTCTTGTAACACTTGTGCAATTCATCTTATTGTGTCATGGTTGTTTGGACTCTTGTAATTATCATGTGATAACACTTGTAAGATACAATCATTAACTATTGCTAGCCTAGCGACGTCATAGATCTATGGGCCTGACAAGCCTATTTGGTGATAAAGCCGAGGTATTGCTGGCTCCTAGTGACGTATTCTTGATCACTATGGGAACCAAGTACACTTAGCTAATCGTATAATCATGTTGTGGCCATATTTATCGAGGTTTGATTGTTACATTTGTTTATCCATTTATTATTACATTATTCATTAACCTATGATATGAATTGCCATCTTATTTTGTCTATATATATATATATATGTATGTTCAACGTATGGAAACTCACCAATATTATATGTTGACATTATTTTTAACATGTTTCAGGAAATGATCCCGCTTAATATTGCTCTTGAAGACTTGAACACATCTAGGATTGGACCTAGAGATTAATAAAAAGACATATTGTGTCACATGATACTATTTGAACTTTTGTTATGTTGTTTTGTTTGAAACTTATGTGTTCTTTATTGTATGTCTGGAAACTTGGAAATTAATAATATTCACACTTTGAAATAGTGTTGCGTGGCATGAACAATCTTAACCCTCACACCTCGACGTTTCCGCCGTTAAGGTTGGGGTGTGACACTTAACGTCTTAATACAGATGATTGCGGAATTAAAATCCATGTATCAAGAGTAACACCTTGCTCTGATACCAAATGTAAAGACCTCATCAAGATCGATTCCATATATTGTTGCACTTAATAATCAAATTAAGACGGATGCGTGCTTATGTGATATCAACGAACATTAAACAAACTCAATCGGATATTATTAATCAAATGATTACAATACCAAAGGAGTATACAAACGTAAAAATTTGAAAATTATATTACTGGGGCTGTTGTTAGTAACAAAAGTGAAAGTTGGTATGTTTGCTGATCAAATTAATAGTATGGATTATTATCGGCCAATATGCAATAGTTTGGATTATTAAAATCCAATTTTTCTTTTTTTATTTTGGGTGTTTATGTTGCCCAAGAACATAAATAAGAAGAAGAATAGAAAGAATAATTACAATCAACATCTATTTCCATTTATATGGATATGTATTTATATACATCGGTGGTTACATATCAAGTTTTGATATGTACCAATTTGACCCTTTAACATACATAACTGATAATACTAAATAAACATACTTTGACTAATTACATACATAACCCTTAGACTTTAACTTGTGAGGGATTAACACTAACATACACCCCTTTAATCATGAACAAGTAGATCTTGAACACCGAGCAATTCCCGCATTATAGCAAACTTGATCTTTGCCAATGCTTTTGTCAGAATGTCTGCCCTTTGTATTTCTTCACTGACGTGTTCCACAATGATATGCTCATTCTCCACATATTCTCTGATGAAATGATAATGAATATCAATATGCTTGCTTCTTCCATGAAACACCAGGTTCTTCATCAAAGCGATAGCGGGTATGTTGTCGACGTAGAGAGTGATTTTTTCTTCCTTCCATCCAGTGAGTTCACTGAGTTATCTTTTAAGCCATAACGCCTGATATGTTGCAGCTGTTGCGGCCATGAATTCAGATTCACATGAAGAAAGTGCCACAGCTTGTTGCTTCTGTGTGCACCAAGTTATGGGTGAGTTTCCAAAGTAGAACACTAACCCTGTAGGGCTTTTTCCTTCCTTAGTATTAACCCCATAACTTGTAAATCCCCAAAATTTTAAATAAAGGTGAAGTTCTCACGCGAGAGGTTGAGTTCTCGCACGACTCAAGAAGTTCTCGCGTGGAGGACGGTTCTCGCGCGACTGGAAGTTCTCGTGCGAGAAGTTTGGCGAAAAGTTTAAGCTGGGTCTAAATAGCAGAGAACACCCACCCAGACCCTAGTTTCACACGAGAAGTACTGCTGCTAGAGAGAGAAAGAAGCTACGTAGAGAGAGAAAGTGAAGAAATGAAGTGTATAAGGTATATAACTCGTGTAGTAGCTCGTGTTATATACTAAGGATGGATTATTGATGTATAAAACGTATGGTTATGTAGTTTTTGCTCGGTAAAAGCTTTGGGAAAGTTGTGGTTGTGCTAGAGCTTCAAGAAGTGAGTTCTAGACCCCTGTTTTACGTGTTTTATCATGTTTTGGAGCTAATATGCATACCTAAATGGATGTTTTGTAAAAGAATGATGTTTATAACTGTTATTGCATGTTTCGGGTGTTAAAGTGGTTAAAGCATCGATAACTTGTGGATAAGGTTGTGTACAGCGGAAAAGTTATCGCGCGAGAGGCGAGTTCTCGTGCGAAATATAGTTTTCGCGGCTAACGATTATCTTTTGAAAGTTCTCGCGTGAATGATGAAGTTCTTGCGTGAATGATGATGTTCTCACGCGAATGATGAAGTTCTTGCACGAATGATGATGTTCTCGCGCGAATAATGAGTTCTCGCGTGATGAGGGAGTTGTTGCTTGACGTGGGAATTTCTCGCGAGAAGGTGGGTTCTCGCGCGAAAATTTGGACTGTTATGTGTTATGTTTCCCTGTAAACATGCGTTAATAATGAATTAATGATGAACTTAATGCTAAAGAATTAAGTATATGTAGATATATATATATATATATATATATATATATATATATATATCACGATAGTTAAAGGTTAAAGAACGACAATAATTCACATGTGAAACGCTAAAGAACAGTTACCCTGTTACCCGATAAAGCACAGCTGTGAAAACGTTAAACCACTAAAGAAGACTTGCAAGCACTGTAAAGGAGATATGCTTGGTGCACTCTCGCATAGGAACTACACATCGGTGTGCTCACATAGGGGTATACTTTGGGTATGCCTGTGCCGCTAAAGGAGATATGCTTGGTGCATTCTCGCATAGGAGCTACACATCGGTATGCTCACATAGGGGTATACTTTGGGTATGCCCGTACCATTAAATGAGATATGCTTGGTGCATTCTCACCCGATAGGAACTACGCTTCATGCTAAGTTTAAAAAATTGAAGTAAAGTAAAGTAAAGTAAAGTAAAATAAAGTAATGTAATGTATGGGTAACGTAACGGTAAAGTGAATGGTAAAGTAAAAGTTAAAGTTTGGTTATCAAACGAGTTCGATGACGATTTTGATGATGAACGAGGTTAAAGTTTTTTTTATGATGTTATTGTATGTTACAGTTTTGTTAAAGTAACCCTAGAGCTCACTCAGCGTTACTGACTTTTGTATGCATATTAGATTGACAGGTATGCTATACATTTTGGGTGAGCTTGGCATGGATGGGAGAGATACCTACATAGAGGTTTAGTTAGATATCTAAAGTGATATTTTGATGTAAATGTTAAACAATATAAATTTTTGTACATTCTGCTGCGTATATTAATGAAATTTGATGTTCGAGAACTTGTGTTTCTGATATCCAAATCCAACTGTGAGGTTTCCCGGATTGGGGCCTTACATAACTGCTATCACTATAGCATGTTATCTTACATCCACCATTCCTCTTACTGGTTATACCAAAATCCTTTGTTCCTTTGACATAACGAAGAACTTTATGAATGGCCTTAAGACGATGCTCTCTAGGTTCTTGCATAAACCTACGAAGCAAACCAACTGAGTAGAACAAGTCTGGTCTGGTGTGAAGTAAATACCTTAGACAACCGATCAGACTTCTATATTCAGTGGGATCAACTGATTTTCCACCTTCAGTTTTAGTTAACAATGTTCCAGGTTGCATTAGCATCTTGGTTTTATTACTATCTAACATACCGGCATTCTACAGAATCTTAGTAATATAACCAGATTGTTTAATAGATATATCACCCCCAGATTGGGTGACTTCTATCTCAAGATAATAAGCTAGTAACCCTAAGTCACTCTTCACAAATTTCTCTTCCATTTGAGATTATTTCTTTCTTTGGAGTTCCAGTAACTATGAGATCATCAACATAGACTCCAACAAGCAAAGTAGAAGTTTTGCATTTTCTTGTATAGACTGCTTGTTCTAAACTGCATTTCTTGAAACCAAGTGATTTCAACGTGTGATCTAGTTTCACATTCCATGCACGTGGTTCTTGTCTAAGTCCATACAAAGCTTTAGAAAGTTTGTAGACTTTCCCTATGTCTAGTGATTTCACAAACCCTTCAGGTTGTGACACATAGACTTCTTCCTTAAGTTCGCCATGCAAGAAAGTAGTTTTTACATCAAGGTGATGTACTTTCTATTCATTATAAGCTACGAGGGCCAAAATAAGGCGAATTGTTTCTATACGGGCTACAGGAGCAAAGACCTCATCAAAGTCTATACCTTGCTGCTGTACATAGCTTTTGGCTACCAAACGAGCCCTATGCTTTATTATTTTTCCATTCGCATCTCTCTTAGTCTTGAATACCTATTTTAGGTCAATTGCCTCATGATATCGGGTAACTTGGTTAATATCCAAGTATTATTCTTCTTGATTGAATCCAGTTTAGCCTGCATAGCTTCAATACATTTCTTATCTTTGGTTGCCTCCTTATAGTTCTGAGGTTCCTCTTCAGCTAATAGTAATTCATTAATTTCAACTTCTAGGGCTTATTCATACACACTTTGTAAGGGTTTAAAACCTTTTATTGGTGTATGATCATAAGGTCTAGTTAACCTTCCTGAAGTTAATGTATGTTCAGCAGCCTCTACTGAATCAGGTTCATAAGCGTAAGTTGGAGGAGTGAAAGGAGAACTTGGTGAACTAGGAGATAACGGGTCTTGATATTCATGATCACCTTCTCTAATATATTCATCTTTCATAGTTAGGGGATCTGCATCATTCTTTCCTTGAGGAATTTCATTTGAATTTTCCTTAACAATAAAGTCTATCCATTTAGGTTCTTCACTTCCAACTTCATTCATGTACTCTTTCCAATTCCATGAATCCTTTTCTAGGAATTTGACATCCCTACTGATACAAATTCGCTTAGTTGTACGATCAAATAATCTGCATGCCTTTGATCCTTCTTCAACTCTTAAGTATACCATTTTTACACTTTATCATCCAACCTGGTTAGATAATTTGATGGTAACTTTGCATATGCTACGCACCCGAAAACCCTTAAATGTTTTAAGTTAGGTTTCCTACCTTTTAATGCTTCAAAAGGTGTAGCATTTGTCAGTGCTTTAGTTGGAATTCTAGTTAGCACATATATGTTATGCCTTACAGCCTCACCCTAAAAGTTTTGAGGCATTGACATAGCCTTCCTTAAGCTATGAGTAGTAGATAGCATAGTTCTATTTTTACATTCGACCACACCATTCTGTTATGGTGAATAGGGTACTAAAAGTCTAGCAATACCATTTTCTTTACAAAACCGATTTAATTCACCAGATGTGAATCCTCCTCTATTGGTTCTCAGCATTTTCTATTTGGTTCCAACCTCATTTTCCACCATTTGTAAACAAAAGAATAGCTTAAAAGAAACCAGGTTAAATGGATTGAAGTGCTAAAAGTATAATTTATGCACAAAACCTACTATATCATTTTTATCCATAAGAAATGGATTTTAATAATCCAAACCATGACTGATTGGCCAATAATAATCCGTAGTATCAATTTGACCGACAATAATCCAAACTTTTATTTTTGTTGTTGAGGGCAATCCTACTATATCGGTCAACAACTGTCACACCCAAACCTTAACGGCGGAAACGTCGAGATGTGAGGGTTAAGATTGTTCATGCCACACAACGCTAATTTAAAATGACAATATTAATAAAAATCAATATTCATGACATACATTTAAGAAATAGAGCAAGTTCAAACATCCAACAATACATAAGAAATTCAAAGTCACAAAATGATCAATGTCTTTTATTTTAGTCTAGGTCCAATCCTAGATGTATGTAAGTCTTCAAGGCATGCTAAACAGTATCATTTCCTGAAACATGTTAAAAGTAAAAGGTCAACATAATGTTGGTGAGTTTTTCATAGTTTTCATACATAAATATATATAAAAGATGGCAATCCATGTCATAGGTTATTGAATAAAGTAACTAGGGATGGATGAAAAAATATAACAATCAAACCTTGACAGATTACAAGATTACAAGATTAAACGATTAGCTAAGTGTACTTGGTTTAACACCAAGTAGGCTTGTCAGGCCCATAGATCTATGACGTCGCCAGGCTAGCAATAGTTAATGATTGTACATATTATAGTCATCACATGGTAATTATAAGAGTTCAACTAACCATGACAAATAAGAAGAATTGCCCAAGTGTTTACAAGATTCAAACGAGTTTACAAGTGCATTTATCATAAGGTTAACATGTTTCACCCCAAAGTGTGAAAATATATAAAAGGGGTATGGAAAAACTCACCTGGATATTAAGAATGTGAACTAAGAAGGTCTTGTATATAATGCCGAGGATACGTTAACGTTCACCCTAAATGGACAACGTGTTAAGTTAATCATGGTGATTATAGTGTTAAATTTATAAACCATTTAACCCATAATTTTTAAATTATTAAATAGGTACAATTTGTTATTATTTTGGTATTTAAATGATAAGAATTTTAGTGATTAACACTATTAATATAAATTAAATCTTTATTATCAAATGAACACTATTTACTCTTTAAATAAAATAATAACTTGTAGGTTTAAGTGATTAAAATAATTTTATTAATTACAATAAGTGTACATTTTTAATTATGTACATGTATATTTATTTTCTTAAATATTATAAATAAATGTGTAACAATAAAGAATTTATTTAATAGGAATTATTGCAAATTTAGTGGAAATTCATTAAAATTTAAGATTAATAATAAATTGTATTTTGCATCATTTTTTATAATTTTGAAATGGAAATTTCTAAATTTAGATTTTCAATAAAATATAAAATAAAATGATTTTATAAATTTTCTGATTAAAAATAGTTTTTATATGATTAATAATAATTTTTAGATATTTTCTGCATTTTTTAAAAAACCAAAAGAACACATTAAAAAATTTTGCAGGGGCTCGGGTTCGAACACGGGCCCCCTGCATAACCTCACCATGCTTGAACCACTGGGCCAATGCCCTGTTTTGTGTTCTGAATTACCAAAGAAATAACAAAAGCTATTTCACCCGAAATCCCCAATTTTCACCAAGAACCCTAATTCATAATCGACCAAATTGGAGCTTGAATCGATCATGATAACCAAATTAACCATAGGGCTTTGATTCCCTATGATTAATCAAGTGTATAATAGCTTTTAATTACCTGAATTTGGTTGTAATTCGATAGAACAGAAAGATGCACAAGTCGTCTGTTCTTGATTGGTGAATTCGATGTGTGTGTGTGTTTTGTATCAAATTCAGGTTATAGAGAGTTTAAAGAGAAGGTCGAGAGCATTAGCCCTCTGTTTTATAGTGTCAATTCGATCCCGATCACGTCCAACGGCTATCACTTTATTATCGGCCGTTTCAGGTCGATTTAAATGATTTAAATGTTTTTTCAGGTGCAATGATTCATCCCATTAAGTTCTATTTGAATACAAGATCGTTTACAACCAATTAAATTGGATAATTACAATGTTTTAAGTGTGGAATCGGTTTTGAGTTCGAATGAGTTCGGTTTCGGTTCCATTTGGTAGTAATGTCACAGTTAAATTCAAATTAATAAGCCTAAATGGGTTCGAATCATGTTCCTGAGCCGGTTGGTACCTTTCTTTTGTGTTAAAAGTGAGTTTTGGGAGGGTTTTAGGGATCGCTGGACCATGGCCGGAGGTCCTGGCCGGAAACACGGGTTTGGGGGGTTGGGTTATAAATAAGTTACACTTTGATCCTTGAGGTTTTAAGTTGCTCAGATTAAATCCAAAGTTTTCATTTTAATTTCAGCAAAATTACAGTTTAGTCCTTGAGGTTTTTGAATTTTGTAATATCATGCCAGAAATTATTTACAAGTTTTCTAATAACAATAAAAATAATAAGACTTAGGTTATTATTATTTAATTTTAAGTTTAACACTTAGTATGCTTATTATTATTATTAGTATTATTATTATTATTTTTATGTTATAATTGTTGTTATTATTATTGTTAATATTAGTTATCCAAACATTTAATTACATCAAGAATTTGCGAACGAATCCTTGTAATTGCATTAATTACAATCAAGTCCTTTACAAGAGATAACGACGATTAACACATGTTAAATAAAAATACGAGAGGTCACAGTCTCCCCAACTTTAAGGAATTTCGTCCCGAAATTAAAGACAAGTCCTTTACAAGAGATAACGACTCGTCAATTTGGATTTCCTCCAAAGGAAAATGCAAATTTTCATCAGCCAGGCATTTCCTCAGGTTTGAGACATGAAAGACAGGATGAACCCCGCTAAGTTCGGAAGGTAGTTCCAGTTTGTAAGCCGCTTTCCCAATTCTTTTCAGAATCTTGAAAGGTCCTACAAAACGTGGGGCTAACTTACCCTTCTTCCCAAAGCGAACAACACCCTTCCATGGAGAGACCTTAAGAAGAACCATGTCGCCGACTTGGAACTCCAACGGTTTGCGTCTTTTATCGGCATAACTCTTTTGACGACTTCTAGCCACCTCAAGGTTACTTTGGATTTTGGAAATTGTCGGTTGTTTCTTGAATAAGTTCAGGACCAGTGATGAAATTCTCCCCAATGTCAGTCCAACAGATCGGAGAACGACATTTACGACCATATAAAGCCTCGAATGGTGCCATCTTGATACTTGAGTGATAACTATTGTTATACAAAAATTCCGCTAACGGCAGATGCATATCCCAGTCACCACTAAAATCAAGGACACAAAGACGCAGCAAGTCCTCAAGGGTTTGGAATGTTCGCTCGGTTTGACCGTCCGTTTGAGGATGGTAAGTCGTACTCAAATCCAGTTGAGGAACCAAGAGTTCTTGCATAGAAGACCAGAAATGTGAAGTGAAACGAGCATCACGATCGGAGATAATGTGCAACGGCACTCCATGACGACTCACAATTTCATCGATGTAAATACGAGCCAATCTTGAAACCTTGTAAGTGTCTCGTATTAGTATGAAATGTGCCGTTTTGGTCAAATGGTCAACAATCACCCATATACTATCATGGCCACGGAAGGTTCGTGGTAATTTGTTTATGAAATCCATGGATATATGCTCCCATTTCCACATAGGGATTTCAGGTTGCTCAAGCAGACCACTAGGCCGTTGATGTTCGGCTTTGACCCTTGCACACGTGAGACATTTGGAGACATAAGACGCGATATCTTTCTTCATTCCTGGCCACCAATATTGGCCACGCAGATCCATGTACATCTTATCGGACCAAGGGTGAATAGAATATCGTGTTTGATGAGCTTTGTTCATGATGAAGTGACGGAGATTGTCGCGATTCGGGATCCAAATTCGATTCAAAAAGTACCACATGCCATTCGGTTTTGTCTCCAGTTGTGACCGAACGTTAAATGCTATTTCATCATCCTTCCCTTCTTCGGTTAGCGCCGCTTGTTGAGCCTCATGGATGCAAAACTCGAGATCACTATCGATCCTTATATTTTGAAGCATGATAGTAGCCACGTTAACATCCATTTGAATCTCGGTGTCAAATTCTCCTAACGTGTCAAACCATTGCCTTCGATCTCGGATTTCTTGAAGCGAGACAGTCTTGTTGTGGATCTTACGGCTCAGCGCGTCGGCTACAACATTCGCCTTTCCAGGATGATAGCGAATGTCGCAGTCGTAGTTGCTAATCAGTTCAACCCAACGCCTTTGTCTCATGTTAAGATCCTTTTGATTAAACACGTGTTGGAGACTCTTGTGGTCGATGTAGACTATACATTACGTCCCGTAGAGATAATGCCGCCAGATCTTCAAAGCAAATACCACAGCACAAAGTTCGAGATCATGAGTTGTGTAGTTCACTTCATGAACCTTCAATTGCCTTGACGCGTAAGCTATGACTTTGCCTCGTTGCATGAGAACACAACCAAGGCCTTGACTAGACGCGTCACAATATACGGTGAAGTCATCGTTTCCACAACAGTACAGAACTTTTGGATCATTATGTCCTTAAATTCTTCCCAATACAATGCCAAGGCAACTTCAGCACCACGGTTTCGCTTCTCACTATTCAACCAAGTGAGTGCCCGTTGTTGAAGGACGCTCACGGCATATCGAACCTTGAGCTCTTCAGGACACTCGCTATTGATGAAGGTATTCTCCATGCTTTCGAACCACTCGAGAAGTCCAATGGCTCCTTCTTTACCACTAAAGTTAGTGGGCTTGCACGAGTTGAAGTGCTTGAAAGTGCAGGTGCTGTTGTTCCCACCTTGGTTGTTGCTATTCTCCCCATGACCATTGTTGCCATCACCACCATTGTTTCCATTGGCGTTGTTGCTGTTATTGGCCATTAAGGTGCTACTAAGTTCAGCAACCATAGTCAGGAGTACAACAGCCATTTGACGGGCGATCATTGCAGCAAGTTTGCGGTCGGAGGTAGCTCGCTTTCCATGATGACGAGACATTCTATAAGATAGATATAAAGAAAAATATTAGAATTTGGAAAATAAACCAGTTCAAGAAATCAAGAAATTTTTTATATTTACAAATACAATCAGGATGGTTCCATTTGGTATCACATAGCCAATAGGAACATGGACACGTTGAGGTGACTTAATTCTAGTTACCTTGGGAAAGATGTGTATGTTGACTATAATTTAGCACTCATCCCAGAAATCCCCAGGTAAGCATAACAGGTCTCGCAATGAGATTTATACGAAATGCTTGCCTTAGCCCGATGGCCTTTTGCCAGGAAATCCAGAATACAGGTGTTTATGTGTCACACACTTCCCTAAGGCTATTAGAATTAAAACCTCAATGAGATTTTTCAAGATTTAGACATATCGTCTAAGGAATTTTTTCACTCGATAAGATGCGTAGTATTCCACACGTAGTCGAGAATAAGATTTAGAAAAAGATTAGACGCGGTAGAACTTAGAGGCATAAGAAGAGGATTAGGAAGTTGGGGTATACAAGGTTCAAGTCATATCCCTAAGGCACCATTTTCTAAATATAAACAAATAGCACATAAAGAATTTATCATGCAACATGTAACAACATGTGATAGGCACATAAGCATACTTACAAGATTATAACAAATGTCGTGTAAGGGTCCCTAGTTTAACCATAGTCTAGGCCACCATTTCTAATAACCTAAATCCCTATAGTTATGGGCTCTGATACTAATCTGTCACACCCCAACCTTAACGGTGGAAACGTCGAGATGTGAGGGTTAAGATTGTTCATGCCACACAACACTAATTTAAAATGACAATACTATTAAATATCAAGATTCATAACATACATAATGGAAATAACATAAGTTCATCAATCAAGTACAAAGGTTTCCAAGCGTCATGTGACAATAAATGATTTTTTATTATAATCTAGGTCCAATCCTAGATGTGAATAAGTCTTCGAAAGCAAGTTAAGCAGTATCATTTCCTGAAACATGTTAAAAATAATGTCAACAATATGTTGGTGAGTTTTCATAGTTTTAGCATACATAAATATATATAAAAGATGGCAATTCACTTCATAGATTATTGAAGAAAGTAAATAAAGATGGATGAACAAATGTAACAATCAAACCTTGACAAATATGGCCATTACAAGATTAAACGATTAGCTAAGTGCATTTGGTTCCCATAGTGCTCAAGAATACGGCACTAGGAGCTGGCAATCACCTCGGCTTTAGCACCAAATAGGCTTGTCAGGCCCATAGATCTATGACGTCGCTAGGCTAGCAATAGTTAATGATTGTATCTTACAAGAGTCATCACATAATAGTTACAAGAGTTCAAATAACCATGACAAAATAAGATGAATTGCACAAGTGTTACAAGATTAAAAATGTGGTTACAAGTGTGTTTATAATACGATTAACATGTTTCACCCCAAAAGTGTGAAATAGTATAAAAGGGGTATGAAAACTCACATGGCTAATAAGAGTGACAAATAATAAGTCTTGTATATAATGCCGAGGATACGATAACGTTCAACCTAAATAAAACGTCGTGTTAAGTTAATCATGGTGATTTTGGTATTATATTTATAATCCGTTAGTTCATGATTTTTATGTTATTAAATAGATATAATTTATTATTATTTTGGTAATTAAATGATTTAAACAAGAATTTTAGTGATTAACACTATTAATAAAAGTTATACTTTTATTATCAAAAGGGGTATTATTTAATATTTAATAACATAGTAAATTTGTAATTTTAAAAGATTAAGATAATTCTATTAATTACAATAGATGCACATTTTAAATATGTACATATTCATATATTTCTTTCCTTTTAATTATACATGAATTTGTAAATATATTTTATAAAGAAGGATTTACTAAATTAAAATTCTTTGAAAATTTAAAAGAGACTAATTTAATTACAAATTAAAATTAATACTAAATTTATATTTTGTAACTATTTTTATAATTTTTAAAATAAAAATTATAAGAGTTTATTAATTAAATTCCTAAGAAATTTAAAAAGAAATGGTTTTATATAATTTCTGATTTAAAAATGATTTTTATTTTATTAATAATAATATTATATTTTTTTTTTGAAATTTAATAATTACAAAAAGACCTTAAAAAAATATAGTGGCAGGTGCCCGGGGTCAAACCCGGGACCTCCTGCCCAACAATCCATGACTTAAACCGGTTGGGCTAAGCCCTGTTTGGTGTTATGAATAGAAAACAAAATTCAAAAACCTTTTTCAACAGAATCCCCAAATTCACCTAAGAACCCTAATTCCCAATCGATCGAATTGATCATCAATCCATTGTTTAAAATCAAATTAATCATGGGGCTTTTGTTCCCCATGTAAAAACAAATCAAAAGACACCTTTAATTACCTGTTTTGATGTTGGGTTTGTCGATTAATGGTTCGAACAAAACTGCGACAGTGTTGAATCAAATGCTTGGTGCGTGTGTGTTTCGGTGGAATTGAGTGCCAGATAATGAAAAGAAGATGTCGAGGGTATTTGCCCCCTATTTTATAGGGTCAATTCGATCTAGAACCTGTCCAACGGCTATGGTATACTGTCGGTCGTTTCAGGTCAAATTAAACGGTTTAAATGTTGTTTCAGGTGCAATGAATCATCACATTAAAGTAGAAATGATTATTCGAGCATGTATGATCGATTAATTTCAGTATTGATGGGTTTAAGTGTCTAATTGATGTAAGGTTTGATGTTCTTCGGTTTCGGGTTCATTGTGTATTAAAACCTCAATTAAATTCAAATTAAACACACCTATGTGTTCGATTGGGTTTGCGAAAGGGTTGGGAATGGTTTGATGTATTAAATGCGGGGTGATTGTGGCGTTTTGGGGGTCGTCGGACCATGGCCGGAGGTTCATCGGCCGGTGGCCGGGAATACGGGGTGAAAGAAAGAGGTTTGGGATTTAATTTTCAACTTTTACACTTTAGTCCCTGTGCTTTATTAGTTAACCATTCTAACCCAAAGTTCAATTTTAACAGGAAATTACAGTTTAGTCCCTGGAGTTTTGAACTTTATTATTTTATGTACCACTATTTTTTTTACAAGTTTTAAAAATATGAATTCATTTTGTTTTTATTAAATTTCAAGATTTAACATTCTTTTAAGATTATTTACAATTACAAGTATTATTATTTTGTCTTGTTATTATTATTTCCATTATTATAAGTAATATTGATATTTTCTTTTATTCTTATTATTATTATTATTGTTATCATTAATTATTGAATTATTTAATTATAATCAAACTATAACGATTTCAAGGAATTACAAATAAGTCCTCGTACTTGCGTTAATAACAAAATGAACCCTTACAAGAGATAACGACGTTACTCAAACGTTAAATAAAAATACGAGAGGTCACAAATTATCCTAAGGGTTGTATGAAGCTCATGTGATAAGAGAACGGATCACCTATCAGTCTCACCAATGTATCCCCACTTGGTCTCAATAATCACAATATTGGGAAAGATTGTTATCTACAACCTCATAACACACAAGTAATAATAATCTGAAAACACTTTAATCACAAATGAAAGGGTCATGTTAATGCAATCTAATCCTAACACAGAATGACAAAGAAGGCATACCCTATTTATCTCTAGTCCAATCGTCCTAACTATCATAAACACAAATTAAACAATCGAGGCACGCGAAGCTACCCAAAAAGATACAAAATCAATCAAATTAGTAAGGATGAGAATAAGAGAAAATCATCAATCACAAAATGGACTCTAATAATCATTAAAAATTAGTAAAGAACAAACTTTTTAATAACACTTAAGTCATACGAATGATTAAACCTGAAACAGAGTTAAGTCATGTCAATAGTCATCCAAAACCAAGGTGATAAAAATAAACTAGCCGATCATAGTCAAGAACATAACAACTTAGTCGCATACATAATTAGATAACAAAATATGAATATCAAACCGATTCGATTAAAGCGAATACACGTTAACCAGATGATGGATCCTCACCCCAGGTTATAAGATATCTTCGTTTAAGCTTACTTCAATGTCACCCTTGATCTCTTGTTTGT
Source organism: Flaveria sonorensis (assembly GCA_025506505.1). NCBI lineage: Eukaryota > Viridiplantae > Streptophyta > Magnoliopsida > Asterales > Asteraceae > Flaveria > Flaveria sonorensis. The sequence goes on from CM046429.1 coordinate 24,219,182, forward strand.
CTCCAAATTTACCTCCTACGCGGACACTTCTCTTCCGTTTTTGAATCCGCCATCACTGATCATCTCTTTTTTTTTCGTCCTTAGACTTCCACCATCGTACGTTTTTAAATAGCCACCTTAGGTTTTCTTTTTTAAAGCAGCTATATGATTTTCGAGTGTGACACTTCCTCCTCGTGGCTTAGTTCACTTATCTTTCTTGGGCTTTGTTAACTTCAATATATAACTCATGTTAGACCTTGATTATTAATCTCCTATTCTCACAATCTAACGTACGTAAATTCCACTTGTGGGCCTGTTTTGATTTTCGAATTAAGTAAAAGACTTGGTGGGTTTTGTGTTTAAAAGTTCTCCACGTGAACTTTCACTGAACTCACAATTAATCCCATTTAAACAAAGTGAATTGGTGGCCACATATTGTTCAACTATCAATTAATATAAAACATGAAAGCACATGAATATACAACCAATTAGAATAATGTACTAAGCAAAAATAATGTTGTGTTAAAATTTAACTTATTTCAACCTTCATATTTGCTTGATGTTGTATATATTAAGTAAACTAGGTTTTCCTAACCCGCACGTTGCGCGGTAAAGTTCCACCATGATCCCAAATATCAAAACGTAAATGCACTAACACACTGCGGCAGCATTGTACGTGACGTGATAACGTATAATTAAACTAACAATCAACACGACCTGTGTTTGGACTAAATTTACGTTGAACCGTAAAGTAACTTGAATTTTTACCATTGAACGGAACATATTATACTTGACCCGATTTTTTTCCAAACAAAATTATGTCGAAACTTAGTCCAACTCAAAACGTATATAAAAATATGCACGGAAACATTTACATTGAAACGTAGAGTAACTCAAATTTATACTGTCGAATAAAAACATTTATTTTTACCCGGCCCATTTCAGAACAAAATTCACATAAAAATGTAGGCGAATGTCGAAACGTAGACCAACTCAAAACGTATATAAAAATATGCACGGAAACATTTTATGCCCGACTCATACCGGTAGGTAAACCTAGAACTTTAAAAATCTGAAATTTACCTTAAAACGTTTAACAAAAATTTTTAATAAACAAAATTTATATATTATTATTATTTAAATATTATTATTATTATTTTAATAATATTATTACTGTAGAACCTGTGGTGAATTAATATATATATATATATATATATATATATATATATATATATATATATATATTTGAAAATCTATCTATTTATATAAATTGAACTCTGAAGAAAATTATATATATATATATATAACCTATTTTGAAATTTCATGGTCGGTATTAAATTTAGTTAAAATACATTTTTTTAGCTCGTGTTCTCTTGAGACTTCAGCATGTCAAGACAAATAAATTAGATGTATTATCTAATAAAAATGACAAAAACAATTCAAAAGTGTCGAAGATATTTATAAAATTTATATTTAATTTAAGCCATATCATTATGTCTACAATATTTACACCTAGATGGGATGTGACAATTACTCGACCAATATATTCTTCTATTACTATAAAAAATTCATATACACAACAAAATGAGATGCAATGTTATTCTTCTACCAATATCATTAACTATTTCTGATTCATCAAAATCTAGCAAGGTTCAATTTCTTGCCAATGTTGTGGATGCCGCATCCGAAATTGAAGATACGACACATTAAAAAATGTTGTACATCATGATCATGTAAATGCTCATAAGGATCTAATGTTATATTACTTTATCAACAAGCCAAAATACGACAATATTCAGATGTCAAAGGATTTATTTCTAAAAATTGTTGTGGATATAAACGCTAGTTTTGGATGGTTCAATGTAGGCTTAGTGCAAGGATGCTAAATAGTTTCACATCATTACAAAAATGTACAAAGGTAATTCATCAACTCATAACTAGTAATGTTCCAGTGTGACGATCCTGAAAATTAAGGTTAGGAGATTTGATATTAAGATTTTATTTTGATTAAATCTTATATATAATTATGCATATTTCTAAGGTACCTTATGAGACTTAATTTTTGTGATTTAATTTTGTAACTATATATGTTTTAACATGTATAATATATATGAATATTACATAATGTTATCAATATGCATCTATGTTATGATCTGGTAAGATGTTTAGATACTAAGCTATGTGATTTTATATATGTAGCATACACTTAATTATTATATGATGACATAAGATTTCAACAAAGTTAAACAATAACTTCACTTTAACATCTCAAGACTAAAGATAATCTCTTAAATCATCTTATCTTAATCAACAACACTAGACACAATTTAAACATCAAACACAACACTAATTACTCATCTAAGCGAACACGTGATACTCTTTAAAACTCTTTAACCCAAACTACACCACTATTAATGACACCTTCGGCCACTAACACTAAAATAATTAACCTGAATCACCCTTGCACTATCCTCGGCCGATCTATGCCTTATCACCATCTTGAAGACACTAGGCACTTTCCTAATGTGCCACATAAACCACCATCATTACTAGTGATTGGTGGCATGCTCTTGTAACTTCGGCCGACCTTCATGATTACCAAAGACACTAAGTTTACTTCCTATAATGACACTTCATCAAATGAACATCATTACTAAGAGATTATGTGGCAATCTCTCGGCCAAAACATGTGTGAACCGCCACCACCACATTCTTAACTCTTCGGTTATAAGAAGCATTCGGAAGCATTGCAACAACTTTCCCTCCTTACACCTTTTAAACACTATTATATCCTTCAAAGTTTTCTCTCAACATAACACATATAGACACCTTGTATCTCTCGGTTCCATCTCATCAAAGTATCAAGTCTTAAAACATCAAGTTCTTTGGAAGATAATCTCAAGAACAAAGACATTGGAATCAAGAAGTTGGAAGTCATCTTTTAATCTTCTTCAGCCTTTTCTCTCAATCCATTTACAAGGTTTTAATCCTTATAAACTATCTTGGAAACAAGAGAATACACATACGTATAACACATACGTATGTAACTAGTTTGATAAAAATAAACATCAAAACTATTCCCAAAACATCCTTAACATCTGATTTTCATCAAATATAGTAACAAAGAGTTCTAAAGCTGAAAATGTAAAGAGACTTATGATAATCAAGATTTTTGAAATAAAAGATAAAAGATTGATTCTTAAAATATTAAGTAAAATAAGTTAAATAATTAATGACTGTGATTGTGGGAACAAAAATTAAAAATCAATCAAAAAATACTAAATATAACAATCTGAAAATTTTGGAAATTTATTATTTGATGTATGAATTTATATGATTTATTCCATGAAATAAGAGAAAAATGTCTAACAAAAGATTTAAAGGTAATAAAAATATGGAAAACTTTTATAAAGATTTTAACATTAGGTTAGATTTTTAGAATGAATTTCATGAATTAATTCGTTAAAATAATAAAGTTATGTATTTTTGAAAGTATAATCTGAAGAAAATTAGATTAAATAGTTAAACAGTGTGAAAAATCATGATTGTTTTATGTGAGACTTTAAATATCATATATGACCTTCTGTGCAAATTTTAGTATTTTTAGAGGTTCGAAGCCTATTCTGCTATTTAATGGGAATATTATAAAAAATTCTAGAAAAATGATTTTTAAAGATTATTTACTGAAATTATTTATATAGTAAACTGAAATTTAGATCTTACCTTTGGTGAATTATAATGAATTTTGATTGATTGTTATAATTATGTCTTATTTGTTATAACTTAAAGTGCTGAAAATTTTAAAGAAATAAATTAATTTATTTCTAACTTATAAATTAATTTTATAGGATATTGCTGGAAAATAAGATGGGTTTCATAGCCCCATTTTCATATCTATAATTTTGGAGAAAAAACATACTGTTTTTGGTTTGACGCAAATTTTAAATAAGATATTTTTGAGATATACTGTCATTATGCCATAAGTCGCAACAATTAATTCGGATGAAGAACCGTCTGATAATATAGGTAGCGCTACTCAGGAAATATTTTCTGCACCAACAGGATGAGTGTTGTGATGCTATATTATTTGATTTTATAATTTGTATTATGAAAGTTATAAATCACCTGGCATATAAATAGGTTTGGTTGTAGTCTTATTTATGTTGCATCAAAATATTTTGTTTAGTCATTAAACCGATGTTCTCACCAACATTACGTTAACTGTCTTGAGTATGCTTTTTCAGGTAAATAAAAATGACTTATAGCATTGTGCTTTCGTTTGATGTGTATAATGGTTGGTATGAAGTTATCGGAAAGATGCGTGTGAAGGTAACCGTGAATCTGAATGATCTCAGCATATCAGTGAACGCGCATATCCACTATTACTGAAGATTAGAAGCGGTTATTGTTATTATGTAATAGGGTTACAATAGATTTTGTAAAAGTCAATATGTTGACAAATTTTGTATCTGTATACTCTGTATGTAACTCGATAATATCTATGAATGAATGACTTAATGTTATGTTTAAATACTTGATATGATTATATGTATCTGTAATCAATGTGTTCCGAACCGATAAGTCACATCAAGCATTTCACGCTTCCGTCGGGATGTGACACCTGAGGTAGAGCCTCAGAACAAAGTAGAAACACCTCAACTTCAGACCCGGACCAACACATCGCCAAAGTTTTACGTCCGACGTGCACCAGTAACCATGGGAGGTTATACAATCATGACACCAAGAAAAAGGATACGACATGGTAAAAAGTTAAGGAGCAAGGAAACAAAGATCCAGAAAACCTTTCACCGACATTTGATATAACACCTGTAATCCAACCTGATAATTCCAAAACTGAAGAAAGAGAAGTTAAGAGACAAAGGTTGGAGGAATGTCAAATGAAGACTATTAAGCAGATTCTTAAAAAGGTTAAGAGGATACAACAAGAAATTCAAATCCTTCAAGAAAATGTCAAGGAAGTGAAGAAAGAAAGCAAAAGTATCTTCACTAGGATATGGAACTGGATTTGAAGAAATTAGAAGAATAGAAAAACTTTATATGTTATGTATGACCGTTTTAATATAAAATAGTGATATGATGGAATATTTTGCTTATGACTATTTAATATTGTGATATAGTTATGTAATATTAAAATAATTGGTATGTAGTGAAAAATGCCGCCAAGAAAAGATACTCAACCAGTACGAAGAACTTCACGTGTTGGGCGACCAAGGACTAGGTTTGTAGAAGAAGCCCCACCAGTAAATACTGCCACAACTGAGCTATAAATGACAGCTGGAAGTCGCGATGCTTACTTTGGTGACTCAGCTGCAGCAAGCTTTTAATGTTGAAAGAGTGCCGCCTGGAGATAATGGACCAGCACACACTAACGAAGTGGAGAACCACGAAGGGGAAGCTATAAATGAAGCTAGAAAAGGATGCTCTTATAAGGCTTTTATGTCTTGTAAACCCCGAGACTTTGACGGAAAAGGTGAAGCAGTGCAAGCCTTACGCTGGTTAGAGGAAATGGAGTCAGTTTTAGACATCAGTGATTGTGTTGATAACTGTAAAACCAAGTTTGCTTCGCATTCTCTTAAAGGAGAAGCACAGTCTTGGTGGAAAATGGAAATACAAACAAAGGGAAGGAATGTTATGAATGAATTAAGTTGGAAAGAATTTAGGAAACTAATGATTGAGAAATATTATCCCTATAATGAGTTAGAAAGGATAGAAGTAGAATTTTTAGCACTAGAAATGAAGGATGTTGCTATTCAGGAATATACTGATAAATACAATGATTTTTCTAGATTGGTGCCACATTTAGTGACTCCAGAAACAAAAAGAATAGGGAGGTACATCTGGGGTTTAGTACCACAGATAAGAGGAATGGAAAAATCTGCAATGCCAAAAACCTTTCAAGATGCAGTGACTCTAGCAGGAAGTTTGACAGACGAGATGATTAGGAATGGATCGTTAACTACAACCAAGGTAGGAGAGAAAATGAAATGGAGCAATAACACAGGAAGGAATTTTGGAGAAAACTGGAACAAGAAGGTAAACAGAAACCCAGAAAGAAATTATATAGGAACCGTGCAGGAAGAAAGACCACGGACAGAAAGTCAACCTTGGTGCAATACCTGCAAAAGGCATCATGTTGGGAAATGTATGCTGGTAATTTGTTATAATTGCAAGAAGAAGGGGCATACCTCCAGAGAATGTAAAGGGCCTACAAATTCCAAGCCAATATGTTACCAGTGTGGAAAAGAAGACTATCTACGCAATAGATGCCCGGAACTGAAAGGGAAAACTCCAAAGAATCATAACAACACACATGATCGAGCATTTGTACTACAAGCTGAAGAAGCAAGACAAGAACCAGAAGTGGTGACAGGTATATTCCTTATTAATGATCAATACGCAACTGTATTATTTGATACGGGAGCAACCTGAAGTTTTGTTTCAAATGATTTCAAACCCTACTTAGATTAACATCAGAGAAACTGAAAAATAAGTATACTATAGAGTTAGCTGATGGAAAATGATAGAAGCTAATGAAATTATTCCTAACTGTATTCTAAACTTAGAAAATCATTGCTTTGATATAGACCTGATCCCTGTTGAATTAGGAGGTTTTGATATTGTAGTAGGTATGGCTTGGTTAAGTAAGAATCAGGCAGAAATCATTTGTGGAAAACGAATGATTAAAATCCCTTTAATTAAAGATTACCAAACTCTTGTCATACACAGAAAGAAACCTAGAGGCCCTATCAGAATTATTTCTTGTGTGAAGGCTTAGAAATATTTGAAAAATAAATGTTTAGCATTTCTGGCCTACATAGTTGATACCAAATCAATCAAGCAAAAATTGGAAGATGTTCCTATTGTTAGAGAATATCCAAGGGTATTTCCTGATGAGCTACCAGGATTGCTGCCCCCTCGTCAAATAGAATTCAAAATAGAACTAGTACCAGGAACAACACCAATTGCCAAATCTCCATATCGGTTAGAACCATCAGAAACAAAGGAATTGATGAATCAATTACAAGAGCTGTTGGATAAAGGATTTATACGTCCTAGTGTTTCACTAAGGGGAGCTCCAGTCATGTTCGTGAAGAAGAAAGACGGAACCTTTAGGATGTGCATTGACTATAGAGAACTTAATAAAGTGACTATTAAGAATAGGTACCCTCTTCCTCGAATAGATGACCTATTTGATCAACTGCAAGGATCAAGCTATTTCTCAAAAATTGACCGGAGTTCAGGATATCATCAGTTAAGGGTACAAGAAGAGGATATACCTAAAACTGCATTTAGAACCCGATATGGTCATTATGAGTTCCTTGTGATGCCATTTGGGTTAACTAATGCTCCATCCGTACTCATGGATCTAATGAACAGAGTATGCAAACCTTAATTTGATAAATTTGTCATAGTCTTTATAGATGACATTTTAATCTATTTTAAAAGTAAGGAAGAACATGAAAAGCATCTAAGGCTAACTTTGGAGTTACTTTAAAAAGAAAAACTGTACACTAAATTCTCAAAGTGTGAATTCTGGAAGCGAGAAGTACAATTCTTAGGACATGTGGTTAACAAATATGGAATTCGGGTCGATACAACAAAGATTGATGCAATCAAGAAATGGGAAGCTCCGAAAACACCAACTGAGATACACTAATTTCTAGGTTTAGCCGGTTATTATAGGAGATTTATAGAAAATTTCTCCCGAGTAGCCCAACCTTTGACAGAATTGACTCAGAAAGATAAGCCATATGTTTGGGGAGAAAAACAGAACACTGCATTTGAGACTTTGAAACATAAATTATGTAGTGCTCCTATTTTAGCTTTACCAGAAGGCACTGGTGATTTTGTAGTATACTGTGACGCATCACATCAAGGATACGGATGTGTTTTGATGCAACGAAATAAATTAATTGCATATGCATCTCGACAACTCAGAGAAAGTGAAAGAAATTATACTACTCACGATTTAGAACTAGGAGCCGTAGTATTTGCACTTAAGATTTGGAGACATTATCTGTATGGAACCAAATGCATAATTTATACGGATCATAAAAGTTTACAACATATATCTGATCAAAAGATGTTGAATATGAGACAAAGAAGATGGGTAGAATTACTAAGTGATTATGATTGTGAAATCAAGTATCACACAGGTAAAGCAAATGTAGTAGCAGATGCTTTAAGTAGGAAAGAAAGAATCAAACCATTACAAGTTCGTGCAATGAGAATGGAGTTACATTCAGAACTAATAAGTCAAATCCAAGATGTTCAACAGAAAGATGAATTAAGAAGTGTAGTGAAACAAAATTAACAAATAGAAGTTATGTCAGATGGAATCTTGAGATTTACAGGAAGAATTTGGATTCCTGACAATGACATACTTAGAGAAAACATTTTGAGTGAGATACACAGGTCAAGATATTCAGAACATCCGAGGAATAATAAGATGTACAAGGACTTGAGAAACCAGTATTGGTGGCCAGGGATGAAGAAATCGGTAGCAAAATTCGTAGAAAGATGTGATATTTATTCAAGAGTTAAAGCTGAATATCAGAAACCCTCTGGACAACTGTAATAACCAGAAATCCCTGAGTGGAAATGGGACCAAATTACTATGGATTTTGTGACCAAACTACCCAGAACCTCAAGTGGGTACGACACGATTTGGGTTATAGTCGATAGATTGACTAAATCAGCTCATTTCTTACCGATCAGGGAAGATTTTAAAATGGAGAAATTGGCTAAGATTTATATGAAGGAGATCGTGTCTAGACATGGAATACCAATTTCAATTATATCGGACAGAGATAGCCGATTTACTTCAAGATTTTGGCAGACTTTGCACAAAGCATTAGGAACTAAAATAAACATGAGCACGACATATCATCCGCAAACAGATGGACAGAGTGAGAAAACCATTCAAACAATAGAAGATATGTTGCGAGCTTGTGCATTAGATTTCGGTGGTAGTTGGGATACATATTTACCTTTGATAGAATTTTCATATAACAATTCGAAGCTTTATATGGAAGGAAGTGTAGATCACCTTTATGTTGGAATGAATTAGGAGATAGACAGTTGACAGGACCAGAACTTATACAATAAACCTCTGATAAGATCCTTGAAATTAAAGACAGATTGAAGGCAGCACGTGATAGACAGAGAAGTTATGCTAATAATAGAAGAAAGCCGTTAGAATTTCAGATCAGGGATAAAGTGTATTTGAAGGTATCACCCTCAAAGGGAATTATCCAGTTTGGCAAAAGAAATAAGTTAAATCCTAGGTATGTTGGACCTTTTGAGATAATTGATAGGATTGGTCCTGTTGCATATAAGTTAGACTTACCCCAGGAATTAAGTGGAATACATAACACCTTCCATGTATCTAACCTGAAGAAATGTCTAAATGATGAGACATTAAAAGTACCAATAAGGGAAGTCGAAATATATGAGAAACTTCATTTTGTGGAGGAACCAGTAGAAGTCATGGATAGCGAAGTAAAGCAATTAAGAAGAAGTAGGATTCCAATAGTGAAGGTCAAATGGAATTCAAAACGAGGACCTAAAATTACATGGGAACGGGAGGATGAAATTAAAAGAAAATACCAATACTTATTTGAGGTTAAACTAAATAAAAAGGACAGTTATAAAGATAAACATCACATGTCATCAGAATCTGACAACAGATGAATTTCGAGACGAAATTCTTTTTACGGGGAGAGAATGTGACGACCCTGAAAATTAAGGTTAGGAGGTTTGATATTAAGATTTTATTTTGATTAAATCTTATATATAATTATGCATATTTCTAAGGTACCTTATGAGACTTAATTTTTGTGATTTAATTTTGTAACTATATATGTTTTAACATGTATAATATATGTGAATATTAGATAATGTTATCTATATGCATCTATGTTATGATCTGGTAAGGTGTTTAGATACTAAGCTATGTGATTTTATATATGTATCATACACTTAATTATTATATGATGATATAAGATTTCAACAAGGTTAAACAATAACTTCACTTTAACATCTCAAGACTAAAGACAATCTCTTAAATCATCTTACCTTAATCAAAAACACTAGACACAATTTAAACATCAAACAAAACACTTATTAATCATCTAAGCGAACACGTGATACTCTTTAAAACTCTTTAAACCAAACTACACCACGATTAATGACACCTTTAGCCACTAACACTAAAATAATTAACCTGAATCACCCTTGCACTATCCTCGGCCGATCTATGCCTTATCACCATCTTGAAGACACTAGGCACTTTCCTAATGTGCCACATAAACCACCATCATTACTAGTGATTGGTGGCATGCTCTTGTAACTTCGGCCGACCTTCATGATTACCAAAGACACTAAGTTTACTTCCTATAATGACACTTCATCAAATGAACATCATTACTAAGAGATTATGTGGCAATCTCTCGACCAAAACATGTGTGAACCGCCACCACCACATTCTTAACTCTTCGGTTATAAGAAGCATTCGAAAGCATTACAGCAACTTTCCCTCCTTACACCTTTTAAACACTATTATATCCTTCAAAGTTTTCTCTCAACATAACACATATAGACACCTTGTATCTCTCGGTTCCATCTCATCAAAGTATCAAGTCTTAAAACATCAAGTTCTTTGGAAGATAATCTCAGGAACAAAGACATTGGAATCAAGAAGTTGGAAGTCATCTTTTAATCATCTTCAGCCTTTTCTCTCAATCCATTTACAAGGTTTTAATCCCTATAAACTATCTTGGAAACAAGAGATTACACATACGTATAACACATACGTGTGTAACTAGTTTGATAAATATAAACATCAAAACTATTCCCAAAACATCCTTAACATCTGATTTTCATCAAATACAGTAACAAAGAGTTCTAAAGCTGAAAATGTAAAGAGACTTATGATAATCAAGATTTTTGAAATAAAAGATGAAGATTGATTCTTAAAATATTAAGTAAAATGAGTTAAATAGTTAAATGACTATGATTATGGGAACAAAAATTAAAAATCAATCAAAAAATACTAAATATAACAATCTTAAAATTTTGGAAATTTATTATTTGATGTATGAATTTATATGATTTATTCCATGAAATAAGAGAAAAATATCTAACAAAAGATTTAAAGGTAATAAAAATCTGGCAAACTTTTATAATGGTCTTTACATTAGGATAGATTTTTAGAATGAATTTCATGAATTAGTTCGTTAAAATAATAAAGTTATGTATTTTTGAAAGTATAATCTGAAGAAAATTAGATTAAATAGTTAAATAGTGTGAAAAATCATGAATGTGTTGTGAGACTTTAAATATCATATATGAACTTCTGTGCAAATTTCAGTATTTTTAGAGGTTCGAAGCCTATTCTGCTATTTTATGGGAATATTATAAAAAATTCTAGAAAAATGATTTTTAAAGATTAATTACTGAAATTATTTATATAGTAAACTGAAATTTAGATCTTACCTTTGGTGAATTATGATGAATTTTGATTGATTGTTATAATTTTGTCTTATTTGTTATAACTTAAAGTGCTGAAAAATATAAAGAAATAAATTAATTTATTTCTAACTTATAAATTAATTTTATAGTATATTGTTGGAAAATAAGGTGAGTTTCATAGCCCCATTTTCATATCTATAATTTTGGGGAAAAAAAACATACTGTTTTTGGTTTGATGCAAATTTTAAATAAGATATTTTTGAGATATACTGTCATTATGCCGTAAGTCGCAACAATTAATTCGGATGAAGAACCGTCTGATAATATAGGTAGCGCTACTTAGGAAATATTTTCTGCACCAACAGGATGAGTGTTGTGATGCTATATTATTTGATTTTATGGTTTGTATTATGAAAGTTATAAATCACCTGGCATATAAGTAGGTTTGGTTGTAGTCTTATTTATGTTGCATCAAAATATTTTATTTAGTCATTAAACCTATGTTCTCACCAACATTACGTTAACTGTCTTGAGTATGCTTTTGCAGGTAAATAAAAATGACTTATAGCATTGTGCTTTCGTTTGATGTGTATAATGGTTGGTATGAAGTTATCGGAAAGATATGTGTGAAGGTAATCGTGAATCTGAATGATTTCAGCATATGAGTGGAAATGCATATCCACTATTACTGAAGATTAGAAGCGGTTACTGTTATTATGTAATAGGGTTACAATAGATTTTATAAAAGTCAATATGTTGACAAATTTTGTATCTGTATACTCTGTATGCAACTCGATAATATCTATGAATGAATGACTTAATGTTATGTTTAAATACTTGTTATGATTATATGTATCTGTAATCAATGCGTTCCGAAGCGATAAGTCACATCAAGCATTTCACGCTTCCGCCAGGATGTGACATCCAGACGAGTATGATGAATATTTAGATATGTCTTTTAGGACATCACGAGAATGCCTAGTATATTTTTATAGGACTATCACTATTTTATGTGGTAAATTTTTTCATGTGTTGTAATTAGCCATGACATTTCAATTTTGTACAATGCATATGAAAATAGATTTGGCCTTTCAAAGATGCTTGATAGTAAAGATTGCACACATTCTGCATGGAGAAATTGTCTAACGTGTTTGAAGCTAATATCACCGAGGTGACCACTAATACTCAACAATTATACTTGAAGCGATGGCATTATATGATTTATGAATTTGGCATGCATACTTTGATGTTGCCAGTTCAAGACGATGTCACTGTTATCATCCAGTTGCCATGTTTACTAACAATATGCCTGGAACCACTTAGAGGTGTTTACATGTTACAATACAAGCATAACTACTACCTTGTAGATGAGATATATCCAGTTTGATATACTTTTGTGAAATATTTTGCTTGGCCAACCAACTACAAGGAAAAAAGTTCAAGAATGTGCATGGGTTGGAAAGAAAATATATCAAACGAGCTTTTGGTGTTAATCTAAATGAGCTATAATTCAAGACCAACATGGGTGATGAACTGTGAGAAGATAAGAAATTTGATGTACACATGTGTAATATTACAAAATATGATCTTAAAAAAGAAGAGAATATCATATCACCTATGTACATTCGAGATCCTCCAATGGATATAGTTGTTGTAATAAAACTATTTTGAAGTTGTGGGATCAAAGCATACATTTTTTACTACGATTTGATATTATGAAATGCATTGTAACACACTTGATAATTTTGGATTCAAATGAACAACTAGTTTGGTAATTTTTTTACTTCAAGTATTTTTAATTTATTTCACCATTTATTTGTTTTATATTAATAAAAACTATCTATTTTAATTTATTGTTTTTATTTAAATTTATCTAAATATATAATCTAAATTCTATTTAGAAAAGTTCAAAGGATGTCTCTACTTTAATTAGGGTATGAGTTGTTCTTTGTTCCTTCCATCTTAAGTCATGAAATAAAAAAATATATTAACAAGGTAAAGTGGGGCCAATCCAATAATAAAGACGAGAAAATCATAAAAAGTAATACTTTTAGGACAGTGATCCATCTGTCAAAATTAACAATTTAAAAAATAATGCATGATTACCTGGGGGCTACTACTATATATGATAATGACACGATAACTGAGCGTATCATATTTTCTAAACACGTACGTGAATTTGTTTTTAAACCGATTACAAGATACAACCTATTTTGGGGCACGATAATTATCACATATTAGTGAAATAAAAGTTGCCAAAAGTTCATAAACGTTTCACTTAATACATAATCTTTAAGGTGGTGAAAATCATGAAAAATATACGATATTTTGGGTACCTCTGGATGAAAAATAAATCAGAAATCAAGACGTTACAATGGAGGAATTGGATTAGTTTCAATATCATGTAAATCAGAAGTATAATGTAATTATTTATCCTGTATGTTTTTCTAACAAGTTGTTAGAATAAAATTTACCTCTTGATAAAATAATAATCTATATACAGCTGTAGGAAGTATTAATGTTCAGAGAGTTCACTGATTAAAATTTAATGACGTCTCTTTTTTCTTTTCTATTTTTTAACGATAAAATTATCTTATTTTTACATTATATTAAATTAAACGTTTGTGTTTACACTCAGGATTTTATGTCTCTTATTTTTAACAAATATTAAATAATTAATAAAATACTCAATTTAAGTCAGAGAAATAAATAAACAGGCATGACTAAGATAAAATCTAGAGTAAGTTACACGTACCGTCTCTGAGGTTTGTTCAAATTTCATATTTTACCACTGGGATTGAAAAATCACAGATTTAATGTTAAGGTTTGAAAAAACGTAACGCTTTTCATCCCTGATGAAACGGCCGTTAGTTTTTTCCATTAGAATTTACATAACCCCTGAAATAAAAAAAAAAAAGTCAAAAAAAAAAAATCACCTAAACACTCTTTTTTGATATAATTAAATTACCAAAACACCCCTAACCCCTCCTTACTCCACCCGGTCATCTTCTCCGGCGAGTTATTCCGATCAAACTCACCGGTGACTGTATTGTTCCCTCTCATCTCCTTAGTTTCACCGTCATCCCACCTTCCTTACCACCTTCGTCGGCATCGATCATCAAAAACAGAACTGGATGTATGTATGTATCCAATTGTGTATGAATTTTAGTCAAGTGTTAATGCTGATTAAAATCAGGTTATGTATATGGTGGCGTTTGAGGATGGCGACGATCTTTCCGACAAATTAACATTAGGCGGCGACGACGGTGGTGGAAAGGAGGGGAAGGGTGGGGCGATGGCGAACAAGCTCGATTTATTTCTGTTGGGGTTAACAAGATGATGGCGGTTGTTGTCCATGTCGAGGTGGGAGGCAACGTACTGGTTGGAGATGGTGATGGGTAGCCGATGATCTCAAGATGGGATGGTGGTGGATTGTTGGTCACTTGAAGAAGAAAGATGGGGTGGTGTGGGTTATGGGTTCTCACTTTTAGTATATATATCTAATTGATTTAGATTTTATAAGGTAATTTTATACGCGATTAACAGAACTTTTTAACGGATGAAAAGCGTTACGTTTTTTAAAACCTTATGATTAAATCTGTAATTTTTTAAACCCAGGGATAAAATATAAAATTTGAGTAAAACTCAGGGACTATCCGCGTAATTTACTCTAAAATCTATCATTTAAACAAGGTGTATACAATAATAATGAACAGATCTAACATCAAACCCGCGTGGGTTTCACGGTAGAAAAACTAGACTCGGAGCATTCACAACTCACTCTTCATCTTCATTTATATAATTATACTAAAAATCATTATTTTTCTCTCTGTTTTTCAATTAAATAATATTTTTTTATACTTTTATCATTACATTTTTTTTTTCTATTCACAACCATTTTTAACAAATATTAAATAATTAATAAAAATTAATAGTATTTTATCAAATATAAAAATAAATATTAATATGTTCTCTGTACTTCATTAATAATCATTCTCTGGAATATAAACAATGTGCTCACATGTATAATATATTCAGAGAATGGGCATTAAATGCTCTCATTTTAAACACATAATCTAAACTTGAGAAGAAGATCAAATTCACAGAAGTGACGATGGGAGCAATGATGAAGCTAATCGACGCAATCTTGTTCATATTCTTCCTCATAATCGCAATTGCAGCCCCACTTCTCGATGCTCAAACATGTCTTCCTTCCGATATCTTCCCTGAGGTCCTCGTGAGCCTCAAGAAGTGGTACACCCATGAATACGGAGATTATTTGGTGTCTGAAAACCCCCATTTCTTCGTGGGTCTTATTTGGCTCGAGCTTCTCTTCGCGTGGCCCCTTTCGATCGCTTCTATATATGGGATTGTCGCTCGGAAATCATGGCTGCACACCACCTGTTTGTTGTATGGTGTCACCACGTTGACTGCTATGGTATTCTTATCTTCCTTTTGATCTTGGTTTTCCCACTTTGATTTGTTAGAAAGTATAAATTTTTCAGTTGGATCTGGTGTTGTTTAGTATGAATATGTGTTCTTTTATGTGCTGATTTTAAGCTTCTTAGATTGGAGTAGTGATAGTAGTATGTTATCTTGAGTGTATGATTTGTGATGATGAAGTTTATAAGTGTGATTTGAATACCTGATCACAGTGTTTATGATTTTGAAATTGTAGATTAAGTTCTTTGAAATTTATAATTTGTTCATTAAACAAACCAATGCTGATGTGCGGTTGGATATCTTTCCACGGGTTGCATGTTTTTCATGTGTTATATACATATTAACACTCGATTACTCGAGCAATTCACCATACGTACTCGAAGAGTGAGAGTGAAAAAATCTTGGATCCACCACCGGCTTTGACCGTAAGGATTCTGGAAAGGATGCATAGTGTATCCTATGCAAATGGCAATGGTTGCTTGTCTTTCTTTAGATTTAGCACGTTTTATTGTTTGAATTCGTTATAAGCTGATTCATTCTATTATTTTTTAGCCATCACATTTAGAAGGTCACCATTTTAGGTATGGTAACCATTTATAAGCCCTCCCGTGTCATTCTTATAGTCAAGCCATTAGTTAACCTTCTTATACAGTTGCCTCGTCATTTTGGTATTTATCTCGCTAATGGGGGCGATACCAATCCATTCATGTGAAAAAGGGTCGATTCTGGTCTACATTTTTTGTGAAAGAATTAAATATAAAGAGATATAACTAAAATGGAAACGGGTCAAACGGCTTAAAACTGGTCACTTATGGCATAATCAAGTATTTCCAACCTCCTGAACATCTTTATTTGAAAGACTTGGAGCATTAGGTCATAGACTCATAGTACCTACTGTGATCAAACTTAGTAGTAATAATTTTGAAATTTGAAAAAATATTAAACAAGATAGCCATATAAGTTTTCAGATTTGTTACACAACACCCTTGAGTTTGGCAACAATATACAGGCCTTGGTGTGGGTTCTTCTATATCCTGTGATATGCCTTTTTTCATATTCTTGCATTTTTGTTTTCCAGGTTGCAATTCTATCAGAACTAGTGGGATCCGGAAAAGCATCGGAAAAGCTTTTGAAAATGTACTCTCCTTTCTTGGGTTTTGCTGTTTTAGCCATCTTGCGGGGGTTCTTACCACATTCTGGAAAGTCAAACACAAGTGGCACGCCACCTGCGTTGGTCAGGAAAAAATGAGCTTGAATGGTTAGCGCTCACTGGTCATTTCAGTCCCATCTTTATATCTTCTGCTGATCTATATGAGAGTTTCTTTTCAAGTTTTGCAGCCTTTATATGATTGTATCACTAAATTAGTGTGATGGATAATGCTAGTCTATAACTTTGTCACCATTGATATTTAAAGAGGGGCTCGTGCTATTATTGTAACCGCGGATGGAATTCCTCATCCTACTGTTGTTTTCCATCTTGGTCTTTCTAAACATTGAAGTTGTCAGTTTCAACACATTTACTAATGATAGATTGATTTGAATTGTGAGTTTATTTCAAATGGGTCAATTCTGATTTAATTAGGTTGCTAATTATTTGAAGTGGCAATTTTGACAAGGTAAAAGAACCGCTTGTGTAAGGACAAAATGGTCATTTCGCTAGGAAAAAAAAACCCCCTCCTCCCTTGCAAGGATTTTTCTTCTAGTGTAGTGGTCATTTATGATGATGGTAATAACACAGGATATGAAAAAAAATGACAGGTTAGGGTTTCATATTGGAAATTAGTTTAACGGTTAATGTAATTGTGAATCCGAGGATCGTTCAGGAATTATCAGAATTGATTTAAACAAGTATTGATCGCGGAATTATCAATACTTGGTGTTTAATCTATTAATAATAATAAAGATCAATCAACCAAACAAATAAAATAATCAAACCGTGAATACTCAAGAACGCTGAACGTAATGCTTTCTTGATGCTATTGATATTGCTGATACAATGCTTCAGATATTGTCGATTCTAATGATTTAACTGTTTTTCTGATTTATTGATAACATCTGTTGATGATCTCGTATCTATTTATAGAGATCTAATGTTGTTATATTGCTAGCTATTTTGTTGCTATAATCAAGCTAATCATTATAATCCGAATCTTCACCATGTTTATCGACTTAGGAATTCGTGATTTACAATGATTCTATTAATGATAAGTATTGTTGATGTGACGTGGAATATCCGCTTGAATAATACGTCTTCAATCATTATTAATGTTGTTGTTGTTCTGCCACATTGACTTGTTGACTTTATGTTGACTTCTGGGTTAGTTGGTGTTCCGCAGCAATTAGCTCTTCCGCAAGAATTTACTCTTCCGCGGGAATTTACTCTTCCGCAGGTAGTCTGTCTTCCGCAGCAAATGTTACACTGTACTTGTTCTTGTGCTTCCGAAGGAGTTCTTGTCTTCCGCAGCAATCGTTACAGTAGCTTGTTCTTTCTTGTTCAGCTGAAGTTGTTCTTCCGTAGGAGATCTACGGATGTATACTTCAGTTATGTTCCTGAGAACATCTACAGAAGAACATTTTCTTCGTCCGCAGTTGTTCCAACACTTAGTCAATTTTCCAAATTGACACAGTTTAATGTTTTCTGCACACATTCATACATTAATATTCAGTACCTCTATCATATATATATATATATATATATATATATATATATATATAATATATATATATATATATATATATATATATATATATATATAACATATATATGAAATGCAATACAAATATTAATCAATCAATAAACATAATATAATCAAAGTCATTCATATTATCTCATCAAAAAATCATGATTACATAAGTGATTACAATATTAATTCATCATCTAAACCTATACATGAGTTCTATCCCTAACAGTAATGTTGTTATTGTTCCTTTAAATAATATTAAGACATCTCATTACGGCGGAGGTGTAAGACCATGAGAAAAACTAACTTGAAACATTGTTGTGAAATCGTGCGTTGAGAACATATGTAACTTTTAATCAAAATAAACCCGTCACTAACCCTTGCTAAGAGTGAGACCGTGTATAATATTTGGAATTTTAGGTAAAAAAAAGTAGTTAAAATTTCATATTAAAATGTTGATAAACATAATAGTATGATAAAAGTTGTAGTAAAAAGACAAAAAGAAACAACAATAAGTCAAAACATTGAATGACATCTGACAACTTGTACGTTCGTGTTTTCATGACGTGCATATTATAACGCACAACTGTATTTTTAATGAAATTTACATCGAAATATAGATAAAGATAAACAAATCATAGTGATATTGTTGGATCGGGTAGGATTAGACTAACAAGAACTTACTCTTTGATAAGTAACTAACGAATGCCTAGTCTAAGTTAGATACTTTACCATCACAACACAAATACTTTGAGAAAATGTAAATGCACAAGTTGTTCTTTCAAAGCATTCACTTTATTAATCTGTTTTGTACAAATAATACAATTCGGCAGATACAATCAAATGGCTTGAAAAGCTTTTATACCGAGAAATCTAAACAATAAGAATAAACTATTATACGTTCAGAGTCTATAACAAAACACATAATCGGCGTATCAGAGTTGGCAGCTTCAGTACTATGTTGTCTCCAAAAGGTGAAACACAGCAGTCGTCGGCACAAACATCCTTATTCTGAGTAACATGTGATTGACAGATGATGGAGTTCTCTACTGATCGACAACAGTCAATTGGCAGATCTTCAGTAAATTGTTGATCGATAGTTGCTCAGCTTATGCTGATTGGCCGTGGATTCAGCACATGCTGATCGGTAGTGAATTCAACACTTGACTTGGTTCGGCAGTTGGCGACCGGTGCTGAAATCCTGATTTAGCACTTGACTTTATTCGGCAGTTGGCGTCCCGTACTGAGATCCTGAATTTTCGATAGTTTTCGGCACTTGACTTGATTCAGCATATGGCGTCCAATTCGGCTGTTGGTCCCTATTGCAGTCTTCCCCCTTGGAAGTGCACATAGTTTCTAAAACTTTTGCCAAGCGAATTGAAGAAGCCCCTCTTGCATGGCTTCTACCCAGCTATTATCTCTTAAAGGCTCATCAACTTTCTTTGTTTTCAGTTGAGAAGAAAGCATGAAAATGAACAGATGTTTGTTTCATTCACCCTGGTTCTTGTCTTAACAGTAACATATACATTGCCAATGACATTCTTAACTAGATGCTCTTTATAAATTCTTAGTATTGGGATTACTTGGAGTTGTGAAGATAGATATAAATTGAAGAAGTTTGTTTCCAAGAAGTTCGGCAGATGGGTTGACTGGTTCAACTGCCGAATTTATTCTATCTTCAGCATTTGTCATACTCCAGCATTTGTCATACTTGAACATTTTGGACTTGATCAGCATATGCATTCGGTAGTCTCCTACAGGTCAGAAGGACTTCCAGTTCTAATCATTGATTAATCTTTGATAATTAAAAGACCAAATCAAGCGTTCCTACGCTCAGAAGTATTATTGTCTATCGGAAGTTGGTTTTAGTTGGCAGCTATGCCAAGTTGCTAAATATCAGAAGCTATGTTCACTTTCGAGATGTTAAAAGCTAATATCATCGTTAGGAAACTTCATTTCTGATCACCTTCTCTTCCAAAACTTCCCATCTTTAGGTAAAATATCTTACGATAGGTAGTGGCTACAAAGTTTTACTATGTTGTTGACTACGTTTCATTTGAAATGTTATTGATTAAATGATCATGGTACTCTTGAGAAATTAGATAAGCACAAAATTTAACAATAAAATATGTAGATGAATATTGGTACATGACACTAGGTGCTATTGGATTTAATTGTCATATTAATGTCAAATTTTATGAGACATTTGAACAACGGTAATGGTTAGTAATTTGAGGAACAAAATCAACAGTTCAACAACAATTTATGGGGTAAAAGACTTGTATTACAAGGCTTTTGTTGAAGAAGACAGGTTTATTCAGAGATTGGTCTCGCGATGGATAACATCGAACCATCTTCCGAGCAAAACTGTTAAGTAATGTTTAAACATTTACTTTGAAGAACATATATTTGCCTTGAAGAGACAATTACTTTAGTACAAAGTGTCGAATTGTAAGCATGAGTCTAGGGGGAGAAAAGATTTTCCAGACTAATGCTCAAAATTTCAAGTTCAAGAATGTTATTAGTAGTTATTACTCAATTCACCTGTGTTTTTAAATTTTGAAAGTATTAGTACTTGAAAAATGGAATTACATGGTGTTTCATCACGGTTTTCGGTATTTCAAACCTTTATCTAGGCTACGAGTATCTAGGATACATCATTTTAAGGAAAGAAATACTTGAACATTTTAATATCATTGATTAGAAGATTTCTAAATTCTACTTTGAAGACTCTCAAGAATCAAATTGTTGGATCATGGCCTACATTTATTTTTAACTCCTATTTGTCATATATTCATTACAAAGGAAGTTAGAGTTCCTATACTTGAACAGTTGAATAGATACCTCCACAATTACAACATTTAGTTGGGATAAAGCAATCAGATTGTTTAGAGGTAGCTTAATCAAAGGGGGAGAAGATAAATGAAAATCATGGAACTCTAACATGATTGTTTTGGGTTTGAGAAGTGAGATAAAGAAAGCTTCACATTGTTACACTGAAACAAACATGAATACATCTATTGAAGTTAAAGGTTATTGATTCGTGTTTGTTTCATTGTTTCGGCATATGTTTAACCCTTGGGAGGTGGTTCCTCTTCTCTTCTTCATCTTGAACCTCGAACAAAAAAAAAAAAGATCCCGACATCAGGACGACTAAGAGTTCCGAATAAAAAATGTAAACTGAACTTTACTTAAGACGAAGGAACCAAGTGTATCTAGCCAAATAGGGGGAGATTGTTGGCTTTGAGAAATTCAAACCCGGTAATTAATTTGGTTTAGATGATTATTAAACATTGAAGTACAATGTATTTGTTGATTAGGGAGCAACAAATCACCTCACGACCCACAATATTCAAGATTATGAAGACTACAGGTAATCGACAGATCGAATCTCTTAATATCAACCCACCCTCCTCTTTCATAAGTAGGTGGAGACCAGGAGAGCGGTCCAAGAAAAGTCGTGTTGATTCTCTAGCTACGATTATTTCTAAGATAAAAACCATGATGACATTTATGGTATTATTAGTTGGTATTATTTGATATATATGTTGTGTCTAGAGTTTTGGGTATGTAACAATATAAATATAGGATGACCTTCATTTGTAGTGAGTGTTAGTCATAGTGAGTCTTCCAGAACTCTTGGTGTTTCCCCAAGGGCTCCATATATCATTCATCTATGAAGTCCAAAGCATGTGAAAGGTAGATAATGTAATCTTAGATGACTACTGAATATATTTGAGTATCTATTGATTTTTATTTATCATCTATGTTACTCTTCAAGTTCTATGCTAATTATCCATATTACTACCATATAAGTCTTCACTGTTCTATTATTGAATCTTCACAAAAACAGGCTGACCACTTTCGCATCCGATCCATTCATGTTTCACAAAAATCCAACGGGGTATCGAGTACTTGTGCTTATGCTGTAAAAAAATATAATATATTTATTGTTATTAGATGATCTCCTAAAGCAATGAACGCTCGTCGAAATATGTTATCTTTCAAAAAGTCATCTTACTCATTACATACTTGTTTGACAATATATAAAATGCAAGATTCATATTTTACACATTTGTAGCTATTACGTAGGTATTATGTCCTCCACCCTTACAGAGATTTCGTCCTTGAAATTTAGTTGCACTTAAAAAGATTACCAGGTGAGTTTATTTTTCTTTCATTTTATTTTCTGATTCCCATGTGTAATCGGGTCCAATACGCGCATTCCATTGACCTTGACCAATGGAATCTCTTTTCTGCGTAACTTTTTAATCTTTGGTCTTCGATTTGATATGGTTCTTCAATAAAATTAAGCTTTTCGTCAATGTGTACATCTTTCATTGTATTTGTTGAGCTTCATCCACTAGAGATTAACACTCACTAAAAGTTTACTTTATTTTCAAAGCCTTTGCCATACTGGTCTCATGGCCCCAAACACTTAAATATAGATTTGTTTGAGTCAAAATTAATCTTATATATAATGTAAGAATTGAAAACAACAAGTGTAATTAAAGATTAAGATAAAATGAGTGGAAGTCTACATTGGATTCCCAGAACCTAATTGTCACCGTCGCACCACCATGTTTTTCACTGCCACTACAAACATCTCTCGTCCGCCGCTTTCATTACCACTTTCATTGCTACTACTTGCATTGGTGGCACCACCACCCTCATCATCACCTCTGCCACCAATGACACCATCTCCGGCTGTTGAGACCCCCACCTCCACCACCGCTAGCACTAATGCCTACGTCACTAGTGGTTAGAAAAACAAATATAACCGGTGAACTCATTTCCACTTAAAAACATTCTAGAGTTGTATCGTTAAAAATGTTAAACATAATAATATTAAAAGTAGTGTTAATATAATAATATGGTTTATTATCATCTGTGTAATTAAATATATTTAATTAATTTAATATATTTAAAAGATTTTAAATAAAATCGTGTCGTGTCCTTTATAAATATATAAAATTGCATGATACGCTCTTTACCTTTAATGATTACATACAATGTCTTTTATTAAAAGATTTGCACATCTATTGTCCTTTACATTAAGTTTCATTCAAATATATGGTTAACTTAATCATGTGTTCCTCACACGAGGGGCATCTTTGTCATTTTCTTTCCACATCTAATATATTAAAAAATAAAAAAGGTTAAAAATCTTTAATGAAAAAAGTGAATTAAAAAATATCAGACCGTTGGGTAAGTCGGTTCACCCAATTCCTCTTGGTGTGTGTTCATCTGACTAATTGTTAATAATTTAATTAATAACAACCTCTAATAACATCTACTATATTAAAAGTAAGAAGTTGAAGTCAAAAATAAATTAGAAGGCTAGGAAATCCACAATAAACATACAAATACTCGTAAATACTTCATTAACTACTCTGTCTACTCATATCAACAAATAGTGGAAGACCAATAATGAATACAATTTTGGAGATTACCTGTGATTCTTTAAATTGCTTGTGTAATTGTAGAAACCAAAAAACAGATTATGATTTGCTCGTTAATCGCATAATAATATAAACCGGAAATTCAAAGAGCAACGAATTGTAAAAAACGAACTAGGGATTTCAATCTTATCGTTGTTGTTTATTTGACTTCAAGGGACTTTCAATGGTGTATGAGATGATGTAGGTGGTGGTGTGGAGATGATCGGTGATAGAGTATCAAAGAGAGGGTGATGCTGGATTTAATGGTGTTGAGCGTAAGAAGAACATGGGTTCACCGAATTACCTAACAGTCCGATATCTTTTAATTTTATTTTTTCATTTAAAATTATTATAATTTTTTTATTTGTTTAATATATTAGTTGTGGAAAGAAAATGATAAATATACAACTCATGTGAGAGGTACAACACCAAGTTAATTGTCATTTAAATAGGAGTTAGTGTAAAGGATAATATGAATATAAATATTAAAAAAAAAGATACTGCATGTAATTGATAAAATTAAAAGACATACCATGTTGTTGATCTATGAAGATGATTAAACTACCGAAAACTTTATTGTTGATCTATGAAGATGATTAAACTACCGAAAACTTTAGATTTCAGTACCCGATACCAACTGTCGATTTCTACCAAGTGCTGAAGCAACTGCGAATCACATATGCTGAAGAACTGCAGATCAACATATGTTGAACAATTGCCGATCAACACTTAACTGGTGAACTGCTGATCGACTTCTGTCGATTTTAGCATTATAAACTCCATGAGCTGCTGATCAACTGTTGCACAAGAGAAGACTGTCTGTACTGATGGTTGCTGTACTCTGTCTTTGAGGACAACATAGTACTAAATCTGCCTAACTCTGATATGCCGATTGTCTATCTTGTTGTACATCTGAACATAGAATAATTTATTTTTATTATTAGATTTTATAGTAAAATCCCCACCCTTGTATAATAGAGGAGAAACCTTTTGTTAAGCTACTTTTGTATATGTTGATTTACTCTTTTTACTTAGTTGTGATCAAAATCAAGTGAATAATTTGAAAGACTTTCTTGTTTATTTATCTACTTAAAAGTATTTATGATTGTTAGTAAGTTATTAATTTAGATTCCGCATTAACTTCTGATCAAATAAAAAGAAAAGTTAATTACTAATAATATTATTTAACTTTTTTAATATAAAAATAGTTATTATTAATTAAAAAAGAGATTTTTATTAATGTTATTTTCAAAAAACTAATTTTATAAAATAAGAATTTTTTCTAAAACATCAACTTTATCAAATATGAAAATTTAAAATTTGTGTATTTAAAAAGTAAAACTTTTTTAAACTAAAAATAATTAAAATAAGAGTTATAATAAGTAACTTTAACAATGACATATTTTAATATGATTTGTTTTGAAATAAAAATGTTTAATTTTTTTGGAAACAAAAAGGTTTAAAGAAAAGTTAAGTAAAAGTTAAAAAGTAATATCATTGTTTTATTACCTATAGTTTTAATCATACTTAATTTTAATTATATCTTATATTAGAATATTACTTTACATAATTTCTATTATATTTAATATTTTATTTATTAAACTCGTAAAATATGAATTTATTAAAGATAAAAAGGATATAATTTATAATTTACTTTATTTAAAAAATATTAAATTGAGTTAGAAAGTGTTTTCTCTTGAGTTAAATGCATTTTACATCTTTAAGGTTCTCATATAAATTGCTATTTGAATCCAAAAGTTTAAATTTTGCCATTTGCATCCAAAAGTTTTACAAAAATTACCATTTGAATTTACTTAACTACTCCTAATTAACGCTATTAAGTTTTTTCGTTAAGTCTCCTAAATTAGAGGTATTTTAGTCAAAATAATTACTAAATAAAAATCAGCTCTACGTATAAGTTTAGGCGTTTAGTCTCCTTCGATATTCACTATTGCGATTTTAATTTACCAGAATGATAAGTGAGCATTTTTTTTTCATTTCATCAGAAAGACATCTCAGGACATCATATTATATAAAATAAAATATAAGTATAACTAACTAAAGTGATTCATTTTTAACTTTATAAAACACTCAAAACAAAAATATATATAAATAAACAAGCAAGTCATATAATATAAATTATTTGAATTATAACCATAAAAGACAAATTATCATAAAAGTATAAGAACAATTCACAATATGACATTAACTGTCCATTAATAATAATCATAAAATATCAATCACGTAATCATAATTAAGCTTTAAACCAAAGATATCTATGTTTAATTAATAAAATGAGCAAAAGTAACACGATTACTAAATCAAAATACATTAACAAGACAAAACAATAAAATACTATTATAGAGTCAAATCATAACTACATATCAAAAGAGGCTAATATATAAATACTCTCACGTGAGTTGGTTTTTTTATTTTGTAATTTTTTTGATTAAAATAACTCTCATGTTAGAAACTTAAAGGAAAAAATTAAACGTGTTAGTTAGGTCTAGCCAAATGGATTCAAATGATAATTTTAATGAAACTTTTAGATACAAATAACAATATTTTAAACTTTTGGATTCAAATATTAATTTCTATGAAATCGTAAAAAACATTTAACTCTATAAATATCAACACACTTTCGAACCAAAACCTGTATTTTCAAGATCGATTGTATCGGTTGTCTTTCACCGTGCCAAACCACTATGCAATTGAATCGTGAGCATCTACGACTCTATTCTACCATAACCATCAGCACGTCAACGTTACCCCTACCTCTCCACGACCCCTTTTGTTTCCATCTCTTATACTGTTATACATAAACATCAGATGAACACCTACTTCAATCAAGAAAATCCCCACAAAAAACCTACACAATCGGATCACCAATGAAGCTAATCGACGCAGTGCTGTTCATCTACTTCCTCATAATCTCAATTGCAATCCCACTTGTCGCTGCTCAGGTCTGTCTTCCTTCCACCATCTTCCCTGATTTCCTCGTGCACTTCAAGAATTGGTTCGCCCTCCAATTGGGAAACTATCTGTTAACTGAAAAGCCCCATTTTACGTTGGTATTGCTTGGGTTGAGGTGCTTTTCGCGTGGCCCATATCGATAGCTTCAATCTATGGTGTTGCAGCTGGTAAATCTTGGTTGCCCACCACCCTTTTGATGTATGGCGTCTACTTTTTTACTGCTCTGGTATGCCTTCCTTTATTTTGGTTCTTTAAACAAAAAGGGGACGAATTTTGACTTTAATCTTTATTTCCATGTTGAAACATTATAATCATCTCATGAAATGAATCCGTAAAAGGTTGAGGACTTGAGGTTTTGACATGGGTTTGGAGTTCTATGAGTGATCCTAGCAGAATATTTGTGATTTATGTGGATCAAGTTATATACTTGATTTGTTTCAGTAGCAGGGGAGATTGACCATAAATCTAATACCTTGTTGATGGATGAATTGATGTTTGCCAATGAAAAATAGAAATAATCATTTATACTTTCATATGTGGACTCGGACTTTTTTTTTCCCCTGTTATTTTGATCTTTGTATTGGATTCTTTCCTTAAGTTGATTCACATAAATGATGGAAAATGTAAACGAATCACTCTAGGAGGCAACATGGGTGGGTAAAATGGGTCAAACATAAGGTTGTCAAGATCGACTACAGATCGTTTTTGTCATTTAGATCAAAAGATTCTACTCAAATGGCATAGTCTATTGCGTATGTGAAATGAATAATAAAAGGAGTAGATAGTAATTCAACATCTCGTAGAAATGCAGCCTAAGGCTGTGTACATCAGACTCAAGTTTGTCTAATACCCTCCTATACCCCACACATGCGGGAGCTTTGTAACACCAGATTTGCCTAGAGAAATTCAGCCTTCTCATATTCTTCCTACTGTTGTGTTATTTTTCAGGTTGCAATTTTAGCTGAACTTATGGGATCTGGAAAAGCATCAAAACAGCTATTGGTATTTTACTATATCTTCTTGGGTTTTGCTGTTTTAGCCATCGTACGAGGTCTGCTACCACATCTTCAAAACTCAAATGCAATTGGCACACAACCTGTACCGGTCATGAAAAAGAGAGCGTGAACGTTTTACCAAAATCAGCACTGATGTTGTCACTTCCTCCTCGGCTGCGCCTAACTATCACATATGTATGTGTGTGTGTGTATAAGAATTAGTAAAGGTAAATAATCACGCTTACACCATCCTTAATCTAATATCCATACAATTGTTTACGGGATTGTCATGTCGTGCATCGTTAAGTATCACTACAGACCCCTATGCTGCTATAGTTAACTACATATTACTTATTCCTAACTTTTGAATATATCCCTATACAACTGATTTTATACGGTTTGTATGCTTACTTGTCTGAATACAAACCTCCTAACAAAACTCAAGGACAAATGCGTCAGCAAGGATCCATATGAGGCCCCCATCATGGACTTGATCCCGAGACGTGCCACTCATTAGAATTCCATTGCAGCAAGGATCCATATGAGGTCTACATAGTTTTGTTGGTTCGTAACCGGCTATGTTAGAAACCCTTCAATACTAATTTTGATTTTCTTGTTTCGTTACAAGTTACAACTCGGATTTTGTGGTAATCCTCTTGTTTCAGTTTCTGAAATCAGCATGGGAGATTAACTTGCAAATTCGTATGACTTTTGATATTCAATACTGGTCTTTAACTTGCAAACTGAAATCGGTTATTATGTTTTCTATGATGATTCATACGAATGTGATATATGACTTATCGTTCATTTGGGCTTTTGTTTAACTTGAAGTAGATGTTGATAACTCTCAATGTGTGTAGAATTTGATAACAACTTGCAGAAGATTTGAATATGAACATTCCTGAGGCATATAAAACCCTGAAAGGATTATGTAAAATATCTTGCATCTGGAAATTAAAACACCCTTTTATGTTACCATGGAGAATGAAATTTGATTAAGGTAACTGTTGGGTTAATCGGGTTCGTCGCGGGTCAAGCGAGTCATGGAGTTAAACATCGAGTCTGGTTACGGGTTTGACTAGGTCACAGGTCAAATAAGCTGCTTAATTTGGAGAGATTGTTGGCCGAATTAAGTGGCATGTGATTGTTGGTGTGAAGCAAAAGAAAAGGAGTACGTGGGCTCGTTCAATGTATGTTAACCATAATTGTAGGATTTATTAGTTTTTTATTATTATAAATAGTGGTATTATGTTTACGTTTTGAATGCCTTTGTAATCTTTATAATCGAGAGCAATTTACTAGAGTGTGTGTGGGGCCTGAAACCAACAGTAACTTGAGCTTCAACCTCATAATCAGATTAGCACCCATTTGTTTACTCCCTTCCATTTCAATGAATTTAGTCGATTCCATATCGTTTAGTTATTCAAATATTCAGTTTCATGTGGATCTTCGTACGTCACATATAGGGTTGTCGAGGTCCAAATGACGAACCTAAACATAACCCATTTAATTAAAAAGGTTGAACAAGTCACTATGTTAAACAAGTCAAAAACATATTTATTAAACGAGTTAAAAACGACAACCCAAAAGCTTATTATTTTTGTTCATGTTTGCATCATGTTAGCAATAGCATCCCTAGTTTTATGTACTAAAACCAGTTCTTTTGGTCTTGATCATTGCTAATAATGACTTTTACATAATAATATTTAAAATTCTAATCAAATTACAGTCTGTTAATTATATTAAATTGTGAATAATTATCATGATTCTAGGAAAGATGAAAACTACAGGAGTGTCATTGCCTGCTTCATCCAATCAGTTTACCTACTAGAACTCGATCGACAAGAAAACAGATCACAAGAAACTGCTCTCGCTCCAAAATGGTTCATACCCTTCAAATACAAACTTTCAAAAACTTTAATCGATGAACGGGATGGATCTATTTATGGTACAATACTAAAATGGAACAAAACAGCAGCACTGTCTGATTTCATTTTCATTAGACCAAGTTGTGCACCTCGTGCAGTTTTAGCTCTTTGGGGAACACTTTTGAAAGGCCCAACTCTTAGGCGTGACATACAAGACGACCTCAGGATTTTAGCATGGGAAAGTTTAAAAGGTTCTGTGAGGTTTAATGGGACACTAAAAGCATTTAAATCCATTTCTGATGCATATGGAAGTAATAAAGTTGCTGTTGCTGGTAAAGGCCAGGATTCGCGCTCCAAATTGGGAAATCGTTAGCGAAACAAGTGATCTTTGTTGAGTCTCATTTGTTCAATCCACCATCTGTTTCACTTGCAATGAGTATGAAAAATGTAGGGGAAAAAGCAGCTGTTGTTTGGCAGAAAGTTAAATCATTGGTGTCTTTAAATGGTGCTTTTGCTGATGAAAATGATGGTGGTGTTACTAATCCTGTAGCATTTAACAAATGGGTGCCTCATCTATATGTTAACGATAGCGATTATATATGTTGCTATTATACTGATCAAGCTGGTGGTGGTGATGGTGTTGCTGAGAAGGATAACATGAAGCCGCCATCGGCCTCCAATGAACATATGGCGGCTAAGCTTTTCGTGCTGTCAAAAGGGAAGCAGAAGTTTTTGGAAGCACATGGATTGGAGCAATGGTGGTTGGATGATTTGGAACTCGAATTTGCTTTGCAAAGTAGTAAGCTTAGCAAGCAATTGAAGTCATTGTATAGTATGCCTCCTAGCTCCGCCGCAAAAAATCCTAGCCCCACCGCAAGCCGCCAATGACTGTTGATTAAACTTAACATACAAATTGTTGTTTTTGAATGTTTGTTTATTGATCAAAGTGTGCTATAGAAAGGTTTTAATGAAAATGTTGGATTACACCTCCTTCCCAGCTTCAGGGAACAATAATGATGGAACAATAATGATCTAAATACGTTGTCACACCGATTAATATACACACTGTTACTTTGAATATCATTTCATCTCCCCTTACCCAACCAACTCAATCGGATCAACATTGTTGAAGAATTTAATATTGATTAACTAAATGAGATTATTATTATTACTATTACTTTTATTAAACTTTTGGTTAAGATTGTATTAGATTAGGATGAAGTTTGTCTAATTATCTGATTAATTAATATTGTTTGAGTTGAGTTACAAGTAGTATAGAGGCTTACGGAGTCCTTATATATATGGTATTTCATTATTAATAAAAAGTGTCATTGAGGGTTACAAATAATCATTTTTTGTTATGTGTTGCCCGACCAACTATTCCAACAATTAGTATCAAAGCGAGGTGTAGAGATTAAAAAAAAAAGACCAGAGAAGACCCAATCATGAGAGATGATTAAAGGAGACCAAAAAGTTGGAAGGTAGGCTGATTGTGTGAAGCAATCATCAAAAAGAGAAGACAAAGTCTATCGTGTGAGATAATAAATATGTTACGAAGGCAAGTTGTTACTAGAAAAATGACTCTGATGATATAAAAGGAAGATGATTTTGAGGCATGTTAAACAAGAAGAAAAAGATTTATTGAAATTTTGAGGGTTTTTTTTTTTTTGGTAGTCGTAGCTTATGAAAAGAAGGAAAAAAGCCAAGCATGAGATTATTAAGAAAACATGTCAGTAGACACCCATCAAGGAATGTGATTACTGTACAATCATGTAAATAAAGCAACATCATGTTGTAACGCCTGAAGTCAACATCAACTAATACACCGCTTGATCTAGTATGATGGTGACTATCTTAGCCGCTCATGACCTGCAAGAGGCTATAGATTATGTGACAAGAGGTGCAGTAGAGAAAATGAGGAAGACTTGACAATAGCATTAATCTACCAATCAATACCTAAAGACGTTCTTCTTCAAGTATCAAAGCAAACGAATCCAAAGGATGTCTGAGATGCGCTCCGGGTTCAGTATTAAGGAGCTGAGAGGATTTAAAAGCCATGTATGTATACTCTAAGGAATAAGGTGGAATTATTGAAAATGAAAGAAGAAGAGTCCATGACAACTTTACTAGTAAAGCTATGTGTGTTACAATTAAGCTATAAAAGTTTTCGATCTTTGCTAGATAATGAGGTAGGCGTTATGAAATCCTTAGCTCCCACAAAGTCAATAATACAGTACAAAGCATTTCCTCCTTATGAAATCCTTAGCGCCCACAAAGTCAATATGAGGTAGTGCAAAAAACCCCACATAGATTATACCTCCTTTATCTTTAATGCAAATATCACCGTAGCAACCTCCAAATCATGGGTGGGAAAGTTAGCTTCATGTCACGGACTGATTTGTTTAGTTTACGTGTGGCACTTAGATTCGTTCTAAGTCAGCCTTTTTGATCTCAAATGGACGGTTTATGCAACGGAAGTCTTTGTAGGGGAACGTTAGATTTGTAGTATGCAAGTAGAATGCTCGTGATGTGTATTACAACACAAATATTAAGCTTGTATTACAAGTACAAGGTTTTGAGTTACAAGGAACTTAAGTGTGTGCAAATGAGGCACCACCATCCTATTTATAGTAGTTGTATGGATTCTAGATTATTTTATATCTAGATGTATGTATACAATATTTATATGTGTACTAGAAATATCTCGCACTAGATATTTTCATGGAACTATCTAGTTTCCTGCATGATCTCTCCATGGCTGATTTTGGTAGCGCTTAAGTCATGGTTTCTAGCATTTTGTGGGATGTGCTAGAGTCTTCCAGCAAATGCCTTGATGTTCCAGCATTGAGTAGGCTGTTCTGGATACTTCCGGGCAGCCTTGTTGGCTCACAAGTGCCCCTAATTGATAAAAATTAGGGTGTTGCGATCTGCGTTTTGGAGGGTCGTGACATTCATCAGGCTTCAATTGTCATAAAGGACATGTTATCATTTTACAAAGCTACATTGGCACACACCCCAACCCATGATAGTAACATTAGAATAGACCAACTAAGTCTTTATTGATGTCCTGTACGGTTAACACCAGATCATTACTGAACCTCATTTTTGGTTCTGTATGATTCATCTTGATCTATACCCTATTGAAACTCTTCTTCCTTTTTTTGTCAACAACGATATCTTGGAGAAATCATAAATGAATCTCTTGTGGCATATCATTAGACCTAATTAAGAAGTTACGAATCTCTAATAGCACCTTAGGACTTCTATTTTTAGTAGTGTCTTCCAAAGTCTCGATCGGGTTGATAATATGACCTAAGTTTTGTACTTCTTGAAATAACAATCTAGGTTCATGTCATTTCCAATACTTCTAGTAAGTGGCAAGCATGGTCACCTTCGCTCCTTGAATTATTTAGGATGTTATCAATAAACACGATCACTGATTTTTCTAATAGTGGGAGATATATTATATCACTCAGGTCATAAATGATGTGGTATCACTCACTAAAGAAAATGTCATACAAGAAATTCGTGGCATTCGTAGCATGTATGAAAGGTGTAGAGCAAAGACATTTTTTACTTAAGCTTTTTTTTTATTTAGGTTATGTGTTGATGTAATTTACATTCTGTCTTTTCCGTGTAATCACAAGAACATGTCAATTGATAATATGTTTCGATCAAAACAATGTTTTAGTTGAGTGATAAACTTTTGATTGACAAGTAGTTGTTCACCATAAATAGGTTGCCATTTATGTATGCGTGAACTTCTCTTTGTAACAACATTTTCTTGTAAAGACAGCTGCAGATTCTTGTGCTTACTTTATATTAGTTATCATTCTTGTATTAGTTATGTTGTTTGTTCACGTATCACTTAGAGATTTAGAGATAACACCCCACAATACTCTGTTTCTGCCTTTGTATTGTTGGTATTGATATGGCAACGTATTATAGATCATTGTTTTGGAGATATTTAGTATCAGATCTTTAGAGATTCTTGAAGCTTACAAGTTGGATATCAAAAGAAGTTGTTCCGTCATCC
Organism: Flaveria sonorensis; assembly: GCA_025506505.1. Taxonomy (NCBI): domain Eukaryota; kingdom Viridiplantae; phylum Streptophyta; class Magnoliopsida; order Asterales; family Asteraceae; genus Flaveria; species Flaveria sonorensis. The sequence continues at coordinate 24,253,091 of CM046429.1, forward strand.
AATCAGTCCAAGAGTTGTGCTCTTGTTATTGGTTATAGAAGTCTTCCCCGAGGTTACAACCAACAAAATGCCTATTCTTTCAATGCATCTCAACCTCTCCAGACTTGTTTTATTTCAGCATCTAGAGGAAGTCAATCTGACAAAGAAAAGTCTCATGTTCTTGTTGTTCAAGAAAAGCATCTTAATATCATGACTACATTCTTAGCTAGTTACGAATCTCTTTTGTCTGGGAACCTCAATCTTGCGAGCTTTGAAATAGATAACTTAAAACAAATCAACAAATCAACCCTAATGATTTGGAGGAGATGGACATCCTGTGGTAAATGGCCATGGTGTCACTTAGAGCTAAAAGGGTTTTGAAAAAGATGGGTAGGGATCAGTTCAAGATGAACAAGAAGATTGGTTTTAACAGCAAGAATGCAAGGTGTTACAACTATAATCAGTTGGGAAATTTTGCTAGAGATTCTAGAGCTTGCAAAGCAAAGAATAACTTATTTAAGGGAAAGGAAAACGTGAAACACTTAGTGCCTTCAACTTCCACCTCAACTGCTTTTGTTGCTCAAGGAGGTGTTGGTTATGACTGGGGAGATCAAATAGAAGAAGTTGATATTAATCATGCTTTGATGTAGATATTCAAAAAGAAAACCTGTTGATAACAATCTAAATTATGCTCTCAATCATGTATTAGTCGAGTATATCTAGATATAGATATTACAATCAATTATTTATTGATGAATTTAATCATTTGGAGACCTTGTATAATACATTTAGAGATTTGGAAAATCAATACAAGATAATGATAGATGATAATATTCTTAAAAATAAATATCTAAGAATAGATGTTTTGAAAAAATAAATATAAACAAGATTTTGGCAGAACATATTGCATCTTTGAAAAGGCAAATCTATGTGTTGACAATGTGAACATAGATAAAAAGATAGGTTAGGGGTATTAGAGATGCATAACTTTATCGAAAGGTAAATGTAGGTATTGGTTATCAAGTCGCTCTTCCCCCAATCTCATAAAAGGGATGTTACTCACAGATGCCTAAACTTCATGTCCCCAAAGAGTTTGTATAAAGATTCTCAATTGATTATTAGGTTATAGATTCTAACTCTTATACATTGTATGTAGAATCCAACATTGAGCTCCACATAAGATGATAGTGAGGAGTTAAGAACTAGGAGTGTTTTTAGTTGTTTAAATTGGATGAATGTAATGATAGTTTATAGACAATTTTTGATTTATCATGTGATGTCAAAACTTCTATTAGTAATTCATGTAATGATAATGAAGTTTGTGTTAAATTTGTATGAGTATCAGAGCGTTTTTCTTATTGAAACGTCAAATAAAGATATCAAACAAGTGTAGAATTGAGGACTTTGAGAACACTAAATATGATTTTCAAACATCCTATATCCAAGGCTTTAGCCTCGCAACCATCTTCAATCATTAGCACTGCTAGTACCCAGAGATACGAACCTTAAGTTAAATGTTGTTTTGTTTTTGTAAAGCCCGTACACTTAGCTAAGAAGTGTTGCTATTCTTCCACAAACAAGCAAAAACAAAAATAACCTGCTAAGTTAAAGGTCATAGATCAATCTAAGGTGAATAGAAAATCATCTAAAACTCTTTCCATGACCAGTGTAGATTCACCTATGATCAATCAAAGAAAGCACAAACCTGGTGTCACAAAATCATTTGTCTCAAAGTCAAAACTAAGAAAGTCCAAACCAAAAAAAGAAATTTTTGAAAAACTAATTCAAGTATGGGTTATTAAATACTCACAACTCCCTAAAATATAAATTAACATACCAAAATATATTCCAAAGGAGGCTTTTGATTTTGACTTACAAGAAATAACTATTATTGATTCTGACGGAAAACTTAAGACCATCCATGGTTAGGTTCCAATCTCTAATTAGAGGGATGTGAAGGGGCATTCAAGGAGGACTGTTAACAACATATGGTATGTTGATCGTGTGTATTCCTTGCCCATGATGGGCCACTACTCTCATCTATAGTATATTAAGGAAATCAACTGAGCGTTATGGCATTTGCTATGATGAAAATGTTATAATGCTTTCTGGTTAGGTCATGGTCTTAAATGGAACAATCAGTTTAGAGAAGGTCAGTTATTAGCATTAGCTTAGATACAATTCGTTGAGTTTTTCTTTGATTTTTGATAAAGATCTTGGTGCCTACTTCACAGATAAAGAATGTATCATTCTGAAGCCTAGTGTAACTATTCCTAAAGAACTCATTTTGATGTGTGCACCAAGAAAGTTCAACATATACAATTTGGATATGAGCAAACCTTTGTCATCTGACACTGTCTCGTGTTCTTTTTTTCATAGGGCATCAGAGTATGATGCTTTCTATGGCATTAAAGAATGGGGCATGTTATCTTCAAGACTAAAAACCATCTTGTGAAAGAAGGTTTGGTGTCTAATTTACCTTCAAAAGAATTTACATTATAGAACATTTGATTACATGCTCTAAAGGTAAACATAATAGGAAATCCCATAAACCTAAACTCCTAAATTCTACTGATTCCTTATTTTAGTCACTTCACATTGGTTTGATCGGTGCCATGAGTGTGCAAAGTCTTGGAAGGAAAGCTTATTATTTGATAGTGATCGATGACTTTTCTCGTTTTACATAGGCATTGTTCTTTAGGAATGAAAATGAAACTACAAAAGTCCTGAAGGTTTATTAATTGAAGATCAAGAATTTAAGTAATCATCGAATCAAGATAATTAGAAGTGACAACGGTATAGAGTTCAAAATCAATACTTTGGACTCATGTGATAGTAAAGGCATATGTTGATAGTTCAGTGCTCCTAGAATTCCTCACTAAAATGAAGTGGCTGAATGGAAAAATTATACGTTAATAGAAGATGCTAGAACCATGCTAGTAGACTCTAAATTGCCTGTCATTTTTGGGCTACAGGAGTGAATACCGCATGCTTTGTGTAAACCCAAGTTGTTATCACTAAGGGTTGTAACAAAAATCCTTATGAGATTATGTAAAAGTAGAAGCCCATAATCAATTTCTTTAGAAACTTCATTTGTTTACGTACGGTATTGAATACTTCTAATAAACTGTACAAATTCGATTCCTAGGTAACTGAATTTTATTTTGTTGGTTATTCTAATAATCAACGAGCTTACCTCGTGTTCAACAAAAGAAAAGGGGTTGTAATGGGGTCAATAGATGTTAACTGGCATGAGAACAATTAGACTTATTCTGGACAAGTTTCTAATTAGTTCTTTGATGTGGATTCAGTATTCAAGTCATTTAACATCATCCTACACCATATATATAACTCAAGTGAGATTGGTCCTTTGTATTCATTGGTAGATTAGTCCACAAGGATTGTCACTATTCAACCCTCAATAAAACTATCTGTTGACTCCCCTCAAGTAATTAAAGATTCTTCGATTAAATTTCAACCAAATAAGCAATCAACGTAACCATATCCAAATCTCTCTACCGAGACAAATGTAGTTGTGGAGGAGTCATTTCCTGTTACAACAAATTTTTATGATTAACCATCTTGTGAAGTTATGGAACCAGTGAAAGATTCTAATATTCCTAATAATAATGTATCCAATCTACCTAATAATCTAGAAATTGATATTGTTCCTCAACTGTATTCATAAGTCACATCCTACAAAAAACATTATTGGTCCATTACATAGGGGGTTTCGTTAAAAAATACATCAGGAGCAATTAATGAATGATTGTACACCTTCTTTCTTTCTCAAGTCAAACCAAAGAAAATCATCATGACTTTAAAGGAAAATAGTTGGGTCAAAGAAATGCAAGATGAGCTTCATCAGTTTACTGTCACACCCTCAAAATCCACGTGCGGGGTTTTCCGCGAGGCGAGTGAACAAACCAGGATCTCAGACATCAGTTACTCAGAACGAAACTATATGAAACCTTTAAAATAATATCAGAGTTCATAACTTTAAAACTTTTGCGGAAGTCTTTTATAAATAGTTCAAACACAAGGTACTAAATGTAAACTGCGCTAAACACGCGTCCAAACCAAAATACGTAAGTATATGCTAAATTAAAAGTAAAACAATGTTTGAACAAAGCATGATTGACACGTGCGTGCTTCTATGGGCAGCTGCTAGTAACGACCTGAGAAAAACATACTAAAAGTGTTAACACAATGGTTGGTGAGTTCAAGAGTTTGTAATCAATCATAAGGAATTGCGTTAGTAAAACATAAAAAAGTGTATTGAAATAGATAGCTAGCCTAATTTTATTAGTAAAGAGCAATAGTGATTTCACGATCGAAGCTGACTATGTTTGTCTGTTTGCTTCCCGCCACGACATACCAGCTCGTGACGCTGTTAATAGTTTAGGACAATATTGCTTCCGGTCACACAAGTGGGGCTTGTCAGACCCAGTAGTACTACCCAAAATTTCCGACTAGATTCCTTAATTAACGATCCAAAAGTGTGAGGGATTTCTATGGTATAACCCATTATGTCTTACCAAACACATGTTATAACAGGAAAGCATTTTAAAACCAAGTATGCTTTCTCTCTCAAAAAGAGAAGTAAGTAAAAGTGGGGCATTGAACTCACCTGGTGCGTAAACGAATGATTTTAAAAGCTAATAATAAGTGAAAAGACAACCCTTCAAAGGTTACCTAGAACACACAAGTACATAAGTACATGTACATAGAAGCTTAACAACCCTAAGTGCTCAACAAACACATTGACCCAAAGTTTTGGAAAACAAGACTCATTAGACCTAGTTGACCCGTTTGACCCATTGGTGACAAGTTAATTTAAATCTTGTTTGATCAAGTATAGCAATCCATCATACATGGTTATCACACAAGTTATTCACGTATGCCACATTACAAACGCTTAAGTGCTATAAAGCTCATCGTACACCATGGTTTATCAAACAACACATATAAATCCCAAGAAGTCCACAATTACAATTTTATCTAACACATCATGCATCATCATGATTCTATCATAATCTTAACATAGTTCCATAATCACCTAACACCATCCATTATCATGTATATTCCATAAGAGGCTAAGTTTCCCAAGTTGTGCATCAAATATTTATACAACCCAAACAACACAATCTACCACCTTAGACATCATCAACAAGCATTCTAACATGATCCTAACATCATAAACATACTCAATTAACAATATCTAATGATCTACATAAATAAAGTTTTCCTTTCGGGAAAGTAACACCCAAATCCATCTAACACCCAATACATTCATGAATTCATCAACATCATACCTAATCAAGTCCATAACAACCATCTAGACATGACTAACATCATCAATTCATCATAATTCATCAATCTCATATATAAAAGTTTCTACTTATAGCAAGGTATGAACAACGCATCAAATCCACGAATTTCTGCATAATTCACGTACACTAACATCAATGCAATACAACTAACATCAAAACATCATCCAATATCAACAATTTCGTCATAACCATGTTAATTCAACTAGGGTTCTTCTTGAATCAAAAACTATGAAAAACTAATCAAAATGTTACCTTTAATCGTGTAATGATCAAAAATTGGACTTGCTAACGCGTAGTAGTGATTGAAATCAAGCAAAATCGAATGATGTATTGTGTTCTTTGATCAAAATCGCAAAAGGAATGGGGTTGTGGTGATGGTTTCGGCCGAATGGGGTTAGGGAGGCTAGGGTTGGGTTTTTGTAAAACTTAACTTATTTAGAAGTTACCTTTTAAACCCTCTTTTATTACATTTTATAAAAATTAATCTTTTTAGCACTTTGTAAATAAGTTATTGACTACAAAACACAAGCATTATTAACCTATAATAATAAATATATACAATTTCCACTAGCTACAAAACACATGAAATAAATATAACACGTTGTCACGTTACAAGGTAAAATTCATAAATAATATTTAAATTCACAAATAATGTAACTACAAATTAATCAACATTATTAATCAAGTTATTATCAGATAATCATTGTTAATTATTTTTAAGTCATCAAGGTTCAACGACAACTAGTGTGTGCTCACGACACGCGTATGCAAGACCTAACCGAACTAACGGAGTTTGGTAACGAAAAATTACCGGATGTCACATTTACAAACTTAAATGTATAGAAATTGGAAGACTTACCACAAGGAAAATTCCTAACTAGTACATTTTGGGTTTCCATAAGAAAGATGATCAAGGCGTTGTTATACGAAGCAAAGCTTGTCTCATGGTTAAAGGTTTCTATTAAGAGGAAGAGATTGACTATGAAGAGGTATTTGCACCGGTTGCTCATCTTAAGGCTATTCAAATCTTCTTAGCACATACTGCATACAAAAAACTGACTATTTTTCAAATGGATGAAAACTGTGCCTTTCTTATTGGCAAAGTGCAAGAAGAAATTTATGTGAGTCAGCCTATTCTTTTTCTGAATCTAATTATCCAAAATATATGTACAAGGTGGATAAAGCCTTATATGGGTTGCATAAGACACCACGTGCATGGTATGAAACCCTATTAAAACTTTTGTTAGATAATTGTTTTACATGTGAAGCCATTGATGAGACTTTGTTCACAAGGAAGGCTACTAGGGATATTCAAACTCATAGCTGGATCAAGAAACTGTTAGTTGTTCCTTGTTATTCCAAGACATAAGATTTCTACCTAAGAAGATGAAATACCCATAGATGGACTGATAAGTGTCTAGGTATCTTGCCCAGTCAACATTGGAGTATAATATGGATGTTTGAGAAGGCTTGGAAAATATAAGACCAAACACAAGCATTCCATTAACATATATAAGGATGCATTTGACACACTGAAAGTGACAAGTAGTAAGAGACTAAAGAATTTGGCTAACTTGGTTAACTGTATAAGAGATATTTGGTTAGGTGATTGTTAAGTATTGTAGGGCTCCAACAAGAGACCTATAGTATGTTGGATCCTTGTAAGGTTCATAAGTAGTAGCGAAGGTCTCATTTATAGTGAGGAGTGTGTGAACTGTTTTGGCATCAAGGAGGCCTGCCTTGTCAAGTATATCATGTGCATATTTACATTAACATAAGATAAACCCATGTGGAGTATGTGTACTTCAAGACGAAGAAAGTAATTTAGGTTGCAAAGATCCTTAATAGCAAGATCCCAGTTGGCCTGAGTCATAAAAGATGTCATAATTTCAACATAATTTTTGGTTAAAATTAAATCATCAATATAAACCACCTTGTCATGAATATCATTTGAAAAAGTATAATGAGGTGTCGGCCCTACTTTAAGAAAACCAATGCAAACAAGAAAATTTCTTAGCCAATGGAACCGTATATATGGTGTCTGTTTAAGGCCATAAAGTGCTTTATTCAGCCTACAAACATGATCAAGGTAGTGAGGATTTGTAGGGCCTGGTGGTTGTTCCATGTACACTTGCTATTAAGGTTCCCGTCTAAAAAAGCATTCTTTACATCTAGTTGGTGTAGTCGCAAATTATTAATCACGACAAGAGATAAAACAACCCAAATGCTTGTTGCTTTGATGGCTAGGTTGAAAATGTGTGAGTAGCCTACCCCTTGAATTTGACTAAATCCTTGGGCCACGAGAGGGATCTTATAGAAACTAATTGAACCAATAAACATTACATACAAGAGAACAGTAAATTACAAAACTAGTAAACTAGGATTTAGTAATAATAATTATTATGGTCTAACAATATTCTAAAAATTAAGAGTTTGATCTGTTTGCTATTCTGATTTAATTAGATTATGGTGGATGCAGTCTGGATCATAAATCAACATCCAATGGATGTCAATATCTAGGTAATAAACTTGTCTTTTAGCAATGCAAGAAGTAGATGTTAATATCTATTTCCACTATCAAGGCTGAATATATTGATGCCTCTTATTATTGTTCTTCTGTTATCTAGATACAACATCGGATGATACAATTTAAATTTTTTAAAAACTCCCATTTGTTGTGATAATCCCGTGGTCTCCCATATTACAAAGAATCATGTTCAACACTCTAAGACCACATAGAAATAAGATATCATTTTATACGTGACTGTGTGAAAAAGAATTAATAAAATAGTTGAGGTCAAAACTAACAAATAGATTACTGACTTTTTAACCAAAGCATTTGATTACACTAGATTTGGGTATTTAGTCAAATCCCTCAGAGTGATCAATTTTAATTGACCTTAATCACAGTCTTTAATAAATTGATTTATAACATGGAAAATTCCACAAAAAGATTTTGTTTCTTTAATCTTGGAAGATTTACTAGAATGATTTTCAATTTCTGTAAAGTTTATTTTTTTAATTGGTTTTCAAACCCAGAATTTTTGGGGAGAAAAGATGTATGTAGTTGAAAAAGGTTTGGTGTTTAAAAACTAAAGAAAATAAAACTAAAATCATAATAATGAAAATGAAAAATGTACTCTAGTGTTATTTAAACCTATAAACCCACATTCTCATTTAAAACACAATCATTAGTGTGAAAACTAAAAGAATATCTAAAACACTTGTTCTGTATCCACTTTAAAACATCTACACCTTTTTCTATAAATAAATTAATTATATAGACATAGATTGCTTGGTGAATGTTGATAAACGCACCATGAAATCGTCATTTGAATGTGTTATCACCATCAATGACTTATGTTTTTCTAAGCAAAGATCTAGAGTGTTCATCCTTTTTCCATCCATTTGAATGAGTTGACCTGATTTTAATTATCCATTTGATTCTAATCTTACTTAACTATTATGGTGAATGGTAAATTGACAAGACGTGTTATACAGAAACTATGTATATCTTAAGGATATATAGGTTTAAAAATCATTTTATTTTAAATCATGGGATCCTCATCGGTTCAATGAGAAAATGATAAATGTACGTTAATATTACATCAAATATTTCAAACTATATAATGAAACATAGGTTTCCCTTGCACAAATATTGGCTGGTTTGAATAGTATACTTGAAAGTATTAAAATAGAAACTGTTCTAGGTCTTAGGTTTTGCCAATGCTCTCATGTTGGTTCTTTTTATCAAATATATAAAATATATGTAAATATTGGTTTTTGTTTAATGTAGATAGTTTCTTATTATTTATTTCTACCTTAAATTAATTATATCCAATTAAATATTCCATGATAATTTGTAAATATCGTTTTATCCTAAATTATGAAAATTTACTAAGTCCTCTAAATCAAAAGTTTGCAATCAAAAGTTTAAAGTTAATCGAAAATTATGTTTAATCTAAATGTTTAATCGAAAGTATTGGTCAATCGAAGTCCTAAACTTTTAATTGATGCCTAGGATCGAAAGTTAATTCAATCAAATCTAAACTTTTGATAATGGACTAAATGATCGAAAGTTTGTCACTTCACTTTCAATCTCTATTACATTGCACACGCTCTCAACATATAAACACTCATGAATTCTCGCATTTTTCAACAATTGCACACCATTTCAAGTTATTTCATCATCATCGTCATCATTCAACTATTGCTTATCATCCGGTAAGCAATTCAAGCACTATTTATATGATTTTGATATTTTGATGGTGGCTTTAGGGTAAACTATGAAAAATATATGCATCATTATTATGATAAGTTTTTATCTGCTCTTTACGAGTATTTTGACACCAACCAAACTTGTTTCAACCAAGTTTCGGATAATCAAGTTTTTGAAGATGAATAACCTCTGGACATCGAATCTTCATGAAAGTTACTCAATCGGAAGAACGTTTAGATCAGAAGTTTTGAAAGTTTCAATTGAGTCACTTCATCAAAAGTCTATGTTTCTATCGAGTTATTAGGTTTCGATTCTAATTAACTTAACTCAAAGTAATATTTTGATGTGATTATGGTCAGAAAATTACTGAGTGTCAGAATTCATTTTTTCTGCTACATTGTTCACTAACATTTTTTTTAGGGTTTGGTTATTTGGACACCCCATTATTTTAAATCAACACCCCAAAATTTCTATACGAGTCGTATAGCCCCATACGCGTCGTATAGGGGGGGGGTCTATAGCCCTATACGGAGCGTATAACCCCTCTGACAGCCCCCTGAATTTTTCCTCGTAGTCAGTGTCGAAATTTTCTATACTCGTCGTATAGCCCTATATGTGTCGTATATGGGGCGTATAGCTCTCTGACACCCCCCGTGAATTTTCCTCGTTTTCAGTGCATTCGACCCTATACGCCGCGTATGAACCCATACACGGCGTATAGGGGGTGTCGATTTATATGGGTGGGTGTCTAAATATTAGCACCCTTCTTTTATGATTTGTTTGTGTAGTTATGGGTTTGATCGAGATTCATGAACAAGCACAACATATAAAGTTATCTCATCAAGGAGGAAGCCAATTTGTCTCGTGATTGGCTTTATAGTCAATTCGCAGACCCATTGTGGTATTTTATCATGCCTAATTATTGATCAACATACTATTGTTGAATTTTGGAACAACGCACACAAAGAACTAGTGATTGTGAATGAAGTTCAATGAGGAAAATGATGGTCAACTGTTACTGGTATTGACATTGTGACTACAAAGCAAGTAGTAAGAAGTGATGGGATTTTAAGATCAGTTATGCCTTTCATTTGAGTATTCAAGGTAGTTCATTGAGATATTTTAAAGAACAGGTCACCTGAATGACCTTAAGTATAACTAAGTGAAAAAAATTTGCTATCTCCACAATGGAGATACATTGTGTACGCGTTTATTCACTGTCTGAGCATTCTAAAAGGAGAATGGGATACAACTAACATAACTTTATCTTCTGCAATCCTCAGGCTGATCAAAGGAAGAAAATAAATCTGCACTCGTGTAGTGTTTCTTAGGATGATTGATCATGAAACTAGAAAGACTAGAGACAAGTTTTTAGCCTTTCCAAGGTTCTTACAGATTATCATCGACCATCTTTTTCCTAATTTACATCAAGATGGCAACATGCTGTAGCTTGGTTATTTGATCAAGTCAGTTTGGTGTTAAATGAAGTCCAGGCATGTAAAGAGCAAGTGGGATAGAGTTACTATCTCTCTATTTGTGAACATCATCTGTAAACCTAAACCAAAAATTCTTGACAGTAATCAAAATGAAGTTATCAAGTCTGAAAAGAAGCATAGGCATAACAAGCCGATGTGCCTTAACCTATCACACCCCAACCGAAGGTGGAATCATTGGGGTGGATGTAAGTGAATCGATTTGTCATAGCATATGGGATTTAAAGCGTGGAAATAGTATTAAATGCATATTTCATTAATTCAAACCTTCTAATAATAGTTTAACAAACATACATAATTCAAATGAAACATAAACTGACTTCTTTGTTATCTAGGTCCAACTTTCTAGATATAAGCATGTATGAAGTCCAACTAAGCTGCACTCCTAAATTCATGTGAAAAATACAAAGTCAACTAAATAGTTAGCCAGTGAGTGAATACAGATTTTCATATATAGATATATTGATTACAATAATTGAAAAGATTCAATTCACATGTTATGTCAAGACTTATAAAGCAAAATGTGTAACATACAAGACAAACAATGCACAATCATACCTAGTTATTGAATTGACTCGATCCGTTGATGAAATCTTATGATTAAGGCACGTGTATGAATCTAGTTTCAAACACCCTCAAATAGTCAAATGGAGTAGGTTTGCAAGCCAATACATTTTTTTTTATTAATACTGTAGTTTGAATAAATTAATCATCATGCTAGAATAAGTGTTTATCAAGCTATAAACACATAATTACAAGTAATAACACAAACATAAATTGAGTTGAATTGAACATAATAAATAAATGAATAAATAATGACTTGAATAAATTCGCATGATCACCCCCAAATATATAAAACATAAAAGGGGCTATATCTACTCACTTGTTAATTACAAGTTATTTAAATATTAAAATGTTAGAATAGACATCAAGATTTTCTCTCCGTTAACCTAAGAAATGATGTCTTATGTTAGAAAAATAACATGGTTAAAGTCTAAATATTGATTTAAGAAACTAGGGTTTTAAATTGGAGTTTAGGTTTTAACAGATAATATGATTTATTTTGTTGCATGCTTGATGAAATAAATTTATTAAATCATAGGATTTGACAATATTGATTATTAATAAATAAAATAAAATGATTGAATATTATTTGAATGATAAAATTAACATGTTTAATTTATAGTGATTTAATGAATAGAGTTTAAATACTAAAATGTGAAAAACAATTAATTAAATAATAAGTTATTTAAATTACTTTAGTCAAGATAAATAATGTATTAATTAATAAAATAAATTACATATGTAATAAATTTTAATCAAAATAATTTGAAATAATATATTTTGTTTTTAGAATAATTTTTAAAAATTTGAAGATTTATAAACAAATTATAATAATTTTATAACCTTTAAAAATAAGGAAAATGCGTAATTATATTTTTTTGGAATTTTCTAAAATTAATTAATAATTTCGGTAATAATATTAATTAACAAAATAATTTATATATATATATATATTAATATACTATTTTTATGGAATGTTAAATTAGTTTTAAAATGAATTAAAATGAAAAGGGGATGCCTGGTTCAAACCCGGGTCTCCCCTAGAAGTGTTAAGCGTGTTAACCGGTGGACAAAAGCCCTGAATCTGGTTTAAACATGAATCATAATGAATAAAAACAATTTTTAAATGGATTCCTCAAATCATATAAAACCTTAGTTTCGAATTGATTCAATTTTGAACCCCAAATTGTACAGATTAAATCAAGAGACTCAAGAAATCAAAATCAACATTTAAGGAATCAAGAACAAGTCACACGAGATCTTAAAGTTACCATGAGAGGACAACATTGGTGTAGTATAAATAGATATTTGCACTAGTAGAAAATAAGCCTAATGAAACATTTTTGATGCAACGCTTTTAGCATTAGTTGCATTTGACTCTAATGCAACTTCGGTCAACAAAAAGGTTGCAATTAAGGTTAAATGTAACCATTTTTATTATAAGTTGCAAAATTTTATTGAAACTGCAATATTTTTATTCAAAAGTTACAAAATTTATTTAAAAAATGCAACCTTTATTTTGAAAAGTTACAAAATTTGAATAGTGGTTGAAAGTTAAAGACACATTAATACGTTAGAACGGAACATTTGACCTGATTAATTTTTATAGGTCTAGAGTGTATTGAATTTTTTAGTGAGGTAAGGAAATCCAATAGAAAGCTATTGTGAAACAACGACCTACTAGCAACTAATACATAGTGTATATAAACATATGGACAATATGATCATAGGGAGAAAAAGACGTGAAGAGTAGAAGAACTCTTTCATATTGATATCAAATGTAAAATACAAATGCCATTATTTACAGGACTATAATATTAATACAAAGATAATAATTTTGGAAGTTATAAAGTGGTATTTATAGTCATATTAATAAAATATTTATAACACTCCCCCTTGGTTATCAATACGCTCAGAGATTTTGCCTCATTAAAAACCTTGCTAGGAAAACCCAGTGGGACAAAACCATAGCTAAGGAAATAAGAGTGCAATGCGTATTACTTCCCCGATTACTTTTGGACCGGTTATATTGCCTCATTAAAACCTTACTAAGAAATCTGAATATGATAGTACTTAGTAAAGGGAAAAGAATCCAATGTGAATAATGCTCCCCCTCACTTATACATCCTTAAAGTGATGAATTTTGATCTTCAACGAAAACTTCTCTACGACTTTTGTTGTTTAACAATTCGCTGCTTGATCTTTCAATGTATAATTCTTTATGCAGAGCAATGATGTATTATCTTCATACAAGAATTGAAGTGCCTCATCTCGTAAATAAGTAGCACAAGCTCCATTATCTTGTTGTACTATGTTTCCGGAATCAAAATACTAACCAAACTTGTTTTGATGGGTTAGTAAAGTATAATCTCAGATACTCCATTCTTTAATGGTATCCAATACTTATTTTACTTGATTTCAATATATACTTGGTAGACACTAGCTAACCCAAAACATAATATACTAAATGATAACATAAAATATAATCTCATACATTTAATAAGAGGTGATTAGAGGTAATTATTGTACAATTTTTACATACATTGATGATAATCGAACCAGATTAAATGTTTCAATATATTTTCAATATAGGTTGATTGATAACAAAAATACTCCATATGCCAACTTAGAAATAAATATGTAATATCATCTTTCAGTTCATATTCTTTTTATAATTATTTGAACTTTCAATCTCTTCATAAGATAAAATACATTAACATGTGTTATAATATTTGTAAACGCGATATATATGTTTTAATAAAGACACATGAACCAACTGCATCATAACTCTTTTTTTCGAGACAAGTAGCGAGTCGATAATACCACATTCAATTTGACTTAATATATGTTTTTCAACTCTATTGCTTCAAGCATTTACAATCCACCATGAAGTTCTTTTCATCTTGATGAGTTATGTATTTTCATACACTCTTTAGAAGTTTTGACATATAACTTCTTTATCTAACACAAATGTGTATGTATTGTTGCATATTCAACATCCTTATTGTATCATTTCATAGTTTATTGAGATGTCATAATCATTAATAATCATGTACAATTTCTTTGGTATGTGATCGTTGATGCACAAGGATTACATCCTTAAGATGTTTAACATGTAATTCTGGACAAGACTTAGTTTTTACTAAAGTATATCATTTCAAATCGTATTTTAAGAATTCAATATTCTAAAGAAACTCATGAGGAGTTTTAAATATATTCAAATCACCAATGTATACATATAATCACAACATATTTAAATCCATATTTGTATACAACAATCATACTGTTCTCGAACTTATTTCACATGATTTGGATACATGGATTTCATGTAGATTTTATTATCATATAAGTCATAATATTTATAAGATGCATATTTATTATCTCTTAGTATTACCAGACTAATGAGATGTTGTAATAATATTGCATCCACCACTTGAAAATATATTCTCTCATAATCAAGTATAAATCTTTATAAAAATCCTTGTACCATAAAATTGTCTTGACTTTCTTTCATCATTTCATATAACTCTTTCGCATAAATACCTTGCTTATGTCCAACATATTTTTAACTTTAACTATATCGACAACAAGTCCAATAACTTTATATTTCACTTGTGAATTTTAACTCTGCCATATTTGCGTCTTTTTATTTTTGGCCAATCAGTTTCATTTAAAGGCAAATCTTATTTTTTGATCATCATCATTTCATCATTTCTAGCGCTATTATATACAAAATTATCGTCGAAGTCGATTTTGTTTTGATTTCATACGTTTCTAGACATGATATAATTTATTGAGATCTCTTTATTTTCAAGTACTTGAGGTTCTTCGAGAACTATCATGTCTAATCTTTTTTCAATGGACCAATTTACTTTTACCTCGACCTGATTATATTCATTATAATTTGCTCCATTTCTGGAGGAAACTTTTTTATTTGGAATCAAATAGTTTATTACGTTTTAAACGTGTCTTAGACTTGCTACCAGTATGTAGTCGTCCTTCTAACTTTTAGTCTTAATTGGAGCAACATCAGTTGATATATGTTATCTAGTCACCTTTTTTAACGTTAGGGAATGTGATCGCGTGATAATAATTCAATGTTTAATTGATCTAATTATACGATTTTGTATCATGATTAGTGTGAAACAAGTTTACTTTGTTTTTGTTTTGATTTGTAGGGATTCGAGTTAAAAGAAAGCTTAATTTGGAGAAAAAGGAGCAAAATACGAAACTATAAGGACCGAAGTTGAAAATAGCGAAAGTTACAAAAAAAGGCCCAGTGAACCCTACACCGGCGTATGATACGCCGGGTATGAGCGTATCATATGCCGGTCAGGGTATGGGCGGCGTATTTGTGGACGTATTTGGAAAAAATAACAGAAAGTTAGGCGTATGGAGCCTGAGGGGGGCGTATGATACGCCTAATCTTAAGACTAGTAGATAATTTGATATAGGTAAATTGGTAACATTATGAATGAATGAATCTTAAAATCTTGTTCCTTTATTACCACTTTAATCAAAAGTTAACATCTTGAAGTTATGTTCTTACAAACCCTAAGTTAAAAGTATCAATTGTGGATCTTGCAGAATTGGAAACCCGAAAGTGGTTGTTTCTTATTTTTTAATCAAATTCGTTTCAAAGTTTGTTACTTTTTGCAATTGTGTTCTTAATTTCATCCAAAGTACCAATTTTTAATTATAAAGTTCACGTCTTTAAGTTAATCAAGTTGTATTTGTTAAACAATTTTCACATACTCTCTATGGAGACGAGTTACTTACCCTTACACTAAAGGTAGCTAAGATCGATATAATAACTTGTTTTCGATCGAGTCTCGACAACAAGATCAGAATGCATCGGAAAATTTATTTATAAATCTTTGTACATGTACTATCTTTTAAAATTCTTGTTCTTGTTATTAGTTTGTGTAAGGCCCCGTTCGGGAAATCCCACAGTTGGATTTGGACATTAGAAACATAAATTCTCAAACATCAATTTTCATTAATATATGCAGCGGAACGTACAAAAATTTCTATCGTTAAATATTTACATCAAAAGATCACTTTAGCTATCTAACTAAGCTCTATGCCGGGGTGCCAGTCTCGATCATGTGCAAGGTAGCTCTCTCCCATCCATGCCAAGCTCACCCAAAATGTATAGCATACCTATCAATCTAATATGCATACAAAAATCAGCGATGCTGAGTGAGCTCTAGGTTTACTTTAACAAAACTGTAACATACGATAACATCATACAAACTTTAACCTAGTTCATCATCAAAATCGTCACCGAACTCGCTCGATAACCAAACTTTAACTTTTACTTTACCATTCACTTTACCGTTACATTACCCATAATTTACTTTACTTTACCATACACTTTACGTCATCATTCAAACATAGCACGAAGCTTAGTTCCCATCGGGTGAGAATGCACAAAGCAAGTATCCTATCAGGTGAGCACATCGAAGTGTAACTCCTATCGGGTAAGAATGCACGAAGCATAACTCCTATCAGTTGAGCACACCAAAGTGTAGCTCCTATCGGGTGAGAATGCACGAAGCATATCTCCTATCAGTTGAGCACATCGAAGTATAGATCCAATCGGGTGAGAATACACGAAGCAAGTCTCCTATCAGGTGAGCACACCGAAGTGTAACTCCTATCGGGTGAGAATGCACGAAGCATAACTCCTATCAGTTGAGCACACCGAAGTGTAGCTCCTATCGGGTAAGAATGCACAAATCATAACTCCTATCAGTTGAGCACACCGAAGTGTAGCTCCTATTAGGTGAGAATGCACGAAGCATATCTCCTATCAGTTGAGCACACCAAAGTGTATCTCCTATCAGGTGAGAATGCACGAAGCAAGTCTCCTATCAGGTGCTTGCAAGACTTCTTTAGCGCTTTAACGTTTCCACAGCTGTGCTATACAGGGTAACAGGGTAACTTATTCTTTCGCGTTTCATATGTGGATTAACATTGTTCTTTAACCTTTAACTATCATGATATATAATATATCTACATATGTATTTAAATTCTTTTGCATATCATTAAGTCATTAATAACGCACACTTTACGGGGTAGCATAACACATAACAGACCAAATTTTTCGCGCGAGAACTTCTCCCTTCAAGCGACAACTCCTCCTTCGCACGAGAACATCATCATTCGCGCGAGAACTTTCAAAAAGTAACCATTAGCCGCGCGAAAACTACTTTTCGCACGAAATCTCGCGTCTCGCGCGATAACTTTTCTGCTGTACACAACTTTATCCACAAGTTATCGCTCCTTTTACCACTTTGCAGGATCGGTTTTGACACTTATCACAACTCTCACGAACTCACAGGATATCACTCGAGTGATGAAGGAGAATCTCTAACTAAGTTGATGATAATATAATAAGTTGATGACACAAGAATGGTTTTCAAGATACTTGTATATATTACTTCTCAACTCAGTGTTACAAGACTCTTAGAAGCATGGTATTTTGAGTTATAATAAGAAACTATATATACTACTATCTACAACCGGTTATACTTGGAAAACCAGCTGGAATCTACAACTAGACAAATACTACATTGCTAGAAGTAAAGTATCTAAGATAAAATAATATCTTAGATAAGTAGTCATGATAGGTCCATGACTTACCTTTTGTCACCAACTAAGAATGGTATATGTACTAAGTTGAAAAGGTAAACAGTGGATTAAAGTATGGTCAACTACATGGCCGTGGGAAAACGCCATGTAGTATCTCAGAGTCTGTCAGACAAACCATACTTAAGTCTACTGTTCATAGTTGATTCTTTCGAAGCTAAATGGATTCGAAAGAATAAGTTCTTCCGAGGCCATTTATACTTCAGAAGAAACAACTTCTTCTGAGCCTTCTACAGGTCTTGATGACTTTATTCTTCGGAAAACTTTGTCTTGAATCTTCTAAGTATGGATGCTTTGGAAGGAGAACTGCTTGGTCTAGGAAGACTTTGTTCTATCCTTCGGAAGATTTTCATATACTTCGGAAGGAAAACTACTTAGTCTCAGAAGACTTAGTTTTCCTCCGGAAGCTCTTCAGACAATGCTTTGGAAGATCTTTGACATAGCTGCGGAAGAGTAGTTTTGACTTCGGAAGACTTCTTCTACTTCTACACAAAATTGTTCTAAGTATTGTTTTCATTTCATCAGCCACATATGATCCAACAAACTCCCCCTAGGCTGGTGCTACCAAAACTTCACTTCCTTCTGCTCCTTAAGGTCTTCAATACCAGGGAAAGTAGATATTTATTAGTTTCTTTGTTTTTTCCTGATGTGGTAGTAAGGAGCTTGTACAGGTCATTCATGGATAATAAATCCAGTCTGTTGCTTTGAATGACGTGTACTCTTTACTGCATCCCTCTAAAGAGAGTTAGTTTATGGGATTGATAGACATATTCCTATCTAACTATAGGACTGAAGTGGAGCCTTCAACCATCTGTAGAAAGGTCTTCCTTTTTGTGGTTGTGCCTTCTTCTGCATCCTGTGCTCTCTTTTTCAACTCTTCTTCAATCTTGGCCTTCTTTGTGAGCTCGGCAAGATGAAGGCTGCTTATGTGGTTTTTTATGTGAGCAGCTATCTTAGAGTTGGAGGGATTTGAGAATGGCTTCTCAGCTAACTCAACAAGATCAAATCTGCTGGAATGTAGCAGAGATGAAGTGTTGAATCTGTAAACTTCACCATTTTCCCTTTCTACAGCAAAGCTATGAGAATCTTCATCAAACCTCCAATGGACAATTTGTTTCCTAGGATTGAGGGGTTTTGTTGGCAGTTTATCCCTTTTCCTAGTGTCCAGTAGAGTCACCAGCATTCTTTTTAACTTCTTCTTAACTTCATTGAGAGTATCTGAGGGAACTGGAAGAGCCATCAATGAAAGTTAGCTGAATGCACTCTTCCTCACAAGAGATGTCGCTCAGTATTGTGCAATTTATGAGCTTCTTCTTTATCTCCTTGAATTCTTCCAAGGTTAGGGGTTTTGATGGATCAGAGGATGGTTTGGTTTTTGAGTGGGTTTTTGGTTGTGTTTTGGGTCATAGGATTGGTGGTGGTGGTGTTTGGTGGGAAGCAGTGGGTGAGGGTGTAGGTAAGATTGATGGTGAGGGTTCAGGTGTGAAAGGTTCTATTTTGATAAAGAAGGGAGAAGGTGTAGGTTGTGTTTTGGGTGCTAGTGTGGGTGCCATCCTCTGAACACTAGGAGTTTGTGCAACCTCCTGCCTTCTTCCTAAGCAAATATTAGCCTTGATGTCACTGACATGTCGCTATAGGGTCTTGATTGACATGGGACCCACTTGCTTGCCGAAAAAGCCATGAGCTCGGAGATAGGATAATCTTTGTCTCCTTCCTTTTTGGCAGTTGCAAGTTCTCCCTCTACCTCTTTCTTCCTTTTCTCTTTAAGCTTTTCCCTGGCAGTCTTCTTCCTCTCCTTGTTGATTAAATCTTGCTCTTTAGGAAAAAGAAACAAGATCATGTCAGCTTTATAAGGTACCAACTCCTCTTGAGAATATCCCTGGTGCAGAGAAAGGCTATTCTCTCCATCCTTTCTCTTTCTTTGTCCTCTTCCTTCTTCTTCCTTCTTTCCTCTTCTTTGGCCAACCTTGCTGCTTCTTCCTTTTCTCTTTTCAGGGTTGCCTTTTCAATTTTCACAAGTTCATCAGTTAGGAGTAGAGGAGTTTCTTTGTTGACTACTCCTAGGCTGATGAGCCTGTCGATGATTTTCACCCTCCTTTGATTGTTGAGACTTTCTTGGGCGGCTGCTGCTGCTTTGCTACTTGCAGCCAACAACTTTCTAGTATCAAGTCTGCCTTTCTTCTTTAGCTTCTCCAATCTTTCCTCCTCTAATAGTTCCTCAGCAGTGAGCTTTCTCTTCCCCTTAGGATCAGAAGAAGATTCAGCCTTTGGAGGTTCATGTTTAGAAGATTTAGGTTGGAGTGAGGGTGTTTGTGGTAGTGGTTCTTGTAAGAGAGGGGTTGTAAGGAAGTCCTCACTGTTAATCTTAGATGCTAGTTCAAGAATTTCCTCTAAGATGAACAGATCACTAGACAATGAAGATAGTCCAATTATTCCTTCTGCAGCTTGGATTTCTGCCTTGGAAGTAACTGGGTCTGCATCACCTGTCCCATCTAAATCAGTTGCCGGGCCATCAGTTTGTACATTCCCTTCGAAGTTAATCTTAGGTTCAGTAGAGACCTTAGGTTGACCAACTTCCTTTTTAGAGGTAGGTGGTGCATTCAGCTTTTGAAGCTCTTCAGCTCTAAAGTAGGCGATAGCTAGATCAGGGGAGGGCTGTTCAATGGAGGAGCTTATCAGGCATATGGTTAGAAACTTCTGAAGATCTATGAGCATCCTTTGGTCCATTTGAAAAGTAATGGGAGCTGGTTGAGGAAAAACTATTATAGGGTGATTTTGTTGGTGGTAAAAGATAGATAAGGCATCAGGAGAAGTTTTTGTTATGGTAAGACTGGGTTCCTCATGGTGTTGCTCCCGTACATTCTCCCCCTTTTTGGTAGCATCATCTTGAGAAGTAGATGAGATGGAGGAAGAACTTAAAGAAACTTGAATAGGTACATGCATAACAGACTTCTCAATCTATGTCTTAGCTAGTTTGGCCTTGAGATGTTCAATCTCGAGTTGCTGAGTGGCAGACCTATCCCCTAAAGTCTTAACCTTTGATTCAAGGTTTAAGACTTTAGAAATCAGGTCTTTGATAGTGAGTTGCAGACTACCCTCATCTTCTTTTGAAGAATCATAGGGAGAAGAGATAACATACCTGGTATGTTCATCATCACCACCAGTAATGGTTTCTTGGAGCCCTGGATACCCTTCCCTACTGATGTCCTTTTTAGAGACATCAATTGGCAAGGTTGCCGTAGACTCAGTCTCACTGATGTCACCACTTTCCTGAGAGTTTAATGAAACACTTTCAGTAGTGGCGGCTGAGTCTAAATGAGTCACCTTCACACCAAATGGACTTACCTCAGTTTGGCTTAACTAATGTTGGGTAGATATTAGAGGTTCCACAGAGCTCAGTTGATCTTGAAAATGGTGTGGTAGATCAACATCATAGCCCGGATGAAGCATAATATCTTCATCAGGTCGGGTTAATAGGTCAGCACCTAATGGTTCATCCTAATGACCCAGGACCTTGGTCAGCACCTAATGGTTCATCTGCAGTAGTAGTTAAACTAGTGATGTGGCTGTCCCTTTTTGGTAGCTCAGAGGAGTGTCGGGACTCACCCTGAGGGCTAAAAGCTTGTGTTGTGGGCTCTTCAGGTTGAGACTGAGGAGGCTTAACACTAACATTGACATCAATAGTGGAGGATGGTTGGACCTCTGGCTGAGTGGGAGCCCAAAGTTCCACTCGAGCCTTTTTGGTTTGAAAAGGAGGGACCTGGCCAATCAGAGTAGATTGATCAGAGGTTCGTTTGAAGCATCTTGTGTATGTAAATTTTATTAGGTGGGAAGAAGTAGTTGGCATTTAAGTGGGGTGGTCTGGTGTGGGTTCATCACCTGCTGGGCTTGTAGGGACGTCACTAGGAGCCGTTGGCTCAAGCATATCTAGGAGAAAATCAGTGAATCTCCCTATGAATTTGGTGGACACCTTCTTCAAGGTCTTGAAGATGGCCGACCTCATGTGAGTGACCAATATAATATCTGCTTGTTATAGTTTGTCTTGGTCCAGCTCACAGTTTATGATATGCTGAATAAACCGGGAATACATAAAAAATGAATCCCGAGTAAGATTACCTCGCAGATTGTTTAGCATAAACCTTGAATAGTTGAAGCGGAGGCCTTTTACCATTCCATGGACTAGGCAGCCCAAGTCATATGGGATTTGATCCCAACCCCCTGTTTTGTTGGATAAACAATGTAGAACTATGTACAATAAGAATTTCCAGTTGTAAGAGAAATTAAACTTGAAAACAATGGACTTGTGCACATGACCTCCATATCCCATTTGAGTGTAGGTATCTTCCAAGTCAAATTTGGGGAAGTCAGTGGGGGTACCTTCATCGTGAAGCTCAAGAAGCTCCCTGATGGTAGATTTAGCAATAATGATCTTTTGTCCCGTAGATTTTCAACCTCATTACCCTTTCATCATTCAGGGTTTCACTTTGAGCATTTGCCCAAAATTCGGTCATTTGGTTAGAATAGATGGTGGGGTTTACAGTGAGAGCTGTGAAGTATGTGGATTGTGTCAGAAATTTGACAATGGGGGCAAAGTCAGCATCCTTAGAAGAATCAAGGATTACGACCTGATTGTGTTGGGGATTTACGGCCATTGTTTGTAAAGTACTGTTGGATTGAAGGAATTTAAGATTGGGTGAAGAAGGTAGTGGAAATTTAGGGCTTCAGCGGTTGTAAAAAGGTAAAGAGAGAGAGTCAGAAATTTTAAATAGGGGAACAACGAGCCAAACCGATAAGGTGAAAAGACCTTTTAGGTTTCGATTTGACAGGGGCGGTAAGGTAAAAACCCTTTAAAATATACCGACAATCATCACAAATCCTTAATTTTTACAGAGTGGGGCCCAAAGGTTTCCGTTACACAGTGAAAACGTTTTTCTTCCGAAGATAAAGATTGCTTCCGAGTGAAAACACTTGTGTTTCCTAATATTGTATTCCGAAGTCATTTTTACTTCCGAAAGAAAACTATATCTTAATTACAAGTTTGCTTCCGATAGTACATTCTTGTTCCGAGAACAAAGATAAGTAAGCTTCGGAAGTAGGTTTAATCTATGATCAAATCTTCTTCAAAGGCTAAAAGCTCTTCGAAAGATAATATTTAAGTAGAGGAATTTGCCTTCGGAAGTTGAATAAAGACTTCTTCCGAGGGTAAATTTCTCTTTGAAAGAATTTATACTTAGAATTTTGAAGAAAAACCTATTGTAACAGTAAGCAGATTGTGTGTAGACAACATAGACAACACATTAAAAAGGTTTTCAGAAGAGAATAACTAGTCAATGTTAATCATCACAATAGCTGTGATTAAGTATCTGAATCTTTGTTCATCAAAGGTTTTTGTGAACAAATCAGCATATTGCTCATTTGAATTAACTTTGACTAGTTTAATTAGATTTTTCTTATGAATATCTTTAATGAAATGATACCTGATGTCAATATGCTTTGTCTTGGAGTGCTTGACTGGATTTTCTGTGATAGAAATAGCACTATTGTTGTCTATATGGATGGGAGTCTCCAAGAAGTTGAAACCGTAGTCCAACATCTGATTTTGAATCCATAGCAGTTGAGCATAGCAGCTCACAGCAGCAATGTATTCAGCTTTAGCAGTTGATGTAGAGACACATGATTGCTTCTTGCATTGCCAGGAGATGATCCTTCCACCAAGAAATTGACATCTTTCAGATGTGGATTTCTTGTTGATGTTGCAGCCTCCATAATTACTATCAGTGTATCCATAAAGATTGAAATCCTTATTCTTAGGATACCAGAGTCCTAGTTTGGGTGCTCCTTTGAGGTATCTAAGAATTCTCTTGACAGCAATTAGGTGGGACACCTTGGTAGTAGCCTGATATCTTGCACAAATGCAGGTAGCAAACATGATATCAGGTCTACTTGCAGTGAGATACATCAGAGATCCAATACTTGCCCTGTACTGATACTGATCAATATCCTCCCCCTCAGAATCAGGACAAAGATTGTGATTTTTGGGTATGGGTGTGTTGGCTGGCTTACAGTCTTTCATATCAAATCTTTCTAAGATATCCTTGACATACTTAGATTGATTAATAAAGATCCATTCTTCCATATGCTTCACTTGAATTCCCAAGAAAAAAGTCCATTTTTTCCATGGAACTCATCTAAAACTTCTTTCTCATGATGCTCTCGAAGTCTTTGCACATTTGGTCATTTGAGGAACCAAATATGATGTCATCAACATAGACTTGAACAAGCAACATGCCCTCCCCAGACTTCTTGATGAACAATGTCTTTTCTATGGTGCCTCTGGTGTAGCCATTCTTCAGAAGAAACTAAGACAAGATCTCATACCACAACCTTGGTGCTTGATGCAACCCATAAAGAGCTTTATCTAGTTTGCACACATAGTTGGGGTGCTGTGGGTCTTTAAATCCAGGTGACTGACATACATAGACTTATTTATCAATATTCACATACAAAAATGTACATTTGACATCAAGTTGATAAACAGTGAAGTTCTTGGATGCTGTAAAAGCAAGAAAGATTCTCACAGCCTCATGTCTTATAACAGGTGCAAAGATATCAGTGTAATCTATTTCTTCCTCATGTGTGTATCCTTGAACAATAAGTCTTGCTTTGTTCTTGATGATCAAACCTCTATCGTCTTTGTTATTTCTAAATACCCACTTGGTGCCAATAGGCACTTGGCTAGGTGGCAATGGACACAAGTTCCATACCTTTTGCCTTTTGAATTGAAGCAATTCTTCTTGCATAGATTCAAACCAATTGTTGTCCTTGAGGGCTTCTTCCACCTTTTTTTGGCTCCATTTGAGAGAGAAAGCATGAGTACAAGCAAACATTCCCATTGTGAGTCTGTCTTCGTGTTCTCACACCTTCTGAGACATCTCCTATGATGTTCTCAGCTGGAATTGTGTGGTGTATCCTGAGCCTAGGAATCACATCTAGTTGCATAGATAGATCTAGGTTTTAGAAATTTTGCTTAGGATTTTGAACACCATGACCAGCTGTTGTCTCACACTCATTCAATGAGGACTGATTGAATGAATGTGTGACAACATCAATGATATTTTGCTAAGAATTAGCATAAACAATTTCCTATTCCTCCAGATGACTATCTTCATCAGCTTAGTGTTAAATGCTGGAGTTGTCAGTTGAAGAGTTTTGAGGCTCAGAGGGCTGACAACTTGTTGAAGCTCCATTATTTCCTAATACATTTAGACTTTTAGGGCTTTCATCAGTGGGAGCTTGTTCATCAATTCCTCTTGGAGAACTTAGAATAGGTCTGGGTAACTGGAAGAGTTGACCCTCATGGGAGTTGCTTTGAGTTCCTGTTCCTGCTGAAACATTCTCACAAGATGATTTAGAATAGTTTGGAAACAATTCTAAATTAAAGATATGATCAGGGCCATTCCCCCTAGCACAAGGAGTGTGCTCATTAACAATAATGTTAGATGATTCCTCAAATTGTTGATTTTTGATGTTATAAACTCTATAGGCAATAGAGGTTGAGGAATATCCAATAAAGATAGCATCATCTGACTTTTTAGCAAATTTTGCTAAATTGACTTTTATGTTAAGTATGGTACACCTGCTGCCAAAGGACCTAAGAAAGCCAATGAACGGTGGCCTCTTGTTCCATAGCTCATAAGGGGTCTTTCCATGGGGCTTAACAATGAGAACCCTGTTCAGCATATAGCATGCAGTGCTGAATGCCTCTACCCAGAAAGTTAGAGGTATCTTTGAATCAGCTAACATAGTTCTTGCAGCCTCAATAAGTGTCCTGTTCCTCCTCTCAACAACACCATTCTGTTGAGGAGTTCTGGGAGTACTATATTGTCTGGCAATCCCTTTTGAGTTATAGAATGAGTCAAGATCTTGATTCTTAAACTCAGTCCCTTGATCACTTCTAATGATTTTTACCTTATGATCCTTTAGATTTTCAATTTTAAGAATAAAAGATTTTAATGTTTCAGCAGTTTCATCTTTAGTTCTTAAAAAGAATACCCATGTAAACCTAGTAAAATCATCAACAATCATAAGACAATTTGATTTCCTTCCAATGCTCATTATACTTGTAGGACCAAAAAGATCCATGTGCAATAAGTGTAATGGGGTGGTGATAGAGTTGCCACTTTGGATTTGTGAAAAACCTTGTGTTGCTTTCCGTTCAGGCAAGCAACACAGTTATCTTTATAGATAAATTCCTTTTTGGGCACACCATGTACCAAATTATTTTTAACCAGCTTATTCATGGTTTTAAAATTAATGTGGCATGTTATTTTATGCCAAAGAGTTGACTCATCACCATTGGCTTTGGAAAGAAAGCATGATACTTCACCTAGTGGGGAAACATTGTTCATGTCCAGCTTGTACATATCCCCTTTCTTGGGAGATCTAAGTAGCACCAATTCCTGAGGAATTATCATCCCGGGTTTGAGGATAATGCACTTATGTTCTGTGGAAAGAAGTTGGTACTTTTGATCACAGAATTGAGAAACACTTAACAGATTGTGTTCAAGCTGTTTGATAAAGTTTACTTTGTCAATATTTAACTTACCGTTGGATACACTACCTCTACCAGAAATATATCCTCCGGCTTCACCTCCAAACTAAACAGGACCTCCATCAAAATGTTCAAATTGTTGTAGAAAAGATCTGTTCCCTGTCATGCGCCTGGAGCATCCACTGTCCACAATCCAGACGTTTCCATTCTTATAACATGGATGTTCCTGCACATAAGGTGAAATGTTTAGTTACTATTGCTAACCCAAGCTTTGTTGGTATTGGGTTCTTCCAACATAATTAAACCAAAGTGTATGCATGTGGGTTCAACTATGGTTTTTAAAGAAGAGGCTTGTGCTGCATCATCCTGTCTAATCTTCCACTCTATCCTTTGGTTGATCAGTGTGGATGAGCCTGGAGAGGCTTGAGCAGCATGACATTCTTCCGAGGCTTCTTTCTTCTCGGAAGAGATCTTTACAACCTTTTCTTCCGAAGAAGTCTTCTTCTCAGAAGATTTCAAAGGATTCCTTTTATTCCTTTGTTTGTTCTTTGGCTTGTCTTCCAAAGCCATTTTCCTTTCGGAAGAATGAGTTTCTTCTAAAAGCAACTTGGCTTTGAAAACAAGTTTTCCTTTCCTTGAAACTTGGACCATGTGGTATGGTCCAAATGTGAAACCTTCCTTAACTCCTTTCTTAACATTGGTTGCATAATATGTGCTTGCAGGATTGTAGTAACAATCTTTGGCCATGTGGTTGTGTAGACCACAGATTATGCACTCAATGTTATTCTTGATGGGGCCTGAGGGCTGTTGTTTCTTGCATTTCTTTTCTTCTTCATCAAGTTTCCCCTTTAACTTTTGATTCTTCAGCTGGATAGGAGTGCTGGTATTACCTTCCTTTCCAGAATCAGAGTTTCCAACCACTTGGAAACCGGCTAAGATGAATACACCTTTTTGTTTTGGGTCTATTTTCATCTTGGTCTCAGCCACCTTCTTGGCAGTTTTTCTTGCTTCCTGAATCTTGTTCTTGCTTGCTTGGGCGGTCAAGGGTTGGTCAGCGGTGGATATGAGGTTTTCTACCTTATCTTTTCCTGTGGCGGTTACCTTTGTTCCATCATGCTTCTGCTCACTAGATAGTCGGTCAACAAGTGAAAACTCTTTCTCATCAGTACCACATCTTTGTTGTCTAACAGACACAATAGAGTGTGGTGGAGCAATTTCATTGGATCCCAACCCATTTTTGTTTTGGTCGCTGACCTTGGAGTGGGAGGATGATGCAATAATGGTATTGAAGTTATGCTCTTGAATAGCATACTTCTCTGCTTTAGCCTTAGCTATTACTAGCTGGGCTTGAGCTTCAGTCAACTTAGATATTAGATCTTTTATCTGAGTCCTGTAGTTGGTATGTTCATGTTTTAAAGAGGATACGGTTGTTTCTAACTCTTCTATTTTGCATTTATAGTCAGATTCCGCCCTCTTAAAATCAGATTTTAGGATATTTAAGGACTCAATATCAGATCTAATTTCCATGTTATAGTCCTGATATAATATAATCTTAGCAATACATGCTGGAGTACAGAGATGTTCGTATACCTTGCTGTCATCTGTTCCAGCCATGAGTGCTTGGACGGGGGTGACATCTTGTACCATAAAGCTCCAGTCAACCTCTTGAGCAACAGCTGCAGTTTGTGGCTCAGTAGGTTTGGTTGCAGCCTTTGAGGTAGCAGGATGTTAAGAGGCTTGAGTAGTTCAAGGATTAGATCTTGGTGCTTTACATTCCCTAGCAAATTGATCGAGCTGGTTACAGTTGTAACACTTGGCCTTGCTTTTATCAAACCCGAATTTGCTGTTTTCTGGGTTTGGGGAAATTGCCTTCAAGTTCTTTTAAAGAACTTCTTTGCCCTGTAGGTTAAAAGTGCCATTTGTTGGACAATGTCCATATACTCAATATCATCCGGGCTAAAGCACTCTAGATCTTCAAAGCAAAATTGAAAATCTCTAGAGTGTTCATTTCCTGAAATAAAAGCACAACTTTCCTGGAAGGGAGTATGTTGAGCTTGTTGAGACCTGGGTGTCTCAGGGAAAGTGATATATGGCCCAGAAGAAGGTGATGGCTGCTGAAGATAATTCAAGTACAACTGAGGCTGGGGAGTTCTTGATCCTTCAGTAACATGCAGAGCGTTGCGAATAACTGGATTTGAGGGTCTGTTCATCTGGTGGCTCTTCTGAGTCTCCATTTCCATACGATATCCATCAAGGATTCCATACAGTTCAGCCATAGTGAGAGTGTTGAGATTTTCAGTCCTTTTGATTGAGACGCAGTAGAAAGTCCATTCATGAGGAAGTGCACTCATGAATTTTTGGACTATGTCTCTTTTCTCAAGCACTACTCCCATAGTCTGGAGAGATGTAATCAAGTCCATATACCTGAAGTATTGTTGGCTCAGGGTCTCACCAACAACATAAGTGAAGTTCTTGAACTTCTGCTTCAGTATATCCTTCTTGTTTTCTTTTGATTCCTCCGAACCAGAGTACATCAGTTTCAAAGCATCGAATAGTTCTTTTGCAGACTCACATTGCTGAAAGCCTAACATTATGGAGTTTGGTATGGCAGTGAGCAACACAGTCATAGCTTTGCCGTCGATGTCCATCCTCTTGAACTCTTCATCAGAGTAGTCTTCAACATCTTTCTCAATCTTGGCACCATTACCAGCTGGGGCCGCCACCTTTGGCTCGTAAGGACTATGAGTGACAGATCTCCACATGTGACTGTCTTGATACTTAATGAAGCCTTCAATACGTTTACAACATGTTCCAAAATAATCAGGGGTGATGATAGGAGCCTTGGTCATGGTTCCCATCTCAGACTCAGTGGATTTTTGGATAAGAGCCATTTGAGTGAAGCGAGTAAGTGTAAGGAAACGAGGGTGATTTGGGATGGTTAGATCTCACAATCAAGGGCCTAAGAAGCTCTGATACCAATTGCAGGATCGGTTTCGACACTTATCACAAGTTTTCTCTCACGAACTCATAGGATATCACTTGAGTGATGAAGCAGAATCTCTAACTAAGTTGATGATAATATAATAAGTTGATGAACACAAGAATGGTTTTCAAGATACTTGTATATATTACTTCTCAACTTAGTGTTACAAGACTCTTACAAGCATGGTATTTTGAGTTACAATGAGAAACTATATATACTACTATCTACAACCGATTATACTTAGAAAACCAGCTGGAATTTACAACTAGACAAATACTACATTGCTAAAAGTAAAGTATCTAAGATAAAATAATATCCTAGATAAGGCAGTCATGACAGGTCCATGACTTACCTTTTGTCACCAACTAAGAATGGTATCTGTACTAAGTTGAAAAGGTGAATAGTGGATTAAAGTATGGTCAACTACATGGCCGTGGGAAAACGCCATGCAGTATCTCAGAGTCTGTCAGACAGACCATACTTATGCCCACTAGTTCATAGTTGATTCTTCCAAAGCTAAATGGATTCGGAAGAATAAGTTCTTCTGAGGCCATTTATACTTCGGAAGAAACAACTTCTTCCGAGTCTTCTACAGGTCTTGATGACTTTATTCTTCAGAAAACTTTGTCTTGAATCTTCTAAGTGTGAATGCTTCGGAAGAAGAACTGCTTGGTCTCGGAAGACTTTGCTATCCTTCGGAAGATCTTCATATACTTCAGAAGGAAAACTGCTTAGTCTTAGAAGACTTAGTTTTCCTCCGGAAGCTCTTCAGACAATGCTTCGAAAGATCTTTGACTTAGCTGCGGAAGAGTAGTTTTGAATTTGAAAGACATCTTCTACTTGTACACAAAATTATTCTAAGTGTTGTTTTGGTTGCACCAGCCTCATATGATCCAACACACTTTAACACCCAAAACATGAAATAACAGTTGTAAACATCATTCTTTTACAAAACATTCGTTTAAATATGCATATTAGCCACAAAACATGATAAAACACGTAAAAAAGGGGTCTATAACTCACTTCTTGAAGTTCCAACACAACCACAACTTCCCCGAAGCTTTTTACCGAGCAAAAAGTACATAACCATGCGTTTTATTCATCAATAATCCATCCTTAGTACATAACACAAGTTACTACACGAGTTACATACCTTAAACACTTCGTTTGTTCACTTTCTCTCTCTACATAGCCGCTTTCTCTCTCTAGCAGCAGTACTTCTCGCGTGTTACTAGTGTCTGGCTGGGTGTACCTAGCTATTTATACCCAACGTAACTTTTCGCTCAGACTTCTCGTACGAGAACTTTCTGTCGTGCGAGAACCGTCCTCCATGCGAGAACTTCATGTCTTGCGCGAGAACTCAACCTCTCGCACGAGAAGTTCACCTTTATTCAAAAATTCGAAGCGTTACAAGTCCACCCCCTTATTTGGGTTTCATCCCCGAAACCTGTCATTCCTCAAACAACTGAGGGTAATGCTGTCTCATCTCATCTTCGGACTCCCACGTGGACTCCGACCCCTTTTTATGCTTCCACTGCACTCGGACAAGTGGAACTACTTTATTCCTCAGTCGTTTCTCCTTTTTGTCTATTATTGCTATGGGCTGTTCCACGTAGTTCAGTCTTTCATCTATCTCCACATCTTCCAGTGGAACATGAGCTTCTTCGTCTGCTAGACACTTACGCAGATGTGATACGTGGAAGGTAGGATGAATTCCACTCAATGCATCTGGTAGTTCTAGCCTATACGCTACTTCCCGTACATGGGCTATGATCATGAAAGACCCAATAAATCGAAAGCTTAACTTTCCTCTCTTTCTGAATCTAATGATTCCTCTCCAAGGTGACACCTTTAGCATCACTCTATCACCGACGTTAAACTCGATCGGTCTTTGACATTTGTGGGCATAGGATTTCTGCCTATCTTTAGCAGCTTTCATGTAGGCTTTAATTCTGCCTAACTTCTCATTGGTCGTCTCGATGACCTCGATACTACCCAACTCCTTCTGTCCGATTCCCCCCCAACAAACAGGGGTTCTACACTGCCGGCCGTAGAGCATCTCATACAGGGGCATACCAATACTGGCGTGGTAGCTGTTATTGTATGAGAACTTTGCCAATGGTAGATGACTATCCCAGCTCCCGCCAAAGTCTATGATACATGCCCGAAGCATGTCCTCTAAGGTCTAGATAGTCCTTTCGGGTTGGCCGTTCGTTTATGGGTGGTATGCTGTACTGATGTGCAATCTAGTTCCCATCGCATAATTGAACTTCTTCCAAAATTTAGCTTTACGCGGTAGCTTCGTTATGAAATCCATAGTAATGTGCTCCCACTTCCATTCAGGAATTTCCAAGGGTTGGATTTTCCCATATGGCTTCTGATGCTCGGCCTTAACCTGGAGACAGGTCAAGCACCTTTCTACGTACCTTGCCACATTGGCTTTCATCCCCGGCCACCAATAGTTCTTCTTTAGGTCTTGGTACATCTTGTTGGTTCCCGGGTGAATGGAGTAGCGAGTCTTGTGGGCTTCATCCAACACTTTCTCTCTCAGACCTCTATGACTAGGGATCCACATGCGCCCAAACCTAGTTTTGACACCATTGGCGTTTTCTTCCATGTTCGCGATCTGCCCCTTCATCCTTTCTTCATTAACGTGCTCGGGCTTTAGGGCTTCTTTCTGAGCTTTGCAGATTTGCCTTATCATATTAGGAGTCACAATCAACTGGTAAGATCTCACCTGAATTGGTTTCCGGTCCTCCTTCCGGCTTAGGGCATCAGCTACCACGTTAGCCTTACCCGAGTGATAATGAATCTCATAGTCGTAATCTTTTATGAGCTCCAACCATTATCTCTGCCTCATATTAAGATCCTTCTGCTCGAAGAAATACTTTAAGCTTTTATGGTCCGTGAAAATCATACATTTGACACCATATAAGTAGTGTCTCCATATATTTAATGCGAATACCACAACAGCCAGCTCCAGATCGTGGGTAGGGTAGTTCATCTCGTGAACCTTTAACTGTCGAGATGCGTACGCTATGACCTTGCCTCGCTGCATAAGCACACACCCTAACCCCTGTTAAGAAGCATCGGAATTGACAACCAAGTCCTCACTCCCTTCTGGTAACGTTAACACCGGAGCTTGTGTCAATCTTTTCTTTAACTCCATAAACACATTTTCTTGACTATCGCCCCATTCAAACTTCACATCTTTTCTCGTCAACTTCATAAATGGCGAGGCAATATTGGAAAAATCCTGGATGAATCTCCGGTAATAACCCGCCAAACTGAGGAAGCTTCGAATTTCAGATGGCGTTTTAGGCGAATTCCACTTCATTACCGCCTCCACCTTAGCAGGATCAACCATGATTCCCTTTGGGTTAATCACATGACCTAGAAACTGCACCTCGCGTAAACAAAATACTTATTTGGAGAATTTCGGATAAACTTCTCCCTTCTTAGAGTCTCCAGCACCTCGCGGAGGTGACAGGTGTGGTATCCCTCATTCTTCGAGTAGATCAGGATATCGTCTGTGAACACTATCACTGATTTGTCGAGCATTGGTCGACAAACCTTATTCATCAGGTCCATGAATGCTGCAGGAGAAATGGTTAGACCAAACGATATCACGAGAAATTCATAATGCCCATATCGCGTCCGAAACGCAGTCTTTGGGATATCCTGTTCCTTAACCTTTAACTGGTGATAACCCGACCGAAGATCGATCCTCGAGAACCAACTTACACCTTGCAACTGGTCAAACAGATCATCTATCCGAGGCAACAGGTATTTATTCTTCACCGTGAGCGTATTCAGCTCCCTGTAGTCTATACACATTCGCATGCTACCATCCTTCTTCTTCACGAATAACACCGGAGCACCCCAAGAAGAAATGCTCGGTCTGATAAATTCTTTATCGAGAAGGTCCTGTAGTTGGGCTAACAACTCATTCAACTCTGACGGAGCCAGACGATACGGTGCTTTAGCGAGGGGCTGAGCTCCTGGCACAAGATCGATCTGAAACTCTATCTCCTGATCGGGTGGTACCTCTGTCAAGTCATCAGGGAACACATCCGGGAAGGCACACACCATGGGCACATCTATCAACTTTACAGTTTCAACTTTAGCATCTTTAATGTATGACAAGAATGCTCCGCACCCTCGTGTCATAAACTTCTCTGCCTTTATCATAGAAAACATCTTCGGAACTTCGCAGAATCTGTCGCCGTAAATCGTGACTAAGGTACCGTCGGGCGCTTTCATCTGAATCATCTTCCTCTGAAAAACTATGTAAGCCTCATAAGAGGCAAACCCGTCCATATCCAACACGACGTCAAATCCTCCTAGGGTCATAACAAACAACCTAACGGGGAATCTATGACCTTCCAATTCTATGCCACAATCTTCTAAGGCCTTGGTTATCTTAGTAGTCTTTCCAATGGCAGTCTCTACCCCAAACACATGATCTATTTGTTTGGCCTTAGCATTCATCACATCACAGAAGGTGGGAGCTATAAAACTCTTACTTGCACCAGAATCAAACCAAACAGAAGCTAGTATGTTGTTAACTGGGAACATACCTGACACAACATCAGGTTCCGCTCTGGCCTCCTCTCTAGTCATTATGAAAGCCCTAGTCTTGGCCCTTGGCTTGCCAGCAGCTTTCTATTCCTTCTCACTCTCCCTTTCCTTGGCCGACTCAACCACTCGCACCTCTTTACAATCTCGGCTGTAGTGCCCCAACTTGCCACAGTTATACCACTTTCCCGTACTAGGGCAATCCTTGGAGAAATTCCCCGTCTTCTCACATCTGAAACACAGGCTTGAACTGAGCCTGTATTCACCAGCATGTTTTCTCCCGCATTTTCGGCAATCACTGGACGGCTCCACCTTCATCCGTTTGGCCTGAGCAGCAGACCTCTCATTTCTCTCTTGCTTCATGTTCCCCGACCAACTCTTCTTTTTCACCTCCTTAATGGGTTCATCAGCCACCACATCATCATACACTATCCCACTTAGTTCCACCAAAGACTTGAAGGTCTTCGGCCCGCTTGACTTCACATACGTCCTAACCTTTGAAGGCAAACCCTGTACATAACACTTCATCCTCCTCTCCTCGGTACTTACCAGGTGAGGCACCAACCTGGCCATCTCGTTGATGCGAGATGTGTACTGCCAGTGGTTCATACTTCCAGCTTTAAATCCTATGAATTCACTTTCCAGCTTGTCGATCTCATTTTGAGGGCAGAACTTCCTCATTACCATCTCCTTCAGGTCATCCTACTTCAAGTTCTTGAACTCATGAGGGTCTTTAGTCTGCTTGATAGTGTTCCACCAATGAATAGCTTCATCCATAAATGAGTGAACTGTGAACTTCACGGCTTGGTCAGCCTTGCACTCACTAATCTCAATCACCGCCTCCATTTTAGACACCCATTGGAGAGTGGCAATAGCACCACCCTTGCCATCCAGGGATGGAGGGTTGCATCTCTTGAAGATGCGGTACGAACACCCTTTGGCTAAATCCCCATCAGCTTCATCTCCCTCATTCTTCCCCGAGCCTTCCTCGGTACCTTCACTGTCTTTCTTGCTAGCTTTGTTCTTTGCCTCCAACGTCCACTCTTTTGTTTCCTCCTTCATGGCCTCAGTCATGATCGAGGACAT
This sequence comes from Flaveria sonorensis, assembly GCA_025506505.1. Lineage (NCBI taxonomy): Eukaryota > Viridiplantae > Streptophyta > Magnoliopsida > Asterales > Asteraceae > Flaveria > Flaveria sonorensis. The sequence goes on from CM046429.1 coordinate 24,288,531, forward strand.
GATGTCCTGAAGGATCTTATGGACCTCTTCGGCGATAGCCTCCCTAACAATAGGCTCCAAGGTGATCCTCTCTTTAGAATGATGAGAGTTTTCCTCGCTAGCAGTGTGAACAGAGTCCACAGGCACCTCCTCAGTCGTCTGCCCTTGGTTTTTGGTGACTGGTGGTCTACCCCTACCACCACGAGCACCTCCTCGGGTAGCTTTTCTTCCAGCCATAGCTTGCTATAAGATACAAAAGGCTAACATTATCATTCCAGGTAATAGTTCAGATCATGTTAAGTAAGGTAAGTTTCTAATGAGAGTGGCCAGTTGTAATTAACTACTTACTTTACTCTTCATGTCCTAAACGTTTCCTATCCTGAGTCTCATCAGCTCTCAATCTTACTAATAGCACTATAACCCTAAGGTACCTCTAATAGTCGTAACCTTCCTGGCATGGAGCTAATGGCACTGGCATCCCTTAATCGATCCCATTCTCAGTTCGAGTCTAGACATTGGAGTGTCTAAATCTCTCAAACTATGGCTCTGATACCAACTAGTAAGGCCCTATTCAGGGAAACCCCACAGTTGGATTTGGACATTAGAAACACAAATTCTCGAACATCAATTTTCATTAATATACGCAGCGAAACGTACAAAATTTCTATCGTTAAACATTTACAGCAAAAGATCACTTTAGCTATCTAACTAAGCTCTATGCCAGGATGACAGTCTCGATCATGTGCCAGGTAGCTCTCTCCCATCCATGCCAAGCTCACCCAAAATGTATAGCATACCTGTCAATCTAATATGCATACAAAAGTTAACGATGCTAAGTGAGCTCTAGGTTTACTTTAACAAAACTGTAGCATACAATAACATCATACAAACTTTAATCTCATTCATCATCAACATCGTCATCGAACTCGTTCGATAACCAAACTTTAACATTTACTTTACCATTCACTTTACCGTTACGTTACCCATAATTTACTTTACTTTACCATACGCTTTATGTCATCATTTAAACATAGCACGAAGCTTAATTCCCATCGGGTGAGAATGCAGAAAGCAAGCCTCCTATCACGTGAGCACACCGAAGTGTAACTCATATCGGGTGAGAATACACAAAGCATAACTCCTATCAGTTGAGCACACCAAAGTGTAGCTCCTATCGGGTGAGAATGCAAGAAGCATAACTCCTATCAGTTGAGCACACCAAAGTGTAGCTCCTATCGGGTGAGAATACACGAAGCATATCTCCTATCAGTTAAGCACACCAAAGTGTAGCTCCTATCGGGTGAGAATGCACAAAACAAGTCTCCTATGGGGTGAGCACACCAAAGTGTAACTCCTATCGGGTGAGAATGCACGAAGCATAACTCCTATCAGTTGAGCACACCAAAGTGTAGCTCCTATCGGGTGAGAATGCACAAAGCATAACTCCTATCAGTTGAGCACATCGAAGTGTAGTTCCTATCGGGTGAGAATGCACGAAACATATCTCCTATCAGTTGAGCATACCGAAGTGTAGCTCCTATCAGGTGAGAATGCACGAAGCAAGTCTCCTATCAGGTGCTTGCAAAACTTTTTTAGCGTTTTAACGTTTCCACAGCTGTGCTATACAGGGTAACTTATTCTTTCGTGTTTCACATGTGAATTAACATCGTTCTTTAACCTTTAACTATCATGATATATATAATATATCTATATACGTACTTAAATTCTTTAGCATTAAGTTCATCATTAAGTCATTAACAACGCACACTTTACGGTGTAACATAACACGTAACAGACCAGAGTTTTCGCGCGAGAACCATCATTCGCGCGAGAACTTCTCCCTTCAAGCGACAACTCCTCCTTCGCGTGTGAACATCATCATTCGCGCGAGAACTTTCAAAAAGTAACCATTAGCTGCAAAAACTACTTTTCGCGCAAGAACTCGCCTCTCGCGCGATAACTTTTCTGCTGTACACAACTTTATCCACAAGTTATCGCTCCTTTAACCACTTTAACACCCAAAACATGCAATAATAGTTATAAACATCATTCTTTTACAAAACATTCATTTAGGTATGCATATTAACCCTAAAACATGATAAAACACGTAAAAGAAGGGTCTAGAACTCATTTCTTGAAGTTCCAGCACAACCACAACTTCCACGAAGCTTTTTACCAAACAAAAACTACATAACCATGCGTTTTATTCATCAATAATCCATCCTTAGTATATAACACGAGTTACTACACGAGTACCTTAAACACTTCGTTTCTTCACTTTCTCTCTCTACACTGCCGCTTTCTCTCTCTAGCAGCTGTACTTCTCCCGTGAAACTAGTGTCTGGCTGGGTGTACCCAGCTATTTATACCCACCACAACTTTTCGCTCAGACTTCTCGCACGAGAACTTCTAGTCGCACGAGAACCGTCCTCCATGCGAGAACTTCATGACTCGCGCGAGAACTCAACCTCTCGCGCGAGAACTCCGCCTTTATTCAAAAATTCGGGGCGTTACATTTTGAGGATCAAGATGATACTAAGATAATTCATTCCAACTTATTTCACTTTTCAACTGCTTAAATCTCCCCCTTATGGGAATATTGATTCATGAAAGATCAACAAATTAAGCCGTAAATAAATATCTTATTAATGGCTATAATAACTTAAATATGAATAGTTATTCATTCCCAACATGTATTCGAACTCATTTAAGGCCCTATCTTTGTACATTGTGATGGAGTAATTACAACTTGTATCGTAAAGCAACAAAAAAAAAACTTGGATGGGAATTGCTTGGTTACTAACCAAAAACCATTTGTAATGGGGAGTAAACATAATAACTTGTATACACAAACATATAACATGGTCCCAAACATAAATATGAACTATTGCTCTCATTATTGGTTTTGCAATGAATTGGACGTTTAGTGTTCGTCTCAACAAAAGCAATTTGTGTATGAACATATGGTATTCACCACTTATTTCAATAATCATTAGTAACTTGGGAATTTTATTGTATAACCAAAATAAATATGTTTTTATGGAATAATGTGCTTGCTATCTTATTAGTTAAGTCACATATCACGCAAACGTCAAATTGCGAATTTGGTAACCATTTAGACGATGCATCGATTTTAAACACTAAATGGCATACTCTTTATTATCTTTTATCAATTCCATAATATTTAGGGATTCAAACCCTGCTCTAGGGTATTTAAGGTTTATGTTAATTTGCTTGAAGTTTAAGTTTTACTCATTTGAATTTTAATTGTAGCGTGTAGTTTCTGGATTGCAGTGTTCTATTGTTTAAATCTGATGTAATCTTCATGTCCTAATTTTTCACCAATAACTATGAGTTTTTAGCCATAGGAGGCATGAGTCCATCTTGTAGCAACATTTCTCGATCGTCTCTTTTTAGCAGCTTCTAATACGTCAATAATAACCTAAGTAAGACGTTGTCGAGCTTTCTTTGGCATTGGGCCACCATCAACCCATACCCATTTGACAAACTATAAACAAAATTGATGAATTACATGATTTAGGAGGTGATATTTCTATTGTAACAAGTATGTTCTTCACATGGTAAAAACAACAACTTAATTTAACAAAAAAAGTATTGTACCTTATCATGTTTGTCTAATAAATATTGGAGTTTTGACCAACTTTCAAATGATAAATAAAATTAGATCCTTTCTGCCTAAAGCATAAGTCCTTACCCCATATCTGTAGTATAAGAATTAGATAATAGATCAATAGAGGAATGCAAAACCAATGATTCAAAGTGACTATTATAAGTGGCAGTTTCTACATATGAATCGGTAGCTTCTAGTCAATCCAACTCGACTCAATTTTAGCCAGAACCAGTTTTGACTCGTTATCCAACACCAACAACCCACTATTATGCCAAATTGTTTTATTCAGTATTACTAGAATATAATTGTAAGTTATGACTTATGATTCAGACCTCTTTGACATCTTTAATCAGAAAAGACAAGCAATTAGCATTGGTTGATCTCATTCCTTCTTTGATCACTTTTGAATGTTTTCCGAATATTCTTTCTTCATCTTCCAGGTGTATTCATCATCTTCCGAATATAACTTTAGAAACTCATCATTTACTTGATTATTCATTGCACATTATTATTTTTGTAAATTCTTTGTTAAACAATAGTAAACAAGAAAGACTATGACCCTCAAATTAAATCTAATATACATATAAAAATTAAATGTTTCAAAACTTCCCGTAAGCAAGATTATACCTAAAAATCTCACAATATTCTGACATAATATTCTTGGGATTAGTAATTTAGATCTTAGTTTTTCGAAACTTCCTGAAAGCAAGCTTACAGCAAAAACTGTTAGATTCACGCAGAACCCATTTATAATATAAATTGTTTAAGATGTTGAAATATGTTACATCTATAATGTGATGAGAGTGCATAATTTTAAAGTTCAAGCATGAAGTATTATGTTCTGCATGCTTCCAAACTGACGAGACAAATTGAGCTAAAAATGGAGACATAAAAGTAGTTTTAAAGATGTGATGATATGGATGTTTTGCTATTTAGAGATGTCTATTAACTAAGTTGTGTTTATTAATGTGCATACAGAAATGCTACTTACGAGCCAACGAATCACGCATATCTCAAAGAAATATGCACACACTCGCTTCAAAAGTTTTGCTAGGATTCATGAGGAGATGGTAATGCGTATTTGTTTTGTTCATGATTTGTTTCTTTTTTTGTTGTTCAATATTATAATGTTTTTCGATTGTTTATGTTGTTATAAATATAAAAATAAGAATTACCTACTTTAACTCAGGCCTTTGAACGTACATGTAAAAGAATAGAAGGGAATGCATATGTTGATACGTATGATGACACGACAAGGAAAATTTAAGTTTTTCCTACTTTTAACCATATGTGAATATCCATGTGCCATGTTTTATAAATTGTATTATCAACCATTTGATTTAGGGATCGCAACTGTCATTATCTTTCTATGTTTGCTCTAATACGATGGAAACCAAATAATTGGATGGATCCAATTGTAAATTGTATTACTTTTAGCAAATTACGTCTATATATTCATATCTAAAAGTGCAATTGCTACGAGACACATTATATTGAAGTTTAAATGTCGTTTAGATACTATAAGGTTTCTGGTTGTCTAATTGGTTCTGGGTTCATCAATAAATTGGTTGTTGAATTGGGATTTAGTTTGTTAAATGAGTCATAACTTTTGTTGATTAACTAGCTTTTAGTTACATGACCTTGTTCATATTGTTTTAAACTCTTTTTGGGTTATTTCATGAATATAAAATTGTTTTGACGATATTTGTGTTAAAACTTTTTGACAATATTGTAGAAACAAATGAAGACCCACAAGCCTACAGAGGATGTTAGTATTACGGTAGATTATTTTCTAGTTGTTATGAAAAAAGAAAATTATGAATATTACCGACTTTATGATAGAGGCATTACAAATACATTGATAAAGAAAATAGATGGCGCTTGCACATCATACATAATTCTCGAGGGCTGATGGAATCATTCAAAGCAATAGTGAAAGTTGAGAAAAACCAATTACCGGAAATGTGCAAAAAAGGATTGAAGAAGATAGTGAAATAAAAGGCGGAGCTTGAAGCTAGGCAAGAAGATGTTGACAACCAGGGAGAAAACTTGGAAGCTAAGATGTGGAAGGTTATGAAACAACTATTAGGTGGAGATCTTGATGAGTAGAATGTTTTCATTTATCTTTATTGTAATTAACGCTTTTTGTTGATAATATTTTTATTTGATTTGGACAAGTATGTTAAAGTAAATCATTTTACTATGTGTTATTATTTTTATGGCCTAATTATGCTTCAATTGATTTGACAATGAGTGACTCACGAGGGAACTATAAGCAAGGGATCCTAGCCGGCCGAAAAGGCGGGTCTCGCACTCAAAGAAAAACACTACTGAAAAGGTAGTAGCTGTTTCACCGACATTGTTGCTGGTTTGGCATATTAATTACTAGCAATAGAATTACTTTAGGAGGTTGCACTTGAGTGTAAAAAAGGTTGCATTTGCTTTGAAAAAAGGTTGCATTATTCCTATTTGAAAGATGATAATTGTTGCATTAAGTCTAGAAAGAGATTGCACTTTAGTAACTAAACTATAATAAAGTTTGCTTTTAAGTATAAAAGAAGTTGTATTTCAAAATAAAAAAAAGTTGCATTAGAATATAAAAAGGTGGCATACTAAAAAAGTTGCAATTGAATAGCAAATGCAACTCTTTTAAAAAAAAGTCAAATTAGGCATTAAAAAGGTTGCATTAAGTTTAATACAACTGCTTCTAATACAACCCCTAATAAAAGGTTGCTTTAGACCTAATGCAACTTTTTCAAGACTTAATACAACATTTTACAAGGGTTGCATTAGTTTCTTTTTCTTGTAGTGTTGCTTTTGATATTTGTAACGCTTGCAAAATTTCTGTTCTTCTAATGCTTATGAAACAGTAGTAATACGAGCGAACATTTATTTACACTATTGTTAATTTGATTTTGTGACTTGTGTGAGCTTATTAACCAATTCAATCATCATTCGTTCCACATTTGATGGACTGAGATTGATCAACTCATGAAATTCCTTACTTCTTATACAAATAAATAATGCTAATAAAAACAACCTTAGGATTTTTGACGTTTGTATGTTAACTTGTGTGTGGTTGTTCAATTACTTGATTCAAAGTTTAAAAGGATGCTTATAAGAACAAGATAGTCGCAACTGGAGTTGAAATCAAATCTGAGAGATTGCTATTGGTTTGATTAAATTAGAGCCTTTCGATGCTTCCTCAGATGATAATAAGTAATTTCCCTCAATCAACTGCACTTGAGAACATCCAAAAGGTTCAACCGAGGTACAAGTGTGACAAGAAATAGAGATCGATTATTGATTGTGTGTGTGTTTCGAGTGTATTTAGGGGTTTAGAGAGATGAAAGGGACTAAATGAAATGTTTCCCCTTGTTTAAATAGTGATGATTACCACGATTTTGATTCAAAGGAGTTCAATGAGTTTATTCAAATTTTTAGATTCGATTTATGAATAATTATTCGATCTTAACTACCATGATTAGTTTGTTTGAATTCGAATTGAAACCAAATGTGTTTCCAGTAGGTTATTTTGACTATTGAGTCAAAATTTGAGTTGAAACTATTTTTGATTTGAATGAGTTTTGGTTTTCTATTTGATTAGGTTAAAATAGACGATTTGATATGAAATTGTGAGGGGTTAAGGGTTCGAAACAGGTTTGCTAAAAGAATGGGGCAGTTTGATTTGGTTAATCTGATCGAATTTTGGGATTTTAGTGATCAACGGAAGTGGTTGGAAGTTGGGCAAAGGTGTCACCGAAAATACCGGGGGGGGGGGGGGGTGATTTGGGAATTAATAAAAATTACACTTTGGTCCCTAGGGTTTGTTTGGTTAGCATTTTATTTAATAAGTTTGTAATTTAAGCATTAAAAATACCCATTTTAACCCTTAAGTTTACAAAAAACTAATTTTAACAATTATTTAACTTAATAACTCTATAAATTTTATAAACTTTGTAAAATTTTGTAATAAGATTATTTTTTAATTAAATAATTAAAATCCTATAATTAATGATAAAACCAAATAAATTTATTTTATAAGTTATAATTTATTATAAATTGTATAAATGACATAATAAGCAATGAAAATGATTATATAATTTTTTTTATTTCATGAATGACTCAAATGGGTCCAGGTTTATATTACAAAGAGGTTAAATGTTAAATTTTTTGTACATAAAGCGTGTTGAATCTTCACCAGTGTAGCTGCTCAGGACGAGTTGGTTCAACAATACATTCTTGTAGTTGAAGCTAGTTTCCATGATGAATCCATGGTAGAAGCAACTGATGATACTAGTTTTGATAAAGCTGGTGATGACTCTTTGAAACCAAGGCAGTTGATCCTTATAGACATCTACTTCGACTATTAGCTTTAGTCTCCAATAAAGATATGCAAAATTGCTCCTGTTGTAGGATTAGATGTCAGCACATCATTTATGTCTCATATTCCTAAAACATCAGCTACTATGGCTTAGAAACATATATGTTATTACTGAACCTTTTCTTTTAAGTGTATCCTCTCCTAAAACACCACTTGACTCTTCACCAAGTGAACACCATTTATCTACCAATGATCTACATCTTCAAAAGTTACTATAAGGTTATACTTGAAAGGCTGATGCAACCAAAGAAACCAAAGCAACCAAAGAGCTTCCAGCTTGCATGCACATTATGCATGGTAGAAGTTACTTCATAAGTTTTACACTTCTCACAGAAAATATTCTATGTAAAATCTTCCGAAGCCAAAGACCAAATTTTCAGAAGCCAAAGATGAAGTCTTCCGAAGCTTTAAAGACAAAGTCTTCTGAAGCCAATGAAGTGAAGACTGATTTCTTCAGAAGGCAGAGAGGACATGCTTTCTCTGATTTACTTTTGAATAAAGCTGACCCACTTTTCACTGTAACTCTGAAGACTCACCAACTTGTTTTAGTTGGTGAAAAGGTCCATGCTTTTACAACTATAGATTATGGTTTAGAGTCTTTAAGTTTCTACTTTGTACCTTTTATCCTTTTTGTAATATATTAGGATGTGAGCTATGACATGTCATAGTCACTAGTCAAAAAACAATCTGCCTTTTGACTTTACATTGGTCTTGTTGTCCAGATTAGTGTTTCCAGCTGGCCTTCAAAGTATGGCCGGCTGTAGGATGTAGTATAAAGTATCTCAGGTCCTTGTATTTCTTTTTATGCTTTATAACACTTGTAAAAAAACTTGAGAGCAATATACAACATTCTTGAAAACCATATTAATCTGTTCTTGTTCTTAGTTCTGTCTCAATGTTTTACTTGTGTTCTTAGTATCTTTCAAATAAACCCGGTTCCCTATTTGATCAGTTAAGTGTTCTAACACTCATTATTGTGAGACTAATTGTATGGACCATCCCTTAACCGGTCTTGCAATTGGTATCAGAGCTTTCCATGCTCTTGATTATAAGATCTCACCATCTTAAATCCTTTAGTTTCATAAATCACTTAACATCTCAAATGCCAGCTATCATAAAAGCTGATATGGAAACCGGTACTATGACAAAGTATCAACTAATCACTCCTGATGATGTTGATAAGTCTCAAGACTCCAGGATGTGGAGTTCTATTGTCTCAGGACCTCATGTACCATCCACCTCTTCAGCTGCTGCTGGTGGTGGCATGATACCAAAGGAAGTGGCTGACTACTCCGAAGAAGACTAGAAGAAGATAGACATAGATCAGAAAGCCATGACCGCCCTTCAATATGCTCTTCCAAACTCCATATACAGAGGCTTCAAGAAGTGTAAGACTGCAAAGTAACTGTGGGATGCATTAAAGCTTATGTATAAAGGGTCCAATGAAGCAAAAGAGAACAAAAAGGACCTCTTGAAGTAGTAGTTTGAAAACTTCACCTATAAGGTAGGTGAAACCATGACTCAATAATATTTCACGTATGTTAAGATTGTGGATACTCTAATGGATTTTGGTGTAACTCTTGAGAACATGGACATTGTGATGAAGTTCATGTCTTCTCTTCCCAGACAATGGACAAACTATTATGTGGTCATTAAGAGGACAGAGAACCTCAAGACCCTTACTCTCACTGAGTTGTATGGTATCCTATGTGGCTACCAGATGGAGAAAAACATGCAAAATCCATCTGGTAACTCCAATAATCAGTAGAGTTCATCCCTTCATATGGTTGAAAGGGATTGCAGAGAATCACAGCATCATCTATCTGCTATCCTGACAACTCATAAAAGGGTCCTTTTATCACCTTCCCGGAGACACCAAGAGAGAGCTACACCCAAGGAATCCCATTCCAAGAGACAAGCTCTTCACAAACCTATGTGTCTACTGATGAAAGTACATGCAACTTTCTCTTTACCCTTGAAGACTTGGACTGTAACCATCTAGATGATCCGAAATACATGGAAATAGTCCAGCAGATGGCTCTTCTCATTCACAGAGCCAAGAAGTTTTACAAGAGGACAGAGAGGAAGTTTCCTAGCAATGCAACCAGTGGAAAGTTTGGGTTGGACAAAAGCAAGGTGAAGTGTTACAATTGTAACCAAATGGGACACTTTGCTAGAGAGTGCAAGGCACCAAAAATAAGTGGTGGCCAAACACAAATCATACCAAACCACACTGAGGAGCTCCCCAGAATGAGAAGCCCAAGCAACAAGCCGCAGTTGCTATTGAAGAAGTAGGCTTTGACTGGAGCTTTTAGTTTGAGGATGCATCTCTAAACCAAGCACTGTTGGCAGATCATGAAGAAGCCAAGGTATTGGAACATCTTTGTCACCTGAATGTATTGCTAAAGTCAACAGATATAGGTCCTATAACTTAGAGATGAGATCAGATCTTGAGTCCTTAAACATTTTAAAAGCTGATTTCAAAAGAGCTGAAAATGATTACAAACTTAAGATAGAAGACTTAGAGAAAACCATTTCAACTCTTAAGAATGAACATACCAACTATAGGACTCAGATAAAAGATCTCATCACTAAGTTAACTGAATGCCAGGCTGAGTTTGTGATCAGCAAAGGCATGGAAGAAAAATATGTTCTTGAAGAAGAAACCTTCAAGAACATGATATCCTCATCCTTGCATGCAAAAGTTAGCTATTAGAATAAGCAGGGACTGGGATCTACTGACATAGCTCCTCCACACACTCTATTGTCCGTAAGATCTCCAAGGTGTGGAACTTGTGAAGATGAGTTTCTCCTCATAGACCCCATTGATGAAGAGGATGAAGGGGAGATAGTGAAGTATGATTCTGAGAGAAGTGAAGAAGATCATCCTAAGAAGGGTCACTATTCTCTTGAGGAGAAAAAAGAATCTGGGATGACCAAGTCTAAGAGGAAGAACTTGATCAGAAAAGCCAAGAGGAAATCAAAGAAGGCTTAAGAGATCAAGGCCACTTTCAACTCCAAGTAGAAACAAGTATTCATCTCTACAGGTTTTGAAGTGGTAAAGACTGAAGACTCAACTATGAACTCTAGTACTAGTAGTTCTAGTTTATGTTCAACTCATCCCAGCAAAGAAAAAAAGGTTGATCAGTTGTGTACCACTGCTACACAGCCTGAACCATCCACCTCCAAGAGCAAGCCTCACCATGGAAAACCTGCTACTGCATCTGAAAAGTTAAAGAAGGAGATGGAAAGTGATCAAGTTTAGCGTTCCTCCTACAAGAAGGCTCTCGGAAGGAAACATATGGATTGCATCACATGTGGTAGTACTTCTCATCTTGCAAAAGATTGTATCTATAATCCTAAAAGTACTATCCACATGACCAAGAAGAAAACCTCTAAGAAGAAAGTGAAGAAGAAAGCTTCAGAAGGAAAGTATTTTTCTTTTGGAAGTTCCAAAGTGAAGAAGAAGACAAGTGAAAACTTGTCTCAGAAGAAAATTTGGTCTCGAAAGAAAGGAATGATTCCGAAGCACTGAAGCTTGCTGTAATGAAAGCAAGATCTTTCGAAGGCTCAGTCTGCAAAACTTCCAAAGCTGTCAAAACTTCCAAAGTGTTGAAGGTCAAGTCTAATCCTCCAAAGATGGTGTGAAAGATGAAGGAAGACCTTATGAGTGAAAGTTCTTCATCAACAACAGCTGATGATCCTCAAATACTAAACATAGGATCAATCACTGTTACATTGCCTTCAGATCACTTTGAAAAGCCCAAGACCAATGAGGATTGGGTTTCAAAATGTAACTAATCATCTTTTTTAGTGCAGAATCAGCTAAAGACAATGAAGAATGTTTGGAGCATTGATAGTGGCTGTTCTAGGCACATGACAGGCAATGGCTCTTTACTTCAAAATTTTGAGAAAATTGATGGAGGCCAGTTGCTTTTGGAGGAGATGCAAGAGGTCACATTACTGGAAGGGGTAGGGTCACAAATGGTAAGCTCAGTATTAAAAAGGTAAACTTTGTCAAGGAGCTTGGGTACAATCTATTGAGTGTATCCCAATTTTGTGATCAGAGACACAACATGCTCTTTACAGAACATGAGTGCATTGTTCTCAAGCCTCGGGTGGTCATTCTTCAAGAGCATATCCTACTAAGAGCCCCCAAGAAATGGAACATATACAAGATGGATTTGCAGGAAACATCTCCTTCAAGAGAAGTCTCTCGCTTTCTGTCTAAAGTCAATAGTGATGAGTCTTTCCTCTGGCATAAAAGAATGTGCCATGTAAACTTTAAAAATATGAATAAATTAATTAAGAATGATTTGTTAACTGGAATTCCAAAGGAAGATTTTACAAGTGATGACCATTATATGGCATGTCTAAAAAGAGAGCAACACAAAGTGTCTCACAAGCCAAAGGAGAGAACCTCCATCACTACTCCCTACACTTATTACACATGGATCTCTTTGGCTCCACAAGTGTAATGAGTCTAGGAAGGACCTCTTACTGTTTAGTGATCACAAATGATTTCATGAGATTCACTTGGGTCTTCTTCCTTAGAACTAAGATGACACTCCTGAGATCTTGAAGAACTTCATTCTGAAAATTGAGAATCAATGTGATCACAAGGTTAAAACCATAAGATATGATCAAGGAATAGAATTTAAGAACCAAATCCTTGATTCATTTTGTGATGAGAAGGGTATTACAAGACAATATAGTGCTCCCAGGACTCCTCAGCAAAATGGTGTTGCTGAGAGGAGAAATAGGACACTTATTGAAGCTGCAAGAACCATGTTGTCTTACTCTAAACTGCCTATCACCTTCTGGGCAGAGGCAGTTAACACTGCCTGCTATGTGCAGAATAGAGTTTTAATTGTCAAGACTCATGGTAAGACTCCTTATGAACTGTGGCTTAAAAGAAGACATTTCATTGGTTTTCTCAAATCATTTGGATGTCCTTGCACCATCTTGAATACTAAAGATCAACTAGCTGAATTTGCTGAGAAATCAGATGATGGACATTTTATTGGATACTCTTCCTAAGCCAAGGCTTAAAGAGTATACAATCTTAGAACTAGAGTAGTTGAGGAGTCAGCCAATATGACTTTCAATGAGCACACTCCCAGTGTGAAAGGATCTGGTCCTGATTGGCTGTTTGATCTTGATTTAGTTACCAACTGTTTTAACAAATCTTGTGAGAGTGTTTCAGGATCTACAGGTAACTTATCAACAGGTGATCCTGATCCAAGATTTGAACTGAGAAGGCCAAACAAGAACACCACTTCAGCTCCACTGGTAACTAATCCTGTAGGTGGAGTTCCTATCAGCACAACCATGACAAACTCAGCTAATACATCTGAGGTGCCGACAAATTCCAGCTCAGAGGCACAAAACTCAAATGAAGGAACTTCAAATGAAGGAGTAAATGGTGGTGGTGACAGTGATCAAGAATTTCTTGATGCTGTTAACCATTCCATCAAAGACAACATCAATGATGTCACACACTCATTGGGTCAAGCTTCTCTTGATAAGTGTGCTGATGTGGTGGGTGACACTCCATTGCCGAATTTAATCTTCACAACTTTGTATCTGACAAACCAAATTGCTATGATCCCTCAACTCAGGATCCACAAGTCACACCCCACCACAAACATCATTGGAAATGCTGATACAAGGGTGAGAACAAGAGGACAAACCCATGAGAAAATGTTTGTCTATACTCTTGTTTCTTATCCCAGATAGAGCCAAAGAAAGTTGATAAGGCTTTAAAGGATGGAAGCTGGATTAAAGCTATGCCAGAAGAGTTGCCACAATTCAAAAGGCAAAAGGTTTGGAACCTATGTCCTCTTCCTCAAAGGAAGACTACCATAGTAACCAAGTGAGTTTTTAGGAACAAGAAAGATGACAGAGGACTTGTTATTAAGAACAAGGCAAGGCTTGTTTTACAAGGATACACACAAGAAGAAGGTATAGACTACACTGATGTTTTTGCTCTAGTGGCAAGACTTGAGGCTGTTAGAATATTCCTAGCTTTTGCTGCATCTAAGGATTTCAAGGTCTACCAACTTGATGTCAAGTGTGCTTTTCTTTATAGGGAGATTGATGAGGAGGTATATATCAAACAACCACCTGGCTTTACAGACCCAGATCATCCTGATTATGTCTGCAAGCTTGATAAAGCTCTTTATGGGCTGCACCAAGCTCTAAGAAAGTGGTACGAGACACTATCTCAGTATCTCTGTCAACATGGCTATAGGAGGGGTACTATAGATGGAACTCTCTTCATCAAAAGAACAGTAAATAACTTGTTGCTGGTTCCAGTTTATGTAGATGATATTATTTTTGGCTCAAGTAATCCAAAACTCTGCAAAGACTTTAAGAAGCTGATGAAGAATAGATTTGAAATAAGTCCCACGGGGGAACTCTATTTCTTTCTAGGAATTCAAGTGAAGAAGGTTGACAATGGCATCTTCATAAGTCAGTTAAAGTATGTACAATACATCCTTACAAGATTCAACATGACTGATTGTAAGGTTGCAAAGACACCCATAGCTAGAAACCACTCCCTTGGACATGATCTTGAGGGGGAGTGTGTGGATGAACATCTCTATAGGGCTATGATTGGGTCTTTTATGTACCTCACAACTAGCAGGCCTGATATCATGTTTGCCATATGTATCTGTGAAAGATATCAAGCCAACCCTAAGATGTCACACCGAGTTGCTGTTAAAGGATTCTTAGATATCTCAAAGGTGCTCCCAAGCTTGGTCTTTGGTATCCAAAGAATTATAACATCAGTTTGTATGCCTATACAGATAGTGACTATGGTGGCTGTAACATGACTGCAAAGTCTACATCTGGGGGATGTCAATTCCTTGGTGGAAGGATAGTCTCTTGGCAATGCAAGAAACAATCCTGTGTGTCTGCATCAACTGCTGAAGGTGAATACATTGCTACTGCAAGCTGATGTGCTCAAGTGCTGTGGATTCAGAATTAGATGTTGGACTATGGATTCAACTTTAAAGAAACTCCCATTCACATAGACAACAACAGTGCTATCTTTATTACAGAGAATCCTATGCAGCACTCAAGGACAAAACATATCAACATCAGGTATTATTTGATTAGAGATAATTTTGAAAAAGGATTAATCAAATTAGTCAAAGTTAACACAAATGAACAATATGCTAATCTGTTCACTAAAGCTTCTGATGAACAGAGATTCAAATATCTTGTTTCAGTTATTTAGATGATTAATTTTGAGTAGATTTTCTTAAACTTAAATCAATTATTTCTAAAACCCGTGTGTCCTAAGTTGTCTATTTTATCACCTTCATAAGCCCAGTTCACTTTGGAAGAAAATTTTAAAATGATATTCCTTAGATTTTTTAAAAATTTTCATACATACTTTCTTTCGGAAGACATCGAGTTGTCTTCGGAAGAACATTATGTCTTTAAGTCAAATAACTACTTATAAGTCATATTCTTTCGAAAGATATTCTGATATATGTTCCGAAGCCTAAATATGCTTCTAAGTACTTACATGTATTTGAAGGACAATTTTCTTCCGAAAGCAATTAAGTCTCGAAAGATTTATTCTCTTTAGAATAAAACTCGCAAGTCTTAATCTCTTTTGAAACCAAACATGTCTTAGAAGTGAAAATTCTCTAAGTATTTTCCTTCCGAAGCAAAATTCTCACAAACCTTAGGAATATCTTCCGAAGCCAGATTGGCTTCAGAAGCTTTTCTTAAAAACTTCCGAACACAAAATTACATTCGGAAGATTTTCAACTTCCAAGAAAACTACCTTTATAGGCACTTTTTCAAAGGTGGGACCGAATTTCGGATTTCAAAGTTTATTTTTTTGCATTAACTTTGTCTTAAATCCATTTCATATATATTCTCTCAACGGTTCCCCCTCTTTTCACTATCTTCTTCATTTGCATTTTCTCTAACCTAAATTCACCCATAAAACGCTCTTGTTCTTATCTTCCTTCACATGGAAGCTACCTCAAATGGCCAACCCTAACCGTAGAAACCAACCTGATTTCTCCATGCATCTTCACAGGCAACATAATTAAGTTGCTTTGTTAGACTTTGAGAAAGATCCTGGCTTCTCATAGGTTTGCCACTTTCTTACTCTGTCAAACTACTTCACTTCCCTCACCATAGATCCTTCACTCTATGAAGATCAGCTTTTGGAATTTTAGAGGACCTACCAAGAGGTCACCATGGATGGGGAGAAGGCACTGTCTGCCACAGTGTAGGGGAGGACAATCTTCATCACTCCAGCATCCATAAACACTCTTCTTCAGCTGGATGATGCAAAAGGTGACTTGTCTTTCCCCAAATCTGCTATTAACTTGTCCTTTGGACAGATAGGCTATGAAGGTGACTTCTCAGTCAGAACCTTCAGAAAAAGGAAGGTCTCCTCTCAGTGGAAATGCCTCCTCCATGTGGTTATCCATAGTTTATCTAACAAACATGGAGGATGGGACCAGATTTGGAAAAGGCTCTCACTTCAGAACCTGTTCAGGAGGTCCATATGGAAGAGGCTCTCACTTTAGCAAGTGACTACATCATTAAGACCTCCACCATGGCAACCCAGCCCATTGACACTTCACTTGAAGCTATCATGGTGTAGGGGAAATCCAGCAGCCAAGAACAAATTTCTGGTGATGAGGAAGAAGACTTTGGTCGTATTATCTCATTGCCCCATGATTCTTTTCTGATGAAGATGAGGGGAACATAAGACTAAAGGTGCAAAAGTTGACTCATACATGCACCTATTTAGTCTCCAAAATTAGTCACTTGGAATCTCAGGTGACCACCCTGCTAAGAAGGGTCAATGATCTGCAACTTGAGATTTCTGATCTCAAGGAACAACTAGCTAAGAGACCTTTAAGGAGGACTCAACTAGGAAAACAAGAACCCGTGGATGTGATAGACCTAACCCCTAGCTCACCTGTGCAAGAGGGTGATGCTACCAAAAAGGGGGAGAAAGTCTAAGCAATCACATAACCTGGGAGTTCCTCATAGAGTATGGACTTTGAGGATTCACCACCCTTACTTGCAATTTTCCACACTCAGCAACCTCCTCAAGTCTACATGGATATGGACTCACTCATACAAAGTTTGTTTGAGGAGGGTATTCCAAGAGCTATGCCTACCCCATATCATCACTCTGAGAATCCAATTATGAGTTGGAGGTATGACACTAATAGAAGAGCTCTGGTAATCTCTAGATCTCAGGGTCAACATGAAATCTTCAACTTTTCCAACCTGAGATTCTATGAGAGCATCCATCTGATTGATCTTCCACTTGTCAACCCAAGTCAAAACAGACAAGCTGCAAGGTTAGCAGATAGGATTCAAGAAAGGGTATTTGAAGAGTACAAACTGAGATCCAGATTATATAGACAGAGGCTAGCAGGTAAGACCATTGGTCAACTAGATGTTGAGGTGGACCCTAAGATTAGTTTCGAAGGGGAAGCCTTGGTTGAAGGCCCAATGGTTGAACTTGTGAACCTTGAGATAGGAATTTCTCATTACCCTTAGTAAGGCGCCAGCTGGTGAAGGTGCTTTATAGCCTCTATCTGGCCAGAGCTTGATTGCTGAACCAAGTAATGAAGGCCAAAGCTCTCTTCACCCTGAGTCACCAAGGCTTGTCTGTGGCAAAGGGAAAAAGAAAATGACTCCTAAGGAGATCGAGGAGGAGAACAGAGAGAGGAAGAGGAAGCTACGGGGAGAGAGTTCAAGTGGTTCCCCAGGCTTCATGGAAGCTATTATCAGGGCTGCCCCCAAGCCAAACACTCAAGATGCTAAGTTGAGGGCAGCCAGGATAAACTACTTGGGGACCAAAACTATAATATGGATGAACTACTCCCTCTTCCCTTAGATGAACTGAATGAACTGGTTGATAAGGAGTTGTCCAAGGAGAGGAAGGAGGAAAAGGATGCAATATTGCTCCTCAAGAACAAGGAAGAAAGGAGATAGAAAAGGCTCTACAAGCATACTTCTACCCTCTCCCCACTTCAATGAAAGTCCTGAGATAGAGGCTATGGCAACTGCACAACCTCAGGTAGACAAGGAAGCTGATAGACTGAGCATGATCAACTACCTGAGTGCCACAGGCCTCTATCAGGCATCTTCACTTCTTCCCTTATCATATGAGTATGTTGAATTTGAGTATCTCAAGCAGTTGGAGCAACAAGTCATCAAAGAACAAAAGGCTGCTAAGAGAAAACTAAGGGAAGAAACTGCAAAGTCAAGAGCCATCATACAAAAGTGCTAAAAAAAGTCTGCTGATAGACAATGGATGATTAGCTTCTTGAAGCTGTATGGATTCTTCAGAAGGAGGCTTGGTCCAATGTCTCTATCCACTATGAATGAACACATCAGGGTGATCAAGCAGAAGATTAAGAAGGGAGAGCTTGTTAACTTGCATTCTCCACCAAGTCCCGCTTAACCTAAAGTTTAGGTCAAGGTTTAACCCACTGAGACAACAAAACCTAGACCTAGAGTTGCATCTCAGCCAACTTCATCTTCTGATCCACAGAAGGGTCCTCTTTCCTCTTCTTTTGAACCTGTGAGAGAAGAAAACCCAACTGAGAGAGACACAGTAGAACAACCTGGTGCTAAAGACCAGTCTTCTCAGTTAAAGTCTTTAAGGAGGAGGAAAAGGATGGCCATGAATAGTGTTTCTAAGAAGAAGTCCAAGGCATCCACCTTTACACCTCAGGACGAGTCAGAGCATCTTGAGGTAGTGCAAAAAGACACTGCTCAACCTACTCAAACTCAAGTAGAGCCTCTTGCAACTGGATGATCCAACTTGTCCTGGACCTTTGCTACTAATCCAGACAGGTGGTATGTCATCAGAGATCAAGGGGGTCAAGATGTCTATTTCTGGAAAGACATGCATGATCTTCCTCTGCATGATCTCCATGACATGAGAAGATACTATGAAAGTCTGAGGGATCCTGACCAGCTCACGAAGAAAGGAATGGTCTTGATCCTGATGAGGACTGTCAATATCTAAGTATACTTCTCTATTTTGGTAGCATAAGCCAAGGGGGAGTTTGTAAGGTTATTCTTGAAAGGTTGATGCAACCAAAGAAGCCAAAGCAACCAAAGAGCTTCCAGCTTGCATGCATATTATGCATGGTAGAAGTTACTTCGAAAGTTTTACACTTCTCACAAAAAATATTCTATGTGAAATCTTCCAAAGCCAAAGAGCAAATCTTCCTAAGCCAAAGATGAAGTCTTCTGAAGCTTCAAAGACAAAGTCTTCCAAAGCCAATAAAGTGAAGACTGATTTCTTCCGAAGACAAAGAGGAGTAGCTTTCTCTGATTTACTTTTGTATAAAGCTGACCCACTTTTCGCTGCAACTCTAAAGACTCACCAACTTGTATTAGTTGGTGAAAAAGTCCATGCTTTTGCAACTATAGATTATGATTTGGAGTCTGTAACTTTCTACTTTCTACCTTTTATCCTTTTTGTAATATATTAGGATGTGAGCTATGACATGTCATAGTCACTAGTCAAAAGGCAATCTGCCTTTTGACTTTACATTGATCTTGTTGTCTAGATTAGTGTTTCCAGCTGGCCTTCAAAGTATGCCTGGCTGTAGGATGTAGTATAAAGTATCTTAGGTCCTTTTATTTCTTTTTATGATTTGTAACACTTGTAAAAGAACTTGAGAGCAATATACAGCATTCTTGAAAACCATATTAATCTGTTCTTGTTCTTAGTTCTGTCTTATTATTTTACTTATGTTCTTAGTATCTTTCATATAAACACGGTTCCCTATTTGTTTTGTTAAGTTTTCTAACAACTCCTTATTGTAAGACTGATTGTATTGACCATCCCTTAACCGGTCATGCAGTTACGTATGGAAATTAATCAATTTAAGTGTTGGACCCAACAAGTGCATTAATAGGTTAATGCTTAAAAGGATAATGCTTGCCATAATCAAACATAACGTGTTCTAACATTCAAACAATCATTAACTAACATATAAGTATCATTAACACTTATAACATACACTAATATTGCTTTAATTTCTTTTTCTGGTTTGTAGATAAAAAGGAATTTTTGCAACTGTCGGCAGGGGATGAAGACCTTCCACAGCGGATGAACAAGAGTCTGCAGTGGATGATGAAAACCTTCCAAAGTGTCTACAATGGATGAACAAGCATACACAGCGGATGACTAGTCCATAGCTGATGAACTGTCCACAACGGATGTTCATCCATAGAGGTTGAACACTCCACAACGGATGTTCATCCACAGGGGACAACATACAAAGCAAACACATACAAGTGTTAATAGCGGACAACATCCAAGACACAACTGACAACTTATCAACCACTGACAGCGGACGACTGTTTATGCACAGCGGACAGTCTATCATCCACAACGGACAACTTATAGACTTAGGATTATTTATGAAATTTTCGTTGACATAAGGGTATTTTTGTAATTGTATATAGATATCTGTACAGGCTATAAATAGCATAATACCCTAATCCTTTGTAAGCTTTTGAACAATCAATACAAATAAGCAATTATTATCATTCAAGCATTCAATCACTACCAATCACTAGCAATCATACACACACATACACACACTGATATCATAGCATTAATCATGGGTTTCCGCACCATGATTGTTGTTTGTTGAATTCAAGTATAACTATCTGTTTTTATATCTTGTTTGAGAGATTTGAAAAGATCCTTGGGAGGAATCAACCTATTTATGTTCTTTATTGTTTGTCTAAGTTCATAAACATCACACTGTTGGGTTGATTTCATCAGGTGGTATCATAGCAATGGCTCAAATCATATATTGATTTTCGATCTTCTCATTCAACAACATGATATCAGTGGTTCATTAGCTTCACAACATACTTTTCGAGCTGAAAATCATCACAAA
This sequence comes from Flaveria sonorensis, assembly GCA_025506505.1. Lineage (NCBI taxonomy): Eukaryota > Viridiplantae > Streptophyta > Magnoliopsida > Asterales > Asteraceae > Flaveria > Flaveria sonorensis. The sequence goes on from CM046429.1 coordinate 24,309,457, forward strand.
CACCTTCTTCTACACCAAACATTCATCAAAAGCTTAAAACATGGTTTCTTAATCTGTTTTTGTGCTTTGTGAAGAAGATTTTGTGTGTTTAAAGCTCAAAACATCATTCATACATGATTTTCGAACGTGTTCATCGCAAAACTCTGAAACCTCGTCAGTTTCTAAGGGTTTTCGTATAAAACAGTACCCGGTTATTGTTCTATCCAGTTTTAATCAAACAAACTCTCAGTTGAATACTTTGAATCTGATTCATTATATTTAATCATCATATTTGAGTTGTTTTTCACTCAAAACAGGCGATTAATCTTCATCAAACAACAAACCGATTGTTGATTGTGTTGAAATTATCTCAGCCGCCAACAAACCATAGGATAAACCCTAGTTTTTGTTCATCCATAACCTTCATAATCAATGGTGATTGTGTTGGTTCATCAGCAAAATCAAAGAAGAAACATAATCGTCTTTTGAATTTTTTTAAATAGTTACTTATTGATCCAAAACGTTAACTGTTAACAACATTTTATGTGTTTTTAGGGTTTTGACTGACATCGTTAAAAAGTTGACATTCCCTTAACAAAATATTCCTTTCTTTTCACCGAGTTTTGAAAGTGACTTAACATTGGACATTAATTAATTTGAAAATAAAATAAATTAATTCCCTTTATTCGGTAAACAACAAACACTAACAAACAAATCCTAGTGACTTTAGGATAAAAACAAATTTTGCACCGAGCTAAAATTATCAAACAAATTTGACTTAAAAACGTTAAGTTAAAAATTAACAAACATGTCTGATGAAATTTCAGGAACAAACAGTGCTCTCAAACCACCAAGACTCAAGAACAAAGCTGATTTCAAACAATGGAAAATAATGTTTAGAAATTGGATAATTTTCCAAGACCTGGACCTATGGATATCCATAACCGAGGGACCATTCATACCTTTGACTCTTGGGCCTAATAACAACATATAGAAACCAGTAAGCTTGAAAAGCATAGCTGGTGATGACCTCAAGAGGGTCAAAACAGACATGAAAGCATACAACATATTGGCAATGACTTTGCCATTTGAAATTTTAAAATAGGTTGAAAATTTCAAAACAGCACATGAAGTATGGAAGGTGCTTCACACCATGTGTGAAGGAAGTGAGGAAAGCAGGGAAATCAAGAAAGAGAAATTGAGGACCCAGTATGAAACCTTCCACCACGTTCAAGGAATTTCAATTCCACAACAGCTTCACAGATTTGTACAGATGGTAAATGAGATTATTGTCTATGGTCTCAAGTATGAATCTGTGGAGATCAACAAAAAGATGTTGCATACACTGCCAGAGAGCTGGACTCAATCAGTCTCTCTGATGAAAGCAACATTGGATCTTGAAGCATTGTCCCTAGATGCTTTAGTTGCTAAAGTCGAAGCATTAGAACTAGATGAAAGATCCAGGAATAACAGCACAATCAGACACGAAGAATCCTACAAGTTCAAGGAACTACAACAAACAGACAGTGCATTTTTAACATGCATTGGAGAAGATGAAGATGAAGAATTTTTAAATTCAAGTGAAACATCCTTCTTCTCAGCTCCTGAATCATCCAGTACCAAACAGAAGTCCAAAAAGACTGGTGTTCATGCTTCCTGTGAAGCAACACCACAAAGCAAACATAATCCTCACACATCTAGTTCTAGCAAACAACAACAGCTAAAGAATCAAAACATGCACAAATATGAGAAACCCATGGATGCTCTCACTATCATTTTACAAAATGAAGACCAGAAAGCAGCCTATGTAGCTTTCTTAACTAGCTTTGAAGCATACTTGGGTGCAAGTCTCACACCATCTCAAATCATCCAACAGGACCTGGATGAGTTATCACCAGACATGGTTGAAGAAATGGATCTTCAATGGTCAATGGAAATGATTGCCTATAGATCAAAAAGGTTTCTTCAGAGAAATAGAGGATTAAGCATGGACAAGGAAACCAAAATTGGTTTTTGACAAGACGAAGGTGAGATGCTACAACTGTCAATTGTATGGTCATTTCTCAAGAGAATGCCAACAACCAAGAGTTGATAGAAACAACAATCAAACACAAGCATCTAGCAGCTACCATTCAAACAGACAAATCTCACCTTCAATCAGTATTCCAGCTACACCAACTCCACCTCCAATCACATAATACAGTCCAAATCAACACTCCAAATCATCAGCAATGATTATCAAACAAGATGGTGAGTGCCCTCATGGCAAACATAAAAGATAAAATTTCAGAAATCTTAAAAAAGGTAAGGGATAACCTCTGTACACAAGCATGCATTGATGAAGTCAACAGATAAAGAGAACATGCAGACAAACTTTCCAAGAAAGTAATTGAAACAAACATTTTAAATGAAAGTCTAAAATCTAAACAAAAACAATATGGAGCAAAAATTCTTTCATTACAAAATGATTTGGACAAATTAATGTCTGAAAAGTTAGCACTAGTAGCTCAAGTAGAGCAACTCTTTGAATCTTTGACTTTGTCAAAAACCATACAGGCTGAAACTGAAGTCAAACTTCAAAAATTTAAGGTGAGCAATAAGAAGTTTGAAGAACTTCTTGCTCAGCAAAGGGCATTCAATGACCCTTCATGTTTAGGGTATAATAAGGTCAACCCACCTTATAATGACAATTATGTTCCTTTACCTGACTCCATGACAAACACACTGGGTGAGTCTCTTGACCCACATGACCGGGCTGATGATTCAAAACAATCATCATCATCATCATCATCAAAATCATCATTAATATCAAAAACTCCTTTGATAAAATTTGTTAAAAGCCAAGCAACTCTACAAATCAAATCAACAGATTTTTATTAAGGAGAAAATAATGAATTTGATGAACATACAATAGATGAAGATGATGTTGATCTATTGCATGATGAGTCAGATCAACCCATTACTGAAACTTCAAAAGTTTCAAGTGTGGTTGATACACAAAACATACAATCAAAGCAAACAAAAGGTATTAACATCTGCTCAGGTGGAAGAAAAGCTAGATCTTCCACTACCTCTCCTATTAAAACAAACAAAAGGAAAGGCAAAGCTCCCATTCAGCAAAAACAAACAACTATAACTTTTGACTTACCTTTAAAATCAAATTTAAAATCAAAAGTTATAAACAAACAAGGCAATGCAAATCTACCATACGGTGAATGGTGTGATCAATACACTCACACTACTGCAAAATGCAAATATGGTAAATATTGCAAGTATTGTCACATGAACAATCATAGTACTGAATCATGCCATTTTTACAATTATTGTTCAATATGTGAAAGAAACAATCATAGCTCTGCAAACTGTTTTTTCAATATGAAAAACAAAAAACAAAACAAACAGCCTCAAGTTGAGAAATCAACTGAGAAATAGACAGTTGTTTCTAACAAGAACAAAGGAGGAGCACCAAGACAAACTCCTCATCAATAAGTTATTCTAAATAATGATAAAACTTTTTATGATAATTTTAAACAACCAAACAGGAGACATAAGTCTCAAAACAGACTACCATCAGACATTGGCACTCAAAGAAGAAGAGCTCAAAGCACTTCTCCTAACAGAGCTAAAAACATCCAAAGGAAATCTAGAGTGCCTAGAATTCCCAAACCATCAGACAATTCCATGTTAGAAGACATTTGTGTTATGGGAAAAGACAGAAAAACCAAGACCATCTTGGCTAGGGTTGCACCATCTAAGAAGGCCTGACAACAACTGGTATGTTGACAGCGGATGTTCCCGTCACATGACTGGTAGTTTTTCTCTCCTTCGGGATTTTAAAAGCAAACATGGAGGAAATATAGCCTTTGGAGGAGACAAGACAGGTGGAAAGATAACTGGTGAAAGAACAGTATCAAATGGGTTAATCAGCTTTGAAAATGTCAACTACTGCTCCAACCTCCAGTTCAATCTTCTTAGTGTATCCCAAATCTATGATAAAGGATATGCCACTTTTTTTGACTCCAACAACTGCTAGATTCTCAAGACGGGTTTTCGAATTCCTAAAGATTATATCCTATTGAAAACACTACGTCATAACAACACATACATTGTTGATATGAACACTGTTTCAGCATCAACCCCTGAAACATGTCTACTATCAAAAGCATCGGAAGATGTTTCCCAATTATGGCACAGACGATTGGGACACTCTAAGTATAACAGAATGAATCAACTTGTAAAAGGTGACTTAGTAATAGGTTTACCATAAAAAGAATTCTTCTGTATGGACCACTGCACTATATATCAGAAAGGCAAACAACATAGAGTGTCCCATAAGTCAAAATTGGTAAACTCTAGCAACACACCACTCAAATTGCTTCACATGGACCTTTTTGGCCCAACAAACATCCATAGCATAGGAAAGAAGCAATACTGTCTTGTTATAGTAGATGATTACTCAAGATTCATATGGGTTTTCTTTCTACTACATAAGTCAGAAACATAAAAAATCATCAAATCATTTATCTCTAAAATTAAGAATCAATTGGATCTTAAAGTTACATCTTTAAGAAGTGATAATGGTACTGAATTTAAAAATGACTCTATTTCTTCTTTTTGTGCAGAGATAGGAATCAGTCATCAATTCAGTGTAGCAAGGACTCCTTTGCAAAATGGAGTCGCTAAAAGGAGGAACAGAACATTAATAGAAGCTGCTAGATCAATGCTAGCTGACTCTCTATTATCCATATCTTTTTGGGCTGAAGCAATCAATACAGCTTGCAACATTCAAAACAGAACATTAGTAATCAAAGAACATTCCAAAACACCATATGAATTAATGTTTAAAAGAAAACCTTTAATTGGATTTCTTAAATCTTTTGGATGTTCTATTTCAATATTAAACACCAGAGAACAATTATCTAAGTTTGCTCCAAAAGCAGATGATGGATTTTTTGTTGGATACTCAGGAAGTTCCAAAGCTTACCGAGTATACAATCAAAGACTGAACATAGTGGAAGAAACAACAGATGTTATTTTAATGAACACTCTTTCACTAAGAAAGTCATTGGATCAGACTGGTTGTTTGATATTGACTCATTAACAAAATCATTTGATACAACTTACTTTGATGTTTCAGGTACCAAGGATGACAATGAGTATCCCATGGTTCCACCAACAACCATAGATGTTCCTTTAACTACTGATCCTCCAAGGAGAACAAATATCACTCCTTCAAGTACCATAGTTTCAACTCCTCCAAAACAAACAAACACATCAAAAGGAACATCATCATACACACCATCTTCATCAACATCCTATGACCACCCAACCACAACATCCAACCACAGTTGAAGAAGATGATGATTATCATTCATTACCTGATACACATCATGTAGATGAAATCTTAGATTTCTTTCTTGATTCACCACAAACATTCAATGAATCATCACAGCCAGATAAACAAACAACTATAAATACCTTGCCCATCCATCAACACCCAACCAAACAATCACTAATCTTGATTCAACCATCCCTGTTGATCAGATTACAACAACCAGAGTTCACAAAGATCATCCTATAGAAATCATCATTGGTGACCTCAATACTAGATTGACACGAAGTCAATCTGACACAACAAACATTTGCTTGTACTCCTGCTTACTATCTCTACTATACCCAAAAACATCATAGAAGCACTTAAAGACAATAGTTGGATAGAAGCAATGCAAGAAGAATTACAGCAATTCAGAAAGCAAGAGGTATGGATGCTGGTTGATCTACCTGAAGGTTAGTATGCCATTGTGTAACACCCCAAATTTTATTTAAAAAGAAAGTATCCAGAAGGAAAAGAATATGGATACAAGTTGAAGGGGGAAAAGTGTACAAAGCACCAAACTTCAATGTTTTAATAATAAAAGAAGCATGGTCGCTCCTTTAAAAGGAGATCTGCTTTTTAGCTCTCGGCCAAAGCAGAAAGAGGAAGAAGGATTCGGTTTGTGAGAAGAAGGGAGAAGAAGTTGCAAAAAGATTATTTCTTGAGTTTATGTCTGGTTTAAACTTAGTTTGCAGCTTGTAACCGAAGTTCTCGGTGTTTAGAGGTCGGGTTCGGGATTCTTGAAGCTGAATTTGCAAGAGGCAGTGTGTTGCTCGAGGATTTGCAACAGGTGAGTTTCTAAACCCCTCTTTTACTGATTTTCAAGTGTTTTGGAGCTGTTATGCATACTAAGCAAACATTTTTGATGTACCCGTATGTTTATGCTTGATGTGGTTCGTTTGGTGTTTGGTTGTGGTATGTTTAGAGGTTGATTTGGGGTTAGAATTGTTGTTAGCAGGTTCTTAGGTGCTTTAGTATGTTAGATCTGTGTTTGGGTAGTGTTAGAAATGTTTCAGGTGTTGATTTGTAGCTTAGAAATATTTCAGAATGTGTTCGTGCGCCTAACCAGTAGTCAGGCGCCCAAACAGACACCTCATGCGCCCAGAATGTTGACCATGAGCCTAAGTGTTGCTCATGTGCCCAAGTGTCCCCATGCGCCCAAGGTGGTGTGCCCAAATTGTTGTCATGCGTCTAGGAAATGTGCCCAGGTGCCTAAGTATAGGTGGTGAGCCCAAATAGTGCCCATACGCCCAGAGTTGCCCATGCGCCCAAGTGTTGAAGCGCCTGCATAGTGGTAATGCGCCTAGGCAGTGCTCATGCATCTGCATAGTTGTAATGCGCCCAGACTGTTTTATACTTAGAATTTTATTGCTGATGCACCTAGAATGTTTTAATGTTCTTTGTTTTAGACTTAGGGTTTTCTAAGGGCTTTAAGAGGTGGTTGTTTGAGATAGGTTCCTTGGTGATGTGTTGGCTTATGCTTGATGTATGTATGATGTTGTGATGTGGTTTATGTTGTGTGTGTGGTGTGTTATCTTTCTTCGTTAAACCGTTTTCAAAACGTATGTATTATGTTATAATACGTTGTGTATTATGCAGACTTTACGTGGTGTGATGTATGATGCGAATGAACGTAAAGTATTATATAACAAAGTGAAAGATAACGATAATGAAAAGTGGAACGTAATGAATGAATGAAAGACTTGCAAGCAATGAGGTGAGCGACCATGTTGTCGCAAAAGACTCGGATAGAGTGCAATCAGTGAGATTGCCTCGAAGGGAGCTCAATCCGCTGGGTTGGTTCGAAGGGAGTACAAATATTTAGATTGGCTCGAAGGGAGTCTGTTATTGACTCGAAGGGAGATCGATCCTTGGGATCGACTCGAAGGGGATCCTTGTCACGTACCCTGGTACTGTCGGTCTTCGGACATGAGTCGGGTATTGCATGAGACATGATCCAGATTAAAGTGAAAGATAATGATGAAAGTTCGAAACGTGCAAAATGAACGATGATGAAGATAATAAATATTATCAATGTGTACGTATGATGTGTGATCGCGTACGATTATGAAGGTTATGTTTTTAAAGGAAGAAAAGTATTTTATTTATAAAAATAGAACTCACTCAGCGTCGCTGACCTTTTTGTATGCATGATAGTTGGCAGGTATTTTGTTGATGCTGAGGAGTTGCAGGCATGGATGCATACGCTACTTGGGACGTTTTGAGGCTGGCATCCATATTTTGATATGATGTTGTATTTTGAAATGTAAACAATTTATGTAATGAGATAACATGTTTTAATTATAAATGAAAGTTTTTAAATTCAGCTGCAAAAGTGATGTTTGCTTTAAATATTTTATGTGATGACGGTCCAGCTGTAAGCGTCCCGGGAACCGGGGCTTACACATTGGCACAAGATGGCTCTTAAGAAACAAAGCAGATGACAGAGGAATTGTCATAAAAAACAAAGCAAGGCTAAATGCCCAAGGATATACTCAAGAGGAAGGCATTGATTATGATGATGTCTTTGCTCCAGTAGCTAGACTTGAAGCCATCCGAGTGTTCCTTGTATATGCCTCATTCAAAAACTTCACTGTCTTCCAAATGGATGTCAAGTGTGCATTCCTCTATGGAAAGATAGATGAAGAGGTATATGTTGCTCAACCACCAGGGTTTGAAGATCCGGATTTCCCTCACAGAGTCTACAAGTTAGATAAAGCTCTGTACGGTCTTCATCAAGCACCTATGAAGTGGTATGAAACTTTATCTAAGTTTCTACTATAGAATGGGTACACCCGAGGGAAAATAGATCAGACATTGTTCTTAAAATGATAAGAACAAGACTTGTTAGTAGTTCAAGTCTATGTGGATGACATAATTTTTGGCTCCACAAACATCCAACTTTGCAAAGAGTTTGAAACTCTTATGCAATCAAATTCCAAATGAGTTCAATGGGAGAGCTTACATTCTTCCTTGGTCTTCAAGTTAAACAATCAGATGAAGGAATTTTTATCAACCAGAGCAAGTATGTCAATCAGATATTAAAGAAATACAATATGTTTGATTGCACATCCAGCAAGACACCATTTGCAACAGATTGAAGTTTGGACCCGATCCAGAAGAAACATCAGTTGATCAGAAACTCTACAGATCAATGATAGGCTCATTGATGTACCTAACAACAAGTAGACTAGACATCATGTATGCAGTATGCATGTGTGCCAGATACCAAGCAGATCCAAAAGAATCACACATAAATGCTGTAACGAGAATCTTCAGATATTTAAAAGGTAAACCAGCTCTTGGGATATGGTATCCAAAAGATGGAGATTTTTTTTTATATGCATACACAGACAATGATTATGGTGGATGCAACAGCAACAAAAAATCCACTACAGGAGGTTGTCAGTTTCTTTGATCAAGATTGATCTCCTGGCAGTGCAAGAAACAAACAAATGTCTTTATGTCAACAGCTGAAGCAGAATACCTAGCTGCTTCTGCATGCTATTCTCAAGTGCTTTGGATTCAAAACCAAATGCTTGATTATGGCTTTAATTTTCTTAAAACACCCATACACATTGACAATTCCGCTGCCATGTTTATCACTAACAATCCAGTTCAACATTCAAAAACCAAACACATAGATATCAGATATCACTTTCTGAGAGATTGCTCAGAAAAGGGTCTGATAAAGTTGATCAAAGTCCATACAAACAATCAATTGGATGACCTGTTTACCAAACCATTTGATTCAACAAGATTTGAATTTATGGTTCAATCACTTGGTATGATCAACTACGAATTAAACAACTAATGTTTTTAAAACATTAATTTCAAACAAACTTGATTTTGTCAAAGTCCAAGTTAAACATTAACAAGTATCTTTCAAAATCATGATATCAAACAAACATTCATGTTTTCTAATAATCAAACATCTTGAATCACACATACCACTCATGAGAAATGATAGTACATTAGCTTATTCTTCACTTGAGTCTTTTTCTACTAACAAAGAGTGACAGTACTTTGTTTGATATGTGGATAGGCTAAGCATAGGACACCTAACATCACATACAACAGTGATGAACTAAATTCTCATGATTGTGTGGTCAACAACACATCTTGGTTTATGGTGAGTTTTAATTTATCCAATATAGGTTGCTTGAAAAGTAACTATAATACACCAAGTGAAATAGTTTATAAATTGCTCAATCATACAAGTGTCTCCTCTGTAATGATTTTCATAAACCTGGAGTACACCAAGGTATTCTTTGTTGTGCTAAGCACAGACCTGAATGACCTAAATCATGATCCCAAAAGATTCCCAATGAGGAAGACATCCATCTTGGATGACCAATCAATAAAGTATTCTAGACTACATTCCTTGTGAATGAATCAAAAGAATCCCAAAAAGGATCACCTTCCCAAGTGAAGTGAAAAAGAATCCCAATGAGGATCAAACAACATGGATCACATTAAGCATTTATACTCCTAAGTAACTAGGTCTTAAGTATTGAAAGTGCTTTCTAGCATATTTTGAGGAGGGTTGTTCTAAACATACAATCAAATGTGGGGTACATATAACTCATATCAATCAACTCAAAACATGATAATCACTCACTGTTTCAGTCAATCATTAATACGATGCATGAGTTTTAGTGGATCACAATATCTACAATCAACATTGTATTAGTCTATGTCTATTCTCAAAATCATTCAAACAACTCAGTGAGAATTCAAGACTAGTATGATCTCATATTATGTGCAAATGATTCATGTTCAAACATGAAAATCATTAATTATTCATTAGTTAGATAAAGTATCATCTTTCTAACATTTATCAAGCAAGCAATCAAGTGGACTTCGATAATTTCCATTCACACACATTCAAATTTTTGTCATTTTCTAAAAGGTTTTTATAAATATGCAAAAATTTAGGGGGAGAAAATGAACTTGGAAATATCAAAGGCAGCAGAAATATACATAATCATACATTTTAAAATTTGAAATTTTCTAAATTTTGAGTTTTAAAAAAAGCCAAGTCAAGCAACCACACAAACATAACAGTTTGACACACATACATATGTATAATATTGCTTGTGAGTGATATCTTAACATCCATATATTGATCATGTTAAAATTTTAACATATATTTTAACAAACAAAATATTTTCTTCGGAAGAATTTTATGAAACATATGCTTTGGAAGAAAACATTTCAAAACAAACATATGTTTTGGAAGAAAAACAAACAAAATATTTGCTTCTGAAGGAAAACAAACAAAATATCTGCTTCGGGAGAATTTTATCAAACATATGCTTCGGAAGAAAACATTTCAAAACAAACATATGCTTCGGAAGAAAAACAAACAAAACATATGCTTCGGAAGAAATCATTTTCAAAAACAAACAAAAATTTGAACAACTGTTGTCATAGCGGACACACAAACATACATCCGTTGTAGCTACAGTACCATCATAACATGCAAAATACACAAAGTGTATATAGCGGACAAAACAAACATACATCCGCTATGAAGTAGTGAACATACAAGTGTTCATAGGGCATGATGTTGGTAAGGCATCCGCTGTGAACACAGTGCCATTCCACAGCGCATGACTAGCATTAGTCATCCATTGTAGAAACAGTACAAGTGTATACAGCGTATGCACACATGTAATCATATACTGTAAACATTCACACAACACATCCAAGTGTCCACAACAAATGTTCATCCGCTGTAAACATTTAAACAAATCATTTCTAGTGTCCATAGCGCATGAACAAATGTTCATCCACTGTGAACAACCAAACATGTTTTCAAGGGTCCATAGCACATGAACAAATATTCATCCACTATGAATAAACAATTTTTAAAGATTCAACAGCACATGGATCATTATTCATCCGCTGTGAAAACAGTGGTCAACCACAGCGTATGACTTTTAGTCATCAGTTGTAAATTTCAAAATTTCATCAAGTGTGCATAGGGCATGACCAAATGACCATTTGTTGTGAACACAATACAAGATCCAAAGGGTCCATAGCTTACAAGTTTAAAATTGTATAGCGGACACACAGTTCACACAGATGTGTATTTCACAATGCATGACTTAAAATTAAAATTTTATGTTACTGATCTCACAGTGTACACACACACTGTACCTACAGTGGGCACTCATTTTGTCCGTTGTATATATATATATCAACACTTGTGATTTTTTCATTCATCACGAGTGAGATAGAGAGAAAATCAAAAAATTTAAAACGTTACTATAGTGTGTTAAACCCTTAAAACCCTGTTCGATTCTAAACCTAAAATCTATTTGATTTTTCTTCTGATTCACGATCAAACAGTTATAACAACATGATTCTAATCATCAAACATCCATTAAAACATCTTTTTCATTGATTCTGATTCGAACATTGTTCACCTAAGTCGAACTTTGAACCGAAATCAAAATATGAATCTTTTTATGTTATAAACCAAATCAAACACTGAATATGTGTTAGATGATCTTAGTCGAATGTATTAAGACTGTTGTTTTGATGTAATTTGATTAAGTGTTCATAGGGTTCATGAATAGTCATGATGCTCTTGCCAAAATCATAGAAAAATTGATGTCTGATCTTTGAAAATGTTTAAAATGACTTAAAATTTGTTATAACTTGGTAAATATGTTCAAAAGTCAGTAACAAACATGTAAAATCAGTTATTTTAGCATGTCATTGAACATACAAACATTAAATGCATATTCATTCAATGTGCATTAAAAGGTATTTTTGATTTTAAAAGGTCAAACTGAAGTTCATGAACAATTAGTTATGAATTATAATTATTGTATGATATGAACAAAACAACTTTTTGTGACAAAACAAACACAATGCAAAACAATTTGGATCAAAACAAATTGAATCAAACAAGATCTTCATGATCAAAATTTATCAAACAGTCGACTTTTGATAAGTCAGACTGACTAATTTGTTAAAGTCATTCAAACATACATTTGAAACAAGTCACAAGTGTTAAGCATACATAATTCATCATTTCATAACAATCACAACAGTCAGTGAACACTTCATTAACATACAAGATACTAACATTAATCCTTTTCATTACAGATATGGCAAACCTAGTGTTTGTCAGAGATCATAATCTCTGTGCCTTTCTCAATCCAGATTCACCTAAGGCTGAGAACTATAGAGATATCATTCATGCCATAAGGCAAACCAGGCTGGTTCATGCTATGACAGCAAGATCAGAAATTTATGAGGATCACATAGTCCAATTTTGGACTCATGCTCATCTAGAGCAAATGAATGATGAGCAAGTAGTAGTCTTCACAGTTCATGATCATCAGATTACTATCTCTGAAGAAGTAATCAGTAGAGCACTACAACTGGGCAATGAAGATACTGAAGGTCCAGTGGAATTTGATGAAAACTATGTTCTTCATGTTTTCAAGCAAATAGGCTACACTGGTACCATAGACAGGAAACAGATCAAGAAGTCATACATGTGTGCCCAATTTAGATTCCTTATGCATACATATCAGAAAACAATGACAAACAGGAAGGCTGGCTGGGATGCCACTTCCTTAAGAAGCTCTACTTTAATAGCAAGTATCATTGCTAGAAGACCTTTCAACTTTGCAGCTCAAATCCTACATGGAATGATCTACAACTTGACTGAAGTAAGAAACAAGTTTCAGATGTATCCAAGGTTTCTTTAGATGATCATTAATGATCTTTTGCCAAACATACCAAGAGAAGGAGCTATCTTCCAACCTGTTCATTTTAATGAACATGTCTTTAGCAAAATCAAGTCAAGCCTTTATCAAGGAGATGAGGTTCCAATTCCATCTCATATGACAGAACATGATCTTCTTGTGCCTGATGTGTTCATGAGGATTCCAGGTCAAGGAGAACCAAACATGATGTTTCAAAATGTGATTCACCAACAACCAATCATACAGCCAACTCCCATCATTCAAGAAGAAGAAGCAACACCTATTCAAGAGCAAACAGTACAAGAAGAACAAGTTGCACCAATGCAAGAACAAGCACAAGAAGAAGCACAAGAACAAGAGCATTTTCAGTTTGAACATCGCATCTCTTCATCACCTCAAAGCCTAACTTTCTCTGATCAACAAACATTTTCTTTATTGTTGAGAGACATTGATGCATCTATGGAAGAACACACAAGCAATGAAGAAGAAGTTGGCACTTCCTCAGCTTAAGAACATGTACAAGAAGAGCAAAACACTACCGAACCTACTGAAAGAGATGAATAGGGCAGTGAAATATCAACTGAAGATGAACTTGAGTACTCTAAAGTGTTTTTATTCACTGAGTACAACAAATTGATTGAGAAGTCAAACAATAGAGCAAAAAGGTTAAAAGAGAAGCTAAAAAGCAAAGATGAAGAAATTGATAAGCTCACAACTGATTAAATAGCTCAAAAGTTGATTGTTCAATTCTTAGAACAACAACTAGATCAATCAAATGAAGAGATGAAAGCCAAAAATCAAGACCTTAACAGCAAAAGACTAGATGTGACATATCTGACTGAGCAGATAGATACAAAAGATGCTAAAATTGATGACCTCAAAAAGATTGTGGCTGCTCAAAATGAAGAAATTCAAAGACTAAACAGAGAGTTGGAATATATGGATCATCACAGAATGAATGAGGAAGAACATTCATATGATCATGAACATGAGTTAATTGAAGAGTTCACTGATCAATCATCATCACATATTAGAGAAACAAGCACTAAGGAACATCATACAAAGCTTGCACTCATTATCCTTGAGAAGTCTTACTCAATGGACCAATTGTTTGGTGAGGCAAATCCATTTGAGAACATCCATTATTCTCCAATCCTCAGACAACATTTCCATACACCAGACACTAAATCAGCTCAAACAGACATTATTTCTGTGAACCTTCTCTCTGAAAAGTAAAAAGAACTGATCAAACAATTTGCTGAATCATTGAAAGAACAACCAAAACCATCCAAAGATCAAGCTTCATCACCTTCACAGCCTCATTTTAAAACATATGAAAGAAAAAGAAAGAGACTATCCTTGGCCTCTTTAAGCAAAGGAAAACAAATAGTTAAAGAGGTTGATGAACCTGAATCACTACCACTAAAGCTTTTGAAAGTCAAATCAGAACCAGTGGATGATGAACCAAAACAGACAAGCTCCAAGGTTGTTCTTGAAGAAGGTGAAATAGACCAATCATTTGATCAACAACAAGAGCCTATTATCATCCTAAGTGATTCTGATAAAGAAGATGAAGAGAGAAATAAGGATGAAAACATGCAAAACATACAAGAACTCTTCTCAGATGATGCTAAAACTTTAATGGAAATTGAGTTAGCTTCAAGAGGGGTTCCTTATGATACTTTCATGCATCTTAACCTTTCAGAGGTTAAAGACTTGCTCAAAGCCTTCTAAGATGTAATAAAAAATGAAGCTAAGCAAACATATAAAAGGTATAAAGAGATAAAGGATAAACAAGAATTTGAAAAGAATCTGCCCAAAGATCCTTAAATAGACAAAATGACCTACTCCCAGGTGAAAAGCTTGTTGAGTCACACAAGAATACCATACAGGTCATATGCTAGCAGATCTCTCTCACAGATGAAAGACATGGCAAGAGAGATATACAAAAATATGTTGGCTAATGCCTTAAAGCCACAAATCATCAAACCTCACCCAACATCATCTCTATCAACATATCATCAAGCTCCACCTGAGCTTCATCCAATAGAAGAACCTAGGAAATTCATGCCTCATAGGTTATGGCCAGAAGGAAATGAGGTGAGAGAGATGATCAATGCAAACACCAACTTTGTGAAGTTGTATTACAAAATCACTCTTACATTATCTGCTGATGAGAGAAAGATAATTGCCTGGAAATATGATGAAATCTGGGATGTTGTGCTCATAAAAAGAGTATCTGGACTTGTCCAATACTTATCATACATATCGCAACTGGGATCATTAAGCTATGAAGACATATTTGACCTGATGCAATTGAGGATGGTCAATCACACAAACAATCCCAGGGGAGTAGAATTCTATCATATTTTGAGATCTTATATGAATAAACGTCATACTGAGATGAAGGCAAAATCAGACAGAGAAGACAAGCTTCATTCGGCTAAGTTGAGAAGAGAGCAACAGTTAGCCAGTAAACAACAGAATCAAATTAAAGAACAAACATCATCTCAAGTCGACAGTGAACTGTTGTAAAGAGTTGGACATCAATTAAGACCATCAGATTTAAAGTTAATCATGAAAAAGATTGATGGTAACCAATACAATCATCTGTTGGTCCACTCGATCGATATAACAGTGCAATTGATTAATAACACAAACAAATCCCACTAAAAACACAAACATTAATGATATTTGTGTACTAAATAGATCAAACACAATAAAATAAGGATGAACAAGAATGAACACCTTAAGAACACTCAATAAACCCTTGTTTGATCTGAATTTGATTGCTAAAGATATTACAAAGTGAAAGACCCTCAATAAATGGCTCATTCAAGCTCACTTAAACTAATTGTCACTAATCTATATATAGTGATAATATGCACTAATGACATATTAAGCGCCTATACTTAGACAAACTAGATAAAAGACATATAAAATATAAAAGAGACTAAAACATAAATAAATATATTTTGTTGACACAAAATATATTTATTAACAATAAACTCCTAGACATTTATATTTAACGTACTGACT
The DNA here is from genome assembly GCA_025506505.1 of Flaveria sonorensis. Lineage (NCBI taxonomy): Eukaryota > Viridiplantae > Streptophyta > Magnoliopsida > Asterales > Asteraceae > Flaveria > Flaveria sonorensis. The sequence goes on from CM046429.1 coordinate 24,325,579, forward strand.
CGTTTCTTCATCTGGAACGCGTCTGTTTGACTTTTGCGTTGACTTTGACAGTGACGTTGACATTTGTTGACTTTGACTGTGTTGATAATATAGACTATCCTTTTTAGACCCAACAATACTCCCCCTTAGTCTATCATTATCAATAGCTTTCATCGTGATCAGCACCGATAAGTCAACTATATAATGATCTTTAAGCTCCCCCTAGATTGATGATCTGGTATTGAAGATTTTTCACCTTTCAGGCTCCCATTTTTTTTGTATGCTCCCCCTCTTCATGTGCATTTTATGTGAATGATCAGGAACAACTTTTCTAACTCTCTATTTCTGAGTGCTTCAGAAGATGTAGGAGAAGGAATCCGAGCTCAGTATCCTTTGCAAACTTAAGGAACAGGTTCTGTGGTATGGTACTTTGCTCAGTTGATGATCGGCCATCAATTGCAGCAAGAATCTGTAACACAATTACAAACACATTCTAGACAATTCTCGTTAGATCATTTCAACAATACAAATAAACTCGTGTTTATCTGAATGTGCAATTTCCCGTGAAATGCAAGTGAAAATGATAACATTTTAATAGCATAATATGGATGACTTGAAAAAATGTTTTGAAATAAATATTTTATTTTATTTTGTTTTATCATATTACACCAAGAACCAATTTGATCATGAGATCACATCCTCAAGATATACAAAAGCACAAAGATGTATTTGAATATCGACATGTTAGTGAGATCACACTGATACAGAATCTGGTCATAATTTTAAGTTTTTGAAAGCCAAAAATAGTTCAAAAATGATTGTTGGTATATTTGTCCAATTTAAACCCATGCCTTATCCTTTCAAGCAAGTGATCTGCAACTGATTTTATCATGTTTTAGATTTAATTAGAGAAGCTCAGGTGATTTGGTTCCCATAGACATCCGGCAAGAACTTATCCCATCATCAGGGCTTATTGAGTAATATAATTAACTCTGCTTGACTTTCATTTGAGGTACAACAATGATCTTACTTTAAGAAACACTGTGCTTTTATTTTAGGGAACTTAGGTCTATACTTACGTATAACAGGGGAGATGATCATCTAAGCGTGCTGATGAGAACTTCAGGTCTATACTCACGTATAACAGAGAAGATCATCACTCCAGGTCAATGCTTCCGCATAGCAGAGGAGATAAGCATGAAATCTACATCAGAAGAGCTAACGAGAAGCTACATTTAGGACTTGGGGATGGGAGATTTTGAAAATGTCATAGCAGTGATTTTAAACTCTCAACCTATTTTTGATAGGACATGTAACTTTGTGCAGGCCGAGATGTCATGGAAATGATCCTTATCACCGAGTTCTAAAGCTTTAGTTAGGCTACAGAATCACTGTTTACTTCGTTTTCAGGCTGAGCCTACCAAGCATATCTTATAATGAAACTGTCTTTTTCAGATTTTAGAATATTAAGTGATACAGACATCTACATCAGTTACTATCATTTCTCACAAAGTACAAGTCATGCAAATAAGCATACCAAGAAGACATACTATCATTTCTCAGTCATCCCAAATCAAGTTCTTAGTTCCCGTGAATTTTTTTTTATTCTCCCCCAAAATTTCTTTTTAACTGCCATGAACAAAAAAAAGAAATTTCCCCTTTTTTTAAGTATATAATAAACGAAATTGAAACAAGAATTTTATTAAAGAAAGTCTTCCAAATTATACTAGCAAAAAAATGAGAAATAAAGTAACAAGAAAAATGCATTGATTATGAATGGTAGATAAGAATCCAAAATATGGATGAGATACCATAACTTGTTGTTCTGCCTCAAATTTGAATTAGGAACAATACCAGTCAGTAAACCAGATTACTGATAGGCCTCTTGAATTGTTCCTGCACTCATAAACAGATTAGTTAGAGAGGGGGACCCAGACCATCATGGTCTTGGGAGTTCCTTTTTCATCAGTGTATGTAACCTGTTTAAGCATACACTCTTTTGAAAAATCATTTATTTCTTTATCCTTTTCTTTTTGTTTTACTTTCCAAATTTGTTTCTGTTTAATTACTTTTGATTTGAAAGAATTGAATTTGAAAATCATTTTCTGTTTAAGACCCGAAGGAAGAGATTTAATTTTGAAACATTGGTATTTTTCATCTTTGAATCATGTGAAACCGGCTTCACATGAGAAGGTTTGGATAGATTGTTCTTTATCCAGCCATTCAAAGATACGTGCTTTTTACCTTTTGAACCCGAGAAGCATCCTGTGTTATCTTTACCTCCCAAAGCTTGCCTTTGAACTTGAGGGCACTTCTTTAGCACATGACCTTCTTTTCCACATCTGAAGCAAGCCTTGAAAGGCTTTTGGTTCTTTGTAGTCCCGTGGATAGTAGGAGAGGGTGGAACCTACTTTAAGGTTGATGCAGCTTGTTGACAACCTTGAAGCTTCTTCTTTTGGATATCAGGAAATTGAATCTTTTGAGGCTTTGTCAATGTGGATTTCGAATTGGGCTGCGATTTGATTTGTGATGTTCTGGGAGCTGAGATCTGAACATACCTCTGAGTACACTTTTGTATGACTGGTAATCTGGTAGACTTGGAGGCAGATTTGTGACGAGCTTGATGGATAGCAGATGAAGATGGTGAGTGCTTCTGTTGAGCTTTAGAAGAACTGCTGATTTGCTAGCAGTTGGAGACGAGATCCGTATAAGTCTTGATTCAACTATTGGAAGCTTTTAACACTTGATAACTTCAGGTGACTTGATGATCTCTGGTTCATCATCAGAACTTGTCCAGCCTGTATACATAAGTCAGCTTCCAATGGATCTTGATTGATGACTCTTGTTATGTCGGTTTCTGTTGTTGAGTTCTGATTGCTTGATGATTCCACAGTTGTTCCTTCTTTGACAAACTTGACAGGAACAAATGAAGAGATGTTGCATGTCTTGAATTTGTTAAAGAAGTTACTGGAAACAACTGATACTGGTTTTGAAGCACTAGAGGTGGAATTATCATTTTGCAGATCAGATCCTTGCTTGATGAGTCCCAAACCTGCAGGAAAATCATATTCATCTCGAACCTCTTTGTGATTAACGCTGCTTAAACCTGCATATAAACTATTAGTATCTGTAGCTTCAGTTAAATCATTAGATGGATGAGGTTGAGGCATAGAAGAATAACAATAAGTTCTAGGTGGAGGATAAACATGAGTGGTTTCTTTGCTTCCCAAACCAGTCTTAATTCTAGCCCCCCTTTGATTCAAGCAGAGCTCCTCATCCCAGAAATTGTCTATTTTTCAAGTTTGGTTTTTAATTTGCTTGTTTCAAATTCAGCAAGTGCTACACGTTCAGTTAAAGCATTTATTTCAACGTTTTTTTTCCAAAAGATTTCTTTTTAAATGCTCATTTTCTTTTAATGCTTCATTTAACTTAACAAAATATTTAGGCTCATTTGTTTTAAGTTCCTTATTAATTTGTTTCAATTCCTTTTTATTATCCAATAACAATCTGTTTGCCTTATAAACTCCAAATAAACGAATTTTGCAGGGAGGAGAACACATGTCTTGAACAACCTCATAAGGAAGTCCCATTACTATCTTTTCAGCAGCTAGGGCTTTTTCACATTGACAGATAGGAGTGTTCTTTTTGTACTCTTCCTCCTTAGCAGCTCTCTTCTTAGCTTCTTCAGCTTCACCTTCCTCTTGTTTTCCTTCATCCTGAGCTTTACTCTGACTTGTACATTCACCAACATCACCAAAACTCTCACCTTGAGTGTCACACCTGAGTTCTTTGAAAGGATCAAAATCCTTAATAGAAAACTCATCACTGTTTACCACCTCAGCCATCAATACATGGTTGACTTCTTCTTTAGTTTCTTTGATCTCAACACTTGAAGATACACCACCATACATGAATTGACTGTACTCTTTTCTTTTCATATCCAAATCAAATGACTTCAACTTATTGATAACTTCCATGAGTTTGTAGTCAGCAAAATTTCTTTCGTGTTTTAACAACCTAACTTGTTGACTCCACTGTGGAGGAAGAGAGCCCAAAAGTTTTGTGACTTGTTCATGGTTTCTCAACTGGTCATCATACTTCTTAAGGTTGCTTGCCACCATCAGAAATCGATCAACAAAGTCAGATATCTTTTCATCTTTCATGGCTGCAAAAGAATCAAACCGACTCTGTGCCATTCTGGCGTTGTCAGATTCGAAATCGTCTGAAAACGACATTTTCATATAAAATATTAAAATTCGCTTTAACACCCAAAACTAAAATTAATTTTTCCAAAAATTGTTGAATGATATTCTCCCCCGGGATTTCTTTTTAGCTGCCATGAAATAGAAAAAGAAATTTATTCTTTTTTTTATAGTTTATTTTTAATTAATTTTTTTTAAATACAAATGGCCTTTTAAGCTGATACAAATTTTTTTTATTATTATTATTATTTAAAAAAAAATAAGAAAAAGCCTTGGCAGCATCGAGAAAGCTTTTGTCTGATATCTCTCTCTCATATATCCCAAAGCTCCATACAAAAACTCACAGAACACTCATTCACCTTCTCCTTCTCTGTTTCTAACTTCAAACACACTCACAAACACACACACAAAACCTCTTCTTCTTCCTTTCTTTTCTTTTTGATTTTGATGGTGGTGTATGTGGTGGTGAGGATGTCGGGTGAAGGTAAAGGTTTGGTGTTAATATGGTGGTGACGGGTGTAGGCTGCGATGGTAGGGTGGGTGAGTGGCCGAGAGGGTGCAGGTGGTAAGGGGATGGTTGCGCGAGGGGTTGCAGGTCGCAGGTATGACCGGGGGTTAGGGTGGTGTAGGGTGGTGTTGGGTCATGTGACGGGTTATCGGTGGAGGTGGAAGGAGGTTGTGGTCATGCGACCGGAGGGAAAGGTGAAGATGGGTGGGGGATATGGTGCGGCGAGAAGGGAAAGGTTGCGGGTGGTTGGTGCGGCGGCTGGTAGGTGACCGACGGTGGTTAGCGTTGGCGGTGGAGGTGGGCTATGATGGTGAGGGTGGATATGGTGGTAGGTTACGACTGGATGGTGGTCGCGAGTGTAGGTTTTGGCTGGGTGGTGGCCGATGGTAGATCTGTTGTTCTATTATGGTGAGGGTGTCGATTGAGGGTAGTTTCAGATCTGATGATCGTAACGGTGGGCGGGGGTTGGATTTGTTTTCGCAGTTTGTGGGTTTTGATGATAGATGGTGGTGTTGGGTTCGGTAGGGAGAGATGAGTCTGGTAGATCTAACTGGGTGGTGGTTGGGGTTTCCGGTGGTGGTGGATCTGTGATGGTGAAGGTCGACAGTAGTAGGTTTTTGTTGGTTGAGGTCACAGTAGTGGAGGTTCTGCGGTGGTGGTTCTGGTTGTTGATGGTGGTGGTTGCTTGTTGTTGGTATATGGTTGTTGTTCTGTGGTGGTGGTTGTTGATGAGAACACTTTTAGTTTCGCTGGATATAAGATAGATTCGCCGGAAATGTCGCCGGAAAAAATAAGTTCGCCGGAAAGTTCGTCGGAAACTTTGCCGGAAAACACAAGTTCGCCAGAAAACTACTTAGTTTCGTTGGAGTTTTGCTGGAGTTTCACCAGAAAACATGAACTTTCGTTCAGATGAAGTTTTGAAGATCTGAAGAACACCAAGAACACACACACAACTGTGTGTGAGAGAAACACCTTTAAAATTCAAATTTCTTTTCAATTTCTTGTAGACATTGATTTGTAAATGTAAAATATGATATCAGATGATGTAAATTTGCTCTGAAATGATGTAGATCAGATGAAAATCAGTGATATTAATGAACAAAAAACTAAGATCTAGTTTCTCTCTCTAAAACCCCATTTTATCTCTAAAAAAAACTTCAAAAATCAGCAACAAAATCTTCAAACCAGCAATAGAAATTGATTCAAGTTGGCTCTGATACCAAATTACCAAGTGGTACTATGATGAAAGACATTTTGTATTGGTATTGGAGAGAAAACTAGAAAGGAAGGAAGAACCAGACATTAGGTTGTTTGATCCTGTTGAAATCAAACTCCTTCATCCCTCTTATGTCTCATTTTTGAAAACAAAGACATTCCCTGCTATTGAAGATGTGCTATGCAAGGGAGATTGCTGCTACTTCATACACATGCTCAGAATTTTAGGTACTGTTTATGTGAAGGCAGCACTAAAACAGAGACTTGAAACAAATCAACAACCATTAACACATATAGAAGGCATAACAGGAATAAGGATATCAAACAACAACAATTTTGAAATCCTAAAAGGCAAACATGTTGTGACCACACTAGTCAGTAACATAGATGTGCAGAGCCTAGACCAATCAACTCTGAAACAACTGGTTCATCTAACAATAGAGAGCAAATATGAGGATCAGAAGAGTGTAGTTGATTATTATATAGAGCACGTAATGAACTACAGAAATGCATTGAGGATTACTCCTTTATCTGATCAAGTGAAAGAAGCTGCCAAAGATCAAGAGCTTGAGAAAGATATTGAAGAATATTTGAAGGCAACAACTGAACTTCAAAAGAAAGTTGATGAAGCTGGTCCATCACACACATAAAGGTTTCTAACAAACAAACAGACAAAAACAAACAAACAAACATGTCTAACCTTTCAACAAACAAACATCTAAACATACATAACAGACAAGAACAGTCAATCATACAAGTACCACATTATACAAGCAAACAAATACAAATAAGAACATACATTGTAATATGATTACACATGTATAATCAGACAAACAATCAATCATTCAATCATACAATCATTCATGATTAATCAGTGAAAAATCCATACAAACATACATGTAAACATACAATCAATCACACATGTAATCAGACAAACAATCAATCATTCAATCACGCACAAACATACAAACAATCAACCATTCAATCAAGTAATCATACATGTAATCAAACAATCATACATGAAATCAGACAAACAAACAGTCAATCATGCTTAACATTCAAACATGCAATCATCAACAGAAGAGATGACAACATCATTAGCAAGCATCAACATACACACATTGTTTATAACAAACAAAACATTAACAAGCAAACATTAAAGTGATGGCAATATCATCCTTAGGGAGAGTATTGTTGGACTCAACAAGTGCATTAATAGGTTAATTCTTAAAAGGATAATGCTTCCCATAGTCAAACATAATGTGTTCTAACATTCAAGCAATCATTAACTAACATATTAGTATCATTAACACTAATAACATACACTAATATTGCTTAAATTTCTTTTTTTGGTTTGTAGATAAAAAAGGAATTTTTGGAATTGTTAGTAGCAGATGAAGACCTTCCACAACGGATGAACAAGAGTCTGCAGCGGATGAAGAAAAGCTTCTGAAGTGTCTACAGTGGATGAACAAGCATACACAGTGGATGACAGTCCACAGTTGATGAACTGTCCACAGCGGATGTTCATCCATAGCGGATGAACACTACACAGCGGATGTTCATCCACAGCGGATGAACACTCCACAGCGGACAACATACAAAGCAAGCACACACAAGTGTTCATAGCAGACAGCATCCAAGACACAACGGACATCTTATCAACCACTCACAGCGGGCGACTATTTATGCACAGCGGATAATCTATCATCCACAGCGGACAACTTATAGACATCGGATTATTTATGTAATTTTTGTTTACATAAGGGTATTTTTGTAATTGTATATAGCTATCTGTATAGGATATAAATAGCAAAATACCCTAATCCTTTGTAAGCTTTTGAACAATCAATACAAACAAGCAATTATTATCATTCAAGCATTCAATCACTAGCAATCACTAGCAATCATACACACACATACACACACTGATATCATAGCATTAATCATGGGTTTCCGTTCCATGATTATTGTTTGTTGAATTCAAGTATACCTATCTATTGTTATATCTTGTTTTAGAGACTTTAAAAGATCCTTAGGAGGAATCAACCTGCTTATGTTCTTCATTATCTGTCTAAGTTCATAAACATCACACTGTTGGGTTGATTTCATCATTATGGCTTAAGTGCCTAATAGAGATAAAGAGATTGATTCCCTAAAGTCGAAGGTGGCCTTGTAAAGTTAGAAATGGCTACTTAGCAAGAGCTAATGTCAAAGATGATTCAGATTGTAGATGAAATCACCAAAGGATTTATGCTTAATTTTGATATTCATTCTTCATCAGGTCTTCACACTACAATAGACCCAAAGGATCTTGATGTTAGCATAGTAGATTATAACATGCTTACTAAAGATCAACCTATATAAGCTACTGTTGGAATTTTTGCTCATAATGAAGAGCCGGTTAAGGAATCTGTTGACACGACAACTAAAAATGTCCCAGCTACTTCTAATAACTTAAATTCTTCTCTTTCCACAGCTTCAGTTCCTATTAAACTAGGAACAACAATTCATAAGAAGTCTCTCTAACAAGCTAATGCCTCAAACTTTGTTAGGAGCAAACTCTTAATACTGAGTGGGCCATTATTGTGCATCCTAACCCCAACATCACGCAACCTATATAGTTGATTGCGGTTAAGCAAGAGCATGATACCAAAGATTATTCAAGCTTATAGAAAGAGAGAGGGAAAAGCTATTATTAATGACACTACTGAAATAAACAACCTTGGTGATTTTAAGATTGATAAGGAAAAGGATCCTAACTTTATGCAACTGCTAGAATATATTGAAAACTTTGGAAGAGTTAGAGTCCATCCCGAGAAACATGTGCAACAGTCTAAAGATGCCGAGAAGATCACTTTCACTAGTGAAGATGACATACTGTATGATAGATTCATAGACTAATTTGAAGAAGAAAAGAAGGATACTGGAGAAGCTAGTCATAGCCAAGATACAAGTATTTCATACTTTGCTCTTCCATAACACTCAGCTAAGGAACAAGCATCATGCCTTAATCAAGAAAAGTTGGCAAAGTATCATAGAGAAAGGTAAAAGAAAGAAGAGCCTCGAAGGACCATGAGTGGTGGGCTAAGTATCAAGAACTTAAGTCGCCATCTATCTGTTGTAGCAATGTTAAGGAAAGTAATTTATACATGGTCAGGAGGTACAAGTATGGGGTACAACAATTGAAGACCCCCAATGACTTTTCAAGCTTGCTTAGATTTGATATGAGGGGATTGGGTAATCTTCCACTATAGAACCCATCTAAAGATCTAGATATCCTTCTATTTGAGTACTTTATCACAAGTCATTGCAACATCAAATTTAGTATGTTATAGCCTATGAAGCTTAGACGAATGATGCCAAAGAACCAAAAACACCTAATCACTAGGAAGAAATTGGTTCAATAGGCACACACGCCAAAGGTGACTATCAAGCATTTAGCTCTCCCAAGGAGAGCTTGTGCAAGGGTTCTGTAGAACATTATTACGTGGTATTATAATCCACAATCTTTAGAATCCATGATAGTATGTCAAGGGTCATGAGGATATACATATTTTTGAGCATATGGAGCTACTAAAGTTTCAACCAGATGACCTAGAATGAACCTCACTACACCACCCATGTCAAAGCCCACTTCAAAGACAGAGAAGACATATCAACCAAAAGCTTAGGTGGGATTATAGAGTCAATACATTTTATACTTAAGTTTTTGTTGGTATTTTGGTTATGTTTTGATGAAAATTACATACTTTATTCTTTGTTTAATCGAAAGTATACATTCCATTAAGAGATTCAATCAAAAGTATATTGTTAATTGAAAGTATGTTTCGATCGAAACCCTGTTTTAATAAAGTTGAAAACTTTTGACCGGCTAATAGGTGTCCATTATAAATAGGTTGGTTGTTACCATTTTATGAATGTGTAAACTTTTCTATGTAAAATTGTTTTTGGTGAATACAATTGTATTTTAAAGTGTATCTTGTGCTTGGATTATATTCTTTTTATCATTCTTGTATTCAGTGTTTTGGTTGTTCACATATCACCAAGAGATTTAGTGATAACACCCACAATACTCAGTTTCTACCTTTGTATTGTTGGTATTGATATGGTAATGTATTGACAATCCTTGTTATACAACGTACAAAAGGTACTCTTCAGCATATCTTACTCAATCTTTAGCTGATGGTAACCTAACCTGGGATCAAGATCAATTTATAGAACCAACTTGCTCCATACGGCTGGCCGAACAGATCTTTGATCCTAGTAATGAATATTTGTTCTTTATTATAAGTTTTGTAGTTTCTAATAGTTTGAGCACATCCGCATGCTACCTTCCTTCTTATTGGATCATATGAGGCTGGTGCAACCAAAACAACACTTAGAACAATTTTGTGTACAAGTTGAAGATGTCTTCCGAAGTCAAAAATAGTCTTCCGCAGCTATGTCAAAGATCTTCCGAAGCATAGAACAAAGTCTTCAGAGACCAAGCAATTCTCCTTTCGAAGCATTCACACTTAGAAGATTCAAGACAAAGTTTTCCAAAGAATAAAGTTATCAAGACCTCTGGAAGACTCAGAAGAAGTTGTTCCTTCCGAAGTATAAATGGCCTCGGAAGAACTTATTCTTCCGAATCCATTTAGCTTCGGAAGAATCAGCTATGAACTAGTGGACATAAGTATGGTCTGTCTGACAGACTCTTAGACACTGCATGGCATTTTCCCACGGCCATGTAGTTGACCATACTTTAATCCACTGTTCATCTTTTCAACTTAGTACAGATACCATTCTTAGTTGGTGACAAAAGGTAAGTCATGGACCTGTCATGACTATCTTATCTTGGATATTATTTTATCTTAGATACTTTACTTCTAGCGATGTAGTATTTGTCTAGTTGTAGATTCCAGCTAGTTTTCCAAGTATAACCGGTTGTAGAGAGTAGTATATATACTTTCTCATTGTAACTCAAAATACCATGCTTGTAAGAGTCTTGTAACACTGAGTTGGGAAGTAATATATACAAGTATCTTGAAAAACTTTCTTGTGTTCATCAACTTATTATATTATCATCAATTTAGTTAGAGATTTTGCTTCATCACTCGAGTGATATCCTGTGAGTTTGTGAGAGAAAACTTGTGATAGCTGTCAAAACCGATCCTGCAATTGGTATCAGAGCTTTTTAGGCTCTTGATTGAGAGATCTAACCATCCCAAATCACCCTCGTTTCCTTACACTTACTCACTTCACTCAAATGGATCTTATCCAAAAATCCACTAAGTCTGAGATGGGTACCATGACCAAGGCTCCTATCATCACCCCTGATGATTTTGGAACATGGTGTAAAAGTATTGAAGGCTTCATTAAGTATCAACATAGTCGCATGTGGAGATCTGTCACTCATGGTCCTTACAAGCCAAAGGTGGCGGCCCCGGCTGGTAATGGTGCCATGATTGAGAAAGATGTTGAAGACTACTCTGATGAAGACTTCAAGAGGATGGACATCAACGGCAAAGCTATGACTGTGTTACTCACTGCCATACCAAACTCCATAATGTTAGGCTTTCAGCAATGCGAGTCTGCAAAAGAACTATTCGATGCTTTGAAACTGATGTACTCTGGTTCCGAGGAATCAAAAGAAAACAAGAAGGATATACTGAAGCAGAAGTTCGAGAACTTCACTTATGTTGTTGGTGAGACCCTGAGCAAACAATACTTCAGGTATATGGACTTAATTACATCTCTCTAGACTATGGGAGTAGTGCTTGAGAAAAGAGACATAGTCCAAAAATTCATGAGTTCACTTCCTCATGAATGGACTTTCTACTGCGTCTCTATCAAAAGGACTGAAAATCTCAACACTCTCACTATGGCTGAACTGTACGGAATCCTTGATGGATACCGTATGGAAATGGAGACTCAGAAGAGCCACCAAATGAACAGACCCTCAAATCCAGCTATTCGTAACGCTCTGCATGTTGCTGAAGGATCAAGAACTCCCCAGCCTCAGTTGTACTTGAATTATCCTCAGCAGCCATCACCTTCTTCTGGGCCATATATCCCTTTCCCTAAGACACCCAGGTCACAACAAGCTTAATATACTCCCTTCCGGGAAAGTTGTGCTTTTGTTTGAGGAAATGAACACTCTGTAGATTTTCAATTTTGCTTTGATGTTCTAGAGTGCTTTAGCCCGGATGATGTTGAGTATATGGACATTGTCCAACAAATGGCTCTTTTAACCTACAGGGCGAAGAAGTCCTTTAAAGGAACTAGAAGGCAATTTCCCCAAAAACCCAACAAACAGCAAATTCTGATTTGATAAAAGCAAGGCCAAGTGTTACAACTGTAACCAGCTCGGTCACTTTGCTAGGTAATGTAAAGCACCAAGATCTAATCCTGGAGCTACTCAAGCCTCTCAACATCCTGCTACCTCAAAGGTTGCAACCAAACCTACTGACCCACAAACTGCAGCTGTTGCTCAAGAGGTTGACTGGAGCTTTATGGTACAAGATGTCACCCCTGTCCAAGCACTCATGGCTTGAACAGATAACAACAAGGTATACGAACATCTCTGTATTCCAGCATGTATTGCTAGGGTTAAATTATATCAGGACTATAACATGGAAATTAGATCTGATATTGAGTCCTTAAATATCCTAAAATCTGATTTGAAGAGGGCGGAATCTGACTATAAATGCAAAATAGAAGACTTAGAAACAACTGTATCCTCTTTAAAAAATGAACATTCCAACTACAGGACTTAGATAAAAGATCTAATATCCAAGTTGACTGAAGCTCAAGCCCAACTAGTAATAGCTGAGGCTAAAGCAGAGAAGTATGCTATTCAAGAGCATAACTTCAATACCATTATTGCATCATCCTCCCACTCCAAGGTCTGCTACCAAAACAAAAGTGGGTTGGGATCCAATGAAATTGCTCCACCACACTCTCTTGTGTCTATTAGACAACCAAGATGTGGTACTAATGAGCAAGAGGTTCCAACTGCTGACCAACTATCTAGTGAGAGGAAGCATGATGCAATAAAGGTAACCACCACAGGAAAAGATAAAGTAGAAACCTCATCTCCACCGCTGATCAACCCTTGACCGCCAAAGCAAGGAAGAACAAGATCCAGACAGCAAGAAAAACTTCCAAGAAGGTGGCTGAGACCAAGATGAAAATAGACCTAAAACAAAAAGGTGTATTCATCTTAACTGGTTTCCAAGTGGTTGGAAACTCTAATTCAGGAAAGGAAGGTAATACCAGCACTCCTATCTAGCTGAAGAATACGAAGTTAAAGGGGAAGGCTGATGAAGAAGAAAAGAAGTGCAAGAAACAACAGCCCTTAGGCCCCATCAAGAATAACTTTGAGTGCATAATCTGTGATCTGCACAACCACATGGCCAAAGATTGCAACTACAATCCTGCAAGCACATATTATGCAACCAATGTTAAGAAAGAAGGAGTTAAGGAAGGTTTCACATTTGGACCTTACAACATGGTCCAAGTGTCAAGGAAAGGAAAACTTGTTTCTGAAGCCAAGTTGCTTTCAGAAGAAACTCATTCTTCCAAAAGGAAAATGGCTTCGAAAGACAAGCCAAAGAACAAACAAACGAATAAAAGGAATCCTTTGAAATCTTTTGAGAAGAAGACTTCTTTAGAAGAAAAGGTGGCAAATGTCACACCCTCAAAATCCAAGTGCGGGGTTTTACCGCGAGGCGTGTGAACAAACCAGGATCTCAGTCTTTAGTTACTCAGAATGACTCTATATGAACAATTCAAACCAAACCAGAATTTAAAACTTCAAAATATTTGCGGAAGCATTTTTGTAAGTAAAGCAAACACCAGGGTACAAAATGTAAAGTGCGCAAAACACGCGCCCAATCGTTATTCAAAACCAAGTACAGAAACTTGTTTCAATTGCCAAAATAAAATGTTTCCAACAATGTTGACCCACAAATGCTAACCCGTGAGTGCTCCTAGGCTTTTCATTAACCACAACCTGAGAATAGCATACTAAAAGAGTCAACACAATGGTTGGTGAGTTTAAGAGTTTGCGTAAAACATAACAGTAACAGTTATAAAACATAAGAGTGCATTGAATTAGATAGCTAGTCTAAATTCACAAGTAATAATCGTAGTGATTTTGCGATCCAGGCTGATAGCGTTTCGTTTGATTGCCTCCCGTCATGACTTACTAGGTTGTGACACCATGTGTTAGGACAATATTGCACCCGTTTGACCTCGAGTCACACAGATGGGGTTTGTCAAACCCAGTAGTACTACCCAAGATTTCCCACTAGTTCTAATATTAACGATCCGAAAGTGTGAGGACTTTCATAGTATATCGCACTACATTACACTATACACAACTTATAATCAATAAAACGTTTCAGAACGAGTACGCTATCTCCCCCAAAAGAGAGTATAAATAAAGTGGGGCATGAACTCACCTGGTGTGCACACGAATGATATTAAAGCTAACTTGAGAGAGAGAGGAAAGACAACCTTTAGAGGTTACCTAGAACACGCAAGTACATGAGTACGTGTACACAGAATCATTAACAACCCTAAGTGCTCAATAAACACATTGACCAAAGGTTTTAGAAAAACAAGACTCATTTGACCTAGTTGACCCGTTTGACCCATTGGTGACATATTAAATTAAGTCCTTGTTTGATCAAATATAACAACTAATAATTAAACATGCTATTCCAGAATACTATACAAGTTGTTCTTATAATCCCCATTGCAACACGTAAGACTTATCATGCTTTTCATGATAATCCATGTTATCATACAACGCACGTAATCCAAACCATCAAACAACACAGATTCTAAATTAGATTCCGTTACATCACACATTGGGTTTTGTCACTCACAACGTGCCATGTGAAGCCACTCAGGGCTGCACACCCTAACCCTGCCAATCCTACAAACTAAGGGCCTCAGCTTCGCACGTGTGTACGATACCCATGATTAGTATTCCACATGTAACACATATAAGCTAGACACTAGTCTTATGAAATCAGTAATGACAATTCATCCCCATAGCATATACACTTGCACATTTCCAATAAAGCTCACATGTACCTATAGTTGCACCAACTGACCATAAGACCCAAACATCATAAACCAACATATTAAACATCATCGATGAGCATTCTAACATGATTCTAATACCATAAACGTGTCCAATTCACCATATCCAAGATTCTACACAAATAAAGTTTCCCTTTTAGGAAAGTAACATCTAAAAATCAATCTAACACTCAGTTCAATCATGAATTCATTAACACAATACCTATTCAAGCTCATTACTATCACCTAGACATGTTCATCATCATCAAATCATCATAATCCACCAATCTCATATCCAAAAGTTTTTACTTATGGCAAGGTATGAACTACATGATAAATTCTTGGATTTCTAGCATAATTATCATAATTCCAACATTCATACAACATCATTAATATCATAACATCATCAATTCATCATCAAATCATCAAGTTCATGCACAAAAGTTACTATCAATAGTAAGGTATGATCCACGCATCAAAATCACGATGTTCTTGTATAATCCACATAAACTAACATCAATACAATCTAACTAACATCATACAATCATTAAACCATAAAAAATTTGACATCCAAGCATCGATTTTGAACTAGGGTTCTATCAACTATCAAAAACCATAAAAATTTGATAAATACTTACCTTTAAGTGTGTTTAAATGATGATTAGCCCTTGTAAACAACTTGTAAAACTTGAATCTTAATCAAAATCGAGACTTGCTTGGTGCCCTTGGTCGAATTCGAAGTGTATGTGTGTGTGGGATATCGTGGCCGAATGAGGGGGTGGGGGCTAGGGTTTGTTTTTTTTTATTTTTATTATGACTAATTGTAATTTACTAATTAAACCCTCATGTTAAGACTTCAAAAAAACTAAACTTTCAACCCCTCTTAATTAATTTCTAACCACAAAACATATGGGTTATTACCAATTAGTAACAATTATATACATTTCCATTTATCAACAAAACACATAGAAAAATATAATACGTCGGCCCATTACAAGCTAGAATTCACAAATAATATTTAGCCCACAAATCACAATTTAATAATCAACATTACTAATCAAGTTATTATCCATTAACCATTGTTAATTATTGTTAAGTCACCAACATTCAATGACAACTAGTGTGTGCTCACGACACGTGTATGCAAGACCTAACAGAACTAATGGAGTTTGGTAACGGAAAATTACCGGATGTCACATTATCCCCATGTTTAAAGAATTTTCGTCCCGAAAATTGCGTTACATGGTGTGTTCCATCACTGGTCTACTGCATTGGCATAAAGTAGTCAAGTGAGTTTCGGGTGAGTTGTCACATCATCCCCATGTTGAAAGAAATTTCATCCCGAAATTTAATCAATACCTTCGCTGGCCGTCGTCGTTGTTTTGAACAGCTGAGGATACTTAAGCTTCATCTAGTCCTCACGTTCCTACGTGAATTCCGGTCCGCGTCTCGAGTTCCAACGAACTTTGACTATGGGTATCTTGCTTTGCTTAAGCGTCTTTACCTCTCGATCCATCACCTCGACCGGTTCTTCAATGAAGCGTAATTGCTCATCTACTTGCACTTCCTCAAGAGGTACTACCATTGTTTCATCCGTTAAGCACTTCTTCAAGTTTGAGACATGAAATACATTATGGATTCCACTCAGCGAGTCAAGTAGGGCTAACCGGTAGGCCACCGGACCTATTCTTTCCAAAATCTCAAATGGTCCAACATATCTTGGATTTAGCTTTCCTCTTTACCAAATCGAATCACGCCTTTCCACAGTGAGACATTCAATAACACATTGTCACCGACCTGAAACTCCAAAGGTTTCTGTCGCTTATCTGCGTAGCTTTTCTGTCTGTCACGTGCTGCAGCCATATGGTTTATTATCTGTACAATCTTCTCAGTGGTCTCGTGCACTAACTCGGGACCCGTTAGCTGGCTATCACCAATTTCAGCCCTGCAAACTGGTGATCTACATTTTCATCCATACAAAGCTTCAAAATGTGCTACCTTTATGCTGGTGTGATAATTATTGTTGTAAGAAGATTCCACCAATGGTAGGTGAACTTCCCAGTTATTCCCGAAGTCAATCACGCAAGCACGTAGCATGTCCTCCAATGTCTGTATAGTACGCTCCCTTTGACAATTGGTTTGCGGATGATAAGCAGTACTCATGTCTAATCGCGTACCCAAATATTTCTGTAATGACTGCCAGAAGTGAGATGTAAAACGAGCATCGCGGTCAGAAATAATAGAGACTGGTACACCATATATCGAAACTATTTCCTTCAGATAGGGTCGGGTCAACTTGTCCATTTTTTCCGTTTCCTTTATTGCCAAGAAATGACCGGACTTCGTTAATCGATCTACGATAACCCATATCATGTCACAACCAGTATGAGTCCGGGGTAGTTTGGTAATGAAATCCATTGAAATCTGTTCCCACTTCCACATAGGAATCTCAGGTTGTTGTAATAGCCCAGATGGTTTATGATATTCCACATTTACTTTCGAGCAGCTCAAGCACTTGCCGACATACATAGCTACGTCTGTTCTCATATTAGGCCACCAATAGTGCGCCTTCAGGTCATGATACATTTTGTCTGCACTAGGATGTATAGAGTACTTAGACTTGTGTGCCTCACTCATAACCAAGTCTCTCAGATTTCCATGCAAAGGTACCCAAAGTCTGTCCATGAAATAACAAACTCCATTCGCCTTTACTTCCAACTGTTTATCCATTCCCCGTAACGATTCAGACCCAATGTTTTCCATTTTCAAGGCTTCTGTCCGAGCTTCTCGTATTTGTTCAGGCAAGTGAGTGCTGATCGTAAGATGCAAAGCTCACACTCATCAAGGTTTGGCAGTCTCCTTTCTACTCAACGCGTCAGTGACTACATTAGCCTTTCCCGGATGATATTTGATAGCACAATCATAGTCGTTCAATAATTCTACCCAGCGTCTTTGCCTCATGTTTATTTCCTTCTGCTTAAGGATGTACTGAAGACTCTTGTGATCGGTGTAATAGTGCATTTGGTAGCGTACAAGTAATGTCTCCGGATCTTTAAGGTAAAAACTACCGCACCCAATTCCAAGTCATGGGTGGTATAGTTCTTCTCATGTACCTTTAGTTGTCTTGAGGCGTAAGCTATCACTTTATCTCGCTACATCAAGACACAACCAAGTCCTTGAATATAAGCATCACAATAGACTATGAAGTCATCACTTCCCTCCGGTAACACCAATATCGGTGCGCTACATAGTTTCTGTTTCAGTAATTGAAAAGCAGATTTCTGACTCTCACCCTATTTGTATGTTGTTCCCTTGCGAGTCAAGGCTATGAGAGGTTGAGCGATCTTATAAAATCCTTCAATGAATTGCCGATAGTATCCTGCCAGTCCAAGAAACTATCTTATCTCGCTTGGCGTTTTGGATACCACCCAATTCTTTATTGCTTCAATCTTTGCAGGATTGATATGTATTCCTTTCTAATTAACAATATGAACCAAGAATTGCACTTCACGTATCCAGAAATCGCACTTGGAGAACTTGGCATATAGTTGTTCCTTTCTAAGTAATTCCAAGATTAAATGTAAGTGCTCCTCATGTTCTTCCTCAGTCCTTGAGTAGATCAATATGTCATCGATAAACACAATAACAAACTGATCGAGATAGGGTTTGCACACAAGATTCATGAGGTCCATGAATACGGCTGGTGCATTCGTCAATCCAAATGGCATGACCAAGAACTCGTAATAACCGTCACGTGTACGGAAGCCGGTCTTCGAGATGTCTTCCTTTCGAACTCTTAGTTGATGGTACCCAGACCTCAAGTCAATCTTAGAATAATAGCTTGATCCTTGAAGTGGATCGAACAAATCATCTATATGAGGTAGTGGGTATCTATTCTTGATCGTAACCTTGTTCAGTTCTCTATAGTCGATGCACATTAGAAATGTACCATCCTTCCTCTTGACAAACAGAACTGGTGCTCCCCAAGGCGACGAGCTCGGTCGTATAAACCCTTTATCCAACAGCTCTTGTAGTTGAGCAGATAATGCTTGTAGTTTGTTCGGAGCTAACCGTTAAGGTGCTCTCGCAATCGGAGCAGCTCCTGGAGTCAAATCAATTTGGAATTCAACTTGACGATGAGGTGGTAATCTAGGCAGATCCTCTTGAAACACCTCAGGAAAGTCATGAATGACAGGGATATCCTCTATCCTCTTTTCTTCTGGTTGTTTATTAGTAACAAAGGCTAATATGGCTAAGCGACCTTTCTGCAAAAACTTCTGTGCTTTCATGAATGAGATGATGCCCATCACTGCACCACTTCTATCGCCTCTGACCGTAAGAATTTCTTCACCAATAGGGATTCGTATGATCTTCTCGTGATATATGACTTCCGCCTGCTTGTCAGAAAGCCAATCCATGCCTACTACTACATCAAAAGTCCCTAGTCTAACAGGCATGAGATCTATGTCAAAGGTATGACCAGCAAGTTCTATCTTGCAATCTCTAAGGATATGCATTACGTGAATCTGCTTACTATCAGCTAACTCTACGGTGTAGTTAGATTCTAATGCTGAGGGCATATCACTTAAAAGGTTACTAAACTTAGTGGATATGAAACTTCTATTTGCTCCCGTGTCAAACAGTATAGTCGCAAAATGACCGTTAATAGAAATTTTACCAGTAACAGTAGTAGGGTCGTTTAGAGCCTCACCTGAACCGATAACAAAGGTTCTCCCTTTTGTTCCACCGTTCTACCGTTGCTGTTGCCATTGCCATTGTTGTTGTTGTTGTTATTGTTGTTCCCACTGTTGTTCGCACCATTCCCGTTCTTCTTCAACTGAGGACAGTTTCTCCTGTAATGGCCATCTTTCCCATATTCAAAGCAGCCTTTGGGTGTTTCCTGGGATTGTTGTGGCTTTTTCATTAGGTCGCCACGACAGTCTTTTGCTGCATGTCCAATCTTTCCACAGCGCTGGTATTTGAAGTTGTTACATCTGCCCACATGATGATAGTTACACTGGTTGCACTTTGGGTGTCTCCCTCCGTATCCGCTTGGCCCTTGGTTTGAGGGAGTCGTCTGGTTGAAGCTTTTATTTTTGTTGAACCTCCTCTGTTGCTGATGATGTTGTTGCTGTTGAGGTTGACTGTTTGATGACGATCCCTTGTTGCCCGGGCCGTCCCACTTGCGTTTATTATCGGGCATGCTTGCCACAACTCCCCGCTTGGGCAGTTTGCCTTGCTCTACCGCTTGATCAGCAAGTTTGTGGGCTAGTCCGATCACCTGTTGAATAGTAGGGAGGTTTGCAGCAGTCACCATGATCTGTATCTCCGGAACCAAGCCTCGTAGATAAAGCTCAATCCACTTAACCGGCGTGTCGATCATGCCTGGGCAAAGCGTTGCCAACTCGTGAGACCTTGTTGTGTAGGCCTTAATCTTCGATCCTTCCATCTTGAGCTGCCAAAATTCAGCTTTCAGCTTTTGAACATTGCTACGAGGACAATATTCCTCCATTATCATTTCCTTGAATTCATCCCATGGTAAACATTGGCGATTGCCTAACCAAGCATTTGTACTTGGGCATTCCATCACGAGAGTGCTGCACCCTCAAGCGTCCCTGTGGCATACTTTACTTGATCCACCGCTGTACAGTTGCATTTGGAGAAGACTGACTCGGTCTTCTCAAACCAACGTACGAGCCTTACAGCTCCCTTAGCTCCACTATACTTATGGTGCTTGCAGTCCATGAATGCTTTATATGTGCACGATGGTGTTCCTGTATTTAACGTTTCGGATTATTTAGTCCAATCAAATGGGTTAACCATCTAGTAGAAAAAATTATGCAGTTGATGACCAAGGTCATCATTTACCTCCAAATTGGGCAGCTTGTGCACCAACCGCTGCTTGCACATGCTGATTTATCAGGGCAACTAATTCAGCAGGGGTCATGTTTATAGCACCGGTACCACGACCACCGACACCACGTCCATGGCCACGTCCACGTCCACGTCCTCTACCTCTTGCGTCCATATTTCACTTTACATTCACAAATACAATAATGAGTAACATCCAACACATTAATCTCATTGAAGTACAGTAAATAATAAGAAATAATAAATTTACCACAACCACAACATTTATAACAAAAATAATAACCAAAGATAAATAAATTGTAAATGGTTCACAAAATATTCCATCAATGTCAAAATTTTAGTTATTCAGTTGGGTGGGAAACAACCCTTCCCACATAGGTTTTAAAGGAAAAGAAACAACATATAGTTCGGGTCATAAGAAAGTGGAATCAATCTAACACATCCGATCCATCCCTATCCTCTTCCATTTCCTCTGGATCTTCTTCCTCCGGGTCTTCCTCAGGCTCTTCTTCAGGTTCCTCTTCCGGGTCTTCTTCCTCAGGGTCTGCCACAGGTACAGGGGCTTCAGCAATTTGAAAGGCTGCTAGATGTGCCTCTAGGTCAACAAATCTATCATCTACCACTATGTTCTGATGATCCTACGCATTCATGCGCTCGGTAAGCATTAGCACAGTTCTTATCAGAGTATGATGCCCACTAATGGCCATCGAAAGTCACTCCTGGAGCGTCTCTACCTGTAACCGTAACTGTCGCATCTGGTATTGTAGAGCGGAGTTCTCATTAGTAAGTCCTCTAATACACTGTTGCTCGGTGTCTAGTGTAGCCACCAATGCTGCAAACGCCTGCTCGTGTGGGATGTCCAAGGTAGGAACTGTGTGTGCTGGAGAAGCTTTCGACGATCTAGTCCTGGGTCGAGTAGGAGCTATAGGTGGTACACGCTCACTGTAAACCGTGCGGTGCATATAGGTAAGATAGAAGTTTCAGTTCCGCGGAGGATCGCTCTCAGGTAATACGAATGGCTGATCCCAATCCATCTCTTCAGAGGGGTAAGGATGTCATGGCCAGTCTGATCCCCTATCAGGTACGGGAGAAAGAGGAGGTGACTTAGATCATGCATGTCTCTTGCCTAGATTTCTTGATGATGATGCCATGCTGCGAGGTACGTGATGCGTATGCCAATGAGTATACAGTAAAGAATAAGTGACGAGTAACAAACAAACTGTGCGGTTATAGTCTAGTGTGTATGCAACCTAGTTCCTTATAACCAATGGCTCTGATACCAATCTGTCACACCCTCAAAATCCACGTGCGGGGTTTTACCGCGAGGCGTGTGAACAAATCAGGATCTCAGTCATTAGTTACTCAAAACGACTCTTTATGAACCATTCAAACCAAAACAGAGTTTAAAACTTCAAAATATTTGCGGAAACGTTTTTGTAAGTAAAGCAAACACAAGGGTACAAAATGTAAAGTGTGCAAAACACGCGTCCAACCGTTATTCAAAACCAAGTACATAAACTTGTTTCAATTGCCAAAATAAAATGTTTTTAACACTGCTGACCCACAAATGCTGACCCGTGAGTGCTCCTAGGCTTTTCATTAACCACAACCTGAGAATAGCATACTAAAAGAATCAACACAATGGTTGGTGAGTTTAAGAGTTTGCGTAAAATATAACAGTAGCAGTTATAAAACATAAGAGTGTACTGAATTAGATAGCTATTCTAAATTCACAAGTAATAATCGTAGTGATTTCGCGATCGAGGCTGACAGCATTTCGTTTGATTGCCTCCCGTCATGACTTACTAGGTCGTGACACCATGTGTTAGGACAATATTGCACCCGTTTGACCTCGAGTCGCACAGGTGGAGTTTGTCAATCCTAGTAGTACTACCCAAGATTTCCTGCTAGTTCCAATATTAATGATCCGAAAGTGTGAGGACTTTCATAGTATATCGCACTACATTACACTATACACAAGTTATAATCAATAAAGCATTTTAAAACGAGTATGCTATCTCCCCCAAAAGAAAGTATAAATAAAGTGGGGCATGAACGCACCTGGCGTGCACACGAATGATATTAAAGCTAACTTGAGAGAGAGAGGAAAGACAACCTATAGAGGTTACCTAGAACACGCAAGTACATGAGTACGTGTACACAGAATCATTAACAACCCTAAGTGCTCAATAAACACATTGACCAAAGGTTTTAGAAAAACAAGACTCATTTGACCTAGTTGACCCGTTTGACCCATTGGTGACATATTAAATTAAGTCCTTGTTTGATCAAATATAACAACTAATAATTAAACATGCTATTCCAGAATACTGTAAAAGTTGTTCTCATAATTCCCATTGTAACATGTAAGACTTATCATGCTTTTCATGCTAATCCAGGTTATCATACAACACACGTAATCCAAACCATCATACAACACAGATTCTAAATTAGATTCCCTTACATCACACATTGGGTTTTATCACTCACAACGTGCCATATGAAGCCACTCACGGCTACATACGCTAACCCTGCCAATCCTACAAAGTAGGGGCCTCAGATTCGCACGTGTGTATGATACGCATGCTCAGTATTCCACATGTAACACATATAAGCTAGACACTAGTCTTATGAAATCAATAATGACAATTCATCACAGCCCATAGCATATACACTTGCACATTTTCCAATAAAGCTCACATGTACCCATAGTTGCACCAACTAACCATAAGACCCAAACCTCACAAACCAACACATTAAACATCATCAATGAGCATTCTAACATGATTATAATACCATAAACGTGCCCAATTCACCATATCCAAGATTCTACACAAATAAAGTTTTCTTTTTGGGAAAGTAACATCCCAAAGGCAATCTAACACTCAATTCAATCATGAATTCATTAACACAATACCTATTCAAGCTCACCACTATCACCTAGACATGTTCATCATCATCAAATCATCATAATCCACCAATCTCATATCCAAAAGGTTCTACTTATGGCAAGGTATGAACTACATGATAAATTCTTTGATTTCTAGCGTAATTATCATAATTCCAACATTCATACAACATCATTAACATCATAACATCATCCATTCATCAAATCATCAAGTTCATGCACAAAAGTTACTATCAATAGTAAGGTATGATCCACACATCAAAATCATGAATTTCTTGTATAATTCATGTAAACTAACATCAATACAATCTAACTAACATCATACAATCATCAAACCATCAAAAATTCGACATCCAAGCATCATTTTCGAACTAGGGTTCTATCAACTATCAAAAACCATAAAAACTTGATAAATACTTACCTTTAAGTGTGTTTAAATGATGATTAGCCCTTGTAAACAACTTGTAACACTTCAATCTGAATCAAAATCGAGACTTGCTTGGTGCCCTTAGTCGAATTCAAAGTGTATGTGTGTGTTGGATGTCGCGGCCGAATGAGGGCGTGGGGGCTAGGGTTTTTATTTTATTTTATTATTATTATGACTAATTGCAATTTTCTAATTAAACCCTCATGTTAAGACTTTATAAAAACTAAACTTTTAACCCCTCTTAAATAATTTCTAACCACAAAACATATGGGTTATTACCAATTAGTAACAATTATATACATTTCCATTTATCAACAAAACACATAGAAAAATATAATACGTTGGCACGTTACAAGCTAGAATTCACAAATAATATTTAGCCCACAAATCACAATTTAATAATCAGCATTATTAATCAAGTTATTATCCATTAACCATTGTTAATTATTGTTAAGTCACCAACGTTCAACGACAACTATTGTGTGCTCACGACAAGTGTATACAAGACCTAACGGAACTAACGGATTTTGGTAACGGAAAATTACCGGATGTCACATTATCCCCATGTTGAAAGAATTTTCATCCCAAAAATTGCATTACATGGTGTGTTCCATCACTAGTCTACTGCATTGGCACAAAGTAATCGAGTGAGTTTCCGGTGAGTTGTCACAGTAAAGATCTCTTCCGAGAAGAAAGAAGCCTCGGAAGAATGTCATGCTGCTCAAGCCTCCTCAGGCTCATCCACACCGATCAACCAAAGGATGGAATGGAAGATTATAAAGGATGATGCAGCACAAGCCTCTTCTTCAAAAACCATAGTTGAACCCACATGCATACACTTTGGTTCAATTATGTTGGAAGAACCCAAGACCAACAATCCTTGGGTTTCCAGTAGTAACTAAGCATTTCACCTTATGTGAAGGAACATCCACGTGATAAGAATGGAAATGTCTGGATTGTGCACAGTGGATGCTCCAGGCACATGACAGGGAATAGATCTCTTCTACAACAATTTGAACATTTTGATGGAGGTCTTGTTTAGTTTGGAGGTGAAGCCAGAGGATATATTTCTGGTAGAGGTAGTGTATCCAATGGTAAGTTAAATATTGACAAAATAAACTTTTTCAAACAGCTTGAACACAATCTGTTAAGTGTTTCTCAATTCTGTGATAAAAAGCACCAAATGCTTTTCACAGAACATGAGTGCATTATCCTCAAACCCGGGATGACAATTCCTCAGGAATTGGTGCTTCTTAGATCTCCCAGGAAAGGGGATATGTACAAGCTAGACATGAACAATGCTTCCCCACTGGGTGAAGTATCATGCTTTCATTCAAAACCCAATGATGATGAGTCAACTATTTGGCATAAAAGATTGTGCCACGTTAATTTTAAAACCATGAATAAGCTGGTTAAAAATAATTTGGTACATGGTGTGCCCAAAAAGGAATTTATCTATAAAGATAACTGTGTTGCTTGCCTGAAAGGAAAGCAACACAAGGTTTTTCATAAATCCAAAGAGGTCAACTCTATCACCACCCCATTACACTTATTGCACATGGATCTTTTTGGTCCTACAAGTATAATAAGCATTGGAAGGAAATCATACTGTCTTGTGATTATTGATGATTTTACTAGGTCTATATGGGTATTTTTTTTTAAGACTAAAGATGAAACTGTTGAAACATTAAAATCTTTTTTTCTTAAAATTGAAAATCTAAAGGATCACAAGGTAAAAATCATTAGAAGTAATCAAGGGACCGATTTTAAGAATTAAGATCTTGACTCATTGTGTAACTCAAAAGGGATTACCAGACAATATAATGCTCCCAGAACTCCTTAACAGAATGGTGTTGTCGAGAGGAGGAACATGACACTTATTGAGGCTGCAAGAACCATGTTAGTTGATTCAAAGCTGCCTCTAACTTTCTGGCCAGAGGGAGTCAGCACTGCATGCTATGTGCAGAACATGGTTCTTATTGTTAAGCCCCATGGAAAGACCCCTTATGAGTTATGGAACAAGAGGCCATCATTCATTGGCTTTCTTAGGTCCTTTGGCAGTAGGTGT
Source organism: Flaveria sonorensis (assembly GCA_025506505.1). NCBI lineage: Eukaryota > Viridiplantae > Streptophyta > Magnoliopsida > Asterales > Asteraceae > Flaveria > Flaveria sonorensis. The sequence continues at coordinate 24,351,835 of CM046429.1, forward strand.
ACCATACTTAACACAAAAGACAATTTCGCAAAATTTGCTGAAAAGTCAGATGATGCTATCTTTGTTGGATATTCCTCAACCTCTATTGCTTATAGAGTTTATACATCAAAAATCAACAATTTGAGGAATCATCTAACATTGTTGTTAATGAGCACACTCCTTGTGTTAGTGGGAATGGCCCTAATCATATCTTTAATTTAGAATTGTTTCCAAACTATTCTAAATCATCTTGTGAGAATGTTTCAGCTGGAACAAGAACTCAAAGCAACTCCCATGAGGATCAACTCTTTGAGTTACCCAAACCTATTCCAAGTTCTCCAAGAGGAATTGATGAACAAGCTCCCACTGATGAAATCCCTAAAAGTCTAAATATATCAGGAAATAATGGAGCTTCAACAAGTTGTCAGCCGTCTGAGCCTCAAAACTCTTCAACTGACAACTCCAACATTCAACACCAAGCTTATGAAGATAGTCATCTGGAGGAACAGGAAACTGTTGATGCTGATTCTTAGCAAAATATCATTGATGTTGTCACACATTCATTCAATCAATCCTCATTGAATGAGTGTGAGACAACAGCTGGTCATGGTGTTCAAAATCTTGAGCCAAACTTCTCAAACCTGGATCTATCTATGCAACTAGATGTGATTCCTAAGCTCAGGATACACAACACTCATCCAGCTGAGAACATCATAGGAGATGTCTCAGAAGGATTAAGAACAAGAAGTTGGACTCACAATGGGAATGTCTGCTTATACTCATGCTTTCCCTCTCAAATGGAGCCAAAAAAGGTGGAAGAAGCCCTTAAGGACAACAACTGGGTTGAATCTATGCAAGAAGAATTGCTTCAATTCAAAAGGCAGAAGGTATGAAACTTGTGTCCATTGCCACCTGGCTAAGTCCCTATTGGCACCAAGTGGGTATTCAGAAATAAGAAAGACGATAGAGGTTTGATCATCAAGAACAAAGCAAGACTTGTTCTTCAAGGATACACACAGGAGGAAGGAATAGATTACACTGATGTCTTTGCACCTATTGCAAGACTTGAGGTTGTGAGAATCTTTCTTACTTTTGCAGCATCTAAGAACTTCACTGTTTATCAACTTGATGTCAAATGTGTATTTTTGTATGGGAATATTGATAGAGAAGTCTATGTGTGTCAGCCACTTGGATTTGAAGACCCACAACACCCCAACTATGTGTGCAAACTAGATAAAGCTCTTATGGGTTGCATCAAGCACCAAGGCTGTGGTATGAGACCTTGTCTTAGTTTCTTTTGAAGAATGGCTACACCAGAGGCACCATAGACAAGACATTGTTTATCAAGAAGTCTGGGAAGGACATGTTGCTTGTTAAAGTCTATGTTGATGACATCATATTTGGTTCCTCAAATAACCAAATATGCAAAGACTTTGAGAGCATCATGAGAAAGAAGTTTGAGATGAGTTCCATGGGATAAATGGAATTTTTCTTAGGAATTAAAGTGAAGTAGATAGAAGAAGAGATCTTTATTAATCAATCTAAGTTGTCAAGGATATCTTAGAAAGATTTGATATGAAAGATTGTAAGCCAGCCAAGACACCCATACCCAAATATCACAATCTTTGTCCTGATTCCAAGGGGGAGGATACTGATCAGCATCAGTACAGGGCAATTATTGGATCTCTGATGTATCTCAATGCAAGTAGACCTGATATCATGTTTGCTACCTTCATCTGTGCAAGATATCAGGCTACTCCCAAGGTGTCCCACCTAATTTTTGTTAAGAGAATTCTTAGATACCTCAAAGGAGTGCCCAAACTGGGACTTGGTATCCTAAGAATAAGGATTTTAATCTTTATGGATACACTGATAGTGATTATGGAGGCTGCAGCATCAAAAAGAAATACACATCTGGAGGATGTCAATTTCTTGGTGGAAGCATCATAACCTGGAAATGTAAGAAGCAATCATGTATCTCTACATCAACTGCTGAAGCTGAATACATTGCTACTGCGAGCTGCTGTACTTAACTGCTATGGATTCAAAATCAGATGTTGGACTATGATTTCAACTTCTTGGAGACTCCCATCCATTAGACAACAATAGTGCTATTTCTATCATAGAAAATCCAGTCAAGCACTCCAAGACAAAGCATATTGACATCAGGTATCATTTCATTAGAGATATTCATGAGAAAAATCTAATTAAACTGGTCAAAGTTAATTCAAATGAGTAATATGATGATTTGTTCATAAAAGCCTTTGATGAACAAAGATTTAGCTACTTAATCACAACTATTGGGATGATTAACATTGACTAGTTATTCTCTTCTGAAAACCATTTTAATGTGTTGTCTATGTTGTCTACATACAATCTAAGCCCTGTTACAAAAAGGTTTTTCTTCAAAGTTCTAAGTATAAATTCTTCCAAAGAGAAATTTACCCTCGAAAGAAGTCTTTATTCAACTTCCGAAGGCAAATTCCTCTACTTGAATATTATCTTCCGAAGTGTTTTTAGCCTCCGAAGAAGATTTGATCATAGATTAAACCTACTTCCGAAGCTTACTTATCTTTGTTCTCGGAGCAAGAATGTACTAGCGGAAGCAAACTTGTCATTAAGATATAGTTAGCTTTCAGAAGTAGAAATGACTTCGGAAGACAATATTAGGAAACACAAGTGTTTTCACTCGGAAGCAATCTTTATCTTCGGAAGAAAAACTTTTTCACTGGGTAACGGAAACCTTTAGGCCCCACTCTGTAAAAAGTAAGATTTTGTGATGATTGTCGGTATATTTTAAAGGGTTTTTACCTTACAGACCATGTCAAATCGAATCCTAAAAGGTCTTTTCACCTTATCGGTTTGGCTCGTTGTTCCCCTATTTAAAATTTCCGACTCTCTCTCTTTACCTTTTTACCACCGCTGAAGCCCAAAATTTCCACTACCTTTTTCACCCACTCTCAAATTCCTTTAATACAACATTACTTTTCAAACAATGGCCCTAAATCCCCAACACAATCATGTTGCAATCCTTGATTCTTATAAGGATGCTAACTTTTCCCCAATTGTCGAATTTCTGACACAATCCACATACTTCACTGCTCTCAATGTAAACCCCACCATCTATTCTAACCAAATGGCCGAATTTCAGGAAAATGCTCAAATTGAAACCCTGAATGATGAAAGGGTAATCAGGTCGACAATCTGCGGACAAGAGATCATTATTGCTGAATCTACCATTAGGGAGCATCTAGAGCTTCATGATGAAGGTGCCCTCACTGATTTCCCCAAATCTGAGTTGGAAGATACCTACACTCAGATGGGATATGGTGGTGATGTGCACAAGTCCACTGTTTTCAAGTTTAATTTCTCTTACAACTCAAAATTCTTGTTGCACATAGTTCTACACTATCTATCCAACAAAACAGGGGGTTGGGATCAAATCCCATATGACTTGGGCTGCCTAGTCCATGGAATGGTAAAAGGCCTCAGCTTCAACTATTCAAGGTTTGTACTAAACAATCTGCGAGTTAATCTTACCCGGGATTCATTTTTATGTATCCCCGGTTTATTCAGTATATCATAAACTATGAGCTGGACCAGGACAAACTACAACAAGTAAATATTGTATTGGTCACTCACATGAGGCCGACCATCTTCAAGACTTTGAAGAAGGTGTCCACCAATTTCACAGGGAGATTCATTGATCTTCTCCCAGATATGCTTGAGCCAACGGCTCCTGGTGACATCTCTGCAAGCCCAGCAGGTGATGAACCCACACCAGACCATCCCACTCAAATGCCAACTACTTCTTCCCACCCAATAAAAATTACATACACAAGACGCTCCAAGCAAACCCCTAATCAATCTACTCTGATTGGTCGGGTCCCTCCTTTTCAAACCAAAAGGGCTCGAGTGGAACTTTGAGCTCCCACTCAGCCAGAGGTCCAACCATCCTCCACCATTGACCTCAATGTCAGTGTTAAGCCTCCTCAGTCTTAACCTGAAGAGCCCATAACCCAAGATTTTAGCCTTTAGGGTGAGTCCCAACACTCCTTTGAGCTACCAAAAATGGACAGCCACATCACTAGTTTAACTGCTACTGCAAATGAACCATTAGGTGCTGACTAAGGTCTCGGGTCATTAGAATTAACCTATCTATCCTTCACTGACCTATTAACCCGACCTAATGAAGATATTATGTTTCATCCGGGCTATGATGTTGATCTAGCACACCACTTTCAAGATCAATTGAGCTATGTGGAACCTCTAATAACTACCCAACATCAGCTAAGCAAAACTAAGGTGAGTCCATTTGGTGTGGAGGTGACTCATGTAGACTCAGCCGCCACTACTGAAAGTGTTTCATTAACCTCTCAGGAAAGTGGTGACATCAGTGAGACTGAGTCTATGACAACATTGCCAATTGATGTCTCTGAAAAGGTTATCAGTAGGGAAGGGTATCCAGGGCTCCAAGAAACCATTACTGGTGGTGATGATGAACATACCAGGTATGTTATCTCATCTCCCTATGATTCTTTAAAAGAAGATAAGGGTAGTCTACAACTCACTATCAAAGACCTGATTTCTAAAGTCTCAAACCTTAAATCAAAGGTTAAGCATGTACCTTAGCAACTCGAGATTAAACATCTCAAGGCTAAACTTAGCAACTAGAGATTGAACATCTCAAGGCCAAACTAGCTGAGACATAGAATGAGAAGTCTGTGAGGCATGTACCTATTCAAGTTTCTTTAAGTTCTTCCTCTAGCTCATCTACTTCTCAAGATGATGCTACCAAAAAGGGGGAAAATGTACAGGAACAACACCATGAGGAACCCAGTCTTACCATAGCAACAACTTCTCCTGATGCCTTATCTATCTTTTACCCCCAACAGCATCACCCTACAATAGTTTTTCCTCAACCAGCTCCCATTACTTTTTAAATGGACCAAAGGATGCTCATAGATCTTTAGAGGTTTCAAATCACATTTCTGATGATCTCCTCCATTGAACAACACTCCCCTGATCTAGCTGTCGCCTACTTTGGAGCTGAAGAGCTTTAAAGGCTGAATGTACCACCTACCACTAAAAAGGAAGTTGGTCAACCTAAGGTCTCTACTAAACCTAAGATTAACTTTGAAGGGAATGTACAGGCTGATGGCCTAACAACTGATTTAGATGGGATAGTTAATGCAAACCCAGTTACTTTCGAGGCAGAAATCCAAGCTGGCAAAGGAATAATTAGACTGTCTTCATTGTCCAGTTATCTGTTCATCTCATAGGCAATTCTTGAACTAGCATCTGGGATTAATAGTGAGGACTTCCTTACAACCCCTCTCTTACAAGAACTACTACCACAAACACCCTCACTACAACCCGAATCTGCTGAACATGAACCTCCAAAGGCTGATATTCTTCTGATCCTAAAGAGAAGAGAAAGCTCACTGCTGATGATATATTAGAGGAGGAAAGATTGGAGAAGCTAAAGAAGAATGGCAGACTTGATACTGGAAAGTTGTTGGCTGCAAGTAGCAAAGCAGCAACAGCCGCCCAAGAAATTCTCAATAATCAAAGGAGGGTGGAAATCATCGACAGGCTCATCAGCCTGGGAGTAGCCAACGAAGGAACTCCTCTACTCCCAACTGATGAACTTGTGAAAATTGAAAAGGCAACCCTGCTACAAAAAGAAAAGGAAGAAGCAGCAAGGTTGTCCAAAGAAGAGGAAAGAAGGAAGAAGAAGGAAGAGGACAGAGAAAGAGAAAGGATGGAGAGAATAGCCTTTCTCTGCACCAGAGGATATTCTCAAGAGTAGTTGGTACCTCATAAAGCTGACATGATCTTGTTTCTTTTTCACAAAGAGCAAGATTTAATCAACAAGGAGAGGAAGAAGACTGCCAGGGAAAAGCTTAAAAAGAAAAGGAAGAAAGAGGTAGAGGGAGAACATTCAGCTGCAAAAAAGGAAGGAGACAAAGATTAGATGAAATCCTATCTCTGAGCTCATTGCTTCTCTGGCAGGCAAGTGGGTCCCATGTCAATCTACAGCGACATGTCAGTGACATCAAGGCTGACATTCGCTTAGGAAGAAAGCAGGAGGTTGCTCAAACTCCTAGTGTTCAGAGGATGGCACCCACACTAGCACCCAAAACACAACCTACACCTTCTCCCTTCTTTATCAAAATAGAACCTTTCACACCTGAACCCTCACCATAAATCTTACCTACACCCTCACCCACTGCCTCCCACCAAACACCACCACCACCAATCCTATGACCCAAAACACAACCAAGAACCCACTCAAAAACCAAACCATCCTCTGATCCATCAAAACCCCTAACCTTGGAAGAATTCAAGGAGATAAAGAAGAAGCTCATAAATTGCACAATACTGAGCGACATCTCTTGTGAGGAAGAGTGCATTCATCTAACTTTCATTGATGGCTCTTCCAATTCCCTCAGATACTCTCAATGAAGTCAAGAAGAAGTTAAAAAGAATGCTAGTGACTCTACTGGACACTATGATAAGGGATAAACTGCCAACAAAACCCCTCAATCCTAGGAAACAAATTGTCCATTGGAGGTTTTGATGAAGATTCTCATAGCTTTGCTGTAGAAAGGGAAAATGGTGAAGTTTACAGGTTTAACACTTCATCTCTGCTACATTCCAGCAGATTTGATCTTGTTGAGTTAGCTGAGAAGCCATTCTCAAATCCCTCCAACTCTAAGATAGCTGCTCACATTAAAAACCACATAAGCAGCCTTTATCTTACCGAGCTCACAAAGAAGGCCAAGATTGAAGAAGAGTTGAAAAAGAGAGCACAGGATGCAGAAGAAGGCACTACCACAAGAAGGAAGACCTTTCTACAGATGGTTGAAGGCTCCACTTCAGTCCTATAGTTAGATAGGAATATGTCTATCAATCCCATAAACTAACTCTCTTCAGAGGGATGCAGTAAAGAGTACACGTCATTCAGAGCAACAGACTGGATTTATTATCCACGAATGACCTGTACAAGCTCCTTACTACCACATCAGGAAAAAACAAAGAAACTGATAAATATCTACTTTCCCTGGTATTGAAGACCTTAAGGAGCAGAAGGAAGTGAAGTTTTGGTAGCATCAGCCTAGGGGGAGTTTGTTGGATCATATGTGGCTGATGAAACGAAAACAATACTTAGAATAATTTTGTGTAGAAGTAGAAGAAGTCTTCCGAAGTCAAAACTACTCTTCCGCAGCTATGTCAAAGATCTTCCAAAGCATTGTCTGAAGAGCTTCCGGAGGAAAACTAAGTCTTCTGAGACTAAGTAGTTTTCCTTCCGAAGTATATGAAGATCTTCCAAAGGATAGAACAAAGTATTCCTAGACCAAGCAGTTCTCCTTCCAAAGCATCCATACTTAGAAGATTCAAGACAAAGTTTTTCGAAGAATAAAGTCATCAAGACCTGTAGAAGGCTCGGAAGAAGTTGTTTCTTCTGAAGTATAAATGGCCTCGGAAGAACTTATTCTTTCGAATCCATTTAGCTTCGAAAGAATCAACTATGAACAGTAGACATAAGTATGGTTTGTCTGAAAGACTCTGAGATACTACATGGCGTTTTCCCACGGCCATGTAGTTGACCATACTTTAATCCACTATTTACCTTTTCAACTTAGTACATATACCATTCTTAGTTGGTGACAAAAGGTAAGTCATGGACCTATCATGACTACTTATCTAAGATATTATTTTATCTTAGATACTTTACTTCTAGTAATGTAGTATTTGTCTAGTTGTAGATTCCAGCTGGTTTTCCAAGTATAACCGGTTGTAGATAGTAGTATATATAGTTTCTCATTGTAACTCAAAATACCATGCTTCTAAGAGTCTTGTAACACCGAGTTGAGAAGTATTATACACAAGTATCTTGAAAACCATTCTTGTGTCATCAACTTATTTTGAGTTATATCCTGTGAGTTCGTGAGAGAAAACTTGTGATAACTATCAAAATCGATCCTGCAATTGGTATCAGAGCTTCTTAGGCTCTTGATTATGAGATCTAACCATCCCAAATAACCCTTGTTTCCTTACACTTACTCACTTCACTCAAATGGCTCTTATCCAAAAATCCATTGAGTCTGAGATGGGAACCATGACCAAGGTTCCTATCATCACCCCTGTTGATTTTGGAACATGGTGTAAACTTATTGAAGGCTTCATTTGGACATTAACTCTTAAATTTTGGTTGGAGTAGAGGATACTTTGTTTTGATGACGGACTTCAGAATTTTATATTCAGATCATGTGGCACTACAAGCAGGTTATCTGGGAATACATCTATAAAGTTACACAAATATGGACTTTTTTTTATTTTTTCCGTTTTAGATTTACCACTTTTAACATATGTCTTGTAAGCTTCGCACTCTTGTCTCTTAAATATTTCTTACATGATGATAGAAATACCTTCTCGACTTATATCATAACTAGACTCTCATTATGCACTACAAAATTGATCAACTTCTTTTAGTGGATTATGTTATCCTCATGGATAACTAACTAATCCATTCCTAGCACCACAATCAAGTTTAAATGCTCTTTTAGGATGACAAGGGTACATGGTTTTACCTTTAATACTCAAGCAACTATCATATATTTTAATATCACTAACTTCAAGAGTTCAAGGACCTATATGTGAAGTTTATCGACATCAGGTATGGAAGTTTTAGCGTTAATTTCCATTATATGTCATCATAACCAGTATAACTCACTAATATAGCAATTTAGCCTATTATTATTGATGCTTACAAATATTAATTATAGGGGCATTATTACGGATACATCCAATTAATAAATATTCAAATTTCAAACTTGCAAACTAAATAGTCAAAAATATCTTGTAACCATAGCTTAGTTCACTCCTAAAATCAAGACTTTCCTTTTGTACAGAATGGCTATATGTAAACAATAAGATCACACGAACTGTACTCAAGATTTGGATCAATGCCCCTAGAAGCAAGGAGTACGCCTGTGATCACATTTTCTATAATATTATTATATGGTATTAAGAGCCATAAATACTCCCTTGATTTACGATCCTTCTTCCATTGCTACACTCAATCTTGTGTTCTACATATCTATATTTTTTCCTTCAAAGTAATACAGTGGAAATCAGGTTGGTGCTACATCAATATGTCAGTCATTCACTCATGTTCTGGTCATATGCTTTCCAAACAACAGTATAGCTTATGAATCACCTTCCTACTTCAATCCTTGACCATCGAGGCCTATTTGAATGCATATTTGGTCACTCTCGACATTACTCCAAACTCAAGCCCTTTCGGTGTCTTTGGTACCTATGAGTATAACCTTATACTAAATCAACACTTCAACCTCGTTCCTCTCCGTGTCTTTTTTAGTTTAGTCCTCATCCAAATCGACCTACAAATGCTATGACCCTTCTATCATCAAATTTATCATTCATAACATGTCTAATCTATTCCAAATTAAATTCCTATAAAAACTTCACCTTAAACACTCTAATCCTGCATAATGTTGATCATTTTCTCCTTACCACATACTTGTCACCCTCCATGCAAGACATGTATGGCACATCCTCTACCAAAAATACCACCGCCTTTCACAACTTACTCCTACTTTTGGATCATATGAGGTTGATGCAACCAAAACAACACTTAGATTATTTTGAAGTACAATTGAAGAGGTCTTTCAAAGACAAAGCTGATCTTCTGAAGACAAGTTGAAGATCTTCTGACGCTTAAGTATGAAGAACTTCCGAAGGAAAACTAAGTCTTCCGAGACTAAGTAGTTTTCCTAAAGAAGTATATGAAGAACTTTCGAAGGTAAAACTAAGTCTTCCGAGACTAAGTAGATTTCCTTTTGAAGCATTCACACTTAGAAGATCCAAGACAATATCTTTTGAAGAATGAAGTCATGAAGACTTGCAGAATACTCAAAAGAAGTTGATTCTTCCAAAGTATAAATGGCCTCGGAAGAACTTATTCTTCCGAAGCCATTTTCCTTTTGAAGAATCAACTATGAATCAGTGGACATAAGTATGGTTTGTCTGACATCAGCTGCAAACTCTGACATACTGCATGGCACTTTTCCATGCCCATGTAGTTTACCATACTTTAATCCACTTTTCACCTTTATCAGTTAGTCCAGTTACCATACTTAGTTGGTGACAAAAGGTAAGTCATGGACCTATCATGACTACCTAATCTAGGATAGTATTTTATCATTGATACTTTACTTCTAGCAATGTAGTATTTGTCTAGTGGTAAACTCCAGCTGGTTTTCCAAGTATAACCGGCTATAGGATGTAGTATAAAGTATCTCAGGTCCTTGTATTTCTTTTTATGCTTTTTAACACTTATAAAAGAACTTGAGAGCAATATACAACATCCTTAAAAACCACATTACTCTGTTGTTGTTCTTAGTTCTGTCTCATTTACTTGTGTTCTTAGTATCACTCACTTAAACCAGGTTCCCTATTTGATATGTTAAGCGTTCTAACACTCTCCTCTTTGTGAGACTGATTGTATTGACTAACACTTTTAACCAGTCCTGCAATTGGTATCAAAGCTTTCCAGGCTCTTGATTGTAAGATCTCACCATCTTAAATCCTTTCAGTTTCACAAAACACTTAACAACTCAAATGGTAGCTATCATAAAGGCTGATATGGAAACCGTTACTATGACAAAGTCTCCACTAATCACTCCTGATGACTTTGATACTTGGGGCCAAAGAATGGAAGGCTTCATCAATTCTCAAGACTTCAGGATATGGGGATTTGTTGTCTATAGACCTCATGTACCATCCACTTCTTCAGCTGCTACTGGTGGTGGTATGACACCAAAGGAAGTGGCTGATTATTCTGATAAAGAATGGAAGAAGATAGACATAGATCAGAAGGCCATGACCGCTCTCTAAACTGTTCTTCTAAACTCTATCTACAGAGGATTCAAGATGTGCAAGACTGCCAAGCAACTCTGGGATGCACTGAAGCTGATGTATGAGGGGTCTAATGAAGCAAAAGTGAATAAGAAAGACCTCTTGAAGCAGCAATTTGAGAATTTCACCTTGAAGACAAGTGAAACCATGACTCAACATGTAACATCCCATAATGTTTGGGAAGGAAAACAAAGGCTTCATTATAAGGGGCTTGAGACCTTCCCCAATATGACCCGTTTTGCCTGGGCGATGGTGGTACGTCCCGGTCCAAGTGAAAACAAAACCGTGAGGCGATGGTGGTTCATCCCGACCAAAGCGGACAATATCATAATGCGGTTACGCTGGGCTGTTACAGATGGTATCAGAGCCAGGGCCGGGTTGGTGTGCCAGCGAGGACGTTGGGCTCTCTAAGGGGGGTGGATTGTAACATCCAACACTGGTTGGGAAGGAAAATAAAGGCTTCTTTATAAAGGGCTTGAGACCTTCCCCACTGTGACGCAGTTTGCCTGAGCGATGGTGGTATGTCCTGGTCCAGGTGAAAACAAAACCGTTAGGCGATGGTGGTTCGTCCCGGCCAAAGAGGACAATATCATGGTACGGTTACACAAGGCTGTTACCTTCGGGTATGTTGAGATTGTGGATACTCTAATGGATGTTGGAGTAACCCTTGAGAACAAGGACCTTGTGAGGAAGTTCATGTCCTCTCTTCCCAGACAATGGACACACTACTGTGTGGTCATTAAGAGGACTGAAAACCTCAAGACCCTTACTCTCATTGAGTTTTCTGGTATCCTCAATGGCTACCAGATGTAGATGAACATGAAAAATCCATCTGGTAACTCCAACAATCAGCAGAGTTTAGCCCTTCATATGGTTGAACGAGATTGCAAAGAACCACAACATTATCTCATCTGCTACCCTGACAACTCACAAAAGGGTCCTTTCATCACCTTCCTGGAGACACCAAGAGAAAGCTACACTCAAGGAAGCCCATTCCAAGAGACAAGCTCTTCATAAGCCTTTGTGTCTACTGATGAAAGCATAGACAACTTTCTCTTTACCCTTGAATACCTAGAATGTATCCATCTAGATGATCTGGAGTACATAGGAATAGTCCAGCAGATGGCTTTGTTCACTCACAGAGCAAAGAAGTCCTACAAGAGGACAGGGAGGAAGTTTCCTAGTAATGCAACCAGTGGAAAGTTTGGGCTGGACAAAGGCAAAGTGAAGTGTTACAACTATAACCAAATTGGACACTTTGCTAGAGAGTGCAAGGCATCAAGAACAAGTGGTGGCCAAGCACAAACCAGACCAAACTACAATGATGAAGCTCCACAAAATGAAAAACCCAAGCAGCAAGCTACAGTTGTTGTTGAAGAAGGAGGCTTTGACTGGAGCTTTCAGTTTGAGGATGCATCTCCAAACCAAGCACTGATGACAGATCATAAAGAAGCCAAGGTATTGGAACATCTTCGTACACCTGAATGTATTGCTAAAGTTAACAAATATAGGTCCTATAACTTATAGATGAGAACTAATCATGACTCTTTAAACTTCTTAAAAGGTGATTTCAAAAGAGATGAAAATGATATTCCTTAACTTTATAAAAATTTTCAAAACATATTTTCTTTCGAAAGATTTCAGGTTGCCTTCGGAAGAAAATTACGTCTTCAAGTCAAATAACTTCTTATAATAAATTTACCTCGGAAGAAATTCTGAGATATCTTCCGAAGCTTAAATATGCTTCTAAGTACTTATATGTATTTGAAGGGCAATTTTCTTCCGAAAGCAAATTAAGTTGTCTTCGGAAGAACATTATGACTTTCGAAGATTTAAAGTTTCCTTCAGAAGAAAATTTTGTATTCTGAAGATTTCCAATTACCTTCGGAAGAACATTATGTCTTCAAGACAAGTATCTACTTATAAGAAATTTACCTTCGGAAGAAATTCTGAGATATCTTCCAAAGCATAAATATACTTCTAAGTACTTGCATGTATTTGAAGGACAATTTTCTTCCGAAAGCAATTAAGTCTTGGAAGATTTAAAGAAAACCATTCCAACTCTTAAGCAAGAACTACCAACTACAGGACTCAGATAAAATATCTCATCACTAAGTTAACTAAATGCAAGTTGAGCTTGTGATAAGCAAAGCCAGGGCAGAAAAATATGTTTTGAAGAAGAGACCTTCAAGAACATGATATCATCATCCTTGCATGCAAAAGTTTGTTATCAAAATAAGCAAGGACTGGGATCTACTGAGATAACTCCTCCACACACTCTATTGTCCGTAAGATCTCCAAGGTGTGGAACTTGTGAAGATGAGTTTCTCCTCATAGACCCCATTGATGAAAAGGATGAAGAGGAGATAGTGAAGTATGATCCTTAAAGCTTGCACATAGGATCACCTACTGTTACATTGTCTTCAAATCACTTTTCTAGGGGTCAAGTTCAGGTATTCATAATTTGTCTATACTAATTTACTTGCAAACTTAGACTCCTTAGAATATTACATGTTCCCTAGTTATGTCCAGCACATTCTCAACTGTGAACTAGGCTCACAATTGAGGGGAACAAAAATGTTCTAAAATTGGGACAGATGAAGCCTAGCATCTTCAAGACTATAAGGAAGCCAACTGCTGGCTTCTCAGGGGTAAAAACAGCCCTTGTCCTTAAAATGTTAGAGCTCATTGCTCAAGGTGACAACCTAGAAGCACCAGCTAATGTTGAAACCACACCTTCTACTTCCCAACCACCAATACAGCAAAAAATAACCATAACCTACCAAAGAAAAATCCAAATGAAACCCTACACATGCTACTCAATTTGTGCAAGCCCTTATATCATTACCCATACAGGAGGAAGTGGACACTGGAGCTCTAACTTCTCCTGAGGAGCAAACCACTCCTATCTTACGAATGATTAGTGCTGAGGTTCCTCATGCTCAGCCTGAAGTGCTCACAACCCCCACAGCCTTAAGCCTTCACTCAAAGTCTCAAAACTCTGGTGAACAACCTTCAGGGGATAGTTACCATCCCTAGCCTCTTGATCTAAACCAACCAATCCCAAACCTTGATTTCTATGATGATGAAAACATACAGTGAGTATCTTTAGTCTCTCTTCTCCACCCCTACTCAAAGAGAGATGAGTACTACTGTTTCTCCCATGTCTAGCCCACATCATCGACCTACTACTGAGGTGGATCTTCTCGAACCTGTTCAGGAGGTCCATATGGAAGAGGCTCTCACTTCAGCAAGTGACTACATCATTAAGACCTCAACCATGGCATCCAAGCCCATTGACACTTCACTTGAAGCTCTCATGGTGCAGGGGAAATCCAGCAGCCAAGAACAAAGTGCTGGTGATGAGGAAGAAGAACTTTGTGCTATTCTCTCACCTCCCATGATTCTTTTGATGAAGATGAGGGGAGTCTGAAAGTAAAGGTGCAAAAACATGCACCTATTTAGTCTCAAAGATAAGCCACCTGGAATCTCAAGTGACTATCTTACAAAGGAGGGTCAATGACCAGCAACTTAAGATCACTGATCTCAAGGGCAAGTTAGCTGACAGACCACTCTGGAGAACTCAACCAGGTCCACAACAACCTGTGGATGTGACAGACCCAACCTTTAGCTCACCTATGCAAGAAGGTGATGCTACCAAAAAGGGGGAGAAAGTTCAAACAATCACGAAACCTGGGAGTTCTTCACAGAGTATGGACTTTGAGGATTCACCACCATTACTTGCAATGGTCCATACTCAGCAACCTCCTCAAGTTCATATTGATGTGGACTCACTCATATAAAGTTTGGTTGAGGAGGGTACTTCAAGGGCTATGTCATCCCCATCTCATCACTCTGAGAACCCAACCATGGGATGGAGGTATGATGCTGATAGAAGAGCCCTGATCTGTATAGATTTCAAGGGCAGCAAGAGGTATTCAACTTTCAGACCTTGAACTACTATGACAGTCTTTCTCTATTCCATATGTCACTTGCCAACCCAAGTAAACATAGGCAAGCTGACAGATTGGCTGAGTTGATTCAAGACAGGATTGTTGAAGAGTTTAGATATATAAGAAGACAAAGTCAACTAGGCAATGTCATTGGTCTACTAGATGTTGAGGTGGACCCTAAGATTAGTTTTGAAGGGAAAACCTTGATTGAAGGCCTACTGATTGAACCTGTGAACCTTGTCACATGAACTAATTTCAACATCCTCTATCCTTAGTTAGGCACCAACTGGTGAAGGTGTTTCACAACCTCTCTCTGGCCAGAGCTTGACTATTGAATCAAGCAATGAAGTCCAAAGCTCTCTCCACCCTGAGTCACCAAAGCCTATAAGTGACAAAGGGAAAAGGAAACTGACTTTTGAGGAGATTGAGGAGGGGGAAAGAGAGAGGAAGAGCAAGCTAAGGGGAGAAAGTTCAAGAGAGTGTGCAGGCTTCATGGAAGCTCCCATTAGGGCTGCCCCCAGGCCAAATACTCAGGATGATGAGTTGAGGGCAGCCAGGATAAACTAGGTAAAGGTTGAACCCCCTGTGACAACACAACCTGGACCTAGAGCTGAATCTCAGCCAACCTCATCTTTTGATCCACAGCAGGGTCTTCTTCTCTTTCCTTCTTAACATATGAGAGAAGAGAACCTAACTGAGAGAGAACATTAGAACGACCTAGTGCTGAAGACTAGTCCTCTCAGTTAAAGACTTCAAAGAGGAGGAAAAGGTTGGCCATGAAGACTATTCCTAAGAAAAGTCAAAGCCATCGACCTCCAAACCTTAGGAAGGGTCAGAGCATCCTGAGGTAGTGCATGAAGAGGCTACTCAACCAATTCCAACACAAGTAGAGCCTCTTGCAACTGGAAGACCCATCTTGTCCTGGACCTTTGCTACTAATCCAGACAGATAGTATGTCATCATAAATCAAGGAGGTCAAGATGTATATTTCTACAGGACATGCTTGATCTTCCTCTACATGATCTCTATGACATGAGAATGTATTATGAGAGTCTGAGGGATCCTGACCAGATGATGAAGAAAGGTATGGTCTTGATCCTAATAAGGACTGTCGACATCTGAATAACTTCTCTATATTGGTAGCATCAGCCTAGGGGGATTTTGTTGGATCATATAAGGCTGATGCTACCAAAACAACACTTAGAGTATTTTGAAGTACAATTGAAGAGGTCTTCCGAAGACAAAGCTGCTCTTTCGAAGACAAGTTGAAGATCTTCCAAATCTTCTAAAGCCAAAGATGAAGTCTTCCAAAGCTTCAAAAGACAAAGTCTTCCGAAGCCATTTTGCTGTGAAGATAGATTTCTTCCGAAGACAGAGAAAAGATGCTTTCTCTGAGTTACTTTTTGATAAAGCTGATGTACTTTCTGCTACTGCTCTGAAGACTCACCTGCTAACATTAGTTAGTGAAACTTCCGTACTTTATCAAACAGTAGAAAAGTCTTTGACTGTAACTTCCCACTTTTGTACCTGTTGACTTGTCTATTTTAGATTAAGTCAGTGAGCTATGGCATGTCATAGTCACTAGTCAAAAGACAATCTGCCTTTTGACTGTAGATTGATCTTGTTATCTAGATAAGTCAAAATTTCAACTGTCTTTTTGTATATTGATGGTTATAGGATGTAGCATAAATAGTCTTCGGTTCTTGTAATAAGATATACTTGCAAACACTTGCAATACAACTAGAGAATCAATATACAACTTCCTTGAAAAATTAATCTTGTGTTCTTGTGACTTTGCTCTTGTTCTTATAGTTCTGTCTCTTTAATATTACTTGTGTTGCTTTGTATCATCAGTGAAGTTACCAGTTTCCTATTTGAGTTGTTAAGTGAATTAAGTTCTCTCCTCTTGTAAAGCTAATTGCAATCTTAAGTACCCTTACCGGTCCTGCAATTGGTATCAGAGCTTTCTAGGCTCTTGATTGCATGATCTCACCATCTTAAATCCTCTTAGTTTTACACTTCACTTAACATTTCAAATGGCAGCTATCTCAAAGGCTGATATGGAAACTGGAATTATGACAAAGTCCCCACTGATCACTCCTGAGGATTTTGATACTTGGTTCCAAAGAATGGAAGGCTTCATCAAGTCTAAAGATTCCAGCATGTGGGAGTCTATTGTCAATGGACCTTATGTACCATGCACCACTTCTGGTGGTGGTGGTGGTATGATACCAAAAGAAAGGCATGACTTTTCTGAAGAAGATTGGAAGAAAATTGATATTGATCAGAAAGCTATGATAGCCCTTCAAACTGCTCTTCCTAACTCCATCTACAGAGGCTTTAAGAAATGCAAAACCACCAAACTGAAGTGCAAAACCACCAAACAAGAAGGACCTCTTGAAGCAGCAGTTTAAATTTTTCACCTTCAAGACAGGTGAAACCATGACTCAATAATACTTCAGGTATGTTGAGATCGGGGATACTTTAGCTGATGTTGGAGTAACCATTAAGAAAAGAGACATTGTTAGGAAGTTCATGTCCTCTCTTCCCAGACAATGGACATACTACTGTGTGGTCATTAAAAGGACTAAAAACCTCAAGACTCTTACTCTCACTGAGTTATATGGAATACTCAGTGGATACCAGATGGAGATGAACATGCAAAATTCATCTGGTAACTCCAACACTCATTAGAGTCAGCCCTCCATGTGGTTGAAAGGGATAGCAGAGAACCACAGCACCATCTCATCTGCTATCCTGACAAATCACAAAGGGTCCTTTCATCACCTTCCCAGAGACACCAAGGGAAGGCTACATCCCTTGAAGCCCATTCCAAGAGACAAGTTCTTCACAAGCTTTTGTGTCTTCTGATGAAAGTTCAGGCAACTTTCTCTTTACCTTTGAAGACCTGTACTGTATCCATCCAGATGATCTGGAATATATGGAAATAGTCCAGCAGATGGCTCTACTCACTCACAGAGCCCAAAATTTCTACAAGAGGACTGGGAGAAGGTTTCCTAGCAATGCCGCCAGTGGAAAGTTTAGGCTGGAAAAAAGCAAGGTAAAGTGTTACATCTGTAACCAGATGGGACACTTTGCCAGGGAGTGCAAGGAACCAAAGTCAAATGGTAGCCAAGCATAATCCAGGCCAAACTACACTAAGGGAGCTCACCAGAATGAGAAGCCAAGACAACAAGCTCCAGTTGCTATTGAAGAAGAAGGCTTTGACTGGAGCTTTCAGGTAGAGGATGCTTCTCCAAACCAAGCACTAATGGCAGATCATGATGAAGCTAAGGTATTGGAACATCTTTGTACTCCTAAATGCATTGCTAAAGTTAATAGATACAGGTCCTATAACTTAGAGATGAGATCTGATCTTGAGTCCTTAAACATCTTAAAAGCCGACTTTAAAAGAGCTGAATATGATTATAAACTTAAGATAGATGATCTAGAGAAAACCATTTCAACTCTTAAGCATGAGAACACAAACTACAGGACTCAAATCAAAGATCTTATCTCAAAGTTAACTGAATGCTAGGCTGAGCTTGTGATCAGCAAAGCCAGGACAGAAAAATGTATTCTTGAAGAATAGACCTTCAAGAACATAATATCCTCATCCCTACATGCAAAAGTTTGTTATCAGAATAAGCAGGGATTGGGATCTACTAAGATAGCTTCTGCACACACTCTATTGTCTGTAAGATCTCCAAGGTGTGGAACTTGTGAAGATGAGCTTCCCCTTATAGACCCCATTATTGAAGAGGATGAAGAGGAGATAGTGGAGGATGACTCAGAAAAGAGTGAAAAAGGTCATCCTAAGAAGGGTCACTATTCTCCTGAGGAGAGGAAAGAGTCTGGAATGACTAAATCAAAGAGAAAGAACTTGATTAAAAGAGCAAAGAGAAGATCAAAGAAGGCTCAAGAAATCAAGGCCACTTTTGACTCAAAGCGGAAAGTGTTCATTTCTATAGGATTTGAAGTGGTAAAGACTGAAAGCTTAACTATGAACTCTAGTACCAGGAGTTTTAGTTTAGTTCCAAATCATTCCAGCAAGAAGAGAAAGACTGACTAGCTATGCACCACTGCTACACAGCCTAAACCATCCAGCTCCAAAAGCAAGTCTCTCCCTAAGAAGCTTGTTGCTTCATCTGCAAATATGAAGGTGGAGAAGGAAAGTGATCAAACTCAGTCTTGCATTCAAAAGAAGACTCTCAGAAAGAAGGAACTCAACTGTGTTATGTGTGGTAGTACTTCTCATATGGCTAAGGATTGCAAGTACAATCCTAAGATTACCATCCACATGACCAAAAAGAACATTTCTGAGAAAAAGAAGGAACCAAGAGCTTCAGAAGGAAAATCTTTTTCCTTCGGAAACTCCAAAATGAAGAAAAAGACAAGTGAAAAATTGCCTTCGAAAGAAAAGTTAATCTCAGAAGAAAGGAATGCTTCCGAAGTACTGAAGCTTGTAGTAGTGAAAGTTAGATCTTCTAAAGGTCTAGCCTCCAAGACTTTCGAAGTTGTCAAAACTTTCAAAGCTTTGAAGGTCAGGCCCAATCTTCCAAAGGTGGTGTGGAAGATGAAGGAAGACCATATGACTAAAAGTTCTTCATCATCAACAGCAAATGATCCTCAAAGTTTGAATATAGGATCACTTACTGTTGCATTGTCTTCAACTCATTTTGATAAGCCCAAGACCAATGAGGATTGGGTTTCTAAGTGTAACTGATAACCTTCTTTTATGCAGGAACAGCTAAAGACTAAGAAGAATGTTTGGATTATTGATAGTGGTTGTTCCAGGCACATGACTGGCAATGGTTCCCTACTTCAAAACATTGAGAAAATTGATGGAGGACCAGTTGCTTTTGGAGGGGATTCTGGTGGTTACATTTCTGTAAGGGGCAGGGTCATAAATGGTAAGCTCAGCATTGAAAAGGTAAACTTTGTCAAAGAGCTTGGATACTATCTTCTGAGTGTATCCTAATTTTGTGATCAGAAACACCATATGCTCTTCACTGAGCATGAGTGCATCGTTCTCAAGCCCGGGGTGGCCATTCCTCAAGAGCTTATCCTACTTAGAGCCCCCAGGAGAGGGAACATGTACAAGATGGATTTAAATGAAACATCTCCTTCAGGAGAAGTTTCTTGTTTTCTCTCTAAAGCAAATAGTGCTTAGTCATTCCTTTAGCATAAAAGAATGTGCCATGTACACTTTAAGAACATGAATAAATTGATTAAGAATGATTTGGTAACTGGAATTCCAAAGAAAGAGTTTACAAGTGATGACCACTATGTTGCATGCCTGAAAGGGAAGCAACACAAAGTGTCTCACAAACCAAAAGAAATGAACTCCATCACTACTTCCCTACACCTATTACATATGGACTTACTAGTGTAATGAGTTTAGGAAGGACCTCTTACTGTTTAGTGATCACAGATGATTTCACAAGATTCACTTGGGTCTTTTCCCTTAGAACTAAGGATGAGACCCCTGAGATTTTAAAGAATTTCATTCTGAAAATTAAGAATCAATCTGATCACAAGGTCAAAACCATAAGATGTGATCAAGGAACAGAATTTTAGAACCAAATCTTTGATACATTTTGTGATGAAAAGGGTATTACAAGACAATATAGTGCTCCCAGGACTCCTTAGCAAAATGATGTTACTGAGAGGAGAAACATGACACTTATTGAAGCTGCAGGAACCATGCTGTCTGACTCCAAACTGCCCATCACCTTCTGAACAGAGGCTGTTAACACAACCTGCTATGTGCAGAACAGACTTTTAGTCGTTAAGACTCATGGCAAGACTTCTTATGAGCTGTGGCACAAAAGGAGACCATTTATTGGTTTTCTCAGGTCATTTGGATGTCCTTGCACCATCTTGAATACCAAAGATCAAGTAGCCAAATTTGATGAGAAGTCAGATGATGGACACTTTATTGGATACTCTTCCCAAGCTAAGGCTTATAGAGTATACAATCTCAGAATTAGAGTAGTTAAGGAGTCAGCTAATGTGACCTTCAATGAGCACACTCCATGTGTGAAAGGTTCTGGTCCAGATTGGCTATTTGATCTTGACTTAGTTACCAACTATTTTAACAAGTCTTGTGAGATTATTTCAGGATCTACAAATAATATATCAATAGGAGATCCTGACCCAAGATTTGAGCTGAGAAGACCAAGCAAAATTATGACTTCAACTCCTTTGGTGACTTACCCTGCAAATGAAGGTCCTATCAGCACAAACTTGACAAATTCAGCTGATACATCTAAGGTACCTTCAAATTCCAACTCAAAGGTTCAAAACTCAGAAGAAGGAACTTCAAATACAGGAGGAAATAGAGGTGGTGATAGTGATCAAGAATTTCTTGATGCTGATAACCACTCCATAGAGGACAACATAGATGATGTCACACATTCATTGGATCAAGTCTCACTTGATAAATATGCTGATGTGGTGGGTGACACTTTATTTCCAGATCTAAATTTCTCCAATCTAGATCTGTCTAACCAACTTGCTATGATCCCTCAACTAAGGATCCATAAGTCACACCCCACCACAAACATCATTGAAAATATTGATACTGGGGTGAGAATAAGAGGACAAACCCATGATCAAAATGTTTGTCTGCACTCTTGTTTCTTGTCCCAGATTGAGCCAAAGAAAGTTGATGAGGCTCTGAAGGATGGAAGCTGGGTTGAAGCTATACAAGAAGAGCTACTTCAAATCAGAAGACAAAAGGTTTGGAACCTATGTCCTCTTCCTCAAGGGAAGACTGTCATAGGAACCAAATGGGTTTTTAGGAACAAGAGGGATGATAGAGGAATTGTCATCAAGAACAAGGCTAGACTGGTTGTCCAGGGATACACACAAGAAGAAGGAATTGATTACACAGATGTCTTTGCTCCTGTAGTAAGACTTGAAGCTGTAAGAATATTCCTGGCCTATGTTGCATCCAAGGATTTCAAGGTCTATCAGCTTGATGTAAAGTGTGCCTTCCTCTATGGGCTGATAGATGAAGAAGTTTATGTCGAACAAGCACCTGGATTTGCAGACCCAGATCATCCTGATTATGTCTGCAAGCTTGATTAAGCTCTATATGGACTGCATCAAGCTCCAAGAAAGTGGTATGAGACACTATTAAAGTATCTTTGTCAACATGGATACAAAATAGGTACTATTGATGGGACTCTATTCATCAAAGAAACATGAAATGACATAATGTTAGTTCAAATATATGTAGATGACATTATCTTTGGTTCAACTAATTCAAATCTCTGTAAAGACTTTGAAATGCTGATGAAGAATAGATTTGAAATGAGTGCCATGGGGGAACTCAACTTCTTTCTAGGAATTCAAGTGAAGCAGGTTGAAAATGGCATGTTCATTAGTCAGTCAAAATATGTACAAGTCATACTTACAAGATTCACGATGACTGACTGTAAGGTTGCAAAGACACCCATAGCCAGAAACCACTCCCTTGGTCCTGATCTTGAAGGGGAGTGTGTTGATGAACATCTCTATAGGGCTATGATTGGGTCTCTTATGTACCTCACTGCTAGCCAGCCTAATATCATTTTTGCCACATGTATATGTGCAAGATATCAAGCCAACCCCAAGATGTCACACCTAGTTACTATTAAACGAATTCTCAGATACCTCAAAGGTGCCCCTAAACTTCGCCTTTGGTATCCAAAGAATTCAGACTTCAATCTGTATGCTTATACAGATAGTGACTATGGTGGCTGCAACATGACTGCAAAGTCTACATCTAGGGGATGTCAATTCCTTAGTGGAAGGATAGTCTCTTGGCAATGCAAGAAGCAATCCTGTGTGTCTGCATCAACTGCTGAAGCCGAATACATTGCTGCTGCAAGCTGCTGTGCTCAAGTACTGTGGATTCAGAATCAGATGCTAGACTGTGGGTTTAATTCAAGGAGAATCCTATCCATATAGACAACAACAGTGCCATTTCAATTACAGAGAATCATGTGCAGCACTCAAGGACCAAGCACATCAACATCAGGTATCATCTGATTAGAGATAATTTTGAAAAAGGATTAATCAAACTAATTAAAGTCAACACAAATGAAGAATATGCTGATCTTTTCACCAAAGCCTTTGATGAACAGAGATTGGAATATCTTATATTAACTATTAGGATGATTAACTTTGAATAGATTTTCTTTAAACACTTAATCAACCTTATTTCTTAAAATTGTGTGTCCTAGGTTGTCTATTAGATCACCTTCATAAGCCCAGTTCTCTCTGGAAGTAAATTAAAATTTCAAATAATTTTCCATAGATTTGTGAAAATTTATTATTTTGTCTCGGCAGAAGTCAAATTGCCTTCGGAAGAAATTTATGTCTTTAACTCATTTAACTACTTATCATAGTTTACCTTCGGAAGAAATTCTTGGAATATATTCCGAAGTTTAAATATGCTTATAAGCACTTAAATGCATTCAAAGAAAAATGTCTTCTGAACGCAATTAAGTCAAAATTTATTATCCAAGGATAATAAATTTCTTAGAATTAGTTCTTCCGAAGAAAAATATACGTTGGAAGAAATTTCTTTAAGTATATTTCTTTCGAGGCCAACTTTTCACAACTCTTTGAAATATCTTCCGAAGCAAAATTGCCTTCGGAAGCTTTCCTAAAAAGCTTCCGAAGCAAAAAATACCTTCAGAAGTAGGACCCACTTGCGGATTTCAAAGTTTATCTTTTTGTCTTAACTTTGACTCAAATCCACAACATATATCTTCTCAATAGTTCCACTTCATCTCTCTACTCTCACAAATCTTTAACCTAAATTCTCCCAAAATTCACCTTCTTCTTCCTTTCTTCACTAATAAGCTTCACCAAAATGGACAACATCGATCGTCAAAACGACCCAAACTTCTCCATGCACCTTCACAGGCAACACAATCAAGTTGCCCTGTTGCACTCTGAGAAGGATCCAAGTTTCTCCGACGTGTGTAGGTACCTTTCTTCATCTCACTACCTCACCTCCCTTAGAATCGATCCTCCTCTCTATGAGGATCAGTTGCTTGAATTCTGGCGGACCTGTCAAGAGGTCACCATGGATGAGGAGAGGGCACTGGCTGCTACAGTGTGGGGGAAGAACATTTTCATCACTCCGGCCATAATAAATACTCATTTGTAGCTGGATGATGAAGCAGGTGAACTGTCCTTCCCAAAGGAAGCCATCAACCATTCCTTCCAGCAGATGGGCTATAAAGGTGACTTCTCAGTCAAAACCTTCAGGAAGGGGAAGGTCTCATCCCAGTGGAAATACCTCCTCCATGTCATCATACACAGTTTATCTTACAAACATGGGGGATGGGATCAAGTTCCAGAAGACCTCTCCTTCATAGTCCATGGGATGGTACAGGGAGTCAAGTTCAGGTACTCTCAATTGGTTTACATAAACTTGCTTGCTAACTTGGACTCCTTAGAGTATTACATGTTCCCCAGGTATGTTCAACACATTCTCAACTATGAATTGGGCCCATAGTTGAGGGGGACAGGTAATATTCTTAAATTGGGACAAATGAGGCCTGACATTTTCAAAATCTTGAAGAAGCCAACTATTGGCTTCTCAGGGGTAGAAACAGCCCTTGTCCCAAAAATGTTTGAGCTCATTGCTCAGGGTGACAACTTAGCAGCACCAGCTAGTGTTGATCCCACACTCTCCACCTATCAACCAACTCAAACACAGCCTACCATCACCATTACCTACACTAGAAAGCGCAAACGAACCCATACACTTGCTACTGAGCATGTGCAGGCACATATATCACAACCCATATAAGAGGAAGTGGAATCTCAAGCTCCCACTTCCCCTGAGAAGTAGACCACTCCCATCCTTGAAATTATCAGTGCTGAGGTTTCTCATGCTCAGCCTGATGAGCTCACAACCCCACAAAAAGCCTTAAGCCATCACTCTGAGTCTCAACACTCAAGTGATCATCCTTCTGGGGACAGCTACCATCCCCAACCTCTAGACCTTAACCGACCTATTTTCAGCCTTGACTTTTACTCTGATGAAGATTTGGGATTCATTGAGTACCATGAATCTCTCCTTTCTTCCTATACTCTAGGAGAGATGAGTACTCCTGCTTCTCCTACTTCTAGCCCACATCAGCAACCCCCTACTGAGGTGGATCTTCCTGAACTTGTTCAGGAGACCCATATGGAAGAGGCTCTCACTTTTGCAAGTGATTACATTACTAGGACCTTAACCATGGCAACCCAGCCTATTGACACTTCCCTGGAAGTTGTCATGCGGCAAGGGAAATCCAGCAGCCAAGAACCACATGCTGGTGGTGAGGAAGAAGACTTAGGTCCAATTCTCTCATCCCCTAATGATTCTTCATCTGCAGATGAGGGGAGTCTAAAACAAAGAGTGAACCTACTGTCAAACACATGCACTTACTTGGTTTCAAAGATAAGTCACTTAGAGTCTCAAGTGACTTTCTTGCTAAAAAGGGTCAATGACCAGCAACTTGAGATCATCGATCTCAAGGGCCAGTTAGCTGAGAGACCAATGAGGACAACTCAACCAGGCCTACAAGAACCTGTGATTGTTATGGATCAATCTCCCAGCTCACCTATGCAAGAGGGTGATGCTACCAAAAAGGAGGAGGAAATCCTGACACTCACAGAACCTGGGAGTTCTTCCTAGAGTGTGTACATAGAGGAACCACCACCCTCTCTTATAGTTGTCCACACTCAGCAACCTCCTCAAGTCAGAGATCTAGACTTGTTTTTTCAACATCTGGTTGAGGAGGGAATCCCAAGAGCAATGTTTGCCCCTTCTGAGAATCCAATCATGGGTTAGGGGTATAACAGCAACAGAAAAGCACTTGTAATCTCTAGAGCTCAGGGTCAACTAGAAATTTTCAACATTTCACACCTGAGGCTCTATAAGAGTACATATCTGGTGGATCTGCCACTTGTCAACCCCAGCAACAACAGACAAGCTGCCAGATTGGCTGACCGGATACAAGATAGGGTGCTAGAAGAATTCAAATAGAGATCAAGACTATATAGAAAAAGGCTAGCAGGTGAGACCTTTGGTTAACTGGAAGTTGAGGTGGACCCTAAGATTAACTTCGAAGGGAAATCCTTCACTGAAGGCTCAGCGGTTGAGCCTGTGAACCTTGAGACAGGATCTTCTTCTGCACCCTTTACCTTCAGTGAGGCACTAGCTAGTGATGGTGCTTCACAACCTCCCTCTGGCCAGAGTTTGACAGCTGAATCAAGCAATGAAGGCCAAAGCTCTCTCCTCCTTTGAGTCACCAAGGCCTGTGGTTGACAAAGGAAAAAGGAAGTTAACTCCTGAGGAGATAGAGGAGGAGAAGAGAGAGAGGAAGAGGAAGCTGAGGGGAGAGAGTTCAAGTGGTTCCCCAAGGTTTATAGAAGCTGCAATCCGGGCTGTCCCTAGGCCAAACACTCAAGAAGATGAATTAAGGGCAGCCAGGTTAAACTACCTGGGAACCAGAAACTACAATGTTGATGAACTCATCTCTCTCCCCTTAGAGGAGCCAAATGAACTGGCTGATACTGAGTTGTCAAAAGAGAGGAGGGAGATAGAGGATGCAAAACTACTCCTCAAAGTCAAAGAACCAAGGAGGCTGAAAAGACTCTATAAAGAAATCTGATTGTCAAATTTCAAGATATGAAAAATTATGAAAAATCAAAATCAGATGTTTTGGATGGAAAGGATGATGCTACATATGTTCAAGCATGTGTGTGTAACAAAATGAAAAATGAACCTGAAAAACATTTTAAATGGAAAAGCTTCTTGCAAAAGATAAATGAGAGTTTTTTTTTAATTTTAGAGACTAAAATGACGGGAAACTAATTTTGAAACATTAAAACAAAAAATTAAAAGGTCAAAAATAAAAATTTCAAAATTTAAGGATGAAAAATAAAAAAAAATTTCAAAGTTAAGGGTTAATTTTGAAAATTGTTTAAATATTAGTATGTGAACAGTGCTAATATGTCTAAACAGTGTGCAGGTGGAAGATTATGAAAATTTACAATTCTTAGACACATGGAAGTAATCTTATGCACCAAAACAGTGGTCAAAAGTCCAAATATAGGAGCATGATGATTTGTTCAGAATTTGTGCAAGTGTTACACGTTTTTGACTACTTCATGCGGACAAACAGTAGTCATGCGCCTAAACAGTTGTCATGAGTCTGAAAATATTGCTAAGTGTTGGACGTTTTACAATCCCATGCGCCTAAACAGTTCTAATGTGTCTGTGTAGAAACTAAGTATTGGGCGTTACTTAGTTCAATAAATAGTAACTTGATCGGGATTTTAAATGGAAAAGCTTCTTGCAAAAGATAAATGAGAGTTTTTTTTTTAATTTTAGAGACTAAAATGACGGGAAACTAATTTTGAAACATTAAAACAAAAAATAAAAAGGTCAAAAATAAAAAATTCAAAATTTAAGGATGAAAAATAAAAAAAAATTCAAAGTTAAGGGTTAATTTTGAAAATTGTTTAAATATTAGTATGTGAACAGTGCTAATATGTCTAAACAGTGTGCAGGTGGAAGATTATGAAAATTTACAAGTCATAGACACATGGAAGTAATCTCATGCGCCAAAACAGTGGTCAAAAGTCCAAATATAGGAGCATGATGATTTGTTCAGAATTTGTGCAAGTGTTAGACGTTTTTGACTACTTCATGCGGACAAACAGTAGTCATGCGCCTAAACAGTTGTCATGAGTCTGAAAATATTGCTATGTGTTAGGCGTTTTACAATCCCATGCGCCTAAACAGTTCTAATGTGTCTGTGTAGAAACTAAGTATTGGGCGTTACTTAGTTCAATAAATAGTAACTTAGTTCAAGAAGTTACTATTTATTGCACAAACTCTCAAAACCCATACATTCCGATAAACCCTAAATCCTCATTCTGATTGATTTTTGTGTTGTTGTTGCACTCGAAAGTGATAGAAATCGATTCTAAATGTAAGTTCGAACTCAAAATCACACAAATTTCATACTAATAAGCTGATTGATTTGGTCGTTTCGAACCTGTTTAGGCGTTCGAACCCTAATGATTGAATATGTTAAAATGTGATTTAACAAAGGATATTAAATGAAAAATGATGATTATATGATGAAATGAATTGGATTGCGAACCTGTTTGTGCATTCAAATCGAGTGTTCATCAAAGTTGAATGTTTGATGATAATCAAGCAGTCAACTTGAAGATGAACAGTCAAGAGAAAATTTAAAAACAAAATAAAAAAAATAATAATAAAAATAAAATAAAATGGAAAATAAATCAAAATCTATATTGAAACTTGTTCTGAATAAAAGTTAAAATTTAAAATGTCAAATCATCTAAGAAACAAATTCGTTTGAATGTGTGTAATTCATCAGAATATAAAAATCTCAGCAAATTCAAGTGTAAAATAAAAAAAAATGGTAAACTATAAAAGTCAATAAACTTTAAATTGAGTGAAAATATAACTTTCAAAATCTAAATTTCTTTGTTTTCTTTGCAGATGGCAGATTTAAAATTTGAGCCCAAACATAATGTGGCTGCTCTTCTTAATGGAGAAGTTAGAGATGTCGTTGGATAGGAAGAGATTATCAGATTTCTGTTGAGAACCAAATATGTATATGCTATGTGTTACCAGCCTGTTATATATACTCGTCTGATTCAAAAATTCTAGAGTACTGCATATTTGATGCTGATGATAACGGATGGAAAGTAGTTAGAGGGTTTATAACCAACATGAGGATGATTGAAGTATCAGAAGATTCTATAAGATATGCTTTGAGATCAGGTCAAAATGATGCTGAAGATTTATCTGAACTGAAATTTGATGAATGTAGTCAAACATTCATGGAAATGGGTCATCCTAATCAATTTCCAAAGAAATAGTTCTTAAGAGCCCGTGTATTCAACCACTGGAAACTTCTGTGCTATATATTCCAACATTGTATGTCCAAGAGGAGTGCAAGATGAAATTCTTTTCCTGTTGACATTGCTTCTCCGATAGTAGCACTGGCAACAAACAGGAGATTTAATATGTCCAAGTGGATCATGAATGGGTTTATTTTCAATTTAGAAAAGGGCATAAGGAATAAGTATCTGATGTATCCAAGATTTCTTCAAATGATCATTAATGAAGACATGTAAATCTTAGGGGCAGTATTGTAGATGCTTCTTGTAAAGATTAACATTTGTCTTTGTGTGTCTTTTATATTTTTGTCATAGTATAGGGACTTTTATGTAAATATTGTTCCTTGTGTATTGATAGTATAAATAGCATAGATAAAGTATAGATAGAAAAACAATATAACGAATTGTAACTGTTTTCTTTCTACACTTGTATTCTCTATGCATTCTATCAATGAAACTATGAATTTTTATGATATGTTTGCTTAGATTTGATTACTTGTGTTTGTTTTGATTGAATTGTATCACGATATCATCACAGATCGATCCATTTTGAGCTCATCAAATGGTATCAGAGCTTTTGGTTCAGTGATTGAAGCTGTTCTTCAACTGTCGAACACTCATAATCACTTGAATCTGTGATTGATAAACAATTTAGTCTTAAAATTGTTGAATTAAGATCTATTTCATCATCAGAAACATGATTTGATTCACAATTAGCAGTACAATTCGTTCAAATCTGTGAATTCGAGCAAAAAGTCTTCGAACTGTTCTTAGTTTGTTCGAACTGTTCTTTGAATCAAAACATTAATTTTTGTTGTTAATTGATGAAATTGATGTTAGAGGATTGTTAATCGATCGATTTCAGACCTAATTGGTGAAATTTAGATCAATTAATCAAGTTTTGAAGAAATTGAAAGAATCTAAGTTCGTTGAAGCTGATGAATGTGGCGCATTAGGTCAGAAACACCGCTGAAAATCGTCTAAGTGATAGGTGCATAACAACTGTTTAGGCGCTTTACAACTATTCGGGCATTTTTCAGTTAGGCGTTTTACCACTGTGTGGGCGCATTTCAAATGTTAGGACACTTTGGAAGTTGTCAGAAACTAAGTAATTCCAGGCGTTTTTCAACTGTTGAGGACTATTTGAACTATTTGGGCGTTTTGACACCCAGACGTGACAACTGTGAGCGTATCACAACTGTTCAGACGCATCTTAACTTGGGCGTTTTTGGAATTTTTCTAAGGCAATCCCTTAGACGTTTTAGGGTCAAAGTCAAAAGCTGTACCCCTAACTGTTTGGGCGTTTAACTACTGTTTGGGCATTTCACTACTGTTTGGACGCATCAGCTTTCACACATAGAAATTTTCAGAAATTTTTCAGAAACTTTAAAATCCAAAAATATTTTCATTTTATTGATTTAATTAAAAACATTAAAAACAACAAAAACAAATAATTTTTAAAAATCAAAAATTAAAAAAAATGGTAAAATCAGAAGACTTAGAGAACCGAGTTCCCAAGCTGAAGAATAGAGCAGATTTCAAGAATTGGTCATTGAGATTAAAACACCATCTGAATTCTATTGATACTGATTTATGGAAATCAATAGAAAAAGGTCCTTACATTTCAATCATATCTGATGGACCTGATAGAGGATTTGTGTATACAAAGGACTCTACTGAACCTTATCCAGAAGATGATCTACAAGGAGAAGACCTCAAAAAAGTTAAAAATGATATTAAAGCATATTCCTTAATGGGCAAAGGTCTACCTCTTGAAGTTCTTACAAGGCTTGATGGTTATCAGACTGGATACACCATGTATAAGGCCTTGAAAATAATATGTGAAGGTGGAAAAGAGATTCAGGATCTGAAAAAGCAAAAGCTAAAGAGACAATTAGAACTTTTTAAACATTTGTCTGGTGAACAATAAATCAGATGATGAACAGATTTGTTCAACTGACTATAGAGATGTCGACTGCAGGGATCAAGAATGATTTAAAAGATCTTAACTACAGACTTCTCAATGCTCTTCCATCTTCATGGAAGCAAACAGTCACTCTGTTAAAGCATACTGAGAAATTTCCAATGGATCTAGATCTCTTGATTGCTAAAATAGAATCTGTCGAAATTGATGAAAGTTCTAGAATCAACGACAGAGCAACTTCGATGTCACATATATAAGTATGTTACTTCTCCAGCAAACACTGTGGACAATGCATTCATGGCTAAGAATGAAACTTCACCAGAAGATGAGGGTGATTTATTTGTTGGTGCAGGGTTCTTCACTGATTCTACTTACACAAGTGCTCCTGCCTATACAAATCAGAATAAACCTCAATCTTCTCCTATGCCTAAAAGTTCTAACTCTCAAGCAGAGACTCCATCTGTTAACTCTGCTAAATCTAGCGAAGTTAACGATGTAATAAACATCTTATTACAAGATGAAGAGTCAAAAACTGCTTTTACTGCATTTATGGCAAGTTTTCAAGCATACCAAGGTAGCCATTTAACTCAACTTGATTTTGTTTTGCGGGATTTATTTGAAATGGATTCAGATGACGTTGAGGAAATGGACTTGAATTGGCAGATGGTAATGATAGCATACAGAACTCAAAAGCATTCCTATGTCAACAAAAACTATAAACCAAGTGCAAACAAGACAGTAGGTTTTGACAAGTCAAAGTCAAGATGCTTTAACTGTAACAGCTATGGTCATTTCTCTAGAGAGTGCAAAGCTCCAAGGAATAAAGGAGGAAATGGTCAATCAAGCTCAAGCAATCAAAGGTTTCAGCAATCATCACAGAAGACATTTCAAAAACCTTATCAAAGCCTACCAATGCCAGAATTGAAAGATGATTCTAAAGCAACAGAGGAACCCAAGAAAGCTTTAGTTGTCGATATTACTGATGGTTATGATTGGAGTGCCTACGCTGAATAATTTACTGCTGATCCAACTTCCAATTTATCTCTTGTTGTAGAAATACAAAAGGAAGATTGGTATGAAGTTAATGATCCAAAAGCTGATGGAAACTCTGAGAACGAGGAAGAGGATTATGACTGGAGTGATAAGTCTGATCCCAAGGAAGATTCAGAGGAAGTTGCTTTGATGGCAAAATCTGATAAGCCAAAGGTTGAAAGCTCTAACTCTGAAACGTCTCCTCCTAAATATTATGAAATTCCATCAGAAGTCAGAGAAAAGTTATGCACAAAGTCTTGCTTCGAACATGTCGAATACTACAGAAATTATTCTTATAAGATATGTGAAAAACTTAAGCAAGAAGAACAAATGCATAACAAGCTGAAAAAGGATCATAAAACATCTGATGATAAGATTATCTCTCTTCAAAATTCATGGAACAAAACTCTAAGAGAACTTGAAATTGTATCAAAACAACTCGAAGAGATGACGAAAAATCTTGAACTGGAGAAGATAGCTCATGCAGCTACTCAAGTTGATCTTGCTAAAGTTAAAAGTTCTAAAACCATTGTGGAAAAGCTGGTAAATGAACGTAAAGATAAACAAAAGGAAGGATTGGGTTTCACTCATGAACCAATGCCTGAATCAATAACGAATACTTTACCAGAAAACTTTAACACTCACGATCACTCTCCAGAAAACAAAGCAAAACTCAAAGCATTTCAGAACAAGAAAAAGATGTCTGAAAATGAAGAAGAGAAAACAAACGTAGAAATTTTTGAAGAAAATGATATTGAGAAAATTAAAAATGGTCATCCGGTTATAGTTAAATCTTATGAACCAAGACCAAAGAACAAGAAAATTTATGTTCCTAAAGAATCAGTTTTGGAAGAAATGAGTACGATGACAGAAAACAAAGCTAGAAATGATGAAGAAACATCAGAAGATTCAAATTCATTTGGTCTATATAACCCAGAATTCATAAAATGGCAAAAAGACCAGAAAAAGAAAGAATGTGAAAAAGAATCTTCAACTGAAGATGTTCAATCTAAACAAACAACTGGTTCAAAATCAAGGAATCAGAGACGAAGAAAAAAGATAAATAAAGCCAAAACTGATCAATTGAAAATTCAAGAAAATCAGGCAAAAGAAATAAATCAGAAAACAAAATTAAAGCCGATTAAATTTGTATCTGCTGGTTTGTTGAATGTGAACTCAATTCAAGATGTTAAAGAAAATCCGAAGAACAAATCAACCTCTGATCTGAAAACAGGTTCAGATTCTAAGTCTTCCGCTGTCGTTAAACGATTTGTATCTAAGGAAACAAAGAATGAAATTCATATTCAAAAACAAAAACAAATTGTGCAAAAGAAAAGTGATTTAAATCAAAAGAATAATTTTTCAAATCAAAAACAACAAATTAACTTTTTGACGCCTAAACCTAAACAAGGAACAAATGTTGTGTCAACATCAAAAGTTAATAATCAACTGTTTAACACTCCACAGAGGTACTGCGAAATATGTGACATGTACAATCACAACACTGCTGAATGTTTTTTTAACAAATACTTTCACATTTGCGATATGAGAAATCACTCAACTTCAGAGTGTTATTTTAACAAATACTGTACTTACTGTGATGAGCAAACTCACAACACTAAAGATTGTTATTTTAGAAAGAATTCACAGAGGAGAGGATTTGTCACCTCAACAGTAAGCAAAGGTTATGTTAAATCGCAATATAAAAGAAACCAAAATGTCGATTTTCAAAGATTAACACACAAACCCTCCTTAGGTTTGAACTCTTTCAAAAGAAATAATCCAGTGAGACCTAAACAATACTTCAATTATAATTTCATTCCAAGGTCAGTGAGAATTAATAACAAAAGTTTTCAAAACAAAAAATTTTCAAACAATGGTCAGTCAAAAAGCATGAATTTTCCAAACAAGCATAATTTTGTTACAAATAACAGAATTGGTAAATTCATAAAGAATACACCTGATGTCAACAAACTTCACTTTAAACGATTTACTATTGTTGACAAGTTTGGAAAACCCAAGACCATTTCGGCTTGGGTAGATAATTCAACTTAAATTGTTTTGTTTTGCAGGTACGCCCGAGAAGACCAATCAACACTTGGTATGTGGATAGCGGGTGTAGCCGGCATATGACAGGCAATCAGGCCTTATTACAAGAATTTAAGTTAAAAGATGGAACGCATGTCGCCTTTGGTGGTGATCCGGGAGGAAAAATAACCGGAGAAGGAACAGTATCCAATGGGATTATAAGTTTTGATAAAGTCAACTTCTGTTCACAGTTGAACTTTAATTTGTTAAGCGTATCCCAAATTTGTGATAAATCCTACTCTGTACTTTTTGATAATTCTTTATGTTATATCTTGAAGCTAGGATTTCAGATAAGCAAGGATAGTGTGGTTGTTAAAGCTGTCAGAGACCGAGACGTATACAAACTGGATATGTCTCAAGTGGACTCTTCTACAGAAACAACTTGTCTCTTTGCTAAAGCATCAAATGATGAAAGCCAACCATGGCATAGACGTCTTGGGCATTCAAATTTCAAAAACATGAACAAGCTTGTAGCAGGAAATTATGTTATTGGCCTTCCATCAAAGAAGTTTGCCATAACTGATTTATGCTCAGCATGTTTAAAAGGAAAACAACACAGAGTGTCTTATAAGTCCAAACTGATAAACTCAAATTCCAAACCACTTCAGTTGTTGCATATGGACCTTTTTGGACCAACCAACGTGAAGAGTATTGGAAGAAAATCTTACTGTTTAGTTATCATTGATGACTATACAAGATTTTCATGGGTTTTCTTTCTAAATGCAAAATCTGAAACGGCTGAATTAATAAAAGAATTCATCATAAAAGTAGAAAATCAACTAGATCAAAAAGTAAAAATAATTAGAAGTGATAATGGGACGGAATTCAAAAATCTAACTCTTAACATGTTTTGTGCAGAGAAAGGAATAGCTCATCAGTTCAGTGCTCCCAGAACTCCTCAACAAAACAGAGTTGCTGAAAGGAAGAACCGAACATTGATTGAAGCAGCACGATCCATGTTAGCCAATACTAAAATTCCGATCACATTCTAGGATGAAGCAATATCAACTGCATGCTTTGTTCAGAACCGTTCATTAATTGTTAAAGAAAAACTAAAAACTCCCTATGAGTTAATGTTTGGCAGGAAACCGAACATAGATTTTCTTAAATCTTTTGGTTGTCTGGTTATGATTCTGAATTCAAGTGATCATTTAGTAAAATTTGAATCAAAATCTGATGATGGGATTTCATTGGATATTCATCTGTTTCAAAGGCCTATCAAGTTTATAACTCTAGGACTAATGTTATAGTTGAAACTTTCAATGTTAAATTTCTTGAAAACTCTTTTCCATCAGTGTCAAATGGTCCTGCATGATTATTTGATTTAGATTCATTGTCAAACTCTTTTCAATCAAACTTGTAATCAATCTAACTTGCTTGATTCTACAGGTGAAAAGAAAATTCAAGGAGATCTCGATTCATTCAGTGATGATTCGGACTCTGACGATGCAGATGATTCAAGCTCAAACTATCCCTTCTTTTCTTTCGTTAGAGATTCTATTTTTCAGTCTAATAATGATGATCAGTCTAATCAAGAGAATGATCATTCTGTTTCACAAAACCAAGATGTGTCACAACCAATTCCTAATGATGGTACAGAAATTGTACAATCTGAGTCTGGAACGTCATCTATTTCGTGTGATGTAGTTGATTCCGGTAATCTTGATTACTTTATCAACTCACCGACTCAAGTTCCCAATTTCAATCCACATTCTTCAAGCCTATTGCTTCAGCTTTCTAACTTCAATCAAACCAATCTTGATGTTCATGTTCAAGGAGATGAGATTCCGACATCTCGTATTCACAAGAACCATCCAACGTCTCAGATTATTGGTCCTTTAAGTGAGAGAACAACGGGAAGTAAATCAGAACATGCAAACGTCTGTTTATACTCTTGCTTTCTTTCTCAAATTGTTCCTAAAAACGTTACCGAAGCGTTAAAGGACAATGGTTGGATCGAGGCTATGCAAGAAGAATTATTACAGTTCCGCAAACAAGAAGTGTGGAATCTAGTGGATTTACCTGAAGGAGAAAATGCTATTGGCACAAAATGGTTATTCAGAAATAAAACTGATGATCGAGGAATTGTTATCCGAAATAAAGCGAGATTAGTTGCACAAGGATACACTCAAGAAGAAGGTATTGATTATGATGAAGTATTTGCTCCAGTTGCAAGACTTAAATCTATTCGTGTCTTCCTGGCTTATGCCTCATTCATGAATTTTAAAGTGTATCAAATGGATGTAAAAGGTGCATTTATGTATGGTTCTATCACCAATGATGTGTACGTGAAGCAACCTCCAGGTTTTGAAGATGCTACATATCCACATCGTATGTACAAGTTGAGCAAAGCTTTATATGGACTACATCAAGCCCCTAGAATCTGGTATGAGACATTGTCGCAACACTTAATCCAATATGGATACACGCGAGGGAAAATCGATCAGACTCTGTTTATCAGAAAGGATGCTGATGATCTCTTATGTGTACAAGTGTATGTTGATGATATCATAATTGGTTCTACAAGTCCAAAAATGTGCAATAAATTCGAAGAAATAATGAAATCTCGATTTCAAATGAGTTCTATGGGAGAGATAAATTTTTTTCTTGGACTACAAGTTAAGCAATCTGCAGATGGTATTTTTATCAACCAAGAGAAGTTCGTCAACAAACTCTTGAAGAAATTTAAGGATGAAAAATAAAAAAAAAATTTATGAGAATTAACCTCTCTAAGTCTAAATGTGACTGCATAATGTCATATCTAATTGTACCTTAAACAATCCAAGAATTGAAAAAGTAAGTGTGCTGAGTCTCTTACCAAAAGCACTCATTTTCTATCCTTAGATCTAGTGTCTCCTTTGCTGCAGAACTGCTGACCTGGAACACACTTGATCGGGATTTAATCACTGTCTGTGCATATCCATCAATTTTTTTTATTTTAATGTGCTGATTACTTCTAATATGATCTCACTGCAGACATGATTCATTGTGTATATTAGGATTTTATTCTTCTTTTATTTTGTTTTTTTTCTTTTGCATGTTTTCTGTGTGCAGGCAATTTAACAATGATTAGTGTACTCTTCAAGTGACAAATTCAAGAAACTTATAAGTTTTATCAAACTTAAAAGTTTAGGGGGAGTAAAAAGAGTTTAAAAGAAAAATGACTGTTAAATTTCAGGATATGTAAAATCATGAAAAATAAAAAAACTAATGTTTTGGATGGAAAGGATGATGCTACAGATGTTCAAGCATGTGTGTGTAATAAAATGAAAAATGAACCTGAAAAACATTTTAAATGGAAAAGCTTCTTGCAAAAGTTAAATGAGAGTTTTTGTTAATTTTAAAGACTAAAATGACGGGAAACTAATTTTAAAACATTAAAACAAAAAATAAAAAGGTCAAAAAAAAAATTCAAAATTTAAGGATGAAAAATAAAAAAATTTAAGGATGAAAAATAAAAAAAAATTCAAAGTTAAGGGTTAATTTTGAAAATTGTTTAAATATTAGTATGTGAACAGTGCTAATATGTCTAAACAATGTGCAGGTGGAAGATTATGAAAATTTACAACTGTTAGACACATGGAAGTAATCTCATACGCCTAAATAGTGGTCAAAAGTCCAAATGTAGGAGCATGATGATTTGTTCAGAATTTGTGCAAGTGTTAGACGTTTTTGACAACTTTATGCGGATAAACAGTAGTCATGCGCCTAAACAGCTGTCATGAGTCTAAAAATATTGCTAAGTGTTGGGCTTTTTACAATCCCATGCGCCTAAAAAATTCTAATGTGTTTGTGTAGAAACTAAGTATTGGGCGTTTCTGCTTAGTTCATGCGTCTAAACAGTGCAAAAGCGACTTAACAGTTCTCATGCGCCTAAGCTCATGCGCACAAACAGTGCTCATGAGCCAAAATTTTTTCACTTAGTTTATAAACAACACTTTGTGTTTCTCAGATTTCATTCTCAAATCTCCCCTGAACACTCAGTTTCTCAAAACCCATACATTCCGATAAACCCTAAATCCTCATTCTGATTGATTTTTGTGTTGTTGTTGCACTCGAAAGTGATAGAAATTGATTCTAAATGTAAGTTCGAACTCAAAATCACACAAATTTCAGATTAATAAGCTGATTGATTTGGGCGTTTCGAACCTGTTTAGGCGTTCGAACCCTAATGATTGAATGTGTTAAAATGTGGTTTAACAAAGGATATTGAATGAAAATTGATGATTATATGATGAAATGAATTGGATTGCGAACCTGTTTGTGCATTCAAATCGAGTGTTCATCAAAGTTGAATGTTTGATGATAATCAAGCAGTAGACTTGAAGATGAACAGTCAAGAGAAAATTGAAATATAAAAATAAAAAAAATAATAAAAAAATAAAATAAAATGGAAAATAAATCAAAATCTATATTGAAAATTGTTTTGAATAAAAGTTAAAATTTAAAATGTTAAATCATCTAAGAAACAAATTCGTTTGAATGTGTGTAATTATCAGAATATAAAAATCTCAGCAAATTCAAGTGTAAAATAAAAAAAATGGTTAAATTGTAAAAGTCAATAAACTTTAAATTGAGTGAAAATGTAACTTTCAAAATCTAAATTTCTTTGTTTTCTTTGCAGATGGCAGATTTAAAATTTGAGCCCAAACATAATGTGGCTGCTCTTCTCAATGAAGATGTTAGAGATGCCATTGGATACGAAGAGATTATCAGATTTCTATTGAGAACCAAATATGTATATGCTATGTGTTACCAGCCTGTTATATATACTCGTCTGATTCAATAGTTCTGGAGCACTGCATATATTAATGCTGATGATAATGGAACGAAGGTAGTTAGAGGGTTTATAACCAACATGAGGATGATTGAAGTATCAGAAGATTCTATAAGATATGCTTTGAGATTAGGTCAAAATGATGCTGAAGATTTATCTGAACTGACATTTGATGAATGTAGTCAAACATTCATGGAAATGGGTCATCCTAATCAATTTCCAAAGAAACAGTTCTTTAGAGCCCATGTATTCAACCACTGGAAACTTCTGTGCTATATATTCCAACATTGTATGTCCAAGGGGAGTGCAGGATGGAATTCTTTTCCTGTTGACATTGCTTCTCCGATAGTAGCACCGGAAACAAACAGGAGATTTAATATGTCCAAGTGGATCATGAATGGGTTTATTTTCAATTTAGGAAAGGGCATAAGGAATAAGTATCTGATGTATCCAAGATTCCTACAAATGATCATTAATGAAGAATATCCTGACATAAGGGTAAATGGTGTTAGTGGAGAAACATTGATTCTTGAACACATGTCAGAGATATCATACAAAAGATTGTCTATGGTGACAGGTGCTCAGAATGTTCCTCTATTTGATTACATCAGGAATGTGGCAAATGATGAAGTTGATATCACTATGGATCACTATCATCCAACTGAAGAAGAACCACTAGATCCAGCTGATCTTATTGAAGAAATTCCAGCTGATGATGATGAAGAAGATGATGATGATGATGAACATGATGAAGCTGATGATGAAAGTTCTAGTTCATCAGATGATGATAATGGAGATGATGGTAATGAAGGTGATGATAATGTTGAAGCTATGGAAGTGATCCATGAGCAAATACAAGAATCTGAGCATGTTGTTGAAGAGGCACATGAAAAAAGTCATGATGTTGTTGAAGAAATAGATGGTGAAACTAAGGAAATGGATGAAAATATAGAAGAAAACATCCAAGAAGTTGATCAAATGACTGAAGAGCTAGTTGATGAAAGCCAATCAGTTGAAGAAATAGCTGAAATGATAGAGGAAATGGTTGCTGGTGAAGAACAGATTGTATTAACTGAGTTTGTACAAGAGTCTATTCATGAAGAAAATATGAATAAGGAAGAAGAGTTACAAAAACAAATTGATGAACTTAAAAAGGATAATGAGAATCATGTCAAGAGAATTGAAGAGCTGAAAGATGCTAATAAAAAATTAATTGAAGAGATGAAAGAGAAAGAAAAATTGATTGATGAGTTAAGGAAAAGTAAAGAAGAAAATTTGAAAACTTTTGAAGTTATGATGGTTGATTATGATTTGATGGAAGAAAAGTTAAAGAAGATGAGTGAGGAGAATAATATGTTGAAAGGTGAACTAAACAAGTTGAAAGAAACTCAAAAGTCTCCATCTCCTGAGGTAATAAGTATGTCTGAGATTGCTCCAGTTGAGGTTGAAAAGATTCAATCTGTAGATAAAGGGAAAAGGAAAGTGGATAAGATTGATGTTTCAGTTTTACCTAAATCATTTTCTAAAATACAAAAGGTGAATGTTGAAGAAGGCGAAGCTGACATTCAAGAGATGATCGGAGCTCTAGATGACATAGAGTCTGAATTTGATGATGATTGGTACAATGAAGTACTTGATGATGAAGACATTCAAGAGGCTAATGTTGAAGAACATTTTTCTCCAAGTGGATTAAGCCATGATGACATACCTGTTGATGTTGAAGATAGATTTAATTATCTGGTGAAAATGAAATACAACAGAGTATTCTTAGATATATTAACTGTCTCACAGATCAATGAAGAATTTGAAAAGTGCATAGCAGCTGAGTCTAGTGCACCGATTGATCCTAATGAGATTGTGGTTGAGCATGGTGAATGGAATCCACTAAGTGAAAGTATAAATGTTGAGGATATTACAACATCAGAATTGCACCATCCGAATCCAGACGTCATGAACGTAACCATGTTAAGGATATGGTTGCAATCAAGGAACTATCCTTGGAAGAAATTGAAAAGATTACAAGCTGAATCCTTGAGAAACTTAGTGAGAAGCTTTCAAGAGACTGAGAAACAAACAAACAAGATGATCATTCTAGATACTGACAATCCTCAGTATTTAGAAATAACTAAAAGAACATAGATTTTGAAGCAACATGAGATTAAATCAATGGCTATGGATAGTTCAAGATATGAAAGAAGAAGAGAGCTAATAAAAATGTTTCCACAAACAGAAAGACAAAGATATGACGTTTCTTTGGAACAAAGGCAATTATGGAACAAAGCTCGATCTGCGGGTGACCTTGTACGAAATGTTTTACAAAAAGGACAATCTATCTCAGAGTTATTAAATGCTATGATTGTTCCTGACACAACAAAAGAGGTCAAGATCGTAGCTTGGAAATATGATGAAGTGTTTGATGCATTTTTGATTGAAAGAGTTAATGCTATATGTGACGAGTATCACTTTTTCTCAAGCATTATTAAGCTCCCAGTACAAGATCTGAAAGAATTAGTAAAATTGCCTTTGATAAACCATTCTAAAGATAAGTGTGGAGAGATGTTTGTAGAGCTTCTTCATCGAGGAATAAACAGAATGCCATCCTTCTTGCAAACACGTTGTGATCAAGAGGATAAAGAATATTTCCAAAAGTTAAAGAAAAAGAAAAAAGGAGTAGAAAAGGATATGGGTGAAGAGAAGTTCCTTGATGCGTATAATGATGCATTTTTTGAAAAAATCACTAATCCGGGACTTAAAGTAATTGAAGGATCACAGCAGTCCAAACCAATCCTGAGATGGTTTTATAATGTTGATACTTTTGAGATGAAGTTAGTTCGAGACTTGAATGATTGGGACAATGAGATGATCACTTTGTTTGGAGTATTTGAACTCAAATTACTTCATCCGAGTTATATTTCATTTTTGTCCATTTAGAAGTTTGAGAAGGTATTTCCCGAGAATGCAGAAAATGATAAGAAATATTTTCTATCCATCATCAAAGTTATGAATGCAGCAATGGAAAGAATATCTTTGAGGAAAGCAATGGCGTATGCAAATATAGTAAAGAAAGATCTCAAAGACATTGACTTTATGAGAATATCAAGTAAAGGTGTACTGGAAATTTATTGCAAAGATAATCCAAATCCAACAGAGTGTTATGCAAATGTGGATATAGCCGGATTATCTAAGAAAACATTGGAAGTGATGAAGTCTATGGAGATAAAAAAAAAATGAGAAGAAGCCTGAACAAGGTGTTCTTGCTGAGAAATTTAAAGCTGCAATTGCAAAGGCTATAAGGGAGCAAGAGACTTACAAGGAGAAACCAGTATTCAAAGTCAATGAAGAACCTGAAGACTTCTTTGATGTTTGAAGACTGAAGATCAAGCTGGAGACTGAAGACTTGACTGAAGATTAAAGGATGAAGACCAGATTGAAGATTAAAGATTGAAGATCTGAAGCCCGAAGATTTTGAAGACTGAAGACATGTAAATCTTAGGGGGAGTATTGTATATGCTTCTTTTAATGATTAACATTTGTCTTTGTATGTCTTTTACATTTTTGTCATAGTATAGGGACTTTTATTGTAAATATGTTCCTTTGTTTTCTTGATTAGTATAAATAGGCTGAATATGTATTGTGTAGGGAGACATCAAGAGATTAGACTTTCAGTTTAGAAACTTTGTATCTGTTACTTACACTTTGTATTCTTCTCTACTAATCAATAAAAACTTCTATGAATTTTTGTTGATTTCAAGTGTTGAATTGAATACTTCTGTGTATTAGATTGAATTCCGTTCTTATATCATCACAGATTGATCCATTTTGAGCTCATTAGAGACTGTGGCAACTGAACAACCTTAGGTAGTTAATGAAGAAGAATGACTAAAGATGATCAACTACCTAAGTGCCATAGGTCTCTATCAGGCATCTACACTTCTTCCCTTATCACATGAGTACATAAAGTTTGAATACAACAAGAAGCTGGAAGAACAAGCCAAAAGAGAAAAGAAAGCTGCTAGAAAGGGATTAAGGGAAGAAGCTGTAAAGTCAAGAGCCATCATCCTCAAAAGCAAAAAGAAGTCTGCTGACAGACAAAGGATGATGAGCTTCTTGAAGCTGTACGGGTTCTTCGGAAGGAGGCTTCGTCCTATGTCTCTATCCACAATGGATCAGCATATTAGGGTGATCAAGCAGAAGATAAAAAGGGGAGAGCTGGTGGACTTGAATTCTCCTCCAAGTCTAGCTCAACCTAAAGTTGAGGTGAAGGTTGAACCTACTGAGACAATACAACCTGAACCTGGAGCTGCATCTGAGCCAACTTCATCTTCTGACCCATAACAGGGTCCTTCTCTCTCTCCTTCTGAACCTGTGAGAGACGAGAACCCAACTAAGAGAGACATAACAGAACCAACTGATACTCAAGACCAGTCCTCTCAGTTGAAGAAATCAGGGAGGAGAAAAAGGATGGCCAGAAGAAGATCTGCTTCAAAGAAAAAAAGAAGAAAGACATTCACCTCCCAATCTCAGGATGAGTCAGAGCATCCTGAGGAAGTGCATGAAGAGGTCTCTCAACAAACTCCAATCATAGTAGAGCCTCTTGCTATTGGAAGACAAATTCTGTCCTGGACTTATGTAAGCCTGAAGGATCCAGATCTGATGATGAAGAAAGGTCTGCTGAAGATCCTGATGTAGACTATTAAAATCTAAAGAACTTCTCTGTTTTGGTAGCATCAGCCTAGGGGGAGTTTGTAAGGAACATCTGAAGATTAAAAGGCTGATGCAACCAAAGTATACCAAAACAACCAAGTCTTCCTGCGTGCACTAAGGAACAAAGATGAACTAGCTTCGGAAGTTGTACACTCACAAATAATCTTCCGAAGCTAACAGTTCAGAAGAAGTTACTTCGAAAGTTTCACACTAATCAGAAAATTATTATAAGTGTGAAATCTTCCGAATCCATAGATGAGGTCTTCCGAAGCTTCAAAATACAAAGTCTTCCGAAGCCATTTTGCTGTGAAGATAGATTTCTTTCGAAGACAGAGAAAAGATGCTTTCTCTGAGTTACTTTTTGATAAAGTTGATGTACTTTCCGCTGCTGCTCTAAAGACTCACCTGCTAACATTAGTTGGTGAAACTTTCATACTTTATCAAACAGTAGAAAAAGTCTTTGACTGTAACTTTCCACTTTTGTACCTATTGACTTGTCTGTTTTAGATTAAGTCAGTGAGCTATGGCATGTCACAGTCATTAGTCAAAAGACAATCTGCCTTTTGACTGTGGATTGATCTTGTTGCCTAAATTAGTCAAAATTCCAACTATCTTTTTGTATATTGACGGTTTTAGGATGTAGTATAAATAGTCTCCGGTTCTTGTAATTAGATATACTTGCAAACACTTGTAATAGAACTAGAGAATCAATATACAACTTCCTTGAAAAATTAATCTTGTGTTCTTGCGACTTTGTTCTTGTTCTTTTAGTTGTGTCTCTTTAATATTACTTGTGTTGCTTTGTATCATTAGTGAAGTTACCAGTTCCCTATTTGAGTGGTTAAGTGAATTAACTTCTCTCCTCTTGTAAAGCTTATTGCAATCTTAAGTACCCTTACCGGTCCTGCATACATACTTAGTTGGTGACAAAAGATAAGTCATGGACCTGTCATGACTACCTAATCTAGGATAGTATTTTATCTTAGATACTTTACTTCTAGGAATGTAGTATTTGTCTAGTGGTAAATTCCAGCTGGTTTTCCAAGTATAACCGGCTATAGGATGTAGTATAAAGTATATCAGGTCCTTGTGTTTCTTTTTATTGCTTTGTAATAGTTATAAAAGAACTTGAGAGCAATATATAGCATTCTTGAAAACCATACTTGCTTGTTCTTGTTCTTCGTTCTGTCTCAACTATTTACTTGTGTTATTAGCATCATTTATCA
Organism: Flaveria sonorensis; assembly: GCA_025506505.1. NCBI lineage: Eukaryota > Viridiplantae > Streptophyta > Magnoliopsida > Asterales > Asteraceae > Flaveria > Flaveria sonorensis. The sequence continues at coordinate 24,396,406 of CM046429.1, forward strand.
AAACCTGGTTCCTCATTTGATCTGTTAAGCATTCTAACGCTCTCCTTATTGTGAGACTGATTGTATTGACTAACCCTTTTAACCAGTCCTACACCTACCATCACTAATATACACACCCCACAACCTTTACATTGACACAACCCATCAATTCCACTATTCAAATAGAGACACTAACTTCACTATCAATTACACCTATCATCCAACTGATTACCCCTTTCCACCACTAAGCACTCACTTACCCTCATTCCCTTCACAATCATCAACTTTCCAAACTAGCTTTAAGACATCAACATCCCCTCTGCAACCAAGATATTGAAACTCTAATATCAAATATATTAACTCTAACTTCATCAACATGGAGACTCTCCACCCTAATCCATCCACCGTAGAGCCAACCACACATACTCATGATCTTAAAAACACTCATTAGTGATAAGCTATACACACTAAATATAAAACACTACTACGAAATGGCACATGGGTACTTATACTTCGTGCGTCTCACAATCCATCGCTTGTAAATGGATTTTTTGCATTAAACAAAGGTCTAATAGTTCAATAGACAAATACAAACCATTTTTAGATAAAGGATTTCTTTAATAATATGGAAAGGACTATTTCGATGCATTTTGTTTGGTTGCATAACCTGTCAGTATCCGTATTATTATATCCATCGCTCTTTCCCAAAATTGGTGATTTCATCAAATCAATGTCAATAACGCATACCTTAATTTTGCCTTCTTCATAAGTCCCTCTATGGTCGTAAACAAGTTCCAAGAGCATGGTACGTGGAACTTACCACCTCTCTTCCTCACCTTGGTTTCAAAAAGTGTCTAGGGGATGGTTCACTTTTTTCATTGTCTATGTAGATGAAATTATTCTTACGTGCAACTACAATTGATCCCAATGTTGCCCAACACCTCTCAAACAAAGTTCTGTGTCATCTTCACCACTTTCTCGTTATTGACATGATACACACATACATTCCGAGTCTTTTTTCACTCCCAACACTTTCACATCCAAGACCTTCTCACTCACTTTAACATGGATGGGGCTAGAGAAGTTGCAACAATGTTAGGCTCATTGGTTGTTCTTACCACCATGGATGGTTCTCCACTTGTTGATCCAACACCTTATCAGAAGCTTGTTGGTTCATTGCAATATCTTGCCTTTACCCATTTAGATATATCATATGCTATAAAAAGGCTTTGTTAGTTCATGCACTCACCCTTCCAGTTACACCAGCAAGCACTTAATAAAGTTATTAGGTTACTTGAAAGTCACCATACATTATTGTCTATTTTTAAAACATGCAACATCCCTTGACATTAAGGCCTTTTTCTGATTCTGATTAAATGGGGATTGCTCTACAACAACAAACGTTATTTATTTGGATTCCGATATCATCTAATGGAAGTCTACAAAACAAAAGTTGCTTACTCACTCCTCCACGAAGCCGAAGAAAGGCATTCGCCAATGCCGAGTGGAAGTTTTGTGGGTACAAAAACTTACTATATGACATGATCTTCCACAAAGAACCCCCAAACTTACTTTTTTTTTATTTTATAATACAGGTGCTTCATGTGTAAACCCAATCTATCACCTCAAGGGTGAAACACATTTCAATAGACTATCACTTTTTATTGGGAAAAGGTCACTAATGGTTCACTATGGGTTCTTCATATGAACTCCATGGATAAACCAAAAGATGCTCTTAGAAAACTTCTTAGTCGCAGCTCTTTCCTTTGGTTACGATCCAGTATTTGGATTTTCATTGGATCCATGAATACCTCTACTAAAGCCAATTAATTAATTGGCGTATAATGAATACCTCTACTAAAGCCAATTAATTAATATTCAAATTTCAATTTCTTGTACACTAGCTAGTCAAAGATCTCTTGTAACCATAGCTTAGTTTACTCCTAAAATCATGGCTTTCCTTTTGTACAGAATGACTATAGCCATTTTATTTGTAAATAATAAGATTAATTACATTTCCTGTAATAATATTATACTCACATGGTTCATATAAAATCAAATTACATGATTAATGAAATCTAGCAAATTGATACCTTTTAACAATAAGTATTATCGTAAAAAACATCTAAAGGTATACTTTAGTTTAGTAATTTGTAGGCACTCACCTTTGTGCTTTAAGTTTGTAATTTCATGTTCCTATAGGTGATACTTGGCCGTATAAAAAGTCAACTTGAGTCATTAGTGTGCTTTATTAAGCGCTATTGCCTATTGGCTAACTCATCTAATGGCCCATTTGTCGTTTGATCATGATCAATTGCATCTTGGCCATAATAAAGTTTAAACATCTATTCAATTATATGTATACCATTGGAAGGAGATTTAAGTTTTATTGTTTTAGTTACAATCAAACCGACCATTTTAACTATGAATTTTACTTATTGGCTTCATTTACATATCAATTTTGACCTTCAAGGTTCAAACACTTTTAGGAGAACTTATGAGATAATAACATACTTTATTATTTATTAACGCAATTTGAAACTACCATTAACAACCGAGCGAGCCGTTCTGAGATGGGATGCTTATTGTTCATATTGATTTTGACGCACCAAGTCTGACTCACAAAGTAACACAATTAAAGAAAAGCCCACGAATATAGAAAAACACCATTTAATCAACTTAGAACCCGAGATTTTAAAAAATATAAGTCCAAACCACTACAAGGAAGTGGATCTATAGCAACGAAAATTTTTCACGCTATAGCGATCATATATTGTCGCTATAGATAATAATCACCTATAGAGATGACATGTCGTCGCTATAGGTGTCATTCGCACAAATTCATCGTAATAACTATAATAAGTCGTCGGGGTATACATCATCAGTACAGATTACTTAGGAGTCTTTATAGGTATGACATTATTTGTGAAAAAAATATAGAAGAATAAATAAATAATGATCTACAATGATAAACTTGTCGTCGCTATAGATCATTATTTATTTAATTTTTTATTTCTTTATATGAACGACGTGTCATAGATGAACAAGCCCTAGTATACGCACATTAGTTTCTACTTTACAGTGGTCAAAACGCCAATATGGTTTTGAACTGTAGCAACGACAAGTCGCCGCCATAGGCCAATTTTTAGATTTTTATCAGAAAAAATTTTGGGCAAGAAATATTAAAACTACATTAAAATTCCAAATCTAAGTTTAACAAACAGATATCTCATACAAATTCAAGGAAATTTAATAAAAATAGTTCAAGTTTTTTAAAATCCAACAAAAGTACAAACGCTAATGACCACAAGGTGATCGTTGCTGCTGTCAGTAACGTATCATTTCCATTTGATCTTGAAGCATTTTTTATATTTCTTCTATTTGTTGTGCCTGTCATCGTTAGATTTCTTGACTTGTGACTGTGTCGTGGTATTTACTTAATCCCGTCGACAAGTCGTCGGTACAAGGTAGATATTTTCTACCTCACTTAATTAAAAGATTAAAAGAAAATTTATTTACCTATCCCAACGATGAGTCGTCGGTATAGGGTAGGGCACATCCGAGTATATTTTTTCCACGTGATCTTGAAAGAAAAAATTAAAAAAAAAAGATTTTCTCACAAACTGCTCTTTTTTCACTTATCCCGCATGTTTGTACCAACGACAAGTCGTCGATATAGAGAATGACCGGTCAAAATTGGGAATTACCCTATTGCAACGACAAGTCGCCACTATAGGGTAACCTGTACCCACGACTTTTGTCGTCGCAACCATCACCCGTGTGTCATTGAATCACACATGCCCATTAGTTAAATTAGCATTATGTTTCAGAAAATCGCTTATTTGTTAAAACTAATTCCAATAATGATCATATAAAATTTTCATCAATCACTGATGGTTAAAACATAAAAATAATTATTCTCAAAATTGAACGAAACCTACTAAGAAGTCAAACCAGTAAGTTCGTTATTTGTTCACATACAAGAACTTAATTGCTGCGAAAATGTTTGTTATATATGATATTAAGATATTAAATACCATAAACGAACTCAGTTTCTAGAAATTTGATTATAAATGTATAATAAACTCATCAAAATCCCTACCATTGAGAGTTGGGTTTCAATGGAGTTTATCAAGAGATTTCAACTGACTCTAGTTACATAGGGTGATTAAACAAAGGCTTAAAACTGAAGTGATGCATCAAACTTTGTTGAAAAATGTATTTTTCTTTCTAATTCATTGCACTCAAACACAAAACTCGTCACCCTGCTATTTTTGATATGGAACTCCAGGGATTTAAGTTTATGCGAAAGGTCAAACCGATCCCCTATGTGTTAAATTTTAGTATTTAACAGTAATCTCCCAAATTCACACATTTGAAACCCAAGTTTAAAGAACAGGTACCAAGAATTCACTCAATGTTATTCATGAAAATGAATGATGAACGATTACAAAGAAAGGAAGAAGAGGATGAGTTCGTCCTATACAATTCAAATCCTCTAACAACAACTAACAACTGATTTTAACATACAAGACTAACAAACTTCCAAAATGTTACAGACTAACCCTCAACTTTAGTCAAACATTCACTCTTGGAATTAACTTTCCAACATACTTTCCTCTAATTCCAAGTGACTCCTTGCAAATCTTCAACCCCAAGTAAAAACCTCATTTCACAGAACTTGATTCGAAGCAAAGCTTTTGTTAGAATATATGCTTTCTGCATATCTCCATTCACATGTTCAACTTGGATTTGTTCCTTTACAATGCTCTCTCGTATGAAATGATACCAGGTACTTATTTGCTTACTTCTATCATGATATTATTTCCATTAATGCTATAGCAGAAGTATTATCTACCAACAATGTCACCTTCTTAGACTTCCTTCTAGTTATCTCTTCAAGCAAAACTTGTAGCCAAATAACCTGACAAGCTGCCGAGCATGCAGGCATGGATCTGGATCACGTGAGGACAAAGTGATCGTTGCCTGTTTCTGTGATAACCATGATATTGGTGATCCATTGTAATAAAACACATCACCAGTAGTACTCTTGCCATCATCTCCATCAGTCAAATAACTACTGTTATTATACCCCAAGCAATGTTCCTTCTTTAATTATCTTACCCTTGATATCATAGTGTTAGTACCTATGACATACCTGATCACCTGTTTCATTACCTTCAAATGAGCTTCTTTAGGAGACTGCATGAACCTGCTTACATACCCAACTAAGAAACTTAAATCTGATGTAGTTTGAGTTAGATACCTCAATGATCCAAGAAGCTTTCTATACTCAGTTGCATCTACATCCGCACCTCCCTCGGTCTTCATCAACTTAAGACCAGGTTCCATTGGATATCTTGTCTCATTATAACCTTCCATCCCAGCCATTCTCATAATTTTCTCAACATAAGCAACTTGTTTAATCAGAATGCCATCACTATTCTGACCTACCATAATAGCCAAATAATAACACAACCTCCCCAAATCTAACATTTCAAATTTTGACTTCATCTACTGCTTGAACTTTTCCACTTCAGTTTGGTTACTCCTAGTTACAAGCAAGTCATCAACATAAACTCCTATGATCAATATTGAATCATCTCTTACTTTCACATATATTGCATGTTCACGTTGACATCTCTTGAATCCCAACACCTATAACACCTCATCTAACCAAAGGTTCCAATCTCTAGGAGCTTGTCTTAAGCCATAAAGTGCTTTAGACAATTTATAAACTTTCTATTCAGCCCCTACTTTCACATACCATTCTTGTTGTCGAACAAAGACATTTTCTTTAAGAAATGCTGCTTTAACATCCAGATGGTACACATCCTATTTTTCTTTGGCTGCTAAGGCAAATATCAGCCTAATTTTCTCCATCCTTGCCACTGGTGCAAAGGCTTCCTCAAAGTCTATGCCATGTTGTTTTGAACATAACCTTTTGCCACTAACTATGCCTTATGCTTAATGACCAAGCCTTTGGCATCTCTCTTCAACTTGCAAACCCATTTCAAGCATATTGCTTTATATTTTGATTAGGTTTTTGTATTGAACATTGAATTATTGAATGAAACCTTATGTTTTGGTTGATTTAAAAGGTTTGCTTATAAATAAAGTTGTTTGCTTGGTTATCTGTTTTCAGTTTCCATGCATTATGAGCTCATTAAGAAAAGTAGACAATTTGATATAGGTAAATTGGTAACATTGTGAATGAATAAATCTTAAAAGCTTGTTCCTTTGTTGTCACTTTAATCAAAAGCTAAGATCTTGAAGTATTGTTCTTACAAACCCTAGGTTAAACACACCAATTGTTGATCTTGTAGAATTGGAAACCCGAAAGTGATTGTTTTTCATTATTTAAGTAAATTTGTTTTAAAGTTCATTGCTTTTAGCACTAATAATTTAGAGATTATTCAAAGTTTCAATTTTTAATAATAAAGTTTGTGTCTTTAAGTAAATCGAGTCATATTGATTAAACACTTTCCACATATTCTCTGTGGAGACGACCTTGCTTACCCTTACACAATAAATGTAGCTAAGACCGATATAATAACAATTTTTTATCGAGTCTCGATAGCCAGATCAAAATGGAACCGTTGCCAGGGAATTAGTGTGCAAAGTGTTATTTGTTGTAATTTTTTTACTTTTATTTTCTTTCTTTTGTTTTGTTTTGTACGGTGCTACACTAGGTGTTTTATATCTTGCAGGTTACATTCAAGTAGTTTAAACTAACCATGAATCAAGTTTATTATTCATGTACTGGTAGTGGGAGTCCAGTTCACACACAAGATGATTGTCCTTAGTACTTGCAAAAGTGTGAAGATGCGAGAAGAAAATTATATATGTTGGATGTTTATTATGATGATGTTACCATCATCTTATCCATTCTATGAGGTATCTTCTCCATATTGTGAAGGATATTATCAGTTAGAGGCGAACTACAACTTCGAGCAAGATTTGTATTGCAACAATTATGAACTAGAGTTGATACAAAGCTCAAGTTATAAGGAAGATCATAATGACTATCATCAAGAATACTCTCAGGCAACATACGTGGATGTTAATAGGCATAATCAAGGAGATTCTGGTGGATGCTTGAACCACTCAAATGCTTCTCAATATTATGATCAGAATCAATGTCAGTTTCCTTATCAAAAACAAGAAAATTTTTATATCCAAAATGTTAAACAATTTCAACATACTTATCAATCTGAGGAGTAAAAGATTGCTCGATTCGAAGTGATGTTGTCTAGTATCAATGAAAGTATATCACAATACCAACTTTCAAATCAACAACAACTCCAATACCTTAGCATAAAATGTGATGTGCTTTTGATGAAAATCCAGATTGAAGAGTCACTAGAAAACGGGGTAATGGAGGAGGTTGTGGATACTAATACCACACTACATCCCTCGGTTGTAGAAGAATCAGAGATTGAATCCATCATAGCTGGGAAAACAGTGGAAGAAGTAGTTATGAATCTTTTGAAGAAAGATATCAAAATTCTTAAAAAACTAGAGACTGAGTTAATCAAAGTTTATTCCAACCCTTCTCTTATACCTATTACTCCAACTTATAAAGTTAAGGAAGAGGATTTAAGGATGAAGAAAAAAAAGGAGACATTGCATGACATTGGACAAGCTATCATGAAGTGGCTTCCTAACAACTTCTCATTTTACATGCCAATCATTGGAAAGCAATTATGGAACTGGTATGTTAATTATTGAGCATTTGTTGGAAACTCGCTAAGAAAATGCGGGCTTTGACCATCTTAGTGGTGACAAGTATAGTTTGGATGAAGACTTTAAACTTAGCGCTAACGGGAGGTAACCCATGAACTTTGTGGGTGTGTTCACTAGAAACCCTCACGAGACTACAACTCGTCCACTCAGGTCTACCAAGGGGTTTAAAGGCTTGTTGCATACCCTAAATGCAATCGTGATTCCTACGAAAGTAAGTTTAATTATTTTATTAGTTTTTGTTTTTTTATTTGATTTACTTTATGTTATGTTGATAGTTCAATCACCACATGCAAATACTCAAGTATGGTGATGCGCAAGTCAATTAATGAGGACTCTCACTAATGAACTAGTTCATGTACTCCTTCCTTTTTTTGTTTGTCTTTTGTATGATTGTCTTTGGAATGTGAAATAAGTAGGGATTTTAATTGTTTTCTTTTTTATCATAAGAAAAACTATCATACATTGAGGACAATGTATCTCAAGTGTGGGGATAAGGGGAAACGGAAAAAATTTAACATTTTTGAAAAATAAATCTTCAAATTAAGCTTAATTATGCATGAGACCTAAAAAAATTTCATACATGGTTAATTATCACTTGTTTTTGCATGTATAGATCCATTGGCATGTTTGTTTTAAACTTATAGTAAGGCATTCCATCATGAGTTTTTAAAAACTTAGGTAGAATTCTTAGAAGGCATAACGAACCGGATGGTAGATGACATACATGCTTCATATTTCTAACCTTTTTCCACCGTTTACGTGAGAGTTTGAGCATAGTTGAGCAATTCATAGCATATGTTGATTTGCTTTATAGTTTTCTCATAATGAGGGAAACTATAATATGCATTTAAGTTACAACTCGTGTAATTGATGTGTGTCAAGATCATGAACCAATATGTGCATATATGTGATAGATGCATTAGGAATGAGCCATTTGTTTGAACCTTTTCCTTTGAAGTCAATACCATGATAATTTCCCTTTAGACACCATGTTGATCCCCAACTTGTCGTTTGAATAACCCAAAATAATAAGCCCACAAAGCCTTAGCTTTTTTTATGAAACCTTGGGTGATAAAGTCCAATCCATGACATACTTAGAAGTGTTGTTTGAGTAATAGTTCAATAATAATATAATTGGTTATGAATATGTGATAAAAAAGAAGAGAAAAAGATAAATATGAGGTCAAAATGACTAAAATATGAAGCAAAAAAAAATAGTGTGTGAATCGGTGATATTATTGCAATTAAAAGATTGAGATTGATAAATAAGACATCTAGCATGTTTAAATTGGAGTTCATTCACCGTTAGCCACTCTAAAGTCCCTACTCTATCTCACCTTAAACCTTATCCTAACATTACAACCCATAAAAGACCTCTTGATTTATGCATTATATTGTGTTAATTGATAGCGATATGATTAATACACAAGCTTATGATGAAAATGTACATTTTTGGTTTTAGAGTTTTTGATATACTAGTATATAATCACTAGTCCACAAAACAAACAGAGAGCAGTGTTCATTGTGAAGAATATGAATACATGAATGTTTGAAGCAAAAGGTGAAGTTATGCCAACTAGTGATTCTAAGTTTAAAACATGAATGATATTACATGTTGGGTTGTGAATCTTACATGATGAAAGTTTAAAACTAAGTATGCCTTGGGATCGTAACTTATACAAAGTTGTAATAACTTAGCATGTTTGATTAAGTAAGGTGAATTGTGCAAGTAAGTTTGTTTGAGGACAAACAAAAGGTTAAGTGTGGGGATATGATCACGTGAGAATAATATAAGGCTTAATTAATCTATTTATGTGATTTTACATCATTGTTATTGTGGAATGGGATTACTTTGGTTGTGTTTTGTTTATAAGTGTTCCAAGCCTAAACAAGCTTAATTGGAAGTAAAAGAAGCCAAACACGAAACTACAAGGACTAAAGATGCATACATCAAAAGTTACAAAAAACAACAAATTTAGGTGTACCGGTGTATGATACGCCAGTATGGGCATATAATACGTCGGTCGGCGTATGGGCGACGTATCAGTGGGCGTATTTGGAAGAAATAACAGAAAGTTGGGCGTATGGACTGCATATGAGATAGCGTATGGGCGGCGTATCATACGTCGGGCGGCGTATGAGGCAGCGTATTTGTGTGCGTATTTGACAAAAGGAACAGAATGCTGGGCATATGGGTGGTGTAGGAGGTGGCGTATGATATGCTGGTGGGTGTATGATACGCCAGTGGCCTAACAGCATCCGAATTTTGTGGATTTTCAATTTTATTTAAACCAAATCAACCCGAACTCGATCTATAACTTCTAGGAGATGAAAAGTGACGAACTTTAGGTGATTTTTGGTGTTCCAAGGCTCCCCAAATCATCAAACATTCTCCAATTCAAGATCGAAGGCATAATGAAGATGATGTGTGGCTAGGCTTTTCGTGATTGCTTCTGGTAGTATGATTCTTGTCAAGTAAGATATTTGGTATGTTTTGATTAGGTTTTTGTATTGAACATTTATTTATTGAATGAAACCTTATGTTTTGGATGATTTAAAAGGCTTGGTTATAAATAAAGTTGTTTGCTTGATTATCAGTTTTTGGTTTCTTGCATCGTGAGTTCATTAAGAAAAGTAGACAATTTGATATAGGTAAATTGGTAACATTATGAACGAATGAATCTTAAAAGCTTGTTCCTTTGTTGTCACTTTAATCAAAAGATAAGATCTTGAAGTATTGTTCTTACAAACCCTAGGTTAAACACACCAATTGTTGATCTTGTGGAATTGGAAACCCAAAAGTGATTGTTTTTCATTATTTAAGTAAATTTGTTTTAAAGTTCATTGCTTTTTGCATTAATATTTTAGAGATTGTTTAAATTTTTAATTTTTAATATTAAAGTTAATGTCTTTAAGTAAATCGAGTCATATTGATTAAACACTTTCCACATATTCCTTGTGGAGAAGACCTTACTTATTCTTACACAATAAAGGTAGCTAAGACCGATATAATAACTTGTTTTTGATCGAGTCTCTACAATAGATCAGTCTTCTTCCCTTTAAAGCCTTATAGGGTATTGAATTTCTCTAGGCTCTCATTGGGATCCGATTTAGTATATGTACAGAATGCCTCACAACTTCTCCTCATATGACCTGAGGTACATTCATTGCCTTTAGCATACGGCAGGTCATATTTAGAATTGACTTTTCCCCCTATCTATCTATCATACCATTCTGCTTGGGAAAGTGTGGTGTAATTAATTGTCGCAGCATACCCTTTTGTTCACAGCACTGATTCACGGCTTGGGAGGAAAACTCCCCTCACTTTTTACTTTAGTGGTAAATGCCTTGAATGTATCAAATGTCATACCCTCAAAATCCACCGATGGGGTTCTATCATGAGACGTGTAACAAACCAGGATCTCAGACACAATCATATCAAACGATACTATATGCGATTTAAAATAAGCATTTGAGTATAACTCAAAGTAAAACATTGTTTTCAATGTAATCAATGTGGATGTGTAAACGTTTGTAAACCGTGAGTAATATATGCGTAAAACATGGCGCCCAATGAAAAGTAGTAAATGTAAATTATTTGCTTTCAAAAGATAAAGATGATGCATGAGCCTTAGATGTGCAATCCTAGCCTTAAGCGCGTGCCAGTAACTTGAGAAGACATGCTAACGTGTGTCAACACAAAGTTGGTGAGTTCACAAGTGTAAATGTAAACACCTCATCACGATTGATTTCACATATTTTTGCACTTGATAATCAAATTATGATGGATGTGTACATGTGTGATATCAATAAACTTCAAACAAACTCAATAAAATATTGTTAACCAAATGATTACAATACCAAAGGAGTTTACATCATTGAAGCTCAATCCACACGAGGTGAGCTCCCCTCTGCGGCCTATCACACAACTCTCTCCCCTCTCACCCTCAGAGCACTTTTACAAATGAAACACACATAATGAAATACAACATAAAAACATCTATATATGCTATCCAGATGTTCTTGTACGAGAACATCAAGTTCTCCCACGGCAACTCCAAGTTTTCACGTGATTAGATCTTTATCCATCATCTTAGAGTTCTTGTATCCTTGCATTTCTCGCATGATTTGAGTGTTTGCTTTTCACTTGATATTATGATCCATAAAGGCTAGTTCCTTACAATTTCCCCCTATGGATTATGATATCAAGCTATATTTGACTTCAGCCAATCATCTTCAAGAATTATCTGATTCTCGGGTATCTTCCATTTCAGTTTCCCCCCTCAGCTTTAACCTTTTCCCAATGTATAGCTTCATAAAGAATATCATGTCTAAATCAAAATTAAACCATTATATCTTGATTACTTACAACATAAGCTTTATTAGGTATATGACAAAGAGATCCAACTTCCATTTCAGATTTCCGAAGAACTCGATTCTTAAAAGCCCGATAACAAGGTTCTGTGATGATGAACTAGATCATCTAAAGTATTCTCCCCCCCTATGTAAGATGTAATAAGCCTATATTTTCAGAGCAAGAATACAAAACAATCTTGATTCTTCGTTTAATTAAACCATTCTATCATTGTCCCCATTAGTAAGATAAGATAATCCCATATTGTCAAGTTTCAATTCACGAACGACCCGAATCAAATGTTGTAGATATAGAATCTTGAACTTGATCAGACATCATAAAAACCCATGTTTAAGTACCAAACTTGAAATCATCCAGCATCTTCTAGATATACGCTGAAACACTTGTTCTAAAACCTTCAAATACTAACAAGTTTTTGCATCTGGATCATGTTCTCGCATTTTGCAAAAATTTTGAAAAAATTGAAACCGGTCATAGATTTTGTACTGAAGATGAACTTTTCACATGGTGAAGTTTTTGCATGAGAAAATTTTCGTAAATGTCGGTTACTGCTGCGAAGATTTTGCATGAAACGATTTCTAATGTAAAATTTTTCTAATGAAAAAGTTTTCTCATGTAAAGTTTTCTCATGAAAAGGTTTTCTTGTGAAAATATTTCTCACAAAAAAGTTTTCTCATGAAAAGTTTTCTCATGAAAAAGTTTTCTCATGAAAAGTTTTCTCATGAAAAATTTTCTCATGGAATGTTCTCGCAAGAAATTTCTCGCATAAAATTTGTTACATGAAAGTTCTCGCATGAAAAAGTTTTCTCACGAAAAGTTCTCTCATGAAATATTTCTCATAAAATACGGTTATTTTTGCAAAGTTCTCGCATGATGCGGTTTCTCCCATGAAAACTTCAACCAAAATCGACTTTTAAGAGTTTGAATCACTGCTACAGTCTCAAATCTTCGTTTCCACCATCAAAAGTTGAAGATACCGAGCGTATTGATATGAGGGAGCTGATTTCATGTGTGTTCACCCTCGGTCTCACCTTCTTCTCCTTTGAAACCGGTCCAAACTCGATCTAAACATATAGATCTTCAACCTCCATGTTAAACATCTTAAACGAATGATCGCGGAATGAAAATCCATGTATCAAGAGTAACACCTTGTTCTGATACCAAATGTAAAAACCTCATCAGGATCGATTTCATATATTATTGCACTTGATAATCAAATTATGACGGATGTGTTTGTGTGTTATATCAACAAACTTCAAACAAACTTAATAGAATATTATTAATCAAATGATTACAATACCAAAAGAGTTTATATCATTGAAGCTCAATTCACCCGAGGTGAGCTCCCCTCGGGCGGCCTATCACACAACTCTATACTATCTTACCCTTAGAGCATTTTTCCAAAATGAAACACACATGATGAAATACAACAAAAAACCTTCTATATATATACTATCCAGATGTTCTCGCGCGATGAGATCTTTATACATTATCTTGGAGTTCTCGCATCCTTGCATTTCTCGTATGATTTGAGTCTTTTCACTTGATATTTTAATCCATAAAGGATAGTTCCTTATAGTAAATCAGTAAATATATTTTGAGCGTTTGTTTGGTAAAAGTAAACAAAGGTATACCATAGGTAGCTATCCAATATATTGAGTTACCTAGCGTTTGAAACCAAAGCAGACTGTTTGTGAGTTGTTTTGCCTTCCGCCATGTCTTATCACAGAACAATGGCAAGTGTCTAGGTCAATTAAAACCCGTTTGACCTCCAATTAACTTAGCGCGGCTAACGTAGGTGGGGTTTATCAAACACAGTAGTACTACTCGAGATTACCTTGCTAGTTCATTATTAATGGTTCGAGTGTGTAAGGACTTGCTTGATAATGTTTGCACTACAGTAAAATGCGATATACCAATAATACTAAAACTAGATAAATAGAAATAGTTTGCATGCTTTTCCCGCAAAAAGGAAAGTAAGACAAAGTGGGGTCGTGAAAACTCACCTTAGATGTGTAGTAAAAACATGAAGTGTAAAAGCCAAAAGCTAATTGTTACCTAACAAATGTAGGTCCATAAGTGTGTGTACATAATGGTCAAGATGAACCCCATTGTATCCAAACAATGTAACTATTAGCATGTTCGAGAAATGTTTGACAAGTTTAACCAAGTTGACTTTTGTTGACCAAAGATGATTGGACTGACTCGACAACTTGTTCGTGCCTCAAATAAGTAAAAACATGTCTAGTCATTCTCAAATAGCTCAAATAATGATTCACATAAAGTTTCATGTTGGAAGTCTATTTTTGGAAAGTTTTTATTTTTAGAAAGTATGATATCATTACACATGTGCAATCCGTTTAAAGATTATGAATCGTATCATAAAAACCCTCTCAATTATATATGTAACACATCCAACAATTATCCATAACATGTTAACATAACCAAGAAACTTCATCATGCCCAAAGTTTCCTCATTGTAAACATAAGAACACAAGTTGCATTAATTTTATTCAAATCTCCTAACTTATTCCTATGATCATTTCAACATCAATCATATCAACATAACATGTTCTACACATAACATACTCATCGTATAACACATCACGTCTCAAAAGTTTCAATAAATAGCAAGCATGTTCATACGATGCGTTTTTCGCCATTCAATTATTCCCAATTTATTGTTATGCCCTAAACATCATATAACAATTATCACATCTCATAAAACATTCATAAATCATCATCTATAAACCAACTTACCCAAAATTCTTTCTATAATGGAAAGAACTCGAAAACCGAGCCAAAATCAAATGTTTGAAATATGAATTTTCATCAACTAGCATCAACTAACATTCTAGAACCATCAATTCAATCAAATTCCATCAAAATCATACAATTTCTAGAAAAGCCCCAAATTACATTTTTCATAATAAGTAAACCTTAGTTTTTGATCAAAACAACACAATTTCACAAACCAATTCGTACAAACATCATTATATTGAATACTAATACATAATCCATATTCAATTTTAATCAATTTCAAGTTTTGACTTGTTTGGATCATCTAGGTTCATGTTCATCATGAAGATCAACGAACATGAAATCAAACATAATAACTTACTTGAAATTCTTAGATAATGATCACTAGTATGCGTTTGATGTAAGAAACAATGGAAATCACCACCAATATGCAAGAACAAGATCAAAGAAGGTGTGCTTTGTGTGTGTGTGTGATTTGTTGCGAAAGAAAATTGAAGGAGAAGGGGATGGCCAAATGGTGATTGGGGTTGAGGGGTTGGGTTTTATACTTTTTTTTACAACAAAGACCCTCGTCGTTTTATAAAATCGTTTTAACGCTACACGATTGAACTTTTACTACATCGAAATCACAAAATGCTCATATAATATCAAATAAACATTAATAATATAAAATAATATTATTTTTCAAGTTCAAAGTCAATTTAATAATTTTTAGGCTTTAAAAGCTGAAAATGCGTGAAAACAAGTAAATGACAAAAAATTCCCAATTTTCGCAAGTAAGCTAAACATTTAATCACATAAACACATAACACATAATTTCACACCAATTATGATTTTTTGAAAACTATTTTGACAAATCACCAACGTCTAAGGACAGACACGTGCACGATCCGGCAATTCTCCGAATTACCGTTATGTAAAAGGTTCATGAATGTTTGTGTAATAAATGATGCATTTAAGTCTAAATGTATGATCGGAAAACCATGTTCATGTTGATCGAAAAGTAACCTGAAAATGTTTGGTGTCACATCATCCCTTTTGTTGGGTGTCACATCATCCCCTCCTCTATCAGACCAAACTGTTTTGACTTTCACTTTCTACTTTAGTGATAAATGCCTTGAATGTCTCAAAGGCCTGATCTTTGGTTTTGAGCAAATATAGCCACATGAATTTTGTGCAATCAACCACCATTAGAAAGTAATACTTGTTTCCTGCGAGTGTGGTAGGGGAGATAGGTCCACACATATCTATGGACACCTTATATGATGTTTAGGAGGGAAAAGGATGCCTTGTGTATGCTCCTACTAAGAAGGCTTCGCATAATTGGTGAGGGTGATCAATTATTGGAACACCACCGACAAGGTGTTTATGTGTCATTTTCTTTAAATTCTCAAAACTAATCTGGCCTAGATGATCGTGCCACAACTAGCATGCATCATCTATCTTAGACATTAGACATAATAATGATCTAGATTTTAAGAATGCCTTGTACAATCTATTAGTTGACCTTTCAACCTTAATCAAGAGCCTTCCATCTTTTTCATAGAGCCAAAGATAACCTTCCTTCATTCTAACTTCGCACCCTACTTCAGTTGCTTGACCAAGGCTTAAGATATTACTCTTTAGGTGAGGAATATAGTAGAAATTGGTCAATAACCTTTGCTCTTTGTTCTTGCACTCCAACACCACTGACCCTTTCCCTTGTATCTCAACCGAGAATCCATCCCCAAACTAGATTTCCCCCCCCCCCCCCCCCCATTTCTATCCAGGCTGGAGAACATCTCCACCATGCCAGTCACATGATTTGAGGCGACATTGTCTAGGTACCACATATGCCTTTCCTTTGACTGTAATGTGTATCTGGCATAACTCTTTGCTCGTTAAAGAACACCAACTCCTACAGATCCTTAGCTTGAATTGTCATTAAGAGTGCAGGTTCCTCTTCCTCTGCTTGAGTCAAGGGTGTCTCTTGTTCCTTATGCTTTAAATTAGGGCATTCAGACGCATAATGTCCATACTCATCACACTTGAAACACTTTATGTTTGATTAATCCTTACCCTTTTGTTCATTCTACCTTGGATTCCTTTTTTGATCGCCATCACCCTTCTTCTCTTTATAGGTAGACCGGCTTCAGCCCTTCTCACTTCCACCTCCTCATACTTCTACTCTTGCTTCTAATTTATGCCTTTGAGCTCGTGTGCTTTGCTTGCCACTCAGAGTACAAGAGCAATAATTGATCATTCTTGCTTGAACTTAAGCCTTGTTTAGATTTCATCCAAGTTCTTTCTTCGAAGGCCTTAGGCCTTTCAATTGCTTCTTGAAGCAGCGTAGAGTATTGATCTGGTTGTCAAGACTCGATTAAAAACAAGTTAATATATCCATCCTAGCTACCTTTATTGCGTAAGGGTAAGTAAGTTCGTCTCCACAGGGAATTTGTGGAAAGTTTTTAACAAACGAAACTCGATTAAATTAAAGACATAAACTTTGGAAATAAAAATTGGAACTTTGAATGATTTCTAGAATACTAATGCAAAAGGCAACAAACTTTGAAACGAATTTACTAATTAATGGAAAGATAATCACTTTTGGGTTTCTAATTCCGCAAGAACAACGATCGATATGTTTAACCTAAGGTTTGTAAGAATGTAACTTCAAGATCTTAGCTTTTGATTAAAGTGATAACAAAGAAACAATCTTCTAAGATTCGTTCATTCACAATATTACCAATTTACCTATATCAAGGTGTCTACTAGTCTTTGTGAGTTAACGATGCAAGGAAACTGAAAACTTATAATCAAGCACACAACTCTATTTATAAGAAAACTGTTTAAATCAACCAAAAGTTAATCACATTCAACAATTCAATGTTCATCACAAAACCCTAATAAAAACATACCAGTTGTCTTTCTTGACAAGAATGATTCACCCGAAAGTGATTACAAAGTGAACTAGCCACACATCATCATCATTATGCCTTCGATCTTGAATTGGAGAATGTTTGTGGATTATTTGGGGAGTCTTGGAACACCAAAAATCACCTAAAGTTTGTTAATTTTTGTTTGGAAGAAGTTCCCCTTCAAAAACACTATTTAAAAACTTAAATAGACTCAAAACTCCTTAAAATCCGGTGCTGAAACTACCACTGGTGTATCATAAGCCCAACCGGCATATGATATGCCGCCTAGTACACCTAACTTTCGGGAATTTTGATCAAATATGCCCACAAATACGCCGCCAATACGCGGCATATGACACGGCGGTTGTTGATTTTTTCCCTTTATTTGTATCTTTTGTTATTTGCATTTCTAGTCCCTAAACTCATCTTTTTGCTTCCTTTGACTCTCAAATATGTTCCTTTTAGCTCCGAAAACCTATGAATGAAAACAAAAACAAAGTCAACCTGTTTCACAATAATCATGATATAATATCTGGCATTTAGATCAATTAAACACTAAAATATTGACACGTGATCAATCCCCACACTTATTCTTTGCTTGTCCCTAAGCAAAGCTTTTAAGTAACTTTTAAACTTTTTTTCATTCTCCAGTACCTTACTAATTCTCAGTTCCGGTTCAAGGTCATACCCAAATTCACATACTTTTTTAAACATATTTGTCAAATTTTTTCTTTCTAACAAAATCATGTAACTTTAAATTTCAATTCGCCTAAGAATGGGCCTTCACATTTTACCCATGAATAAAGTCACATTTTTCTCATAATCCACCTAAATTGCTAACAAATCAAAAGGATTTTCTGGCTGGGTTTTCATTAGTCTTTGGTTAAGGTAGGAATGTAAGGATATAAATGGCTAAAAAGTGATGAAATCCAAATAATTGGGTAAGGTTACCTTCTTTAAAGGTCTATTATTGATTTAAATGTATTTTGCATTGTGAGGCAAATATTGACTCATCTTTAATGATTTTTTTTTTACTTTTGTGGGGCACACTAATATTTACTCTCTTTTGATTTCTCAACTTTTTGAACGATATGACATTTTCAGCCTATATTTTCATATAATTTAAAAATGTCCTTATCGAATTACTGAAAAACGAGGCTTGTCACTTTGGCCACTTTCGAGCACCTAATCACCTATCCAATCTGGATTTCATCAAAAACCAAAATTAGAAAGATAAAATGCTTCTTATTTTTCTTTTTTTCATTACACGTAACGTTGGGTATCAAGTTTTGGCTTTTTCTTGGTTTTTAATGGATCTTTAGGTATGATCTAAAAAATAAAATTTAAAGGGTTTTTTTAATTCCTAAGGCTAAATCCTAATTCCTTTATCATCTTTATGCGAATTTTGGTTTTTTGCTTGAAATATTCCATACGAATGATCATTTAAACTTTGAGAATTCGATGTAATAAATGCATGAAAGATCCACCTTTTAGCTTATTATCATCGGTTAGATAAATCTAAAATTTAAATTCTTTCTTCTTAATTAAACATCACAATGAATCTATCCATGAAGAAGAACCAAAAACCATGTTTAGTAGGTAATAGTTAAGGATTTGTATTTAAATATTCAATTTTTACATATTTTTAGCTTGCTTGGGGCCATTTTTTTCAAAAGTGTTAAAAATTTTCAAATTATCATGTTTGGTACTTCTTTCTTCAACTTTTCAATACATTCTTCTTTGCTTCTCCACATCTCCACACTTAAGATACATTGTCTCCAATGTATGGTTTTTAAAATAAAAATAAATATGATGAGGATAAGGTTCTTGATTAAGATTCAATCACAAAATCAAAAGAACGAAATTATATGAACTAAGTGAAAATAATTACTATAACAAAATAAAGCAAATCATAATTGAACCCAAAACAAGCAAGATAAGAAAAGAGTACATGGACCTGATCACAATCATTAGTGCAAGTCATCATCAACTGATTTGTGGCTCCCCATACTTTAGTGCTTGCGTCTAGTGATTGAACTAACAACACAAAACAAAAAAAAACACACAAACTAATAGATGAAATTAAACTTACTTTCGTAGGAATCACGGTGGCAGTTAGCATATGCAACAGGCCTTTAAACCTCTCAGTAGACCCAAGTGGATGAGTTAGAGTCTCATGAGGGTTTCTAGTGAACACAACCACAAAGTTCATGGGTTGCCTCCCATTAGCGCTAAGTTTAAAGTCTTAAGCCGAACTGTACCTGTCACCACTAAGGTCGTCAAAGTGTGCATTTGCCTACCTAGTTCCTAACAAATGCTTGATAATTGACATGGTAGCTTCATAACTGTTTCATAATGATTGGCTTATAAATGATAAGCTGTTAGGAATCCACTTCATGATAATATGTCCAATGTCATGCAATGTCACCTTTCTTTTCTGTTGGACTCAACAAGTGCATTAAAGGATAATGCCTGCTATAATCAATCATAATATGTTTTAACATTCAAACAATCATTTACTAACATACAAACAATAATAACACACATATCAAATACTAATTATTGTTTAAATTTATTTTTCAGGTTTTGCAGATAAAAGAAATTTTTGCTAAGTGTCCATAGTGGATGAAATGATGTCCAAGGCGGATGAAGTTCAAGCCACAGTAGATGAAGAATAAAGTCCAAGTGCTGACAGCGGATGAACAAAACATATAGCGGATGACCAAGTCCAACAGCTGATGAACAATCCACAACGGATGTATATCCATAGCGGGTGAACACTCCACAGCGGACAAGTACACAACAAATAACACAAGTCTTCATAGCGAACAACATCCAATGCATAGCGGACAAGTAATTCAACATTCACAGTAGACAAGACATCACCTACAGCGGACAACTTATAGAGTTAGGTATTTTTGTTAATGTACATAGTATGTACGTAGGCTATAAATAGCCGTATACCCTAATCCTTTGCAAGCTTAAGAACAATCAATCAAACAAGCAGTTATTATCATTTCATAGCATTCAATCGTACAAACACACAATCACACATACACAGAGAGATCATATCAATAATCATGGGTTTCCGTACCATGATTATTTGAGTATTGATTCATAACAACTTGTTGTTATTATTAAGAGATTGAAAAAGTCCTTGGGGATTCATCAACTTTGTTCTTTGCAAATGTTCAAAACCCGAATCCATCAGGCGGTATCAGAGCCTTGGCTAAAATCATACAACTGATTTTTGATACTCTCAACCAATACAATGATCTCTATGGTTCATTAGCTTTATATCATCCATTTTGAGCTTGAAATCAACACAAAAACCCTCTTCTACATCTTACATTCAACAAATGTTCAAAAACATGATTTAGTCATCTGTTTTAGTGAATTTTGAAGAAGATTTTGAGTTTTTGTTGTTATTAAAGTTCTCATTATCATTCATACACTGTTTTCAAAACATAATCATCAAAAAATCTCTAAACACCTCATCGGTTTCAAGGGTTTTTGATAAAAAACAGTACCCGAGTATTGTTCTATCAAGTTTTCATCAAACAAACACTGTTTTGAATACATTGAATCCATTTGTTGTGCTTAATCATCACATTCGAGTATGTTCATACTTGAATCAGGTTACTGATCATCTTTGAATAACAAACCGATTGTTGTTTTCTTTGAATTTGTCATAGCCGCAACAGTTGCTTGGATAAACCCTAGTTCATCATTCTCACAAAAACATCAAAATTTACTGTCATTTTGTTATTTTTCATCAAAAACAATGGAAGAAAACGGTTCTTTTATATCTTTGAAAAAGTCACTTTTTGATCCAAAATAGCCGCCACTTTAAAACATATTAATTATTTTTTAGGGTTTTGACTTAGTTGACCAATTTCATTAAAGGGTTTCGACTGTTTGACCATTTATTTAAAAGAATATTCCCTTGGCATTAACTGGACCGAGATTGACATCAAATTGGACTTAATTACTTAATTACAAATTAATTAATTTCCTTTATTCGGTAAAACTAAAGGTCACAAACAACTCAAACAAATCCTAGTTACCTTAGGATAAATCAAAATTTAGCACCAAGCTAGATAATCAAACAAATTTAACTTAAACTGTTAAGTTAAATATTTAACAATCATGTCAGATGAAATTTCAGGTTCCAGTAGTGGTCTTAAACCACCTAGACTGAAGAACAAAGCTGACTTCAAACAATGGAAAAGCATGTTCAGAAACTCGATTATTTTCCAAGACCCAGATTTGTGGACTTCTATAACCGAGGGACCATACATACTTGTCACTTTAGTTCCAGATTACAACATACTAAAACTAATGAGTTAAAAGAGTGTAGCTGTTGATGACTTGAAAAGGGTAACAACAGACATGAAAGCATACAACATTCTTTTCTATGATACTTCATTCTTTTCTGCTCCAAAATCACCAATACACAAACAGAAGTCTAAGAAGTGGTGCTCATGCATTACGTGAAGAAACACGAACATGTTTCAAGCTCCAGCAAACCACATCACACAAAGACCCAAACATACACAAGTTTAAGAAACCTATGGATGCTCTCACAATAATTCTACAAAGTGAGGAGCAGGAGGCAGCCTTTGCAGCCACCTCCACAAGTTTTGAGGCATATCTAGGAGCAAATCTCACATGATCACAAATCATCCAAAAAGATTTGGATGAGTTGCCACCAGACTTGGTTGAAGAGATGGATCTTCATTGGTCTATGGCAATGATTGCCTACATATCAAAGAAGTTTTTGTAAAGAAACAGGTTGAACATGGACAAGAAAACTAAGATTGGTTTTCATAAGACCAAAGTTAGATGCTATGACTGTCAGCTCTATGGGCATTTCTCAAAAGAATGTCAACAACAAAGGGCTGATAGAAACAATTAACAACCATAAACATCAAGTGGTTATCAAACAAACGGACAGGTTCCACCTCCCATCAGCATTCCATCAGCACCAATACCAGCACAAATCACACAATACAACCCCAATCAACACTCCAAGTCCTTTGCAATGATAATCAAACGGGATGGAGAATGTGACTAGAACATGTATGAGGCAGAGATACAATCTCCTTACCATGCCCTCATGGCACATGTTGAGGATAAACTTGATGAAATCTTTAAAGATGTAAAGAAGAATATCTGTTCTCAAGCATGTATAGATGAAGTCACAAGATACAGAGAGCATGCAGACCAACTTTCAAAGAAAGTTATTGAAACAAACATTTTGAATGATAGTTTAAAATTTGAACAAAAACAGTATAACATCAAATTTCTATCATTTAAAAATGATTTGGAAAAACTTTTGTCCAAAAAACTAACACTAGCAGCTCAGGTTGAGCAACTCTCTAAATCTTTAACTCAGTCTAAAACACTACAAGCTAAAACTGAAGTGAAAGGTCTAAAGTTTTAGGGGAGCATTAATAAGTTAGAAAAAACATCTTGCTCAACAAAGTGCATTCAAAGACCCTTCAGGTTTGGGATATAATAAGGTTAACCCACCTTATAATGATAACTATATTCCGCTACCTGAATTAACTATCAGCAAACACGGGAAATCACTTGATTTCTCTTGACATGACAGATGACCCCAAACCATCATCTAAATCATCATTATTATTTAAATCACCTCTGATTAAATTTGTAAAAAGTCAAGCACCACCAATAAATAAATCAACAGATTTATACCAAGGGTAAAATAATGAATTTGATGTTCACACCTTAGATGAAGATGATGAAGATCTACTATATGAGTCAGATGAATCAATTACTAAAACTGAAAAAGTTTTAAGTGCGGTTGATACAACACCAAAAGAAACAAAGCAGAAACAAGTATTTGATATCTTCTCAGGTGGAAGAAAGGACGAGTCCTCTACTGTCCCTCTTAAAAGACCAAACAAAGGGAAGGGAAGAGCTCCCATTTAGCCCAAACAACAAACTATAACTTTTGATAATCCTTAAATGTCAAACTTAAAATCAAAAGTTTTCAGCAAACAAAGTACTACAAATTTTCCTTACTATGAGTGGTGTGATCAATACACCCATAACACATAAAAGTGCAAATATGGTAAGTACTACAAATACTATGATATGAACAATCATAGTACAAAAACATGTCATTTTCACAATTATTGCTCAATTTGTGAAAGAAACAATCATAATGCAGCCAATTGTTTTTTCAATAAGAAGAATAAAAAGCAAAACAATCAAGCTTAGGCTGAGAAATCAACTGAGAAGCAAAGAATTGTTCCTAATAAGAACAAGGGTGGAGTACAAAGACAGACTCTACATAAAAAAGTTGTATTAAACAATGACAAAACATTTTATGACAACTTTAAACAAACATATAGGAGACATAAGTCATAAAACAGACACCAATCAAACCTTAGCACTCAAAGGATGAGGGCTCAAATCACTTCTCCTGACAGAGCTAAAAACATGCAAAGGAAGTCTAGTGTACCTAGAGTTCCTAAGCCAGAAGATAATGCATTTTTAGAGGAAATTTGTGTTTTGGGAAAAGACTGAAAACCCAAGACCATCTTGGCTTGGGTTGCACCCTTTAATTAATTTCTTTATATGTGCAGGGACATCATAGAAGGCCTGACAACATCTGGTATGTTGACAGTGGATGCTCCCGACATATTACTGGAAATTGTTCCTTCCTTCGGGATTTCAAAAGCAAACATGGAAGAAATGTAGCATTTGGAGGTGACAAGACAAGAGGAAAGATTACTGGTGAATGAATAGTATCAAATGGGTTTATCAACTTTGAAAATGTCAACTACTGTTCTAATCTCCACTTTAATCTTCTAAGTGTATCCCAAATCTATGACAAAAGATATGCCACTCTCTTTGACTCCAACAATTGCTCCATCCTCAAGACGGATTTTCAAATACTTGAAGATTGTATCCTTTTGAAAACTCCCTGTCAAAACAACACATATATTGTTGATATGAATAAAGTTTAAGCATCAACCCCTGAAACTTGTTTATTATCAAAAGTATCAAAAGATGTTTCCCAATTATGGCACCGACGATTGGAACACTCTAACTTTAACATAATGAATCAATTGGTTAAAGGTGACTTAGTAATAGCTCTACCACAAAAGAATTTTTCTATATAAACCACTACACTACATGTCTGAAAGGCAAACAACATAGAGTGTCTCATAAATCTAAATTGGTAAACTCTAATCACACAACACTCAAATTGCTTCGTATGGACCTTTTTGGACCTACAAACATATTAAGCATAGGAAAGAAACAAAACTGCCTTGTAATAGTAGATGATTGCTCCAGATTCTCTTGGGTTTTATTTCTATTGCACAAGTCAGAAACAATAGAAATCAACAAATCATTTATCACTAAAATTGAAAATCAATTGGATCTTAAAGTCAAAATTTTAAGAAGTGATAATGGTGCTAAATTTAAGAATGATATTATTTCTTCTTCTTGTGAAGAGAAAGGAATAAGTAAGCAATTCAGTGTGGCAAGGACTCCTCAGTAGAATGGAGTTGCTGAACGGAGAGACAAGACATTAATAGAAGCTGTTAGATCTATGCTAGCTGACTCTCAATTTACCATATCCTTTTGGGTAGAAGCCATCAACACAACTTGCTATATACAAAACAAAACATTAATAATTAAAGAACACACAAAAACTCCATATGTATAAATGTTTAAAAGAAAACCTTTTATTGGATCTCTTAAAGCATTTGGATGTTTTGTATCCATATTAAACATCAGAGAATGTTTATCTAAGTTTGCTCCAAAAGCAGAGGATGGATTTTTTGTTGGATACTCTGGAAGCTCTAAAGCATACAGAGTATACAATCCAAGACTAAACATATTGGAAGAAACAACTAATGTTGTTTTTAATGAACATTCTTTCACTAAGTAAGTCATTGGATCTGACTGGCTATTTGATATAGATTCATAGACAAAATACACATCTTACATTGACGTCTTAGGTACCAAGGATGATATTAAATATCCCATGGTTCCTCCAACAAAACATTAATGCAGGACCGGTTAAAAGGATGGTCAATATAATCAGTCTCACAATGAGAAGAGCGTTAGAACACTTAACAGATCAAATATGGAACCGGGTTTATATCAAAAGATACTAAGAACAAATGTAAACAATAAGACTGAACTAAGAACAAGAATAGATTAATATGGTTTTCAAGAATGCTGTATATCGCTCTCAAGTTCTTTTACAAGTGTTATAAAGCATAAAAAGAAATACAAGAATCTAAGATACTTTATACTACATCCTACAGCCAGCCATACTTTGAAGGTCAGCTAGAAACACTAATCTAGACAACAAGATCAATGTAAAGTCAAAAGGCAGATTGCCTTTTGACAAGTGACTATGCCATGCCATCGCTCACATCCTAATATATTACAAGAAGGATAAAAGGTACAAAGTAGAAAGTTATAAACTCTAAACCATAATCCATAGTTGCAAAAGCATGGACCTTTTCACCAACTAATACAAGTTGGTGAGTCATCAAAGTTGCAGCGGAAAGTGGGTCAGCTTTATATAAAAGTAGATCAGAGAAAGCATGTCTTCTATGTCTTTGGAAGAAATCAGTCTTCACTTCATTGGCTTCAGAAGACTTTGTCATTGAAGTTTCAGAAGATTTGGTCTTTGGCTTCAGAAGATTTTACACTTAGAATATTTTCTATTGTAAGTGTGAAACTTTCGAAGTAACTTCTACTCTGCATAATATGCATGCAAGCTGGAGACTCTTTGGTTGCTTTGGTTTCTTTGGTTGCATCAGCCTTTCAAGTACAACCTTAAAAACTCCCCCTAGGCTGATGCTACCAAAACAGAGAAGTATACTTAGATATTGATAGTCCTTATTAGGATCAAGACCATTCCTTTCTTCACCAACTAATCAAGATCCCTCAGACTCTCATAGTACCTTCTCATGTCATTGAGATCATGTAGATAAATATCAAGCATGTCTTGCCAGAAATAGACATCTTGACCCCCTTGATCTCTGATGACATACCACCTGTCTGGATTAGCAGCAAAGGTCTAGGATAAGATGGGTCTTCCAGTTGAGTTGGAGTTGGTTGAGCAACCTCTTCTTGCACTACCTCAGGATGCTCTGACTATTCCTAAGGTGTAGAGGTGGAAGCCTTGGACTTCTTCTTAGAAACACTCTTCATGGCCATCCTTTTCCTCCTCTTTGAAGTCTTTAACTGAGAAGACTGGTCTTCAGCACCAGGTTATTTTGTTGTGTCTTTCTTAGTTGGGTCCTCTTACCTCACAAGTTCAGAAGGAGAGTGATTAGGTCCCTGCTGTGGATTAGAAGATGAAGTTAGTTGAGATGCAGCTCTTGGTCCAGGTTGTGTTATCTCAGGGGGTTCAACCTTTACCACAACTTTAGGAGGAGCTTGACTTGGTGGGGAATGCAAGTCAACAAGCTCTTCATTTTTAACCTTCTGCTTGATCACTCTAATGTGCTCATCCATAGTAGATAGAGACATTGGACTAAGCCGCCTTCCAGAGAATCCATACAGCTTCAAGAAACTTATCATCCCCTGCCTATCAGCAGACTTCTTTTGACTCTTTTGGATGATGGCTCTTGACTTTGTAGCTTCTTTCCTCATCTTTCTCTTAGCAGCTTTTTGTTCTTTGATAACTTGATGCTCAAGCTTCTTAAGATAATCGAATTCAATATACTCATATGATAAGGGAAAAAGTGCAGATGCTTGATAGAGGCCTGTGGCACTCAGGTAGCTAATCCTATTTTATCTATCAGCTACCTTGTCTACCTGAGGTTGTTTAGTTGCCACAGCCTCTGTCTCTGGGCTTTCTTGAACTGGGGAGAAGGTAGTAGCATTCTTATAGAGCCTTTTTTGTCTTATTTCTTCTTTGATCTTAAGAAGCAACTCTGCATCTTTTGCCTCCTTCTTCTCATTTAACTGCTTTGTGTCTACCAGTTCATTTAGTTCTTCTAAGGGAAGAAATATGAGTTCATCAATGTTGTAATTCCTGATCCCCAAGTAGTTTAACTTGGCTGCCCTCAACTCATCATCATGATTATTTGGCCTGGGGGCAGCCCTGATAGCAGCTTCCATGAAGCCTGGAGTCCAACTTGAACTATCTCCCCGTAGCTTCCTCTTCCTCTCTCTCCTCCTCCTTAATCTCCTCAAGTGTCAGTTTCCTTTTCCCTTTATCACTCACACGCCTTGGTGACTTAGGGTGGAGAGAGCTTTGGCCTTTATTGCTTGGTTCATCAGTCCAATTTTGGCCAAAGAGAGGTTGTGAAACACTTTCACCAACTGGTGCCTCACTGAGGGTAATAGGTGCTGAAGGAGTTCATGTCTCAAGGTTCATAGTTTCAACCACTGGGCCTTCAACGAAAGCTTCCCCTTTGAAGTTAATCTTATGTTCCACCTCAAAATCTAGTTGACCAATGGTCTTACCTGCTAGACTCTGTCTATATAATCAGGATCTCAGCTTGAACTCTTTAAGCACCATTTCTTGAATCCTATCTGCTAATCTTGCAGCTTGCCTATTTTGACTTGGGTTGGCAAGTGGAAGATCAATCAGATAGGTGCTCTCATAGAATCTCAGTTTGGAGAAGTTGAACATTTCCTTTGCCCCTGAGATCTAGAGATTACCGGAGCTCTTCTATCAGTGTCATACCTCCATCTTATTATTGGATTCTCAGAGTGATGAGTTGGGGTAGGCATAGCTCTTGGAATATACTCCTCAAACAAACTTTTTAGAAGTGAGTCCACATCCATATGGAATTGAGGAGGTTGCTGAGTATGGACAATTACAAGTGAGGGTGGTGAATCCTTAAAGTCCATACTCTGTGAAGAACTCCCAGGTTCTGTGATTGCTTGGACTGTCTCCCCTTTTTTTGTAGCATCACCCTCTTTCATAGGTGAGCTAGGGGTTAGGTCTATCAAATCCATAGGTTCTTATGTTCCTGGTTGAGTCCTCATTAAAGGTCTCCCAGCTAGTTTTTCCATGAGATCATACAAGTTGCTAATCATTGACCCTTCTTTGCAAGGTAGTCACCTGAGATTCCAAGTGACTAAACTTTGAGACTAAATAGGTACAGGTTTGAGTCAGGTTTTGCACCTTTAGTCTCAAGTTCCCCTCATCTTCAATAGAATAATCATGCGGGGATAAGTGAATAGGACCAAGGTCTTCTTCCTCATCACCAGCACTTTGTTCTTGGCTGCTGGATTTCCCTGAACCATGACAGCTTCAAGTGAAGTGTCAATGGGCTGGGTTTCCATGGTTGTGGTCTTAATGATATAGTCACTTGTTGAAGTAAGACCCTCTTCCATATGGACCTCCTAAATAGGTTTAGGGAGATCCACCTCAGTAGTGGGTGGATGATGTGGTCTAGACATGGGAGAAACAGGAGTACTAATCTCTCCTTAAGTGGGGGAGGAGAAGGGAGACTCATGATACTCACTAAATCCCATGTCTTTATCATCATAGAATTCTAGGTTTGGAATGGGTTGGTTTAGATCAAGAGGATAGGGATGGTAACTGTCCCCTGAAGGTTGTTCACTAGAGTTTTGAGACTCTAAGTGAAGGCTTAAGGCTTTGGGGGTTGTGAGCTCATCAGGCTAAGCATGAGAAACCTCAACAGTGATCATTGGTACGATGGGAGTGGTTTGCTCCTCAAGAGAATTAGGAGCTCTAGTGTCCACTTCCTCCTGCATGGGTGGTGATATGGGAGCTTACACAAACTTAGTGGCATGTACAGGGGTTCGTTTAGATTTTCCTTGGTAGGTGATGGTTATTTGTGGCTATATAGGTGGTTGTGAAGTAAAAGGTGTGGGTTCAACACTAGCTGGTGCTGTTAGGTTGTCACCTTGAACAATGAGCTCTAACATTTTTAGAACAAGGGTTGTTTCTACCCCTGAGAAGCCATCAGTTGGCTTTCTCATAGTCTTGAAGATGTCGGGCTTCATCTGTCCTAATTTTAAAAAATTACTTGTTCCCCTCAACTGTGAGCCCAGTTCACAGCTGAGAATGTGCTAGACATATCTATGGAACATATAATACTCTAAGGAGTCCAAGTTTGCAAGTAAATTACTGTATACAAATTATGAATACCTGAACTTGACTCCCTAAACCATCCCATGGACTATATAGGAAAGGTCCTCTAGAACTTGGTCCCATCCTCCATGCTTGTTAGATAGACTATGAATGACAATATGAAGGAGGTATTTCCATTGAGAGGAAACCTTCCCTTTCCTGAAGGTCTTTACAAAGAAATCCCTATCATAGCCTATCTGACTAAAAGAAAGCTTAACAACAGACTTAGGAAAGGACAAATTACCTTTTACATCATCCAGCCTTGGATGTGTATTATGGATGCTGAAGTGATGAAGATTTTACTCCCCTACACTATGGGAGACAGTGCCTTCTCCTCATCCATGGTAACTTCTTGACAGGTCCTCTAGAATTTCAACAGCTGATCCTCATAGAATGGAGGATCAATGATGAGGGAGGTGAAGTAGTTTGATAGTGTGAGAAAGCGGCAGACCTTTGAGAAACCAGGATCTTTCTCAGAGTTCAACAGAACAATTTGATTATGTTGCCCGTGAAGTTGCATGGACAAATCGGGTTGGTTTCTGCGATTAAGGTTGGCCATTTTGAGGTAGCTTCGTTGTGAAGAAAGATAAGAACAAGGGCGGTTTGTGGGTGAATTTAGGTTAGAGAATTTTTAGATGAATAAGATAGTGAAAGAGGGGGAACCATTGAGTGAATATATATGAAATGGATTTGGGACAAAGTTAATGGAAAACGATAAACTTTGAAATCCGAGTGTCGGTCCCAACTCTTGAAACGTGCCCAAAAAGGTAGTTTTCTTGGAAGTCAAAAATCTTCGAAAGGTATTTTGTCTTCTGAAGTTTAATAAAAGCTTCGGAAGCCAATTTTGGCTTCGGAAGATATTCCTAAGGTTTGTAATAATTTTGCTTCGAAATGAAAATACTTAGAGAATTTTCACTTTAAAGACATGTTTGGTTTAAGAAGAGATCAAGACTTGGAAGTTTTATTATAAAGAGAAAAAATCTTTAGATACTTAATTTCTTTCGGAAGAAAAATTTCCTTCAAATAGATGTAAGTACATAGAAGCATAATTAGGCTTCAAAAGATATATAAGAATTTCTTCCAAAGGTAAATGTCTTATAAGTAGTTATTTGATTTGAAGACATAATGTAAAGAAAATACGTTTGAAATGTTTTTGAAAATCTAAGGAATATCTTTTGAAAAATTTTCTTCCAAAGTAAACTGGGCTTATGAAGGTGAAAAATAAGAGAACTTAGGATACAGATGTTTTAGAAATAGAATTGATTTAAGTTTAAGAAAACCTACCAAAAGTTAATCATCCCAATTACTAATACAAGATATTTGAATCTTGTTCATCAAAAGCTTTAGTGAACAGATCAGCATATTGTTCATTTGTGTTAACCGTGACTAGTTTGATTAATCCTTTTTCAAAATTATCTCTAATCAAATGATACCTGATGTTGATGTGTTTCCTCCTTAAGTGCTACACAGGATTCTCTATAATAAAGATGGCACTGTTGTTGTCTATGTGGATGGGAGTCTCTTTGAAGTTTAATCCATAGTCCAGCATCTGATTCTGAATCCAAAGCTCTTAAGCATAGCAACTTGCAGTAGTAATGTATTCAGCTTCAGTAGTTGATGCAAACACACAGGATTGTTTCTTGCATTGCCAAGAGACTATCCTTCCACCAAGGAATTGACATCCCCCAGAAGTAGACTTTGCAATCATGTTACAGCCACCATAGTCACTATCTGTATAGGCATATGGAATGAAATTGGAATTCTTTGGATACCAAAGGCCATGCTTGGGAGCACCTTTGAGATGTCTAAGAATCCTCTTGACAGCAACTAGGTGTGACATCTTAGGGTTGGCTTGATATCTTGCACCGATGCATGTGGTAAACATGATATCAGGCCTGCTGGCTGTGAGGTACATAAGAGAGCCAATGATAGCCCTGTAGAGATGTTCATCCACAGACTCCCCTTTAAGATTAGGTCAAAGGGAGTGGTTTCTAGCTATTGGTGTCTTTGCAACCTTACAATCAGTCATGTTGAATCTTGTAAGCTTGTCTTGTAGATACTTTGACTGACTTATAAAGATGCCATTTTCAACTTGCTTCACTTGAATTCCTAGAATGAAATTGATTTCCCCCATGGCACTCATTTCAAATCTATTCTTCATCAGCCTCTCAAAGTCTTTGTCGAGCTTTGGATTAGTTGACCCAAAGATAATGTCATCTATATATACTTGAACCAGAATTATGTCATTACCTGTTCCTTTAATGAAGAGGGTTCCATCTATAGTACCCTTCTTGTAGCCATGTTGACAGAGATAATGAGATAGTGTCTCATACCACTTTCTTGGAGCTTGGTGCAACCCACAAAGAGCTTTATCAAGCTTGCAGACATAATCAGGATGATCTGGGTCTACAAAGCCAGGTGGTTGTTTGACATACACCTTTTCATCAATCACCCCATATAAGAAAGCACACTTGACATCAAGTTGATAGACCTTGAAATCCTTGGATACAGCAAAAGCCAGGAATATTCTAACTGCTTCAAGTCTTGCTACAGGAGCAAAAACATCCGTGTAGTCAATTCCCCCTTCTTGTGTGTATCCTTGAACAACTAGTTTGACCTTGTTCTTGATGTCAAATCCTCTATCATCCTTCCTGTTTCTAAAAACCCACTTTGTTCCTATGGTAGTTTTCCCTTATGAAAGAGGACATAGGTTCCAAACCTTTTTTCTTTTGAATTGAAGCAGCTACTCTTGCATTGCTTCAACCTAACTTCCATCCTTTAATGCCTCAACAACTTTCTTTGGCTCTATCTAGGACAAGAAGCAAGAGTATAGACAAACATTTTTGTCATGGGTTTGTCCTCTTGTTCTCACTCCTGTATCAATGTTTCCAATGATGTTTATGATGGGGTGTGACTTGTGGATCCTGAGTTGAGGGATCGCAACAAGTTTATTGGAAAGATTTAAATTAGAGAAATTCAGATATGGCAATGGGGTATCACCCACCACATCCGCAAACTTATTAAGAAGAGCTTGATCAAATGAGTGTGTGACATCATTTATGTTACCTTCTATGGAGTGGTTATCAGCATCAAGAAAATCTTGATCACTATCACCACCTCTATTTCCTCCTTATTTGAAGCTCCTTCACCTGAGTTCTAAGCCTCTAAACTAGAATTTGTAGGCAACTCAGATGTAACAGTTGAATTTGTCATGTTTGTGCTGATAGGATCTTCACTTGCAGGGTTAGTTACCACTAGAGCTGAGGTAGTATGCTTGCTTTGTCTTCTCAACTCAAATCTTGGGTCAAGATCTCCTGTTGATAAGTTACCTATAGATCCTGAAACATTCTTACAAGATTTGTTAAAACAGTTGGTAACTAAATCAAGATAAAATAGCAAATCAGGACCAGAACCTTTCGTTCTAGGAGTGTGCTCATTGAAGGTCATATTGGCTGACTTCTCAACTGCTCTAGTTCTGAGATTGTATACTCTATAAGCCTTAGCTGGGAAGAGTATCCAATAAAGTGTCCATCTTCTGATTTCTCAGGAAATTTGGCTACATGATCTTTGGTATTCAAGATGGTGCAACGACATCCAAATAACATGAGGAAACCAATAAACAGTCTCCTTTTATGCCACAGCTTATAAGGAGTCTTACCATAAGTCTTAACCACTAAAACTATGTTCTGCACATAGCAGGCTATGTTGTCTGCCTCTACCTAAAATGTGATGGGCAATTTAGAGTTAGACAACATGGTTCTTGCAGCTTTAATAAGTGTCATGTTTCTCCTCTCAGCAACACCATTTTGCTGAGGAGTCTTGGGAGGACTATACTGTCTTGTAATATCTTTTTCATCACAAAATATGTCAAGGATTTGATTCTTAAATTGTATTCCAGAATGAAGTACTTCAAGATCTCAGAAGTCTCATGCTTAGTTCTAAGGAAAAAGAACCAAGTAAATCTTATGAAGTCATCTGTGATCACCGAACAATATGATGTCCTTCCTAAACTCATTACACTGGTGGGGCCAAAGAGATCCATATGTAATAAGTATAAGGGAGTAGTGATAGAGTTTCTTTCCTTTGGCTTGTGAGACACTTTGTGTCGCTTCCCTTTCAAGCATGCTACACAGTGCTCATCACATGTAAACTCTTGCTTTGGCGTTCCAGTTACCAAATCATTCTTAATTATTTTATTCACATTTTTAAAGTTTACATGGCACATTCTTTTATGCCACAAGAAATACTCATCACTATTTGCTTTAGATAGAAAGCAAGAAACTTCTCCTAAGAGAGATGTTTCCTGTAGGTCCATCTTGTACATGTTCCCTTTCCTTGGGCCTCTAAGCAGGATATGTTCTTGAGGAATGACCACCCCAGGCTTGAGAACAATGCACTCATGCTCAGAAAAGAGCATGTTGTGTCTCTGATCAAAAAATTAGGATACACTCAGTAGATTGTACCCAAGCTCTTTGACAAAGTTTACCTTTTAAGTGTGAATCTTACCATTTGTTACCCTGCCCCCTCCAGTAATGTAACCACCTGATTCTCCTCCAAAAGCAACTGGCTCTCTATCAATTTTATCAAAATTTTAAAGTAGAGAGCCATTGCCTGTCATGTGCCTGGAACATCCACTATCAATGATCCATACATTTCTCTTGGTCTTTAGCTATTCCTACACAAAAAAAAGATGTTTAGTTACATTTGGAAACCCAAGCCTTATTGGGCTTGGGCTTGTCAAAGTGAGTTGAATACAATGTAACAGTAATTGATCCTATGTTCAAGCTTTGAAGATCATTAGTTGTTGTTGATGAAGAACTTTCACTCACTTGGTCTTCCTTCATCTTCCATACCATCTTTGGAATATTAGACTTGACCTTCAATACTTCGAAAGGTTTGACAACATCAGAAGTTTTAGAGACTGGACCTTCAGAAGATCTTGCTTTCACTACAGCAGGCTTCAGTACTTCGGAAGCATTCCTTTCGTCTGAGACCAACTTTTCTTCCGAAGGCAAGTTTTCACTTGTCTCCTTCTTAAACTTGGAGCTTCCAAAAGGAAAAGATTTTCCTTCCGAAGCTAGCTTTTCTTTCTTCTTCTCAGAAGTTTTTTTTTGATGATATGGATAGTACTTTTAGGATTGTAGATTCAATCCTTAGCAAGATGGGAAGTACTACCAAACATGATGCAATTCATTTGCTTCCTCCTGAGTGTTTTCTTTTGAGAGAGGTACTGAAATTGATTACTTTCCACCTCCATCTTCATCTTCATAGATGATGCAACAAAGCTCTTAGGGTGAGGTTTGCTTTTAGAACTGGATGGTTCAGCCTGTGTAGCAATGGTATACAGCTAATCAACCTTCTTTTCTTTACTGGAATGAGTTGGACATGAACTAGAACTCCTGGTACTAGAGTTCATAGTTGTGTCTTCAGCCTTCATCACTTCAAATCCTGCAGAGAGAAACACTTGTTTCTGCTTAGAGTTGAAAGTGGCCTTGATCTCTTGAGCCTTCTTTGATTTCCTCTTGGCTTTTCTGATTAAGTTCTTCCTTTTATACTTAGTCATCCCAGATTCTTTTCTCTCCTCAGGAGAGTATTGACCCTTCTTAGCATGATCTTCTTCAATCCTCTCAGAATCATCCTTCATTATCTCCTCTTCATCCTCTTCATCAATGGGGTCTATGAGGGGAAGCTCATCTTCACAAGTTCCACACCGTGGAGATCTTATGGACAATAAAGTGTGTGGAGGAGCTATCCCAATAGATCCCAGTCCCTGCTTATTCTGATAACAAACTTTTGCATGCATGGATGAGGATATCATGTTCTTGAAGGTCTCTTCTTCAAGAACACATTTTTCTGCCCTAGCGCTGATCACAAGCTCAGCCTAGCATTCAGTTAACTTAGTAATGAGATTTTTTATCTGAGTCTTGTAGTTAGTATATTCATGCTTAAGAGTTGAAATGGTTTTCTCTAAATCTTCTATTTTAATTTTGTAATTATTTTTAGCTCTTTTGAAATTATCTTTTAAAATGTTTAAGGACTCAAGATCAGATATCATCTCTAAGTTATATGACCTATATCTATTAACTTTAGTAATACATTCAGGTGTACAAAGATGTTCTAATACCTTGGCTTCTTCATGATCTGCCATCAGTGCTTGGTTTGGAGATGCAACCTCAACCTGAAAGCTCCAGTCAAAGCCTTCTTCTTCAACATCAACTGCTGCTTGATGCTTGGGCTTCTCATTCTGGGAGCTCCATCAGTGTAGTTTGGTCTAGTTTATGCTAGGCCACCACTTGTTCTGGGTGCCTTGCATCTCTAGCAAAATGTCCTATTGGTTACAGTTGTAACACTTCACCTTACTTTTGTCCCACCAAAACTTTTACTAGTTGCATTGCTAGGAAACTTTCTCCCTATCCTCTTGTAGAACTTTTTGCTCTGTGAGTGAGAAGTGCTATCTGCTGAACTATTTCCATGTACTCCAGATCATATTAATGGATACAGTGCAGGTCTTCAAGTGTAAAGAGAGAGCTGCGTATGCTTTCATTAGTAGACACAAAGGCTTACGAAGAGCTTGTCACTTGGAATGGGCTTCCTTGGATGTAGCTCTCCCTTGATGTCTCCAGGAAGGTGATGAAAGGACCCTTTTGTGAGTTGTTAGGGTAGCAGATGAGATGATGTTGTGGTTCTTTGCAACCCTTTCAACCACATGAAGGGCTGAACTCTGCTAATTATTGGAGTTATCATATGGATTTTGCATGTTCATATCCATTTGGTAGCCATTGAGGACACCATACAACTCAGTGAGAGTAAGGCTCTCGAGGTTCTCAGTCCTCTTAATGACCACACAATAGTGTGTCCATTGTCTGGGAAGAGAGGACATGAATTTCCTCACAATGTTCCTGTTCTCAAAGTTACTCAAACATCCATTAGAGTATCAACAATCTTAACATACCTAAATTATTATTGAGTAATGGTTTCACCTGCCTTAAGGGTGAAGTTCTCTAACTGCTTCTTAAAGAGGTCCTTCTTGTTCTCTTTTGCTTCAGTGGACCCCTCATACATAAGCTTTAGTGCATCCCATAGTTGCTTAGCAGTCTTGCACTTCTTGAAGCCTCTGTAGATGGAGTTTGGAAGAGCAGTTTGGAGGGCGGTCATGGCTTTCTGATCTACATTTATCTTTTTCAAGTCTTCTTCATTTTAGTTAGCCACTTCTTTTGGTATCATACCACCACCACCACCAGCTGAAGAGGTGGATGGTACATGAGGTCTAGAGACAATAGATCCCCACATCCTCGAGTCTTGAGACTTGATGAAGCCTTCCATTCTTTGGCACCAAGTATCAAAATCATTAGGAGTGATTAGTGGAGACTTTGTCATGGTACTGGTTTTTAGATAAGCCTTTGTGATAGCTGCCATTTGAGTTGTTAAGTGTTTTCGGAAACTGAAGGGATTTAAGATGGTGAGATCTTACAATCAAGAGTCTAAGATGCTTTGATACCAATTGCAAGACCGGTTAAAGGGATGGTCAATACAATCATTCTCATAATGCGGAGAGTGTTAGAACACTTAACGGATCAAATATGGAACCAGGTTTATGTGAAAGATACTAAGAACACAAGTATATAATAAGACAGAACTAAGAACAAGAAGATATTGATATGGTTTTCAAAAATATTGTATATTGCTCACAAGTTATTTTACAAGTGTTACAAAGCATAAAAAGAAATACAAGAACCTGAGATACTTTATACTACATCCTACGCCAGCCATACTTTGAAGGCCAGCTGGAAACACTAATCTAGGCAACAAGATCAATGTATAGTCAAAAGCCAGATTGCCTTTTGAAAAGTGACTATGACATGCCATAGCTCACATCATAATATATTACAAAAAGGATAACAAGTACAAAGAAGAAAGTAACAGACTGTAAACCATAATCTATAATTGCAAAAGCATGGACCATTTCACCAGCTAATATAGGTTGGTGAGTCATTAGAGTTGCAGCAGAAAGTGAGTCAGCTTTATACAAAAGTAGATCAGAGAAAGCATGTCTTCTCTGTCTTCGGAAGAAATCAGTCTTCACTTCATTGGCTTCGGAAGACTTTGTCTTTGAAGCTTCGAAAGACTTCATCTTTGGCTTCGAAAGATTTTACACTTAGAATATTTTCTGTGGTAAGTGTTAAACTTCTGAAGTAACTTCTACTCTACATAATATGCATGAAAGTTGGAGACTCTTTGGTTGTTTTGGTTTCTTTGGTTGCATCAGCTTTTCAAGTATAACCTTACAATTGATGTTCCATTAACTGCTGATCCTCCAAAGAGAACAAATATTACTCCTTCAAGTACAGCAGTTACAACTCCTCCAGATCTATGACACCCTCAAAATCCACATTACGGGGTTTTACCACAAGGCGAGTGAACAAACCAGGATCCAAGTCATTAGTTACTCAGAACGATACTATGTGTGACATTTATGACAAATTAGAGTTTATAACTTTCAAACATTTGCGAAAGTGTTTTCTAAATATTTCAAACCCAAAGTAATAATTGTAAACTGCGCAAAACACGCGCCCAAACCAAAGTACGTAAGTATGCAATAAGTCAAATGTAAATCAATGTTTGTTCAAAGCATGCTTGACATGTGCATGCTCCTATGGGCAGCTTCTAGTAACGATCTGAGAAAAGTATAATAAAAGTGTCAGCATGACGGTTGGTGAGTTCAAGAGTTTGTAAGTTGTCATAAACAATAGCGTTTGTAAAATATAAACAAGTGCATTGAAATAGATAGCTAGTCTAATTTCATTAGTAATAAAAAATAGTGATTTCATGATCGAAGCTGACTATGTTTGTCTGTTTGCCTTCCACCACGGCATACCAAGTCTTGACGCTGTTAGTCGTTTAGGACAATATTGCACCCGCTTGACCTCCACTCGTATGGATGGGGCTTGTCAAACCCAGTAGTACTACCCAGGATTTCCTGCTAGATTCCTTAATTACCGATCCAAAAGTGTAAGAGCTTTCAATGGTATATCACACTATGTCATACAAAACACATGATCTGTAAACTGTTTTTAAAATAAAGTATGCTTTCTCCCCCAAAAGGAGAGTAAATAAAAGTGGGGCTTTGAACTCACCCGATACGCAAACGAACAATAATAGAGAGCTGACAGTGAGTGGAAAGACGACCCATGAAAGGTAACCTAGAACACGCGAGTACATAAGTACCTGTAACTAGAAAGTTTAACAACCATAAGTGCTCAATAAACACATTGACTTAAGGGTTTTGGAAAACACGACTCATTTTACCTAGTTGACTCGTTTGACCCGTTGGTGACATGTTAATTGAAATCTTGTTTGATCAAGTATAAAAACTCATTACACATTATTATCATTCAAATTATCCACGTATGCCACATTATAAATATTAAGTTCTGTCATGATCATCATACCAACATAGGTTATCATACAACACATGCGAACCTCAAACAATCAACATGCTCAACATAGATATAATTACCTCACAATTAACAAATCCTACATTGAGTTTAATCATGCACTACATACCATATGAAGCTACTCATGACTTCACACCCTAAACCCTGCCAATCCTACTAAGTTGGGGCCTCAGATTCACGTGCGTGTATGACGATCATTATTACATTACTCAACAAGATTCATACCAACTAACATACAAAACAATGATCTATCATAATCCCAGTCATGATTCCATAACCTCCTAACATAACCCAACATCTTGTAATATTCCATAAAACCTAGATTTGCAAGTACTCCATCAAGTACCATACGAACCAATTAACGCATTGTAACACATTACAAATCATCAATAAGTATTCTAGCATGTCCCTAACATCATAAACATGCCCAATTCACAATATCCAATGATTCTTATCAACAAGGTTTCCCTTTCGAGAAAGTAACACCCAAAATCAATCTATCATCCAATTCATTCATAAATTCATCAACTTTATATCTAATCTAGTTCATAGCAACCATTTAGACATGATAAACATAATCAAATCATCATAATTCCTAAACCTCATGCCCAAAAGTTATTACTTATAGCAAAGTATGAACAACACGTCCATTCCACGAATTTATTGCATAATCCACATAAACTAACATCAATGCGATACAACTAACATCATATTAACATCAAACAACCTCAATTTCGACTTTAATCATGTTAATTGAACTAAGGTTCTTCTTGAATCAAAAACAATTAAAAACTAACCAAAATCTTACCTAAATCGAGTAATGATAAAAAATTATGCTTGCTAACACATTGGAACTCTTGAACCGAAGCCAAAATCGATGGATGCTTGATGTAATTGTTCAAAATAACATGGAAGGGGTTTCGGATGATGGTATCGGCTATAAGGGGGGTGTGGGGGCTAGGGTTGGCTTTTGTTAAACTTAACTGATTAAACAATTACAATTTAAACACTCTTTAATTACATTTTATAAAAAATAATCTTTTTAGTACTTTTTAACAAGTTTTAACTACAAAACACAAGCATTATTAATCAACAACAATAATCATATATTTTCAACTAACAACAAAACACATGAATTAAATATACGCGTTGTCACGTTATCAAATAAAATTCACAAATAATATTTAAAATTCATGAATCACATAACTACAAATTAATAATCAAAATTATTATCTGTTAACCATAGTTAATTATTATTAGATCTCCAACATTCAACAACAACTACTGTTTGCTCATGACACGTGTATGCAAGACCTAACGAAACTAACGGAGTTTGGTAACGGAAAATTATAGGATGTCACATTATCCCCATGTTGAATGAATTCTCATCTCGAAAATTGCGTTAAATGGTTGTGTTACATCACTTGTCTACTACGTTGGCATATGAAATCGGGTGAGTTGTTATCAGATCAAACACACACTTCAATAGGAACATCAACAAACACTCCATCATCATCAACTCTTGTAACTAATCAACCACAAGCTTCAATTGACCCTTAACTAAGCAAACAAACAAGGTCCCATCATCAAGACATTACTGAAGAAGATAATGACTACCATTCACTACCAGACACACATCATGATGATGAAATCTTAGATTTCTTTTATGATTCCCCATAAACATTTCATGTGAATGCACAGCCAGATGATCAAAACACACCAAATACCATTGCTCACCCATCAACATCTGACCACACAATCACTAATCTTGATTCAACAATCTTGAAACCATAAGAGCTCAAAAATATCATCCTTTAGAGAATATCATTGGTGATCTCAATGTTAGATTGACACGTAGTCAATCTGATACAGCAAAAATTTGCTTGTTTTATTGCTTTCTATCTCTCACTATACCCAAAGACATCACAGAAGCTTTTGAACAATCAATCAAACAAGCAGTTATTATCATTTCATAGCATTCAATCACACAAACACACAATCTCACACACACATAGAGATCATATCAATAATCATGGGTTTCCACACTGTGATTATCTAAGTATTGATTCATAACAACTTGTTATTATTATTGAGAGATTGAAAAGGTCCTTAGGGGATTAATCAACTTTGTTCTTTGCAAAAATTTCAAAATACAAATCCATCATTTTCTTCATCCTTAAATCCTCATCCCCAACTTTATTGGTCGAAGTAATAAGTATGAGAGAAGGTTTGGAATAAACTTTGATTACCTTTGATTTTTTTAAAAAGTTCCATGTCTTGCTCCAAAATATTTCTAACCAGTTCTTCTACTGTTTCCTCAGCCATGGTGGATTCAATCCCTGATTCTTCCACAGCCAAGGGAAGTAGTGTGTTATTAGTATCCACAACCTCCTCCATTACCTCGTTCTCTAGTGACTCTTCAATCTGGATTTTTGTCAAAAGCAAATCACATTTTATGCTAAGGTAGTGGATTTGTTGTTAATCTGAATGTTTTTATTGTGATAAACATTCATCGATCGTGACAACATCACTTAGAATAGAGCAATCTTTTCCTCCTCCCTAGATTTATAAGTATGTTGAAGTGGCTTAACATTTTTGATAGTAACATTTTCTTGTTTTTAAGGAGAAAACTAACATTGATTTTGATTATAACATCGGGAAGGTTTTGATTGGTTTGAGCATCCAGAAAAATCCCTTTGATTACGCCTATCAAAATCATCGTATGCTAGCTGAGAGTATGCTTGATGATAGTCATTATGATCTTCCTTATAGCTTGAGCTTTGTACCATCTCTGTTTCATAATTGTTGCACTATAAATCTTGCTCAATGTTGTACCTCACCTTTGACTGATAATATCCTTCATAATACGTAGAAGATGCCTTATAGTATGGATAAGATGATGGTACATCATCATAATAGACATCCAATAAATATAATTTTCTTCTCACAATTCACACTTTTTCAAGTACTCAGGGCAATGATCTTGCGTATGAAAAGAATTTTTGCACATGTACATGAATAATAAACTCTATTCATGGTGAGCTTTAAGTACTTGAGAATAACCTGCAATGCATAAAACACCTACTGTAGCACGCATAAAACAAAATAAAAGAAAAGAAAACTTAAAAAATTATAAAAAAGAACACTTTGCGCATCAATTCCCTGACAACGGCGCTATTGATCTGGTTGTCGAGACTCGATCAATAACAAGTTAATATATCGGTCTTAGCTATCTTCATTACGTATGTGTATGTAAGGCCATCTCCATAGGGAATTTGTGGAAAGTGTTTAACAAACAAAACTCGAACAAATTAAAGGCACAAACATTGGAAACAAAAATCAGAACTTTGAATGATTTCTAGAATACTAATGCAAAAAGCAACAAACTTTAAAATGAATTTGCTGATTAATGGAAAGATAATCACTTCCGGGTTTCCAATTCTGCAAGATAAATAATCGATATGTTTAACCTAGGGTTTCTAAGAATGTAACTTCAAGATCTTAACTTTTGATTAAATTAATAACAAAGAAACAATCTTTTAAAATTTGTTTTTTCACAATATTACCATTTTACCTATGACATCTGTCACCAAAATAGGTACATTGACCATTAACTTTGACCATTGACTTTGACTTTTGGACTTTGATATTTGACTTTGACTTGGTCTATACATGAACATTTACTTGAAAGTTGACCTAATGTTGACTTGGTCTGAGAATAATGCATTAGACACTTGTAGACACACTAAGTTCTAGAATTGTGCATTATGGGTCTAATATGTGCTAATGGGCTTAGGGTTGGTGAAATGAGACATTCATCAGTTTGGATGTAGTACAATGATTATGTACCTTGGGCTTGATTATAAATTGTCAAAACTTAAAAGTATTAAAATTTACATTAAGAACGCAATAAAAATCGGACAACAGCGGGCTTTGCCTAATGTCCAATAAATAAACTTAATTTAATTGAAAAATATAAATTAAATAGTTTATATAGAATATAATAGTGCTTGGAATCGTATTAACGAGGAGAATTTAAAAATGAAAAAATTAGACGACATGCGTACCAGTACGAGATGGAATTGGACGAAACGAGTAAAAGGCCGGGGAGGCCCACCCTTGGCCCCCTTGGCTGAATTCTTTCAAAAAGGAAGGGTTTCCCTTTGTTTTCTCATTCTTTCTTTATGAAAACTTATTCTCCAAGTTTTCTCTCTAGAAAACTCTAATCACCTCAAGCTTGTTCATCTTGTTCCTTTTCATCAACATTGAAAATCATCATCATCGATAACTATTCCATAAATTTTTTATTTTTTGGGTAATTCAAGATTGGATTTTGTTCAAGCATTGTTCATCCTTTTATTTTCCGGTAAGAAAATCATTTGTTTTGATGAACTAGTTCTTATTACTCATG
This sequence comes from Flaveria sonorensis, assembly GCA_025506505.1. Lineage (NCBI taxonomy): Eukaryota > Viridiplantae > Streptophyta > Magnoliopsida > Asterales > Asteraceae > Flaveria > Flaveria sonorensis. The sequence goes on from CM046429.1 coordinate 24,440,147, forward strand.
ATATTGATGATGTTCATCATCTAACATCAAAATCATCATCTAATAATCTTGTGTTCTTGGCTTTGGGCATTGAATCGTGAAGATCTAGTTGTTTCAAGTGCTGGAGCTTCTAAACGGTAAAAACCCTAATTCTTAATCTTTGTATATTCTTTGAATCTATCAAAATTTAGTGGTACACTAGTGTGACCTGATCATAATGGAAATTTTGGATTTATAGATTGCTGCTGAAAACATTAATCTGGCTTCTTGAATCAATACACACGTTAGGGAATCAAAACTATGTACCGATTAATTAACAATGTGAACCGGAAGAGTAAAAAGGAAACTAACTATTTTGGAACTGAAAATTTGTGATAATCTAGGTGTCTAATATAAGGTTTTGTCAATTAGTTCATGGAATAAACGTTTTTTAAGGTCTCGGGCCAGTAATGGTCAAATTTGACATTTGGAATGCAAAGAGACAAGATTAGAAACTGGACAGCTTGCTGTCAGAAAAATAAGACGATTTGTACAGGTTATAACTCGATCATATTAAGCCCAAATGGGTTAAAATTTTCATCTAAAAACAATTTCAATGAGTCCTCTAACTAACCCAAGTGGTCACATGTTGTTTCGATATCGTTTGTTCCTTCCACACGTGGCAAACAAAACGGAAGGTCAAAACTAAGGAATTCGGGTAGAAGGTTGGTCTGTGCTCATCTAGTCATATCTTTCTTATATTTTATCCAATTGAAATTAATTTTTTTCTGTAGTTTAAGTTAAATTCTTATCTTTGAAACGATACCTATTACGCAATGTTTCGTTACCGTTTCGACCTCCAAACAGTTTACTCAAAACTGGTGCGCAATCAGCTTACAAGCTGAAATAGTTTGATAATCTTAAAACTTAGGATTTGAAACTAAATAATCAAATAAATACAAGTTTGTAATTAAAAGTGGTTAAAGGACTTTTTGAAAGGATGAGCTAATAATATTTATAATTCATTGAATATGGGCTAATAGACGTGCATGAAAGGCCGTTAATAAAATCATATGAATTGACGACTAAACTTTAAATATGACAAGATTTAAAGTTTAAATCTGACATTGGACTTGTTTTATTAGTAAATCATGTTTTCATAAAAGAAAAACCTTGATGGGCATTAAAGACCGGGCTACAAAGATTACACCCGTATTGGTCATATTGGTCTTTAGTAATCATTTTTTGATTTGTACCTTTAGTTGCTTGCTTTACGTAATGTGGACTTTGGACTGTAATATTTCAAGGTGAGTTTCACGGCCCTTTTTAAAATATTTTACATGGGGGAAAAGCATGCTCATTGATTTTTTGGACTATGCCGTGTTAAATCTTGTTTTGGACTTGAATTTGACTATCATGTGTGGTTTGAGTCATAGGATCGAGTCTAGATTTCCTTCATGACTATTTGGGCTTATTTTGTACTTGTACTTCACTGTCATGGAGAGGTATTGTTAGTACTAACGGGTTGACAACCCCTCCCTTGTTGTCAGTATGCTAGCTAAGACTGACTTGGCATGTGCGTGCCCTTAGGTGAATATAATCCGGTTATTTGGACTTGGACTAGTCATGAGCTTATGTTGGTTTCTATGAATTATATGTTCTCATACACACATATAATTTGTACATGACTAACATGGCAACTTATTTGTACTTTAAACCTATGAACTCACCAATGTTTGTTGAATTTTTAGAGCATGTCTTTTCAGGTAATGAGGCTTAGGTGCTTGGCTATGGACTTTACACGAGACCGCTCCTCCAAGAGCATTAGACATTGGACCATTAGTTTTGGACATTAATTTCTTATTGGTATTTGCAAAACCGAGGAAGGGGGTCAATGCAACAGTATCACAAGGTTGGAGAGACTTAGAACACATAACTGATGAAATAGGGAATCGGCTATGTTGAAACAATGAACACAAGTAAAGAACACAATAAGAACACAAGTAGATGGTTTTCAAGAATGATGTATATTGCTCTCAAGTGGTTTACAAAATGTTACAAAGATTAGACCTATGGACTTGTACCTGAGATACTTTATACTACATCTTACAGCTGGCAATACTTTCAAGGCCAGCTAGAACACTAATCTTGACAAAAAATCAATGTAAAGTCAAAAGGCAGATTGCCTTTTGACTAGTGACTATGACATGCCATAGCTTACATCTTTTTATATTACAAAAAGAACAAAAGTACAAAATAGAAAGTTACAGACTCTAAGACCCTAATCTAAATTTGAGAAAAGTATGGACTTATCACCAACTTATATAAGACCATAATCTACATTTGAAAAAAGTATGGACTTATATAAGTTGGTGAGTCTTCAGAGATGGGAGGGAAAAGTGGTTCAGCTTTTGTCAAAAGCCTGTCATAGAAAGCATGTTTTCTCTATCTTAGAAAGAAATTAGTCTCTTGGCTGCGGAAGCCTTTGTCTTGAAGCTTCGGAAGACTTCATCTTTGGCTTCAGAAGTATTGGTCTTTTGGCTTCGGAAGATTTGATACTTAGTGAATTTCATTGAGTTGTATCAAGTCTTCTGAAGTAACTTTCCTTGTACTTCTCATGTGCATGCTAAAAGCTCTTTGGTTGCATCAGCCTCTAAGTATAATGCTTACAAACTCCCCTTAGGCTGATACTACCAAAATTAGAGGATAACGTTGAGTCTTGATCTTCATCTGTTGATAGTTCTCATCCGAATCAAGACCATTCCCTTCATCATCAGGTGATCAGGATTCCTCAAACTCTCAAAGTATCTTCTGATATCATAGAGATCATGCAAAGGAAGGTCAAGTATGTTTTGCCGGAAGTGCACATCATGACCCTTTGATCTCTAGTGACATACTATCTATCTGGGTTAGTAGCAAATACCCAAGATAAGATGGGTATCTCAGCAGCAAGAGGCTCAACTTGGATTGGATTTGGATGGGCATCCTCTTCTTGATCAGGCTTAGGATGTTCTGACCCATTCTGAGGTGCAAAGGTGGATGTCTTGGACTTCTTCTTCTTCTTGTCCCTTCTGAAGGCCATCCTCTTCTTCTTTCTGTATTTAAACTGAGTAGGTTGGTCTTGGGTACCAGTTGTTTCTTGTTTGTCCTTCTCAGTTGGGTCCTTTCCTTGACAAGTTCAGAAGGAAAAGGATCAGGACCCTACTATGGGTCAGAATGAAGTTGGCTGAGATTCAACACTAGGTCCATGTTGTATTGTCTCTTGGGGTTCAACCTTGACCTCAGCTTCAGGTACAGCCTGACTTAGTGGAGAATGCAAGTCTACTAGCTCACCTTTCTTAATCATCTGCTTGATCACTCTAATGTGCTCATCCATAGTGGATAGAGACATTGAAACAAGTCTCCTTCTAGAGAACCTATACAGCTTCAAGAAGCTCACCATCTTTAGTCTGTTAGTGGACTTCTTCTAATGTGCTCGGATGGTGGCTCTTGACTTTACAGCCTCTTCCCTCATATTCCTCTTAGCAGATTTTTGTACTTTTAATACTTCTTGCTTAATTTGCTTGAGGTACTCAAATTCTACATACCCATATGACAAGGAAAGTAAGTCTGCTACCTGATAGAGGCATGTGGCACTCAGGTAGATTATCATGTTTTGTCTGTCTTGTTCCCTACCTACCTGAGCTTCTTGTTCAGCTATCACAGCCTCTGTCTCAGGGCTTTCTTGAACTGGAGAGAGGGTAGGAGCTTTGTAAAGCCTCTTTCTTTTTCTTTCTTTAATTTTGAGGAGCAACTCCACAGCCTCAGATTCCTTCCTCTCTTTTGACACTTTAGTGTCAGCTAGTTCATTAAGTTCTTACAAGGTAAGATAGATAATTTCATCAATGTGGTAGTTCCTTAACCCCATATAGTTCAATCTAGCTACCCTTAACTCATCCTCCCGGGTGTTTGACCAAGGGGCAACTGTAAGATAATATCAGAAAATTATAAGGCTGATGCAACCAAAGAAGCCAAAACAACCAAGGGTCTTCTTGCACGGATGCACTGGACGTACAAGGTAGAAGTGCTTCGGAAGTTTTATAGTCTACATCAAAAAATACAAGTATAAAATCTTTCAAAGCCAAAGTCCAAATCTTCTGAAGCCAAAGATGAAGTCTTCTGAAGCTTCAGAGACAAAGTCTTCCGAAGCCATTTGCTGTGAAGACTGATTTCTTTCAAAGACTGAGAAGAAATGCTTTCTCCGATCTACTTTACATAAAGCTGACACACTTTCTGCTGCAACTCCGATGACTCACCAACTTGTATGAGTTGGTGAAAACTCCATGCTTTTGTAAACAGTAGAATAAGGTCTTTATCTGTAACTTCCTACTTTTGTACCTGTAAACCTTTTTCTATTAGAAACGGATGTGAGCTATGGCATATCATAGTCACTAGTCAAAAGGCAATCTGCCTTTTGACTCTACATTGATCTTGTTGTCTAGATTATTTTTTTCAACTGTCTTTCTAAGTATTGACGGTTGTAGTGTAGTATAAAGTGTCTCAGGTCCTTGTAATTCGAATATGCTTTGTAACACTTGTAATAGAACTTGAGAGCAATATATAGCATCCTTGAAAACCATACTTGTTTGTTCTTGCTCTTAGTTCTGTCTCACTACTTACTTGTGTTCTTAGTATCATCATACTCAAACCCAATTCTCCATTTGAACTGTTAAGTGTTCTAAACCTCTCCTCATTATGAGACTGATTGTATTGACCACCCTTCACACGGTCATGCAATTGGTATCAAAGCTTTTTAGGCTCTTGATTGTAAGATCTCACCGTCTTTAATCCTTTCATTCTTATAAAATACTTAACATATCAAATGGCAGTTATCACCAAGGCTAACATGGAAACTGGTACTATGACTAAGTCCCCACTGATCACTCCTGAAGACTTTGACACTTGGTGTCAAAGAATGGAAGGCTTCATCATGTCCCAGGACTCCAGGATGTAGGGGTCAGTAGTCTTTGGACCTCATGTACCATCCACCCCTTCAGCTGGTGGTGGTGGTGGTATGATACCCAAGGAAGTGACTGATTATTCTGATGAAGACTGGAAAAAAATTGATATTGATCAGAAGGCCATGACCGCCCTCCAAACTGCTCTTCTAAACTCTATCTACAGAGGCTTCAAGAAGTGCAAGAATGCAAAGCAACTGTGGGATGCATTAAAGCTAATGCGTGAGGGGTCTAGTGAAGCTAAAGAGAACAAGAAGGATCTCTTGAAGCATCAGTTTGAGAACTTCACCTTCAAAGCAGGTGAAACCATGACTCAACAGTACTTTAGGTATATTAAGATTGTGGATACTCTTGTTGATGTTGGAATAACTTTGGAGAACATGGATATTGTAAGGAAGTTCATGTCCTCTCTTCCCAGATAATGGACACACTATTGTGTGGTCATTAAGAGGACTGAAAACCTAAAGACCCTTACACTAACTGAGTTGTATGGCATACTCAATGACTACCAGATGGAGATGAATATGCAAAATTCATCTGGTAACTCTAGCGTCCAACAGAGTTCAGCCCTTCATGTGGTTGAAAGGGACTGCAGAAAACCACAGCACCACCTTATCTGCTACCCTGAAACCTCACAGAAGGGGCCTTTCATCACCTTCCCGGAGACACCAAGGGAGAGCTACATCCCTGGAAGCCCATTCTAGGAGACAAGTTCTTCTCAAGCTTTTGTATCTTCAGATGAAAGTACATGCAACTTTCTCTTCACTCTTGAAGACCTGGACTGTATCTATCCAGATGATCTGGAGTATATGAAAATAGTCCACTAGTTGGCTCTTCTCACTCACAGGGCCAAGAAATTCTATAAGAGGACTGGGAAGAAGTTTCCCAGCAATATTTCCAGTGGAATGTTTGGGCTGGACAAATGCAAGGTGATGTGTTACAATTGTAACCAAATGGGACACTTTGCCAGAGAGTGCAAGGCACCTAAGTCAAATGGTGGCCAAGCACAAGCCAGGCCAAACTACACTGAAGGAGCACACCAGAATGAGAAGCCCAAGCAACATGTTGCAGTTGCTGAAGAAGGAGACTTTGACTAGAGTTTTCAGGTGGAGGATGCTACTCCAAACCAAGCACTTATGGCAGACCATTATGAAGCCAAGGTATTGGAACATCTCTATACACTTGAATGTATTGCTAAGGTCAATAAGTATAAGTCCTATAACTTAGAGATGAGATCGGATCTTGAGTCCTTAAATATCTTAAAAGATGATTTCAAAAGAGCTGAAAATAATTATAAACTGAAAATAGAAGATCTAGAGAAAACAATTTCAACTCTAAAGCATGAACACACCACCTACAGGACTCAGATTAAAGATCTCATCACTAAGTTAACTAAATGCTAGGCTGAGCTTGTGATCAGCAAAGCCAGGGCAGAAAAACTTGTTCTTGAAGAAGAGACCTTCAAGAACATGATATCCTTATCTCTGCATGCACAAGTTTGTTATCAAAATAAGCTGGGACTGGGATCTACTGAGATAGCTCCTCCACACACTCTCTTATCTATAAGATCTCTAAGGTGTGGAACTTATGAAGATGAGCTTCCCATCATAGACACCATTGCTGAAGAGGATAAGAATGAGATAGTGAAGGATGTGTCTGAAAAGAGTGAAGAGGACCATCCTAAGAAGGGACACTATTCTCCTGAGAAGAGAGATGAAGAAGTTGGGATGACCAATTCTCAAAGAAAGAACTTGATCAGGAGAGCCAAGATAAAGGCAAAGAAGGCTCAAGAAATCAAGGCCACTTTTAACTCTAAGCAGAAACAAGTGTTTATCTCTGTAGGGTTTGAAGTGGTGAAGGCTGAAGACCCAACCATGAACTCTAGTACAAGGAGTTCTAGTTCAGGTCCAAATCATCTCAGCAAGGAGAAGAAGAATGATCAGCTGTGTACCACCGCTACACAGCCTAAACCATCCAGCTCCAAGAACAAGCCTCTCCCCCTTGAAGCTTGCCGCATCATCTGTGAAGGTGAAAATGGAGAAGGAAAGTGATCAAATTTAGTCTTCCTCTCAAAAGGAAGCAAATGGACTGCACCATGTGTGGTAGTACTTCTCATTTGGCTAAGGATTGCATTTACAATCCTAAAAGTACCATCAACATGATCAAAGAGAAAACTTCTAAGAAGAAGAAGGAAAAGCTAGCTTGGGAAGGAAAATCTGTTTCCTTCGAAAGCTCCAAAGTGAAGAAGAAGACAAGTGAAAACTTGCCTTCGGAAGAAAATTTGGTCTCAAAAGAAAGGAATGCTTCCGAAATACTGAAGCATGCTGCATTGAAAGCATGACCTTTTAAAGAAGTAGTCTCCAAAACTTCAGAAGTTGTTGAAACTTCAGAGGTGTTGAAGGTCAAGTTCAATCTTCCAAAGATGGTGTGGAAGATGAAGAAAGAACTGGTGACTAAAAGTTCTTCATCAATATCAACTAATGATCCTCAAAGATTGAATATAGGATCAGTTACTGTTACTATAAAGTCCTAATCGAGATCGATTCCACATTTTGTTGCACTTGATAATCAGATTAAGATGGATATGTGTGTGTGTGATATCAACAAGAATTTAAACAAACTCAATTGAATATTATTAATTAAATGATTATAATACCAAAGGAGTATACATCGTTTAAGCTCAATCCACCCGAGGTGAGCTCCCCTCGGGCGGCCTATCACACACCTTGCTGCTCTATCACCTTCAGATCACACTTACAAATAAACACACATACTGAAATTCAAAGGAAAAACATCTATATATTCTACACAGATATTCTCGAGTGATACGCAGCAACTCCAAGTTTTCGCGCGACAAGTTATTCGTCAATCATCTTGGAGTTCACGCTTCCTTGTACTTCTCGTATGAATTAATTTTTTGCATTTCACTTGATATTGTAATCCATAAAGACTAGGTCCTTACAATTTCCCCCTATGGATTATGATATCAAGTTATGTTCAACTTCAGTCACTCATCTTCATGAATTATCTGATATTAGGGTATCTTTCACTTCAGTCTTCCCCCTCAGCTGTAACCGCCTCCTAATGTATAGCGTTATCGAGGATATAACATCTGAATCAATCTTGATTACTTACGACTTAATATGTATTAGGCATATGATAGAGAGATCCAACTTCCATTTCGGATTCCCAAATAACCCGATTCTTCTTCAATCTGATGACAAGATTCTGTGATGGCGAACTAGATCATCTAAATATTCTTTCTCCTATGTAAGATTTAATAAGCCATATTTTTAGAGCAAGAATACCAAACAATCTTGATTCTTCAATTAAATCAATCCATTCGATCATTGTCCTAATCAATAAGATAAGATAAGCCCACATTGTCAAGTTTCAGTTCACGAACGACCCGAATCAAATGATATAAATATAGAATCTTGAACTTGTTCAAACATCACAAAAACCCCTATTTAAGTACCAAACTTCAAATCATTCTGCATCCTCTAGATTTAGGCTAAAACATTTGTTCTAAACCTTCACAAACTAACAAGTTTTCGCATCTAGACAATGTTGTTGCATTTTTGCGAAGTTTTCCCAAAAATCAAGTTGATAGCTAAAGTTTTCGCGTGAATGTTGAAGTTTCACTTGATGAAGTTTTCGCATATGAACAAGGTAGATGTTCTCGCACAAGAACTTGATATTCTCATGCGAAAACTCCAAGTTATCGCATGAAGCGGTTACCGATGCGAAAACTGCCCATGTTTTCGCAACAATCGGTTACTCGTGCGAAAACTTCATCAAAATCGACTTTTTGCATTTGATTCACTACTACGAACTCAATTCTTCAGTCTTTCACCATCATAACTTGAAGATACTGAGCGTATTGATGCAGATCATCATTTTAGCATGTTACAAAGTCAATTAAACATGTGTTCACCCTCGGTTTCAACTTCTTCTCCTTCGAAACCGGTCCATATTCGATCTTCAAGTTTAACGTCTTAATACGGATGATTATGGAATAAAAATCCGTGTATCAAGAGCACCACCTTTCTCTGATACCAAATGTAAAGTCCTAATTGAGATCGATTCCATATTTTGTTGCACTTGATAATCGGATTAAGATGGATGTGTGTGTGTGATATCAAGAAATGTTTAAACAAACTCAATTGAATATTATTAATCAAATGATTACAGTACCAAAGGAGTATACATCATTTAAGCTCGATCCACCCAAGGTGAGCTCCCCTCGGGTGGCCTATCACACACCTCTCTGCTCTATCACCTTCAGATGACTCTTACAAATAAACACACATACTGAAATACAAAGGGAAAACTTCTATATATTGTACACAGATGTTCTCGCGCAAGAACTTGAAATTCTCGCGAGGCAAATCTAAGTTTTCACGCGACAAGTTCTTCTTCAATCATCTTGGAGTTCTTGCTTCCTTGTACTTCTCGCATGAATTAAGATTTTGCTTTTCACTTGATATTGTAATCCATAAAGACTAGGTCCTTACAGTTACATTGTCTTCAGATCACTTTGAAAATCCGAAGACCAATGTGGCTTGGGTTTCTAAGTGTAACTAACCAATTCTTTTTGTGCAGGAATAGCTAAAGACCAAGGGAAATATGTGGATCATTGATAGTGGTTATTCCAGGCACATGACTCCAATGGTTCTTTGGTTTACAATTTTGAGGAAATTGATGGAGAACTAGTTGCTTTTGGAGGAGATGTTGGTGGTTACATCACTAGAAGGGGCATGGTCACAAATGGTAAGCTCATAATTGAGAAGGTAAATTTTGTTAAGGAGCTTGGATACAATCTACTAAGTGTATCTCAATTTTGTGATCAGAGACATAACATGCTCTTTACTGAGCATGAGTGCATTGTTCTCAAGCCTGGGGTGATCATTTCTTAAGAGCATATCCTACTCAAAGCTCCCAGGAAAATTAACATGTACAAGATGGACTTACAGGAAACATCTCCCTCAGGAGAGGTTTCTTGCTTTCTATCTAAAGCAAATAGTGATGAGTCTTTCCTCTGGCATAAAAGAATATGCCATGTAAACTTTAAGAACATGAATAAATTAATTAAGAATGATTTGGTAAATAGAATTCCAAAGAAAGAGTTTACAACTGATGATCATTGTGTTGCATGCCTGTAAGGGAAGCAACACAAAGTGTCTCACAAGCCAAAGGAAAGGAACTCTATCACTACTCCCCTACACTTATTACACTTGGATCTCTTTGGCCCTACCAGTGAAATGAGTTTAGGAAGGATTTCATATTGTTTAGTGATCACAAATGATTTCATAAGATTCATTTGGGTCTTTTTCCTTAGAATAAAGGATGAGACTCCTAAGATCTTGAAGAACTTCATTCTGAAAATTGAGAATCAATCTGATCACAAGTTCAAGACCATAAGATGTGATCAAGGTACAAAATTTAAGAACCAAATCCTTGATACATTTTGTGATGAAAAGGGTATTACAAGACAATATAGTGCTCCCAGGACTCCTTTGTAAAATGGTGTTCCTAAGAGGAGAAACAGGACACTTATTGAAGCTACAAGAACCATGTTGTCTGACTCTAAACTACCTATCACCTTCTAGGTAGAGGCTGTTAACATAGCCTGCTATGTGTGTAATAGAGTTTTAGTAGTTAAGACTCATGATAAAACTCCTTATGAGATGTGGCACAAAAGGAGAGAATTCATTGGTTTCCTCAGGTCATTTGGATGTCCATGCACCATCTTGAATACCAAAGATCACGTAGCCATGTGTGCTGAGAAATCAGATGATAGACATTTTATTGGATACTCTTCTAAAGCTAAGGCTTATAAAGTATATAATCTCAGAACTAGAGTAGTTGAGTAGTCAGCCAATGTGACCTTCAATGAGCACACTCCTAGTGTGAAAGGTTATGGTCCAAATTGGCTATTTAATCTTGATTTAGTTACCAACTATTTTAACAAGCTTGTGAGGATGTTTCAGGATCTACAGGTAACATATCAGCAGGAGATCCTAACCCAAGATTTGAGCTGAGAAGACCAAGCAAGAATACTACTTCAGCTCCAGTGGTAACTAACCCTACAAATGAAAATCCTATCAGCACAAACATGACAAATTCAGTTGATACATCTGAGATGCCTTCAAATTCTAGCTCAGAGGTTCAAAACTCAAGTGAAGGAGCTTCAAATGTAGGAGGAAATGGAGGTGGTGACAGTGATCAAGAATTTCTTGATACTGATAACCACTCCACAGAAGACAACATAAATGATGTCACACACTCATTGGATCAAGTCTCACTTGATAAGTATGCTAATGTGGTGGGTGATACTCCATTGCTAGATCTAAACTTCTCTAATTTGGATCTTTCCAATCAACTTGCTGTGATCCCTCAACTTAGGATCCACAAGTCACACCCCACCACAAACATCATTGGAAATATTGATACATGGGTAAGAACAAGAGGACAAACCCATGTCAAAAATGTTTGTCTACACTCTTACTTCTTGTCCCAAGAAAAGCCAAAGAAAGTTGATAAGGATTTGAAAGATGGAAGCTGGGTTGAAGTAATGCAAGAGGAGCTGCAACATTTAAAAAGACAGAAGGTTTGGAACCTATGTCCTCTTCCTCATGGGAAGACTACCATAGGAACCAAGTGGGTTTTTAGAAACAAGAAAGATGATAGAGGACCTGTCATCAAGAACAAGGAAAGACTAGTTATTCAAGGGTACACACAAGAAGAGGGAATTGATTACATAGATGTTTTTGCTCCTGTGGCAAAAGTTGAAGCGGTAAGAATATTCCTGGCTTTTGCTGCATCCAATGATTTTAAGGTCTACCAACTTGATGTCAAGTGTGCTTTTCTGTATGGGGTGATTGATGAAGAGGTGTATATCAAACAACCACCTGGCTTTGCAGACCCAGATCATCCTGATTATGTTTGGAAGCTTGATAAAGCTCTTTATGGGCTGCACCAAGCTCCAAGAAAGTGGTATTAGACACTATCTCAGTATCTCTGTCAACATGGTTACAAGAGGGGTACTATAGATGGAACTCTCTTCATCAAAGGAACAGGGAATGACTTATTGCTGGTTCAAGTATATGTGGATGACATTATCTTCGAGTCAACTAATCCAAAGCTCTTTAAAGACTTTGAGAGGATGATGAAGAATAGATTTGAAATGAGTGCCATGGGGGAACTCAATTTCTTTCTGGGAATTAAAGTGAAGCAAGTTGACAATGGCATCTTCGTAAGTCAGTCAAAGTATGTACAAGACATACTTACAAGATTCAACATGATTGATTGTAAGGTTGCTAAGATACCCATAGCCAGATACCACTCCGTTGGACCTGATCTTGAGGGGGAGTGTATGGATGAACATCTTTACAGGGCTATGATTAGGTCTCTTATGTACCTCACAGCCAGTAGGCCTGATATCATGTTTGCCACATTCATCTGTGCAAGATATCAAGCAAACCCCAAGATGTCACACCTGGTTGCTGTCAAGAGGATTCTTAGATATCTCAAAGGTGCTCTTAAGCTTGGCCTTTGGTATCCAAAGAGTTCTGACTTCAATCTATATGCTTATACAAATAGTGACTATGGTGGTTGCAACATGACTACAAAGTCTACATCAGGGGGATGTCAATTTCTTGGTGGAAGGATTGTCTCATGGAAATGCAAGAAACAATCTTGTGTCTCTGCATCAACTGCTGAAGCAGAATACATTGCTATTGCAAGCTGCTGTGCTCAAGTGCTTTGGATTCAGAATCAGATGTTGGACTATGGATTCAACTTCAAAGAGACTCCCATCCACATAGACAACATCAATGCTATCTCTATTACAAAGAATCCTGTGCAGCACTCTAGGACCAAACACATCAACATCATGTATTATTTGACTAGAGATAACTTTGAGAAGGGGTTAATCAAACTAGTCAAAGTTAACACAAAAGAACAATATGCTGATATGTTTATTAAAGCTTTTGATGAACAGAGATTCAAATATCTTGTATCAGCTATTGGGATGATTAACTTTGAGTAGATTTTCTTAAAACTTAAATCAACTTTATTTCTAAAACTTGTGTGTCCTAAGTTGTCTATTATATCACCTTCATAAACCCAGTTTATTTTGGAAGAAAATTTTTAAATGACATTCCTCAGATTTTTGAAAATTTTTCAAACCATATTTTCTTTCGGAAGATTTCAAGTTACCTTCGAAAGAAATTTATGTCTTCATATCAAATAACTACTTATAAGAAATTTACCTTTGGAAGAAATTCTGAGAATTCTTACGAAGCTTAAATATGCTTCTAAGTACCTGCAAGTATTTGAAGAACAAATATCTTCCGAAAGCAATTAAGTCTTGGAAGATTTATTCTATTTAGAATAAAACTCCCAAGTCTTAATATCTTCCGAAACTAAATGTGTATCGGAAGAAAAATTCTCTAAGTATTTTTCTTCCGAAGCCAGATTTTCATAATTCTTAAGAATATCTTCTGAAGCCAAATTGGCTTCGGAAGCTTTTTCTCAAAACTTCTAAAGCAAAATTACCTTCGGAAGATTTTCAACTTCCTATAAAACTACCTTTTTGGTTACTTTTTTAGAGGTGGGATCGACATCCGGATTTCAAAGTTTATGTTGGTCCTCTAGATCAATTATATTTGTGTAAAATATAGATCAAACACAACAAAATATTGATGAACAATGATGAACATCTTAAGAACACTCAATAAACCCTTGTTTGATCTGAATTGATTGCTAAAGATATTACAAATGTGAAAAGACCCTCAATCAATGGCTCATTCAAGCTTTACAACACTCTAAAAACTCTAGCTATATATAGTCTAAAGACAATTAGACTTAATGACTTTTAGCCCCCTAGACTACGATTATAACGTGACAATTATAAAATTACAATTAAGACACAAACTAGACAAATAAAGATTAAATATATATTTTGTTGACAAGAAAATATATATTAACTCTAAGACCCGTGTTCTTTGTATCTTCAACGACTCACTGCTAGTCTTCATTCTGAACGTGTCTTCTTGACTTTTGCGTTGACTTTGACTTTAATGTTGACTTTTGTTGACTTTGACTGCGTTGATAATATTAGACTATTTTTCAGACCCAACAGTTTATTCTTTTGTTTTAACTTTGTCTCAAATCCATTTCATATATATTCTCACAACGGTCGCCCCTCTTCTCACCCTCCTCTTCATCTACATGTCTCTAACCTAATTTCCCCCATAAACCGCCTTCGTTCTTATATTCCTTCATTGTAAAGCTACTTCAAATGGCCAACCTTGACCGCAGAAACCAACCTGATTTTTCCATGCATCTTTACAGGCAACATAATCAGGTTGCTCTGTTAGACTCTGAGAAAGATCCAGGTTTTTTAGAGGTTTTTTGTTACCTTTCTTTGTCCAACTACTTCACCTCCCTCACCATTGATCCTTCTCTCTTTGAGGATCACTTGTTGGCATTTTGGCGGACCTGCTAAGAGGTCATCATGAACGGTGAGAAGGCACTGTCTGCCATAGTGCAGGGGAGGACAATCTTCATCACTGCGGCCGCCATAAACACACATCTTCAGCTGGATGATGTAGAAGGTGACTTGTCCTTTCCCAAAGTTGCAGTCAACCACTCCTTTGAGTAGATGGGCTATGAGGGTGACTTCTTAGTCAAGACCTTCAGGAAGGGAAGCTCTCCTCTCAATGGAAGTACCTCCTCCATGTTGTCATACACAGCTTATCCAACAAGCATGGATGATAGGACTAGATTCCAGAAGACCTCTCCTTCATAGTGCATGGGATGGTTCAGGGGGTCAAGTTCAGGTATTCACAATTTGTATATACCAATTTTCTTGCTAACTTAGACTCCCTAGAGTATTACATGTTCCCTAGATATGTCCAGCACATTCTCAACAGTGAACTGGGCACACAGTTGAGGGGAACAGGTAATTTTCAAAAACTAGGACAGATGAAGCCCGTCATCTTCAAAATCATGAGGAAGCCAACTGTTGGCTTCTTCGAGGTAGAAACAACCCTATTCCCAAAAATGTTTGAGCTCATTGCTCAAGGTGGCAACCTAGCAGCACCAGCTAGTGTTGAACCTACACCTTCCACCTCCCAACCATAAATACAGCCTACAATAACCATCACCTACCAAAGAAAAACCAAACAAACCCCTGCACATTCTATTCAGCTTGTGCAGGCCCCCATATCACCAACCATGCAGGAGGAAGTGGACACTCAAGCTCCCACTTCCCCTGAGGAGAAAACCACTCCCATCTCTCAAATGATCAGTGCTAAGGTTCCTCATGCTCAGCCTGATGAGCTCATAACCCCAATAGCCTTAAGCCTTCACTCAGAGTCTCAACACATTAGTGAACAACCTTCTGGGGATAGTTACCATCCCCAGCCGGTTGGATCTCAACCAACCAATTCCCATCCTTGACTTCTGTGATGATAAAGACATGGGCTTCAGTGAGTATCATAAGTCTCTCTTCTCCACCCCTACTCAAGGAGAGAAGAGTACCCCTGTCTCACCCATGTCTAGCCAACATCATCCAACCCCCAGTGAGGTGGATCTTCCTGAACCAGTTTAGGAGATCCATATGGTAGAGGCTCTCACTTCAGAAAGTGATTACATCAGTCAGACCTCGACCATGGCAACCCAGCCTCTTGACACTCCTCATGAACTTATCATGATGTAGGGGAAATCCAACAGCTAAGAACACTTTGCTGGTGATGAGGAATAAGACATTAGTCCCATTCTCTCATCCCCCCATGATTCTTCTGATGAAGATGAGGGGAGTCTGAAACTAAAGGTGCACACATTGACTAAAACTTACACCTATTTAGTCTCTAAGATTAGTTACCTGGAATCTCAGGTGACTATTTTACAAAAGAGGGTCAATGACTAGCAACTTGAGCTCACCAATCACAAGGGCAAGCTAGCTGAAAGACCACTAAGAACAACTCAACCAGATCCACAAGAACTTGTGAATGTGATAGATTCAACCCCCATCTTCCTTATGCAAGAAAGTGATGCTACCAAAAAAGGGGAGAAAGTCAGAACAGTCACAGAACCTGGGAGTTCTTCTTAGAGTATGGACTTAGAGGATTCACCACCCTCACTTGCAATAGTCCATACTTAGCAACCTCCTCAAGTCCATATTGATATGGACTCACTCATATACAGTCTATTTGAGAAGGGAATACCTAGAGCCATGTCTACCCATCTCTTCACTCTGAGAACCCAATCTTAGGATGGAGGTATGACATAGAAAGAAGGGCTCTTGTCATCTCTAGAGCTCAGAGTCAACAAGAGATCTTCAATTTTACAAACCTGAGTTTCTATTAGTGCAACCATCTAGTTGATCTTCCACTTGTCAACCCAAGCCAAAATAGACAAGTTAAGAGTTTAGCAGATTTGATTCAAGGAAGGGTGCTAGAAGAGTTCAAGATGAGATCAAAATTATATAGAGAGAGGCTAGCAGGTAAGATTTTTGGTCAACTAGATATTGAGGTGGACCATAAGATTAGCTTCGAAGGGAAAGCCCTGACTAAAGGCCCAGAAGTTGAGCCTGTGAACCTTGAGATAGGATCTCCTTCAGCACCTAGTACCCTTAGTGAGGCACCAGCTGGTGAAGGTGCTTCACATCCTCTCTCTGGCCATAGCTTGACTGCTAACCATGCAACAAAGGCCAAAGCTCTCTCCACCCTAAGTCACCAAGGCCTGTGCGTGACAAAGGGAAGAGGAAAATGACCTCCGAGGAGTGAGAGGAGGAAAAGAGATAGAGGAAGAGGAAGCTAAGGGGAGAGAGTTTAGGAGGGTCCTCAGGCTTCATGCAAGCTGCTATCCGGGCTACCCCAAGGCCAAACACTCAAGATGATGAATTGTGGGCAGCCAGGCTAAACTACATGGGGACCAGGAACTATAACATAGATGAACTCATATCTTTCCCCTTAGAAGAGTTTTATGAGCTGGCTGACACTGAGTTGTCAAGGGAGAGGAGGGAGGCAGAGGATGCAGCATTGCTCCTCAAGATCAAGGAAGAAAGGAGACTGAAAAGGCTCTACAAACATGCTCCTGTCCTCTCCCTAGTTCAAGAAAGTCCCGAGACAGAGACTATGGCGGCTGCACAACCTCAGGTAGATAGGGAAGCTGAATGAATGAATATGATCAACTACCTGAGTGCCACAGGACTCTATCAAGCAGCTTCACTTCTTCCCTTATCCTTTGAGTACATTGAGTTTGAATATCTAAAGCAGCTGGAGGAACAAGCTACAAAAGAAAGAAAAGCTGCAAAAAGGAAGTTAAGGGAAGAACTATAAGGTCAAGGGCCATCATCCACAAAAGCCAAAAGAAGTCTGAAGACAGAATTAGGATGATGAGCTTCTTGAAGCTGTACGGATTCTCCGAAAGGAGGCTCGGTCCTATGTCTCTATCCAATATGGATGAGCATATAAGGGTCATCAAGCAAAAGATCAAAAAAGGAGAGCTTGTAGAATTGCATTCTCCACCAAGTCCAGCTCAACCTGATGTTGAGGTGAAGGTTGAACCCCCTAAGACAACACAACCTGAACCTAGAGCTGCATCTCAGCCAACTTCATCTTCTGATCCACAGCAGGGTTTTTTTCTCTCTCCTTCTAAACCTGTGAGAGAAGAGATCCCAACTAAGAGTGACACAATAGAACAATCTGGTACTAAAGACCAGTCCTCTTAGTTAAAAACTTCAAAGAGGAGGAAAAGGATGGCCAGGAAAAGTGTTTCAAAGAAGAATAAGAAGGCCAAGGCATCCACCTCCACACCTCAGGATGAGTTAGAGCATCCTAAGATAGTGCATGAAGAGGCTGCTCAACCAACTCCTATTCAAGTAGAGCCTCTTACCATCGGAAGACCCATCTTGTCTTAGAGTTTTGCTGTTAATCCGGACAGATGGTATGTCATCAGAGATCAAGGAGGTCAAGATGTCTACTTCTGGCAAGACATGTGTGATCTTCCTTTACATGATCTCTATGATATGAGAAGATACTATGAGAGTCTAAGGGATCCTGACCAGATGATGAAGAGAGGCATGGTCTTGATCCTAATGAGGACTATCAACATCTGAAGAACTTCTCTATTTTGGTAGCATTAGCCTAGGGGGAGTTTGTAAGATAATATTAGAAAATTATAAGGCTGATGTAACCAAAGAAGCCAAAACAACCAAAGGTCTTCCTGCATGCATGCACTGGACGTACAAGGTAGAAGTGCTTCGGAAGTTTTACACTCTACATCAGAAAATACTCTAAGTGTAAAATCTTCCGAAGCCAAAGTCAAAATCTTCTGAAGCCAAAGATAAAGTCTTCCGAAGCTTCAGAGACAAAGTTCTCCAAAGCCATTTTGCTGTGAAGACTGATTCTTCCGAAGATAGAGAAGACATGCTTTCTCAGATCTACTTTACGTAAAGCTGACACACTTTCCGCTGTAACTCTGATGACTCACCAACTTGTATGAGTTGGTGAAAAGTCCATGCTTTTGTAAATAGTAAAATAAGGTCTTTGTCTGTAACTTCCTACTTTTGTACCTGTAAACCTTTTTATATTAGAAAAGGATATGAGCTATGGCATGTCATAGTCACTAGTCAAAAGGCAATCTGCCTTTTGACTCTACATTGATCTTGTTGCCTAGATCAGTGTTTCTAACTGTCTTTCTAATTATTAATGGTTGTAGGATGTAGTATAAAGTGTCTCATGTCCTTGTAATTCAAATATGCTTTGTAACACTTGTAATAGTACTTGAGAGCAATATATAGCATCCTTGAAAACCATACTTGTTTGTTCTTGTTCTTAGTTCTGTCTCACTACTTACATGTGTTCTTAGTATCATCATACTCAAACCCAGTTCCCCACTTGAACTGTTAAGTGTTCTAAACCTCTCCTCATTATGAGACTGACTGTATTGACCACCCTTCACACGGTCCTGCAGCAACCCTGATTGCAGCTTCCATGAAGCTAGGAGTCTCACTAGTTCTCTCTCCCCTTGCCTTCCTCTTCCTCTCCCTTTTCTCCTCCTCAATCTCCTTAGAGGTCATAATCCTCTTCCCTTTTTCAGTCATTAGCTTGTATGACTCACGGTGGAGAGAGCTTTGGCCTTCATCATTTGGTGTAGAACTTGAGCTCTGGCGAAGGAGAGGCTGTGAGACACCTTCACTGGGTGGTGCCTCACTAAGGCTACTGGGTGCTAAAGCAGTTCCTGTCTCAAGGTTCACAAGTTCAACTGTTAGGCCTTCAACTGAGGTTTTCCCTTCGAAGCTAATCTTAGGGTCTGCCTCAGCATCTTGTTGAACAACAGTTTTACCTGCTAGACTCTGTCTATATAAGTGGTGTAACAAGAAGTAAACCATACCGGATATTGTCCGCTACTTGCGGAGAATACCCCCATCATGGGTTTAAAACACGTCCCATAGGGGAAGTTATTCAGCCACTTATAAAAAAGACTTTTGTTCCCCTTCCCAACCGATGTGGGATGTTACATCCTCCCCCACATGGGAGACTAGAGTCCTCGCTGGCATGCTGGCCCGGCCCTATCTCTAATACCAACTATAACAAGAAGGAAACCGCACCGGATATTTTCCGCTACTTGAGGAGAATACCCCAATCACGGGTTTAAAACGTGACCGATAAGGGAACGTATCTAGCCCTTTATAAATAGACTTTCGTTCCCCTTCCCAACCGATGTAAGATGTTACATCACTCACTTTGATTATTGAATGTGTTTTGAATAGGAATAATGCTAGATTTGACACTAATGGTTTTTCTCAGGTGATGAGGATCGAAACCCTATCATAATTACTAATAAAGATTCTCCGGGCACAATGAACATGACTCAATTGTTCATAGCACATGCTATGTTATTACTTGCAATAATGCTTTCATAGTTAGATAAACTTGATGATAACATAATCATTAATTCATACAACCACGGTAAGAATGATAGATCTATTGATTTGACAAACCCACCCCATTTTGATTATTGTTTAATTGTAATGTATTATTTGACTAGTATCATTCAATGAAAATGGAATTTAATATTATTTCAACTTATTTAATTCCACATGCTATTAAGAATCGATTCACATTCGTAACTGTAACAAGAAGGGAGACCACACCGGATATTGACTGCTAATTGGGGAGAATACCCCCATCACGGGTTTATAACTCTTTCAATAGGCAAAGGTATCCAGCCCCTTAAAAAGAGACTTTCATTCCCCTTCCCAACCGATGTTGTGTTTCATATTAATCCTATGCCTGGTGCCACACCCGTGGAAATCATAGATCGTGAAATCAAACAACCCAATCATAGTCATATACTGATAGTCAAATCTCATTAAAAGTCTAAACGTGCCTAGATTTTACTTGGAAATGTAAAGACCAAATGAAATCGAAGTTTTCTTATATCTTGAAATCAGCCTTCTCGTGATTAAATTTCGGGAAACAATTTCCTAAATAGGGGAGACTGTAACATTCGACCCATTTTCAAACAATAAACCCAAATCCGAACCCATTTTGAACTTTTATACGATGAAAAATTCATTATTTAATTATTTTATTTATTTAATAAATCAAATACAATAAATGTGTAATTTATCCAATATGGTGAATTGTTTTATTCAATTTTCATTTATTAAATCATTTAAACAATTCATAATAATTTTATGATTTATGAAATAAATTTTTATAAAGTTAAAAAGTTTTATTTGTCATTTATGAGTTTTAGTTTTTTAAATTAAAAATAAATAATTAAATCATAAAGTTTTTTACAAGATTTATAAATACATATAGTTTTATAAATTAAATAATTTATTTTAATTGTTAAAATTAGGCTTTATTAAGTTTGGGATAAAATGTCATTTTTAAAACTTAGTTGAAAAAGGTTTAGCATAAATAACAAACACTTTAAACTACAGGGACCAAAACTAAAAATTTTGTTTAAAACCCAACCCCACCCCCCATCGACCCTGCTTCTCTCCGGTCAACACTCTAGCTGAGCTCCGGCGAGGTCAAAACCTCTAAATTCGTACGTCGTAACCTAATTGGACCATTTCAACCCATTTGTCAAAGAGATTCGAACCTATCATTTGTTTTAATTCGATTAATTCATCAGTTACGATTCAAATCAATCAAAACTGAAACTCAAACCAAACGAATGAATTTTTCAACCTAAAACGCATCCAAGATCAATACAAGTTGAAGCATCTGTTTAATTTTAATTAAAATGATGAAATCATCATCAAACGCAATCTAAAAGTTCTGAGAGCAACATTAAACTCGATTGACATGAATCAGTTAAATTGAACTATATAATAAGGGGTAATTGTTCTAATAGATCCCTTGAATCAATCTGTAACCTTGATTGCATTCGAAATACTCGCCAACCCCACATTAGATTACCCTCATCCTCTCAAACCTGTAGCTGTGTCATTTGATACCTTTTGAGTTTTAATAATCAAAATTCCTTGGGCACTTTTACTCATTGTCATCCTAAAAAGCTAATAAGGACATTAATTTGGGTTATATGTATCAACATTTCTTGAATTGGACTATCCTCTCTGTGGCGGCATTGCTTTGTTAAATATCATCCAATTGATAGATTCAGGTAAATTAAACACATCTATATGCTCGGTATTACATGGGGAAACAAAGCCATGTGTTTGATTTGATTATTGATTCGATTTCATGCTCAACTTTATGAATCTAATCTAGGTTTCATAGTGATTTGGGGATTTCTTTAAATAACTTATTTAGCCAATTTAATTCCAACTAAAATCAGATTTGGGCCGCTAGCCCATTGGTTAACACAGTTTACATCCTCAATAGGGGCCCGGGTTCGAACCGGGCGACCCTCAATTCTTTTTAAAACATTTTTATTAATTCCAGGAAATTACTCTAATATTAATATAACTAGTTGGTTTTCCAACCCACGCTTCGCGGCAGGGTTTTCGATTAGGCAACCATGGGATCAGACATGCCATCATAGCCACAGACGTATCAAATGTAATATCAGTATCAACAGGCAATTCTCTACTGAATACACTATACAATTAACAGATCAGATCACTACATTATTCTCACAATAACAACGATTCGAACAGGTTGAAATTATAATGATACGGGTATAGCAAGGCTCAGAACTAATAACCAGTTACGGCTGCACACCACGAAGGATGCCACGCCAAAGCAACTGGCTTAATTTTCGCAAAATAATCATAGCCTTGTAACCACCAAATGTCTCAGATGAAGTCAACTTCATCATCATCGACGCATCAGTCATTGAGGTACCAAAACAGTGGAAGGTCTCAGATGAACAATGGTTTATCATCATCGACACACAAAAACAGTGAGGCACAACATGCAAAACCGATCAACACAGCAATTTACAATATTCACGGCCAGAACATTAGCCCCTCAAACAAAGCAGACGCCTATTAGCCTCAACCTACTAAATTAAACCATATCAGGGTTAGATCTAAAAACCCTAAAAGGGTGCCAGTGAGACATAGAGGCGGAGGGACAACAATGACAGCCAAACCACCAATACCGCCACCTTTAACGACTACCAAATGGCCACCACCTCCATCTAACCAGAAACAAAAGGCAAAGCGACAATCGTCTCCACCGGCATGGGCATTGCCAGAAACAACACCAAAAACATATAGAGAAGTGCAAGCGGCACAAATGTGCCACCACCACCACCACCGCGGCGACCTCTAACAACCATAATGAGTCAAGCGCAGACGATTAAGAGAGAAGATAGGTGGGTATTATTGCAGGCCAAGCCGGAGACGCCAGCGGCGACACAAAAGAGGCTCAAAGCTCACACCCATAGTCCCTTTCTAAAACAACCTGCAAAACAACCAAACTAAGCCATGTGAGGTGGTTTCTCGACAAGTTGACGATGGTGGCGACGACACAACAGCTAAGAGAGAAGATAGGTGGATATGCTTATAGACCAAGCCCTAGGCGGCGGCGGCACTAAGGAGGCCCAAAGGTCACACCCACGGCCCATCTCTAAAACAGCCTTCAAAACACCCAAATTAAGGCGGTGTGGTGGTTCTCCGGCTAGCCGGTGACGGTGGAGGCGACACAACTGTTGGCCATTATTTGGCATCGCAATCACCGATAGAAAGTCGGTAAAACCAAAAGGAAAAGGAGTGGATAGATAATAAAGAGACAAGCACATTAGTCGAGGAAGAAAGCAAAATTCCCATAATACCCCAAAACACTGTTCATGACTTTGTTTTTTTCATATATAGGTAAATGATATAAAATTAATTTATTAATTAATATTTATTCAAAAATCATTATTTGATTTTTTAAAATTTTTAAAAGAATATAATTTTCCATTTTCTTAATTTTTAAAAGATTAAATGTTTTATAAAACATTATAAACTTTTTTACAAGTTTTAAACTTGATAAATGTTATTCAAAACTAAACATATATTATTTCAAACTTATTTTTAAATCCAGATAAAATACAAATGCAACCTATATAATTAATTATTAAATTAATTATTTTTTACCAAGTTTTAAATAATCAATTATTAGATTAATTATTTCATTTTCATATTTTAATATTCACCCTATATTATTATTTAATCAATTATTAGGAATTAAATATTTAAGTAATATTTATTTATCCAATTTCACAATTGATTTATTATCGTTTTTAATCGTTTAATAAATTTATTTTATTTTTATTTATCCAAGTTATATAAGTTAATTACATTTTCTTAACAATTTAATTAAAACCCCAATTTCGTATTGAAACTCTAATTCATACCTAGTTGTTCAATCATTAATGCAGGACCGTTAAAGGGTACTAAAGCTTGCACTTAGTTTACACACTTAGGAGAATCTTAAGATCACTTAACAATTCAAATAGGGAACTGAGAACTTTTTTCTGAAGACACAATGCAAACACTAGTAAAGTAAGAACAAGAACACCAGATAAAGTTTTCAAGTAAGTAGTATATTGCATCTCTAGTTCTATTACAAGTGTTGTACAAGTATATCCCGAATACAAGAACCTTAGACTCTTTATACTAATCCTGCAACCGTCAATATGCAAAAAGACAGTTGGAAGTGACTAATCTAGACAACAAAATCAGCCTAAAGTCAAAAGGCAAATTGTCTTTTGACTAGTGACTATGACATGCCATAGCTCACTGACTTTCCTATTACAAAAAGCCAAAAAGAAACAAAAACAGAAACTTGCGGACAAAGACCTTATCTACTTTATCATAAAGCATGGATGTTTTACCAACTGATGATAGTTGGTGAACCACCAGAGCTTGCTTCAGAAGAAATCCTTGCAGACAGAGAGTTGCTTTATAATAAAGTTGATGGAAAAAGTATATTTTCTCTCTCTTGAGAAGAAAATCAGTCTTCTCTCTAAACAGCTTCAGAAGACTTTGTCTTGAGAGCTTCGGAAGACTTCATCTTTTACCTTCGGAAGAGTTGAGTCTTGGCTTTGGAAGACTTTACACTTAGAGTATTTTCTAAGTTAAGTGTAAAGCTTCAGCAGTAGTTTCTTCTGAACTTTGGCTTCGAAAGATTTTACACTTAGCATTTCTCTTGAGTGTGTAAAACTTCCGAAGCTAATTCTTCTTTGTTCCAAAATGCATGTTGGAAGACTTGGTTGTTTTGGTATCCTTTGGTTGCATCAGCCTCTTAACTTCAGAGGTTCCTACAAACTCCCCCTAGGTTGATGCTACCAAAACAGAGAGGTTCTTCAGACTGGGATAGTCCACATGAGGATCTTTAGAATTCCTTTCTTCATCAGTAGATCTGAATTCTTTAGACTCACGAAGTACCTTCTCATGTCACAGAGATCATGCAGAGGGAGTTCAAGCATGTCACTTGTGAAGTAGACATGTTGTTCTCCCTGATCTCTAGTGACATACCATCTGTCTGGATCTCCAGCAAATGTCCAGGACAGAATTTGTCTTCCAACAGAGTGAGGCTCTGTTATGATAGGAGTTGGTTGAGAGTCCTCTTCAGGCACTTCCTCAGGATGTTCTGACTCATCCTGAGGTTGGGAGGAGGATGCCTTTCTTCTTTTCTTCTTTGAAGATAATCTTCTTCTTGCCATCCTTTTTCTCCTTCCTGATGATTTTAACTAAGAGGGTTGGTCTTCAGTACCAAGTTCTTCAATGGATTCCTTCTTAGTTGGGATCTCCTCTCTCCTAGTTTCAAAAGGAGAGAGAGGAGAACCCTGCTGTGGGTTAGAAGATGAAGTTGGCTGTTGTGCAGCTTCAGGTGCAGGTAGTGTTGTCTCTGTAGGTTCAACCTTTACCTCAACTTCAAGTTGAGCTTGACTAGATAATGAATGAAGGTCCATAAGCTCTCCCTTTTTTATCTTCTGCTTCATCACCCTTATGTGCTCATCCATTGCGGATAGAGACATGGGACCAAGCCTCCTTCCGGAGAACCCATACAGCTTCAAGAAGCTCATCATCCTCTGCCTATCTACAGATTTTTTTTGACTTTTCTGGATGATGGTTCTTGATTTTGCAGCCTCTTCCCTTTGCCTCTTCCTAGCAGCTTGCCTTTCTCTTTTGGCTTTCTCTTCCAGCTGATTGTTGTATTCAAACAATATATAATCATAAGGCAAGGGAAGAAGTGCAGGTGCATGATAGAGACATGTGGCACTCAGGTAGTTGATAATCTTTAATCTTTCTTCTTCATCAACTACCTGAGGTTGTTTAGCAACCACAGTCTCTTCCTCAGGGCTTTCTTGAACTGGTGAGAGGACAGGAGCATCTTTGTAGAGTCTTTTAAGCCTCTTTCTTCTTTATGCTTGAGGGTCAAAGCTGCATCCTCTGCTTCCTTCCTCTCTTTTGACAATTCCATGTCAGCCAGTTCATTTAGTTCCTCTAAGGGGAGAGAGATGAGTTCATCTATGTTGTAGTTCCTGGTCCCTAGATAGTTGAGCCTGGCTGCCCTTAATTCATCTTCTTGAGTGTTTGGTACGGGGGCAGCTAGGATTGCAGCTTGCATGAATCCTGGGGAACCACTTCAGCTCTCTCCCCTTAGCTTTCTCTTCCTCTCTCTCTCTTTTCTTCTTCAATCTCTTCAGAAGTCATCTTCCTTTTTCCTTTGTCAATTGTAGATCTTGATGACTCAGCCTAAGAAGAGCTTTAGCCTTCATTGCTTGATTAAGTAGTCAAGCTCTGGCCAGAGAGAGGTTGTGAAGCACCATCACCAGCTGGTGCCTTACTGAGGGTATGGGATGCTAGAGGAGATGTTGTCTCAAGGTCCATAGTCTCAGCCTTTGGGCCTTCAGTCAAGGCTTTCCCTTGGAAGCTAATCTTGGGGTCTACCTCAACATCCAGTTGACCAAAGGCTTTAACTACTAGCCTCTGTCTATATAATGTTGTTCTCTTTTTGAATCCTGCCACCACCCAGTCTTGAATTTGGCTGGCTAATCTGGCAGCTTGTCTATTATTGCTTGGGTTGACAAGTTCCAGATCTACCAGATTTATACCCTCATAGAAACTCAAGTTTGAAATGTTTAAAATTTCTAATTGACCCTGAGCTCTAGAGAGTACAAGAGCTTTCCTATCACTGTCATACCCCCAACCCATGATTAGGTTCTCAGAAGGGGCAGACATTGCTCTTGGTATCCCTTCCTCAAACAGATGTTGAATTTGCAAGTCGTAATCTCTGACTTGATGAGGTTGCTGAGCATGGAAAACTGCAAGATAGGATGGTGAGTCCTGTATGTACATACTTGAGGAAGAACTCCCAGGTTCTGTGTCTGTCAGAACTTCCTCCCCCTTTATGGTAGCATCACCCTCATGCATAGGTGAGCTGGGGAAGTGATCCATAACATCCACAGGTTCTTTTGGACCTGGATGAGTTTGTCCTATTGGTCTCTCAACTAGCTGGCCCTTAAGATCGGTGATCTTAAGTTGCTGGTCATTGACTCTTTTCTATAAGATAGTCACCTGAGATTCCAGGTGAGCTATCTTTGACACAAAATAGGTGCACAGATTTGAGAGTTTGTGCACCTTTTGTTGCAGACTCCCCTCATCTTCAGATGAAGAATCATAGGGGGATGAGAGGATTGGACCTGAATCCTCACCCTCATCACCAGCATGGGGTTCTTGGCAGCTGGATTTCCCCTGATCCATGACAATGTCAAGAGGCTGGGTTGCCGTAGTTAAGGTCTTATAGATGTAATCACTGGCAACAGTGAGAGCCTCTTCCACATGGATCTCCTGGACAATCATAGGAAGATCCACCTCAGTTTGGGGTGTCTGATGTGGGCTAGAAGTGGGTGAAGCAGGAGTACTCATCTCTCCTTGAGTACGGGTAGAGAGGAGAGATTCATGGTACTCACTAAAGCCCAAATCTTTATCAGAGTAGAAGTCAAGGCTGGGAAGGGGTTGGTTAGATCAAGAGGTTGGGGATGGTAGCTTTCCCCTGAGGGTTGATCACTAGAGTGTTGAGACTCAGAGTGATGGCTTAACGCTATTTGTGAAGGTGTGACCTTATCAAGCTGAGCATGAGGAACCTTAACACTGATTGTTTCAAGAATGGGAGTGGTTTGCTCCTCAGGGGAAGTAGGAGCTCGAGTGTCCACTTCCTCCTGTGTGGGTTGTGATATGGGGGCCTGCACATGCTCAATAGCAAGTGCAAGGGTTCGTTTGGATTTTCTTGTGTATGTGAAGGTAATGGTTGGCCTTGATGGTGGTTGAGAGGTAGAGGGTGTTGGTTCATCACTAGCTGGTGCTGCTAGGATGTCACCCTGAGCAATGAGCTCAAACATTTTCGGGACAAGGGCTGTTTCTACCCCTGAGAACCCAATAGTTGGCTTTTTCAATATCTTGAAAATATCAGGCCTCATGTATGCAAGTTTAAGAACATTACCTGTTCCCCTCAACTGTGGTCCCAATTCACAGTTGAGAATGTGTTGAACATACCGGGGGAACATGTAATATTCTAAGGAGTCCAAATTTGCTAGTAAATTTGTGAATACAAACTGAGTGTACCTGAATTTGACCCCTTAAACCATCCTATGTACAATGAAGGAGAGGTCTTCTAGAATCTAGTCCCATCCACCATGTTTGTTGGACAAGCTGTGGATGACGACATGGAGGAGGTACTTCTATTGGAAAGAGACCTTCCCCTTCCTGAAGGTCTTGACTAAGAAGTCACCTTCATATCCCATCTGCTCAAAGGATTGGTTGATAGCCGCTTTGGGGAAAGACAGTTCACCTTTTTCATCATCCAACTGTAGATGGGCGTTAATGATGGCTGGAGTGATGAACATTATCGTCCCAGCACTGTGGCAGACAGTGCCTTCTCCCCGTCCATGGTGACCTCTTGACAGGTCCACCAGAACTCAAGCAACTGATCCTCATAGAGAGGAGGATCAATTGTAAGGGAGGTGAAGTAATGAGATAAAGAAAGATACCTACAAACATCTGAGAAGCTTGGATCCTTCTCAGAGTTTAACAGAGCAACTTGGTTGTGTTACCTATGTAGGTGCATGGTGAAATCTGGGTCATTTCGGCGATCAAGATTGGCCATTTAGAGGAAGATTTGTAGTGAAGAAAGGAAGAAGAAGATGAATTTGGGGTAGTTTTAGGGTAATGAGAGTAGAGAGATGAAATAGAACCATTTGGAAAGATATACTCTGGATTTGAGACAAGGTTAAAACAAAAGATAAACTTTGAAATCCGTAAGTGGGTCCTACTTTTGAAAAAGCGCCCAAAAAGGTAGTTTCTTTGAAGTTGTAAAGCTTCCGAAGGCAATTTTAGTTTCGGAAACTTTGCAAGCAAAGCTTCTGAAGGTAATCTTGCTTCGGAAGATATTTCAAGAGTTTTGAGAATTTTGGCTTCGGAAGAAATGAATAAGTCTTCCGAGACTTAATTGCTTTCAGAAGAGATTTGTTCTTAAAATGAATTTAAGAGCTTATACTCAAACTTAAGCTTCAGAAGATACTTCATGAATTTCTTCCGAAGGTAAGTTTCAGATAAGCTGTTGAACGATTTGAAGACATAAATTTCTTCCGAGGGCAATTTTATTTCTTTCGAAGGTAAAGTTTCATCACTCTAAGAGATATCATTTTAAAATTGTTTTCTTCCAAAAAGAACTGGGCTTATGAAGTGATCTAACAGACAACCTAGGAGACACTGTTTTAGGAAGTAAACTTGATTAAGTTATGAAGAAAATCTATTCAAATTTAATCATCCGAATAGCTGATACAAGATACTTAAATCTCTACTCATCAAAAGCTTTTGTGAAAAGATAAGTATATTGTTCATTTGTGTTAACTTTGATTAGTTTTATCAAACCCTTTTCAAAATTATCCCTAATCAGATGATACCTGATGTTGATGTGCTTGGTCCTTGAGTGCTGCACAGGATTCTTTGTAATAGAGATGGCACTGTTGTTGTCTATGTGGATGGGTGTCTCTTTGAAATTGAACCCATAGTCTAGCATCTGATTTTGAATCCAAAGCACTTGAGCACAGCAGCTGGCAGTAGCATTGTATTCAGCTTCAGCAGTTGATGCAAACACACAGGATTGATTCTTGCATTGCCAAGAGACTATCCTTCCACCAAGGAACTGACACCCCCCAGAAGTGGACTTTGCAGTCATGTTGCATCCACCATAGTCACTATCTGTATAAGCATACAGATTAAAGTCTGAATTCTTTGGATACCAAAGGCCTAGGTTTGGAGCACCATTGAGATATCTAAGAATCCTTTTGATAGTGATTAGGTGTGACATCTTGGGGTTGGATTGATATCTTGCACATATGCATGTGGAAAACATGATATCAGGCCTGCTAGCAGTTAGATACATAAGAGACCCAATAATAGCCCTGTATAGATATTCATCAGCACACTCCCCCTCAAGATCTGGACCAAGGGAATGGTTTCTGGCTATGGGTGTCTTTGCAACCTTACAGTCAGTCATCTTGAATCTTGTAAGTATGTCCTGTATATACTTTGACTGACTAATGAAGATGTCATCTTCAACCTGCTTCACTTGAATTCCTAGAAAGAAATTGAGTTCCCCCATGGAACTCATTTCAAATCTATTATTTATCAGCATCTTAAAGTCTTTGCAGAGCTTTGGATTAGTTGAACCAAAGATGATGTCATCAACATATACCTGAACTAGCAATGTGTCATTCCTTGTTTCTTTGATGAAAAGAGTCCCATCAATAGTACCTCTTTTGTATCCATGTTTATATAGGTACGTTGATAGTGTCTCATACCACTTTCTTGGAGCTTGATACAGTCCATAAAGGGCTTTATCAAGCTTGCAGACATAATAAAGATGATCTGGTTCTGTAAAGCCAGGTGGTTGTTTAATATAAACTTCTTCATCAATCACCCCATAAACAAAGGCATACTTCACATCAAGCTGGTAGACCTTGAAATCCTTGGATGCAGCATAAGCCAGGAATATCCTTACAGCTTTAAGTCTTACTACAGGAGAAAAAACATCAGTATAATCAATTCCTTCTTCTTGTGTGTATCCTTAGACAACTAGTCTAGCCTTCTTCTTGATGATGAACCCTCTATCATCTTTCTTCTTCCTGAATACCCATTGCTACCTATGACAGTCTTCCCTTAAGGAAGAGGTCACAATTTCCACACTTTCTGTCTTTTGATTTGAAGCAACTCTTCTTGCATTGCTTTAATCCAGCTTCCATCCTTTAAAGCGTCATCAACCTTCTTTGGCTCAATTTGAGATAAGAAACAAGAATGCAGAAAAACATGGCTGTCATGAGTTTGTCCTCTTGTCCTCACCCCAGAGTCAGCATTTCCAATGATGTTTGTGGTAGGATGTGACTTGTGGATCCTAAGTTGAGGATTCACAGCAAGTTGGTTGGACAGATCTAAATTAGAGAAATTTTGATCTGGCAAAGAAGAGTCCCCCACCACATCAACACACTTATCAAGAGAAACTTGATCCAATGAGTGTGTGACATCATTTATGTTGTCTTCAATGGAGTGGTTATCAGCATTAAGAAATTCTTGATCACTGTCACCACCTCCAGTTTCTCCTGTATTAGAGATTCCTTCTCCTGGATTTTGAACCTCTGAGTTGGAATTTGAAGGTAATTCAATTGAATCAGCATTATTTGTTATGCTAGTGTTGATAGGAGCCTCAATGATAAGGTTAGTCACCACTGGAGCTAAAGTAGTCTTCTTGATTGGTCTTCTCAGCTCAAATCTTGGGTCAGGATCTTCAGTTGACTTGTTATCCATAGCTCCTAAAACATTCTCATAAGATTTGTTAAAACAGTTGGTAACTAAGTCAAGATCAAATAGCCAATCAAGACCAGAACCTTTTACACAGGGTGTGTGTTCATTGAAAGTCACATTGGCTGACTCCTCAATGATTCTAGTTCTGAGATTGTATACTCTATAAGCCTTAGCTTGAGAAGAGTATCCAACAAAGTTTCCATCATTTGATTTCTCAGCAAACTTAGCTATTTGATCTTTGGTATTCAAGATGGTGCAAGGACATCCAAATGTTCTTAAAAAACCAATGAATGGTCTCCTTTTGTGCCATAATTCATAAGGAGTCTGACCATGTGTCTTAACTATCGAAACTCTATTTTGCATATAGCAAGCTGTGTTGACAGCCTCTGCCCAGAAGGTGATGGGCAGTTTTGAGTCAGACAACATGGTTCTTGCAGCTTCAATAAGTGTCATATTTCTCCTCTCAGCAACACCATTTTGCTGAGGAGTCCTAGGGAGCACTATATTGTCTTGAAATACCCTTTTCATCACAAAATGTATCAAGGATTTGGTTCTTGAATTCGGTTCCTTGATCACATCTTATGATTTTGACCTTATGATCAGATTGATTCTCAATTCTCAAAATGAATTTTTTTAAGATTTCAGGGGTTTCATCCTTAGTTCTTAGGGAAAACACCCAAGTGAATCTTGTGAAATCATCTGTGATCACCAAATAGTATGAGGTCCTTCCTAGACTCATTACCCTTATGGGGCCAAACAGATCCATATGTAACAAGTGTAGGGGAGTAGTGATAGAGTTTATTTCCTTTGGCTTGTGAGACACCTTGTGTTGCTTCCCCTTCAGGCATGCAACACAATGGTCATCATATGTAAACTCTTTCTTTGACATTCCAGTTACCAAATCATTTTTAATCAATTTGTTCATGTTCTTAAAGTTTACATGGCACATTCTTTTATGTCAAAGGAAAGACTCATCACTATTTGCTTTAGATAGAAAGCAAGAAACTTCTCCAGAGGGAGATGTTTCCTGCAAGTCCATCTTGTACATGTTCCCTTTCCTAGGGACTCTAAGCAAAATATGCTCTTGAGAAATGTCAACCCCGGGCTTGAAAACAATGCATTCATGCTCAGTAAAGAGCATGTGATGTTTTGGTCACAAAATTGGGACACACTCAAAAGATTGTATCCAAGCTCCTTTACAAAGTTTACCTTCTCAATGTTGAGCTTACCATTTATAACCTTGCCCCTGCCAGTAATGTAACCTCCTACATCTCCTCCAAAAGCAACTGGTCCTCCATCAATTCTTTCAAAGTTTTGAAGCAAGGACTTATTGCCAGTCATGTGCCTGGAGCAGCCACTATCAATGATCCAGACATTTCTAATAGTCTTTAGCTGTCCCTGCACAAAAAGAGATGATTTAGTTACATTTGGAAACCCAAGCCTTATTGGTCTTGGGCTTGTTAAAATGAGTAGAAGGCAATGAAACAGTAATAGATCCTATGCTCAGGATTTGGGGATCATTTGTTGTTTCTGATGATGAACTTTCAGCCATACAATCTTCCTTTATCTTCCACGCCACCTTTGGAAGATTGGGCTTGACCTTCAAAGCTTTGGAAGTTTTGGTAACTTCGGAAGATTTGATGACTGAACCTTCGGAAGATATTGCTTTCACTGAAGCAAGCTTCAGTGCTTCGGAAGCATTCCTTTCTTCCGAGACCAACTTTCCTTCTGAAGGCAATTCTTTATTTGCCTTTTTCTTCATTTTTGAGCTTCCGAAGGAGACAGATTTTCCTTCCGAAGTTGTTTGCTTCTTCTTCTTCTCAGAAGTTTTCTTCTTGATCATATGGATAGTACTCTTAGGATTGTATTGACAATCCTTAGCCAGATGTGAAGTACTACCACACATAACACAATCCAAATCTTTCCTTCTAAAAGTCTTCTTTCCCAAAGAAGACTGAGCTTGAACACTTTCCTTTTCTTTCTTCATCCTTTCAGATGATGCAGCAGGCTTCTTAGGATGCAGCTTGCTCTTTGAAATGGATGGTTCAGGCTGTACAGCAGTGAGACACAGCTGATCAGTCTTCTTGTTATTGCTGGAGTGAGTTGAAGCTGAAGTAGAACTCTTGGTACTATAGTTCTTGACAGGATCTTCAACATTCATCACCTTGAACCCTGCAGAAATAAATACTTGTTTCTTTTTGGGGTCAAAGGTGGTCTTGATCTCTTGAGCTTTTCTGGATCTTCTCTTTGCTCTTCTGATCAAGTTCTTTCTCTTGGTTTTGCTCAAACTAGCTTCTTTTTCCTCCTTAGGAGCATGGTGACCCTTTTCGAATTGACTCTCTTCACTCACCTCAGAGTCATTCCTCACATTCTCCTCTTCATCCTCTTTATCACTAGGGTCTATGGATGGCATCTCGTCTTGACCAGTTCCACACCTTGGAGATCTAACTGATAATAGAGTGTGTGGAGGAGCTATCTCAGTAGATCCCAGTCCCTGGTTATTCTGATAACACACTTTTGCATGCAGAGATGAGGATATCATGTTCTTGAAGGTTTCTTCTTCAAGAACACATTTTTCTGCCTTGGCTTTGCTGATCACAAGCTCAGCCTGGCATTTAGTCAACTTGGTAATGAGATCCTTAATTTGAGTCCTGTAATTTGTTTGCTCATGTTTAAGAGTTGAAACTGTTTTCTCTAGATCTTCTATCTTAAGTTTATAGTCATTTTCAGCTCTTTTAAAGTCAGCTTTTAAAATATTCAAAGACTCAATGTCAGATCTCATTTCCAATTTTTAGGACCTGTATCTATTTACTTTTGCAATACATTCAGGTGAGCAAAGATGTTCAAGTACCTTAGCTTCATCATGGTCAGCCATGAGTGCTTGGTTTGGAGATGCATCTTTAGCTTGAAAGCTCCAGTCAAAGCCTCCTTCTTCAACAGCAACTGCAACTTGCTGTCTTGGCTTCTTATTCTGGTGCCCTCCTTCAGTGTAGTTTGGCCTGGACAAAGCTTGGCCACCATTGGACTTAGGTGCCATGCATTCTCTAGCAAAGTGTCCCATCTGGTTACAGTTGTAACACTTGACTTTGCTTTTATCCAGCCCAAACCTTCCACTGGCAGCATTGCTAGGAAACCTTCTTCCAGTCCTCTTGTAGAACTTCTGGGCTCTGTGAGTGAGAAGAGCCATTTGGTGGACTATCTCCATGTACTCCAGATCATCTGGATGGATACAGTCCAGGTCTTCAAGAGTGAAAAGAAAGTTGCCTGAACTTTCATCAGTGGAGACAAAGGCTTGAGAGGAGCTTGTCTTTTTGAAGGGACTTCCTTGGATGTAGCTCTCTCTGGGTGTCTCTGGGAAGGTGATGAAAGGACCCTTATATGAGGTTTTAGGGTAGCAGATGAGATGATGTTGTGGTTTTCTACTATCCCTTTCAACCACATGAAGGGCTGAACTCTGGTGAGTGTTAGAGCTACCAGATGGATTTTTCATGTTCATCTCCATCTGGTATCCACTGAGTATCCCATACAACTCAGTGAGAGTAAGGGTCTTGAGGTTTTTAGTCCTCTTAATGACCACACAGTAGTGTGCCCATTGTCTTGGAAGAGAGGACATGAACTTCCTTATAATATCCCTATTCTCAATAGTTACCCCAACATCAGCCAAAGTATCCACAATCTCAACATACCTGAAGTATTGTTGAGTCATGGTATCACCTGTTTTGAAGGTGAAATTTTCAAACTACTGCTTTAGGAGATCCTTCTTGTTCTCCTTGGCTTCATTTGAACCCTCATACATCAGTTTCAGTGCATCCCATAGCTCCCATAGCTGTTTAGCGGTCTTGCACTTCTTGAAACCCTTGTAGATAGAGTTTGGAAGAGCAGTTTGGAGGGCTGTCATGGCATTCTGATCAATATCAATTCTTTTCCAGTCTTTATCAGAAAAGTTAGCCTTCTTCTTTGGTATCATGCCACCACCACCAGCAGCTGAAGTGGTGCTTGGTACATGAGGTCCATGGACAACAGACTCCCACATCCTGGAATCTTAAGACTTGATAAAGCCTTCCATTCTTTGACACCAAGTGTCAAAATCCTCAGGAGTGATCAGTGGGGACCTTGTCATAGTTCTAGTTTCCATATCAGCTTTGGAGATAGCTTCCATTTGAAGAGTTAAGTGATGTGTGTAACTAAGATGATTTGAAGATGGTGAGATCTTACAAACAAGAGCCTGCAATGCTCTGATACCAAATGCAGGACCATTAAAGGGTATTAAAGCTTGCACTTAGTTTACACACATAAGAGGATCTTAAGATCACTTAACAATTCAAATAGGGAACTGAGAACTTTTTTTGAAGATACAATGCAAACACTAGTAAAGTAAGAACAAGAACACCAAGTTAAA
The DNA here is from genome assembly GCA_025506505.1 of Flaveria sonorensis. NCBI lineage: Eukaryota > Viridiplantae > Streptophyta > Magnoliopsida > Asterales > Asteraceae > Flaveria > Flaveria sonorensis. Next base: position 24,475,797 of record CM046429.1, read on the forward strand.
GTTTTCAAGGAAGTAGTATATTGCTTCTCTAGTTCTATTACAAGTGTTGTACAAGTATATCCTGAATACAAGAACCTTAGACTCTTTATACTAATCCTACAATAGTCAATATGCAAAAAGACAATTGGAAGTGACTAATCTAGACAACAAGATCAGCCTAAAGTCAAAAGGCAGATTGCCTTTTGACTAGTGACTATGCAATGCCATAGCTCACTGACTTTCCTATTACAAAAAGCCAAAAAGAAACAAAAACAAAAACTTACAGACAAAGACCTTATCTACTTTATCATAAAGCATGGAAGTTTCACCAACTGATGATAGTTAGTGAACCACTAGAGCTAGCAGTGGACAGAGAGTTGCTTTATGATAAACTTGATGGAAAAGATATATTTTCTCTCTCTTCAGAAGAAAATCAGTCTTGTCTCTAAACAACTTCGGAAGACTTTATCTTGAGAGCTTCGGAAGACTTCATCTTTTACCTTCGGAAGAGTTCAGTCTTTGGCTTCGAAAGACTTTACACTTAGAGTATTTTCTAAGTTAAGTGTAAAGCTTCTGCAGTAGTTTCTTCTGAACTTTGGCTTTGGAAGATTTTACACTTAGCATTTCTCTTGAGTGTGTAAAACTTCCGAAGCTGATTCTTCTTTGTTCCAAAGTGCATGTTGGAAGCCTTGGTTATTTTGGTATCCTTTGGTTGCATTAGCCTCTTAACTTTAGAGGTTCCTATAATTACTATTCTAACAAAAATACACCAAACCTTAGGTTGAACCTTGAGGAGTTTTTGGGGTCACATTTAGCATTATATCATTTCCAAATCATTAATTCAAGTGAGTATTCATAGTCCGTTTTATTTGTTTTATAGTTTGGGGAAATCGTGTGATTTAATATTCAATAATTGATATTCATTGTTATTCTATTTCATTCTAAGTTCAATTCAAGACATGCTATGTTATTACTTGCAATTATATGTGCATAGTTAGTTAAACTGAATAAGAACAAAATCATTAATTCATGAAACCATGGTAACAATGATAGATCTATTGGTTTGACAAACCCACCCCATTTGTTTAGACGCGTGGTGATTGGAACCGGAATCAATAATTCTACAAGGCTTCGTCTGCGGACCGAGTCAATTCAGTCATTAGGTTTTATAGTGTTGGTTTGTCTTTTATGTTATACTATTGCATTTATAAGTCTTGACATTGCCATGTGAAATGAATTATTTTCAATCATTATAATCAATCTATATATGCATTCAAACCTGTGTTTACTCACTGGCTAATTCGTTAGCTGACTTGTTAATTTGTTACTTGACTCGTTACTTTTCAAATGACTTTAGGAATGCAGATTAGTCGACTTCTATATGCAAATTAGGACTTGGACTTGGTCAAATATAAAGACAAATTTATTACATTTATTTGATATTTTTTTTATTGTAATGTATTATTTTATTTGTATCATTTAATGAAGATGACATTTAATATTATTTCAACACAATTATTACCATGTGCTATGAGAAATCGATTCAAATTCGTCCACCCCGATGATTCCGCCGTCAGTCGGGGTGTGAAAGTAGGACCTTCTTCTAAACTCTTCAAGCACCATTTGCAGAATCCTCTCATCTAACCTGTCAGCTTGCCTGTTCTGACTTGGATTGATAAGGGGCAAGTCAACTAGAGGAAAGCTTTCAAAGTATCTCAGGGTTTGAAAATTGAAGACCTTTTGTTGCCCCTGAGATCTAGAGAGTACCAGGGCTCTTCTATCAGCATCATATCTCCATCCTATTATTGGATTTTTAATAGAATAGGATGGGGTAGACATAGCCCTTGGAATTCCTTTCTCAAATAGGCTTTGAATCAAAGCATCCATATCAATGTGGGCCTGAGGAGGTTGTTGAGTATGGACAACTACAAGTTAGGATGGTGAGGCCTCTATGTCCATACTTTGGGTAGAACTCCTAGGTTCTATGATTGTAGGTAGGACTTTCTCCTACTTTTTGGTAGCATTACCCTCTTCCAAAGGGGAGCTAAGGGTTAGGTCTAACACATCTATAGGTTCTTATGGACCTGGTTGAGTTTGCCAGGCAGGTCTCTCAGCTAACTTGCCCTTGAGATTGGTGATCTCAAGTTACCGGTGAATGACCTACCTTGGCAAGGTAGCCACCTGAGATTCCAGGTGACTGACCATTGAAACTAAATAGGTGCATGTTTTGGTTAGTTTTTGCACCTTTAGTTGCAGACTCCCCTCATCTTCATCAGAAGAATCACGGGGGGATGAGAGAACATAACTAAAGTCATCTCCCTCACCAGCAGCTTTTGGTTCTTGGCTGCTGAATTTCCCCTTCTCCATGACAGCTTCAAGGGAAGTCTCAAGGGGCTGGGTTCCTATGATTGAGGTCTTAATAATGTAATCACTTGCAAATGTGAGAGCCTCTTCCATATGAACTTCTTGAACATGTTCAGAGAAGTCCACCTCATTTTGGTATGGATGATGTGGGCTAGATATGGGTGTTCCAGGAGCACTCATCTCTCCTTGAGAAGGTGAGGAGAAGAGAGACTCATAGAACTCACTAAAACCCATATCCTCATCATCATAGAATTAAAGGTTAGGTATTGGATGGCTTAAGTCTAATAGCTAAGGATTTTAGTTGTCCCCTGGAGGCAGATCATCTGAGTTTGAGATTCATAGTGAATGCTTAAGGTTTAGGTAAAAAGCTCATCAGGCTAAGCATGAAGAACCTCAGCACTGATCAATGAAGTAATGGGAGTGGTTTGCTCCTCAGGGGAAGTGGGAGCTCTTGGTTCCACTTCCTCCTGCATGGGTGATTGTATGGGGGCCTGCTCAATCTGAATAGACTGAGTAGAGTTTTTTTTTGGATTTTCTTGAGTAGGTGAGGATGATTTGTGGCTGTGTGGGTGGTGCAGATGTAGAGGGTGTTGGTTCAACATTGACTGGTGTAATGAACTCTAACATTTTTGGGAACAGGGCTGTTTCGACTCCTTAGAAGCCAACAATGGTCTTTCTCATGATTTTGAAGATGTTGGGATTCATCTGTCCTATTTTAAGAATAGGACATGTTCCCCTTAACTGTAAGCCCAGTTCAAAGTTAAGAATGTGCTGGGCATATCTAGAGAACATGTAGTACTCTAAGGAGTCCCAGTTAGCAAGCAAGTGTGTATATACAAACTGAGAGTACTTGAACTTGAACCCTTGAACCATTCCATGCACTATAAAGGATAAGTCCTCAGGAATCTGGTCCCATCCTCCATGTTTATTTGATAAGGAATGAATAACAACATGGAGGAGGTACTTCCACTGATAAGAGACCTTATCCTTCCTGAAGGTTTTGACAATGTAGTCTTCTTCATAGCCCATCTGCCTAAATTACACATTTACAGTAGATTTGGGAAAGGACAACTAGCCTTCTTTATCACCCAGCCTAAGATGAGTGTTGATTGTGGCTGGGGTGATGAAAACTATCTTCCCCTGCACTGTGGCAGACAGTGCCATCAAACTGTCAAGGATCACCTCTTGGCAGGTCCTGCAAAACTTCGGCAGTTGTTTTTCATATAGTGTAGGGTCTATTGTGAGTGCTCAAAAAGTGCCCAAAAAGGTAGTAATCTTGGAAGTATAAAATCTTTCGAATGTAATTTTTCATAAGAAGTTTTGAGATGTAACGCCTGAATTTTTGAATAAAGGTGAAGTTCTCGCGCGAGAGATCGAGGTCTCGCGCGAGTCATGAAGTTCTCGCGTGAAGGACAGTTCTCGCGTGACTAGAAGCTCCTGTGCGAGAAGACTGAGCGAAAAGTTGCACTGGGTATAAATAGCTAGGTACACCCAGCCATACACTAGTTTCGCATGAGAAGTACTGCTGCTAGAGAGAGAAAGCGGTTGTGTAGAGAGAGAAAGTGAAGAAACAATGTGTTTAAGGTATGTAACTCGTGTAGTAACTCGTGTTATATACTAAGGATGGATTGCTGATGTCTAAAACGCAAGATTATGTAATTTTTGCTCGGTAAAAGCTTCGGGAAGGTTGTGGTTGTGCTAGAGCTTCAAGAAGTGAGTTCTAGACCCCTCTTTTATGTGTTTTATCCATGTTTTGGGGCTAATATGCATACTTTATGAATGTTTTGTTTAAGACTTATGTTCATAAATGTTATTGCATATTTTAGGGTGTTAAAGTGGTTAAAGAAGCGATAACTTGTGGATAAAGTTGTGTACAGCAGAAAAGTTATCGCGCGAGAGGCGAGTTCTAGCACGAAATGTAGTTCTCGCGCGAAATGTAGTTCTCGCGCGAAATGATGTTCTTGCACGAATGATGAAGTTCTCGCGCGAACGATGATGTTCTCGCTTAAAGAGGGAGTTGTCGCTTGAAGTGGGTAGTTCTCGCGCGAATGTGGGTTCTCGCGCGAAAACTTTGGACTGTTACGTGTTATGTTACCCCGTAAACGTGCGTTAATAATGAATTAATGATGAACTTAATGTTAAAGAATTAATGTGCGTATGTAGATATATTAAATATATATCATGATAGTTAAAGGCTAAAGAACAATGTTAATTCACATGTGAAATGCGAAAGAATAGTTACCCTGTTACCCTGTATAGCACAGCTGTGAAAACGTTAAAGCGCTAAAGAAGTCTTGCAAGCACTTGATAGGAGTTACACTTCGGTGTGCTCACCTGATAGGAGTTATGCTTCATGCATTCTCACCCGATAGGAGTTACACTTTGGTGTGCTCAACTGATAGGAGTTATGCTTCATGAATTCTCACCCGATAGGAGTTACACTTCGGTGTTCTCACCTGATAGGAGTTATGCTTCGTGCATTCTCACCCGATAGGAGTTACACTTCGGTGTGCTCACTTGATAGGAGATATGCTTCATGCATTCTCACTCGATAGGAGTTACACTTCGGTGTGCTCACCTGATAGGAGATATGGTTCGTGCATTCTCACCCGATAGGAACTAATCTTCGTGCTAAGTTCAAATGATGACGTAAAGTGAATGGTAAAGTAATGTATGGGTAACGTAACGGTAAAGTGAATGTTAAAGTAATGTATGGGTAACGTAATGGTAAAATGAATGGTAAAGTAATGTATGGGTAACGTAACGGTAAAGTGAATGGTAGAGTAAAAGTTAAAGTTTGGTTATCGAACGAGTTCCATAACGATGTTGATGATGAACGAGGTTAAAGTTTTTATGATGTTAATGCATGATACAGTTTTGTTATAGTAAACCTTGAGCTCACTCAGCGTTGTTGACTTTTGTATGCATATTAGATTGTTAGATACGCTATACATTTTGGGTGAGCTTGGCATGGATGGGAGGGCTACCTAGCACACGATCGAGACTGGCATCCCGACATAGAGCTTTAGTTAGATAGCTAAACTGATATTTTTATGTAAATGTTATTTATTAGAAATTTTTGTACGTTCCGCTGCATATATTAATGAAATTTGATGTTCGAGAACTTGTGTTTCTGATGTCCAAATCCAACTGTGGGGTTTCCTGAATTGGGGCCTTACATGAGAAAACATCTGAAGCCAATTTGGCTTCAGAAGATATTCCTTAGCTTTACAAGAATTGCTTCGGAAGAAAAATACTTAGAGTATTTTGCTTCCGAGATATATTTATTTTCGAAAGATATTGAACTTCAGAAGTTTTATTCAAAGAAAAAATAAAGCTTTCGAGACTTAATTGCTTTCGAAAGAAAATTGTCATTCAAAACATACAAGTAGTTAGAGGCCTATTTAAGCTTCGGAAGATATATCAGCATTTCTTTCGAAGGTAAATTTTGTAGTAAGTAGTTATTAGTTTTGAAGACATAGTTTTCTTCCGAAGTCAACTTAATGTCTTCCAAAGGAATATATATCTGCAATTCTCAAAATTCTAAGAAATATCATTTAGAAATATTATCTCCCAAGTTAAACATGGCTTATATGAGTGATAATATAGATAACATAAGACACACATATTTGAAAAATAATCTTGAAACTAATTTAAGAAAATCTACTTAAGATTAATCATCCCAATAACTGATACAAGATACTTAAATCTCTGTTTATCAAAAGCTTTTGGTGAACAGATCAGCATATTTTCATTTATGTTAACATTGACTAGTTTTATCAATCCTATTTCAAAATTACCCCTTATCAACTAATACTTGATGTTGTTGTGCTTTGTCTATGAGTGCTGCATAGGATTTTCTGTAATAGAGATAGCATTGTTGTTGTCTATGTGGATGGGAGTCTCCTTGAAGTTGAATCCATAGTCTAACATCTGATTCTGAATCCAAAGCACTTAAGCACAGCGGCTTGCAGCAGCAATATATTCAGCTTTAGCGGTTGATTCAGACACATAGGATTGTTTCTTGCATTTCCAAGAGACTATCCTTCGACCAAGGTGTGAATCCAAGGATCGCAATCGGGAATTATGAAGCTTGCTAGTTCAAATTCCTTCAGTGCTTCCTTCATTTCTATCATGTTCATTCTCTCAACCATGTCATACGGAAACCCATGATTGATCAGGGTCATAAACATAGTTGATTCAGGCCTTTCTTCCAATATGTCTTTGATGGACAGTAGGTCATCAGCCTTTGATTCTTTTTAATCTTTGGGAGACTCATCTTTAGTAAGCTCATCCCATTCAGCATCACTCTCAGTTTCAGCATGAGACTTAGTCTTTAAATTGGAAAAATCCACTGAAGAAGTGTGCTCTGGAGTTGTAGGCCTTGATCTTTTTGGTGAATCTTTAACATTAATCACCTCTTTCTCTACATACCCCAAATACTTCCTCTTTCTTGAGTACTGAATGATTTGCTTTGAAGCTTCGGTAGATTCTTTTATTTTTGTTGATGGAGCAGCATTTGATTCAAGTGCACAAATTTTCATCTTGAGCTTATTAATTAGTTCATCTTTCCTTTTCAACAAAATAGACTGAACAGTGAGAGAGTTGTTTGCTTGTTCAACTTCCAACATGAACTTCTCTTTTTCTGTCTTCTCATGCTTCATAGAGTCTTTAAGTTCTTCAACCAGCTCATTCAATGCATCAATTACTTCATTGTTGGTTTGAGCATCTTCTCTTAATCTGATCAGTCTGGATTCTTGTTTGTTCATCAGCTCCTCCTTTTCTTTTAACATTCCTTTGAGCTCTCTAATTCTTTCCAACCTTTTGTTTGATTTGATAATAAATTTGTTATTCTCAGTAACCAGATAACTTTTGCTTACATCTATATCATCATCTTCCAGGTCATCTTCATGATAGGCTATAACATAAACATAGTTAGCTTCTTCTTCACCTTCTTGATGTTGTCCAGCAATCTCAACCTCATTGCCTACAGCAGGAGCTATACTTTCTGAGCTTGAAATACACTCAACTGCTTGATCTGTTTTCTCTTGATCAGGTTGTTGTTGTTGTTGAGAATCAATGATTGGAGATATTGGTTCAGTTTGGTTAGACATGACAGGGGTTTGTGTGCTGGAGATTGTGAGAGGAATGGTACTTACCTGAGATACTAACTAAGTCTCACCAGTGTGTACTGAGTTTTGAGATTGAGTAACTGAGATGGGTTCTGTATGAGTACTCTCAGGTGATAGATTTTGTGGAGTTGGAGGTTGTTGATGAATGGGTGATTGAAGGTAATTTGGAGAGATTGGTTGGGTGTGTTGACTGGCTGGAGATTGGATTTGTGTAGATTGATAATAGTGGTGTATGGGAGATTAAGGAGTGGAATGTTGAGGTAAGTCTTGCTCAGCATCAGTAGATTGACTATCTTGCTGATCTTCCCACATCAGTTCTGGTGGAATGTTGGCATTAGCATCTGCCACATGTGAAAACATTGGCATATCTTCTCCTTCATATTTTCCACTGATCTTATTCAGTACAGATCTCCCCAGATGTGCTTGAACAAACACATCACCTTCTCTTGCTATCCTAAGCAATTCACCAGTAATGATTAGTTGCATAAACCTTGGAAACATGTACATCTTATCAGCCTTTTGCACTTTGATGTGATCACACAGACAACTAAAAATGTACTTTGAGTATTTGTATGTCCTTCCCTCAAAAATGCCAATAATGCCAGATGAAATGTCCCTTGAGAATCTATCAAGCCCAGACTTCCTGTTGGAGATGCTCTTTAAATATGTATGACATAAGAATCTATATGGCTTGCACAATCTCCCTTTCTTTATCTCACCCTTGTCAAAGTCACCATCATATCCCATCAGATAGAACACTTTCTCTATGTACTCATTCTCAAAAACATCTGGGTGACCAACTTCTTGTTCTCCCAGCTCAAGTGCCCTTCTGATAGTTTGTTCATCAACTCTCATCCTTTCATTCTTGATTTCAGCAACTGTCATCTCAGATTCTCCAACTTGCTCTAATCAAGCTGAATTCTAGAAATCAATGATGTGTGCTTGATGAATCACAGGCTCTGCTGATAAAGCATAGAAAATCCTGGATCGTCATAGGTATCTGATGATATCTCGACATCCTTCTGCTACAGGGTCAACAGAATTTAAGAATGCACATACATTGTTCTCTCTTGCAAAATGATTAGCCATCTGTTCATAAGAATGAAGAAAATTATGTTAGAGCAAAATCATCACACTTAAGAATACGAAGAGTTTAGACACAGAAATGATGAATCAATCAATTCATAACTTCGGATTATGATATATTTTACCTTGATATTATTGAACTTGTAGTGAACAGAGATCAAGAATCAAGCAATGTTTAAAGGTTATTGGTAATTTTGAATATTGTCGGACGGGGGTCTATCTGAACGTTTTTCTAGGTTGAAAAAGATGTTTTCTGTAAAAGTGAATGGAATTTGACAAGTCAAAAACATCATTTATACTCCCTCGGATATATTAATTTTATTTATTAAATGAGCTGGGACCCCCTATCCTTATTACCAATTTTATTGTTTCCGCAGATTTTAGTTCTTTCGTAGATCATCTACGGATGACTTAGAATTAAAAACTGATTTTTGATGAAGTATTATTTGAATTTTCATAGATTGCCAGTCTATGGAACTATTATACTTTTAAATACTACCACATCCGTAGGTTACCAATCTACAGATGGTCATATTCCTTTTTCACACTGTAGCATCTACTGAACAAGAAAATGTACTCTAGGTTCTGCTGATGCTACAGATACAAAGTTAGCTTCTTTGATTGTATGGTCCTATTCAACTGATAGAACCATTTATTGCTATTGGACCTTGTTGACTTTGTTTTCATGACAATTTGTGCACACTATATTTTGTGCAAGTTCATGTATCCTTCAGCGAAGTTAGTGCTCAAGTTCCAATTCCTTCATTTGAATTTGGATCATTGAATTCAGCTTTTATGTTTCATGAATTTCATGTATTAACTACTCCCCCTAAATTTGTGATTAATGATAAAGTGTTGCATTCATCATAAATTTATGAAGTAAATAGCATGAAAGGCACATGACAGTCCAAAGATTACACACAATAAATAAACTAAAAGTAACAAAATTGAATTAAAAATATGTACATGCTTATAAACACATATAATGAGATCATACGATGACACTAAACTTCTTCCTGATTGAGATGATTGTTGAAATATGACCTGATTCTAGTCCTGATTGCAAGTATGTTTGTCCACTTAAATCCAAACAAGAGTATAGAAACAACTAGACATGCTGTTTATCATGTTTTCATGTTTATTAGTGATAAACTTTTATGGGCTCCATATTCAATTCACATTAGAGTTTGTCCTTCATTTGTGAGTCAATTCATCACTTTTTCACACTTAGAAACTATGTACTTTAAGATATAAATTCTATCTTGAGACATATGAGTTGTCTCATAAATTCTTTGCTACAAAAGCTCTTATGAAAATTTACAGTTGATCACTATGGATTCTTTTGAGAGCTTAGATATGATCATCATCAGGTCACCAGGTCTTTACATACGTAAAACAGAGGTGCCTTTAACCCAGGTCTTTGTTTATACAAAACAGAGGGATGATGAGGATCATGATCTTTTCACCAGTTAAATACATATGTATCTCATGGTGTTCATAAACCCAGGTCTTTGTTCACACAAAACAAAGGGAATATGATTTGAAGAGATAGAAGTTATAAGGTATTTTACATAGTGTGCTTAGGTGAATGAATTGATCACATCAGGATAAGACTGACTTGCTTGATCCTCAAAATGAAGCTTCTCACAAATAGTCACCTTTTTATTATGTTAAGCATGCTCTTAGTATAGTCTTCAATCAAGTTGAATCTACTTACATATCAAAGAACTTTTGATCAGTTTTTAAAGAAATTTAAGAACTCAGGAAGCAAGCAAAGGCACAGTGTACTATCATTTCCCAACCATATGTCAAGCAGAAATAGAAGACACAATAAATAAAGACAATATTTTTTTTATTTATTATTATTTTTTTATTATTATAAGGACAGACACATGCTTTTCTTGGTTAATGATGATTAATCTAAGTTAATCATGCCCAAAGACTCAATTAGAAAATTAAATCTAACTGAATCAAAGGCCTTAGTGAATAGATCAGCAAGCTGATTTGTTGTATCCACTTTGACTAACTTGATTAAACTTTTTTCTGAGCAATCTCTCAGAAAATGATATCTGATTTCAATATGCTATGTTTTACTATGTTGAACTGGATTAGCAGTGATAAACATAGCAGCTGAATTGACAATACAAATTGGAGTGTGAAGGAAATTGTAACCATAATCAAGTAATTGGTTTTGCAACCAAAGGACTTGAGAGCAACCAGCTGAAGCAGCTATGAACTCAGCCTCAGCTATGGATACAGATACATTTGTTTACTTTTTGCACTGCCATGAAACAAGTCTTGGTCCTAAAAATTGACATCCACCAGTTGTGGATTTTCTATTGTTGTTGCATCCTCCATAGTCACTGTCTGAATAAGAGTAGAGAGAGAAGTCTCCATCTTTTGGATACCATAGACCAAGGGTTGGTTTCCCTTTGAGATATCTAAAAATCCTCTTCACAGCATTCAGATGGGACTCTTTTGGATCTGATTGGTACCTAGCACAAATACATACAGCAAACATAATGTCAAGTCTGCTGGCAGTTAAATACATAAGAGATCCTATCATTGATCTATATAATCTTTGATCAATAGATTTTCCTGTAGGATCAGGTACAATTTTGTCAATTGTTGAAGCAGGTGTTTTGCATGAAGATGTATTAGCAAGATTGTACTTCTTCAATATTTTATGAATATACTTTTCTTGATTGATGAATATGCCATCTGTTTTTTGATGAACTTGTAGTCCAAGAAAGAAAGTTAATTCTCCCATTGAGCTTATTTGAAACTGAGATTTCATCAAATCTTCAAAGCTTTCACACAGTCTCTTGTTTGTTGATCTAAATATAATGTCATCTACATATATTTGAACAACTAAGAGGTCTTGATGTTCATGTTTGAGAAAGAGAGTCTGATCAATACTTCCCTTTTTGTATCCATGCTTGAACAAGAAAGATTATAATGTTTCATACCACTTTCTTGGTGCCTGATGAAGACCATACAAAGCTTTGTCAAGCTTGTATACTCTATGTGGGTAATCAGGATCTTCAAAACCTGGAGGTTGAGCTACATAGACTTCTTCATCAATATTCCCATATAAAAAGTCACACTTCATATCCATTTGATAAACAGTGAACTTCGTATATGATGCATAGGCTAGGAATACTCTAATGGCTTCAATTCTTGCAACAGGTGCAAAAACTTCATCATAGTCTATCCCTTCTTCTTGAGTATATCCTTGAGCAATCAGCCTAGCTTTGTTTCTCACAATGATACCTCTGTCATCTAGTTTATTTTTGAATAACCACCTTGTGCCAATTGGATGTTGGCCTTTAGGAAGATCAACTAGATTCCAGACCTTTTGCTTTCTGAATTGTTGAAGTTCTTCTTGCATGGCTTCAATCCAGCTATTATCTTTTAGTGCAGCTGTAATGTTTGGAGGAACCACTTGTGAAAGAAAACAAGTGAAAAGACATATGTTTGCAGCTCCCCTTTGGCTTCTTATGTTCTTTCATTGAGATCTCCAATGATGTTGTTTATTGGATGAGTCTTATGAATTTTTGTTATTGGAATGGACTCAACTGGAATAGATGATTCCAAGTTAGTCATATGCATTGATGCAGATATATCCAGCTGAGATGATGAATTTATGAAGTAATCAAATTGATCATCATTGGAAGCTGAATGATTTTCGTTTTGTACATCAGCTGCATTGTGAGTTCCATCCGCAGGAGTTACAGGAACATCTACGGATGTATTTTATGCTTCCGCAGGTGTTACAGTAACATCTACGGATGTATTTTGTTGACTTGCTGATAATGACTCTTTGGAATGCAATGGACCATCTCCAATGTGTGGAATATCTACTGATGTGAATGGAACATCAGCTGATCCAATAATCACATCTCCTAATGTAGGACACTCATCTGCGAATGTAGAGTCAGCAGCTGCTGATGAAGTGTTTGCATCTGAGGATGTAGATCCATTTGCTTGGTCTTGTGCTGCATTATTGTCATTATTTGGTGTTCCTTGTTCCATGATACTTGAAGTTTTTATTCTTGGAGGATCAGCAGATAATGACACTTCATTCATGTTTGGAGGAACAAATGGATAGCATGTATCTTCAGTACCTGTAGCATTCAAATAACCAGAGTTAAATGAGTTTGTGAGTGCATCTATATCAAACAACCATGATGATCCTTTTGCAGATTTAGGAAATAAGGATTCATCAAAAGACACACTAGGAGTTTCTTCCACAATGTTTTATTGTGGAATGTAGATCCTATATGATTTAGATGTTGAAGAATATCCAACGAAGAAACCATCATAGGCTTTCTCTGAAAATTTTCCCAATTGTTCTTTTGTGTTTAAAATAGATACATGACACCCAAAAGCTCTATGATATCCTATGTAAGGTTTTATTTTAAATAAAAGCTCATAAGGTGTTTTATTATGTTCTTTTACAATTAATGTCCTGTTTTGAACATTGCATGCTGTGTTCACTGCTTCAGCCCAAAAGGTGATTGGCAATTATGAATCAGCTAGCATTGTTCTTGCTGCTTCAATGAGAGTTCTGTTTCTTCTTTCAGCAACTCCATTTTGTTGTGGAGTTCTTGGTGCACTGAATTGCCTTGCTATGCCTTTATTCCTGCAAAATAAATCTAAGATAGTATTAACAAATTCAGTCCCATTGGCACTCCTAAAAATTTTAACTTTTAAATCAAGTTGATTCTCAATCTTAGTGACAAACTCCATTAATGTTACTGATGTTTCACTCTTTAGTTTTAAGAAAAAGACCCATGTGAATCTAGTGAAGTCATCCACAACCACTAAATAATATTGCCTTTTTCCAATGCTCATCACATTAGTTGGACCAAAAAGATCCATGTGAAGCAATTTGAGTGGTGTAGTGTTTGTGTTCATTATTTTGGATTTATGTGACACTCTATATTGTTTTCCTTTATAACATGAGGAACAATGGTTTGAACAAGAAAATTCTTTGTTTGGCAATCCAATGACTAAGTCATTTTTCACCAATTTATTCATGTTCTTCAAGTTGGAATGAACAAGCCTTCTATGCCACAACTGAGATTCATCTTCTGATGACTTAGATAGCAGACATGTTTCATTGTTTGCGAGTGTTGTATTATTCATATCAAAAACATATGTGTTTCCTTTTCTTGATGCTTTAAGAAAAATCCAATCTTCTGGAACTGCAAAACCTGGCTTAAGAATGTAACAATTAGTGTTATCAAATAATGTGGTATAATTTTGATCGCAAATTTAAGACACACTCAATAAATTATATTGCAAATTTTCACAATAATTTACTTTCTCAAATTTGAGCACACCATTAGTTACCATTCCTTCACCAACTATTTTACCTCCCTTCTTATCCCCACCAAATGCCACATAAGAAGCATTTTTATGTTTGAAGTCATGGAGAAGAGAACAGTTTCCTGTCATATGTATGGAACAACCACTGTCAACATACCACTTGTTGTCAGCTCTCCAAGATTGTTCCTGCATAATTAAAGAAATCAATTAGATTTGGAAACCCAAGTCTTAATGATCTTGGGTGATCCTGTGGAGTCTAAAATTTTAACTTCCTCATGAATGAGTCTTGAAGATTCAGTATTAATTTTAGATTCAATTGATTCATTGTGTGTTGTTTGTGGTGAGGATGATTCTGTTGATGATGAACTTGTGGAATTTTGTTCTAATTTTTCAAACTCTTCCTCAAGGATCTTCTCTTTCTTTGTTTGCTGTTTTGACTTTGATGATGATCCTTGATTGTTGAAAGTTTCATCATCCTTTGAATTTGAATGTGAAACATGAGTTCCTTTTTCAAAATTATCAAAGAAAGTATCTTTAGCATTTGACTTCTTATTGTTCAATTCCACCTTTTTGTGAGGTGTCTTTGACTGTTGAGGAGTCTTTGATTTCTGTTCAGGTTGTCTTCTCTTCAAAGGTTCACTATCAACTGATGATTTCTCTTGTGGCTTTGTCACCTTTTGTTTTTGTTTTTGTTTTTTCTTTAATCTTGAATCTTTTTGATCTTCACTTGATTGAGATTCTGAATCATCCTTCTCAGGTTGTTTCTTCTTTGTGCTCTTTGTCTTGTTCTTTTTGTTAAAATAACATTCCTGAGTGGAACGGTTTGGAAGATTGGGCTTGACCTTCAAAGCTTTGGAAGTTTTGGTAACTTCGGAAGATTTGATGACTGAACCTTCGGAAGATATTGCTTTCACTGAAGCAAGCTTCAGTGCTTCGGAAGCATTCCTTTCTTTCGAGACCAACTTTCCTTCTGAAGGCAATTCTTTATTTGCCTTTTTCTTCATTTTTGAGCTTCCGAAGGAGACAGATTTTCCTTCCGAAGTTGTTTGCTTCTTCTTCTTCTCAGAAGTTTTCTTCTTGATCATATGGATAGTACTCTTAGGATTGTATTGACAATCCTTAGCCAGATGTGAAGTACTACCACACATAACACAATCCAAATCTTTCCTTCTAAAAGTCTTCTTTCCCAAAGAAGACTGAGCTTGAACACTTTCCTTTTCTTTCTTCATCCTTTCAGATGATGCAGCAGGCTTCTTAGGATGCAGCTTGCTCTTTGAAATGGATGGTTCAGGCTGTACAGCAGTGAGACACAGCTGATCAGTCTTCTTGTTATTGCTGGAGTGAGTTGAAGCTGAAGTAGAACTCTTGGTACTATAGTTCTTGACAGGATCTTCAGCATTCATCACCTTGAACCCTGCAGAAATAAATACTTGTTTCTTTTTGGGGTCAAAGGTGGTCTTGATCTCTTGAGCTTTTCTGGATCTTCTCTTTGCTCTTCTGATCAAGTTCTTTCTCTTGGTTTTGCTCAAACCAGCTTCTTTTTCCTCCTTAGGAGCATGGTGACCCTTTTCGAATTGACTCTCTTCACTCACCTTAGAGTCATTCCTCACATTCTCCTCTTCATCCTCTTTATCACTAGGGTCTATGGATGGCATCTCGTCTTGACCAGTTCCACACCTTGGAGATCTAACTGATAATAGAGTGTGTGGAGGAGCTATCTCAGTAGATCCCAGTCCCTGGTTATTCTGATAACACACTTTTGCATGCAGAGATGAGGATATCATGTTCTTGAAGGTTTCTTCTTCAAGAACACATTTTTCTGCCTTGGCTTTGCTGATCACAAGCTTAGCCTGGCATTTAGTCAACTTGGTAATGAGATCCTTAATTTGAGTCCTGTAATTTGTTTGCTCATGTTTAAGAGTTGAAACTGTTTTCTCTAGATCTTCTATCTTAAGTTTATAGTCATTTTCAGCTCTTTTAAAGTCAGCTTTTAAAATATTCAAAGACTCAATGTCAGATCTCATTTCCAATTTTTAGGACCTGTATCTATTTACTTTTGCAATACATTCAGGTGAGCAAAGATGTTCAAGTACCTTAGCTTCATCATGGTCAGCCATGAGTGCTTGGTTTGGAGATGCATCTTTAGCTTGAAAGCTCCAGTCAAAGCCTCCTTCTTCAACAGCAACTGCAACTTGCTGTCTTGGCTTCTTATTCTGGTGCCCTCCTTCAGTGTAGTTTGGCCTGGACAAAGCTTGGCCACCATTGGACTTAGGTGCCATGCATTCTCTAGCAAAGTGTCCCATCTGGTTACAGTTGTAACACTTGACTTTGCTTTTATCCAGCCCAAACCTTCCACTGGCAGCATTGCTAGGAAACCTTCTTCCAGTCCTCTTGTAGAACTTCTGGGCTCTGTGAGTGAGAAGAGCCATTTGGTGGACTATCTCCATGTACTCCAGATCATCTGGATGGATACAGTCCAGGTCTTCAAGAGTGAAAAGAAAGTTGCCTGAACTTTCATCAGTGGAGACAAAGGCTTGAGAGGAGCTTGTCTTTTTGAAGGGACTTCCTTGGATGTAGCTCTCTCTGGGTGTCTCTGGGAAGGTGATGAAAGGACCCTTATATGAGGTTTTAGGGTAGCAGATGAGATGATGTTGTGGTTTTCTACTATCCCTTTCAACCACATGAAGGGCTGAACTCTGGTGAGTGTTAGAGCTACCAGATGGATTTTTCATGTTCATCTCCATCTGGTATCCACTGAGTATCCCATACAACTCAGTGAGAGTAAGGGTCTTGAGGTTTTTAGTCCTCTTAATGACCACACAGTAGTGTGCCCATTGTCTTGGAAGAGAGGACATGAACTTCCTTATAATATCCCTATTCTCAATAGTTACCCCAACATCAGCCAAAGTATCCACAATCTCAACATACCTGAAGTATTGTTGAGTCATGGTATCACCTGTTTTGAAGGTGAAATTTTCAAACTACTGCTTTAGGAGATCCTTCTTGTTCTCCTTGGCTTCATTTGAACCCTCATACATCAGTTTCAGTGCATCCCATAGCTCCCATAGCTGTTTAGCGGTCTTGCACTTCTTGAAACCCTTGTAGATAGAGTTTGGAAGAGCAGTTTGGAGGGCTGTCATGGCATTCTGATCAATATCAATTCTTTTCCAGTCTTTATCAGAAAAGTTAGCCTTCTTCTTTGGTATCATGCCACCACCACCAGCAGCTGAAGTGGTGCTTGGTACATGAGGTCCATGGACAACAGACTCCCACATCCTGGAATCTTAAGACTTGATAAAGCCTTCCATTCTTTGACACCAAGTGTCAAAATCCTCAGGAGTGATCAGTGGGGACCTTGTCATAGTTCTAGTTTCCATATCAGCTTTGGAGATAGCTTCCATTTGAAGAGTTAAGTGATGTGTGTAACTAAGATGATTTGAAGATGGTGAGATCTTACAAACAAGAGCCTGCAATGCTCTGATACCAAATGCAGGACCATTAAAGGGTATTAAAGCTTGCACTTAGTTTACACACATAAGAGGATCTTAAGATCACTTAACAATTCAAATAGGGAACTGAGAACTTTTTTTTGAAGATACAATGCAAACACTAGTAAAGTAAGAACAAGAACACCAAGTTAAAGTTTTCAAGGAAGTAGTATATTGCTTCTCTAGTTCTATTACAAGTGTTGTACAAGTATATCCTGAATACAAGAACCTTAGACTCTTTATACTAATCCTACAATAGTCAATATGCAAAAAGACAATTGGAAGTGACTAATCTAGACAACAAGATCAGCCTAAAGTCAAAAGGCAGATTGCCTTTTGACTAGTGACTATGCAATGCCATAGCTCACTGACTTTCCTATTACAAAAAGCCAAAAAGAAACAAAAACAAAAACTTACAGACAAAGACCTTATCTACTTTATCATAAAGCATGGAAGTTTCACCAACTGATGATAGTTAGTGAACCACTAGAGCTAGCAGTGGACAGAGAGTTGCTTTATGATAAACTTGATGGAAAAGATATATTTTCTCTCTCTTCAGAAGAAAATCAGTCTTGTCTCTAAACAACTTCGGAAGACTTTATCTTGAGAGCTTCGGAAGACTTCATCTTTTACCTTCGGAAGAGTTCAGTCTTTGGCTTCGGAAGACTTTACACTTAGAGTATTTTCTAAGTTAAGTGTAAAGCTTCTGCAGTAGTTTCTTCTGAACTTTGGCTTTGGAAGATTTTACACTTAGCATTTCTCTTGAGTGTGTAAAACTTCCGAAGCTGATTCTTCTTTGTTCCAAAGTGCATGTTGGAAGCCTTGGTTATTTTGGTATCCTTTGGTTGCATTAGCCTCTTAACTTTAGAGGTTCCTATAATTACTATTCTAACAAAAATACACCAAACCTTAGGTTGAACCTTGAGGAGTTTTTGGGGTCACATTTAGCATTATATCATTTCCAAATCATTAATTCAAGTGAGTATTCATAGTCCGTTTTATTTGTTTTATAGTTTGGGGAAATCATGTGATTTAATATTCAATAATTGATATTCATTGTTATTCTATTTCATTCTAAGTTCAATTCAAGACATGCTATGTTATTACTTGCAATTATATGTGCATAGTTAGTTAAACTGAATAAGAACAAAATCATTAATTCATGAAACCATGGTAACAATGATAGATCTATTGGTTTGACAAACCCACCCCATTTGTTTAGACGCGTGGTGATTGGAACCGGAATCAATAATTCTACAAGGCTTCGTCTGCGGACCGAGTCAATTCAGTCATTAGGTTTTATAGTGTTGGTTTGTCTTTTATGTTATACTATTGCATTTATAAGTCTTGACATTGCCATGTGAAATGAATTATTTTCAATCATTATAATCAATCTATATATGCATTCAAACCTGTGTTTACTCACTGGCTAATTCGTTAGCTGACTTGTTAATTTGTTACTTGACTCGTTACTTTTCAAATGACTTTAGGAATGCAGATTAGTCGACTTCTATATGCAAATTAGGACTTGGACTTGGTCAAATATAAAGACAAATTTATTACATTTATTTGATATTTTTTTTATTGTAATGTATTATTTGATTTGTATCATTTAATGAAGATGACATTTAATATTATTTCAACACAATTATTACCATGTGCTATGAGAAATCGATTCAAATTCGTCCACCCCGATGATTCCGCCGTCAGTCGGGGTGTGAAAGTAGGACCTTCTTCTAAACTCTTCAAGCACCATTTGCAGAATCCTCTCATCTAACCTGTCAGCTTGCCTGTTCTGACTTGGATTGATAAGGGGCAAGTCAACTAGAGGAAAGCTTTCAAAGTATCTCAGGGTTTGAAAATTGAAGACCTTTTGTTGCCCCTGAGATCTAGAGAGTACCAGGGCTCTTCTATCAGCATCATATCTCCATCCTATTATTGGATTTTTAATAGAATAGGATGGGGTAGACATAGCCCTTGGAATTCCTTTCTCAAATAGGCTTTGAATCAAAGCATCCATATCAATGTGGGCCTGAGGAGGTTGTTGAGTATGGACAACTACAAGTTAGGATGGTGAGGCCTCTATGTCCATACTTTGGGTAGAACTCCTAGGTTCTATGATTGTAGGTAGGACTTTCTCCTACTTTTTGGTAGCATTACCCTCTTCCAAAGGGGAGCTAAGGGTTAGGTCTAACACATCTATAGGTTCTTATGGACCTGGTTGAGTTTGCCAGGCAGGTCTCTCAGCTAACTTGCCCTTGAGATTGGTGATCTCAAGTTACCGGTGAATGACCTACCTTGGCAAGGTAGCCACCTGAGATTCCAGGTGACTGACCATTGAAACTAAATAGGTGCATGTTTTGGTTAGTTTTTGCACCTTTAGTTGCAGACTCCCCTCATCTTCATCAGAAGAATCACGGGGGGATGAGAGAACATAACTAAAGTCATCTCCCTCACCAGCAGCTTTTGGTTCTTGGCTGCTGAATTTCCCCTTCTCCATGACAGCTTCAAGGGAAGTCTCAAGGGGCAGGGTTCCTATGATTGAGGTCTTAATAATGTAATCACTTGCAAATGTGAGAGCCTCTTCCATATGAACTTCTTGAACATGTACAGAGAAGTCCACCTCATTTTGGTATGGATGATGTGGGCTAGATATGGGTGTTCCAGGAGCACTCATCTCTCCTTGAGAAGGTGAGGAGAAGAGAGACTCATAGAACTCACTAAAACCCATATCCTCATCATCATAGAATTAAAGGTTAGGTATTGGATGGCTTAAGTCTAATAGCTAAGGATTTTAGTTGTCCCCTGGAGGCAGATCATCTGAGTTTGAGATTCATAGTGAATGCTTAAGGTTTAGGTAAAAAGCTCATCAGGCTAAGCATGAAGAACCTCAGCACTGATCAATGAAGTAATGGGAGTGGTTTGCTCCTCAGGGGAAGTGGGAGCTCTTGGTTCCACTTCCTCCTGCATGGGTGATTGTATGGGGGCCTGCTCAATCTGAATAGACTGAGTAGAGTTTTTTTTTGGATTTTCTTGAGTAGGTGAGGATGATTTGTGGCTGTGTGGGTGGTGCAGATGTAGAGGGTGTTGGTTCAACATTGACTGGTGTAATGAACTCTAACATTTTTGGGAACAGGGCTGTTTCGACTCCTTAGAAGCCAACAATGGTCTTTCTCATGATTTTGAAGATGTTGGGATTCATCTGTCCTATTTTAAGAATAGGACATGTTCCCCTTAACTGTAAGCCCAGTTCAAAGTTAAGAATGTGCTGGGCATATCTAGAGAACATGTAGTACTCTAAGGAGTCCCAGTTAGCAAGCAAGTGTGTATATACAAACTGAGAGTACTTGAACTTGAACCCTTGAACCATTCCATGCACTATAAAGGATAAGTCCTCAGGAATCTGGTCCCATCCTCCATGTTTATTTGATAAGGAATGAATAACAACATAGAGGAGGTACTTCCACTGATAAGAGACCTTATCCTTCCTGAAGGTTTTGACAATGTAGTCTTCTTCATAGCCCATCTGCCTAAATTACACATTTACAGTAGATTTGGGAAAGGACAACTAGCCTTCTTTATCACCCAGCCTAAGATGAGTGTTGATTGTGGCTGGGGTGATGAAAACTATCTTCCCCTGCACTGTGGCAGACAGTGCCATCAAACTGTCAAGGATCACCTCTTGGCAGGTCCTGCAAAACTTCGGCAGTTGTTTTTCATATAGTGTAGGGTCTATTGTGAGTGCTCAAAAAGTGCCCAAAAAGGTAGTAATCTTGGAAGTATAAAATCTTTCGAATGTAATTTTTCATAAGAAGTTTTGAGATGTAACGCCTGAATTTTTGAATAAAGGTGAAGTTCTCGCGCGAGAGATCGAGGTCTCGCGCGAGTCATGAAGTTCTCGCGTGAAGGACAGTTCTCGCGTGACTAGAAGCTCCTGTGCGAGAAGACTGAGCGAAAAGTTGCACTGGGTATAAATAGCTAGGTACACCCAGCCATACACTAGTTTCGCATGAGAAGTACTGCTGCTAGAGAGAGAAAGCGGTTGTGTAGAGAGAGAAAGTGAAGAAACAATGTGTTTAAGGTATGTAACTCGTGTAGTAACTCGTGTTATATACTAAGGATGGATTGCTGATGTCTAAAACGCAAGATTATGTAATTTTTGCTCGGTAAAAGCTTCGGGAAGGTTGTGGTTGTGCTAGAGCTTCAAGAAGTGAGTTCTAGACCCCTCTTTTATGTGTTTTATCCATGTTTTGGGGCTAATATGCATACTTTATGAATGTTTTGTTTAAGACTTATGTTCATAAATGTTATTGCATATTTTAGGGTGTTAAAGTGGTTAAAGAAGCGATAACTTGTGGATAAAGTTGTGTACAGCAGAAAAGTTATCGCGCGAGAGGCGAGTTCTAGCACGAAATGTAGTTCTCGCGCGAAATGTAGTTCTCGCGCGAAATGATGTTCTTGCACGAATGATGAAGTTCTCGCGCGAACGATGATGTTCTCGCTTAAAGAGGGAGTTGTCGCTTGAAGTGGGTAGTTCTCGCGCGAATGTGGGTTCTCGCGCGAAAACTTTGGACTGTTACGTGTTATGTTACCCCGTAAACGTGCGTTAATAATGAATTAATGATGAACTTAATGTTAAAGAATTAATGTGCGTATGTAGATATATTAAATATATATCATGATAGTTAAAGGCTAAAGAACAATGTTAATTCACATGTGAAATGCGAAAGAATAGTTACCCTGTTACCCTGTATAGCACAGCTGTGAAAACGTTAAAGCGCTAAAGAAGTCTTGCAAGCACTTGATAGGAGTTACACTTCGGTGTGCTCACCTGATAGGAGTTATGCTTCATGCATTCTCACCCGATAGGAGTTACACTTTGGTGTGCTCAACTGATAGGAGTTATGTTTCATGAATTCTCACCCGATAGGAGTTACACTTCGGTGTTCTCACCTGATAGGAGTTATGCTTCGTGCATTCTCACCCGATAGGAGTTACACTTCGGTGTGCTCACTTGATAGGAGATATGCTTCATGCATTCTCACTCGATAGGAGTTACACTTCGGTGTGCTCACCTGATAGGAGATATGGTTCGTGCATTCTCACCCGATAGGAACTAATCTTCGTGCTAAGTTCAAATGATGACGTAAAGTGAATGGTAAAGTAATGTATGGGTAACGTAACGGTAAAGTGAATGTTAAAGTAATGTATGGGTAACGTAATGGTAAAATGAATGGTAAAGTAATGTATGGGTAACGTAACGGTAAAGTGAATGGTAGAGTAAAAGTTAAAGTTTGGTTATCGAACGAGTTCCATAACGATGTTGATGATGAACGAGGTTAAAGTTTTTATGATGTTAATGCATGATACAGTTTTGTTATAGTAAACCTTGAGCTCACTCAGCGTTGTTGACTTTTGTATGCATATTAGATTGTTAGATACGCTATACATTTTGGGTGAGCTTGGCATGGATGGGAGGGCTACCTAGCACACGATCGAGACTGGCATCCCGACATAGAGCTTTAGTTAGATAGCTAAACTGATATTTTTATGTAAATGTTATTTATTAGAAATTTTTGTACGTTCCGCTGCATATATTAATGAAATTTGATGTTCGAGAACTTGTGTTTCTGATGTCCAAATCCAACTGTGGGGTTTCCTGAATTGGGGCCTTACATGAGAAAACATCTGAAGCCAATTTGGCTTCAGAAGATATTCCTTAGCTTTACAAGAATTGCTTCGGAAGAAAAATACTTAGAGTATTTTGCTTCCGAGATATATTTATTTTCGAAAGATATTGAACTTCAGAAGTTTTATTCAAAGAAAAAATAAAGCTTTCGAGACTTAATTGCTTTCGAAAGAAAATTGTCATTCAAAACATACAAGTAGTTAGAGGCCTATTTAAGCTTCGGAAGATATATCAGCATTTCTTTCGAAGGTAAATTTTGTAGTAAGTAGTTATTAGTTTTGAAGACATAGTTTTCTTCCGAAGTCAACTTAATGTCTTCCAAAGGAATATATATCTGCAATTCTCAAAATTCTAAGAAATATCATTTAGAAATATTATCTCCCAAGTTAAACATGGCTTATATGAGTGATAATATAGATAACATAAGACACACATATTTGAAAAATAATCTTGAAACTAATTTAAGAAAATCTACTTAAGATTAATCATCCCAATAACTGATACAAGATACTTAAATCTCTGTTTATCAAAAGCTTTTGGTGAACAGATCAGCATATTTTCATTTATGTTAACATTGACTAGTTTTATCAATCCTATTTCAAAATTACCCCTTATCAACTAATACTTGATGTTGTTGTGCTTTGTCTATGAGTGCTGCATAGGATTTTCTGTAATAGAGATAGCATTGTTGTTGTCTATGTGGATGGGAGTCTCCTTGAAGTTGAATCCATAGTCTAACATCTGATTCTGAATCCAAAGCACTTAAGCACAGCGGCTTGCAGCAGCAATATATTCAGCTTTAGCGGTTGATTCAGACACATAGGATTGTTTCTTGCATTTCCAAGAGACTATCCTTCGACCAAGGTGTGAATCCAAGGATCGCAATCGGGAATTATGAAGCTTGCTAGTTCAAATTCCTTCAGTGCTTCCTTCATTTCTATCATGTTCATTCTCTCAACCATGTCATACGGAAACCCATGATTGATCAGGGTCATAAACATAGTTGATTCAGGCCTTTCTTCCAATATGTCTTTGATGGACAGTAGGTCATCAGCCTTTGATTCTTTTTAATCTTTGGGAGACTCATCTTTAGTAAGCTCATCCCATTCAGCATCACTCTCAGTTTCAGCATGAGACTTAGTCTTTAAATTGGAAAAATCCACTGAAGAAGTGTGCTCTGGAGTTGTAGGCCTTGATCTTTTTGGTGAATCTTTAACATTAATCACCTCTTTCTCTACATACCCCAAATACTTCCTCTTTCTTGAGTACTGAATGATTTGCTTTGAAGCTTCGGTAGATTCTTTTATTTTTGTTGATGGAGCAGCATTTGATTCAAGTGCACAAATTTTCATCTTGAGCTTATTAATTAGTTCATCTTTCCTTTTCAACAAAATAGACTGAACAGTGAGAGAGTTGTTTGCTTGTTCAACTTCCAACATGAACTTCTCTTTTTCTGTCTTCTCATGCTTCATAGAGTCTTTAAGTTCTTCAACCAGCTCATTCAATGCATCAATTACTTCATTGTTGGTTTGAGCATCTTCTCTTAATCTGATCAGTCTGGATTCTTGTTTGTTCATCAGCTCCTCCTTTTCTTTTAACATTCCTTTGAGCTCTCTAATTCTTTCCAACCTTTTGTTTGATTTGATAATAAATTTGTTATTCTCAGTAACCAGATAACTTTTGCTTACATCTATATCATCATCTTCCAGGTCATCTTCATGATAGGCTATAACATAAACATAGTTAGCTTCTTCTTCACCTTCTTGATGTTGTCCAGCAATCTCAACCTCATTGCCTACAGCAGGAGCTATACTTTCTGAGCTTGAAATACACTCAACTGCTTGATCTGTTTTCTCTTGATCAGGTTGTTGTTGTTGTTGAGAATCAATGATTGGAGATATTGGTTCAGTTTGGTTAGACATGACAGGGGTTTGTGTGCTGGAGATTGTGAGAGGAATGGTACTTACCTGAGATACTAACTAAGTCTCACCAGTGTGTACTGAGTTTTGAGATTGAGTAACTGAGATGGGTTCTGTATGAGTACTCTCAGGTGATAGATTTTGTGGAGTTGGAGGTTGTTGATGAATGGGTGATTGAAGGTAATTTGGAGAGATTGGTTGGGTGTGTTGACTGGCTGGAGATTGGATTTGTGTAGATTGATAATAGTGGTGTATGGGAGATTAAGGAGTGGAATGTTGAGGTAAGTCTTGCTCAGCATCAGTAGATTGACTATCTTGCTGATCTTCCCACATCAGTTCTGGTGGAATGTTGGCATTAGCATCTGCCACATGTGCAAACATTGGCATATCTTCTCCTTCATATTTTCCACTGATCTTATTCAGTACAGATCTCCCCAGATGTGCTTGAACAAACACATCACCTTCTCCTTCTATCCTAAGCAATTCACCAGTAATGATTAGTTGCATAAACCTTGGAAACATGTACATCTTATCAGCCTTTTGCACTTTGATGTGATCACACAGACAACTAAAAATGTACTTTGAGTATTTGTATGTCCTTCCCTCAAAAATGCCAATAATGCCAGATGAAATGTCCCTTGAGAATCTATCAAGCCCAGACTTCCTGTTGGAGATGCTCTTTAAATATGTATGACATAAGAATCTATATGGCTTGCACAATCTCCCTTTCTTTATCTCACCCTTGTCAAAGTCACCATCATATCCCATCAGATAGAACACTTTCTCTATGTACTCATTCTCAAAAACATCTGGGTGACCAACTTCTTGTTCTCCCAGCTCAAGTGCCCTTCTGATAGTTTGTTCATCAACTCTCATCCTTTCATTCTTGATTTCAGCAACTGTCATCTCAGATTCTCCAACTTGCTCTAATCAAGCTGAATTCTAGAAATCAATGATGTGTGCTTGATGAATCACAGGCTCTGCTGATAAAGCATAGAAAATCCTGGATCGTCATAGGTATCTGATGATATCTCGACATCCTTCTGCTACAGGGTCAACAGAATTTAAGAATGCACATACATTGTTCTCTCTTGCAAAATGATTAGCCATCTGTTCATAAGAATGAAGAAAATTATGTTAGAGCAAAATCATCACACTTAAGAATACGAAGAGTTTAGACACAGAAATGATGAATCAATCAATTCATAACTTCGGATTATGATATATTTTACCTTGATATTATTGAACTTGTAGTGAACAGAGATCAAGAATCAAGCAATGTTTAAAGGTTATTGGTAATTTTGAATATTGTCGGACGGGGGTCTATCTGAACGTTTTTCTAGGTTGAAAAAGATGTTTTCTGTAAAAGTGAATGGAATTTGACAAGTCAAAAACATCATTTATACTCCCTCGGATATATTAATTTTATTTATTAAATGAGCTGGGACCCCCTATCCTTATTACCAATTTTATTGTTTCCGCAGATTTTAGTTCTTTCGTAGATCATCTACGGATGACTTAGAATTAAAAACTGATTTTTGATGAAGTATTATTTGAATTTTCATAGATTGCCAGTCTATGGAACTATTATACTTTTAAATACTACCACATCCGTAGGTTACCAATCTACAGATGGTCATATTCCTTTTTCACACTGTAGCATCTACTGAACAAGAAAATGTACTCTAGGTTCTGCTGATGCTACAGATACAAAGTTAGCTTCTTTGATTGTATGGTCCTATTCAACTGATAGAACCATTTATTGCTATTGGACCTTGTTGACTTTGTTTTCATGACAATTTGTGCACACTATATTTTGTGCAAGTTCATGTATCCTTCAGCGAAGTTAGTGCTCAAGTTCCAATTCCTTCATTTGAATTTGGATCATTGAATTCAGCTTTTATGTTTCATGAATTTCATGTATTAACTACTCCCCCTAAATTTGTGATTAATGATAAAGTGTTGCATTCATCATAAATTTATGAAGTAAATAGCATGAAAGGCACATGACAGTCCAAAGATTACACACAATAAATAAACTAAAAGTAACAAAATTGAATTAAAAATATGTACATGCTTATAAACACATATAATGAGATCATACGATGACACTAAACTTCTTCCTGATTGAGATGATTGTTGAAATATGACCTGATTCTAGTCCTGATTGCAAGTATGTTTGTCCACTTAAATCCAAACAAGAGTATAGAAACAACTAGACATGCTGTTTATCATGTTTTCATGTTTATTAGTGATAAACTTTTATGGGCTCCACATTCAATTCACATTAGAGTTTGTCCTTCATTTGTGAGTCAATTCATCACTTTTTCACACTTAGAAACTATGTACTTTAAGATATAAATTCTATCTTGAGACATATGAGTTGTCTCATAAATTCTTTGCTACAAAAGCTCTTATGAAAATTTACAGTTGATCACTATGGATTCTTTTGAGAGCTTAGATATGATCATCATCAGGTCACCAGGTCTTTACATACGTAAAACAGAGGTGCCTTTAACCCAGGTCTTTGTTTATACAAAACAGAGGGATGATGAGGATCATGATCTTTTCACCAGTTAAATACATATGTATCTCATGGTGTTCATAAACCCAGGTCTTTGTTCACACAAAAAAGGGAATATGATTTGAAGAGATAGAAGTTATAAGGTATTTTACATAGTGTGCTTAGGTGAATGAATTGATCACATCAGGATAAGACTGACTTGCTTGATCCTCAAAATGAAGCTTCTCACAAATAGTCACCTTTTTATTATGTTAAGCATGCTCTTAGTATAGTCTTCATCAAGTTGAATCTACTTACATATCAAAGAACTTTTGATCAGTTTTTAAAGAAATTTAAGAACTCAGGAAGCAAGCAAAGGCACAGTGTACTATCATTTCCCAACCATATGTCAAGCAGAAATAGAAGACACAATAAATAAAGACAATATTTTTTTTATTTATTATTATTTTTTTATTATTATAAGGACAGACACATGCTTTTCTTGGTTAATGATGATTAATCTAAGTTAATCATGCCCAAAGACTCAATTAGAAAATTAAATCTAACTGAATCAAAGGCCTTAGTGAATAGATCAGCAAGCTGATTTGTTGTATCCACTTTGACTAACTTGATTAAACTTTTTTCTGAGCAATCTCTCAGAAAATGATATCTGATTTCAATATGCTTGTTTTACTATGTTGAACTGGATTAGCAGTGATAAACATAGCAGCTGAATTGACAATACAAATTGGAGTGTGAAGGAAATTGTAACCATAATCAAGTAATTGGTTTTGCAACCAAAGGACTTGAGAGCAACCAGCTGAAGCAGCTATGAACTCAGCCTCAGCTATGGATACAGATACATTTGTTTACTTTTTGCACTGCCATGAAACAAGTCTTGGTCCTAAAAATTGACATCCACCAGTTGTGGATTTTCTATTGTTGTTGCATCCTCCATAGTCACTGTCTGAATAAGAGTAGAGAGAGAAGTCTCCATCTTTTGGATACCATAGACCAAGGGTTGGTTTCCCTTTGAGATATCTAAAAATCCTCTTCACAGCATTCAGATGGGACTCTTTTGGATCTGATTGGTACCTAGCACAAATACATACAGCAAACATAATGTCAGTCTGCTGGCAGTTAAATACATAAGAGATCCTATCATTGATCTATATAATCTTTGATCAATAGATTTTCCTGTAGGATCAGGTACAATTTTGTCAATTGTTGAAGCAGGTGTTTTGCATGAAGATGTATTAGCAAGATTGTACTTCTTCAATATTTATGAATATACTTTTCTTGATTGATGAATATGCCATCTGTTTTTTGATGAACTTGTAGTCCAAGAAAGAAAGTTAATTCTCCCATTGAGCTATTTGAAACTGAGATTTCATCAAATCTTCAAAGCTTTCACACAGTCTCTTGTTTGTTGATCTAAATATAATGTCATCTACATATATTTGAACAACTAAGAGGTCTTGATGTTCATGTTTGAGAAAGAGAGTCTGATCAATAGTTCCCTTTTGTATCCATGCTTGAACAAGAAAGATGATAATGTTTCATACCACTTTCTTGGTGCCTGATGAAGACCATACAAAGCTTTGTCAAGCTTGTATACTCTATGTGGGTAATCAGGATCTTCAAAACCTGGAGGTTGAGCTACATAGACTTCTTCATCAATTTCCCATATAAAAAGGCACACTTCATATCCATTTGATAAACAGTGAACTTCGTATATGATGCATAGGCTAGGAATACTCTAATGGCTTCAATTCTTGCAACAGGTGCAAAAACTTCATCATAGTCTATCCCTTCTTCTTGAGTATATCCTTGAGCAATCAGCCTAGCTTTGTTTCTCACAATGATACCTCTGTCATCTAGTTTATTTTTGAATAACCACCTTGTGCCAATTGGATGTTGGCCTTAGGAAGATCAACTAGATTCCAGACCTTTTGCTTTCTGAATTGTTGAAGTTCTTCTTGCATGGCTTCAATCCAGCTATTATCTTTTAGTGCAGCTGTAATGTTTGGAGGAACCACTTGTGAAAGAAAACAAGTGAAAAGACAGATGTTTGCAGCTCCCCTTGGCTTCTTATGGTTCTTTCATTGAGATCTCCAATGATGTTGTTTATTGGATGAGTCTTATGAATTTTTGTTATTGGAATGGACTCAACTGGAATAGATGATTCCAAGTTAGTCATATGCATTGATGCAGATATATCCAGCTGAGATGATGAATTTATGAAGTAATCAAATTGATCATCATTGGAAGCTGAATGATTTTCGTTTTGTACATCAGCTGCATTGTGAGTTCCATCCGCAGGAGTTACAGGAACATCTACGGATGTGATTTTATGCTTCCGCAGGTGTTACAGTAACATCTACGGATGTATTTTGTTGACTTGCTGACAATGACTCTTTGGAATGCAATGGACCATCTCCAATGTGTGGAATATCTACTGATGTGAATGGAACATCAGCTGATCCAATAATCACATCTCCTAATGTAGGACACTCATCTGCGAATGTAGAGTCAGCAGCTGCTGATGAAGTGTTTGCATCTGAGGATGTAGATCCATTTGCTTGGTCTTGTGCTGCATTATTGTCATTATTTGGTGTTCCTTGTTCCATGATACTTGAAGTTTGTATTCTTGGAGGATCAGCAGATAATGACACTTCATTCATGTTTGGAGGAACAAATGGATAGCATGTATCTTCAGTACCTGTAGCATTCAAATAACCAGAGTTAAATGAGTTTGTGAGTGAATCTATATCAAACAACCATGATGATCCTTTTGCAGATTTAGGAAATACGGATTCATCAAAATACACATTAGGAGTTTCTTCCATAATGTTTTGTTGTGGAATGTAGATCCTATATGATTTAGATGTTGAAGAATATCCAACGAAGAAACCATCATAGGCTTTCTCTGAAAATTTTCCCAATTGTTCTTTTGTGTTTAAAATAGATACATGACACCCAAAAGCTCTAGATATCCTATGTAAGGTTTTATTTTAAATAAAAGCTCATAAGGTGTTTTATTATGTTCTTTTACAATTAATGTCCTGTTTTGAACATTGCATGCTGTGTTCACTGCTTCAGCCCAAAAGGTGATTGGCAATTATGAATCAGCTAGCATTGTTCTTGCTGCTTCAATGAGAGTTCTGTTTCTTCTTTCAGCAACTCCATTTTGTTGTGGAGTTCTTGGTGCACTGAATTGCCTTGCTATGCCTTTATTCCTGCAAAATGAATCTAAGACAGTATTAACAAATTCAGTCCCATTGCACTCCTAAAAATTTTAACTTTTAAATCAAGTTGATTCTCAATCTTAGTGACAAACTCCATTAATGTTTCTGATGTTTCACTCTTTAGTTTTAAGAAAAAGACCCATGTGAATCTAGTGAAGTCATCCACAACCACTAAACAATATTGCCTTTTTCCAATGCTCATCACATTAGTTGGACCAAAAAGATCCATGTGAAGCAATTTGAGTGGTGTAGTGTTTGTGTTCATTATTTTGGATTTATGTGACACTCTATATTGTTTTCCTTTATAACATGAGGAACAATGGTTTGAACAAGAAAATTATTTCTTTGGCAATCCAATGACTAAGTCATTTTTCACCAATTTATTCATGTTCTTCAAGTTGGAATGAACAAGCCTTCTATGCCACAACTGAGATTCATCTTCTGATGACTTAGATAGCAGCATGTTTCATTGTTTGTGAGTGTTGTATTATTCATATCAAAACATATGTGTTTCCTTTTCTTGATGCTTTAAGAAAAATCCAATCTTCTGGAACTGCAAAACCTGGCTTAAGAATGTAACAATTAGTGTTATCAAATAATGTGGTATAATTTTGATCGCAAATTTGAGACACACTCAATAAATTATATTGCAAATTTTCACAATAATTTACTTTCTCAAATTTGAGCACACCATTAGTTACCATTCCTTAACCAACTATTTTACCTCCCTTCTTATCCCCACCAAATGCCACATAAGAAGCATTTTTATGTTTGAAGTCATGGAGAAGAGAACAGTTTCCTGTCATATGTCTGGAACAACCACTGTCAACATACCACTTGTTGTCAGCTCTCCAAGATTGTTCCTGCACAATTAAAGAAATCAATTAGATTTGGAAACCCAAGTCTTAATGATCTTGGGTGATCCTGTGGAGTCTAAAATTTTAACTTCCTCATGAATGAGTCTTGAAGATTCAGTATTAATTTTAGATTCAATTGATTCATTGTGTGTTGTTTGTGGTGAGGATGATTCTGTTGATGATGAACTTGTGGAATTTTGTTCTGATTTTTCAAACTCTTCCTCAAGGATCTTCTCTTTCTTTGTTTGCTGTTTTGACTTTGATGATGATCCTTGATTGTTGAAAGTTTCATCATCCTTTGAATTTGAATGTGAAACATGAGTTCCTTTTTCAAAATTATCAAAGAAAGTATCTTTAGCATTTGACTTCTTATTGTTCAATTCCACCTTTTTGTGAGGTGTCTTTGACTGTTGAGGAGTCTTTGATTTCTGTTCAGGTTGTCTTCTCTTCAAAGGTTCACTATCAACTGATGATTTCTCTTGTGGTTTTGTCACCTTTTGTTTTTGTTTTTGTTTTTCTTTAATCTTGAATCTTTTTGATCTTCACTTGATTGAGATTCTGATTCATCCTTCTCAGGTTGTTTCTTCTTTGTGCTCTTTGTCTTGTTCTTTTTGTTAAAATAACATTCCTGAGTGGAACGGTTATTTTTGTTACAAATAGCACAATGTTTGTTGAAGTAACAGTCTGAAGTCATGTGATTGTTCATATTGCAGATGGAGCAATAGCTGCTGAAGTAACAGTCTTTAGTGTTGTGATTTTTCATATCACACCATTTGCAATACTTTTCTTCTAACTCATTATCAGACTCAAATAATTTCTTCTTCTTTTGCTGTTTTTGAGTCTTCAACTCCTTCTCAAACTTTACTGAAGCTGACTCTTTTCCTTTTCCTGACATGATGTCAGAAGGTTCATGTTTATCAGCTGAAGTTTGTTGCTTTGAGCTCACACCTTTTTGAGTTTTCTTTTTGGTTGTTTCTTTTGCCTTCCGCAGATCATCTACTGATTCAGTAGATTTGTTTTTCCGCAGATCTGCTACTGAAGAATGTTTCTTCTTCCGGAGAAGTTCTGCTGATACTCGCTTTTCAGTTTCTAAGGAAGATTTGTGAACAGTAGATGTACACTTATCAATCACTTCAGTTGAAGGTTTTTGTTGCTGATGAAGTACTTGAAGACCTTCATTTAGCTGAGCTATTCTCTTGCAAATAGTCTTCAACATGTTTCTTTGCTTAGGAGGATATGGCAACTTTGTTTGCTCAAGTACTTTGGGAATGATTGTTTCAACTGAAACATTCTTACAAATGTTTAGTTGATCCGCACAGATATCATCATGTTCATCAGAATCATCCAAGTCATCACATCCATCAAAGTCAAATTGTGATTCATTTTGTTTGATTTTATCTGATTCAGAAGACTCAGTTTCACTCACCTCAGATTCATTGTTATGAACTTGCTCAGTACAGTTTGTTTCAAACTTGGTGCATGGCCAAAATGATTTGACAAGCTATTTGTCATTGATTCAGGCAAAGGTGTGTAGTTATCATTCAAGGGAGGTGCAACAGCATTATATCCCAACCCATACCTGTTCTTTGATTCAATATGAGAATTCAATAATTTCTCATATTGCTGAGATGAAAGTTGAAATTTCTGAAGTTTCACTTCAGTTAAAGCATGATCAGCCATGGATTTAGTTAAGGAAGTGGTCAGATGCTCAACTTGGGCTTTTAAGCTGTAATTTTCTGAAACAAATTTATCTAAATCTTTTTGTAAAGAGTTAATTTTGAATTGATATAATTTATGTTCTCTTACATGAGATTCATTCAAAATCATTATTTCTTTAACTTTATCAGCCAGTTGTTGAGCATGGACTCTATATCTTTCAACTTCCTCAACACACATTGATGAACACAATCTATCTCTTACCTCTCTAGCCATAGGTGGAACTTTGTTCTCCATGTGGGCCATTAAAGCTTGATTTTCATCCAAAACTTCCTTCTCATACATGCTCCAGTCACAGGTTCCATCTTGGAGAATGATCATCCCAGTTTCTTTAGAATTACTAGGTCCTGCTGATGCATTTGTGGCTGGTGGGGATGAGTTGGTTAGCTGTGGTTGTCTATAAGATCTCTGAGATGTTGTTGTTTGATAAGATTGATGCTGATGAGACTGATGTTGCTGCTGTTGTCTCATGTCAGGATTTGATTGTTGATTACATTCTCTTGAGAAGTGCCCATAGAGATTGCATTTGAAACATCTTACCTTTGACTTATCAACACCAATCTTTGATGTTTTGCTTGCTGCAGCCAAACTTTTATTTCTTCTCAAGTATTGTTTAGCTCTATAAGCAATCATTGCCATTTGCCATTGAAGATCCATCTCCTCTACTACATCTGGATGTAGTTCTTCCAAGTCTTGTTGGCAGATATTTGCAGGTGTTAAGGTGCTTCCTAAGTAGGCTTGAAAACTTGAACTAAAAGCTGCAAATGCTGCTTTTTGTTCTTCAGAATCCAAAATCATAGTAATGGGCTCTGCTTGGTTGTTGTTTGTTAAAGACGTTGCTGCTGATGTAGATGCATCTTTTCTATCATCAGGTCTTCCTTTATCTTTTCCTGATTTACTTTGAGAAGATTTATTTGAAGGCTTTGATGCATAAAAGCTCACTTCTTCTTCATCTTCACTCAAAGTACAAGAGTTGTCACTATCATTGTTAGAGATAAAAGCACTTCTAGCACTTTTGGTTTCTTTAAAATGATAAGGTGTGACATGTGTTCTCACACCCTTGTTTCTTGATTTTTCATCCATTTCAAGAGCCTCAACTTTAGCTACCAATGTATCTAAGCCAGTTGCTTTGAGATCAATGGTGTTCTTGAACATGGACACAGTTTGCTTCCAACTTTCAGGCAATGTATGGAGCATCTTTTTGTTCAGTTCCTCATTTGTATACTTCAATTCCATGATGTTCATCTCGGTTACCAATTGCATAAACCTATGGAGTTGTTGAGGAATTGATTCACCCTCAATATGATGAAATGTTTCATATTGTGAGCGAAGTGTGTCCTTCTAATGCTTCTGATTTCATCACTCCCTTCACAAAGAGTATGAAGTATCTTCCACAAGGAATTTGTTGTTTTATAATTCTCACACCTGATTAGTATTTCTTCTGGTAAAGCCATACTGAGCAAACTGTATGCTCTAATATCAACTTTAACCTTTTTAACATCATCAGGTGACAGATCTTTTGTACTTATGGGTTGATTTTTGTCATTATAATCCGGCCCAAGGGTGGGTGGAATATAAGGACCTTCAGTTATTGATACCCATAAGTCAGAATCAGTGTAGTTCACATGATTTCTGAACTTGATCTTTCATGACTTAAAGTCTGCTTTTGTTTCCAACTTTAGAGGCTGGTACGATGATCCACCGACAAAGTTACTCATTTTAATCAAATATTGAAGTTTTTAACTAAAACAAGGTTTCCTATGAACAGTTAATGAGAGTCAGTCAATAACACAAATCTATGTTTCAATTAATTTGAATATAGATCAATGTTAACCGTGCAATGTAACAATACTCGCATAATGATAAATCACTGATTTATTGAATTTCAAATCTTCACACCAAATACTTTTGCTTGAAAAAAATTATAGATCTAGTTAGAAAACTGATAGATCTAGTTTTCGAATTAAACAATTCTAACACCGATAGATCAATCGATCTAGATCAATGAGCACTTGGCTCTGATACCACCTGTGAATCCAAGGATCGCAATCAGGAATTATCAGTGTTAGATTGGTTTCGAATTAATGATCGCGGAATTATCATTAATCGTTGTTTAATTGATCAATAAATAAATATTGATGCCAGAGAAAATAAACAATAAATGATCAAACGATATCAACAATATGCAAAGAACAATGATTTGAATCAAACGTAATTAATTAAAACCAATTAATGATTACAAAGAGTCAAATAATAATTGCTAACAAAATTCTATGCAATGATTGCATTTATGATTTATGGTGTGTTGATGTGACGGCTGCTAGGGTTTGTGTTGATCGTGCGAAACGATGTGATGGTATATTTGTCGTCGTTTATTTCTGTGTATTTGATATGAAATCTAGAACTCATATTTATAGACACGCGTGTTTCTGTTAAGGAAACACCGAATCTCTTGGAGTCTGTTTGTTCACTAGAAACACTTGTATGATTTACGTGTCTGGTTCTTCCGTAGTTACTTTGTTCTTCCGCGGCTACTTTGTTCTTCCGCAGCTACTTGGTCTTCCGCAGCTACTTTGTGTGTTTAGTGAATATCCATGTTCATACGTAGAAGATCTTCTGATGAATGTCTTGTAAGAAAGATATCTACGAAAGAACAAAAATGTTCATCCGTAGATGTTTTTCACACTTAGTCAATTTCACAAATTGACTAAGTATAATGTTCGTACCTATAATCATACACATAAATCAACGCACATATGGGTTAACCTATATATATACATAATGAATTACAAATATTCATTACATGAATTGATTAAAGTTCTGAGCCTATACAAAATGATCTAGACCTATTATTCCTAGATCTAACACAAGGAATTGACATCCCCCTAATGTGGACTTTGTAGTCATGTTGCAGCCACCATAGTCACTATCTGTATAAGCATACAGATTGAAGTCAAAATTCTTTGGATAACAAAAACCCAGTTTGGGAGCACCTTTAAGATATCTAAGAATCCTCTTGAAAGCAACCAGGAGTGACATCTTGGGATTTACTTGATATCTTGCACATATGCATATGGCAAACATGATATCATGCCTGCTAGCTGTGAGGTACATAAGAGACCCGATCATAGGCATGTTGAGGTATTCGTAAACGCACTCTCCCTCAAGATCAGGTCCTAGGGAGTGCTTTTTGGCTATGGTTGTCTTAGCAACCTTACACTCAATCAGATGAAGTCTGACTAGTATGTCTTGAACATACTTTGACTGGTTTATGAAGATGCCATTGTCAAACTGCTTCACTTGAATTTCTAGAAAGAAATTGAGTTCCCTAATGGCACTCATTTACAATCTATTCTTCATCAGCTTCTCAAAGTCTTTATAGATCTTTGGATTAGTTGACCCAAAGATGATGTCATCTATATAAACTTAAACCAGCATCAAGTCATTTCCTATTCCTTTAATGAAGAGTGTGCTGTTAATAGTACCCCTCTTGTAGCCATGCCGAACAAGGTACTGGGACAGTGTCACATACCACTTCCTTGGAGCTTGATGCAGCCCATAGAGATCTTTGTCAAGCTTGTAGACATAATCAGGACGATCAGGGTCTGCAAAGCGAGGTGGTTGTTTAACATACACTTCCTCATCTATCACTCCATATAAAAATGCACAATTGACATCAAGTTGATAGACCTTGAAATCCTTGGATGTAGCAAAAGCAAGGAATATCCTAACAGCTTCAAGTCTTGCTACAGGAGCAAAAATATCTATGTAGTCAATCCCTTATTCTTGAGTGTATCCTTGAACAACTTGTCTTGCCTTGTTCATGATGACAAGTCCTCTATCATCCTTTTTATTCCTAAAAACCCACTTGGTACCTATTGGTGTCTTCCCATGAGGAAGAGGGCATAGGTTCCAAACATTTTGTCTCCTGAATTAAAGTAGCTCCACCTATATAACTTCAACCTAACATCCATCCTTCACAGCCTTATCAACCTTCTTTGGCTCAATCTAGGACAGGAAACAAGAGTATAGATAAACATTTTTATCATGGGTTTCTCCTCTTGTTCTCACCCCTGTCTTAACATCTCCAATGATGTTTGTAATGGGATGGGACTTTTGGATTCTTAGTTTAGGAATCACGGCAAGCTGGTTTGACAGATCTAAATTAGTGAAATTCAAATCAGGTGATTAAGTATCACCCATCACATCAGCACACTTATCAAGAGAAACATGATCCAATAAGTGTGTGACATCATTGATGTTGTCTTTAATGGAGAGTTTGTGCGCATCATGAAATTATTGATCACTTTCACAATCTCCATCTCCTTCTATATTGGAAACCCTTTCATTTGAATTATGTGTCTCTATGCTGGAAATTATAGGCACCTCAGATGTATCAACTGAAGAGTTTGTCAAGGTAGTGCTGACAGGATTTCCAACTGTAGGGTTTGTTACCACTGGAGCTAAAGGAATTCTATCACTTGGTCTTCTCAGCTCAAATCTTGGTTTAGAATCTCCTGTTAATAAGCTACCTATAGATCCTAAAACATCTTAACAAGATTTGTTAAAATAATTGGTAACTAAATCAAGATCAAATGGCTAATCTGGACCAGAACCTTTCATACTGGGAGTGTGCTCATTGAAGGTCACATTGGCTGACTCTTCAACTACTCTAATTCTGATATTGAATACTTTATAAGCCTTAGCTTGGGAAGAGTATCCAATAAAGTGTCCATCATCTGATTTCTCAGCAAATTTTGGTATCTGATCTTTGGTATACAAGATGGTGCATGGACATCCAAATGATCAGAGGAAACCTAGAAAGGTCTCCTTTTATGCCATAGTTCATAAGGAGTCTTACCATGAGTCTTGACTACTAAAACTACGTTCTACACATAGCAGGAAGTGTTGATTGCCTCTGCCTAGAAGGTTATGGGCAGTTTAGATTAAAAGAGCATGGTCCTTGCGGCCTTAATAAGTGTCTTGTTTCTCCTCTCAGCAACACCATTTTGCTGAGAAGTCCCGGGAGCACTATATTTTCTTGTAATACCTTTTTCATCACAAAATGTATCAAGGATTTGGTTCTTGAATTCAGTTCCTTGATCACATCTTATGATTTTTGCCTTGTGATAACATTGATTTCCAATTTTCAGAATGAAGTTCTTCAAGATCTTAGGGTTCTCATCCTTAGTTCTAAGAAAGAAGATTAAAGTGTATCTTGTGAAATCATTAGTGATCACCAGGTAATATGAAGTTCTTCTTAAACGTATTACACTGGTGGGGCTAAAGAGATCCATATGTAATAAGTGTAGGGGAGTAGTGATGAAGTCCTTTTCCTTTGGCTTGTGAGATACTTTGTGTTGCTTTCCTTTTAGGCATGCAACACAATGATTATCACTTGTAAACTCTTTCTTCGGCATTTTAGTTACCAAATCATCTTAATTAATTTATTCATGTTCTTAAAGTTTACATAGCACATTCTTTTATGCCAAAGAAAAGACTCATCATTATTGGCTTTATATAGAAAGCAAGAAACTTCTCTAGATGGAGAGGTTTCCTACAAATCCATCTTGTATATATTCCCTTTCCTAGGGGCTCTGAGCAAGATATGCGCTTGAGGAATGACCACCTTGGGCTTGAGAACAATGTACTCATGCTTAGTGAAGAGAATGTTATGTCTTTGGTCATAAAATTAGGATACACTCAAGATATTATACACAAGCTCATTAACATAGTTTACCTTCTCAATTCTAAGCTTACCATTTATGACTCTGCCCCTTCTAGTGATATAACCACCTGATTCTCCTCCAAAAGCAACTGGCCCTCTATCAATTTTCTCAAAGTTTTAAAGAAAAGAGCCATTTCCTATCATGTGCCTAGAACAACCACTATCAATGACCCATATATTTCCCTTGGTCCGTAGCCATTCCGGCATAGAATGAGATTTCTACTTACATTTGGAAGCCCAAGCCTTGTTGGTCTAGGGCTCATCAAAGTGAATGGAAGATAGTTCAACAATTATTGATCCTGTATGCAAGCTCTAAGGATCATTTTCTATTGTTAATGAAGAACTTTCAGTCATATGGCCTTCCTTCATCTTCCACATAATCTTTGGAAGATTAGACTTGACCTTCATGACTTCAGAAGTTTTGATGACGTCAGAAGTTTTGCAGACCGTACCTTTGAAAGCTTTTGCATCCATTGCAACAGACTTTAGTTTTCCAGAAGCATTCCTTTATTTCGAGACCAAAATTTCTTCCAAAGGTAATTTTTCACCTATCTTCTTCTTCATTTTGGAGCTTCCAAAAGTAAGAGATTTTCCTTCCAAAGCTATCTTCTTCTTCTCAGAAGTTTTCTTCTTGGTCATATAGATAGTACTCTTGGGATTGTAGATGCAATCCTTAGGAAAGTGAGAGGTACCACCACACATGATGCATTCAACTAGCATACTTCTAAGAGTCTTCTTTTGAGTAGAAGGCTGAGCTTGATCTCTTTCCACTTCCTTCTTCATCTTCATAGATGATGCATTAGGCTTCTTAGGGTGAGGCTTGCTCTTGGAATTGGATGGTTCAGGCTGTGCAACAGTGGTGCACATTTGATCAACCTTCTTCTCTTGACTAGGATAATTTAGACATGAACTAGGACTCCTGGTACTAGAGTCCATAGTTGAGTATTCAGTCTTCACCACATCAAACCTAGCAGAAATAAAGACTTGTTCTTGCTTGGAGTTGAAAGTGGCCTTGAACTCTTGGGCTTTCTTTGATTTTCTTTTGGTTGCCCTGATCAAGTTCTTCCTAGTTGACTTGGTCATCCTCGGTTCCTTCTTCTCTCCAAGAGGATAGTGACCCTTCTTAGGATGATCCATCTCACTTACTACAGTTTCATCCTTCATTATCTCCTTTTCATCTTCATCATCTTCTTGGATAGGGTCAATGAGAAGCAGCTCATCTTGACTAGTACCACACCTTGGAGATCTTATAGATATTAATGTGTGTGGAGGATCTATTTCACTTGAACCCAATCCCTGCATGTTCTGATAAAAAATATTTGCATGCATGGATGAGGATATGATGTTTTTGAAGATTTTCTCTTCAAGAATATATTTTTCTGCCCTGGCTATGCTGATCACAAGCTCAGCCTGGCATTCAGTTAACCTGGTAATGAGATATTTGAATTGAGTCCTAAAATTTATATGCTCATGCTTAAGAGCTGAAATTGTTATCTATAAATCTTCTATTTTATGTTTATAGTCATTTTCAGCTCTTTTGAAATCAGCCTTTAAAATGTTCACAGACTCTAGGTCAGATCTTACTTCCAGGTTATAGGACCTATACATGTTTACTTTAGCAATGCTTTCAAGTGTACAAAGATGTTCTAATACCTTGGCTTTTTCATGGTCAGCCATCAGTGCTTGGTTGGGAGAAAGATCATCTACCTGAAAGCTCCAGTCAAAGCCTCCCTCTATAATAGCAATACCAGCTTGTGTTTTGGTTGGCTTGGCTTCTCAGATCTAGGAGCTGCATCAATATAGCTTGGTCTGGATTGTGCTTGGCCAACACCCTTTTCCTTCCACTTTCTCTTAGTCAAGCTTTGAAGCCCCTCTTACCTAACAAGCAAAGATTTGCCTCCGTGGAAAGGATGATTTGTTTGGATCGACATGAGAGTAAGCTTGTTGTTTTGGTTCGTTTGGCTTCTCAGATCTGGGAGCTGCATTAATGTAGCTTGGTCTGGATTGTGCTTGGACAATATTAGTTCTTGGTGCCTTGCACCCCCTAGCAAAGTGTCCCATCTAGTTATAGTTGTAACACTTCACTTTGTTTTTATCCATTCCAAACATTCCACTGGATACATTGCTAGGAAACTCTCTTCTGGTTCTCTCGTAGAAATTCTTTGCTCTATGAGTGAGAAGAGCCATTTGCTGGACTATCTCCATATATTCCAGGTCATTTGAATGGATACAATCCAAGTCTTCAAGAGTGAAAAAAAGTTTTCACAACTTTCATCAGCAGACACAAAGGTTTGAAATGGGCTTCCTTGGATGTAGCTCTCCCTTGGTGACTCAAGGAAGGTGATGAAAGGGCCCTTTTAGAGTTGTCAGGGTAGCAGATAAGATGATGCTATGGTTCTCTACTATCCCTTTCAATCACACGGAGGTCTTAACTCTATTGATTGCTGGAAAAGCTGCTTGATGGATTCTACATATTTATCTCCATCTGGTAGCCACTAAGGATACCATACAGCTCTATGAGAGTAAAGGTGGAGAGGTTTTTAGTTCTCTTAATGGCCACACAGTAGTGAGTCCATTGTCTATGAAGAGAGAACATGAACTTCCTCACAATGTCCCTATTCTCAAGCTTAACTCCAACATCCATGAGAGTATCTACAATCTTAACATACCTAAAGTGTTGTTGAGTCATATTTTCACCTAATTTGTAGGTGAAGTTCTCAAACTGTTGCTTCATGAGGTTCTTCTTGTTTTCTTTAGCTTCATCAGACCCCTCATACATGAGCTTTAGTGCATCCTAGAGCTGCTTAGTAGTTTTTCACTTCTTGAAGCCTCTGTTATAGAGTTTGGAATAGCAGTTTTGAGAGCGGTCATGGCCTTCTGATATATGTCAATCTTCTTTCAATCTTCCTCAGATTAGTCAGTCATTTCCTTTCACATCATCCCTCCTCCAGCAGTGGCTGAAGAGGTGCTTTGGATGTGAGGTCCTTCAACAACAGATCTCCAGTTCCTTCTGTCTTGAGACTTGATGAACCCTTCCATACATTGGCACCAAGTATCAAACTCATCAGGAGTGATCACTGGGAATTTTTCCATGGTACCGGTTTTCATATCAGCTTTTGTGAGAGCTGCCATTTGAGCTGGTAAGTGTTTTGTGAAACTAAAGGGATTAAAGAAGGTGAGATCTTACAATCAAGAGCCTAAAATGCTCAGATACCAATTGCAGGACTGGTGAAGGGGGTCAATGCAATAGTGTCATAGGGTTGGAGAGATTTAGAACACTTAACAGATCAAATAGGAAACCAGCTATGTTGAAACACTGAACACAAGTAAAGAACACAATAAGAACATAAGTAGATGGTTTTCAAGAATGATATCTATTTCTCTCAAGTGTTTTTCAAAAAGTTACAAAGCGTTGTCCTAAGGACTGGTACCTGAGATACTTTATACTACATCCTACAGTCGGCATACTTTAAAGGCCAGCTGGAACACTAATCTAGACAACAAGATCAATGTAAAGTAAAAAAGTAGATTGCCTTTTGATTAGTGACTATGACACGCCATAATTCACATCCTTAGCCATTACAAAAAGGATAAAAGTACAAAGTAGAAAGTTACAGACTCTAAGACCATAATCTACGGTTGACAAAAGTATGGACTTATCACCAACTTATATAAGTTGGTGAGTCTTCAGAGATGGCAAGTGGTTCAATGTTTGTCAAAAGGATGTCAGAGAAAGCATGTCTTCTCTGTCTTCAGAAGAAATCAGCCTCTTGGCTTCGAAAAACTTTGTCTTGAAGCTTCGGAAGTCTTTATCTTTGGTTTTAAAAGAATTCGTCTTTTGGCTTCGGAGGATTTAATACTTAGTGAATTTCATTGAGTTGTATCAAAACTTCCAAAGTAACTTTCCTTGTACTTCACATGTGCATGCTGAGAGCTCTTTGGTTGCATCAGCCTCTAAGTATAACTCTTACAGAATTGTATTTGATTTTGGTTGATCTAGTACTGGTTGTTCTGGTTTGGAACTTTTGGATTATTTATACATATATGGAATAACGTTATAGTATTGCTTGTTCTTGGCACTTGTTCTTTGTGTTGGGCAACATCACGATCCATTGACAGAGAATTCCTTTAGAGATTCTCTTAGGTCCCAATGTGTTATGATGATCCCGTCTGTAGCATTCTCTTGTTTCCGCTACTAGTGGGGGTGTGACATTTGTTAGATCATATGAGGCTGGTGCAACTAAAACAACACTTAGAATATTTTTGTAAAAGATGAAGAAGTCTTCTGAAGACAAAGCTACTCGTCCGAAGACATGTTAAAGATCTTCCGAAGCATTATCTATGAAGAGCTTTCGAAGGAAAAACTAAGTCTTCTGAGACTAAGTAGTTTTCCATCCGAAGTTTATGAAGAACTTCCTAAGGATAGAACCAAGTCTTCCGAGACCAAGCAGTTCTCCTTCTGAAGTATTCACACTTAGAAGATTCAAGACAAAGTCTTATGAAGAATGAAGTCATGAAGACTTGCATAAGACTTGAAAGAAGTTGATTCTTCCGAAGTATAAATGGCCTCGGAAGAACTTATTCTTCCGAAGCCATTTACCTTCGGAAGAATTAACTATGAACCAGTGGACATAAGTATTGGTTGTCTGACATCCGCTGCCAACTCTGATACATTGCATGGCATTTTCCCACGCCCATGTAGTTGACCATACTTTAATCCACTGTTCACCTTTTATCAGTTAGTACAGATACCATCTTTAGTTAAAGACAAAAGGTAAGTCATGGACCTATCATGACTACCTTATCTAAGATATTATTTTATCTTAGATACTTTACTTCTAGCAATGAGTATTTGTCTAGTTGTTGATTCCAGCCGGTTTTTCAAGTATAACCGGCTGTAGATAGTAGTATATATAGTTTCTCATTGTAACTTAAGTAATCATGCTTGTAAGGGTCTTGTAATACTGAGTTGGGAAGTAATATATACAAGTATCTTGAAAACCATTCTTGTGTTCATTAACATATTACATTATTGTCAACTTAGTTAGAGATTCTGGTTCATCAACCGAGTAAGACATAGTGAGTTTGTGAGATAAAACTTGTGTTGAGAGTTAAAAAATCGATCCTGCAATTGGTATCAGAGCATCCAGGCTCTTGATTATGAGATCTAACCATCCCAAATCACCCTTGTTTCTTCACACTTACTCACTTCACTCAAATGGCTCTTAACCAAAAATTTTCTAAGTCTAAGATAAGAACCATGACCAAGGCTCATATCATCACTCCTGATGACTTTGGAACCTGGTGCAACCGTATTGAGGGTTTCATCCAGTATTAAGATAGCCGCATGTGGAGATCTGTCACTCATGGTCCTTACAAGCCAAAGGTGGAGGCCCCAGCTGGTAATGGCTCCATGATTGAGAAATCTGTTGAAGACTACTCTGATGAAGACTTCAAGAAGATGGACATCAACGGCAAAGCCATGACCATGTTGCTTACTACTATACCAAACTCCATAATGGTAGGCTTTCAGCAATGCGAGACTGCCAAAGAACTATTCGATGCTTTGAAGCTCATGTACTCTGGTTCCGCTGAATCTAAGGAAAACAAGAAAGATATGCTGAAGCAGAAGTTCGAGAACATCACTTATGTTGTTGGTGAGACCTTGAGCCAACAATACTTCAGGTATATGGAATTGATGACATCTTTTCAGACTATTGGAGTGGTCCTTAAGAAAAGAGACATAGTCAGAAAATTCATGAGTGCACTTCCTCATGAGTGGACTTTTTACTGTATCTCTATCAAAAGAACTGAAAATCTCAACACTCTTACTATGGTTAAACTGTATGGAATCCTTAAT
Source organism: Flaveria sonorensis (assembly GCA_025506505.1). Lineage (NCBI taxonomy): Eukaryota > Viridiplantae > Streptophyta > Magnoliopsida > Asterales > Asteraceae > Flaveria > Flaveria sonorensis. The sequence goes on from CM046429.1 coordinate 24,520,700, forward strand.
GGATACCGTATGGAAATGGAGACTCAGAAGAACCACCAGATGAACAGACCCTCAAATCTGGCAGTTAACAATGCTCTGCATGTTGCTGAAGGATCAAGAACTCCTCAGCCTCAGTTGTACCTGAACTATACCCATCAGCCATCATCCTCTTCTGGGCCATATATCACTTTCCCTGAGACACCCAGGTCTCAACAGGCTCAACATACTCCCTTCCAGGATGGTTGTGCTTTTGTTTCAGGGAGTGAACAGTCTAGAGATTTCCAATTTTGTTTTGATGATCTATAGTGCTTTAGCCCCGATGATATTGAATATATAGACATTGTCCAGCAAATGGCTCTTTTAACCTATAGAGCAAAGAAGTTCTTTAAAAGAACCAGAAGGCAGTTCCCTCAGAACCCAACAAACAGCAAATTCCGGTTTGAGAAGAACAAGGCCAAGTGCTACAACTGTAACCAGCTTGGTCACTTTGCTAGGGAATGTAAAGCTCTAAGATCTAATTCAGGAGCTGCTCAAGCCTCTCAACATCCTGCTACCTCAAAGGCTACAACCAAACCTACTGATCCACGAACAACAGTTGTTGCTCAAGAAGTTGACTGGAGCTTTATGGAGCAATATGTCACCCCTACTCAAGCTCTCATGGCTAGAACTGAAGATAGTAAGGTATATGAACATCTTTGTACCCCAGCCTGTATTGCTAAGGTTAAATTAGATCAGGATTATGACATGGAAATTAGATCTGATATTGAGTCCTTGAATATTCTAAAATCTGGTTTTAAGAGAGCAGAATCTGACTATAAACTCAAAATAGAAGAGTTAGAGAAAATTGTATCCTCTTTAAAACATAAACATACCAACTACAGGACTCAAATAAAAGATCTAATATCCAAGTTGACTGAAGCTCAAGCCCAGCTAGTAATAGCTGAGCCTAAAGAAGAGAAGTATGATATTCAAGAGCATAACTTCAATACCGTCATTGCATCATCCTCCTACTCCAAGGTATGCTATCAAAACAAAAGTGGGTTGGGATCCAATGAAATTGCTCCACCATACTCTCTTATGTCTGTTAGACAGCCAAGATGTGGTACTGATGAGCAAGAGGTTCCAACTGCTGACCCACTACCTAGTGAGCAGAAGAATGATGCAACGATGGTAACCACCATAAGAAAAGATAAGGTAGAAAACCTCATCTCCACCGCTGATCAACCCTTGACCGCTAAAGCAAAAAAGAACAAGATTCGGGAAGCAAGAAAAACTGCCTAGAAGGTGGCTGAGAGCAAGATGAAAATAGACCCAAGACAAAAGGGTGTATTCATCTCAGCCAGATTCTAAGTGGTTAGAAGTTCTGATTCAGGAAAAGAGTGTAGGATCAGAAATTGAAGGGAAAGGCTGTTAAAAAAGAGAAGAAATGCAAGAAACAACAGCCCACATGTCCCACCAAGAGTAACATTGAGTGCATAATCTGTGGTCTGCATAACCACATGGCTAAAGATTGTTACTACAATCCTGCAAGCACATATTATGCAGCCAATGTTAAGAACGAAGGAGTCAAGGAAGGTTTCACATTTGGACCTTACCACATAGTCCAAGTGTCAAGGAAATGAAAACTTGTTTCCAAAGCTAAGTTTCTTTTGGAAGAAACTCATTCTTCTAAAAGGAAAATAGCTTTGGAAGACAAGCCAAAGAACAAACAAAGAAACTAAAGGAATCCTTTTAAACCTTCAGAGAAGAAGACTGCTTTGGATGAAAAGGTGGTGAAAACATCTTTCGAAAAGAAAGAAGCCTCAGAAGAAAGTCTTGCTGCTCAAGCCTTTTTAGTCTCCCCTACACTGATCAACCAAAGGATGGAATGAAAGATCAGAAAAGATGTTGCAACCCAAACCACTTCTTCACAAACTATATTTGAACCCACATGCATATACTTTGGTTCAATAATGTCATCTACATTGGAATAACCCAAGACCAAAAAGGATTGGGTTTCTAGTAGTAACTAATCATTTCACTTTATGTGCAGGGACATCCATATGACAAGAATGGAAATGTCTGGATTGTGGACAGTGGATGCTCCTGGCACATGACAGGGAACAGATCTCTTCTACAACAATTTGAACATTTTGATAGAGCTCCTGTTCAGTTTGGAGGTGAAGCCGGAGGATACATTTCTGGTAAAGGTAGTGTATCCAATGGTAAGTTAAACATTGACAAAGTAAACTTTGTCAAACAGCTTGAACAAAATCTCTTAAGTGTTTCTTAATTCAGTGATCAGAAGCACCAAATGCTGCATTATCCTCAAAACCGGGATGACAATTCCTCAGGAGTTGGTGCTTCTTAGATCTTCCAGGAAAGGGGATATGTACAAGCTAGATATGAACAATGCTTCCCCATTAGGTGAAGTATCATGTTTCTTTCCAAAGCTAATAGTGATGAGTCAACTCATTGGCATAAAAGAATGTTCCATATTAATTTTAAAACCATGAATAAGCTGGTTAAAAATAATTTGGTACATGGTGTGCCCAAAATAGAGTTTATTAGTAAAGATAACTGTGTTGCTTGCCTGAAAGGAAGCAACACAAGGTTCCCATAAATCCAAAGAGGTAAACTCCATCACCGCCCTATTACACTTATTGCACATGGATCTTTTTGGTCCCACAAGTATAATGAGCATTGGAAGGAAATCATACTGTCTTGTGATTATTGATGATTTTACAAGATTTACATGGGTATTCTTTTTAAGAACTAAAGATGAAACGACTGAAACTTTAAAATCTTTTATTCTTAAAATTGAAAATCAAAAGGATCACAAGGTAAAACTCATTAGAAGTGATCAAGGGACTAAGTTTAAGAATCAAGTTCTTGACTCATTCTATAACACAAAAAGGATTGCCAGACAATACAATGTTCCTAGAACTCCTCAACAGAATGGTGTTGCTGAGAGGAGGAACAGAACACTTATTGAGGCTGCAAGAACTATGTTAGCTGATTCAAAGCTGCTTCTAACTTTCTGGGCAGACACGGTCAGCACTGCATGCTATGTGCAAAACAGGGTTCTCATTGTTAAGCCCCATGGAAAGACCCCTTATGAGTTATAGAACAAGAGGCCACCGTTCATTGGCTTTCTTAGGTCCTTTGGCAGCAGGTGTACAATACTTAACACAAAGGATAATTTAGCAAAATTTGCTGAAAAGTTGGATGATGCTATCTTTGTTGGATATTCCTCAACCTCTATTGCTTATAGATTTTATAATATCAAAAATCAACAATTTGAGGAATCATCCAACATTGTTGTTAATGATCACACTCCTTGTGTTAAGGGGAATGGCCCTGATCATATCTTCAATTTAGAATTATTTCCAAACTATTCTAAACCATCTTGTGAGAATGTTTCAGCTAGAACAGGAACTCAAAGTGACCTCTATGAAGAACAACTCTTCGAGTTACCCAGACCTATTCCAAGTTCTCCAAGAAGAATTGATGAACAAGCTCCCACTACTGGAAGTCCTGAAAGCTTAAGCATCTTAGTAAATAATGGAGCTTCAACAAGTTGTCAGCTAACTGAGCCTTAAAACTCATCAGTTGACAACCCCAGCATTCAACACCAAGCTGCTGAAGACAATGATCTGGAGGAACAGGCAACTGTTGATGTTGTTTCTCAGTAAAATATCATTGATGTTGTCACACATTCATTCAATCAGTCCTCATTGAATGAGTGTGAGACATCAGCTGGTCATGGTGTTCAAAATCCTGAGCAAAACTTCTCAAACTTGGATCTATCTATGCAACTAGATGTGATTCCTAGGCTTAGGATACACAACACTCATCCAGCTGAGAACATTATTAGAGATGTCTCAGAAGGTGTGAGAATAAGAAATCAGACCCACAATGGGAATGTATGCTTGTACTCATGATTTCTCTCTTAAATAGAACCAAAGAAGGTGGAAGAAGCCCTCAAGGACAACAATTAGGTTGAAGCTATGCAAGAGGAGCTGCTTCAATTCAAGAGGCAAAAGGTATGGAACTTGTTTCATTGCCACCTAGCCAAGTCCACATTGGAACCAAGTGGGTGTTCAGAAATAAGAGAGACGATAGAGGTTTGATCATCAAAAACAAATCAAGACTTGTTATTCAAGTATACACACAAGAGGAAGGAATAGATTATACTGATGTCTTTACACCTGTTGCAAGACTTGAGGCTGTGAGAATCTTCCTTGCTTTTGCAGCATCCAATAACTTCACTGTCTATCAACTTGATGTCAAATGTGCATTTTTGTATGGGGATATCTATAAAGAAGTCTATGTGTGTCATCCACCTGGATTTGAAGACCCAAAGCACCCCAACTATGCGTGCAAACTAGATAAAGCTCTTTATGGGTTGCATCAAACACCTAGGCTATGGTATGAGACCCTGTCTTAGTTTCTTTTGAAGAATGACTACACCAGAGGCACCATAGACAAGACATTATTCATAAAGAAGTCTGGGAAAGACATGCTGCTTGTTCAAGTCTATATTGATGACATCATATTCGGTTCCTCACATGAGCAAATGTGCAAAGACTTCGAAAGCATCATGAGGAAGAAATTTGAGATGAGTTCCATGGGAAAGATGGACTTCTTCCTTGGAATTCAAGTGAAGCAGATGGAAGAAGGGTTCTTTACCAATCAATCTAAGTATGTCAAGGACATCTTAGAGAGATTTAAGATGAAAGATTACAAGCCAACCAAGACACCTATACCCAGAAATCACAATCTTTGTCCTGATTCCGAGGGGGAGGATACTGATCAGCATCTGTACAGGGTGATTATTGGATCTCTAATGTATCTCACTACAAGTAGACCTGATATCATGTTTTCTACCTAGATCTGTGTAAGATATCAGGCTGCTCTCAAGGTGTCTCATCTAATTGCTACCAAGAGAATTCTTAGATACCTCAAAGGAGCTCCCAAATAGGGTCTCTTGTATCCTAATAATAAGGACTTCAATCTCTAGGGGTACACTGACAGTGATTATGGAGGCTGCAACATCAACAAGAAATCCACATCTGAAGGATGTCAATTTCTTGGTGGAAGGATCATCTCCTGACAATGCAAGAAGCAATCATGTATCTCTACATCAACTGCTGAAGCTGAATACATTGCTGCTGCGAGCTGCTGTGCTCAACTGATATGGATTCAAAATCAGATGTTGGACTATGGTTTCAACTTCATGGATACTCCTATCCATATAGACAACAAGAGTGTCATTTCTATCACACAAAATACAGTTAAGCACTCCAAGACAATGCATATCAACATCAGGTATCATTTCATTAGAGATATTCATGAGAAAAATCTAATTAAACTAGTCAAAGTCTGTGACAACTTGAGTCTCCGATGTCTTACAATAAACAAATATTAACTATTAAATTGAAATGATTATTATTATACTTCATAATAGCAAATTTCAAGTTAAATAAACCTAAATAACCTTTACATAAATTATGAAACATTGGAGGGACCAATGTGTAATTTTCCTTTTATGCTAGATATGAAAGCCGTAACCCCCTCTTGGTTCCCTTCTAAACCATCCGAACTCTTTCTCTCGTAACCCTAATCACCCGAACTCTCACCATCATTGATGGCAGCCCTCTCCCTCACGCTTCCCTTTCTGTGGCAGAACACCTCCTGGTTACAGCTCCCTCGGTGGCTAATCTTCTCCCGCAGCCTTTCGATTGTCAAATCTCATCCCCGGCGGTTCCCTCGTTAATCACCTTGATCTCGTGTCGACCGTACACCCTTTGATGGCCTTTCTGCTTGCAACCGATCAACTTAATCAACCCGTTCCTTCGGTACGTTTCTTTCTTGTTCGTTAAAGTTGTTCGATTTCGTACGGTTTCGGGCTTGATGGACACGGTTTACGGTGTGTGTCCGGATTGTCGGATTCAAAGATTGATGAAACCGGGTTGCATTTTGGACATGGTTACGGTGCGTGTTTATATATTTATGTGTTTTGTGTGTGTGTTCCTGGTGTTTGTTCCTTGGGTGTGTGCCGTATGCATGTATTTGTATGTGTGTGTGTGGTTTGACCGTGGGGGGGAGGTCGATGTGTGCTCTTTGGTATGGGCATGGATGTTTACATGTGTAGGTATGTTAGTGTATACATGCACATGGGGTGTTGGTCTTGGGTATTATCATCATGCTGCACCATTATGTATTGGTTAGATGCATTGTATGTGTGAATGTTTGATCACGTTACAGCTGTGTTCCTTGTTAGAAATCAAGGGTTTCGTGTTATGTTTGATAGAAATCCAGATTAGGGTTGTTTATGGGGCTGGAAATCGATTCATGTGGGGGCAAATGGGTTGTTTAGTCGATCGTTTTGTGATAATGATCATTGGAAAGGGTTTGAGTATAAATCATATGGTTTGAGTTTTGCTAAAGCCTATGAATATGGAAAGACACTTGGATGTGTGTCCACAATTCCTCTTAGATGATAACATGGTCTTGTGAAGTCATTGGTCAATATTAAGATGCTTGTTTGGGGTAAGTTTGAATGTTTTATGATTCTGGCAGATTCTGTTAGTCAACTTGTGCATGATGTAACTTGATGATAATAAACTCAATCACTGCGTTTCTTGGGTCCAAATTGTGTATTTTTGAGTCTAGTTTCCAGAAAGCCAATCTCACTCAATTTGGACATGTAAAACTAGAGTTATTGCCTTTTTAGTGAAGGTGGGTCAAAACTGTTCTTTTTGACAGCAAACAAATAATCAGGTGCTTTGATACATGGTTTGTATTTTTATGAGGTTATGGTCAAAATAAATTACTTGTGGAGTAACCCCATGAGTCTTGGAGCACCTTCAAGTGGATTCAACTAAAAATAGTGTGTAGATGATTGGTAATGAATCCTTGTGTGAATTGTTATTAAAGCTTGATTTTGTGCGTTGAATTGGGTTTTATGTATTCGAAGTGAATATGTTTTGTGTTATGCTTGCGTGGGCTGTGTTTGAGGGGTCTTTGCTTGTGTGTGGGGAACAGTCGATAACCGGCACCGTAACCAAAGCGTGGAACGCGAGACCGAACTATTTTTGCGTTGGTATTTAATAATAAATGTTAATTATATATTAACCAAAATCCAGGCTATTCGGTAACCTAACTTCCTACTCTCTGCATTATTTCTTGTGCTGTGCTATTTAATGTGAGTTTACAGTCCCACTTTTTATACTATACTCTCTTTTGGGGGAGAGAAACATTCTGATTTTCATAAACTGTACGTTACATTAGATTTGTAATACTGCATATACTGGTGTACTATTGTGATACAACTACGCCTCATTCGGACCGTTAATATGGTATTAGCGAGGTGATTGTTAGTAGATCTACTGGGTTTGACAAACCCCGCCCGGGCTAGTCGCGTTAGCTTGACTGGAGGTCAAACGGGTGAATGGTTAGCCTGTTTTACTATGCTGTGGTTTGGTACCCACAGCCGGGGCATACATTATATTATTACTGTTAGCTCCGTCGCGAAATTCATTCACATAGTGACATGTTATGGGCTAGTTACCTACTCTTATGCATTGATTACTAAATCTGGATTTCATTACTGTTTCTTACTGTTTTCCAATAAACCTGTGAACTCACCAACTTTATGTTGACACTTTAGCATGTTTCTTTTAGATTCTCAAGATGCACACTTGTAGGATCATATCATTCATGCATACACCGTCTCACATGATACATTTATGTTTTTCATGAACTTTATTTAATCGTTTTGCGTGTGTTGCGCCATTTAAGAATTAAGATTTATTTTGCTTCTGCTACTATTATTATTTTTACGTTAATAACTCTGTCTTTGGTAATTTCAAACGTTAACAATTAATTATGTTTTGTAATGAATGTGTCGTTTGGTGTAACTAGTGGCTGAGATCCTGGAAGTCACACGCCTAACGGTAATACCCCTTTCGTGGAAATTGAGGGTGTGACAGATTGGTATCAGAGCCAATGGTTATAGCGAACTAAATTAAAACTACTTTTCATTTTTAGACTATAGCCTGATGCCTTAGTTACACGCATATAGACACATTTAGCTTTGTTAGAAGGCCTTGTTTGCTTTGCTTTGCTAGATTGCTTGCATTTACTCATTCCAGTGAGCGTTCGACCATAGGAATGATGTCTTCATCTTCTTATGTTAAGTATAAGGGAAAAGGCTAGTTCATCCTGATTTCCTATTGTTACCGCCTGTTCCTTAGCGCGGGTGACTTCGAGTTACTGTGAGTCACGAGAGGGTTAATTACGATTAATGATTATCGTACCTTTTACATCATACCCTTCGGAATCAGATACAATGCCATTGGTACCTGACTTGGACGGTTCATCGGGAGCATGTTCTACCTCCTATTGGATGCTTTCTCAATGAGAGTTATTTCTGTCATACTTTCTTTACTTCCATTGCCACTTCACTTCCCTGCCCTGTGGAGCAGGAAATAGCTGCGCTGGCGGTTACCATAGACATTGGCAGAAAACTTATCAGGGTTTACTTACTATAATTCTATCTTACCCATCTAACCTGAGCACATTGACGATTTCTTGCCCAAGTACATGTTTTCCTTACTGGTTCATTCGCACAACCTTGGTTAATTGACCTTTGGTTTAATGATGACATCTTTGATACTTCTATCATTCATAACACTCTGTACTTGTCAAGGTATGTTAGCTCGGATGGAAGGAACCAAGGGTGACCATGCAAAGCAAATTACCATTACGGGTGCACACGTAACTATAATTTGTCGTGCATGAGAAGTCTGGCGAACTCTGTCCGGTGATAACGAACATAGTCAATACAAATTTTCATTTCTATACTTTGGGACATGAGAGTCTCGATTCTCATAAAACTTCACTATTGATATGAAAACAATCCTTCATTTCTACTCGTATAAAAATTCTCATCTACCTCGAGCCTTAATGAGATTCATATTATGGCATTAGTCCTAGTCTCTATGGGACGTTACTCTGTCTAGCATTTCAGTGATCACGCAATACTATCTATCTGCAACGTGCGAGGTCCTCGAAAAGTAGTAACGGAGTGATGATACTCTCTGCATATGTATATTCTAATCATTGGATTGACCTTAAGACTTAAAATCTTGGCAGATTGAACATTCTAGCATTCCTTCCATTTGGTATTTATTATGTTTCAGCGTATGTTACGTTTCTCAATGGTGGGATTCAAATTGGATTTACCTGGTTGACTACATTTGGCGTATGATCGATTGGCAAGGTGTTGTGACGAGCCCATCCATTACCTCTTTGTGTTTCCGCTTGCAACAAGTGCATCTAGCATCGCAATGGGCGATGCAATAAGAACATTTGTGAGCGCTGTAGGAAATTCGATCATGCCATTAAGAACCGTCGTGTGAACATCCCGGCCAATTCACCTTAGCCACAAGAATCACACAGAGATGTTATGAGTGTGGATAGTCTGTGTGTTTCAATAGAAACTATCCAAGGCTTAAGAAGAAGGAAATCCGACAGAAATGGTTGTTTCGCCTTAGTATTTTTTTTTATTTGGGTGCCGACAGAAGCTACGTAATGAATCCTTGTGTGAATTGTTATTAAAGCTTGATTTTGTGCGTTGAATTGGGTTTTATGTATTCGAAGTGAATATGTTCTGTGTTATTCTTGCGTGGGTTGTGTTTGAGGGGTGTTTGCTTGTGTGTGGGGAGCAATCGATAACCGGCACCGTAACCAAAGCGTGGAATGCGAGACCGAACTATTTCTGCATTGGTATTTAATAATAAATGTTAATTATATATTAACCCAAAATCCAGGCTATTCGGGAACCTAACTACCTGCTCTCTGCATTATTTCTTGTGTTATGCTATTTAAGGTGAGTTTAAAGCCCCTCTTTTCATACTATACTCTCTTTTGGGGAAGAGAAACATGCTGATTTTTATAAACTGTACGTTACATTAGATTTGTAATACTGCATATACTGGTGTACTATTGGATACCACTACGCCTTATTCAGACCGTTAATATCGTATTAGCGAGGTGATTGTTAGTAGATCTACTGGGTTTGACAAACCCCGCCCGGGCTAGTCGCGCTAGCTTGACTGGAGGTCAAACGGGTGAATGGTTATCCTGTTTTACTGTGTTGTGGTTTGGTACCCACAGCAGGGGCATAAATTACATTATTACTGTCAGCTCGGTCGAGAAATTCATTCACATAGTGACTTGTTGTGGGCTAGCTATCTACTCTTATGCTTTGATTACTAAATCTGGATTTCATTACTGTTTCTTACTGTTTTTTGATAAATCTATAAACTCACCAACTTTATGTTGACACTTTAGCATATTTCTTTCAGATTCTCAAGATGCGCACGCGTAGGATCATCATTCATGCATACACCGTCTCACGTGATACATATATGTTTTTCATGAACTTTATTTAATCGTTTTGCGAGTGTTGCGCCATTTAAGAATTAAGATTTATTTTGCTTCCGCTACTATTATTATGTTTACGTTAATAGCTCTGTCTTTTGTAATTTCAAACGTTAACAATTAATTATGTTTTGTAATGAATGTGTCGTTTGGTGTAACTAGTGGCTGAGATCCTGGAAGTCACACGTCTAACGGTAATACCCCGTTTGTGGAAATTGAGGGTGTGACAAAGTCAATTCAAATGTGCAATATGTTGACTTGTTCACAAAAGCCTTTGATGAACAAAGATTTAAATACCTAATCACAGCTATTGGGCTGATTAACATTGACTAGTTCTTCTCTTCTGGAAAACCTTTTTAATATGTCTTGTCTATGTTATCTAAATACAATCTAAGCCCTGTTACAAAAAAGGCTTTATTCAAAATTCTAAGTATAAATTCTTCCGAAGAGAAATTTACCCTCAGAAGAGATTTTTATCCATCTTCCGAAGGCAAATTGCTCTGCATAAGTATTATCTTCCAAAGAGTTTTTAGCCTCGGAAGAATTTACTTCCGAAGCTTACTAACTTCTGTTCTCGGAAGAAGAGTGTACTCTCGGAAGCAAATTTGTCACTGAGACATGGTTTGCTTTTGGAAGTAAAAATGTCTTCGGAAGATAATACTGAGAAACACAAGTGTTTTCTCTCAGAAGCAAGTTTACCTTCGAAAGAAAACTTTTACTGTGTAACGAAAATATTTGGGGCCTACTCTATAAAAAGTAAGATTTTGTTGATGATTGTCAGATTTTTTTTAATAGTTTACCATACCTCCCTAGTCAAATCGACACCCAAAATGTCTTTTCACCTTATCGGTATGGTCTTTTATCCCCTATTTAAAATTTCCGACTCTCTTTCTTTACCTTTTTACCACCGTTGAAACCCCAAATTTCCACCATTCTCTGCATTCTCTCTTAAATACCTTCGATCAAACAGTACCCCTCTACAATGGCTCTTAATCCCCAACACAATCAAGTCGCCATCCTTGATTCTTCTAAGGATGCTGACTTTGCCCCCATCATCGAATTTCTGACTCAATTAGCATACTTCACTGCTCTCACTATAAACCCCACCATCTACTCTAACTATATGGCCAAATTTTAGGCAAATGGTCGAAGTGAAACTCTGAATGATGAAAGGGTCATCAGGTCGAGAATCTGCGGGCAGGAGATCATCATTTCTGAATCAACCATTAGGGGGCATCTGGAGCTTCATGATGAAGGCGTCCCCACTGAGTTCCCCAAATCTTAGTGGGAAGACACTTACACTCAGATGGGATATGGCGGTGATGTGCACAAGTCCACTGTCAACAAATTTAATTTCTCTTACAACTGGAAGTTCTTGCTGCACATCGTTCTGCACTACCTATCCAATAAGTCAGGGGGTTGTGATCAAATCCCATATGATTTGGGCTGCCTAGTCCATGGATTGGTAAAAGGCCTCCGCTTCAACTATTCAAGATTTGTGCTGAACAATCTAAGAGGTAATCTCAACCGGAATCCATTTTACATGTATCCCCGGTTCATTCAACACATAATCAACTGTGAACTGGACCGGGACAAATTACAACGTGCAGATATCCTACGGGTCCTTCACATGAGGCCTAGTATCTTCAAAATCATGAAGAAGGCATCCACCAACTTCTCTGGAAGATTCACTGATCTTCTTCCTGGTATGCTTGAGCCAACAGCTCCTATGACATCCCTACAAGCCGAGCAGGTGTTAAACGCACACCAGACCTCCCCACTCAAATGCCAACTACTTCTTCCCATCCAATCATGGTTACATACACAAGACGCCCCAAATGAACCCCTGATCAATCTACTCTGATTGATCAGGTCCCCTTTATTCAAACCAAAAAGGCTCGAGTGGAACTCTGGGCTCCCACTCAGCAAGAGGTCCAACCATCCTCCACCATTGACCTTAATGTCAGCGTTAAGCCTCCTCAGTCTTAACCTGATGAGCCCATAACCCAAGCCTCTAGCCATCAGGGTGAGTCCCAACACTCTCCTGAGAAGCCAAAAAAGGACAGCCACATCATTGGCCCAACTGCTACTGTAGAGGAGCCATTAGGTGCTGACCAAGGTCTCGGGTCATTAGATTTAACCTTTTTATCTTTCATTGACCTATTACCCCGACCTGATGAGGACATTATGTTTCATCCGGGCCATGATGTTGATCTACCACACCACTATCAAGATTAACTGAGCCCTATGGAACCTCTAATGTCTATCCCACATCAGTTAAGCCAAACTGAGGTGAGTCAAATTGGTGTGGAGGTGACTCATGTAGGCTCAGCTGCCACTACTAAGAGTGTTTCATTAACCTCTCAGGACAATGGTAACATAAGTGAGATTGAGTCTACGGTAACCTTGCCCCTTGATGACTCTGAAAGAGACATTAGCATGTAAGGGTATCCAGGGCGCCAAGAAACCATTACTGGTGGTGATGATGAAGATACTAGGTATGTTATCTCATCTCCCAATGATTCTTCAAAATAAGATGAGGGTAGTCTACAACTCATCATCAGAGACCTGATTTCTAAAATCTCAAACCTTGAATCAAAGGTTAAGACTTTAGAAGACAGGTCTGTCACTCAGCAACTTGAGATTGAACATCTCAAGGCTAAACTAGCTGAGACACAGATTGAGAAGTCTGTCAGGCACGTACCCATCTAGGTTTCTTTAAGTTCTTCCTCCAACTCATCTACTTCTCAAGATGCTGCTACCAAAAAGGGAGAGAAAGTACAGAAACAAAGTCATGAGGAACCCTGCCTTGCTATCACAACAACTTCCCTTAATGCCATATCTTCTTTTTACTTTACACAGCAACACCCTGCAACCATCTTCCCTTAAACAGCTCCCATTAACATTCAAATGGACCCAAGGATGCTCATAGACCTCAACAGGTTTTTAACCAAATTTCTATTAAGCTCCTCCATTGAACAACCCTCCCCTGATGTAGCCATTGCCTACTTTGGAGTTAAAAAGCTTCAGAGGTTGAGTGCACCACCTACCTCTGAAAAGGAAGTTGGTCAACCTAAGGTCTTTATAGAACCTAAGATTAACATCGAAAGGGATATACAGACTCATGGCCCAGCAACCGTTTTGAAAGGGACAGGTAAGGCAGTTCCAATTACTTCCGAAGCAGAAATCCAAGTTGCGGAAGAAATAATTGAACTATCTTCCTTGTCCGATGACTTGTTCATCATAAAGGCCATTCTTGACTTAGCCTATGAGGTAAATAGTGAGGACTTCCTTACCACCCCTCTTTCACAAGAACCACAACTTCAAACTCCCTCTCCCCAACCTGAAACCTCTAAGTCTGAGTTTCCAAAGGTTGAATCTTTCTCTGATCCTAAGGGGAAGACAAAGCTCACTACAAAGGAACTTTTAGAGGAGGAAAGGTTGGAAAAGCTCAAGAAGAAATGAAGAGTTGATACTGGGAAGCTGTTGGCTGCAAGCAGCAAAGCAGCAGCAGCCGCTCAAGAAAGTATCAACAACAAGAAAAGAGTGGAGGTTATAGACAGGCTCCTCAGCCTGGGAGTAGTCAATGAAGATATCCTTCTACTCCCAGTCGATGAGCTTGTGAGAATGGAGAAGGCAACCTTTCTGCAAAAGGAAAGAGAGGAAGTAGCAAGGTTCATCGAAGAGGAAGAGAAGAGGAAAAGGAAGAAGGAGGCTATGGAAAGGGAGAAAATGGAGAGGATAGCCTTTCTCTGTTCTAGAGGCTATTCTCAAAAGGAACTAGCACCTCATAATAATGACACAATCTTGTTTCTTTTTCACAAAGAGCAAGATCAAATCAACAATGAGAGGAGGAATGCTGCCAGGAAAAGATGAGGGAGAAGAAGAAGAAGGAGGAAGAGGCAGAACTTGCTGAGCTAAGAAGATGGAGATAAGGAGTGGATGAAATCCTATCTCAAAGCCCATGGCTTCTCGGCAGGCAAGTGGTCCCATGTCCGTAAAGACCCTACAACAACATGTCAGCGATATCAAAGCTGAAATTCGCTTAGGAAGAAGGCAGGAGTTAACTCAAACTCCAAGTGTTCAGAGGATGGCACCCAAACCAACCCAAACCACTGCCCAAACTACAACCTACACCCACACCTTCTCCGTTCCCCATCAAAATTAAACCTTTCACCCTTGAACCCACACCATCAGCCTTACCTACACCCTCACCCACTGCTTCCTAACAACCACCACCACCACCCATCCTACAACCCAAAACACAACCCAGAACCCACTCACTGCCCAAACCATCTTCTGAACCATCAAAACCCCTAACCTTGGAAGAATTCAAGGAGATCAAGAAGAAGCTCATAAACTGCACAATATTTAGAAACATCTCTTGTTAGGAAGAGTCAATCCAGCGGACATATATTGATGGCTCTTCCAATTCACTCACAAGATATGCATTCCTTGATCTCCCTAGGGGAACACTGGACCAAGCTCTCCAACTTCTCGCAACCAATTTAGATAGTCTTAATGAAGAAGAAAAGAAGTGAAGAAGGAGGCTGGTGACTCTACTAGACACTAGGAAAGGGGACAAGCTTCCAACAAAACCCCTCAATCCTAGAAAACTAATAGTCTAGTGGAGGTTTGATGAATCTTCCCATAGCTTTGCTATGGAAAGGGAGAATGGTGAAGTAAACAGGCTTGATACTTCATCTCTGCTACACTCTAGCAGACTTGACATTGCTGAGTTGGCAGAGAAACCATTCTCCAATCCCTCTAACTCTGAGATTGTTGCTCATATCAGAAATCATCTAAGCAGCCTTCATCTAACTGAGCTTACAAAAAAAGGCCAATATTGAAGAAGAGTTGAGAAAGAGAGCACAGGATGAGGAAAAAGGCACACCCACAAAAGGAAAGACATTTCTTTAGATGATTGAAGGCTCCACTTTAGATATTATAGTTAGATGGGAATATGACTACAATTCCCATCAACTAACTCTCTTCAGAGGGATGCAGCAAAGGGTACATGTCATTCAAAGCAATAGACTTGTCTACGAATGACTTGTACAAACTCCTCACCATCACATCAGGGAAGAACAAGGAGACAGACAAATATTTGTACTCCCTGGTGTTGAAGACTTTGAGGAATAGAAGAAAGTGAACTTCTGGTAGCATCAGCTTAGGAGGAGTTTGTTGGATCATATGAGGCTGGTGCAACCAAAACAACACTTCGAATATTTTTGTACAAGATAAAGAAGTCTTTCGAAGACAAAGCTACTCTTCCGAAGACATGTCAAAGTTCTTTCGAAGCATTATCTCTGAAGAGCTTCCAAAGGAAAAACTAAGTCTTTTGAGACTAAGTAGTTTTCCTTTCTAAGTATGTGAAGAACTTCCTAAGGATAGAACCAAGTCTTTCGAGACCAGGAAGTTCTCCTTCCGAAGTATTCACATTTAGAAGATTCAAGACAAAGTCTTTCGAAGAATGAAGTCATGAAGACTTGCAGAAGACTCGGAAGAAGTTGATTCTTCCGAAGTATAAATGGCCTCGGAAGAACTTATTCTTCCGAATCCATTTACCTTCGGAAGAATCAACTATGAACCAGTGGACATAAGTATGGGTTGTCTTACATCTGCTGCCAACTCTGATACATTGCATGGCGTTTTCCCACGTCCATGTAGTTGACCATAATTTAATCCAATGTTCACCTTTTATCAGTTAGTACAGATACCATCTTTAGTTGGTGACAAAAGGTAAGTCATGGACCTGTCATGACTACCCTATCTAAGATATTATTTTCTCTTAGATACTTTACTTCTAGCAATGTAGTATTAGTTTAGTTGTAGATTCCAGCCGGTTTTCCAAGTATAACTGGCTATGGATAGTAGTATATATAGTTTTTCATTGTAACTTAAGTAATCATGCTTGTAAGAGTCTTGTAATACTGAGTTGAGAAGTAATATATACAAGTATCTTGAATACCATTCTTGTGTTCGTTAACTTATTATATTATTATCAACTTAGTTAGAGATTTTGCTTCATCAACCGAGTAAGACTTAGTGAGTTTGTGAGATAAAACTTGTGTCGAGAGTTGAAAACCGATCCTGCAACATTACCTATATCAAGTTGTCTACTAGTCTTAGTGAGTTAGCGATGCAAGAAAACCAAAAACTAATTAATCAAGCACACAACTTTATTTATAAGAAAACCGTTTAAATCAACCAAAAGTTAATAGCATTCAATAATTCAATGATCATCATAAAACCCTAATGAAAACATACTAATAGTCTTTCTTTACAATAATGATTCACTCGAAAGCGATTACAAAGCGAACGAGCCACACATCATCAACAATATGCCTTTGATCTTGAATTGGAGAATGTTTGTGAATGATTTGGGGAGCCTTGGAACACAAAAAAAAACCTAAAGTTCGTCAATTTTCATCTGGAAGAAGTTCCCCTTCGAAAACGCTATTTAGATACTTAAATAGACTCGAAACTCCTTAAAATTTGGTGCTGAAACTGTCACCGGCGTATCATACGCCCAACCGGCATATGATACGCCCACTAATACGCTCAACTTTCTAGAATTTTGATCAAATACGCCCACAAATACGCCGCCAATACGCCGCCAGAAGTATTACACTCCCATACCCGACGTATGATACGGTGGTTGCTGATTTTTTCCCTTTATTTGTATCTTTTGTTATTTGCACTTCTAGTCCCTGAACTTTATCTTTTTGGTTCCTTTAACTCTCAAATATGTTTCTTTTAGCTCCGAAAACCTATGAATCAAAACATAAACAAAGTCAACTTGTTTCACAATAATCACAATGTAAAATCTAGCATTTAGATCAATTAAACACTAATATATTGACACGTGATCAAGTATCAAGATGAATGAATTGCTCAATGGAGGCTACAATATGAATGAACTTTTCGGTTAGAGAATCAAGGAATTTATGAACTAGTGCAGCTTCCTCATAAGGGGCCCCGAGCTCAATGGCCCTTGTTGCTAGACTGGTTAACTTCCCTTAAAACGTATCAATATCTTCCCTTTCTTTCATCGTCAGACCTACAAACTCATTTTGAAGCGTTTGAAGCCTGGCCTTCTTCACCTTATCTACACCTACAAATTTGGTCTTCAAGGAATTCCAGATTTCTTTGGCTGTCTTAGGTTCGCGACTTAAAGAACCAATTCTTCGGGGATCGCCTGGAAGAGGTAAGCGATTGTCATTTTGTTCTTATTCTAGTCAACTTCACCTTCACCCGGAGGTTCATTTGCCTCCCAGAGCCCATGTACATTAAAGATCGCTTTCAATATCACAGCCCAAATAGAGTAATTTGATGTTGTGAGTACCGGACATTGAAGCAGAATTGACACAGTGTCTTTGATTGTTTTGATTTGATTATTTAGGGCTTCTGCGTTCGGCATGTTCTTCTTTCTTCTATGATAAATCACACCAAACATTGTGTCAGGATCCAGTCCTTTGGATCGTGATTCAATCGTGATTTCTTTGAGCTCGATTCGGTCCTTCCAATCGTCTACTCAGAGCTCGTATTCCTTGTTCAAGAGCTTCGATACCAATTAAAGAATAGGTACCAAAAATTCACTCAATGCTATTCATGAAAATGAATGATGAACGATTACAAAGAATGGAAGAAACGATGAGTTCGTCTTATACTATTCAAATCCTCTAACAACAACTAACAACTAATTTTAACAAACAAGACTAACAAACTTTCAAAATGTTACAGACTAACCCCTCAACTTTAGTCAAACATTCACTCTTGGAATTAACTTTCCAACAAAGTTGACCTTTATTCCATGTTTCTTGATATTTAAATAAACTATTTCTATACATTTATATGAAGTAAAATATTCTTAACATATTATGTTACAAATTCGGTTGTTATCAAATCAATATAATAAAAAGTGAACGTTTTCCCTGCTCATTCTAGGCATTCACATTAATTTCCTTTTTAACTTGATGCAAATAATCCCTTAGATATTATAAATAATACAAAGATATTAATAGATAACAAAAGAAGATACTAATAGATAACGTAAGGTTTTCCGGAAATAGCCCCTTATATTAAATTTTACTATTTACATTTCTTTAATATCCGTTGTGATATATATTTAATATCGAAATACGAAAACTTTCTATGAATATTAATCAATACACCAAATATGAACTACACTTAATTCTACTAAACTAATAAAATTTATTAGCATGATACTGAAATTTTACATAGATCACTTTTAAGAATTTAACATTACATTAATGTATTAAAAATTAGAGCCTAAAGCCGTTCAAAGAAATAAAACTTACAGCCTAAAACTTTTAAATTCAACCCACTTGTTTTACAAATAAAAAACCTTATCTTTTTATCTTTTGAGATATAAATAAATATTTTAGGATACTAGTATTAACATGACTGCTATGCCAGTTAGTGTTCAATGTATTTTATGCTAATTTTCAGAAATTAATCAGCCATGTATTATTGATTGTTCAGTTTCCATTTTGTTTGAACGTTCCATCTTTCACATTCTCCGATATCCATTTTCTTTCAGCGTAAATCAAATCATCAATGTATCTGGTCAATAATCAAGTCTGAAACTATGATAGTTTAATATTAATAATTAACTTTTCTTACTTAATATTTATCAACAATTCACAATATTTTTCAATATCTTTTATTAATATCTAAAGATTAGAATCATGCAAAAGTAGATCTATTTCTCTTGTTCAAAATCAGAAAATTTAACGACTAATAAGTCTCTCCCGTCCATATGTGCGTATATGTGCAAAGATAAAAGCTACTTTATCATTTATCTTCAAAAATTATTTAGTTGATAAATAAAGTGAAAATGTCTCAAGAGTCAATTAACCTGAGAATTTATGGTGGGATAACGTCTTCGTCAATCATTTAAGTACTTACGTTCACCTGCTATAGTTCTAAGCACATGGAGGGGTCTTCTAATTGTACCCTTTTTATTATATTTTATATTAATGGCCTGTAATATGTTCAATTATTTCTATTCCAATTAGAATATATACATAGGCATATATCAAACACATATGTTATGCTATAATTAAATCTATTGGAAATATAAAGTGATGATGCTCAAGCAACTTGAATGAAAAAAAAAAAAACGCAACTATGGAAAAAATATTCCTCTTGTCAAGTTAAATAATTATACCAATAATATACATGAACTAAATTAGAATATAAATACAAGAGAATATAATTACGTATGTAGAAGAATTAAATACAAAGTAATATCATGCTATGTATTTTAGGTACAATTTATATTTTGAAATGAATGTTTCGGGTAGGACTTGCTGGCTGTTGCTCGTTTTATTTTATTTTAGTTAAGTTATTGGTTTGAATTTTAAATGGTTTTTTCAATTGTAATTTCGCTAATATATATCATGTAAAAGAATATAATATTAGGCTATTGCCAAACCATTCAACTAATTAAGGTCTGATCCTTGCGGTTATTTATCTATTTTCGTTTACGACTAATCATTAATATACTCGTGAATCATTTTCAAGGGTTTCTAGTTAATATCAATCATGTAATAAACAACTCAGACTCAAGATACTTGTTTTATCTTTTTAGATATTCTATATATGTTTACAAGTGTGACGAACAAGCACGCAAAATATTTTCTTCCCCTTATACGTTGAACAATGCTTTAGACAACAATCTTAATAGAACGCAGGAAAAAGAGAAAATCATAATTAATGTATCATAATTAATGGCAAACATTAACTAGTTTTCTTTTCTTTAACTTTGTTTTTCATCTTTTCCTTCATTTTATGCAATGAGAACAAAACAAACTATATTGATTTTTCACTCAAAAGGCTAATTTTTCTTTTCAGTCTACTGCTATCCTTTCTCATGATAATTATAGTTAATCATACTAGAACAAAGAAAAGTATAAGTGTGTGCATTTTTGAATGCATATATAATTATGCATCTTTTTTCAACTTTACCAGTTTTTGAACTAACTTGAAATATTTCTAAGAGCTAATGATCATTGAATATCGAGATCATTGAAATATTCCATGTGCTGGACCAAAGTATCACATTTACATAACCGGATATGAGAAAATTCACAAATGAAATTGAATGCTCAAAATGACAATGAATCTATACATCCCATGTTTGCAAGGTAAAGATACCATCCAAATTTTCTATAATTTGCAAGAAAGTTTGCGAGGGATACGTCTTTCGATATGCCTGAAAATATGGAAGATGAAGAGGTCGAGGATGAAGGATGGTTTTCCTCAAGCGTGCATGAAAGACCTAGTTTAATTAATACTGAATTCTTTTGATTAAGTGTTTAGTTTTAATGTTGTTTGTCCATTCGATTAAGGTACTAGGAGATTATGTGTAGCTTCTTGGCTTTGATTTCTAATTATTAGGGCCGGAATGTCGTTTGAGCAAAGTCTTTTAGTTTCAACTGAAGGGGACATGTTGTTGATAAAGTGGTTAACACCCTAACCAAAGCTTATAGGATCAAATCATGCATAGTATAAGTATCATGATTTTAGAAATAAAGTACTTGTAAAACAGAGTGTGTGTGTTCACGGGTCAAGAAAAAAACTGTCAAAATGTACATACTAATTAATGTATATACTGAAATTCCTTAAACTTGGTCAAAATGTATACTACTCATATCTGCCCTTCAAAAGCACATTTTGAAAAGTGTAAACAAGACTGACAATAAATAAGAAGAATAAAGTGAACATATTTACACAAGACTCAATTTAAGACAGGATAATTCTAGCCTCACTGTAATAAACATGACATGTATAAATTTACAAGATACAGAAGGATGAGAGATTTGACAGTCAACTGGGCTTTGCAACTTCTGCAATGTCTCAAGTTCACTTATTTCATACTCCTGGATATTATTTGACAACTCTATACAAATATATCATCAGTTTTATGAAGCTTCATGGTGGGTGTTCATCAGATATAGTTTACAAACATGGATATAGGAACCAAACATAACCCTCTTTTCCTCAAATCTGTGCCTTCGTTATTATTTTCCTCAAACCTCATTTGCATGCTTTGATCTTCTGTCTTTTGTAGCTCCAAATGGCCATCAAAACCGCCTCCTTTTTCCTATGATTTATAACGCAAAATTCGATTCAAGAAACAATTTAATATATCATAAAAAGTAGCAGCAGTTAGGAGAAAGTTACCAAAGAATTGTCCACAATATCATCTACTTTTATTTGATTAAACCCCATATGTTGACTCCCAACCTATTCACAACCACAAAAAGAAGATATAATATTTAACAGAAAGTAAAATCATTATAATTAAAAGGGTATTCATCTTGTGATTCTCACCTTGGGGCTATTAACAGGAGAACTAGCAGTATCTTCTAAAGCATCATCATAAAGAATCTCTCTTGTTTTCTTACTTGTTTTCTTATAAAGATTTAATTTCTTTGCAAATTTGGGGGCTGCACCACTCCTGGAATTCGCTATAGTATTCCACTCAACATGGGAAGCAGCATCCGATAATTCGGGTTGATCATGCTGCTGCTGTTGGTGATGATAATCTTGATTATAGTGATCATGAACATGATGATCTTGATTATGATGATCAAGATGATGATTAAATGAATGATCTTGATGAAGATCTTGTTGTTGGGCAACCATAAAATCTTCAAAATAAGCAGTCCAACCACTATCCTCGGCTGTTGATGTGTCTGAATCAGCCAAAGATTTGTTCATGGATGCATAAGAATATGAAGAATGATTTGAGTCCATTGAGAGAGAGAGAGAGAGAGAGAGAAAGTTTAGATATAAAGAAAACAATACCAATGATGGGATGTTATATAGAAGGGATAAATAATTTAAAAAAATTGTGGAATGTTGGTGTAAGGGCGATTGAGTTGGGGAAGTTAATTGTAGTTGCAACAGAAGAATAAGAAATAGTGAGAGAGAGAGAGAGAGAGAGAGAGAGAGAGAGAGAGACGTGCAAAGAAGGAAACAAATATGATAGGTATAGAGCGTTGACCTTTGTACCTTATTCAAATGGAGCTTTCATTAAGAACATATGAATTTTCGTGGTTTTCCTCAATTAGATGAATTGATCTAAACACACAAGCAAACATAATAAATATGAACAATTTGATGAAAAAATATAAAAAGGGATTAAATTTCAGTTTGATATAATTTTTGTGGCACGTACGAGTCTTTGAGAATAAAAGAGAGGTTTACAGTTAGGAATAATAATCAACCCTAAACAAAATAAAAACGGATAATCAACACAAACAAAACCATTAAAATTTTAATACAGAAAATCCACAAGGAAGTGGTAAAAACTACGACGCCATTACTTTAAAATTCCACTTTTACTAACAGGAGAACAGAGAAGTACCAAAAGTTTTCGTCTTTTTTCTTTAAGTATTAATAACTTTCATTTTTTTCTTTAAACATTGATAACTCTCAATCATCTTCAGGCGCGCTCTAACGAGACATTCTTCTCCCAAATTATCCAAAACCTTCTACAACTTGTTTGCTATAACCAATATGTTATTATCAACAACAAAAACCAAAAATGGATATATAGTACTTCTTTGAAGTTATTTAGTCGTTTCTTCCAAAGATTTCATCGGCTTTGGTTTGCATTTTGTATTCTTGATATGATACTAGTATAACACATATGTGATATGATATAATACATATTTACGGTATGTATGCTACACATAAGCATTATATCAAATTGTATGCATACAATATCATAATACAATATATATGTAGTATCGAAAAACTTACAATGTGTTAATTTTTTTTATATAATCTTATAATCGAATAGAGATAAAAAAAAAGTTGATGATTTCATTGTGCAGTTTTTTAAAAACTAATAACATATAAAAAGGTTATAAATGTTTAATGATAAAGGAGAAATTACTTTCCAGCGAACAAAAGTTTTCTCATAAACTCTACCCTAGTAAAATATTATCTCATGTTAGAGCATTCACATTCAGTTTCTAATATTTTTGTGTTGTGAGTGGAGGAGATAAGAAACATTACTGTCACTACAAGAAAATGTAGTTATCGTGACGACAAAAGTCGTCGCCATAGGGTCCAGTTGTCGTCGCCATAGGCTGTGGCGACGACATGTCGTCGCCATAAGATGCCTTGTCGCCATAGCTCAAAAATTAATCGTCACAATAGACGTAGTCGCCATAGACCCAAGTGACGACGACATGTCGTCGCCAAAACCTCGTCACAATAGATATTTTTTAATTTAAATTTAATAAATAAGTGCACCATATGGCAACGACATGTCGTCGGCATAGGGTTAGTAAATATTTTTTTATTTTAAATTAATTAATAAAAAATTAAAAAATAATTAATTAATTTAATCTATGGCGACGACATGTCGTCGCCATAGGGTATCCGGTTTTTAAAAAATTGAATTTTTAAAATTCTGTTTTTTTCTAGTTTTTTTACCTAAAAACCAACCAAAATCCCAAATCAAATTCACAGAAATTCAAACTAATATATCAAATATCCAAATAAAAATCAACCAATTTTAGTTAATTACATACCAAACTAATATATTTTGAGTTTTTAAAACCCAAACAAACAAACTATTTAATTGTCGTCGTTTTCATCATCTTCATCGTTATCGGGATTATGCTTTTGTCTTTCAAATTGATTCATTCTTTCTTGCATTTCTTGCATTTGTTTTTTTAGTGCTTCTATTTCTTCATCCCGATGTGATGATGACCCACTTGATGGCTCATAACGAGAGATATTTTTTACTTTTTGTCCAACATCTCTCGTATGACCATGTCTTTGTCCTAAGGCCAACTCTAAACATTCATCTTATTAACGGACGACTCACCCACCTCCATTTGCATTTGGGCATATTGATATTCAATTTTTGCCTGCAATTATAAAGAATTAAAATGAAACGGTATTAAGATTTTTATGAAATTTCTACAGCATAACTATTATAAAATGAAAAAAAAAACCATGTTGTTTAATCATAAGCACAATATCATAAAATTCCCAAGTTTCAACATATAAACTAACAACTTCTTAAAACCAACGATTCTCAAATATTGATAGCATATAGACAATGTTTTTTTAAATTTATAAGCACAACTAACATAAAATTCTTAAGTTTCAATATATAAACTAACAACTCATCAAAACCAACATTTCTCAAATATGGATAGCATATAGATCATATTGGGTCAAAATCACCAAAAACGATATATTATAAACATATGAACACATGATAAAGGGTACTTAACATATTAAACATACCCAATCTTCTTCTGCCCTCTGGTTGACCCATCCTGAACCTTCACTGTAATGCACCCTCCTCCACGTTTCAATGTGACTTGGGGTCCCAGTTTGTTGCTCCTAAAAACATTAAAACAATATTCATAATATTTGAAAAGAATTAATAATACATAGGATGTATAATATATGTTTTCTTACCTGAAGATATCGCCTTTGAGCATATGATTGACTACCATGCAGACTTGGATAGAGCTGTTTAGCTCTATTCGTTACGCCTTTTTGAGAAAGAAGTTTATGTTGTTCACTTGAGAACAACTCAACCACCTGCTCCCATGAATGTTGACTTTGATCTTCAGGTGGATTATTGAGAGCCTGCTCAATATTATCATAGCCTCCTTGATTTAAGAAATGTTGTTTCATGTTATATCTTTGGTCTCTGAAAGCTCGTTGGCAATCCATATGGATTCCAAGTTGTATACCTTGCCAGTGGTCTGAGCAACGATGAGCTTCTAGATCAAAATATTCCTACAAAATAAAATAATTAGAAACATATAAAAGTTATGATTATCAAATTACAAATAAAACACTACATAAATACTCGCCTCCAGAAAATTAAACAAGGATATCTTGAACGTATCAGAAACTTTATCCCAAGTGGGATAATGAAAAGGAGCAGTGAAAATATGATTGGATAAAGCTCGGACAAATAGTTGACTATTTTCTCCAACAGCTTTATACTGTTTTCTTGTATGATCAAATTGCACAAGAAGTGGTTGGCTGTTATTTGCAGCCTATTTCTCATATAAATTTAGATTTCTTCCTTTTGATATTTTTTTAACTGATGCTTTATTGATAAAAAAAATTAAAAAGTTAGCAACATTTAAAATATATTCAATTAAAAGATATATATTTAAAAAATTAACTTACATGACTGGCAACTAGAAGGAAGAGTATATCCATGTCCGTGGGGGTCCCGACCCCCACCGTCACCACCGTGTGATCCTGCTACGTGCGAAGACATAACCTACAATAATCAATTTGTGTTATCACTATAAAGATATTCATGTGACATTTTAATAAGAAATAGAATAAAGTGTTCTTAATACATACAATCAAACTGAATTATCACTATAAAGATATTCATCTTCATCTACAAGATCATCACCGCTCTCGTCCTTACTATCATTAATATCTAATGGATCTTCATCTTCTTCATCGTCATTAATAAATTCTTCCTCATCTGAGAGATATGCATCTTCATCTTCTTCATCATCATTAATAAAATCTTCATCTTGAACAAGTAGAGCAACAGGAAACCAACTTAAGTCTACGACTAATTCACAATTATCATGTGCATCTCTCTCATCATTTATAACTCATGCACTTGATTCACCAACTTCAAAATTGCTATCGACAACCAAGTTATAATCAGATGATTGACTGTCGTGCAATACATCTATCTCATTAGCAACACTAATACTTGGATGATCCCAAAGCTTTTGATGTTGAACATCTTCCACAACCCTCCAATTGCCAGTGGATTTAGAAGGATCTTCAAGATAAAACACTTATTGAGCTTGTGTTGCTAAAATGCAAGGCTGGTCACCAAACCATTCACGACTAACATCGATAACAACAATGTTATTCTTTTTAATTATGGACCCCTTTCATGACGTGTCAAACCATTTACAACGAAATAGTACAACGCTGTAGCCGTTTATATACTTCAACTCGTAGATGTCTTCTAGTTGACCATAAAATCGTGTTCCATCTTCTCCTACTGTAACAACACCTCTGTTTTGTGTAGTGCTTCTGATATCACGACTGTGTACCATAAATCTAACACCATTGACAATACAAGCTGTGTAAGAATATGTGCACACGGGGCCATATGCCAATGCCTTGAGTTCTTTGTCAGGAGACGTATTGAACTTATTATTAAGCCATGAATATAATTTATTTTTTACATCGCTTCTAGGGAATTGAAGTTCAAATTCACTGTATGCGAAATATAATATTTATATTAGTTTATCATTATTTTAGCTAAAGTGAAACTAATAAGAATAATTTAAGCTAAAAAACTTACGATATGTAGACTTTAAGTTCTTCACAGATGTTCAGCACAAACCATTGAAATGATTTTTTAGAATTTTCACTGAGGGAAATGATTTTCTTCTTTGACATTGGTCGACACTGTGATGGAAAGACAGAGAAATTCCTCTTTGGAATGCCAGGATCTTCATTTCTATCAGGACGGTTAAATTTGGTTTGAATACCCTCTAGATACATAGAGCAGAATGTTAATGCTTCATCTACAACATAACCTTCTGCTATTGATCCTTCAAGGTTGGATTTGTTTCGAACATAAGCTTTCAGCTTTTCCATGTATCTTTCAAAAGGATACATCCATCTCATATACTTTTTATCATATAAATCTAACAACCTACAACTACATTCTACCAAAACAACCAAACATTATCTTATAAATCTAACAATCAACAACATCATTCAACCAAACATTATCATTCAACCAAAACAATCTAATTATACTTTTTTATCATATAAATCTAACAACCTACAACTACATTCTACCAAAACAACCAACATTATCTTATAGATCTAACAACCAACAACATCATTCAACCAAACATTATCATTCAACCAAAACAATCCAATTATACTTTTTATCATATAAATCTAACAACCTACAACTACATTCTACCAAACAACCAAACATTAAACATTCCATCTAACAACTAACAAAATTCAAACCAAATCTTAAAAAAATATATAATCAAACCATAAAAGTTTAACAATGATGGTAGCTAGAACCCTAAAACATTGTGTGGACTGCCAATCTTGGTGTTGGTGTATGGCAGCGATGGTGGCCTCTTTGGACTGCAAAAGGTGCGATGATGGTGGTGGGTAGCTTCAATCTTGGGGTAGGAGGGTAACGAGACAAACAAGGAGGTGCGATGGTGGTGGTGGACAGCTTCAACTTGAAGGATTGCAGGCTGTGGTTCGACTGGGTGGTTTAGGGGTGAAATTTAGGTGTTTTGGGTGAAAGAGACGAAGCAGATCGGTTTTGTATGGCAGATATGGGCCTGGACCCTATCGCGACAACATGTCATCGCCATAGGGTCTTTTAATTTTTTTTTTATTTTTTTTGGCAAATAATTAAGCGGGGTTACGCACGGGGTCCTGAAACCCTATGGAGATGACATGTCGTCGACATAGGATGCATTATTATATTATTGTTATTTATTATTAAAGATATTATTATATTATTATTATTTATTATTGTAAAGTCCAGATCATGATCGATTCCATATTTTGTTGCACTTGATAATCAAATTAAGACGGATGTGTGCGTGTGTGATATCAACAAACATTTAAACAAACTCAGTTGAATATTATTAATCAAATGATTACAATACCAAAGGAGTATACATCGTTTAAGCTCGATCCACCCGAGGTGAGCTCCCCTCGGGTGGCCTATCACACACCTCTCTGCTCTATCACCTTCAGAGCACTCTTACAAATAAACATACATGCTGAAATACAAAGGACAAACATCTATATATACTACGCAGATGTTCTCGCGCGCGCGGCAACTTCAAGATTTCGCGCAACAAGTTCTTCTTTAATCATCCTGGAGTTATCGCTTCCTTGTACTTCACACATGAATCAAGTTTTTGCTTTTCACTTGATATTGTAATCTATAAAGACTAGGTCCTTACAATCTCCCCTTATGGATTATGATATCAAGTTATGTTTGACTTCAGTCACTCATCTTCATGAATTATCTAATCCTTGGATATCTTTCACTTTAGTCTTCCCCCTCAGTTGTAACCTTCTCCTAATGTATAGCTTCATAAAGGATATCACGTCTGAATCAATCATGATTACTTACGACTTAAAATGTATTAGGCATATGACAGAGAGGTCCAACTTCCATTTTGGATTCCCGAAGAACTTGATTCTTCAATCTGATGACAAGATCCTGTGACAACGAACTAGATCATCTACAGTATTCTTCCCCCTATGTAAGATGTAATAAGCCCATATTTTCAGAGCAAGAATACCAAACAATCTTGATTCTTCACTTAATTAACCCATTTGATCATTCTCCCCATCAGTAAGATACGATAAGCCCACATTGTCAAGTTTCAGTTCACGAACGACTCGAATCAAATGTTATAAATATAGAATCTTGAACTTGCTCAAACATCGCAAAAACCCGTGTTTAAGTACCGAACTTCAAATCATCCAGCATCCTCTAGATTTGGCTGAAACACTTGTTCTAAACCTTTATAAACAAACAAGTTTTCGCATCTAGACAATATTCTTGCATTTTTGCAAACTTTTTGCAAAAATCAAGTTGAAAGTTAAAGTTTTCACGCGAATGTTGAAGTTTCGCTTGAAGAAGTTTTCGCATATGAACTAGGTAAATTTTCTTGCGCGAGAACTTGATATTCTCGCACGACAACTCCAAGTTATCGCAAGAAACGGTTACCGATGCGAAAACTGCCCAAGTTTTCGCAAAAATTGGTTATTTGTGCGAAAACTTCTTCAAAATCTACTTTTTGTGTTTGAATCACTGCTACGATCTCAATTCTTCAGTTTTTCAGCATCATAACTTGAAGATACTAAGTGTATTAATGCAGATCATCATTTTAGCATGTAACAAAGTCGATTTCATATGTGTTCACCCTCGGTTTCATCTTCTTCTCCTTCGAAACCAGTCCATAATCGACCATAACCTTCAGGTCTTCAATCTTCATGTTTAACGTCTTAATATGGATGATTGCGGAATAAAAATCTGTGTATCAAGAGCAACACCTTGCTATGATACCAAATGAAAAGTCCAGATCGTGATCGATTCCATATTTTGTTGCACTTGATAATCAAATTATAACGGATGTGTGCGTGTGTGATATCAACAAACATTTAAACAAACTCAATTGAATATTATTAATCAAATGATTACAATACCAAAGGAGTATACATCGTTTAAGCTCGATCCACCTGAGGTGAGCTCCCCTTGGGTGGCCTATCACACACCTCTCCGCTCTATCACCTTCAGAGCACTCTTACAAATAAACACACATGCTGAAATACAAAGGAAAAACATCTATATATACTACGCAGATGTTCTCGCGCGAGAACTTTAAGTTCTCGCGCGGAAACTTCAAGTTTTCGCGCGACAAGTTCTTCTTTAATCATCTTGGAGTTCTTGCTTTCTTGTATTTCTCGCATGAATCAAGTTTTTGCTTTTCACTTGATATTATAATCCATAAAGACTAGGTACTTACAATTATTATCAGTGTTTTATTATAATTATTATTATGATGGTTATTATTTATTTATTTATTTATATATTTATTTATTTATTATTATTATTATTACAATTATTATTATTATTATTGTTTTAATTATTATAAATAAACTTAATTTATCAATGATTATAATTGGATCATAGTTAGCATTTGACGTATGCAATCCACCCTAATCATCATAACCGAACTTATTTTACCTTTTTTGACACTCATTGATGATAACTAAGTATAAATGAACTTAATTTACCATTAACAAGCATAACTTCCCGTAAATTACCAAAATCGTGTTTAATTTAACACCAGTGATCATAATTGAATCATAGCTAACCTTTAATATATATAATCAGCCCTAATCATCATAACCTAAAATATTTGGCCTTGTTAACACTCATCGATGATAGTTAAGCGTAAATAAAAATAACTTACTGTTAATAAACATCATTTCCCATAAATTACCATCGAATTGTATAATTTAACCCTGATCATCGTAATTCAATCATAGCTAACCTTTAATATATTTGATCGAACCTAATTATCATAACCGAACATATTTGACCTTTTTGACACTTATTGATGATAACTAAGTATAAACAAACTTAACTTACCATTAATAAGGATAATTTCCTGTAAATTACCAACATCGTGTTTAATTTAACACCAATGATCATAATTGTATCATAGCTAACCTTTGACGAATGTAATCGACCAGAACCATCATAACCGAACATATTTGACCTTTTTTAACACTCATTTATGATAACTAAATATAAACAAACTAAACTTATTCTTAACAATCATAATTTCTCATAAATTACCATTAATATATATAATTTAACACTGATATTCATAACTCGATCATAGCTAAACTTTGACATATTTAATCGATTCTAACTATTATAATCGAACATATTTGACCATGATTGACACTAATTGTTAATAATTATAATTATCACAACATATGAAATTAGTTTTTTTCTTCTTTTAACTAAAAATAAATGACTAGATGATTGAACATATATCATTTAGTCCAAATTGGAATACAATCTTAAACTTCAACAATTCTTAAACACATTATACCACTGAGATTCATCTTATATTAAAAAAAAATAGTAGTCCTAACTTATCTTTATCTTTCTTTAAAAAAATCACATTTAATAACATTTTGTTCCATTTACAAAATAAATTAAAAGCATATAATATTTATATAAGAAAATAATACAAACATACACACGGTTAATTAATAGTAATATTTATTATATTATTAATATTATTATTACTTATAATAATAATAATAATATTACTTATAATAACAATAACAATAACATGCACATAAATTAATAATAATAATATTATTATTATTATTGTTATTATTATTATTATTATTATTATTATTAATTATAATTATTACTTTTATTAATATCATATTTAAGAAAATCATAAGACCCTATGGCGACGACATGTCATCGCCATAGAGTTTTCATAATGACGGGACTATTTTTCTCCTAGTTATTTCGAGGAAAAAAAAAGAAAAAAATGTTTTGACCTATGGGGCAATGACATGTCGTCGCCATAGAGCTAGAATAGCCAAAAATAAAAATGACCCTATGGCGACGACATGTCGTTGCCATAGATCGCCCTATAGCGACAATATCGTATCGTCGCCATAGACCTGGTCGCGATAAGGTCTTTTTCTTATAGTGTGTTTGTATGTATATTTGCTATTATATTGTTCAACCCCTACAATTTTTTAGTATTTTTTTTAAAGTGTTTGTGAGTGGATAAGAGATAAAATATAATGATAAATATATAAAAAATATTATTTTATTGGAAAATGAAAAAAAATAAAAAAATTTAGTATAACTATAAGGATGAGAATAAAAAATATGATATGAATGCTCTTATAACTAATAATATTACAATACTAAAAGAACATTCAATGGTTTAACTTGGTACCTCAACCAAGAAAACTATTATTATAGCCATCGTCGATTACAATGAGACCACTTATGGTGCTTGACATTGGCACACACAAATGTCTCTCTCTTCTTTATCTTCGTCGTTTAACGGTGCTCACCATTCATATTGTTAATCACTACAACACAAAGCGGTTGTTGTTAAACAACTAGAGATGGGCAAACCGGGTTTGGGCCGTACCCGGGCCCGGGTACAAACCGGGTTTGGGCCCAACCGGGTTTTTTGTACCCGGGTATTGGTGAACCCGGGTACGAACCCGGGTCGGGTTCAGTGGTATACAAACCCTACCCGGTATACCCGGGTAGGGTCGGGTCGGGTTCGGTTCGGGTATGAAACCCGGGTTCAACCGGGTTTTTTCCTTTTTTTTTTCTTTTTTCTTTTCTTGTGTGTGTGTCGAACACCGGGTCGTATGTTTTCTTTTTCTTATATTTTCTTTTCTTTTTTTTCTTTTTATTTTTCTTTTCCTATACCGGGTTTACTTGAATGACAAAAATTTAAACAACTTAATATATAAATATATACAAATCTTGGGCAGAAAAGGTTACACTTATAATATACAAATATTAAATACTTTTTATATAAAACATTTTAATGACAAAGAAATTTAAAAAGAATATGAAAGACATATAATATTAAAACAACTTAAAAATACATAAATGAATCAATAAAAAATAACAATATCGTCTAATTTTATCTACTACGAGATATTTGATCAAATGCTAATTCTTCATCGGATATGCCAGAAGATACTCCGTCTTCTACCTCTTCATCATGTACTTTAGCTTCGAGTGTAATCTCGTCTTCGAGGCTTGTTTGGTCTTGTATACGATCCGTTGCGTCTAAGTGATCCTTTAAACAAATGCACATCTCCACTGCTTCCGAAGTTAGTCTTGTTCTCCGTAAAGATATTACCCTGCCACTAAGAGAAAAAGCAGATTTCGAAGCTACCGTAGAAGCTTGGACGCTTAGTAAATCACGGGCCACAACAGAAAAAATCGGAAATTGAGATTTTTTTTCCTTTCCACCAAGCCAAAATATCGAATGCACGATAATCTTCGGTAGTCATAGTGAAAATAAAATCCGTTCCACTATATCTACCGAGCTCACTTGTTGGCGTGTTACCCCTTTGTCGTT
Source organism: Flaveria sonorensis (assembly GCA_025506505.1). Lineage (NCBI taxonomy): Eukaryota > Viridiplantae > Streptophyta > Magnoliopsida > Asterales > Asteraceae > Flaveria > Flaveria sonorensis. Next base: position 24,553,843 of record CM046429.1, read on the forward strand.
TAGCCGTCACATCCCGGACAACATTCAACATAGTCAAAACTGGGTCTTTAACCGATGTACTAGCACTTGAGGTTGATTCGTTTGGTATGGTTATGTTTACGTTAGGCCCATATCTATTTAAATAAAAATTATAAATTGTTTTCAAACTATGATTAAAATTTTCTTTTGCCTCGTTTGAAAAATTAGGGTTTTCGTCATGCATATCCAAGTTGTCATTTATCTCATCTATCAAAATTCAACCCCCGCAACATTTAGAAACGGATTTAAAGCGGCGGCACACTTAAAAACGGGTGGTAAGTCCTTAAAATATTTTTTAAACTTTTCTTTCATTGGTTCTATCATTTGATTAAACATATTATTTTTATTTTGAAAATTTTTAAAATTCAAAGCCATACAATATAATTCTTGAAGCACCGAATAACTAGTAGAATAATAAAATCCCGATAATTTTGTTGTTGAGTTTTTAAAAACCTCAAGAAACTCGGAAAGACGTTGAATATTCTCCCAACCTGCATCCGGAAATGGGTCGGCTTCACCATTATCCGAAAGACTATTATGAAAAGCTTTCAAAGTGCTTTTTTGTTTTAAAGCACATTCAAACATGTGACAAGTCGAATTCCACCGAGTAGGTACATCCCAATTAGGACCTAAAAATCTAGAGTGCGTATCCTTACAAAGTTGTTTATAATCTTGATATCTTCTTATACTTTTTTTAAAAACGTCATGTAACATAAATCGAAAAGCTGTAATAAAGTTATTAACATATTGCTAGGATAGTCCGTCTTGCACTACTAAATTAATAATATGTGCAACACAACGAGTATGGAAAAAATCACCGTTTGCAATCGGAAGATATTTTAATTTTAATTTTTCAACCGCGGTTGTGTTGTTAGAGGCGTTATCAAATGCAATTGAAAAAATTTTATTTTGTAATTTAAAAGTACTTATTACATTATCTAAAAAGTAAAACAAAAATCCTCCGGTGTGTGGATGCGGAAAAAGATCAAATGCAATCATACGTTTCATCAATTGCTATGAATTGGGATCCACCCAATGAGCGGTGACGCAAAGGTACGATTCGGGTAAACCGTGTGGAGCCAACCAAACGTCACTAGTTAAGTTTACACCGGAATTTAAATTTTCAAATAATACAATTAAATCATTTTTTGCTTGTTTCCATAATTTTAAACAATAACGTCTAAGTGTAGTACGACATACGTGGGTTTAACGAGGTTGAAGCGTCTCTCAAATTAAGTTGGTCAACCGAGGATTGTCGAAGTGACTAAAAGGCAAAGCTTCTTGAATCACGAACTTTTCCATTCGATCTCGAACCGTATTAACATCGTAATTAAAGCTTCCACCGTCTCCACCCAATTGTGTTTGTTGCGAATCCGGATTACTTTTCAACGACTTACAAAACTTCTTGCTAATGTGTTTGTTTAAAGTCGTGTTAGAATCTTTAGCAAGCAAAGCTCTACAAAACTTGCAACGAGCCTTTACAGACCCGTCACTCAACTCAACCATATCCCAATTGCACCAAACATCCATGTTACGATTGTGTGCAAGAACAGGAACGACGGTTGGAGCGTTGGATGAACCTTGACCAACGGAAGATTGTGAGTGAGCCATATCAAGATTGAAGAGAGTGAAAGTGTAAACCGAGAGAGTGAACGTGTAAAACGAGAGTAAACGAGAGTATTTTTTGCGTTTTTTGCGTATGTTTTTGCGTTTGAGACTTGGGTACTAAAACATATCAACCCACACCTATTTATACTAACTTATAAGCCTAAAAGTGACAAAAAAAGGCCAAAAAGCGATCCCAACGGCTATATAGCCGTTAAAAAACGGCTACTTTAAAAAAAAAAAACGGTCAAAACTGGGTCCAACCCGGGTTCAACCGGTTCCAGTTCGGGTCGGGTCTGGTCGGGTTCTAATAAATTCTAGAAAATCATACTCGTTCCAACCCTACGGGTTTTCTTCGGGTCCAAACCGGGTATACACATACCGGGTCGTACCCGTACCCGGTTCCGGGTCGGGTCCATCGGGTCGGGTCCGAACCCGGTTTTTATGCCCACCTCTATACACAACTGCTACTAGGAGTGTTCAAATTTGAATATCTGAAAATTTCGGATAGTGAATTTCACTATCTTTCGGATATTTCGGATAGCTGAATTCAAAAAAATTTTGTATTATTTAATAAATTTTATAAAAATATAATAGTTTTTATTGAAATTTTTTTTCGTATATTTGAAGTTTTTTATTAAAATATCCGGAATATATAAAAAAAATTTTAATATTTAATTAATATTTAATATTTTTAGAATTTTATAAAAATATTTTGGATATTTCGGATATCTGAAATATCCAAAAATTCTCAAAATCACTATCCGAATCCGAATCCGAAATTTCGGATATCCGAATTTCGGATTTTTGGATATTTCGGATTCGGTTTCGGATTCGGATATTTTTGAACACTCCTAACTGCTACTATTAATGATCGCTGTTGCTTTTTCTGTTAGAACACTAATTCGTTTTTAAAGGCTTTACACAAAAGTTTTGATCGAAAGATACGATTCATGTGTACCATGACAATCTCGTTTGAAAGCTAACATGTTTGTGCAAAAGTTAAGTAATTTGTATGAAAGTTTACAAGTTTATTTTGAAAGTCTGAAGTTCATACGTATGTTTGAATTCATGAGCAAGTTGGTCTTGTGCAAAAGTATGTCTCATAGTTGGAAAGCTTAGTTTTATACGGAAGTATAATTTTGTGCGAAAGTTCAGCTTCCTGCACAAGTTTTCCTCATACTAGAAAAGTTTGTCCTAAAGTTTACAACCATGGTTTTTTTACCTGCTTTAGCTTCCAGATAGAAGGTTGCACACAATTCTCTTAGATTTGTATTTACATTGTCACTAACTCTGGATATTACAAAAGTATGATTGAACCATTCATGGTAACTAACATTTTATTTAGTTATGTTGATGGATCTATACCCTATCATGAAAGGCTTCTACCATCTGGTTTGGATGTAGTCGTAGTGTCAAAACTCAATACAAGTTATTCCATATTTTTATCCAATGACATACTTGTGAACATGATTATCATATCTATATATTACAGTTTCCTTCTCACATGTTGAAGACACCAATACTTATGACCTATAGGTTTCTCTATGATGTGTTTATGCCCCGTAGTACGGCTTCATGAGAGAGTGCACTCTTAAGACACAACTTTGTAAGATACAAATAAAAAGGATTAGACACATCTTGCTTAATCAAGCTGTGCATAGGAATATGATTTTGCACTTGTGGGTAGTGGTGAACTGGTCTGGTGAACTGGTCTACGGGGTTGTTTGATAGCCTTTTAATTGTCATTAATTAAGAAATTACCTCTTAATGGTTTATAGCCTCTTAATAGTTAAGAGATAACCTTAATGCTGAATGGTTAAGAGGTAACATTAAGAGATTACCTCTTAACCATTCAGCATTAAGGTTATATTTTAACCATTAAGTGTCTATGAACCATTAAGAGGTCGATCATTAAGATGCTATCAAACAACCCCTAAGACAATGACAATGTTCTTATTTAAATTTCTAGGCTATATGAAGGATACAATGTCCTTAAGTTAACCATTCTTGCACAATCATTTCCTACCATACTTATTGAACTTTATTGTTTCCTTAGTGATCATGATTGTGTATAGGACTAAATGCAAGAGTTCACACAGCTGGTTTATCATAGCATAAAATATTACATAATACCTTACTGAAATCAAACATTGAAGTGGAAAACTTAAAACATTTATATCATATCTTAATTTTTCAGTAGTAACAGTTGTCTTCATATCAAAACATAATAGTTGTGACTTAAAAAATATCATTTATTTAAGCAAGATTGCCGGTCTCTAGGTGCTAAGAAGCCTTATTTCCATGCCATCCTTAGCCTCAATCATTACATGTCAACTAATATGTATACAAAAGTCAGCATTGCTAAGTGAATTCTAGTTTATCATATATAGAATATATACTTTTACTTTCTGTGCTATATTACGTCACAACAACATATTTTATGTTATATTACGTCACAACAACATATTTTGTGTTGTATTGCGTCAAAAATACACATTCTGTGTTGTATTACGTCAAAACAACACATTTTGTGTTGTATCACGACAAAAGAACGTATTTTGTGCTATATCATGTTAAAACAACACTTTTTGTGATGTTTTAACGTTATATGTTTTCTTACAATAACTTTAAACTTTATGTACTATATTACAATAAAACAACACTTTCTATGATATTTTGCTTAAGGATGACGTTTTTTGTGTTGTTTTACGCTATAATAGCACTTTTGTGTTGTTTTGTGTTTGAACAACGTGTTTTGTGATGTATTGGGATACGGCATTGTTGTTTTAGATTAAATGTCTTGTTAAATTGTATTATTTTAGGTTAAAACAACAATATATAGAAGAACATGTTTTGTGTTGTTTTTATTATAAACTATGTTATTTTACATTAAAATAACATGTTTTGTGTTGTGTCGAAATGTGCTAGATTTTTGTTCGTCTAAAAACAATGTTTTTTGTGCTATTTTGATGTAAAACAACACTTTGTCTTCTTTTTAGGCTAAAACAATAGTATTTATGTTGTATTATGTTAAAACATACTTCTATATCATAACGAATAATGCAACATATTATTGTGTTGTAGCGAATAATGCAGCATATTATTGTGTTGTAAACATTTTAATGTTGGGTCAAATAATCCAGCACATCAAGTACATTTAGAAAAACACAAAAATCTAGCACACGTTGTATTATATAACAGATAAATGGATAACAGAAAATTCTATACATTATTGTGCTGTAGACTCCAGCATATTGATTAAGATTCAGATTCAGTGACAAACTTAGTGTGATCAACCGAATGACATTTGAATATCACCGATCATCATTGTCATCCACCTTCATTTGTGGCAACCACCGTGTGCTTTCCTTCACCCAATATCACCATTCTTTATCTCCGATTACCATTATCATTTACTACCGAATGATTGTCTTAAAACACTACCGATTGACATCTACCGTTCAAGATTATCACCTCTTATCGACGATTAGTGTTTCTGCTATTATGTAGTTTATGATGACTAGCCGATCTCTACGCTTTGGTTTTGTTTTGAGTTTAATTGTTGAGATGGTTTGTGGGTGATGATAGTGTGTAAAAAAACTGTGTTGCATTCTTAAAGTAGAGAGATAATTGGATTTAATGGTCAATAGACCGAAATATCTTTTAACTCTATTTTTTAATTTTACCACATGTCATCACCTCATTTTTTCTTACACTTCTTAGTTAAATATTAGTTTTTATTTAAACTTCCTATATATATATACATACATATATATATATATATACATACATATACATATATATATATATATATACATATACATATATATATATATATATTTATTTATTTATTTATATATGTTCCTATGAAAAACAATAGTTATGCGAAAACAAAAAAAAAAGCATAAAAACCAATAACATAATTCATATTTTTTTTTCTTTTAATTTTTAAAAGGTTATTTATGTATTTGTCACATATATCCTAAACATAAATACTATAATGAGGAGTCTTACGTACATACGTAACACTATGTCGAATGAAAAATGATTACGTATACGTAACCTATGTGTGACGTACATTTAAAACTATGTTGTGGTTTTTATCCCATATCCCTATATATATACATACATAAATATATAGGGTAGTGATAAAAAAATCTATAATTTTATGACCGGTTTAATTGATTTTTTTTCACATAATAATATGGTTTTCTTAGGATCTCTGCTAAACATTAATTATTTAAAGTTTTAAGATCTACATCACCCATAATTCTTGTAAGTGATTGATCACACCATAAGAAAACTAAGTTGATTGATAGATTGCTTTAACCAATTGCATCTCTATGCAACTATTAGATTTTTATGGTACCGTTTAGACGACTTTTGTCAATTTGACGTGTTTAATCTTATGTATGTCAGGTTACACAACTTTCGTCAATAATAACTGGTTGATTGCTTCTCTTGTGATTAATAATATATCTAATCTTAGACGCGTTCGATCTAATTGGAAACTCTTAGCGTCGTAGGCACCATGATTCCACCCTATCTCGATACTTTTTTACTCATGTAGTTTGAACCGTACGTATAATTCAAACCAAGCCTTTTGACTATGCCATGCCATTTTTCTTCACTTACAACATTCTTGTTTCCACCTAGATCTTCAACAATCATAAACTTTAAGAATCTTCATATTAGACCCAACTTCTTCAATTGTTTACTTTATTTTGTCATCATCAACCATACCTTTAACCAAGCAGACCTCAACATTAAAGGTGACAACAAAACCTTGGTAATTTTATTGCGGCAAACTTAAAATATTTTTATTCAAGTTAGGCATGTAATGAACACTAAGAATTACATGTATTTATTCATTTAAAAAACAAAAAAAACATCAATAATATCACGAGAGTAAAGGTTTTGTTTTTCAAAATTTCCATCTTAATAGGTGCACAACTATTGAAACTAGAAAACATGTCTCTATTTTCTGTCATGTGTTTATCTAACAAAAGATCTATAACCCAAATCTCATGACATGGGCCCTAAATTGTTTGCATAACTAGGAAATCCTAAGACATTTAATACTAGGAAAAATCAAAAGATTTAATAAGAGAATTGGTACACTTATGTGTTCATTCGAAATCACGATCTCCATGGCAGTTACACTTAAAGCACTAGATTTTTTTCCAGCTTCTTAGTCTTGGAGGATTCTCTATATTCGGGCGCTTCTTTGACATCGAGGCATATAACCTTGCCTTTTCTCTTGTCCAACATTAAACTTTAAAAATCCAAACCTTTCTTTTTGAAATTAATTTCGGATTTGGACCTAACTGTAGCCCTTTAATTCGGGGTTTTCACGCTCTAGCGTTCGTAACAGTTCACACACCAAACATCCAAACTAGTACCAGATTTTTGCAATCGAATCGGTGGGTTTCAACTTTCAAACTAGGGTTCTAACCTAGTTGCCCTATGAAGTACCTTCCAATTTTCAATTCCTTTCAGCTCTGATACCACTGTTTCACAGTGGATTCCAAAAATCATTGGAACGTTTCTCGCTTTGTGAAACTGTGCTTGGTTTAATCACAAGTGATAAAAAGGAGATTAAGATGAAGAAAAGAATTAGAAAAGGATATAGAGATCGATAGAATGCATTGGTTCATTGATGTTTGATACATAAGACTTTCTTACATGAATAGACACTTCAAAGGGGAACGTTTTCTTCATGGTACCGGTTCTGCATCCTGAATACATACAGGACTAATATTTGGGATTTAATACTAGTGTTTGTAGCCTAAAACAAATACATAAATAATAATTAACTAACAATAATACTAATAATTCTCTAAGTTCAAATCGTGAATGGGAACCAATATTCTATTTTTGTTTTTGAAAGAGTTTCAAATACGAAGTGTATTTTTGCTATAAAGTATGAGAAAACACAATGAGTCAAAAAAGTTACAAAAAAAATTATATCTAACAATCTAAATCGAATTTCAAAAAATTAATTCCGAGCTTTTGTTCCCTTAGGCGTCTTCACTAAGAAAAAAAATAAACGAAAAATAAAAAAATAAAAAAAATTAACGTTTTTTTATTGTGTCATTTATGAAAAATACAATGACGTCATTGTGTCATTATAAAAAACAAAATGACGTCATTGTATGATAGAAAGACACAATGGAATTTTTTTTTTATTTTTTTCCTGAAAGAAGACGACGAGAGGAACACAAACTCCTAAGTACTTTTTTGAAATTCGATTTAAATTGTGAGATCTAATTTTTTTTGTGACTTTTTTAGCCTCATTGTGTCTTCTCACGTTTTTTAGCAAAAATACATTTTATAGAATAACATCACCCTTTGTTTTTTCACCCACTTCCCTTATTATCAAATAATATAATTACGGGTATAAAAATGAAGCTTACATTATTGGTGAATTAAAACCCTTATCATAGGGCCATAGGCTATTAGTCCTATTACAACTTCTTTTTGCTATTGTAAAATAAATCTTCATTGAGTTATATGTTCTTCCTTTAACATATTTGTTATAAAAACATAAATTTTAAAATAATATAGAAATTTGTTATAAAAACATAGTGTTGGTGAGAAACATTATTGTAGCTAACTGAATATCTTGTTTTGCGTTTGGTACAACACTTTTTTTTTTCTATGTGCTTTCTTACACAAGTTTCTAGCAACATCAGCCAACATATAACCAATTATGTTTAAAGAAGGAGAGGGAGAGAGGGCGCGAGAGAGAGGGTGCCTTCCCGGTACTAAGTTCCTCCTTACGCTTATACTAGCTATACATTCTTGGACGGTTCAAAGACCAGCTAGCTCGGCAGTTTTGAGGTCGAACTAGTGGATGTGAGTGGCGATGACCTTGTGTTTGTAGATGGTTGGTAGCTATGCTAGCTTGAGGTTTGTGCAACCCTAATTAAACTGATCGGAAGGGTTGTGACCAACGATTTCTTGGTTCAATTCAACAAAAAGAAGAAACATGATCAAATTGTTGGATCGATTAGCATGAAGATGTTGAAGGATCAAACGTATGATGATGTTAAGATGGTGAGATGATATAGGAGAGACGAGAAGAGAATCGAATGGAACTATGCTTTTTAGTCTTCAGAGTATGTGATTTAAATCAACACATTGTATGAAAAAGAAATGATTAAATGTAGAATGAGTACATTAAAGGTGAAGATCAAGATTGTGATGGTGGACGATTAAGAGAGAGATAGAGAAGTGAGTCGTGTGATGGTCGGAAGCCATGGTGGTCGGAAGCCGTGGGGTCGGAAATGGCATTGGTTCGGAGTTGTATAAATGTTTAAGACTAGATGGAGAGAGTATAATAAATAATAAGTAAAATAAGAAATTAAATATATGTGCAACTACCAATGAAACTATAAGTGTTTGAGTTTTTTAAATGCTATATGTAATTGTAAAAATAATTATCAACTCCAAATTTTACTCATTTAAAAAAAACAACAAAAAAGAACAAAAACAAAAAAAAAAAAAAACTTCAACTTTACTGAAATAATAATATAACTCTTAATTCAACTTTACAGAAGTAACAAGACTCGATCTTTGTAGCAAGAGTAAAAATATACTGTTTCTGTAGCTACTCTGGTAGCTTCTTAATAATTGTCTTATTTTAAGCACAATAATAATCAGATTCTTCTGAATTTTTTTTTGAAAGAGAGAATTTTATTTAGCAACAAATCCCAAGCTAGCAAAGAACTAGCATGAAATATAGTACAGAAAAAACAATTAAACATATAGCAGGAATAAATAAATTACATTTTAAATTTGTTATAGTTATCTCAATTTAAATGCTTGAGCTTTTATCTGCTTCTCACTCACAAGTAGCCAACACTTTTCACATATTCAAACAGAGCCGAGAGAGAAGAAGGTGGTGTGTTTTGAAAGACGAGTTTGTTTCTCATCCTCCGTATGCATCATATAGCAGTAAGAACGAGCGCTTGAAGAGCATCTTTTTAATTTGCTGTGAGAGCATTTGCTTCTTTTGTTTCTGGCATACCATGTCACAGACAGAAAAAACATAAATGGGAGAAATACGACACCATATGCTTACATAGCTCCATAACATTGTAGTATAGTAACAATAGATAAATAAATGGTTTACTGTTTCAGTATGTTGTTCACAAAGAGGGAAATATCTATATCCCATATAAACAGATTTTTGTGAATAGCTCGTTTATATTAAGATGGTTGATGATAAACTCCAGCAAAATTCAATTTAATTAAATTGTTACATGATTTTGCGGTCCTCCTTTATTAATCTCTCTTGAAAGTATAATCTAATTTGATCTCCGAATTATATTATTTTCGAATAATGTAAAACTGATTACTTTTAGAAAAGGTTGTGATTTATTGTGTTATAAACCATCTTAATTGTAAGTCTATGGATTAAAATTGAGCAGAGTTAAAGAACAACGATGACCTTTTATCCATGTTATTCAAATTATAGTATTATTTAAAATTAAAAATTATTTTTGTTCTTTCCAAACTTTAGTGCCGAAACTAAAAGGGTTAGGCTATACATACATTCCCTTCTCTACTTGTTATACCCACCTCATAAGTAATAATTTTAAAAGTTGTCATATTTTACCCTAACAAAATATTTATTAGTTTTTAAATAGTATTTTCAGGTTATAAAATAATACCATACATAATTAATAAATACGTAATAATTATATATTTGATAAAAACAATCCTTCTGTTCTTATATTTAATCATGTATGGTATTTGAATTTAAATAGATCTTTGTTTACAACATAAAAAAACAATTAAAAAACAAAAAAAGAACATTATTGTCACACCCTGACTGATAGCGGAATCATTGGGACGGACGAATGTGAATTGATTGTTCATAGAACATGATAGTAATTGCGTTAAAATAATATTATTCATTAAATAATACTAATCAAACAATACATTATAATCAAATGAAAACTCAAGTAAATATAACAAAATTATCTTTAACTTTGACTAAGTCCAAGCCCTAAATAAGCACATTGAAGTCCACTAATTTGCATTTGTGAAATCATGTGAAAAAGTAACGAGTCAGCTAACGAATTAGCTGGTGAGTAAACACATGTTTGAATACATATATAGATTGATTAAAATGATTGACAATAATTCAATTTTCATGACAATATCAAGACTTATAATGTAATAGTATAGCATAAAAGACAAACCAACAAAATCAAACCTAATTACTAAATTAGCTTGGTTCATAGACAAAGCTTTATAGAATGTATGATTCCGGTTTTAATCACCACGTGAATAAACAAATGGGGTGAGTTTATCAAACCAATAGATCTATGATTGTTACTGTGGTTGCATGAATTAATGATTGTGTTTGCATCAAGTTTATCTAACTATGAACATATAATTACAATTATTATTATAGCATGTCTTGAATCGAATTTAAAATGAAATAACAATAATTATCAATAATTGAATATTGAATCACATGATTTTCTCAATATATAAAAATATGAAAATAGGTTATGAATACTCACTTGGTGTTTAAATAATAACAATGCTAGGTTAGAAACCAAGATTCCCTACGGGATTGGATTAGTTTGGAAAACAAGGGTTTCTTGGGATTCGGGTTTAACAAATGATTTTATAATAATGTGATTAATTTGTTAAACTTGATTAAATAAAATAGAATTATTTAATTAAGTAATTGAATTTAAAAATAATAATGAATATTTAGTGAAATAGAGTTATTAAAAATAATATTTTTAATTTATAATAATACGATTTGAATATTAAAGTATGAAAAATAAAATAATTCATTTTAATAATTAGTCATTTAATAACTTAGTCAAAATAATTAATTGAATAATTATTTACATGATTCACAAAAAAATAAAAATGATTTGATGTTTGATTTAAAATAATTTTTCTATAAAATTTAAAACTTTGCAAATACATTTATAATAATTTTATAATATTTGAAAATCTTATAATAAAAGAAATACAAAATGATATTTTTTGAAGATTTTTAGAAATTAGTAAATTATTTTTGTGTTAATATTAATTAATAAATAAAATTTTTTAATTTGAATTTAATAATGTATTAATAAATTTCTAACTTAAAATTGAATAAAAATTGATTTAAAAATGGATTTGTGGTGCCCGGGTCTCCCCTGTGGAACTCATCAACCTAACCAATGGGCCATAACCCAGTATTTGTTATAGTTTGATTATAAATTTATATAAATATTAACAACTTAAATCCCTAATCCTTATGAACCTTAATTTCGATTGGGTCCAAATTGAACATTAATTCTTGATTGATCGCCAAATCAAGCACGGGGCTTTGATTCCCTATGTTTAAACATGTATGTTTATGCATCCAATTACCTGATTGAAAAAGAGGTTGATTGTCACACCCTCAAAATCCACTGGCGGGGTTCTACCGAGAGGCACGTGAAAAACCAGGATCTCAGACACAGTTATATCAAACGACACTATAAGCGTTTTAAAATAAGAGTTTGACCTTAAATCAGAGTATACCAAAGTTTTTAATGTAATCAATGCGGAAGCGTACACGTTTATAAATTCATAAGTAATAAATGCGCAAAACATAGTTCCGAATGAAAAGTAATAAATGTAAATGAACTTGCTTTCAAATGATAAAGATGATGCATGAGCCTCAGATATGCTACCCTAGCCTTAGGCGTGCCAGCGACCTGAGAAGACATGCTAAAGTGTGTCAACACAAGGTTGGTGAGTTCACAGGTTTAAATCGGTAAATATGTTTGAGCATTTGCTTGGTAAAAGTAAACAAAGGTATACCATAGGTAGCTAGCCTATATATCGAGTTACTTATCGTTTCGAACCGAAGCTGACTGTTTGTGAGTTGTTTTGCCTTCCGCCATGTCTTATCACAGAACAATGGCAAATGCCTAGGTTAATTAAACACCCGTTCGACCACCAGTCGAGGTAGCGTGACTAACGCGGGTGGGTTTGTCAAACCCAGTAGTACTACTGAAAATTACCTCGCTAGCTCGTTATTAACGGTTCGAGTGTGTAAGGACTTGCGTGATAATGTTTGCACTACAGTAACAGGCGATATACCAATAATACCAAAACCAAATAAAAATAGTTTGCATGCTTCTCCCCCAAAAAGGAAAGTAAGTAAAAGTGGGGCCGTGAAGACTCACCTTAGATGCGCAGGAAAAAAAACCCTGAAGTGTATAAGTTGAATGCTAATCGTTACCTTACAAATATAGGTCCATGAGTGTTTGTACAAAATAAACAATATGAACCCCGTTGTATCCAAACAACATAAACTGTTAGTGTGTTCGAGAAATGTTTGACAAGTTTGATAAAGTTGACTTTTTGACCAAAGTTGACTTTTGTTGACCAAAGTTGGCCCGACTGACCCGATGAACCGTTGCTGATTCAAATAAGTAAAAGTATGTTTAGTCATGCTTAAATAGCTCAAATAATGGTTCACATATAGTTTCATATCAAAAATCTATTTTTGAAAAGTTTATATTTTTGGAAAGTATGACATCAATCATACCATTATATCATGTTATACACACATCATATACAACATTCATCATATCATATCACAAAAGTTTCCATAAATAACAAGCGTGATCGTACGAAACGTTGTTCACAATTCGATTATTCCCAATTCATCCTTATGCTCTAAACATCATATAACAATCATTACATCTCATCAAACATGCATAAATCATCATCTATATACTAACTTACACAAAATGTTTCCTTTAATTGAAAGTACCAGAAAACCGAGCCATAACCAAAAGTTCAAAACATGACTTTTCATCCATTAGCATCAACTAACATTCCAGAACCATCAATTCAATTCAATTTCATCAATCTCATACAATTTCTACAAAAGCCTCAAATTAAAGTTTCCATTATAAGTAAGTCTCGGGTTTTGATCAAAACGACACAATTCCACAAAATCAATCCATACAAATATCACTATATTGAATACTAACACATAATCAATCACCAATTTCAATCAATCTCAAGTTTTGATTCGAGTTTGGATTTCTAGGATTCATGTTCATCATGATAATCAAAGAACATGAAATCATACATAAAACTAACTTGCTGATGCAAGGAATCACATGCTAAAAGTGTTTTGATGCAAGAAACGTCCAAATTCCAACTCTAGATGCAAGAATCAAAGCAAAACATGTGTGTGTGTGTGTTCTTGTGAATAGATTTTCGAAAAAGGGGAGGAGAAAGGGAAGGCGGTAGCTGGAATGAGGAGATTAGGGTTGGGGGTTGGGTTTTATACTTTATTTTTACAAGAAAGGCCCCCGTCGTTTCATAAAATCGTTTTATTGCTACGCGATTGCAGTTTTTCTACAACAAAACCACCAAAAGCTCACATAATATAAAATGAACATTACTAACACAAAATAATATTTAGTTTGCTAGTATAAAGTCATTTTTATAATAGTTAAGCTTTAAAACCTAAAAATACACAAAAACACATAAGTGTTAGAAAATTGCCAATTTTCACAACCAAGCTACACATTTAGTCACATAATCATATAACACATAATTTCACACCAATTATGATTGTTTGATAATTATTTTTGACAAATCACCAACGTTCGGAGACAGACGCGTATACGATCCGGCAATTCTCCGAATTACCGATACGTATAATGTTCATAAATGTTTTTGCAATAGGTGATGCATTTAAGTGAACAACATTAAATGCATGAATGTATGATCGGAATAAAATGTTCGTGTTAATCAGAAAGTGACCCGAAAATGCCACGTGTCACATCATCCCCTTGTTGAAATAAATTTCATCCCGAAATTTAACTAAATCCGGTAAAAAACGGACGGAAATTTCCCAGTTGTCACATCATCCCCTTGTTGAAGGAATTTCGCCCCGAAATTTAACTGGTATCCTCAGCGCTTGACGGCGCATCTTTGAATAACTATGGGTAGTTGGCCTTTAAATTATTCTTGTGTTCCCAGGTGAACTAATGTCCATGCTTAGAGTTCCAACGAACTTTGACGATAGAGTTGCAATTATGCTTGAGAGTTTTGACCTCTCTATCAATAGATTTAACTAGTTCTCCAATGGAAACAACGTTGTTCATCCATATGTGTTTCTCATTTAACAGACGATGAATGTCTCATCAGACATACAATTCTTTAGGTTTAGAACGTGTAGCACATTTTGTATCCCTCTGACTTCTCTAAGCAAATTAAGTTGCTAAGCTACTAGACCAACCCTTTTGACGATCTCAAAAGGTCTAACGTAGCGGGGTTAAACTTTCCTCGTTTTTCAAAAACGAATTACACGTTTCCAAGTGACACTTTTAGAAATACCCTGATGTTGATTTGTTATTCTAATGGTTTTAGGCGTTTATCATCGTAAATCCTTTGTCAGTCACGTGCTACTGCCCTGCAGTTACAAAATTTGAACGATCTTCTTAGCCGTCTCGCGCACGTGCTTAGGACTAGTAAGTGTACTCTCTTCAACTTCTATCCAAATAATAGGTGATCGACACTTTAGTCCATAGAGTGGCCCAAATAGTGCGGTCATTATCACGTGTGGTAAGTATTATCATAGGGGACCTCAATCAAAGGTAGGCGGGTTTCCAAACTACTACCGAAATCGATAACACATGCTCACAACATGTCTTCTAGAGTCTGAGTCGTACACTCATTCTGACTATCAGTCTATGGATGATAAATTGTGCTCCTATCCAACCATGTTCCTAATAACCTTTGCAATGGCGTCTAATAATAAGGAACGAATCGACTGTCACGATCAGAGATGATAAAAAAATAGCACCGCGTGCCGAGAGACTTTTTCTCTTAGGTAGGTGCGAGTTAACTTCTTAATTCAACCAGTCTCTCTAATATCCAGGAAGTGTGTGGATTTTTCCAAGCAATCTACTATTACCCAAATAGTATCACATCCGCTGAAGTTCGAGGTAACTTTGCATTGAACCAAATTGAGATCTACTCCTATTTCCATTATGGAGGTTTTACGAATGTTGTAGTAAACCATACTATCTTTCATATTCCACCTTAACTTTAAAACAAGTTAAACACTTAAACACTTGCTTACATGCGTGGAAATATCACATTTCATATTCTGCCACCGATAAAGAACTTTCAAATTATGACACGTCTTACCTATACCTTGATGAATGGGATAACGAGTTTTATGAGCTTTATCTCTTTCCAGCTCTCCTAAATTTCCATTCATAGAATCCCATATTCTTTTCATGAAATAATGAATACCTTTGGATTTTGTCACTAATTGTTTTTCCATGCCTCGCATGGACTCTGCCTTCAGATTCTCGTCCTTCAAAGCCTTAAGTTGAGCTTTACGGGTTTGATCAGGCAATCTAGTGTGAATGGTAAGCTGTAATGCTCAAACTTGCTTTGGTTTAGGTTTTATTTTTGATTTAGGGCATTGCCTACCACATTAGCCTTACCCGGATGGTACTTCATCACATTGTCATAGTCGTTCACCAACTCGACCCAACTACGCTATCTTATGTTCAGCTCCTTCTGTTCAAAGATATACTAAAGGCTCTTGTGATCGGTGTAGTGATGTATTTGGTATCATGCAAGTAATACTTCTATATCTTATGTGCAAATCAATGACTCTCAACTTTGAGTTGTATGTCATGTAGTTCTTCTTATGTACTTTCAACTAAAGGAAGTATTCGGTAACCTTCACGCATTGTGTCAAAACATAACCGAGACCTTGGATGAAAGCATAGCAATATACCATGAAATCATCTATTTTCCTCTGATAGGGATAGTATCAGTAGAGTCAAACTTGCTGTTCTATAACATGAAATACGGACTTCTGTTTGTCACCCTAACTTTTTGCAGTGCCCTTATGAGTTATGCCAAAAGAGATTATCCGATCTTCGAAAAACCCTTCGATGACTCGTCGGTAATAACCAGCCAACCTAAGAAACTGTTGTACCTTAGTCGGAGTCTTATACGTAGCCCATTTCTTGGTGGATTATATTCTTTCCCAGTCAATAGGCATTCCCTTCTCATTGACCACATGACCCAAAATTTGAACTTGGTCAAGAAGTCACACCTCAAAAAAACTTGGCATACAGTTATCCTTGTTTTATTAGTTCCAAAATCATGTTTCTCATGCTCCCCCTTGTTCTTTGTATATGTAAGAATGTTATCGGCAGAAACGTTGATAAACTTGTCCAGATAGGGTTTACGCACTCGGTTCATGACATCCATGAAAACCGTGGGTGTATTGGTAAAACCCCACTTGGCTTAACACGAAACTCATGGTATTCTGAATGCCGCCTTAGATATGGTATCCTCTCAAACCATCAGATGATGATATTCCAACCTCAGGTCTATCTTGGGATATAAACTTGACCTTTAGGCTAGTGAAACAAATCGTTGATGTGTGGAAGAGAATAACGGTTCTTAATTGTTACTTTGACAAGCTCATCGTAATCAATACCCATACGAAAAGTTCTATCATTTTTCTTGACAAACAGGACTGGATCTCTTCGATCCTTTTTTTCCTCAGTAGCTTTCTTGGTGATCGTGGCTAGAATGGCAATATGGCACTTGCGTAAGTACTTATGGGCCCTCATACAAGATATTGTATCTGTGACTGCAACACTCTTCTCTCCCTGAACAGATAAGACTTCACCACTACGAAGGGGTATGCGAATGAAATTTCGCGATAGATAATTTTAGCTTGGTTATTGGACAACCAATCCATGCCGACAACCATATCAAACTATTAAGCGTAATAGGCATAAGATCTATACTTGTCTTATGTTTGGACAATCCCAATGCACATCCCTTCAGAATGTAAGTTGCTTTATTTACTTTACCATCAGCTAGTTGAATGGTGTAACTAGGTTCCATTCCAGTTGAAGTTACATCTATAAGCTTGCTAAACGGTAACCACATTCTAGTCATTTCTTGCCTTACCAGGCCTAATCACAAAGGTTCGACCTTTGGCACTTTATCCATCGTTCCTTTCTATTGTTATTGTTCTTATTTCCATTTTTCAGTTGAGGGTAATCTCTCTTCATTTGCTTAACTTGGTTCCATTCAAAGCAACCCAATGATGCTTCAGCTTGTCATTGCTACTAGGGTTTGTTGCTGCTTGATCGTTGACTCTCCCTTAAAATCTTTGGCTACATGGTCCATCCTGCCAAAGCTTTGGCAACAATAATGATCACACTGGCCATGATGGTGAATGAATTACTCTACGTGCCATCCTATTCCTGCTTGCTATTAGATGAACCATCAATGATGTCATGCTTAGTCAGAGTGCTTTACACCACAACCAAGTCAGTGAGCTTGTGAGATAACCTTATAGCGTGCTGAATGGTTATAGGATCAATGATGATGAGCCTTGCTTAAATCTAAGGTGCTATCCCATCAATTGACTTCTTAGTATGCTTGTAGATTAGAGTTACCATTACATCATATCACAAAACTTTCCATAAATAACAAGCGTGATCATACGAAACGTTGTTCCCAATTCGATTATTCCCAATTCATCCTTATGCTCTAAACATCATATAACAATCATTACATCTCATCAAACATGCATAAATCCTCATCTATATACTAACTTACCAAAAAAGTTCCCTTTAATGGAAAGTACCCGAAAACCGAGCCATAACCAAAAGTTCAAAACATGAATTTTCATCCATTAGCATCAACTAATATCCCAGAACCATCAATTCAATTCAATTTCATCAAAAACATACAATTTCTACAAAAGCCTCAAATTAAAATTTCCATTATAAGTAAGTCTCGGGTTTTGATCAAAACAACACAATTCCACAAAACTAATCCATACAAATATCACTATATTGAATACTAACACATAATCAATCACCAATTTCAATCAATTTCAAGTTTTGATTCGAGTTTGGATTTCTAGGGTTCATGTTCATCATGAAAATCAAAGAACATGAAATCAAACATAAAACTTACTTGTTGATGCAAGGAATCACGTGCTAAAAGTGTTTTGATGCAAGAAACGTCCGAATTCCAACTCTAGATGCAAGAATCAAAGCAAAACATATGTGTGTGTGTGTGTTATTTTAAGTAGATTTTCGAAAAAGGGGAGGGAAAAGGGAAGGGGACTGCTGGAATGAGGGGATTAGGGTTGGGGGTTCGGTTTTATACTTTATTTTTACAAGAAAAGCCCCCGTCGTTTCATAAAATTATTTTATTGCTACGCGATTGCACTTTTTCTGCAACAAAACTACCAAATGCTCACATAATATAAAATGAACATTATTAACATGAAATAATATTTAGTTTGCTAGTTTAAAGTCATTTTTATAATAATTAGGCTTTAAAAGCCGAAAATGCACAAAAACACGTAAGTGTTAGAAAATTGCCAATTTTCACAACCAAGCTACACATTTAGTCACATAATCATATAACACATAATTTCAAACGAATTATAATTGTTTGAAAATTATTTTGACAAATCACCAACGTTCGGAGGCAGACGCGTGTGTGATCCGGCGATTCTTCAAATTACCGATACATATAATGTTCATAAATGTTTTTGCAATACGTGATGCGTTTAAGTGAACAACATTAAATGCATGAATGTATGATCGGAAAAAAATGTTTGTGTTGATCAGAAAGTGACCCGAAAATGCCAGGTGTCACATTGATGATAACAAGAAGGAAGTAGGTTACGACAGAGCATGGGTATGAATCCGAGGTTTTGATGTTTTTATGATCAAATTGATGGTATATGAAGCTTCTAACAGTATTATAAATCAAAAACCCTCTATGGATTTTGACTAAAAACAAATGGAAGATGATGAACGAGTAGGCTGCAGATCCAAAAGGGTGATGGAGATCAAGATTGATGAATGTGCGTGTTTAGATTGGAATTGGACGTTTAGGTAGATTAAGGGAATCCTTTAGGATGATTGCCCTCTTATATATATCACCAATTTTTACAGTTTCAAACTCAACGAGTTAAGGATGCTAATTTGATGATTTTGATTCGAATTGAAGGTTGTTCTATGGTTATACACGTAATTGGCATGATAATTATAATCTAAATGATCACAGGAACGTTGCCAAATAATGAATTCGATTTCTCGATCCCAATTGAGTTGAAACGGTTTGATTTTTGAATGCTAGGTTTGATTTCGTATGTTTACAAAGAAACAGCTATTTAAACTCGAATTAATTGGGCTATAGGTCCGAAACTGATTCAAGGGATAAGTGGAGTGATTTAATTGATATACATTGATGAATTTATGTTATTTTGGGTGTCACTAGAAGAATGGCAGAAGTGGCCGGATTCGCAGGGTCGACGGTGGGATTGGTTGGGTTTTAAGCAATTTACTGATAGGTCCCTGAGGTTTAAAAGGGTTGTCAATTTCTCTTACAAACATTTTAAACCACATTGTTAAAATTAAAGTTTAGACCCTAGGTTTAGAAAACTTATTATTCCATGTAAAAAGTTTATAACCTAAGTTTTAAAACTTACAATTTAAACCTTAATCTTCTAAAGCCCTAATTTAAACATAACACAAATTATTTTAAAACATTTATAAACTTTATAATTTGTTTAACTTTGAAATTTAATTATTTATTTCAATTTAATAATTAAACTTATAAATGACAAATAAAACTTTATAAATTTATAAAAAATTATTTTATAAATTATAAAATAATTATAAATTGATTAAATGATATAATAAATGAAAATCAAATAAAAAGATTTCCATGATGTTGTTGGGGCTGATATGTGTATTGAAAAGAATATTTCTTATCAAACTATGTTCTTTTATGAAAAATATGGCTGTTTTGAAAGTTGTATGTTTAAAAAGATTTCCATGATGTTGTATGGTTGTTTGTTATATGTTAAGTGTAAATCTGGTAGATCCATGTTAAGAATACGCTTAAGATGATGTATGGGACTAGAAACTGCATAAGTTGGCTATTTTGAAAGTTGTATGTTTAAAAAGATTTCCATGATGTTGTATGGTTGTTTGTTAGCATTTGAGTCATCCGTTGTGTACCTATTTCATGCGCTGAGAATACTTAGGTTTATTCTGAAATTTTGGGAGATATATTAAGTCAATCAAGTTAGCTTTCGAAGCTTAGTTTCTTCCGAAGCTTATTTTCTTCCAAAGCTTATTTCTTCTGAAGCTTATGTTTGCATTTCTTCTGAAGCTTAGTTTCTTTCGAAGCTTAGTTTCTTCAGAAGCTTATTTTCTTCTGAAGCTTATTTCTTCTGAAGCTTATGTTTGCATTTCTTTCGAAGCTTAGTTTCTTCCGAAGCTTAGTTTCTCCCAAAGCTTATTTTCTTCTGAAGCTTATTTCTTCTGAAGCTTATGTTTGCATTTCTTCCGAATCAAGTTAGCTTTCAAAGCTTAGTTTCTTCCGAAGCTTATTTTCTTCCGAAGCTTATTTCTTCTGAAGCTTATGTTTGCATTTCTTCCGAAGCATAGTTTCTTCCTAAGCTTATGTTTTCCTTTTGAGGTATTAGCTTTAGTGTTGTGTTTGCTAAGGGATAGTTAGCATAAGTTCAAGGCCTTAATGGTATGTTTTATCTGCTTGTGGGTTGCTGTTATGGTTGGTATTTCATGTTGTGTATTATTAAGTGACATTATGTGGTGTGATATGTATATGTACGTAAAGTATTGTGTAATGAAAGTGAAAGATAAAGATAATGAAAAGTGGAACGTAATGAATGAATGAAAAGTCTTGCAAGCAAAATAATGGAGGTTCACAACTCAACACGGTAGTTGTTTGCTCATCTGTGTGCGGTTTAGCTAATCCTTGATAATGCGCACAGGGGTCCAATCCTTAAGGTTGATCAAATTGTGGTGGGATTCCTTGCCACTTACCCTAGTACTGTGTCGGATTTTGCATGACATGGGGGTTTATTTATAAACCCGGCACAGTACTGGCTTTTGCATGACGTGGGGGTATAGCTTATGGCAGGATCCATAAAGAAAAGAAAGATAATAATGAAAGTTTGAAATGTACAAAATGAACAAAACGAATGATAATGAACGAGTATGAATGATGAAAGATAATAATGATGTTATCTAGATGTATGTATGATGAATGATCATGTACGAACGTAAAGGAAATGTTTTAATGAAAGGTAAAGTATTTTATTATAAAAATAGAACTCACTCAGCGTCACTGACTTTTTATATGCATATCAGTTGGCAGGTAATTGTTGATGCTGAGGAGGCGCAAGCGTGGATGCATAAGCTACTGGGGATGATTTGAGTCTGGCAACCATATTTTTGAGAATGCTATTGTACTAATACTATTTTTGGGATGTAATTGAAATGATATGATAATTTAACATGATTTTAATTATTAATGAAAAGCTATAATTCCACTGCATATTGAAGTATTTTAAAGGTTTTATGCGATGATTGACCAATTGTAAGCGTCCCGGGAACGGGGCCTTACACGTAATGTGTGAAAGATCCATGGACATCATTCCAGGACTTCTTAAAGCAAAGAACAACCTTGAAGAAAAGCTAAAAACAAGTGAAACTAAAGAAATAAAATGGAAGATATGTTTAATTATTAGTTGGATCAGCTTCATAGTGATTGTAAATGCTCTTAAGGTGTAATTGTGATGTTTAGCTGTAATGTTTGAGTTGTAATAATGCACTTGTACTAATGGTTTGATATTTAATGGGAAACATCATATTTTGGGAGAATTTTAGAGTAAATTGATCAAGTTGTGATGTTGGTATTATACTGAGTTTGGTACATGCAATACATACATATGGCACAAACAACATACATAATTTAAAATGACATAAATAACCTACATTGTCATTTACTACAAAGTTACATTGTTCCCAAATAGAGTGCATAATAAAACAAGGTTCCAAAAGATAGTACATGCTTAACCAAAGTGTTCAAAAGACCAACCAGACATGCTAAAACAAATGTTCCAAAACACCAACCAAACAACACATCCTGACCTTGTTCCTTTTGACCTTTGCAGGTCCTGCTATTATGGCCCCTCTTTCCATATTTGCCACAAGTTACAGTACTGTTCTTTTTAGACAACCTCCCTCCCTTTGTGAGGTCTTCCATTTCAAATGTTGATCGCTTCCTTGCCTTTTTGGGTTCCCCACTTGTTTGTGATGACTTGGTGGAGTTAGTGTTGTAGGGACCTGTATTTTTTCCCACAAAGACCTGACATTGATTGGAGTAATTTTGAAACTATAAACTTGTTTCCATTTATCCATTGTGTAAACTAGATGCAACCAACTTTCTAACACCCTAACTTCTTGCCCATTGGTAGTTTTGTTCCAAATAGCTGCAACTGCATGCTTGCATGGCATTGCTATGATTTCCCATCTTCTACAAGCACATAACTTCCTAGTCATATCCACCACACACTGGTCCCCATTTGGTCCACTAACTTGATACTGATCCTCACCATTCTAAATCACAGAGTATCTTGTAGCCTCTTTCTTAATTGTTTCAAACATTTTGGTGGCAGTGGGTGTGAGCACTCCTTCACTCCTTTCAATAATCTTCAAAATATTCACTATCCTCCTCATTAGATACTCTATAATGTATTCAAGGGCTGTTATGATGGGCTTGTCCCTGCCCTTAACTATCTTGCTATTAAACACCTCGCACATGTAATTAAGCGGCACATCTGACAATGCCCTACCTAAGAACATAAAGAAAATGTAATTTGAAATCTAAAAGTTCACATTATAACTAAAAATCAATGAAATAGTGATACTTCATACCAGAGAAATGAGATCTTGACCAATGTTTAGGTGGGATGTTGGACAACCACACATGGGAATCATTGTTAAACCTCCTCAACTCATCCATTGCATTTTGAAACTGAATTGTAGTTGTGGATGTTGCCAATTTCCATAGCATATCCTTGTAAAGTTTCCCTTTGAAAGATCCTTTCATGTTCACATGTATGTGCCTGAGACAGAATCCGTACTCAGCACAAGGGAACACTTTCATGATGGCAGGAAGAATACCCTATTTAGTCCAATACCTACTGCACTAAGTATTTGAATTGGAAATGGACCTTTCATGAAAGCCCCATCTAAACCAAGTAGTTACCTTCCTATTGCTTTGAATCCTTGCTTTAAAGCCCCCAAGCACACATATATTCTCTTAAATTTTCTAGTCTGACTTGTTAGATCCACACATGGTTCTACCTCTAACTTCATAGTTGTACCTGGGTTTGAAACACATACCTCATTAACATAATCCCTTAACAAAGCATACTATGAGATGTAATCGCCTTTATCTTCTTTCTTAGCTTTTGTCTTTGCCCTGTATGCTTTCATTTAAGAAATACCTAATTCATATCTTCTCTGAAATTGTTTTTGAATAGCCCTTAAAGGTATCTCTGGGTTTTCTTGAACTTGATCTATCATATGTTGTGATAGGAAAGTGGATGTGCAAGCAGGAAAAGATCTTGTTTGTAGATATTTATGTTCTGTAATTAAGATATTCACCATCCAAGATTCTATTCCATTAACTTTTGATATTAACAGCACCCAGAGGCATTGAAATAGGTAAGGATTTCTCTTCTTCCCCCTCCCACCAACATTTTTCTTTGAACCATTAAAGTCTATATCTATGTTCAACACTGGTTCCTTTCCTTTATCTTTATTTAGCTTTGGTCCCTTGCCTCCTTCTTGACTAGTTGGTGAACTCCCATGACAAACTGCTCTAACTCTTTGATTATCATCCTTGACAATTTTAATTAGCCTTCTTGTTTCAACAGAATGAGCCCTAATCAACCTTTTAGCTTCTTCCTTACTTCTAAATAATTGACCAAGGCAAAAATTAGCATTATTTTCATTTGACCTCCTTAGATATTTTAGTTTTTGTCTTCTGATATTTGAATCATTCTCATCAGATTCCGAACCACTTTCAAACACCTCATTATCCAATACATCTTCATTAACATCTT